>CM046308.1:10121259-12521259 GCA_025267735.1 Mactra quadrangularis
AGAGTCGAATTCAACTTGAAACAATTTTAAGGTTTAAAATAAGAATCGCTGTACAAGGGCTAGCGTCAGTGTGAATATTTGTATATAAATACGATACATTTTGCACTGTTGTGATTGCATGTTTACTGTTAAACTGCTAGGACCAGTAGTGTTGTTAGTGCCTTTAAATAAACACGTGATTTTTTGTGAGAAATTTTATTAATGTGTTTAGGATATATATTCAAATTTTGTGGATTTATTTATACTCATATAAAAGGTAAGAATTAATTATCATTTGATGGTTTACCAATTTTTTGCTTTCAAATCAATTATAGTAAATGCTTACCTAGGTATTTCATGCAGGTCTACCATCTCGTTTTTGCTGATTATGTTTAATTTCACGTGCCTTCATTCAATCAAAATTTTATTCATTTTTTGTATTATCAATTTTGTCTGAAACTTTTTGCTCGTTTATTTGACTCATTAATTTCATTGACATCTCAGTTTTTGCATTTTTGTTATTTCATTATTTTTTCATACGCGTGTTGCTACTTTTTCACACGTGTGAAATGCCACGTGTTTTTCTCTTATTTTATCCTCAATGATTTTCCAGACGTATTTATACATGATGTCAAAAGTTGTGTATATATTTGTTCTGTTAATTACTTCCTAGTTCACGAGCGTACCAGGCTTGTAATTTATGAAGAGTTTGGGAGGATAAATTCCACATTTTAAATATTTTTTACTGGGTTTAACACCGTGTCAAGACAATATAGGTCATTTTACGGCATCCAGCGCAACTAACCTAGCTTTCCTGGACCCTTGTCTATAACCAGCACTCATCTACCCTTCCACAAGGCCGGAAACTTCTCCATATTATCTAATCAATGAAGGAAAATCGACATTATTGTCAAATTTTCATGGAAGGGTATAACCTCCCCGGATGGGATCTGAATCCGTCCCCCCTTCGGGACACTAGATTCGAAATCATGGCGCGCTAACAACTGCGCTATCGACCCGGGTTCCACATTTTAAATAACAAATTTATTTAATTATCAAAAATCTAAAAACAAACACGCATTCGAATGTATTTTTCAAGTTTATATTTCAATACCAGGGTTAGGGTTAGGATTACTGTTAAATTAGTACAAGTTGAAATTGAAGTCAACTTTTGTCTCCTTCCTGGAAGGACCTTCAAGTTGGCCCCTTAAAATTGAGCGGTGTTACCGTGGTTACCTAGTTGCCAAGAACTCTTACCGTGATAAAACTCTGAATAGAAAAGAACAGAACAAGTATCTATTCTGTTCTGTAAAACTCTGAATCCTCGGTTCTGGATACAGGTTGTGCAAATGTCAATGAAATAGAGTAATAAAAGAGTTAGGCAAAATTTATAGTAAAGGTAGAGATTGGCAACAAATACCGAGATGTTCCGATGTTGCTACAGAGCAGGTGATTTATGTCACCTAAATATGTTATGTATCCAGTATAATAGTTTGTATATATGTTGTATATTGTATAATATTGTATAATATTGTATATTTATATCATATATATAATATATTCTCTCATATATAGTACCCTGCAAAAGTGTGTGAACAAATCCTGTTTTATAAACCAATTCACAAATACCCATTGAAAAAAAACGCCGAAAAAAAACCATGTCATTTGAGCAAATTTCAAATTCAGCATTTATTAATGAACATAATATGTTACAACATTGTTACAAGCAATGTAACACTTATAAGCTAAATTATGGATAAATGATATTCAACCGTCAATGGTGCATGTATTAACCCCGCTGTTTTAAATACTTACTTCAGTATTTTTGCACTCACTATTAATAACTGAGTATTTAAATCAGCGTGATCAATGAACGTATGCGCCACTGACAATTAAATGAAAGTTACTACTATGATAATACTATTTTCAATATACGTAATCAATTTTTCTTCAATTTTAATTTTCCAAGAAGTTTTGAATGGCACTGTATATTACGATCGAGGAAATTGTTTATTATGAAATGTGATATAATAACAATGTTAGAATAGCTAACAAGTTTGTCTAGTCTGTAAGAAGAAGATTTCCTGTACTTTCCTGCAAGTTTTAATATTGTAATAGAACCACCAGACGTGTCTGTCTATACCAGGTTTTTGTTCCAATATAATAGACGATATAATAGACTATATAATAGACGTGTTTGATGCACACTGATAAGCAATATGTAACATGATTAATTGTTTCTGATTATACGGTAAATCGTTACTGAATGAACTGCAAGTTTTATAGATACAGTTCAGTTTCATCATAAGAAACGATAGTCTTTATAGCGGATAAGTTCTAATACGAGCATTATACTCGTATAGCCTATAAGGACAACTTTCTTCTTAAAACTAGCACATAGGACTTACAAATCATCGAAAATCGCATGGTTTTGGTATAAGATAGGTGGTCTTTGTTATAACAGAACTTCACTATGCTGTATGTAGATTTATCTCAACTAAGAAAACATATAGTACCCACCAAAAGTTTGGAGACAAAAGAAATTAACTAAATTCTTAAATTTCATTGATTGTTTTCGATAGAACCATCATTTTAAATAAATATATTTAATACGCTTAATGGTTAAATGAAAACAAATTTCTTGAATGCATCACATTTATAGGATTCAGCATCTGATATCCCAAAGCATCCAAAGCCAAATTCAATGTAATTATTTTATAACATATATTTGACTACTCAAGTACAAATAGTACCATAATAAATACAAATAAGCAAAACTAAAAAGCACTTCAAAATAAATGGTAATCAAATTTTTTACAAAACCTACGTAGAAGGCTTACAAAGTAAAAATGTCTCCAAAATTTTGGTGGGCACTGTATAAAGATACAAGAAATTAAAACATATAGAAATTAATAAACATTGAAAACTTGTCCATGATGTACGTACCACTGCCAAGCATAACATAAGGAAACTCTTATTTCCATCGTAGTTCTTGTACTTTTAGTACTTTAATACTTATCTCGCTCTTCATTCTGTATCAAGTACAACAGTTGGCAAAGTCATTCCAATATCCGTCAATATTAAACTGTAAAATAGAGCTATTCACATCTGTAAGCTGTTCACATTCTTGTTCCAACGCAATATCTGCATTTGAACAATTTATTTCAGTCTTTATTAGCAGTCAGTATTTCTAAACCCAAGTTCCTTGAACAGGCCTCGATCTCAAGACCCTAAGTATCCAGTATGAAAATAATTGATAGATGCATGCTTATTGTCTATTACTATCTCGAGATGTAAGTTTCTCTGATGTATCTAACGAACGCCGATTATCGCGTTATGACTGACAATGTAGAAAACAATAGAAACACTCTTTGAAATAACGAACCGAAACTAAACTACTTTCAGGTTATTTTCTGTGCTAATGATGCCATAATCAAGGAATAAAAGTCTTAAATGTAATGTACAGTTGAAGTAATTGTAAATATCACATCTCTTGAACTAGGCTTCAAAATACGCTTTGCCAATATAGTTTCACCAGATTCTCTTGGTGGACGGATTTCACAATGCTTTCGTACCATTCTGTAAAGTGCATAGTTTTATCTTCCTTACATTTTTAAAGATGTGTGAGTTTTCAGAGATGGGAAAGATCAAACAAATTCTCAATTTTTATTCACATTATAAAACATGTAACAACTGCAAACCTTTGAATGGATGAAACAGTAGAACTGAGTGTCTTAATAAAAGTACTCTTTTTGGTCTTAGAAAAATGTGGAGTTAAAGTGCGGTTTAAAGTCTGCTTCTATAAGCATATTCCGCCGACTTTACAATCTTTTATGATAATTCCTTATCATTAAAATCTCCCTTTGGCAGGCGATCCCTCACAGTACCCATTTACACCTGGGTGGAGTGGAACAATTGTAGGTAAATTTCTTGCTCGAGGAATTAGCAGTGCCCCCAGTGGGCATCGAACCCAGGACGTCTCAATTCCTAAGCGCGTCCTACCACTGGATCATTGCTCCTACAAGTGGAGTCAAGCGGAAGTCTGGCTTATAGTGTACAAAACTGGAAAATTGAATCGCACATGTCCAGTTTCCTAAATTTGTACACTTGATCACGAGCATCATTTTTGCATGCGTTATGCAAGTCTGCCTGAAAAAAAAAACAATTTTAAAGTACGAATCTCTTGGATAGCATGAAGTTCATGTTCAATGTATTGAAATATTTTTTGTTTGTTTGAAGGATGATGGGTAAGGCTAAAACTAGTCTTACTACATGAAATTAAAGACAATGTCAGTTTTACGCTAACGAAGCCATATGTTGCATAGATAGAATACAAAAAAACCATATTTCTCTCGTATGTAAAATAGTTTATTTTAGACTTATTTTAACATAATTTATGAATTTATTGTCGGATTTAAGATGATAATATATCTTCACCTAGAATTCGTCAAGATGTTGAATAAACAAATACTGAGTCTATATACATCATTTCTTAACAAGGAAACGTTCATTATCGCACATGATATTGTAGGATACACACACGTGCATTTACAATTTTGAGTTGCATGTACCGTAAAAATATGCTGACTAAGCACATTTTCCCTTGATATGAAGATATGCTACGAGAGAGACTATATACAGTAAACCTTCGCTTAATCAAGTACCGATAATCTGCATACACCGCTGGAATCAAATCCATAAAATGGCCTCAATTTGATATGTAAAAATCGATTATCCAAAATAGTTTAACCGAAAATCATGCATTTTGATAAAACAATATTCTGGATCAATTGATACCGGATTTCAAGGGTTTTAGTGTATTTTTTGTAAAATTTACACTGCAGCAGAAACTGTACCGTTTAAAATGTGATATATCATATTCAAAACTATTCTTTCCGAAGGCTTATAAATTGTAAACCAACCCATTGTAATTTACTTTCGGAATATTTCGCATTCAGTTTACGAAAAACCAATTTGTACCGAGGGAGGCTAAGTAACACATTTCACTAATCTAGACACATGATTAATATTTCAACACCTCAAACATCACACTTGAGGGTTTTTCTGTCTTGTTTTGAATTGTTCTCTCCTGTTGATAATTACAGCCTACTTGAGCGCTAATATATCCGTCTAATTGGAGAAACCATCAATTTTCTGTTGTTGTTTTTATAAACTTATCTCTTGAATGAGCTTTACAGTTATAAAGAATTATTTTTATCGGTCATAAACGTCTCTCTTATGTTTGTGGCTAACTTTATTAGCGTCTAATAATTTTGATACTTGGAACTTATTTGACTACACGGGTTTACTTAAAATGAACGCTTTTCATGTCATTACAACTAAGCCCGCTAATTGGTCGAAAACTTTTGAGCGCTTAAATGGTGAATGTTATAAAATGCATTAGATTCTCTGGTATTGAAGTTAAAACTATTTCGTTTTGTACAGTTGTATTCGTAAGCAACTTAGAAAACATAAAATGTCGAACGATCACGAAGAATGAAGGAATAAGTCGATTACAAAACAAAACACAACAAAACAGAACATTCCATTTATTCCGTCACAGTTTTTCCAATAAAACGTGTGAACAAAACAATAACGCACTCAACATAAAGATATCAAATATACTTTGATTTTTCGTGTCTGCGTTTTGAATGACAAGTAATTAGCCATTCGATTCAGCATGCGCAAAATCGCGCCAAATTTCGCCAACCATTAATAAGGGTATAATGATCAACCATTTGTATTAATACAGAAAAACTGCATTAAAAAAAATAAATAATGTTGTCTTGCTGTGATCATTTGGATGCTTTACCAATAAATAATAGTACATATACTCGTATATATGTATTTTTAATGTATATGACTTAATTTGTGCGTAAAAGACGTAATCCCTTATAATATTTTATCTAATCTATATGACTTATTCTGTGAGTTAAAGACGTATACCCTTTAAGAAATAGTTTTTTGCTCAAGAAAATTAATTAATTACTCATTATTGGGTAGTCCACAAATAAAAGTAATAAACTCCTATCACAGGGATATTTAAACATGTGTGAAGTATTTAATTTCACCAGGAATATGCTCACATGCAAGACATTCAAAATGCTACGGTTATTTAGCGTTATCACATTCTGCAATAAGTGAAATTCTTTTATTGAAATAAATATTTTAATGACAGAAATAAACATCGTATAATTATCAACAATAAATTCTCGACGTCGTAATGAAAAGTTGGACCCCTCCCGTGTTCTTAATTGTCAAACTCGTTTTAGAAATTTTGCTTCAATACAAAGTGCTTACGTTGGTAAAATGCAGAAATTTTGGAAAAAAACTTGTATCAGTCTTGCTTATTAGAGCCCTCATCGTGTTTTAATTGTCACATCATTTAAGAAAATTTGCTTCTATACAAAGGGATTACGTTGGTAAAATGCAGAAAGTCTGGGAAAACTTGCACCAATCTTTATAATTGAGCCCGTGTCTCGTTTTTTTCCTGATGTTTGCGTTGAATTAATTCCACGTGCATTCGGTCATTTATGCTTAGTTTTATTACCCATACTGATAATTCACAGGGTTTGCCACTCGTTTAATCTAGTGCATGCTCGGCTTTTTTGCGGGTACGATAAACTCTTGATCTAGTTTGAGTTCCATTCATGTGCACAATTAGTATATTGTCTTGTCTTTCACGACGACTGGAGCGGGCGTGGTCCAGCGGTTACAATGTAGGACTGGGTATCATTGGATAGCAAGCACTGCGTTGGTTCAAATCACACAAAAACCAATCTCATTATTTCCTTGAGCAAGAAACTTTCTAGCTCAGTACTCGGGGACCAGAAAGCGGACACGGGTGTTATCAAACCAAGTTGTTAGCACATGTTTCACAATCAAGCAAAAATAAGTGAGTATAAACTGGATTTTACGTTTTACTGAGCAAACTCACGGTTTGATAAATATTAATGTTCTACGGTGATGTAAAAACGTTTACAATTGACACTTTGTGAAATAATATCAAATAAGTTGTGTAACTCTGTCTGGTGTGAAATTTATTGAGAGATACATCATTCTATAGCCCAATGATTGTCTCCGTCAACATGGTATAGTATACAGAGAGTCTTATGTATAGTGGCATATTTCTGCCATCAGATAACCACATAACTAACTAGTTAGTTAAGAGGTTAACTAGTTACGGTAACTACTTAACCACTTAACTTAAGAGATTAAGTAGTTACCGTAACTAGTTAATCTCTTAATTAACTAGTTAGTTATGTGGTTATCTGATGGCAGAAATATGCCACCATACTTATGTATTTTATATTTAACATACTTTGATATTTCTTGATCTACGATGATACATGATCTACCCTACTATTAGTTGAGTCAGGAAATTTCAATTTTCTCTTAAATTTAGAAAATTTATTTATCGGGTATAAAGTTACGCAATAAAGAATGCGCTTCTCAAAGTTGAAAGACATTTTGTCACACCGAACTTTTGATCCACAAATTAGAAAGTATGACCTTACATATTACATAAAAAGGTTCACCTTAGAAAATATCGCTCATTGGAGGTCGTATTTTATTTCTCTAATTATATTCATGAAAACATAATGTGTGAATCACAGTTGCCTTAACCTCTCAGATTTTAATTGCCTCGCACCTAATACACTAAAGTTTACATATTTTGTCAATGAATACATTTCGAGGGTTGCCCGCAAGACTGTAGTAACTCGCTCTTTTATGAAATGCACTTACTACAGTCTTGCGGGCAACCCTCGATTTTTTCTACTTAGTAGATCGGTATTTAACTGTTGCAGATCGCGGTTTTTTTCAATATAAGAAAAAAACTTTACGTCTGTGTAGAAAAAAACAATATAGCATTGATGTAGTATATCGCTGGGGCTGTCGAAATCTGATAAAATTTGAAGTATGAAATCGTTTTAGCAGATTGCATTTTTCCTGTTGATCATAATGATGGGATCTGAGGCGAGATTATAGAGAGAGTTTGAGCTTTGAGAGACGGAGAGAGAGAAAAAGATCATGAAGAACAGATGCACAACTTGAAATAATATCACTATTGATAAGTATTCTTTGTATATCGTCCTTCCCCAGCAGCCATGGGCATAATTATGCTAGGTTTACATCTGGCCACGATCTCCCCGATTAGCCAGAGGCTAAAAAATCGGGGAGCTCTACGATTAAATGGTATACTCCACGTTCTGTTACGCTTCCTTACGAAATCAGCACGTTTTGTTGCGCTCTATTGCGCTTTGCTACGATCGAGCCCACGATTTGCATCACGTTCTGTTACGCTTGGTTGCGATCAACACGATTGGCTTACACGCTCCACCACGTTCAGTTACGTCCTGTTAAGATCTCCCACGACAAAGCCGCTTTGTTGCGATCTCCTGCGATTTGACCTACGATTTGAGACAAATGACCACGTTTAACGTCACGATTTGATATTTAAACAAGAAATAATTCTTTCCCAGCGACGTGGGATTAAAAATGTTTCCACGCTGGTCCCGATCTGTTGCGATTGTACTCCACGTTCTGTTACGTTCTGTTACGTTCTGTTACGCTTCGGTACGTTCCGTTACGTTTTGTTACGAAGGCCACGCTCTGTCACGACTAGAAAATGAATCGGGGCAATCGTGGTGAAATTTAAGTTTGATTTAAAATCTTTCCCGATGCCCACGATGTCCCCGATTCAACCACGTTCTGTTACGCTCCCCCACGATCACCCCGATTCAACTCCGCGCTCTGTTGCGTTCGCCACGATGCTCTGGAATCGGGGACATCGTGGTAATCGTGGCCAGATGTAAACCTAGCATTACTCTCCTGTGCAACGGTCGAATGCTCTCTCGTTCATTAGTATTCACTGACCTGCGAATGGGGCATAGGGCATGATTGGGCGGGTTGTTACCCTCAAATTACCAGTTTTCATAAGTTCCCCCGTGCTTCTTTTCAACAACCAACTTACAACCGAAAAATCGAGGTCGGAGGATTAAAGAAATATACACGCAAGTGACAGTATCAATAAGTTAAATTTTAATTCTATCCATTGTAATTACTTCAGTATAAAGAAAACATATTCCTAAATAGACTCTGTGACTTATTGCACATTACTGAACAAATTCGAAAATATTACATACACTTTCGTGAAAACGATAGTAGAATACCGATGGAATTCCCAAGCTATTTATAGATGTGTTATTTGTTGCACTGCTTGACTTTAGACATTTCCATTGATTTTTTGGTGTTTTTAAACATTCTGACATGGTTAGAATATATTTGAGATAGGATGAAACTAATACTGCGCAGTAATAAGCGCTTGTATCTGCCCATCAGTAGCTAACCTGACCCACGTGGGTATAGTTAGAAAACGCTCAAAATATTAGAAAAAAATACAGATTCTGTTGAGTTTTTACGATGTAATATCTTATCTATAGACAGTGACTTTGTCGGCATTGATTTAAATCCCACCCAGAGTTTATCTTTTCGTTACCTTGTGTATTCGTGTAATCATTGCCATTTTACGCAAACCAGCTTATCTTACCAAACTTAAGAAAGTTAAAGTGTGGCTTAAAGTCTGCTTCCATATACGTGTTCAGCCGACTTTACAATTTTGTACGATAACCCCCGATCATTGAAATCACCTTCGGGCAGATGATCCCTCACAGTATATGCATTTACACCCGGGTGGAGTGGAACAATAATATGTAAATGTCTTGCTATAGAAAATTAGCAATACCCCAAGTGGGGTTCAAACCCGGGACCTCTCTATTCCTTAGCGTGCTTCTTACGACAGGATCGCTGCTCCTACTGACTTTCTAAACCTTTGTCTATAACCAGTACTAGCCTTTCCTTCCATAATGTCGACATACTTTCCATATACCTTACATATGGTGGAATGTCGATTGTGGTGAAGCCCGAGCAAGAAATCCCTTTGATATACTAAAATCGGAAATCTATGCATAGCATACTGCGCCTCGGATAAGGATGTTGTTACCTTAAAAAGGGACATTGTTCCAATTAAAAGACGTTCTATTTAATGTCGGCGAGTGGAATCTAGAATGATTGTAAAATCTTAAGAAGGAACTGCTTTTTACTAAAAAAGACTCAAATATCAAGTTCACAATATTACCGTAAAACTGACTTACGCTGAAGATTTAACAATCTTTTCTTCAACCACTAAACTATTAATGTAATGATAAAAATGCACATCTGCGTTCTTATAAATGTGCATACATAATCAAACAAAATATGCATTTAGGTTGATAGATATATTAATGTCTACATAGTTCGGTAACTAATGATATATAACTGATTACGTGTCTGATCTTCATAATGATAATTTGCCATTCTATCTCTTCTGATTAGATCGTCTGCTAAGGTTCATTAAACATCGGATATTTTTGTAAAACATTAATCTTACATGATCGGGATTTTCCGTAAAACTCCGTAAAACATTTATCGTACATGATCGGAATTTTCCGTATAACTCCGTAAAAAATAATTGTAGATGATCGGGATTTTCCGTATTTTTGTTTAAGTATCAATTGTACAGGGTTTTGCGCCAAAAAGTATGAGGTGTTTGTCTTTTAGGGTTTATCCCGATGCTTTCTCGTGAGTTCTTCAGTTGTTTGTTTTGTTTTGGTCATCAACCCCGAACGATCCTATCGTGCAAAATTTTCTGCATGAATAGCTAGGCAAAGTATACATGTAGCTAGGGAGGTCTGGTTATGTTACATGCATCATTATTTATTACAATAAACAAAATAGACAAAAACAAACATGTATAGTACATTGTATAAAATAAATAAAGATATGTTCTTTTCTGTATGAAATGACAATAGAACGTGTGACACAGACACGCACATGCTGGTTTTGTTCTCTAAATGCAAAAATACTATTTTAAAGGTACTATTCACTTCGGACTTATTTAATGCAGGAGTGATATGGCTAGGAAGGGTTTTAAACCCAATATGCGAAACAATTCGTCACTCTGACACTCGATATGGTTTGTCCAATGAAAATAGTTCACGGAAATTGTCGAGTAGTTACGATTGATGATTCGTGTACATTTACTTCCGAGTGATTTGATTGGCAGAGAATAGATTTTAGCTTAATCGTATTAACTCGGCAATATCCGTGACATGACATAAGCCAAACACCATTGTGTCCAGAGTGATCTTAGCTGGAACAGCGCTTCGTCGAATACCCACGGTTGATAAATATAACGGTTCGGTCGTGGGTATCCGGCGATTGAACAATCGTTAAACTTCGGGTGTTTCCGTATCTTTCGTACTCTATATCACGATTTACCGAGGTGATTAGATTGGCAGTTTATGTCTATGATCAGATAGTCTTTTATTAATGTTAATTAATGCGTAAATTATCTTTAGATTACATGTTCTTTGAAGTTGATTTGTAATCATTATTTATTCCACTTAGGAGCAATTGTAGTTTGGGTTTTAAATCGAAAAAGTAGCTGAACTTTGAACCTATGGTAATCTAAACATGAAACAAATGTATTCTGTATAATATCTCCTAATATTTATCACTGTGTATCATTTACACTAACTGAAGGACTGATCTGTTTAACTCAGTGATTAAATCTGAAGTGAACTATATAATTAATAGGTGTTAAAATAACCATACACATTGACAGAATGTCTATCACGTAATATTCTAATTACTTATATTTAATGAGAGTATATTTGTATGACAAGACTCAAAGTGAAATATGCATGCGTTTTGATCAATTTTTTAGATACATGCACTTTTAGATAAAGGCTAAGCAAAGGACCTCTTATATAATGATTCTCTTGCATATTAAGATAAGTATGACTATCAAAATATTGAATGAAAAGAAATGAAATCAGAACTAATATCTTCAAAAAAGAATGATATGGGAATAAGAGAATTCCCTTTCCAATTTTATAAATGTACTTAGAAATTATACTTGTTAAGTTAAGTTAATGAAAAACTTTCTTCCGTACTTCTATCTCTTGTATACTGTTGTATCAATCAGTTGTTGGCCATTGGAAAAGTTATATGTGCCCCATAAAAAAGGAATCTCAATATAGATAAGAGTCCTAATAGGACATTAAGTTTGCCAACTGAGCGCTTACGCACGACTGATGCTTGTGAAAGAGCGATTGGGCCACCATATTAGCCAATATCCATAAACTGATATCCTACTGACCACCGCGAAAGGCTCTCCCTACGTCCCACAAGGTGTCATATCTAGATGACATTTGTGTCGACCAATCAATGCATATTCTTCATCAAGACGATTGTTTCGAAATATTTATTTCTAGATCGAGTATTGTGAGCTAATTTGACATTGTGCTATCACATGTACCTGGCTGTGATTGGACATTCTTTGCGTCACATTCTATGCACAGACGATTTAAACAAGTCGGAAAGCACACTACTCGCGTCATGAATATCATAATAACAAAGATCAGCTGAACTTGACCTGTCACGACCTTTTCAGATGTAAAAAAGAGAGTGTGCGAGAATTTTTGATCGGATTCAATTAATTGCACATATAACCAAACTTAACTATCCCCCTTAATGTTGAATGTGTACATTTTGTAAATTTGCGCAAACTCGGAGTTGAAGCTTTAGATGTTGGAATACATGAAGTTATTTGTTGATATGTTTTTCCGATTCAATCAATGCTTATTTTATAAGATTTTTTATTTTCACTCATTTTACATGGCGAGCAACTGGCAATATACAATGCAGTTGTAATAGTATTTTTTTCTGGCTTGTTTTGTATGCTATGAAAATTGTCGAGAAGTTGTAATTTTGATTTCTTTATGGAATAATGCCTGCTTCGGTGTGATTAATTCTTTAAGAAAATTGCGCATGAAGCACATTCGTTGATGCAACGTAGGCGATGGTAGCAATCGAAGCCTAGTAAAATCTGTCAGTTCAATTTTGTTTCAAGCTTCGGGAAATTACGTTAATCTTTAATCAGATATACCTCGGACATGTGAATAACTCGTTGGCGAGTAGTACTTTCGTTATTTATATAAGGACGTTATAAGTCAATAATAAAGTACAATTTGTCTGCTTTTCTGCTAATAAAATACAAAACAAGTCTTCCTCACTGCAAATGGCCAAGGTTTATCGACATATACATGTTGTATATTGGAACTCACAGCATTAAGCGCTATATAAAAAAAAATTCTTTGAGATAATTGAACTGTATATGTTACATTCGTCATATTTCTGCAAAGTTCAGTCTATATTACTACAGAAACAAAATTCACATTCACGTTCTCTATGGAATCCATCTTAGAACTATCTCTTCTCATGATGTCGGAGGTTTATTTGCCCAGAAAATCTCCAAGTAGTTCTGAATATAATTATTTTGTAGTAAAATCTAATTTATGTCAAAATTGCTACTAAATTTGCATACGATTATCAATATATTATGCCCCAGACAAATTATATATCCGGTTGTATGATTTAGTTCTAAATAAAACATTTAACAAATATGTACAAAATATTGCAAGTAGTTGCAACCACCCTCGGAGTCGTATTTTCGGGAATGTGAAGTATTAAATTATAATTATATTATAAATAAATGAATAATCCATATGTCTAGGAATGGATGAATAATTTCGAATAAAGGATATTTCTCAATAACCAGATATGTTATTAATAAAAATTTGTGTATTATTACTGATTTTATGTTATTAATAACACTACGTTCTGTGTTATAACCTAAATTTCAAGTTATAATAAAATAAGTTTCCGTGATATTACTTTTTCATGTTATTGATAACATATATATTTTTAGTTATTACTGACTTTTCTTGTTATTAATAGAATAAATTTCCACGAAATTACTACAGTAAAGGTCTGCTATAAAGACCACCTTAGTTATTGCAAAATCATGTGATTTTGACGATTGATAAATTCCTAAATGCATAATTTCAGAATAAAAAGGTCCCTATATTAAGATCGTTCCACCATTAAAACCATCAGTTTTGGTGCTTCTTCTAGTGGAACTTTACTGTATCTTTAATGTTGGTAATAACGTAAACTTCTATGTTATTACTGAATATTTGTGTTATTAACTTATAAATAACATTATTTTTGTGTTTTACTGAATTTTCATGTTATTAGATGGTATCCCCATAGAACAGCTTTAAAGGTACAAAATGTATTTCATTTTTTTTTTTTTGGGGGGGGTCTGTTCTTCAATACGTATTCATAATGGCTATTTAAAAATGCAAAAACAATTTATTTTTATCGAAGTTTTATGTCATTTTGATTTTTTATGACTTTAGCAGTTATCATATAACTTGTATGTTATAAAATGTCACACATTTTTTATTTCAGAAATAACCATGTTAAACATGTTTTAACCCCATATTATCTTTAATCTCAACATTATGTACGTACATAGCAATAAATATCATTAAATGTAGATAAATTTCTAATTTATACAAAAGTGGTTCAAGTTTTCATCGTTTTGGCCACACCGGGTGACTTCAAAAAACTTTTTCATGTATATTTTATGTGTTTTCGAGTCTCATAAGTTATTCATACATGTTTTCTAACCTTCGTATGAAGTCTGATCTTATCATGTCTATAAACTGACCATACTAGAAAGGGGGCTTTGTTAAGCTGAAACTTGTTAAAGATTAATCACTTCTTTAAAGGCACTGATACACTACACTAACTATAACCAGTACTCACCATTTAGCACAATACCGCGTCTGACCTGATTTTCCAAGCTCGTTAAAACACTAGTAGCTGTATAATGTTTATTTTTAATATGCCATAATTGTTTATTTGAAAAATTGCTCAACACGTGTTTACGCATTTAACAAAACGCTTTCCTAACAATTAATTAAATAATTGTTAGACAAACGATTTATTTACGCTGCAATTGCAATAAACCAATGTATCGTTCAGTCCCATCAAATTTAAACAATCTCACATAAACGATATTGTCCATACGTGACCATTTATCCCAAACCATTGTGCTCCAAATGATTTAGGGTGTGTCATTGTCTATCAGAGTTGCTGCCACCCTGAGATCGTCCACTTGATTACTAATGACATATGCCAGAAAATAAACTTAACATATAAGACCATTAACTTGAATAGTCATTCATTGAAGTACAAATGACGAGCAATGGAATGCATTCACTAGTAAGATCGCAATTTTTATTGACCATTCACTCAAGTACGACTGACCAGTGCTTAAATAAGCTGCGCATAATGTTCAAGACAATCTACCCATGCCTTCAAAACCGATTTGTCACAGAATTCTTCACTCAAGTACAACTGACTTGCACTAAAATATAATGCGTCTCTATCTCTATCTCACGGGTGATGTGCTGAACTCTTCTAGAGCATTGTAGCACAATTGTGAAACTATTTACATTTGTGAAGGGAAGTAAAAACAGGTTAAAAACAGGCTAAAACACATATTGTTCTAGAGTTGATTGTACGGCTCACCCATCCTGGTCTTGAAGACATCTATAGATGGGGAGACGATCACCACTCAACGTATAAGACAGTGTATCATGGCCTTTAAGACTAGGTAGTCCGACGATCTGTCACTGGAGTACAAATGGTCTTTCAATTGTGACTTTAACTAAAGGTGACGATATGATATCAACTTACTTTATAATTAGAAGTCCATCTACGAGTATAGTATGGTTCACTTGTTATGTTAGGAAAACATGACACTTTAAACGCTTATCTTAATCTAATATATTCATTACGAATTCATTTACAACACTATTTGTTAAAACTTTGACCTAACTGTCAAACTGATAATTGATTTAGTTAGAAACTGATACAGGAGTACCCCACATATGGACCTTATAATTGTACGGTCACGTTTGGTAATAAAGCTAGAGTCAAAGATACAAATCAAGGGTTGGCACGGTCTTGAAGAATCGATGACACTAAGCATGTATATTACGCTGTCTTCGGTGCTTCAGGGCCGTGTTCGTCTATTGTGAGACTGTGATGCTAGAACAGGACAAAACAGAACCGAAAAGAACAAAACAGAACAGAACAGAACATTTTATGTGCCATTACCATAATTATTTCGCGATGCATCCATAAATACGTACATAGATATTAAAGACGAAAGATAAATAAGAAAATAAGAGAAAAGTTTGAGTAACATGGTTAGTACAATGAAACAATGTTTGAGTGTATAGATGTTACACTATTTAAGAATTGAAAGAACACATTTAAATGATGAGAAGCTCGTGTTGATAAGGCTTCTCGAGAGTATTAGTAAAAATAAGTTTGTAGATTTGAAATTAATGGTAGTATCAGTGATGAGATTATTACTTGCAGGCAAGCCTTAACAAGAAGGCCAAACTCGATTGAATGGTAAGCAATAATTATAACGCTTGCTTTAAGATTGGGATGGTCCCGAGTATAGGCTTGCATAGAATACAAGACCAACATCTATAACGAGACCATAATATATCGATGATAAAGCTAGAGTCGTTAGTCTGGGTAGTCTTGATGTTTGGCTTGTTTTATAAGATCAATGTGTGTAACAAGGACAACATCAATGCTGTACTGCAACAACAAAACCACATAAATTAACGATTAAACTTTTATGGTATAATCATTGAGGTGATACTATACTATTTTCACGAATAGTAAAACTATTCATCATTTTTCCATACTTCAATACTTCTTGTAACACCTTTCATGCTTCAGTTTTAATGCTCAATTAACGCTAATATTTTTCTCACGAAATAAAAACTGGGAACAATTTACTGATATTTACTCAAATTAAGTTTCAAACTCACACGTTCATATGTAATGTGTACTTTGCGGTCACATCGGAATTGTCTGCGGCTCACCAAAATGGCGTAAGCAATAAACTGCGGTTTGTATGAGAATCCAACAACTTACATTTATGCAATAGTACATCTACAGTTTCTCACAGTCCGACTATATAATGAATGAAATATATTCTGATAAAGATTGTTAACATTCTGCTAGGATGATGTGTTTTTTTAAACAATTTAATTAAAAACAGCATCATTAAATGTGTCGACCTGCAATGCGTTTAATTTCGATTTGATGATATTAACGTTTAAACTTTAATTAGATTTCAACTAAATTTACCCTCAAACATTGTTGTATTTTCATGCGCAACGAGATAGATCTTTCTATCTTTATGAAGCAGAACGCAGGCCAAGACCTAACAATTCTCTGTTTTAGGAATGTATGACTTTACTCAGCTACAGACCAACGACCACTTACATTGACTACAAATAGAAATACCACAATGCACCCTGCCACGAATTGTTGAATGGAATTGAGGGATTCGTGAATGCAATTGCAAACGACATTGCACACTTAAATCATGTTTTATTTTATACATGACTGTTTGAATTTCATATATTTGGGAGAGACTTAAAGAACCCACGTAAATTGGCTCTTCAATAATTGCCAGGACATCGTTAGCTGCTAACTAGTGGCTTTAAGTTTGACCATTGAGGAGCTATTAAATGATTACATTTTTTCCTTTTGATACTTTTGTCCTCCATTCGAAACCTATCGGACATTCACTAAGAATGAATGGTCGAAGTGTTCCGAATGTTTTGTCATCTTGTAATCACTGTATGTTATATGTTACAGGATAATGCGATGCTGGTGTGCCACGTTATGCTTCGTTTGTTTAATTCTGTACAGTGATGTCAAAGCTGCTTGGAAATATACGAAAAAGTCAAGAAAATCGTCAGTTAAATATCAAAACGATGCTGCAACATATGGGTGAGTATTTGTTTTAAAATACATGTACAGTATAATGGGTTAGGCCAAAGTACACGTGTTTCTTTGCACTAGGCGGAGGGCGATAAAACTTGTGTTTTCGTTGCGGCTGCTAAAACTGACATTTATACGCTTTTTAGACTGTTTGTTGGTTGAACACGTATGCATTAACATTGATTTTAATTGTATTTATCAATATGACTAACTTATATTTGAATTAGAAATACTATGCATGTTTTTAACTTTGCTGTTGTCTTTTTTACATTACTATTGATATAATTTTATTAAATACGGGATAAGTTGTCCACGGGTGGAGTCGTTCCTACTTACGGATTGAGTCGTCTCGGGTTGGACTGTACCTACTTACGGACGGAGTTGTTCCTACTCTCGCGTTGAGTTGTCTTTGGTTGAGTTGTTCTAACCTCATGTGAGTAATACCATTCTGCCCTGTTCTGGTGGTTTTGATTATTAAATTGAAAGTTGAATTTTTGTGGAAATAAATATGTTCTTCAAGAACGCATATGTACGAATATACGTAGAAGTTATTCTCTTAAATATCCACTCAAGGAAATACACATGTAGATAAAAATGCTTAAATGTGCATTTATTTGTTATCTATATTTTGTCATAATTTTTGTTCATGCGTGTCATATATTTTGGTGATTTAAGTCCGATTAAACTATCAGGATTTGATCAGAAACATATGTTCTGATATCTATTTTATTTATCCTGTCACAGTTTTTACCCAACCATGTCATATTTGATAGAGAATTCATATGACAAGCAATGAATTCATAATAATGTAAGCTAACACTAAACGTGCAGTAATATTTAGTTTAGCACGAGAATTAATGATAAATGACGTCCGTAAATTACGAACTACCGATGAGGACATTCGTCGCAGAGAAACAACGGCTTATTCTGAACGTATTTTGCCTTTTACTCCTTTAGTTCATGAATTAAGCTGATGTTTGAATGGTCTTCTTGTTTTAGCTCCATTGTAAAATAAGTTCACAGGCCTACACCTTGGAGATGTTACTCGAAAGTCAGCTTCCTGGTCTCCTAGTACCAAGCTAGTAGAATAAAGTTTTTAGATCAAGGAAACAACAAGGTTGCTTTCGAATGTGGTCTTATTTAATCAGTTTAATTCTTAGTCACAGTACAATAGGTTATTTCAGCAAACATGCTTGATTTATTCAGAAGTTATGAATTTTAGACGTATATAGGGGAACCATTCGTAGCATTTGTGTAGTTAAAAAGTCCCCATTGGTCCGCCGGCATGGTCTAAATACCACTTGACATAAATGTTAAACCGAAAATTGTTAAAGGTAATATTTTATCATTTGCCTTGAAACATAAATTTGTTGGAAAAATAGTTAACTTTCGACGAAATAACTCGAAATCAATCAAACATCGAACAAACCTAGAATTTCAGCGGACTGTAGTGCAAAGTACATAATCATATGTTTACTACCTTTTATTGCCTTATACGTGTTAAAAGTTTGTTCGATTATTTTAGACAGCCGAGTTGAAAGAAAACTAGTGAAACATATTTAGTGCCATATTGCAACAACAAAAACAACATTGATGCCAGACGTATCTTTATCAACAACAGAAGTAAAAAAGCTGACACCTAGAATTCTTGCTGATTTGACAGTGCCGAGAATTTTATCTGAACGTCAAATAAACAATATTTGTTTATTTTTTTTGTATGATACATGTACATTGTATTTATATTTGTGAAGCAAGGCTTGTTGATGTCATACATTTATAACTAGGTAACAAGGTATTATCTCCCTAGCTAAATAAAATACGGTTGTTTATATGATAGAATCTACATTTGTTTATTCCAGACATGTCTTGCTAGGTGTCTATCGATACAGTGTCCCCCAAACGCCCTTAGAAAAATTCTGTATTTTTTAATAAACTAATCAACATCTACTTACGAAAGAGCCATCTGAGCAAATTCCAAAATCAACATTCATTAGTTTCTCGAGCATTCTCGTACCCAGAGTCTAGTAGAATTCTCGATACTAGCTCGAGAATCTTGATAACCTCGGGCTACGAGAATATTTCTCGACATATGAGTTAAACTAAGTTATACGAATAACCTTTCATTGTAGTAAAACACACTGTACATGTGGTTTGCATTTTACGTGTTTCTTGGAACTTCATTTCTGCAAGAAATTTTAGTCGCCCGGCTAGCTCAGTTGGTAGCACGCAAGCCTACTGATCGAGGGGTCGTGGGTTCGATTCCCTGGCGGAGCATACTTTCGTGGAGCTTGGTTATGAAATTATTTCTACGGCCATTCTCCCTCCTACCGATGATTTTTAATTATGTAGGGCAATTGTCAGTCAGTGACGAAAGTATGCGCTTAATAGTTAGTTAACAGCTAAATCCAGAGGTTTAGCCTTTCCTGGAGGAGTGAGTAGGTTGCCTGATCGCCGTTATAATTAGGACCTATACAATGTGCTGCAACGGCGTTAAACCCAACAAAAACAACAAAAACAAACAAAACTAAGAACTTTTGAAGAGCACTGTAAACATTTTCAGATAAAACATTCGTCTAACAGCCAGACAATCTAATTTTGTTTTGTTTACAGTTTATCGATATAATTTAAAATGAGTTTTTTGGTGTTGCTATAAATACACGTGTAAATTTCACAGGTGGCAAGTTTGAAATTTCGTTGTTGCGTTTGAGTGCAATCAGCACTTTGATCCATAATCGCAATTATTTCTGTTGCTTTTTGCGCTTAGGACTTGACTACTTGAAATCAGCTAAAATTACGTTCCTCGCTGCTGGAGATATTATTATTCTCTTTGAAGGTGCTTAGATACACATGTACACAATTTAGTACATCGGAGCAAACAGTTGTCGGTGTCCATTTTGATACAATAACCATGAATATCTTGTACATGGGATCAGTAAACCCATGCCGGTTTTATGAACGCTTCGTACATTTGTTAGACATTAGCATTTGTTCTGACCTATCAAAGACAAAGTACTTTCTGTATTATAAGTGTGGTAGATGATTTATTCACAGAATTGTTTTTCAGTACGAGTTGACCTATTTCTTTAGATCATACTTCATACTAATATTTTTGATAGTTAGCTTTTTTTCTGAATGACAAATTCGGCAAAATATATGTTTAAAATGGGTAAGCAAACATATCAGGAGCAGTAAAAAGTCACAGACCTCCTCTCAGCCAAAAAGCAAATAGGGAGATGATTTTAGTGTATTTAGTGTTTTGTTATATAGAATTGACACAAACAAATAGTGAAAACAAGAACCTAAAGGGGTTTCGTCTTGAAGCGAACAGTAGCAAATATATCGTTTACCGTATACAAGCAATGTTAAAGGAAATTAAATAAGAACTTATTACTTCCTTCAAAAATATAGCCTTTCAATAACCCATTGTATTGAAATGGGTCCCTGATAAAATAGGGGCCATTGTCGAGATGATCATAATGAAAGTACACATTATATTCTACAACAGTCGTACACAGTAGTCGCAATTAGCACATTAGGCTCACATGGCGTAGTTTTTCCTGTAAATATATTAATCGAGTTGTCCAACTTTAGTTAAATGATCGTTTACTTTCTTTGGTAAATCAACGAAGTTACGGAAATACCCAATGGTTTACACGAAATATAACGAAGTTTGACTTTTCCATCACCGCTTAATGTTAATTGGATCTGAAAATGATACAAAACTTTGACAGAAATTCAAAACGTTAATTAAAATTGAATTTAAAGTTGGTATAATACTGCAAAACATGTCAATGCATACTTTACTCCAATAAATTAAACACCTGTTAAACCAAACAACGCTCGCGTAGAATGTAAATACTAAATTACCGATTTACGCGATCATTTTGCAGTGCATCTTGTGGCAAAATTTGCAAGGTAAGGAGACGGTAAGAGGACTGTTTAAGAAGCGATTAATTACGCAGATCTTGTACACAGATTAAAACAGATGTTACGATACTGATTTTATCTTTCATCGTAATTTCAACTTCTAAATTCTTCCCACCAATTTACGTTCTGTCTGTGCAGAGCGATCAAAGCATCGGAACCCAACGTTTGCAAATTGACGGAAACAGCATGTTGTTTGATTGCATCGATTTCAAACACGCAAATTCGTTAAAATGTAACGTAACATAGTCTGTACAAAACAGACCTTACTACAAAGCGAACAGATTACATTAAATCTTAAATGCCAGACATAGACAACTTTGGCAATTAAATTTTTCTAATTTTGTAATTAGAAAATCGACGATTTCCTTGTGCGATGATTTGAAATAAATGGATTCCGAGAACGTTTTTTATTAGTATAAATGCTTTTCGTGAGATTAGAGAATTTGAAATTCGTTAGAAGCTTAGGTCTGTATTTTCAGTGGACTTACGATCGATTTAAGTCGAAAATTCTTCTATATTATATAATAATCGGAAGATGTTTGGAAGTATACTGCTCTGGTATGCGTATGTCATAGACAAGCAATTTCACTTGTGTGGAAATTCTTACAAATTTCTCATTTATAAATAATAAAACCATTTGAATACTTTATCATTTTGGTTCAAAACCCAGACTGAAAACATTATATCTTTTAGTTAATAAGCAAGAAGATACAATTACCCAGCGTTTGATTTATTTCATTCCAAATCCAATAATCGGCTAATTATAGCTAACAAAATACCCATTACTTACTCTATTGAAAAAAATATCTGTGCATAATTAACTTTTATGACTTCTCAAATCGAGACAAGACATAGGGCCGTTTTGTAATTGTAATAGTCGAACACAGCTGGCTTTCTTAATTTTTGTCATAATTTGCATTGATTTACGATCATCGACAATTCACAAATTTTTAAAAATATAAAAGAAAGAAATCGGCGAGTTGTTAATCAAGCCAACACGATCCCATACAACGTTTTAATACAAAACTTCAACCATTACAATTCAGCCAATTATGTAAATTAATCTCACATGAATGATCATTTACTGTCAAAAATGATTTAGGTGAACGTAATTATAAAATAATGTATTTTTCTATGTAAGCCCTGCGTGTAATTATATTATTACCGAATGACTTAAGCGTATAGATCTACATCGCACTGTAACTCCTCAATCAGTCAAAAAATGAACATGTTCAAAGGTTAAAGCGATAGATCTATCAACTATGTTCGACAGCTAAATGTCGAACCTCTTGTGCTACCTTATCTCGTGCCATTGTGTAAGGATCAAACGTCTGCGTACTAATATAGTGCTTTTTATGTAACACCCGACTTTGTATTGTATTATTTTATACACAACTGCACTAATTGAAATAATTAACCCTAATAACTAATTAAGTGAAAAACTAAAGACAAAAACAGAATGATTTTATCACAACGACGCAGAAGATATCAACGAATTTTTACAGTTTAGTACTGTATTTAACCCGCCCGGCTAGCTCAAGTCGATAGCGCGTCCGACTATGAACCCAGGGTCGTGCATTGGTTCGTTTCCCTGGCTGGACCTACATACCTCTATGAAGTTTGGCCATGGAATATTTTCTAGGGCTATTCTTCTGTCTACCCTCGCAACAAGTAGGACAATAGTCAGCTACTGTCGATGTTATGTTCCCCTTCTATCTCTGTATCAAGCTAGGCAGTTCACAACCACTAGACTGAGGGTATGTGCTTAGAAATGGCTAAAAACCGTCGGCTCACAGATTTAAGCCTATTTAGAAATGTAGCGAGTGGGACTACTTACTGCGACAATATGTCTGATAAGCATTATATACATAACATTACATCTGCTATTATATACAGTATAATGCTAGCAATGTCTGTTTTAGATTATATTATTCGTATTTTGTATTTACATTTAGACGGTACCCGATCATTATCAATTTGAAAGTGATTAAATAAATGAAAATAAATAAACAAGATATGTTTTGATTCATTAATCTAAATGATGATTTATTCAACTTATGATCGATAAATCATTTTGAGAATTAGTTTCCAAGGTAAAGCCATCATGAATAGATTGTTTGATACCAGTAGGATTGCCGGCATGAAAATCTCTCTCCGGTAAGCATCTTTTCATAGTATATATGACATAAATATTTTAAGTCAATTCAGTGCATTAAAAGGAATTTGTCGTTCTATAGCAGGCATTTACTGAGAAAATTGGGCACTGGTATGCAAATAACATTTTAAGTACTGTACATAGAAAAATGAAAAACGCTTTCAAAATAAGTGGTCTTAAAAGCAGAAGATACCCTTTTCTCCACAAATTCAGCAGTTGGGGATAAAAATCGCCAAACTCGCATGATTTTGCAACAGTCAAAAGCGAATTTTATAGTGAAACTGTAAGTTGTATAGCACATGTTTAAAGAGATCAAGGTAGTATACCCTTTGTAACGTATTCCGTATATGTTGAAATGTAAAAGAGACCAAAGATACCTCTACAGTACATATTACACATAAACACTCTTCAAAGATATATTTAACCCCATTGACATAAATCGTAATGAACTGGTAAATACAATTATATATTGTCTGAAAGTACAAGTATTTCACATCTTGATGTTTTACCTACCACATTGAGTATTTGATTTAATTATTACATCGATTTTTCTAGAGGTCTAAGAGATATGGGGTTTGTAAATCATTCCTCACTTGTTTTATGAGTCAAATAATGGTGTAGCTTTATTTGTTTAGTGTCAAATAAAGTATTTTAATGTTTAAGTTTAGTTTCTTACTTCGAACGACAGTGAGGCTGATATTCTGTTACCTTCTAAAATTTTTGGACAAATAAAATTCGAGAAAAACTGATAATGCTTACCCGCTAGTAAATCCGTTATAAATACTACCTTGGGTTTTGCGAAACATGAAGTGAAAATGCATGTTTTTGACGATTTTGAAGTCGCAAATGCTAAATTTGCGAATAAAAAAAGTCCTATACTTAGACTATTTCGCTATCAAAAACACTTATTTTGTTGGTACTATTAGTAGAATTTATCTGTTTATTGCATGCTGAATTGGCATTTTATGTACTGTCCGCCAGGTGGCAGAGTTGTAAAGAAATACGCCGAGTTGTGCGTTCATTACTCCATTTTCCCCACGCAGGATAATTTTGGTAAAAAAACTCTGCAAATTACAATGATTTTCAACCCATTTATTTCATACAATAATATGTAAAGTACTATTAAATTGTTGGGAAATGGTTTGGAAATAATGTCAAAACGAGTATAAAATGATTATTCAAACTGTTTAGACATATTCTGGATTGCATTTGAATAATGAAGTAGAAAATAAAAATCATGATAGATATATTTTTTATGCATTCTTGAATAATATTTGTATATTTTTCAAAAAAGACCCACTCACTCTCAAACCCATAAATGTTTTCATGTTAAGCCATACAATGTATAATGTAATATGATATGATTCATTGTGCCACACATTTATAATAAAACTCATTTTTCTCAACATATTCACAGATGGATTAGTCACAATGAAAAATGTATCATATTTTATGTCGTTTATATGAAACGGTATTCAGGAATACAAAGATCAAACCGATCAGAAAATGTTAAATGCTTGCAAAATATCACACAATATCAGCTTTGTGGATCAAATTTTGATGATGTACCGTTAAAAATGAAATACTACCGAAATGTCACTCATTGTCAATAAATCATACTTATCTACATGAATATTTGTAAAAATGTATGTTCTCAAATAGATATGATGCATTTTCAAAATTAGTTATTATTTAAGCATTTTTCTGTAAAATAATTCAATCTATATCCGTTTAGTTTAGTCGGTAACGCATCTGGTTGTAAAATAAGATGTCATCTACTCGATTTCTTTGCAGAATTTACACGCATTGTACCTTTTGTCTGGGTTGCCTTTAAATACTTTCTACGCAAATTTTTCTTCTCCTTTCGCCGTACCACTTGTGAAGGTGTATATGCTCTGAAAAAATGCCAGGAAATGACATAAAACATCATAAAATTAAAAAAACCTGAAAAATAAACTTGCGAATAATTCCCTAATAACGTTGTTCTCATTTAAAGCCAAATGATCCTGTACAGAATCTATTTTAAAGCTCCCATTTCTCATGCAATAGAGGTTTATATTTTGCTGATAACTTGATGATTTGTTCATTTAGATCATGTGGACGTTGAGAACATAAAATACACATTATATCGTATACCAATAAGCAAATATTTTAAATATGTAACATTTTAATAAATGTATAATTATGTATACGTCTTCTGATTCCAATTATTATCTATTTGAATACATCTTGCAGTGAAGAAAAGTTTTGCAATAAAATATCAGTGTGGCGTCGTCTTCGCTTGTTTATTAAAACTAAAGCTAGTAGCTCTTGGACAAATCAGATAGTCAAATACATAATCGGACTGTATAGATCAGAAAAAACAGAGCGAAATAGCGTTTTTTTGCATGACTGAAATTCACAATACACCGTACCATAATGCTCTCCTCAACTTAGCATCTAGTGCTGATACTCCTAGCCCTACACATCACAATGATGCACTCCCCCAGCTTGGCACATCTCTGGTACTCTTAGCACGACACAACACCTCGATGCTATGCACAATATAGCATATCGCTGCTATTACTGGCACTGCACAGTTGCATGACGCACTCAATTGAATGGCATTTCACAACAAAGTACAACAACGTGCTGCCTTGCATTGTTTAAAATAATACATCACAATACAGAAACAGTCTGCATTGCACATAATTAGATGTCATACTAGTCAATGCAGAGCCTCGTACCTGATCTGTTCTGTTCTGTCACCACAGAGTATAACATAGTATAACATGACACTTCACGGTACCACATGTAAAAACAAAACACAAAATTGCACAACAACACTGAATAATATTTACAAAACAGTCCCAACTGTATAGGTTTACATTGTATATCATTGCATGACAGCGGACCGCATTGCACAACATAATATTTCGCATTGCAATACAACCAGTTGCAATACACCAGCACCATGATGCCGTATACAGCATGGCATGTTAAAGCACAGTAACATGTCACCTTGCATAAAATAACATTGGCGAGGACATAACTGACAAAACAAGATTTTGCAAATTCACAACATTGCAATACTCAGCAAAGTACAGTATAACACAACTACATGTCTCAAGCACTGTAGTATTCGACCTTGCATGGTATAGAAGTGCACATAAAAACGGAACAGAAAAGTACAAATCGTAGACGACCGCCAATAACATATCAGAGAAGTTGATGAAAGCAGTTTTATTCGTCTTGATTTATACATCTTTCAGATGGCACTTTTACAACTTTTACGATATATAATTATTTTGTAATGAAATGATTGATTATTTATTGATTACATTAAATGAAATATGTATTAAAGCCATTTTTCCTTCTTAAACGAGATATTTTGATATAGAACTAGGATTTTATTATTCTAATGCATTTCCATGTAAACTGTCAAATAATTTGAACGGCTATTCATTCGATCAAATAAATGTCTAGTTGTGACCGGGTAAGATTTTAAATCCAAATATTCAACCTAGACATTCAATATTAAAATTTTTCAAATTTATTTTTTTATTTTCAACTGTAGTACGGTTAAAATGTATTTCGGATAATGCTCAAAAAAAGTTCCATATCACATTGATTCCTTCATATTTCTTTATCCAATCAGGAATATAGACCTGTAACTCTGGAGTTTTCAAAATGCTTGCCAATAGATAGCACTGGCGTGATAACAACACAGGGAAATACATATTTAAGGCTTTGCTATTTGTGACGATGCATTCCGGAAACTTAAAAAAGGTGAAAGTCAACCCCTTACGGTGCCTTTGCAGCTATTGTGTTCTTAACTTCCTTTCATCTTTCCCGACTGGGCCTGTCAATGAATTGATATTTTCTGGAAGAAAGCTATGTCCATTCAATGATTGTAAGACTATCTCTTATAATCATCAGCTTCTTTTGCCTCTTGCATGGCATTGTAAGTCATTGTCATATTTTACGGTGGTAGATTGGTCCTCTTGAATATTTGAAGATATTGTAATGATACTTATATCATTTAGTAACGTTGTTTTCTTTTGTAGTGTTGATGGAACCATGCAGTTTTGTAACAAAGCATCGTGTGTGGTTTTAAGCCACACAACTTCGATGTTTTTGCCTGTTTTATTAAGGAGGGTTTAGTTTTTGAAGCATTCAGCTGTAACTTGCTTCTTACCAAAGCTATAAAAATCATCTCAAGTCCAGCTGTGAAACATAACGTTGTATAATCACACTTTATGTTTATATCATTCAATTCCATGAATGAAATTTAAGTGACAAAAATTTAATGACAAAAATAACATCAAAACGATTTAGCGCTATCAAATTATCATTTGTGGGTGCTTCAGTTACAATTTATGCAAGCATTGCAGATTAGTTATTTCTATCGTGATTATGCATCCTTCACTTTAGTAGTTTTGGTTTTCTTCACTATGATGGCTCATGAAATCATGATTATATATTTGTTTGTATTTTTTTATCGTTCTGTTTGCCAACTTAGATATAGACTTGTGATTCATTGCACCTAAGACTTGTCATAATTTCAAAGTATATCCAAGAAGATGTCATTTCTAGATATTTATGAATAGTTTTTGTTACAATAGTAAATATAGTGTGTCTCAACACCATAAAGTTGATCATGGAATGTCTGGCTATTTCAATTCTTATTCTGTCCATATTTCACAATATAAACGTGGGTTCCACAAATTGCTTTTTTCATTTCAAGAAGTCTGAAATTTCTGATTTAGGAAGATTCGGATGCTTAGTTCATTTTTTATTCAATGCTTTTTTGTTTGTGTGATATTACAATTCTAGTATCACTAACAATCGCTTTTGCCTATCTTACCTAAGCTGTTAACTTATTACTATCATTATCTGTTTTAGATTGTTACTGATCCATTCCTTAGTTGTAACTCAAACATTATTGTCTATTTCGTACACAAATCACGATGAAACAGCATGCATTTTATGAAAAATAACATTGACACTTGTCATAAATTACGCAAAAAAGTGAACATAAAGTAACGTATCCTCAGGAAGTGTATCACTATCCCTCATTTTGGCAAATTTACTAAATGGACATCATTTATCATAATTATGTCATTGTTTAAATCAGAATCAAACACACTCTTTATTACTTTTTGCAATTTTTAGTCACATGTTTTAGACAAAAATTATAACATACATCGTCCCAGTAACTGAAACTAACTTAAAATGCATTTTTATCTCCATGCGTTTCATTGTTGACGCCTGGGGATAAGCGTGGTATCATTCTAAGCTCTCTTGTAGCTCCACTTTGCATACCACGAGATTGAAACTAGATTTTACTCATTCTCGTCACCTTAAAAGACTTCCATTAAGATGTTAAATTAACTTTAAGTAACATGGAATTATGTGTACAATAGGTTTAGACACTGATCATGTATCTTGGAAACTTTCAGCGGAAAATTGTCATTTATACTGAGAATTTTGTTTAAACTACATCATATTTAGTATATCTTACAAGTACACCTTTAAAAAAGAACAATATTTTAAACATTATTTTCAGGATAAAATGCTTTGTTATTAGATGATGCATAATTTGTTAATTTAATATAAAGTAATTTCAATGTGCTCTTAAATATAATTGCTTTTTCCTACGCAATATTCTGGTTAGATTAATGATGTTTTATCTTTAATGCATTTCTATGTAAACTGTCAACAGAATTAAACGACAATTAAATAGATCAAATGAAACACCAGGGTAGAGTATCCAGCTATGACATTAATTGTTATACTTTTAATTGCAGAAAATTGTTTAAACAGTAAAACTGTCATACACAATTTTGATAAAGTTCCGTAGTCTAGACACCGTTCGTATCAAATTGAATTACTCTCCAACAGAGTGAATCAGATACAACAGATGATAATGTATATCACAGTAAAGGGTTCCTTTATTAACAATCGCTTAGCCCATGGCGACCAACATTTCAAATTAGTTACTTAGGATTTTGAAAAGATAGCCCTGCTGAAGACTAAAAATGAGACTGCAAGTATTGTATTTATACTTTGGTTAATGATTCAGATATCTTTATCACATATTAGATGTTTGGAATTAAGCAAACAAGAAATAATGGCCATTGGAATATAATGTTTACGAACCAATTTTAGCATTAGAAATTCAAAGAATTTTTATTATTTTAGTGGCCAAATTAACGATAAACTAGTTGCAAAAGTATTTACTCACTAGTATTTTCTCTTGGTGACTAAACATGATCGTTAGATGCCCAAGTGACGACCATGCATTCATAGTTAGACTTTGACCATAGTGGTATAAGGCGTTACTGATTGATTTTTACTGTTTCTCATCAGAATTGAGTAATTCTTACGTAAATCTATACTGAACTGTATGAATTATTACAAATAATGACTCTTTCCATAAATAATGCAAAGAAATGATTGAAGTTAAATGAACATATGCAGGGGGAAAGTATCCCGATCGCAACATATTTTACATAATAGACATAATTTGTCTCAATTGAGTTATAAGTTAAAGCAAATTGAGAGCGTCGAAGTTGAAAATAATGTAATAAATGCTCTTAACCGAATAACTCAGGCTGAAGTGATCTAATGATTCAAACATGTGTTACAAATGGACATCATTTGTCAGAATTATGTCATTATTTAAAAAAGAACAATAGAATACGTACAATGGTAATGTAATTTGGTATATATATTATTAGTTATTTTAACAATCAGACACCTGGTACATTCTCTATCATTATTTATTGATATTTTATGTTTGAACACATGTGCAATACGTATTGAACTGGCCTTCAATTGATTTCCGTTTAAAATCGTAACATATTCGTCTAGTTCATATCCGTTATTTAAATGAAATAACCAATATTTTAACAATTTTTAACATTTTCATGACCTACAAACTGAGCGATGTTTTAAGTTTTACATTTAGATCAACATAAATTTAGTATGAATTTAATGCCAGGTTTGTAGCTATCGACTAAAAGGGTTGTTAAATAATGATGAAATTAGTAAGGAAACCAAACTAAGTAGTTCGGGATAGTCGATCTATAATGCTTGAAATCAAATGCATTATATTTTAGTTTTACATTAAATGTAATATTTTTTAAACTTGCTTTAATGCTCGTTTTCTCATTTAATAGATGCAATATTTAATGTAAAACAACCAATATTCTTTTTATTGACAGCGCTGCTCATTATTAAATCAAGATAATTATCATGTGTTCGTACAGCTCAAGTTGAACCAATTGTACCACATTTTGTCAATTTCATTAAATGATTTTTCTAATATACTTTCAGACCCAATGTTTGTGCCATACAAGAAGTATATCATACAGGAGAGAAGTTCTATCCTGATTGTGTTAAAAAGAGAATGAAGAAAGTATGTGGTCAACCAACATTTGTAAGATATGAATGTTGTTGTGGGTATGGTGCAATGGACGGTCAAGAAGGATGTCCTGCTTGTATGTATACTTTTACCGGCTCATTATTCGTTGGTTTAGATCTTAACATGACATCAGCTTAAAAAAGACATATATTACCAAATGCTTCTTATGATGAAGTTAAATCCATTACATTGTCGTTGATAATAGTCAACATGTAATACATACACTATATGCTGCATGAGTTTTAGTTATTTTGCGTGTGAAATTCACCAGTCTAACTTATCAAATTTTTAAACTGACTAACAAGAAAACAGTCTTTGGTTTGAGTCCATCGTTAAAAACCCTAAATTTTATAAATCAATTACAACTGTATTTATCTAATTCTACTTGTTGTTACATATTTCCTTTTACATTAGTTAATTATTTGAGTGCATGTGTGTTAACCTATCGTAGACGTGTGTTAATAGATAGGGCATATTGTAACATGTTAATATAATGATGATAATGGAAGATACTTGGATTAAAAACTGGGTAAAAGCTTCAGATGATATAGTGACTGATTGTCATCAAAACTTAACCACTTCTCCTGCTGTAATAAGTAAGCTAGTTTGTTTGACAAACATAACTAGTTTTATGTCATGTTATATTTAAATACATGAAGAGGCAACATAATATAACCTTTCAGTATTTTGCACTTAATTACTTTCATTACTAGTGGAGCCAGTAAAGAACTTACGAGAAACAATGAATGATCTTGGAGCATCACAGTTTGCAAAATTACTAACAAATACAGAATTAGAATATCAACTTAAAGAGACAGGAGCGTATACTGTATTTGTTCCAATAGATGAGGCATTTGAAACAATAACAGAGGATCAGAAGTAAGTAAGGTATATACCTTTATTTTCATCATGATTATAGAATATTTAGTAATATTGAAGAGAGCACTTGTGCTTAATGTAAGCATTCGAATCAAGATTAAATTAACACTTAGTTATCATGAAAAAAATCAAATATGCATTGTAAATGCATAATTTTTCATTCCTATTTACACTAAATGGTAGTTGTTTTATATAAGTGTATTGAAGTGCTTAATAATTATGAACGTACATTTGTTAATTTGCAAAACAACCATTTTTTATATTTTATTTGTGGTTTTGTATCATTTGCAACACATGTTTCTGTTTTATAACTAAGGATAGTTTACATATCAATTTTTGTCTGAGCTTTTATTTTATTCAATATATGTATTTTATTCTTCACATGGGACAAATCCAATGTACTTATCAATTTATATATACTATAGGATAAGTCACCCTAACCCAACATTTACACAAATCTGTTAATCTAAAATATAAGGCATCTTTTTCAGACAGCGTTTATTTCCTTGGACTTACAATGCTCTGTCACTATTACATTATCACGTGGTCACAGGATGGCATCATTCTGAATACATGCAGAAATCAGAGCTATTGCCTACTTTATATTATGGTCTTAAACCTGTCTGGGTTAATAGAATATCTAAAAATGATGTAAGTATCTCTTTTGATACTCTTCATGTAGAAAAGTTTCTTTTGAATGTATTCTCAATTATTTAAAGACAAACTAGGAGACACAAATGACCATATTACAATAATCAGCTTAAGCAGCAAGTGGCAATTCATTTCAATTAAAATCTGTGAAAGTATTCATTACATTGTGTATTGAATGCTTTGAAATTGTTTGACGGAAACGTTAGATAAAGTTGTTAAGATTTGGGATCTTGATATTCATCAGCAATATCAAGATTGCTTTTAATGTGGCAAAAATACAAGAAATAGCGACTGCGCTACCTGTACCCCGATGTACCTAAGACAGTTATTACAATATGTACATGGTGGTGTGTGCAAGATGCTTATCCATAATTATTGTTAGACAATCTTTCATATCTGATGAATAAAGTTAATTACAATTTAGAAACATCAATAAAAAATTGATTTATTTTTAAACAAATTAACTGTTATCTTCATTCAACTGTTTTTTTATCGTTTATGATTATAAAATTTATTATATTATTATAGTTACATACAGTTAACTGTGCTAAAGTTATTAAAAGTAATGTGCTCGCATCTAATGGAGTTATACATCTCGTTGATCAGGTTGGTATTACCCTTCTATCACATATTGTATTGAACATTGTGGAAAATTCTGCTGCGACAGACATGGAACATATTTGGTATACTGGCCCTGTGACATACTGACACAATTTTCCTCATGACATTTGATGTTTTACAAAATACTTGATGTTTGGGTTGAGCTTTCCAATAACTTCATTCAAATACCGCATTGGTGCCAATAAAGTGCATTTATTCAGAATAAGCATTATAAGACCGAAATTAATATCTTTTAGATTGAAAGGGCTTATTAAGATATTAAAAGAGTGCGTCTGTTACCATGGAAAATGAGGCGAAATGATATTTTCGATGCAAGCTTTCGAAAAGTGTTTCAAACTAATGCGAGTTAATGACATACATTAATAGCATTTTGGCACATGTGATGCATTAATTTGGCATGTTAATAATGTAATTCTGAAATCATCATTAGTGCAATATTTAAAACCAACCATGTCATCACTAATGAATTAGTAATCGCGACTAGTCTACTTCATGTTTGATGCTTGTATTTAATTAGTTGAGACAATGATTGTTCTTGCAATCTCTGATGATGATTATCTTTATACAAAAAAGACTTAATTATGTGTTATCGCAAAACATGGCTGTTATTAAATGCTTCACATGTATAAAACAATATAATAAAATGAGTAGTTTTGCTGTACATCAAAACTACGCAACGATAGAATTGTTTAGACCCTTGCGTGAAATTAAATGTCATTAAATTTTCATTAAAACAGATTTCAAGTTTTGTAACATTAAGTGCATTAATGGTTAACTTCTGTACCGATTTTATTTTATTGTGAAAGTAATGTAATGATGCTTTACGACGCTTTTCAACATGTTTAACCATTTTCCCTTCACACTATGATGTTCTTGCAGGTGCTTCAAACTTTTGATATGTTCGGAAACATGACAGATTTAATGTTCAGAGATAGTTCACAGTTCTCTCAGATCATACAAGTTTTATATACATCAGAAATGTTTGAAACATTAAGAGCAGAAGGACCATTTACATTATTTGCTCCAAGTAACTACGCTTTCAGTCGCCTAAATCCATTGTTACTGGAACGTGTACTGCGTGAACAGAAGACAGCAGAAGGTAAGCATTAAATGAGAAAGGTTTTGATTCGTTATTCTTACTACTTATTTAAAATGTCAAACAATGTTTTTATTAACCCAGATTTTGTTTTGCCAATACGAAACTTGTTTATGTCGGAACAAGTCTTTTGTATGAGGATCAACTAGCTCATTGTCACCCTTTCTGTTCAGAAATCAGCTATATACCTTATAACAATTAAAAAGTACTATAGTTATATGGGCAACTTTAAAATCCAGACTTAAATCGCCCTAATGTTTCCATCAACTACCTTCACATTGATATTGTTACATTAATCGATAAAATACAACTACCTTCACATTGATATTGTTAGACAAAGCTTCATTGTAAAAGCAGTTTAGAAACTGAGTCAAATATTAATACGTACATTTCATGTTGCTTGCACCAGGTTCCTAATCATGCAGTACTATACAATAAGGATAACGCTTTTGGTTCAGAAAGACAAAACATCCACGAGTTGCTAACTAACGTGGATCTTACTATGCAAAAGATACTTACGAAGATAGTTATTGAAATGTAAGAGATAAAATTAGTTTTAATCTCGTCTTTTTAATTTCTATTTTAGCTTTGATAAGACGACACACAACCCGTGGTATATTCTGTAGCACAGCTGTATATGATAAAAATAAAGTTTTTATGTTAGATGGAACGAGGATGACATTACAATGCAAGAAGAATGGACACTATCTAGAAAACTCTAAAATTGTAAAAGCTGATATACTGGCTGGAAATGGAATAATTCATTTAATCAATAAAATACAACTTCCGAATGATGGTATGATTGCTTGATTATTTTGTTGTTGTTTGATAATCAGTGTTAACATCAAGTAGAAATCCTGATAAAATATTAAGCCAAATTAAAATTGATAAATACTTTGCATAAAAACGTTGAAATGATCCCGTTTGACGAACATCTTCGCGTTAACCCCATTTACATATAAAAATCAAGATCTGCCTGTAGCAGCTTCTGGTCCTGTTTTATCTTGACTATCTCAACATCTCAGAATACAATATCACATGGGCGTAAGGTTGGTCTTTTGCAATGCATTTATTTGTCCATTTTGAAATTCATGGACGTTTATTGTGTTATATAAACATAGTGATCAATCGATGACTGATGTCAATCACTTTGATGTGCTGCTAAGTACTGAACTATGACTCCATTTCTTTCTCCAGTGTTTAATAATAATGGTTTACTATACCAGACCTTTCTTTGTTTTTGCAGTGTGTTTGTCTTGTATTCCAATAAATTTACAAAAAGGACAATCTAACCTACACATACATATATTTTAATGTGCTTGAAATTTCCTTTCGAAATTACATGTACTATTTATCTAATTATTTTTAAGTATTAACAATGGACAGTGTGGCTAGAGAACTTCGTCTTACAAAGTTTCTACAATTATCATACGAGGCTGGTCTTCTAGATAAATTGCAATCAAAAACTGAAATGACATTATTTGCTCCATCAGATGAGGCATTCAATGGTTTGTAGTTTTTACTTGTGATATACTAACTGTTTTAGCTATCCCTGCTGACAGCAAAAATTGAAAACATATGCATCAAAGGCATTTCCGATTGTACAAAGTACGTGTTTAATCTAATATGGTTGTAAGCATTAAAACTTTGATCGCATCAGGTGCATGCAGCACAACGATTGACAATAATGGCTATAAGTATACCATTAGTAATTGATTATGAAACAATGTTTCATGGCTTTCCAGGCGACCACTAAAATGGGAGGACATTAATATGTCAAGTCAAACTTTAAAATGATTTAATGGTGATGGAGTAACAAAAGCGTTTTGTGGTGGTGCTGCAATTAAAAAAAAATGTTTATTAAAAGTTATTCAGTCTTGTTTTTGCTGATTAAGCTTTATGATCGTTAAACAGTTTTGATAAAAATAAGCATTTTATTGAAATTTACTTTGTATAAATTAAAAAGACTGAATTAATATTCTTAAAAAGATAAAGTGCTTTCAATGAAATATATATTTTACAAATAAATACAGTCCTATATGAATTCATTTTTACTTCAGATTTACCGAAAGAAAAAAGATTAGAACTAAATAGAGACCCAGCTTTATTTGAAGAAATATTTGACTATCTTGTATCAATAGGAAAGGTTAAAACTGATCATTTTGTTGGTGAACATGGAATCGTTATGAATATTGGTAAAATTATGAAGATATCCGTCCATAGAGAGGTAATTTAAATCATGATAAATCAGGACTGTTGCAACACTTTTGTCACTCTGATCAAACACATTTTATCTAGTCACAAATAGTGCAAATGTAAAGTTGCAAAGATTTTTGATTTGAGTGTTAGACATTAAGGTAATAACCATTGCAAAATATTTTTAAATTTAAAATATTTTGTACACTTTAATGCAATGATTTTGATTATCAAATGTCTACTTTTCAGTATTTGTGATTTAAAAAAGTATTTCAATAAAAAATGGAAATCTGTCAGAATTTGATTTTGGATTTCAAATACATGTATTAAAAAATTAGACACGTGAAAATTCTGCTTTTTCAATTTAGTTTTTAAATGAATAAAGGTGACAGCGGCCAGTAGTTCTGAATTACATCAATTATATTTTCAATGTTTTTTATATCACCTGTATGTTTTCAGGGAATACTTGTAGATGATGCATCAATTATATCACCAAATAATGAATGTACAAATGGTATCGTACATGTTATAGATAAAGTATTATATCCACCAGTTAAATCTTTATTTGATTTTATAAAACATGCTGAAGATTTAAGGTATGTTCGTTTTCAGTATTAGTATATTTCAAATGTTTAGTTTTAGCCTAGAGCTACACTCATTATATATCTGGGCAATATGTTTCTTAAGGACATAGTTTCTTAACTTAGTTCACTGAATATGTTATCTTTTTCATTGATTTGATTCTGAACATTAGTATAGCCCCAAGTATTTAATATTTATTGAAACATTTAGAACCTAATACTGAATAATTATATTTTTATTGTTGTTCTCCAATTGCTTCAGACGAGATATAAACTTAATGTATTGATGCGTCGTTAAACCCAATTATATAAACCTACTGATTTTTTCAACAACATGCCCAAATATCCTATTATGTAATTATATACAATGATATTGATTAAAAGGACATGGATAGGTAGAACTATCACCAGTACCCACTGTATTAATCTTCTGAAATTTGACTGGAATGATATTCGCGTATTTCTATTCTAATAATAAATTTTAAGTAGTTTCATACAGAAACAAATTCTGGAAAACTCTCCTTGCATCTAATTTTCACATTTTCTTTCAGTATATTTCGTAAAGGTCTTGAGTATGCAGAAATGACAGAACTCTTATTAGACAGAGATTTAACATTTACAGTGTTTGTACCGACAGATCAAGCATTTAATAAATTACCTGTATGGCAATTTGATGCTTTATTTGATAAAAAAGAAACGGTAAAAATGGTAAGTATTAACACAAATGTGAACATCTTTTCATAAGTATCATATCCGGAGAACTAGTCGCGCTGCTCATTGAAATAGTTATAGATGATCACAGAAAAGACATTATTGCTACTTACAAAGGAATCCTAATTATGAGTTGCTTTTATATGTACAAAAATGTATTAATAAACCTGGAGGTGAATGACGCAAATCGAGTAATTTGTATACATAGATGTGAAATTAAAGGATATGTTTGAAAATATATCTGAAAAGTTATATAATCCCCAATCAGTAATTCTGTTGGACGTTAGACATTATTTATTCACTGACTTGCTCATAGGCTCCTATAATCTTCACACTTAGTGGACTTGAACAAACTTCTAGATTCTTACACAAAGCTTTTTCTTTCAGATGACTTTACTGGTAGAGTCTGTTTGGCTTTAACTTTCAGAATAATTTCTTGTTTATTCCTTTGTAACTGTCTCCATAAATGCTTAAAACCTTTGCTGAACATGCAATTTGTTTGTCGATAACAATGTTTATATAAATATTTATGTCTGTAACTTAAGTCTCCAAACATGTGTCAATAAAATTCAAAGCTGGTTTTTACTTATAAAATATCCATATTCATACAAGTCAATCGTCGTGAACTCTTCTATTACAGACTGGTGATATTCTACTTTAGCAGAAATTTAAATATTGTTTTGTAATTCATTTTAAATAATTCTTTTTTTCAGTTAATGCAACATCACATAGTGAAAGGTTTAGTTATTTATAAAACAATACCTCCAGAATCACTAATCAGACTTACGTCATTACAAGGCGAAAATTTAGTATTTCAACGAGGAAAGAGCGATAAATATTTTGTTGATGTGCATTCAGACATTGTTGAGGATCCAGTGATAGCTACAAATGGTGTTTTATACAAAATAGATCGTGTTTTGAACTGCAACTGTAAACGTGATCCACATCCGGGATGATGACGTCATCATGACGTCATGAAATTTGAATTTGAAAAATGTCTTACAGTACTTCCTGTCTCGATGTATCACGTGATCACTGATCAACAAATAAAAAAAACCAGACGAGTCTGTGTACTACGATATTTTGTGGAACGAATATTCACGATGTATACTAAGTATACACTGCAAACCATTTTATACGATGCAGGATGAATACTCCAAACGCTTTATTTTAGCTCAGGAAATGTACCATGCTAAACAGTTCACAATAAACTGTAGCAATTGTTTGTATGTTGCTTGCAAGCCATCTAGCTATCTTTGTTTCCTCTGGTATTGGAGCTTCCTTTGAGTTATGGTAAAAATTGCAACCATTATTAACATTTGGTTGATTGAACCTGGCATTCATTGCAAGAATAGTGAAGTTATGTCTTTAACGGTGTCAAGAATTCGACAATTTGTCGTACGCGTTGTTATTAAACTGGGAGGTAACTCAGTATGTGCAAGTATAATGTTAATTACGCTTATTGAGAGTTAATGCCCTTTGATAGATTCCTAGCTTTTATGTACCATTGAATTAATATTTTGAACTTTTGCAACCATGACAAAATAACCTGCCCAAAAGGCGTTCTGTTAGCTTACCAACATGATATTTATGTACATGGCTTGAGAATAAGGTAACTTAATTCTGAAATTTTATTCTTGTTTCATTCAATATGGCCATTGGCAACCTATAAGCAAGTGTTTAATGGAAGCATGTCTTGGTTTTCACTTTATGACAACGCATTTGACCAATGTTTTGTAAGAGATGACAAAAATGTCGGTAAACGTGACATGCTGGTAAAATTCCATAGTGTATAAAGCTGTATGTGGCGGTTCTAACTTTCTGAAGATCACAGCATAGAGAAATGATATAAAATGTGTTTGTGTGATTCAATTGACACATTTAATTAGGGTAAGAAAAACACTGCTCAACAGAAGCTATTGTATAGAATTTCCGAAAAATGATATATAAGTAAAAGTCTTGGTGCTAGTATGCCTTATATTTTGCTTCGCTGATAAAGTGCCATTTAAACTGATTGGTATCACTTTACTAATGACTGTTTTGTCAAATAATATAACACTTTGAATTGTCGGCCTTTTGATACACTATATTCTAGTGAAAAGAGACACAATTACCTCCCTTTTAAAGGTACGTTATGCTCTGTGCTGATTTAGGTTTACTCCCTGTATGACATGCCTTTTTATAAAGATAGAAATCGCTCAATTTATTTTTATTTTCTGCAATATAATATTGTGTATGTTGCTATTGTTATACAATAAACATTTTTTACATTTTTATTCTTTTTATTATTATATGTTGCCATTGTCATGACAGACCCCTTTGTCTTGTACAATTCACCTTTGCTACTCCTTTGACAAAGTGGTCCTTCATGTGGTCGGTTTTGGATCAATGAATTATAACTGATGAAAAACAAGCAATGATTGTAAAATGAAATGTCAATCTCTTGATTGTCAATCGATCTCATGACAACATACTTTATTAAGCATGAATGGAACCGAAAGCCTAATATAAGGTATCCACTGTAGTTCTTGTAAATCAAATAATCATTTGATTTAAGCCTTCATAGTGAGAAATTTTCATTTGAAAACATGATTATTCGTTATATTGTACAATAAATTGGGCACAGCCATTATTCTGCTTTGCCTGATGTAGCTTTATCCATCAATGTATGACTGGGGACCAGACAAGCGTGTTATACAATGAATAGTTTGAACTTGTGTAATCATGACAAGATAACCTGCCAGGAAGTGTGCCATCTTATGACAACATAGTTTATAGACCTGGGTTTCACCTGCAGTTACACCAGTGAGTCGACAAATAATCTATAGATCAAGGCATCTGAAGGATAAAGTCTGAGCAATTTTCCAGATGACAAATTTTACAAACTACTTAATACTCAATCTACTGTTTTGCCCTCATGGTCTAAGGGAGACAATCCAATAAGAAATATTGTGTTATTAAAAAGAAAAATATTTTCCCACAGTCCTCAGAACAAATATCTCATGACTTCTTTATAACCATTGACGAAGACGTGGTAATGGCTTGAGAAATACATGGAGTAATATGTAAAGATGATTTAGGTTGAATTTTAACAAGATTTTCATACAAGATTGGCATGTAAGAATATTTTTTTATTTACAATAAAGGCAATAAAAGTAGATAATTTGAATTGAGGAGTATAGGGAAAACCTCCGTTTATGGAAATATTTATTGTAGCTAAAACTCTTCGGTTTAAGATAGCAGTGAAAAATGATGTTACCACATGCAATTAGTATTATTATGGATCAATAAATTTAAAAATCAACATTTTTTTAGAAATGTCATGGGTGTTAATAGATAATACAGTAAAATCTTTAAAGAGCCTATTCAATATACAAAATATTTGAATAACTGTTAGAAATATTAATTACTCAAGTTATCTTTCATGAAAATATAAATAATTATTTCCTAAAAGATTCAGAGAATTTTCTCGTTAGTATGCCAAAACTCTAGCTGGAAGTTCAAGCAAGTTACTATGCTAAGGGAAGTAACTACGGATGCTGTTCTAACGAATTCATACATAGTTAACTCCCTGTATGTCTGGATAGATTTATTTTGGCATTTGAAGCATATCAGGCGCGTAGCTACCAGTACGCAGAGTACGCAGCTGCGTACACATTGGTCCAGAAAATCGCAAAAGTACAAACGTCAATAAATGTAATAAAATCTTAGGCCTGAGGAGGGTATGAGTGTGTGGAACAAAACTGCTCGATCGTTATTTTACTAACCTTATGTCAAGTAAAGTTTCAATGGGACTTGCGATGCCTTTTTAAAGTTGAATTTACGGTTTAAACTCGTTGTAAGTCTTTGACTCCAGTCTACATAATTTTTAAACGCTGGTTGAAATTGAATGATAATTGGTATGAATGTTGTCTTCCTATATTTGTGTCCAGATTGAATTATACAGACCCTTTTTGAATAGTTGCCAAAATGCTCCTAAAATGATCTACAGAAAAACAAATTCGGGGGGGATGCCCTTGACCCCTAGGATTTTGAGTACACATTAAAAAGCCCTTGCTACGTCACTGCATATAATGAATAATATTAAATAAATACCAGTGAAGATTCAAGATTTTTACTTTTCTGCTGATTGGTATTTCATAAGAATAGCAATAAATATTTTGTCAACAGCATACAATCTTACACAAAGAATATTTTATTAAAATGTTGATTTAAGGTATAATAAATATTTTAAGAGTACAAGTCTGTCTAATAGGGTCAAGACTAATGTTTTTTCTTTATGCAAACTTTCAAATCATTGTCTTTACTGTACGATAGAAGGTTTGTGTGAATTTAAAAATGGTTACGGACGCATGAGTTATCCATCTTGAGGCTCAGTTTAACGGTAACGATCAATTACAAAGTTTAATAAACTGTAGGTTTTATAGTGTTGTCACTGTTGGACAAGAATTTTGACAATGGGCACACATTAACACTAACACATGCACGGACACCTCAAAGATTGCTTACTACAGCTCAAATTGAGCACTGGATGCTAGGGCGGGTGTACCTTTTACAGATATACAGGATAATATTTTAATTCGAAGTACATGTATGACTGTTTTTCCTGAACCGCTCAAGATTACTGAAATTTAAAGGTTTGAACCAATAAAGGTGTTGAAAACTTGAAATTATCTCATTCTGTTTTTGTAGGTTTATCATTTTTTAATGATGGTAAAGTCTCTTTGAAAGCCTGTTTCAAGCTATTTACTACCCATTTTACAAAACTCAAGCATATGATGAACGTAAAGTTGGCAGACTCAGCAGACACAGCAGACACAGCAGAAGGAACAATCCTGAAAACTGTTTAACTGACACCCTTCTGTTGTTAATAATGTAATTCGTCATATCATTCTAAATAAACATTTCATATTTATTATAATTTTCAAAAATGAATATAATAAACTAAAAACACATCTACATATGTGATTATATACATATACCTAACATGTCAAGGTGGAGAAATGACCATGGTAGAAATTGGAGAAATGACTTTGTGGAGAAATGACCGTTGAAAGAGTTTTTGCCTTTTTAAAAAAATATTTTCCGACAAAAATAATATTTCATGATAGAAAAATAACTTCGCTTAGAGAATTTTAGAGGGCATTCGCCGGCTCCGCTGACTCCATGCATGTCACGCCCGCGTTGCTACTTTGATTTGATAAAGGGAGATAACCACTGCGGGGAGTTTGCCAAAAAATTGGCGCGAAAGCTGCACGTGAATTATTGTCGGCCATCTTTTTCCCCACGACAAGGATACGCTGCGAACATGTGTGGACAATAAAATTATTGTTTTAATTTTAATAGCATATTTACAGGCTTGGAAAAGGTACCAAACTACGCGTATGTTTTTGTTAATTCAAATAAAGTGGACATCCGATGTATTTTATTGTTCCATCCACCATGTATCAAGGAATTCCGTGCCGAAAAAACGCAGCGCATGAACTTGAAGTTCAAGTTGAAGAAACGCACGTGGAGATATCAAAAGTAAGCATTATCAACTCGATTCATTTGAACTATATAGCATATTTATGAATAGGATTATTAATTTATTCCAGGAGGATCGTGGTAAGTGAGAAATCAAATAAAAAAATGTTTTATATTGTTTTTATTTGATACCCCACCCACCCCTCCATGATTGTCCACGGGTAGTCTTCTTATAAGATCTTAGTGAAGAGCTCTCACTGGATACTGTGAAGATTAAACCATGGAATTTTGTATTTTCATGTCTTATTATGGGTATTTATTTAAAATCTCGTCTTAACGTGCCTTCCCTTTAGAATTATTACTCGTGCACGTGCACCAGGCCATGTTGATTAGCATTCGGAACTTCTCGGCCCTTCATGAGGAATAACCTCTGACCTGTTGAGGCTATTTAGACGTCATTTTGGAACTACTTTTGCGTCACATGCCCATTCAAAAGCTCTGACCGCTCTGCGGGTGTTGAAGTATTATTCATTCAATAAATGGACGAGGTGTTCTGAATGTGGGTCTTCTGTAGCTTAAGGTCTTCAGCAAACCCGTGTTTATACTGTTAATGAATGGGTAATGCCGCATCTGATGAAAATCAAAATGTTTAAAAGCGGCTTATAAAGTTTTGGAAGCCAAAACTAAGTCTTCTGTGGTTAAAAACTAGGCCACATAGCCCAAATATGGAAAACAGTGTTGGCACTCTAGAGGCTACATTTACGGGCAGCATATAAACAATATTATTGAAATTTAAAAGGATAGATGTATTCTAGCACGAAATCTGGAAATGAGTTGTCTGAGCTCAAAAAGTAGGTCACCATGCCCAAATATGGTAGAATTTGCTAGCACTCTACTGGTTGGCGTCCTACAACCGGACGTTTTCATAACTTTTTTTACAATAACTTTAAAACTGTTTATACTACAACGCTAGATTTTAGTTAGGTTCAAGGTCTCTCTAATGTCATTGGCTTTTCTACTTTCTAAATATAGAACACATGTTTTGAGGCCCTGGCATTGGGTCATTAAATTGTGTTCATTTTGCTTCAAACTGTACCATGTTTCCGAACAGTTTGTCAACATTCATTTAAGTTGAAATTTATAAGATAATTGACATTTTACTGTCAAACATCAATTGATTAAACATTTTACTTAAATGTTCTTGCACTAGACCCATTTTTAATTGTCCAAGCCTCTGTAAAATAATTGGGCATGTGCAATGCATTACATGTAACTTCCCCGCGAACAGGAAACAGGTCAAATGACACGCAAATGTAAATATTTTATTTTCAACTATCATAATTACTTGGTGGTGACTTTGTTGGTACCGGTTGTTACAAAATCAAGCACTCTAGTGATCGACAACAAATGATAAAAGTAAACTACAAAATAAAGCGTCTACGCAGGTGTCCGGATTTGTAGGACGTCCCGAGTTTGTAGGTCGCCAGCCAGTATAGGCTTGTGTAGCTGAGGTATAATGTGGCACTATAGTAAATCAGTGTCATTGACAAATTATCTATTACCTCATGCCTTTTATGAAATATATGATTGTGATATGAATTGTTGACGGATATTATATATTTTTGTATTTATAACTGATTTTCATGGAGATTATTATGTTTAAGGATGCCAGTATAATCGGTTTATGTTTAATTAATAACAGCCGTACTACATGTAGATAAACTACAATTTGGGTGAAACTAAAGTTTAAATTTATTATTTAAATGTTTGTGGGGCTTTTTGATTTGTTGCTATAAGAAAAGAAAAAATACCAAAGAAATGTATCTTTTAATGTATTAAAGTTTGTTATGAATAGTATATAAATAACACATGGAAGTGAGGGTGACGGTACAGATTATCAACCCGAGGAAAATAATATCAATCGAGGCGCTAGCTGAGGTTGATATTATTTTCCAAGGGTTGATAATCTGTACCGTCACCCTCACTGTCATGTGTTATTTGTTTTATTATACCAAACAAAACTGGTACATGTAAATATTTATAATATTGATACAAATAACAACACAATAAAGACAACTATCAGTGTAATAAAAAACTGAATTATATCACATTTAAATTGTCACTGTGAATTCAACATTTATCACATTTAGATAAAACTAAGGGAAGAACTTTGTAAATCATGGCTACTAATCGTTAATATGTGGTCTCCCTTAGATAGCAGGTAATATAAAAATGTGATTGAACAAAATAACACCCGCTCCGGTATATGACTTTAGCATAGCTAGGAAATTCCAGTGAGGTATAATAATTCAAAATATATTTAAATCTAAATTTTAAATCAACAAATGGGTCATAACATACTATATAAAATAAAATGTTGACGTTTAATAGCCTTTCATGTAAATAATCAACACTAATATACAGTTAATTAATTTTCTCTGTTTATCTTAAACGATCCCGGGTACCAGATCCCGGGAATTTCCCCCCACCTAGGAAATGTGTGATTGCACCCTTATACTAGTCCCACAGACAATCAAGCTCCAAGAATTTGAGGACATATTCTGTAAAGGAGGGGGTGTATGTAGCAAAGGTTAAATATGGTACTTGTATTCCCTTGCCTTCAAGCTAGCTTTTATGTCAACATGGACCATGTCTTAAAGGTTGATTGGATAATATCTAGGACAGCTTATGATATGGAAACATATTTGTATTAGATTTCTTAATACTAAGGCGATTAGAATATGAGACCAAAAGAGATTTATGCATTTTGAACGTGGCATAACCCATCAGTTTTGGCTTTATACCAGTAACCACTTAATGATATTCTTCATACTTTATTACGGTGGCATAGCTGTCAAAGCTGACTTTTGGGATACTCTTTAAATTGTCTTTTTATGAAATGACGTTATAGAAAGTAGGAGAAACCTTTCCATTACTGGTTAAAAAAAGAAAAATAGGCAACAGCAACTGAAATGAGTGTTTATCTGTGTTTGTCAAATTTTGAACACAAGACATTTCTTTTTTATTTCTGAATCATGATTGTTAATTTTCATAGTCTTAAATTTGATAACTGAAGTATGGAAGTCAAATTGTCACATATTATTTAGGAAATAATGGGATTGATGCCTCTTTTGACTTAGAAAATGCCTGTATAACTTAGTTAAAGGGATTGCAGACACAACAGTTACAGCTGTAGCTAAAACTATAACAATGTACCAGTCAAAGACAAGGTTAATAAAAGTTTGGGTTATCTCCCATGTATCAGGTTTATAATGAAACATATACCCATCTACTTCATAACATATCATATATCATAATATTATAACACAATATTGCAATTTTTTGTGGTGCATAAGAACATGTACATGAATTAAAATTATTAAATGCATTTTACTATATGTACAATACGAGCTGATCAAATACACTTATGGTAGAATTGAACTATTTACCAGAAAAGTAAAAAGTAACTGATCTTTTCTTTAGCCATGTTGTTGTTTTACTGTAGTAATTACTAAGATTTTGTTTGTGATGGTCACCATCCATTGTTTTGTACACTTAGTGTTTTTGTTTGCCTGATGTGCATTGTCTAAATTTGCTATTTTCTATTGTATGTCAAAACATTATGAAATAATTATTATATAAAATATTTTGACTTGATATGATTGTCATTTAAGGTTCTCGGATACTGGTATAGGGTATCAATTGAAGAACCTTCCCACGTCAATTAAATTGTGGGCTTCAGCACATCAAATGGACATTTTCAATGGGTGTACAATAGGTCTTATGCTTCCTTGCAATCCTTGGAGGTATTTTTCTGGTCATACAATGGCTTAGAGTTTTCTATCTACTGTATAACAATGTTGTACAGTTAACGCCCGTTAACTCTGTTTTGTCTTGAACTTAGAAAGTCTATGTATATTACTATATAAACAGACAACATAGGTCATATAAACCTCATACCTGATACATTGTAGCAAAAACTTCCATGATAACACACTGAAATATATGGTAACATGATAACACTAAAAATGGTTTTTGCTCCCCTCTATGATTAAACATTTACCTGCATACAGTCTTTATACTTTCACATTACAACATAAAGTCTAACAATTGAACCATACTTTTACTAGTCAGTCAGAATCTAGCTCTGGACACCTGTCAGTCTCTGATTTACAAGCTCAACTCCAAGCCAGGATTTGGCCTTGTACACCACTCAGTCACACCCAGGCAAGACTCTTGACTTCTCTGACCAGTGACAAAATTACTCATCCTGCCACTATTTTTATTTTGGCATTCAGAAGAAGGTTTCTCAGATTACATGAACTTGACATTCTATTCTTCAGAATATTCCATTTTTTCCCCCAAAATATTTACTTGGCATTATTCATACATTTTTTTCTGATTTTTTTCTTAAATAAGCTGACTATGATAGACATGTATGCACATATATGGGGGAATTAGGCTAATAGTCTGTTATAATTGTCCAATTTTTGTTTTGGTCATTTTTATGTAGGAATATTTCAATGCTATGAACTAAAGCCAGGCATTAAGACGAATGATTACAAATTTATTTTTACTTTGCTTTGTTTGAAAATGTTTCTCAAGTATAAGTGTATAACTCTCTAACTTATTGACGACTTCACATAAAATTCAAATTCAAAAGTTTGGAGACATTCTCCCTTTGTAAACCTACTAAATAGGTTTTTTAAAAAAAATGATTACCATTTATTTTAGTTTTGCTTTTTTATTTGTTGTGGTACTACATGTAGTTGAGACTACCCAAGTAGCTTAGAATCTAGGTTAAGAATTGAATTGAATTTGGTTTTGGAGGATTTGGGATATCATATACTGAATCCTATTCAAGAAGTTAGTTTTCATTTAATCATTAACCATGTATTAAATTGAAAATACATGTAATGATTCTACCGAAAACAGTCAATGAAATTTTTTGTTTAATATCTTTTGTCTCCAAACTTTTGGTGGGTACTGTATGTAAGCCTTTAATGGTCTCATATTCTAATGGTCAAAGAGTATGCATTTTTTGTAAAACTATTTTCTGTTATTTAATAGTAACTAGGGTTTCCCTTAAAATGTAGAGGTGTCACAGTGTCCCCTTTAGGTTTATGATATGGTGGATCATTGGTAGGGGTGTAACAGTTAATTCATATACCAGTAATCTTGCTATACGACTTCTGACTGTTTTTAACCAGTTCGTTTTTCTCCGTACTGGTTTGTCTAGTTATGTTCCATACTGTTTGTTTTTATCAGAATCTGAAATTTAAATGTTTGAATAAATGTTTTCGGAAACTTGAAATATTTTTCGTTAAGTGAAAGAATAATTATCTTTGAAAGTCCATTTAAAACCTTTTTTCTAACATATTCAAACATTTGCTTCATACGTGTAGATCATTTGAAAATACAAATATCTATGTACAATGTTGATCAAATTAAGACGATGCACGTGCATTAATTCATGCGATGCATGTATGCGCAAAGAACAATATGTATTGCAATATATTGCAATATATTGCAATACGAGTTTCGCGTATTGCAATATATTGCAATACGGTTTTTACCGTATTGTTACACCCCTAATCATTGGTAAATTATGGTTTTGGATTAACTGACGAGCATTTTGTATGTCCAGTGTGGCGCAATGTAAGTTTATTATAAGGTTCATGTGTCAAAATAAGCACCAAAACACACGCGTCAGGGTAACACCTTCAATAGGCTTTGTCTTGATAACATCAACATATTAAAACGTAGGTCAACAGAAATTTAGCTGTGTGTAGAATCATACAAAATATTTTACTCATTTTAAAAATGCTTTCATAGTACATGGTGCAGTCTCAATTCAATTTTCTTTGCTGTAAGTAAATAAGTGATTAGGTACATACTAAGTGGAGTAAAATTTATTGAATAGACCTAATCTGGAATTCAATTTATGGGTTTTCCGTCCGTGCACAGGCGGTACAAACAAAGTTAGTTACACATTATTGCTAAATAGCACAAACTATGGATTAAATCCTATTGTTCTTTGTACACGTGTTTTCATTGTAACGGTGAAAGTTCGTTTGTACCGGTGTGGAAAACCCAAATATTTGAATTCCGGATATAGTCTATTATGTGATAGCTTTTTAATTTATTTTTTTGTATGTTTTGCAGGGCTATTACATGTGCTATTAGTCCTGGGCATGACTTTAAACTGCATCCATCTGTGGCATCCCAATGTGGATGTGGGAACGTGAGGCTGCCCTTTACCACAGTTGTCTCCTGGCTCCCTTTAGGCAAGGGTCAGCATTTGAAATTGCCTCCCTTCTCAGGATTATGAGCTGCTTCAACCAGAAAGGAATTATCACAGTGATGGAAGATGTCAGTACTGACTAATATATCTTGATGCAGTAGCCTTTATGGATGAGCTGTGTAGGTGGTCAACAACAAAAAGTCCTAGGTATGAATTCATTTACTGACCTGTTCTATTTTATCATGTCATCATGTTATCCAGTTATAAATTAAAATAGTCCAGTGTATGTGGTCACAATGCCTAGTCTAGCATGGCCAATTTTCCAGAGTATTATCCAGGTTTTATCTGCGTACCTCTATTTTTCCATGTTTTTCCACAGCTTCCATGCTAGAGCATGGAATATCAGTTTGAATACTTCATGCTACAAATTCTATGGAGAATCATGGAAATCCATGGAAAATTAGCTGAATATCATAAAGCTTTTACAGACATGATGTTTTTCAGAACATACATTTTGATAAACCAACTTAAAAAGTTGTTTGTATATCATATCTTAAGTACAAACTTTTTAACATTAAATTTTGCCTTTCATTTTATGTCTTAATATGATACATCATGTATAAAAGATGGTACTTGCATTTTTTTTTGAAAATATTTAATATTTCATTTAATTTGCATTTTTATTTTCAGTATGAATAGTTAACCTACACACAGAATGTAAGAAAAAAGAATATGTTTGGTAAAGAAATACTACAATGTTATGGTAATGAAATCATAAGTATATTTTGTATTATTTGTAAGGGAGATAACTAGATATAGAAAATAATTACATTCGGAACTCCTTGGCCTTTCGCTAGGAATAGTCTCGGACATATTTAGATGCCATTTTGGAACTACCAGTGTTGGAAGTAAACTAATACACGATCGTTTAGGCGATGGGTGAAGTTTAGTTTTTAGTCCGTGAATTTTAAACAACACAGTTCAATGATATCGCTGAACAATATTTGGTTCAATCAGAGACATAGATTCCCTGGTTCAATATATAACATAGAGATATGGTTTGACAAAGATTGATATAGTTTGACAAAGATCTGTGTGTATACTACAAAAACTATTTTGCATAACTGTTACGTGCTTCGCTGCGCGTAGGTAGTAAAAACCCAAGCCGCTTGGGTAGACCCCCCACGAATTCTTCCGAGATTATTCATTCATGAAAGGTCGAGGTGTTCTGAATGAGATAATTAGACTCAGTTTACCTGATAGTATCCTTATAGTGTTGCCTTCCTTGAATAGCTCTTGTCTTTTGTGCTAAATAACTGATGTGTAATTAAATTCCTAGTTCATTATTGTTCACCAGGTATTGAACAGTTTCTTGACTGTCATTTAAGTAAAGTAACTAAACTACCGATATTTCTTTTGATTGTATTAAGAAAACATTGAATTCATTTTTGCAAGTATTTTATTTTGTGATTGAGCAACTGGTGAATTCTCTTTTTTCCAAGCATCATAAATGCCTATTGGATGTCCCCCACTTACATATTTTGTTTTCACTGGTTCCATGTTTAAGTTTTTAGTTTTGAATTTTCTTTAATTTCAGAATTTTACCGCTGCCAGTGATGGTGAAACTTAATCTTCAGGTTATAAAATTACTAATGATGATTTCAATTGGAATGTGAAATTGTAATGGAGATCTTTGAATTTTGACCATTGAATAAAGCTAAGTATATTTTGTGATCATTTTTTGAATTTTCGAAATCTTAATTTTTTAAATTTTCATGGTTGTGGAATTCCTATGCCCTTCTTGTCGGACTTATCAAGTTTTTAAAATTTTTTATTTAAATTGAATAATGATTAAACTCATGGTACACTTAATCTACAGTGTCATCCAAAATTACTTTTACACTTGTAAAACAACTCATTAGGAAAGGTAAAATAGATTGTAACATTTGAAAGGGATGTAATGAAACAATAAACCATTGTAATTGTTATAAATTTACATGTATCTATAGATAAATAGAGGATATTCGCCAATTTCAGTTGTAAGATCGATTTATATTTCACTGAGTGAGCTTAGAAAACATTTTTAGTATGCAGACCACTCAACCAATTGACCTGTAATTTTTATTACAGAATCCAAAACATGTCTAATAATTTTGTTGTGGTTTATTTCAGACTAAATTCAGGATTCTCAAGATGTCATTTCTCAATACACTTGAGTATTTGAATCCAACCAAATTACCATATAATACTGTGTTTAATGTGTTTATGCAACAAAGATAATCATCCTGGAAAGTGTATAGAAATCTTCAAAACATATTTTGTTGAGGTTTAACATCATAGCACTTTAATGTAAGTTATATATTGGGGGGTTAGTCAATCTACTTTTGGAAAGACTAAATCTCTGGATTTAACTGTTAACTTGTTGCTAGGTGAATATTTCTGTCAGTGACTGACAACTTGCTGCCCCACCTGATTTAGAACCAGTGGTTGGAAGAAACATGACAATAGAAATTATCTCAAGACCAAGCTCTACAAAAGTATTCCTAGCCCAGGAATCAAACCAAGTACCCATAGATCACTAGACTTGTGTGCTACCGATCAAGCTAACTAAATGTTTATAACTTAACATTTCTAATCATACATTTATCAAATAATTTTGTTATTGTTTTCAGAATCCTCAATATGTCATTCTTCAATACATTCAAGTATTTGAATCTGTTACCATAGCTACCATCTGATATTGTGGTGTTTACAGTTTGTACATGATCATCATACTGGTGAGTGTGTACAATTTTTTTTCAGCATGTACTTACATTTTAGAACAGTGGTCAAGTGTTGAACATGTGCTCAGTGATCAGGTCGATTCCGGATTCATGGATTTGGAACAAGAACAAATAAAAAACAGCGACAGTTTCAAAAGTTATTATACTTTTTCAAATGTAATTTACAGTGCATGATATCAGATTAAAGAAACAGCTGTCGTCCCTTCTCAGACATATGTGGGCACACGTTATGGACAAGGTAGTCACGTCTGGTGTCACTGTGTCCTGCTGCTGGTACTGGAGCAGGTCTGTCTGCCGACGTAAACCGGAAATCGGGGATTTTTAACATGTTGATAGATTTCTCCTCCCCATCCGCATGTTCCTTTACAACAACAACACCAGGATTGTCAGCGCACATCCTGAAATACTGAAACAAAATAACGCTGTTACACAAACTTAAAACTTACATATAAACGTTTATAAAGATTTGATAGAAATCACCGTTAGACCTGTTCTTTGAGTAAAATAGCGTGGATTTGATACTAACTTATTTTAACTAGTTTCTAAAAAGAAAGCAAGAATGACACCGAGTTCGAACTAAAATCTACACACTGCAGTAAACTATCATTCGGCTCCAAATACCGGTTGATTAAATAAATATCATATCATATAAGTTTAACACTTACGTAGTGAAGGCGTTAGTAAAAATGCTTTAGAACTGTTTCCTTCGTATACATGACATTACGTAGCTTATTTGCACTTTTCGCGCAAGATAATTCTAAAACCAAACAGGTCAAAGCTTATGAACCGGAAATTTAATAATGTTTCCTTAGTTCTCTCTGCATATGCACAATCGAAGTTCTGAGATAATATAGTTACCTTTCCGGTAAAGTTTCCAGAATTACGTACCTTATTCCAGACAGTGACTTGAAATGTGCACCAAGAAACTTCTTCCAGTCCCTCCAGCACCACTCCGGGTACCTCACGGCTACGTTAGTGGCAGACGATCCATCGACAACGGCTTCTAGCTCTGTCAGGGTTTCCAGATTATGCCGCCTATAGGATTTTTTCTAAGGCTGGCAAACCTGTTGTCCACATGACACTGTGCATGACCTGAAATTGATATGCAAAATGAATGCCGCTATGCGCTGTGTTTTAAAAGTACTTACAGCAACCAAATTATTTTTACTGAAAATTGAATCTGTTTTATCACGATTAACAACATTCTGCTACATGTTGACTGGCCCCACAGTCCATATCTTATGATTATAAAATAATGCGCACGTCCTTATATGTAGTTCGTTTTGCATACATATAATCTATAATAGTGAATATTATAATAAGAGTATAGTTATAACTTGTACACGATAATGTATACAGGACCATTTTTTATACCCCCGCTTCGAAGAAGAGGGGGTATACTGTTTTACCCTTGTCAGTGCGTGTGTGCGTGCGTGCGTCCGTTACAAAATTTCCGTCGCAGTTTTCTCAGCAACTATAACATGCAGCAGCCTAATACTTTGCATATTGCTTCATCCCATAGTCCCATGTGGTGTAAAGCGATTTCATGCTCCTTGCTGATCTACTTCCTGTTTGTCGCATATTTTTAGATTTTGTTAAATGAAAGTTACATTATGATAGTCATATTTCTCACTGCGGGGGTATCACTAGTGAGCATTAGCTCACAGATTTACTTGTTAATTTGTTTGTTGACAAATATTATCTGTGTGCGTATTTGACTAGTGTGAGGACTCTGGTGCCAATGCTACAGCCCTGAATACAAATCTTTAATTTATCATACCTGGAATTTGCATGAGGTATTCAATCGTGTCTTGCTGCCCAGTCATCCTGCGCCATAGGAAGTACCTAACGCCAAACAGGTTTTTGTTTTAGCCTAAAAGAACAGTAAAAATAAATAAACTACCAGTATAACAATCAAATATGACTAATCAAAATCTGTTTACAGCGCAAATTTAATGGAAAGTGCATTTGAGACTGTCCAATTTAATGCAAAGAAACATATTTTCTACCTGGACAGTTATCTGCATGTATGGAGAAAGATTGGGATGGTTGGCAGCACAACTCCAAAGCCCAGTCTATCATTGACAACACTGCGTTGGGACCATGGGTCTTCCCATCTTGTCCGAGGGCTTCTGACTCGTCCACGAGAAAGTTAAGCTAATTTCCCCCACTGATTCTAAACCCAAAGATCTGTACTTTATGTTATTATTATTATTATTATATACAGTATTTGTATAGCGCTCTTTTCATATTGAATATATGTTCAAAAGCGCTTCACAATCATATGCATGATTAGGTTAAACGAGCTAAAATAAAAACGAAAATGATAAAGATATAAAAACATAAACTGAAAAATAATAATAAACTAAAATTTGTGATCAATAGAGTGCTCATAGTAGTTTAAAAACAACAACAACAACAAAGCAAGTGAATTTTCAATTTTAAAAATAGTGAAAGAAAGGTAATGGATTGTTGGTAGAACGGCAGCTACGTAGTCGATGAGGAATCAGGCCAAATGCCCCGAAAATCCATGATTGCAAGGTGCAAAGTTGGATTCTTCTCCAAGGCTCCCACCCAAACATCCATCAGCATCAGCGCCGCACGTCTCCCAACCATACATTGTATAGTGATAAAGTAAAAGTGATAATAGTTATGATTAGAGTATGAGAAAAGGCAGCCACCGACCAATAGGGAATCCAGCCAGATGCCTTGAAAAATCCATGATTGCAAGGTGCAAAGTCGGATTCCAATCCAAGGATCCCTCCGGAACATCCATCAGCGTCAGCGCCTAAATTGGTTAGATAAGGTTTAATCTTCAATGTAATGAGTATATAATCGGTGGAAAGGCAACCCCTAGCCAATGGGGAATCTGGCCAGATGCCCTAGAAAATCCATAATTGCAAGGTGCAAAGTCGGATTCCAATCCAAGGATCCTGCCAGAACATCCATCAGCATCAGTGCCGCACGTCCCCCGACCATGCATTTTATAGTGATAAAGTAAAAGTGATAATAGTTAAGATTAGAGTATGAGAGAAGGCAGCCACCGACCAATAGGGAATCCAGCCAGATGCCTTGAAAAATCCATGATTGCAAGGTGCAAAGTCGGATTCCAATCCAAGGATCCCTCCGGAACATCCATCAGCGTCAGCGCCTAAATTGGATTAATAAGGTATTAATCCTAAAGGTAATGAGTATATAATCAGTGGAAAGGCAACCCCTAGCCAATGGGGAATCTGGCCAGATGCCCTAGAAAATCCAAAATTGCAAGGTGCAAAGTCGGATTCTAATCCAAGGATCCTGCCAGAACATCCATCAGTGTCAGCGCCTAAATTGGATTAATAAGGTATTAATCCTAAAGGTAATGAGTATATAATCAGTGGAAAGGCAACCCCCAGCCAATGGGGGAAACTGGCTTGTTGCCCTGTAAAATCCATAATTGCAAGGTGCAAAGTTGGATTCGAATCCAAGGATCCCACCAGAACATCCATCATTTGGTCGCATATTATTTTGTAATACACCTAGTGCATAATTATTATTATCATTTCTTTTTTAAACTATGGTGTTATATGTTTGTAATTTGGGTATATGTTAAGATCATTCAGCCAGATAGTTTCTATTGATTAAAAGAAATTTCACTGTAGTATTATTAGACGTACTAATTAACAATTTTAAGTAGTCTAAGATTGGTTCATATTAATACTGATATATTCCAAAACCAAAGTTTTTTGTCCCAGGGTGATTGATTTAGTGACCATAGTAATTGAAAAACAGGTAAGTCTTTAACTTTCTCTTAAAAGTATTTAGAGACTGAGCACACTTGACAGAGTCTGGAAGCGAATTCCACAATTTTGGCGCAGCATGGCCGAAACTACGATTACCAAAAGTAATTGTCCTAGACCGTGGGACTGTAATAGATAATGAATTGCTAGATCGGAGGTCTCTGTTGGGTTTATAGACATGTATTAGGTCTTGGATATATATGGGACATTGGTTGCTAAGTGCTTTATATGTATATATCAAGAGCTTGTATGTGATCCGCTGACAAACAGGAAGCCAATGAAGTTCCTTGAGCACTGGTGTTATATGGTCATGACGACGGGTTCTGGTAATGATTCTTGCTGCTGTATTTTGTAGACGTTGAAGTTTATTCAGATTTGACTTTGAAGTATTTGCAAGAAGGGCATTGCAGTAGTCCAATCTTGATGTAACCAGGGAATTTACTAACGTCCTTGTAGCATCCAAAGTAAGAAACTTTCTTATGCGACCGATATTTCTTAGCTGATAATAAGAAGATCTGCATACAATATTGACATGCTTCTCCATATCCATGTGGGGTGTGAAGTAAGCACCAAGATTTCTAATACAGTCTTTAGAGTTTATGATGGAATCACCAACTCTAATGGACATGTCTTCAACATGTTTACGATTATGTTTGGAGGAGAACAACATAACTTCCGTCTTGTCTGCATTCAATTTCAGCATGTTGGCATTCATCCATGAAATAATTTCAGTCAAACATTTTTCAATACGACCTAATGCTTCTGATCTTGAAATATTATCAATTGGTTTAAAGGATATGTATAGTTGAGAATCATCAGCATAGAAATGATGTAACAATCCATGTTGCAAGCAGATGGCACCAACAGGCTTAGTGTACATGGTGAAATATTTAGGCCCTAAGACAGATCCTTGAGGAACACTGTATTTCATGAGCACAGGGTCAGAAAGTTCTCCACCAACACAGACTGTTTGGTATCGATCACTCAGATATGACTTTATCCAATTTAGAGCACCATCAGCAAGACCATAGTGATCATGCAGTCTGCTTAACAATGTATGATGGTCTATGGTGTCGAAAGCAGCCGATAGGTCTAGTAACACCAATATTGTTACACAATTATTGTCTAAAGACTGAAGAATGTCATTTTGCACCTTAAGAAGAGCCGTTTCCGTGGAATGAAATTCTCTATAGGCAGATTGATAAGGTTCATGCAGATTGTTCTCTTTAAGATGGTTCTCAAGTCTAACATTGACAACTTTTTCTAAAATCTTTGACAGAAATGGAAGATTTGAAACCGGTCTGTAATTCTTAAGTATGTTTGAATCCAAATCTGACTTTTTCAGCAATGGTCTAATAATAGCACTTTTTAATGCTTTTGGTACACTCCCAGCGTTAAGTGATGAATTGATTAGAATTGTGATTACAGGCAAGAGTTCGGGTAAGCATGATTTAAGAAGCCATGTTGGAATAGGATCTAACTCGCAAGATTTATTTGGTGACTTCTCAATGATTTTCTTTACTTCTTCTTGTGAAGCACAAGCTAGACTTTTGAGTTTATTGCCTTGGAATTGCTCGTTCACATATTCAGTGGGTGTATCAGCTTGACTGTTTATAATTTCATTTCTTATGCCTTCAATTTTTGATGAGAAAAACTTGCTAAAATTCTGAGCAGTGTCTTTCGGTGTGGTTCCAGATGGTAAAAGAGGACCACGCTTTTCTCCATTTAACAAATTATTTACAATTTTGAATAAACTTTTGCTATCTCTGCCAGCAGCTTCAACTTTGTCTGAGTAATAGACTTTACGGGCTTCAATCAGCAGTTTGTTATACACAGCACATTGATTTCTGTAAATCTGATGATGGATCAAAAGTTTTGTTTCCCTCCATTTGCGTTCTAATTTACGTTTCAAATGTTTAGCAGAATGTAGCTCCTCATTAAACCATGGAGATTGAGGACGAACTGTAATTGTCTTTGTGTGTAAAGGAGCATGTTTATCTATTAATTTGGTTAGCTCACTATTATAAAAATCAAGCAGTTCTACAGCATCCAAATTTTGAGAATTTATTTTATTGAAGATGATCAAGTCTTGTTTGAACAACCCAATGTCAATAGCTCTTAACTTTCTGTATGTAACAGTTTTGTTTATTGGCTTTGGTTTAGTTGTATCAATGTTGAAAGTAATAGCAAAATGGTCCTGTTTCATATTCCCCTGATGATCACATAGTCCAGGGTCGGTAACCACAATATCAGAAACAATCGAGCAATTGTCACGTGTTATTACAACATCAAGTGTGTGACCCTTCACATGAGTTGGTTCATTTACCCACTGCTTCATACCACAAGAGTCAAGTATATTGGAGAAAATAATAGTATCTCTGTTTGTTCTAGTATCAAGATGAAAGTTCAAATCACCAACAATTAAAATTTCATTTTCTTCTGTGGCATATTCACTCAAGAAAGAAGGCCATTCACATTCAAGAAATTTTGAAGTTTTTAAACCGTTTGCTTTTGATGGGGGTGGCCTATAGACAATAGCTAGACACAGATTGAATCCATCTATGTCTAAAAGACAGTCAAATAGTTCAAACTGTGACAGCTGTCTACATTTCAACTTTTTCAATGTAATTGAGCTCTTATAGATCAAGGCGACGCCCCCACCACGTTGGGAGCTGCTTCTCATAATCTGTTTCATAACGTATCCGGTAGGCAATAGGTCATTTATACAGGAGTCATCGTTACTTGTTAGCCAGGTTTCTGTTAAGGCAACAATGTCAAAATTGTTTGAAACTATGAAATCACACAGGGATTCGGCTTTATTTTTGACAGATCTAACGTTCATACTACAAACACTCAGTTGTTTTGTTCTTGATTGATAAGGAACAGCATTGGTCAAGATTTTATTTACTTCGACAAGGTTATTTAAATTATTATGCCTCAGTTTTTCAATATCAGTGTTTTCTGCTACTCTCAGGGAAATAACTGGTTCTATAACTTGTGGTAGTGGTACTATATTGTTTAAATTGACCCCATTGTTTGAACTAATTTTTCTTTTCAATTTTCCTCCCCTTTTTGTCCTGTAACTTAACACACCTAGGTTCTTCAATTTATTTACAGTTACCTCAGATACTTTGTATTTGCCTCGGGCAGATTGACCAATATTTATCAGATTAGTGCGATTATACTTTAAAATAGAATTAGAGTCAATGGTCATTATAATTATACTCAAATTGCAATTGTTAAATTGGTGAGCTCAAATCTATTGTATTTATGAACTACTGAATTGAAAATCCTATAGGCTATACAATATAATGTGTTGATAAACATAGATTATAAATCCCTGGTTAATCAAACACTTCTCTATTTCTCAATAGCAAAGTGACTGTAAGTCCCTATAGCTATTCAATGTATTATGTCTTATAACAATAAGATTGTATATTTTATGTTATGGTTGAATAGTTTTATATCACTAAGTAATAATATTTTGTAATATTTTCAAATTTTAAGCATCAAATATCTCCAAAATGAAGTTAAATTTCCAAAATTGAATTTCACTAATGCACAAATCACACTTTAATAATCCACTTTGATAAAAATCACTTTAATCAATCCACAAGAAATTGCAAAAATCACAAAAAAGAACAGAGCAGGTTTAATGCAGCCTACACTTGGCGCAAACCATATTAGTCATATGTAACGTCAGGAAGAAGAGCGGACCAATCTGCGGGCTGTAGTGTGGAAGACAGCTTCACATACCTGACGTTCTGCTCTGTGCATATTGCCTGGTACTGAGCATGGAGGTTCAGCTTTGTTGTGTCTGAGGGAAGATAGACAATAGGAATGTTGTCATTACCACGTGGTGCTGCCAGATACGGGATACCAAGTTCCCCGGCATTGTTAAGGAGAAAAGCAACAATACGGTCAACGTCCTCATATTTCAAAGCGTGTTTAGGCTTCATACCTTTATTCCCATGGACTCTTGGCACAGAACCAGAGCTGTTCACTGCATCAATCAAATTGTAAAGTACTGTCCGTTTCACATCATATATCATCTGGAATGTTGCTTTGCAAACTAATACTCCACTGACACAGAAACTAGTTCTTGACCTGGCCCGCTTTTTACCTCGCTTTGTTGTTGAGCTAGCATCACAACTATTACACAGTATGCCCATCAGAAATAAGTCCTTCTCTTCTTTTGTCTTCTCACGCGATTTTAAGATCGTCTGGTAGATGAAAGACTCAGTAAAGTGCTTTTCACAATGAAGATTGCATCCACAACCACCCATAAATTGCCGGATGTTAATCATTATGTGATCAGAATCATTTGCGATCAAGTTACAGTTTTCACCAGGACCAGTGTCTCTAACTGTCTCATTATACCCCCGCTTGGAAGAAGCTGCGTGCGTCCGTTTAAAAATTTCCGTCGCAGTTTTCTCAGCAACTATAACATGCAGCAGCCTAATACTTTGCATATTGCTTCATCCCATAGTCCCATGTGGTGTAAAGCGATTTCATGCTCCTTGCTCATCTACTTCCTGTTTGTCGCATATTTTTAGATTTTTGCGGGGGTATCACTAGTGAGCATTAGCTCACAGATTTACTTGTTGCTTCTACTAAATCTATCATCATTATCGTCATCATCTTCATCGTCACTACCTTGAGATAATTCCCTCAGGACTGACCTTACTCGGCATTGAACAAGATCAACCGGCTGGCACTCCGCCTCCTCGTCTCTTTCTTCCTCTAACCCAACATATATTGTCTGAGAACTGAATGGCGTTGTCGTTGGAGTACGGCCAAAATGTTCAGACAGAACACTTTCCAGCTCCTAGCAATAAAATATAATCGACTTGACAGCAGAACTAAGAGTACATTGGTATTGTCAAATGAATATCCTGTTATTACTTCAAGACTTAGAACTTTTTTCTTTACAATTGAAGTTAACTTTAAATAGTTCTCACAACAACTTACAGTAATACTCAGTACTAAAACATGAATGTATGCTTGCAAAAAAACAAAAAAAACCTAAAAAAAACCTCAATGCTGTTACTGGGACTCGAACCACAGATCCCTGACACAGTAATCTGCGATCTTACCCACTAAGCCACGACGATATGAATATATAAAATTATCTAATAACATTATTTATATGCAGCCTGTTCCCGTTACGCAAATGAACGATGTAAAAGTAATATTCATGTTTTAAATAAACACCTTTCTTATGTAATTTTAAAGTACAAACATTTTTTTGTTAATAATGTTATGTATAGATAAATATATTATGTTATACACAAGCATTTATAGATCTACATCAAATGTTTACTCTGTTTAATACATAAACCATCAGTGTAGAGTTTAAAAGTAAAACAACAATATATTTCGTTTTATATTATCTCAAATTATCACAGTGTTACTGTGAGTATTAATTGTCTTGAAATAAACTAGACTATAGATCTATAGTCAGCATTCGCCCATCGCTACACATGTAGTAGAAACATGTAGACTACTGAGTCTCTGAGAGTATGTGAATTTAATCAAATAATTACATGAATTAGATCTAATAACCATTATAAGGTTTTACCTCCAATTCAAAATCTGTTTTAAACCCACTGAAACCACTCTGGCAAGAAATTCACGCGTAAAATTTAGCGTAAATAGATTAGTGTGTGACCTTGATACATGGAAATCGTGACGTTATATTTTAAATCGGGTTTTCCCGATGATGTCGTCGATGTCATTAATGCAGGTTTTGTCATGACGCATCACATATATATTCTGACAAAAATTGTCAGTTGTGACTGAATTGCAATTTTGGACAAACTGTTATGACCTAGTAAATACATATACGTCATACATGGCCCACATTTATACTTCAAACAAAACCAACCCTGCATAGTGCTGAATGGTTTTTAGAGATATTTTTTGTTTAATCTTTAATTTAATTATTTGTTTTAAGGATGATAACATAAACTGATGTCATGCCAACCTCCAAGAAAGAAATCCGACAAGCCTTTGATTGGACCAGCACATCAACCAAAGGAAACAAGCTAAGAACTTTACATTTACTTCTAGTTTTTTTTTTGCCAAGTCAATACTGTCTTTACATTGTTATAAATGTTGACCCCTTATTGTCAAATGGTTTCTTTACTATATTCAAAGAATAATTTGGATATCTAAAGTGATCATATTCCCACAAATCTGACTTCATTAAAATATTTGTTTGCCATTTTTTACTAATCCAAGATAATGGTGAATTTGTAGGTTAATTGGTACTGGAATTGTTGTCTACTAATGTAAATCTATATGGAAATGTATAGGTTTATAGTAATGGCACGATTGTATTCCTTAATGTTGCAAGTTCTCATGGTTTGGTGTAAAACTGGCAAGCATTCATTTCTATTGAAGTCTGGTAGTTGGCTAGATTAGTTAGCAATAATTATATTAGAGTTGGGACTTTTTCTCTACTGACCTGTGGTACAAAAATAAGTTGTTTTCTGTTTAATTTGTTCATATAAATATTGTTAAATTTATTCATCTGTCAGTGTGGCATACATTAAACCTGCTTTTTTAAATACTCGGCACAATTTTTCTGTACTCACGATTGATAAAAATAGATACCTAGGACACTATCAAACAAATATCATGTTGCTAAATCAACAGGGTTATTGCATGCTCCATGGACAGTTGAATAAAATTAAGTTAAGTGTTCAATACTAGTCTGTACTTGTAAACTAAAAGGAAGTAAAATGATTCTTCATTTTACTTTTGTATGTCGTGTCACATAAAAACTTTTACTATTATTCATTGATAGATTTCTAACTTCTGAGCTAATTCTTATGAATAATTATGAACAAAAGAGAAAAAGTCCTTGTTTTGAGCATCTTCCTTTCCTCCACAGCTGTTACATTATGGTATTTTTTTTAACAATTTAGCCACCTGAATGCTGGCTTTGATTTGTTTTTATTATTTCAAGTGATCAAAAGACTTGTTTACATTTGTCTAAGTATCTTTAGTTTTGGTTTTTGAAAAGTTTCCATTTCATTGTAGAAACAAAACCTTCATTATCTGTTATCTTATAAGTTGCTTTATGAAACAATTGATCATGAGCTCTCATTTTTACATTCAAGATTATAGAATATACCAAAAAATTTATTTCCATCAGAACTTTAATCTTGTATAGTTCACTCATATTGACCTGGGACTAGGTTTACAATTTCAACATCACTTACATTCTTTATATATGTTGGTCACAGAGTTGCTACTGAAATGTTTATTGTATTCATTTGTTTCTGGTCAATGTGAACAAGCTATATTCACAATAATTGGAGGAAAGTTAGATGTAATTTAGGCAGGAGTGTGGATTGACATGTTCAACTTGTCATACCCTGAAATGTCATTATTTAAGGTAGAATTCCCCTTATACAAAACTATGGTTATGAACATGGAAATTTTCCAAGAAAACTGGTATATAGTTTGTACACTGTTTAAATTACATGTTCACTATTCAGATTTTCAAATTATATTAACTCCTTCTATTGAATAAGCAAATAAAAAAATCACTATTTCTATATCAAAGGGAGATAATAAGTCAATTTTCATAAAATGTTACCAAAAATAACTTCACATTTTTTTAATGAATTTATTGGCATGCTGAAATGAATGAAAAATATATATAAATGATTTTAAATTGGCATCATAGGAATTCTACCCTAATGACATAGATGTTATGGTTATATTTGAAATTGAAATTCTGAACAAGCCATGCTAGACTGCAGACAAATGGATTTTTTCAAAATTCTCTTGTTTTGGGACTTAATTGAATTTGTTGGTATTTCCACACCCCTGCTTTAGGTCTATGACTCCTAACCAAGTGTACATGTATAGGTATAAAATAATATTTAGTATTCTTGTCTATAGTCTTCACCTTTGCCTACTAGCTTGAAAGCAAGGACTAGTGAAAATTCATTTGGGCTAGTGAAAGTTACTTCTTTAATTATACCCCCGCAAACGAAGTTTTCGGGGGTATACTGGAATCACCCTGGTGGTTGGTTGGTTGGTTGGTTGGTTGGTTGGATATGTGGTCTGTCCCAAAAAATTAATACATTTGTAGTATGTTTATTTCTTAATGTATTTGAATAGAAGCTGTTATATACCATGATGTAATGGTGTATACAAAACTCATGTAACTATGGAAACATATCTCACTTGTTTAAAATATTTATTGTGTTATATATTTTAAATCTAATTAGATAACTGTATAGTTAGCTTTTTTTCTCAATAGATTTTTTTCTTATCTTATTTTATAGAATTTGCACAGGCGTTTACAGTTGATGTTTATATGCATGTTATATCAATTCCAATTCAAAATGGCCGACTTGCGGCCATCTTTAATTCTTTTTAATTTAGTTTAATTACTGTATGCTTATTTCTCAATAGATTTTTTCTTAACTAATTTAGATAGAATTTTGCACAGGCGTTCACAGTTGATGTGTACATACACTTCAACTCAATTCCAATTCAAAATGGCGGACTGGCTGTCATCCTTTTTTCAAAATTAATACAGTCTTATATTGACTTATTACCATACATATTTTGAAAAGAAATTGCATACAAGGTCTCACTAATACAGTTGATCAGTATGACTATTCTTCATCAATTTATATTCAAAATGGCTGACTGGCAGCCATCTTGAATTTTTATTTAAATTACTGTATAGTACATGTATGTGTTTTTTTACTCAATTTTAGCCAAATTTCGCTCCAAAGTCTTTATTGATGTAGTTGACTTGTACATGGATTTACTCTGGATACAAATTCATTATGGCAGACTGGCAGCCATTTTGACTTTGTTTAAATAACTGTATAGTAAGCTTATTTCATTACCAATTTCTTCTTGCTGAAGTCTGATTGATTTATTGATTGATTAATTGGAATTTATGGCTTATTAATGCAAAAAGGTCATATTACACCGATAACAATTGATGATACTATTACTTCAATAGATAATGAAGATTTTACGTCCTATATTTTAAGATAAACATTTATTTCCTTCAAGTATGGTTTGGTTTTGTTTTGGTTTTACGGCGCACCAACACAAAAAGGTCATATCGCGCCGAAAGCAATCAATGATACTATTTATTAAAACGATATTAATGATGTAAAGCTCTATATCTTATTATATACATTTATTTCCTTCAAAAAGTTAAGTATCGCATATGATGGTACAGACTCAAAAAGTTCTTTAAGTGAGTTAACTTTAAAATGTTTGTCATGGATGTCTTTAAGATCCTGACAGTCAAGGAGAACGTGTTTGACATAGAAATGCTCGTCACAGGGTATAAATTTAGGTGCTTCCTCTCTTTTGAGAAGGTATGAATGTGTTAAATTGGTATGACCAATTCTACATCGCGAAATCACTATTTGATCTCGGCGATTAGAAAATATGATGGTACAGACTCAATAAGTTCTTTAAGTGAGTTAACTTTAAAATGTTTGTCACGGATGTATTTAAGATCCTGGCAGTCAAGGAGAACGTATTTGACATTGAAATGCTCGTCACATGGTATACATTTAGGTGCTTTCTTTCTTTTGAGAAGGTATGAATGTGTTAATATAGTATGACCAATTCTACATCTCGTAGTAACTATTTATCTCATTGATTAGCAAATATTATTGACGAAGATGAATCTAGGGTTTATGGCTTTATGTCATGTAACTTAATAAATATAGCATTATTCCACATTGTTTGCCATTTTGAGTTGCTGAAGTCTATTATGTACTGCTATTTTTATCAAATTCTTATTTTTGAACTTTTTTTTTGATGTATTGATATTTTATCAAATTCATAATGGCTTATTGGCAGCCATTCTGAGTTTTTCTTTTTAAAAAGCAAATGATTTGATAATTTTTGTACAGACTTTGAGAAAGTAAGCAATTGTTTAAGTTGATGTGCTAAGCATTTTCTTAAGTGGAATTCAAAATGGCTGACTGGCAGCCATGTTGAATTTTCTAATATCTTGTACAGCAAACATCTTTTTTTTCTCACCTTATTTTGATAAAATTGTGCTGACAAATTCTTGTTGATGAAATTTGTATATGTATTTATTTTTTTATGTATTTCAATGGACCAACTAATAGCCATCTTGATTTTTTCTGTAATGTTGAGAAGAAAACATCTTATTTTGTTATAGCTACATGAGATTTTAGATATTATTTTAACTTTACTACTGTGAAAATAATGATCGGTAATTTAAGCTTTCTTATGGGGTATTTGTGAAATCCTTGATACAAGATATTGTAAATACTAATTGTTTGATTTATATTGTGTACATTGCTGACTACCATTTTTACAATTGCCTTATTTTTTACTTATTTATAAAAAAAAATACAAACACATTCTACATTTGCTCATCTGGTTACAACATACTCATGATGAGTTTAAATGTGATCACTCTTTGTCTTTTGTTCCACTTTACATTCATAATGACCAAATGGTGTTCATTTTCATGTAAAAAATCATTTGAAATATGACAACTCTGTTCATTTTGCTTTTTCATAAATCTATAGTGAATTACACTGTAATTTGCTGTTTATTTCCAATTTGATATTTGCATCCTATTCTTTTTATGGTTTTTATGCTTCTTACAACATTTACCCTTTTGGACTTCCACAATGTTGACTTGCTTTTATCTTGAAATGTTGCTGTTGCGGGGGTATTTTCGCCACTGGTGGCAGTTCTAGTTTAGTCAGGCTAGTTGATAAATTGGATCATAACTACAAATTTGTTATATATTTGGCTAGTGCTAGTGAAAGTTAAAGGTGAAGATTTACATCACATCACATATTGTTGATGACAAATTTACTTTATTGAAAATTCTATACCAGGAAATATATACCCCTTTATCATTGGCTAGGCAACAGTACCATTTTTTACCATTTATTTTTTACAATACTTATGATAATACACAGTGGCACTTTTTACAAAAATTCTTAGGATAAATATCATTGTAAATCAAAAACAAGAAATGTTAATAAATTGGTCATTTTTTGGCCAATCAATTTCAAATATTATTGAATTTTTATAGAATTTTGTATACCTTCTAAATATCATATCATAGTTATTTTTATTATCCTTCCAACTTTGAACTGCAAAATTATGAAATTGACTTACGATAACTTTTTTTGTAAGAATTTTTGTGAGGAGGTGCACAGGTCTGAAGTGCAGTTGTTGGCACGCTAGGATTTCAAATCTAGACAAAAATGTCAATTTTCCTCCATTAATAAGGTATGTGGAGAAATAGCTGGCCTTGTAAAAGGGAAGGTGAGTACTGGTTATAAACAAGGGCCCAGGAAAGCTAGGTTTTGGGTGCTGATTGCTGTAAGATAACCTATAGAGTGTTGAGACTGTGTTAAACACCAGAAAAAATTATTATTAATCCAATAAATCCATGGTTGACAGTACTTGCTTCAATTGTTGGCTTTTTATAAGATATTGGTTCGAATCTTGATTCTCTAAGAGTACAAACAATTAACACGTATTTTCTCTGTTTTGATACCTATCAAAAATCATTTGTTATGTGTTCAACATTTACTTAGTACTTGAATGAATGTCTTGGGTAAGGAGTCTTAGACTTTAGTTCGTACTAATCCAAGATTGCATGCTAAGGGTTAAACAGAAAACTTAAAACACTTTGTTTTCAAAAGTGGTCTTCTTATACTTAGCTTTAGAAGTACCAAGTAAAAATACTAGTAACCCAGGGCAAATGTGTACATTAACATAGAGAACATTTATTCCTCTGAACAATTTTTAAAGTTTGACAGTTATACCGGGGTCAGTGGCGCAGTTGGAACCCGGGTTGATGGTGCAGTTGGTAGTGCGCCAGGATTTGGAGACTCATGTTCCAAGGGAATACGGGTTCGAATCCCACCCGGGGAGGTTATACCCTTCCATGAAAATTTGACAATAATGTCAATTTTCCTCCATTAATAAGATATATGGAGAAGTTTCCGGCCTTGTGGAAGGGTAGGCGAGTACTGGTTATTGTCGAGGGTCCAGGAAAGCTAGGTTAGGTGCACTGGATGCCGCTAAATGACCTAAAATTATGTTAACACGGCATTAAACCCAATAAAAAATTAAATAAAAATAAATTGACAGTTATCTGTTAAACCCTTGTTTTGTTTTAACCAGTCTAAATCAATGCATTTACATTTTGTTTGATCCCAGAGGGGATCAGATTGTGGTTTCAGCATTAAGGAGCATCTTGTTAGCTTCTAGGTGTAAGAATAGTTTACATCTATCCTCAGGTGCCAAACACAAGCAGGGCTTGTCATTAATCGTTGTGACTTGTGATGTTAGTTTGAATCCAACCCAAAACCTACTGTCATTTTATTAAGCAAGAAACTTTATCCTACTAGCTCAGTACTGGGTGACCAGGAAGTGAATAATCTACGTTGTTAGAACTTATTTTACAATTAAGCTAAAATAAATTAGTAAAAACTGAAGATACAGTACCCACCAAAAGTTTAGAGACAAAAGGAATTTACTACAATTCTTGAATTTTGATGATAATTTTTGTATAATTATTATACCCCCGCTTCGAAGAAGAGGGGGGTATACTGTTTTACCCTTGTCCGTGCGTCCGTTACAAAATTTCCGTTGCAGTTTTCTCAGCAACTATAACATGCAGCAGCCTAATACTTTGCATATTGCTTCATCCCATAGTCCCATGTGGTGTAAAACGATTTCATGCTCCTTGCTCATCTACTTCCTGTTTGTCGCATATTTTTAGATTTTTGCGGGGGTATCACTAGTGAGCATTAGCTTACAGATTTACTTGTTATATTTAATATATTTAAGTACGGTTTGTGATAAAATGAAAACAAATTTCATGCATGCAACACATTTATAAGCTTCAGCATCTGATATCCTAGAGCCCCCAAAACCATGTTTATGGTAGTTATTTTCCATAACAAAGCTTTTATTCTATTTTTGTAGTCTCAATTATAATTATAATGCTAACCAAAAAATAAAGCAAAATTAAAAAAAGATTTAAGAATTAACAGTTATCAAATTTTAGATTTATAAAAGCTATTAAAAAAGCCTACAAAGTGAAAATGGCTCCATACTTTTGGTGGGTACTGTATGTCTCTTGTGAATTGTCTATTGGACTCTAGAAAGATGAGAAGCTGATATTCAGGTATGAGTTCTATAAAACTAACATTTTCTGGCTACAGTAATTTAAGTGTATAAATCTATAATGTCTGACATATTATGACTTGAAATTAGCAAAACTTATTTCATTGAATTTGTCTTTGTTCTTAATTTCAGCTGCTCAAAAAATGTCAGTGAGTATCTTTCTTATAAGACTCACAGTTCTTGTCCCTCTAATTTCTGTTAATTATCTGAATCTTTGGTGTACGCAGTATTTTTCAAGCGACTGCACTTTTGAATAATGCTTAATATGATACTATGAAGTAATTATACTTTGTTCAGGATAACATTAGACATAATCTTGTTAGAATTGTCATTTTGATTTGTCTTAAGTTAGCCTAAACAGAGTATTACAAGACATTTAAGATACTGAATTATTGAGATTTATACACTTTATAGTTTTGCTATTGTGACTACGCATTGAAAGTAACATGAGACATTGTTCACATAGAATATTGTTTAGGTTTGTTTCAGGTTATCCTGAACAAGCTACAATTATAATGCTTTATCATGAAGACTGATCTCTTTTTGATTTGCCTTGTTTAAGAAGTTTAGTTTACATTATTGTCTTATTACTTGAATTTTTATACTTCTACATGTTCAAATGTTTAATGTATTGAGGTAGTCACATTAGTTAAACTGTACTGTAGTTGAAGTCATGAAAGATGATCTGTAATGCATGTGAATAGATGATTCAAATATTTGGGGTTTTCCATAGAGTACAAACAAACTTTCACCATTACAATGGAAAGATATGTACTAAGAAGATTAGGATTTAACATGTGTTTTGTGCTTTTCAGCAATAATGTTTGAAACATTTTGTTTGTACCGCCTGTGCTGGTATGCAAAACCCCAAAAATAAGGTTTATTTATACATATCATCTTTCATGATGTTTAACCTAGTTATAAGGCCAACTACCATCCTTTTGGATTCACATTTATAATTTTGTAGTTGACAGTATTTGACTTGGACATTTTGTTAGTACATGTATATTGAGTTGATTCTGTTATTAGATCTATTTTATTTATTTTAAACAGTTTTGTTGAAGAAAGTTGGGATAGATTTCAAAACTCAAAATTTGTAGCTACAATATATGACCAATAGGGGGGAAGGGGGGTGGGAAGTTTCGGTGGCAGTAGTGTTGATGAATCAGTTGACTAGTCAGTTATATATAAAGTTCCGGCAAGTCGTATGTTGGAGAATTATTTTTTAATCCAATCTGTGTTGGTAAAACTTTAATTCAATTCTGTTTGGGGGATGTTAGGGGATCTGGCTCACAATTATAGCCTACCAGTTGAATACCTATCTCATTGAAGTCAGATCATGTTCACGCTTCAGTGTATGGCAGTATCAGCCATCATAAATCTCTGATTGGAAGGTGGGAATGTCAAAATTCATTAGTCTACTAATTATAGCGACCAAAAAACTTAGTAAAATGTTCTGAAAAAGTTTCCATGATATTGGGCTCCTCATTTCTCAATGAAAAATATTATTTGACTAATTTACAAAGCTAAAAATTGACTAAGAAATAGTGTACATGTATAATATCTTCATGTGAAAAGGTCAAATGTAGATTTATATTGTTTGAAATCCTGGCTCTGTAGTGCAGTTGGTAGTGCACTGGGATTTTCAATCTGATATCTCGAAGGGGGTATAGGTTTGAATCCCCCCCCCTAGGGCTGTTATACTCTTCCATAAAAACTGACAATTATGTAAATTTCCCTCCATTCATAAGGTAAATGGAGAAGTTGCCAGCCTTGTGGAAGGGTAGGTGAGTTCTGGTTATAGACATATAGACTAGGATAGCTAGGATATGTGCTCTGGTTGCCTTGAAATAACCATAATTGTGTTGACAGGGTGTTAAACCCAGTATAAAAAACCAAACAAAATATTTAGCTTGGAACAAGTCTGCATGACTGAGGTATTAGTTTTCTGACTTTGATGAGATTGGTTTTATTCTGTTAGGCTGTGATATTGTGTGCTAGATTAGTAATGATTTTATGTTTTCATCACCAGATCTATTTTGTTGTTCCCTGTGTAAGGAATTATAGTTGTCATGTTTGGTAATCTTAATGTTTGGCTCGAACATAGTGTAGGTTCCCTTGTTTCTAGGGTTGTCACGATGTTAATTGGATGACCTTTAATGCTGAGCCCTGCACATGATCATTGTTTTAAGGAAATTTGACCCTGATGTATTTGGTTTTTATAAGTTCTTATTAGGAGACAATATGACAATGTCTGGTGATGTTTTATGTCAGGATGGTCATTGGTCTCTTTTTAGAGGAGAATGTCTCTTGACACAAAATGGTGATGAAATCATGAAATCATTCTTTACCCTTCAGTTTGAAATGTTTGAAATGCAGGATTCTATTGATGACTTGTATCAAAGTTATGTAGTGTTGTACATGTGTATAGACACATTGAGGCAGGTATTCCATGTGCATGTTGTCTGCAAATGCCATCCTTCTATGAAAAATATGGGACAGATAAGCTTTTGTACTCATATGTCTGTCTTTGTATTGTCTGTTAAGTAATGAGGGAAGTAAGTCTTGGGTATATTTATATGGTATTGAACATCTGCAACCATGAATACTGTAAATTATACTGGGTAATACCATTGATAATTTGGAACACTAATGTACAAATGATTGCATTGGGACTAAAACATTCTATGAATGTTATTACAAGCTATTACAAATTTGGCGACTGCTCAGCTAGCTCAGTCAGTAGCATCTACAGTAAAATTCGGATATAACATACTCACTGGACCATAGAAAAAAGGTATTTTATAAAGAATGTAAAAGTATGTTGGGACCAAAAAATTGGTATGTTATAACTGAGTGTTTGCTATATCCGAGTATGATAAGATATAACCGAGCTGATGTTATATAGAATATAAAAGGATGAAAAACGGGCCAGGAAAAATGGTATGTTATAACCGGTAGTATGTTATAACCGAGTATGTTATAACCAAGTTTTACTGTAATTAAGTCAACTGGGGGTATGAGGGGTAGTGGGTTTTATTCCAAGTAGGAGCAAACATTCCTGGAGTTAAGTCATAAAACAATTTCTATGGCCATTCTCCATCCTACCACTTATTCTAAATTATGTAGGGCAGTAGGCAGTCACTGACGAAAGTATGCAACCAGGAACGGGTTTTCAACTGAATTCAGAGATTTAGTCATTCCAGGAACTGTGAGTAGGTTGAATGACCACAGTGATATGACCTATATAATGTGTTGCTATGATGTTTAACCCAACCAAAACACAATTGGTTAAGTAAACACTTCCATCCTATCAGGATGACTGTACATTAGGCCAGTATTCCATCTATACAGGAACGTGTAGCGTGAACCTGAAGCGCATACATGAAAAATCAAACCAACGATTTTCTATTGTATGTATTCCTTAGTAGTGAGCGTGACTTGAGCGTGAAACTAGAATTTATGACATGTGACCGTGTAACGGGAGTGTGAAACCGATCACTAGATGTAGTGATTTTTCTCATTCACGCACGGCTTTCATGGACGAGAAGCCACCAAAGGTCCTCTGTCAATGCAAGATGCAACAGAAAAACTTCTTGAAGCTATTAGAAAATGCCCTTTTCTGTGAGACCAATCCCTAAAGGAGTACAGGAACATGAACATCAAAGACCTGGTGTTGCAGATAATTGCTGACTCTCAACGTTCTTGGATTTAAATGTACACCTAACAGATTAATTTCAGTTGCAAAACAATGTTAATTTAAGTGTGTGTAGTTTTTTGCAAGCATTTGTATCACAATTCTGCTGTACTTACAAAATTCAACTATTAAATTATTATGCCATAATGGATGACTTGACATACATTAAAGTACTCATTGTTTTCACGCTAACCGGATGAATGGAGTGTGAGTGTGAAAACTCACGCCTCACGTTCAAGTTTCACGCTCATGCTAAACGTTCACTTCGCACTCCCGTATGAATGGAATACCGGCCTTATAATCCATCATCAGTCAAAACACACTGTGAGCAAGATCAGTTTTGGTGAGAAAACTTATTTATTAGATGTACGCATTGAATACCGTTAGCATAATTGAGTTGATGCAAATTGTTGTGAGAGACAGACAACATGCACATGGAAAACCATGCCCTTTGTCTTGAAGTTTGTAATGGTAACTTTAGTCAATATCTGAATTGTTCCTTATTTGGCTCTGGGAAATTTTGCTAAATACATGTACAATGTATAGTACATTTTAATAGTGTTTACATTTAAGTGTTATAATGTGCTCAAAAGTATAAGGGATCGACAGATATACAAACCAAATGTGGACAAACAGCCATATTTGATTTAAAAAGCTTATTTTTCATTGCATCTGTCTCCTTGTACTCAGGTGTGTAAGTGAAATAATTGTGCAAAATGTGATAAAAGCACCAAATTTGGCATGGAGGTACTTTGAGTCATACTGATCAATATTAGCCCAGGAGACAATCATGAGGGGCCTTGTATCTTGCCTAAATGGGGCCCCGAAAGGGGCACATAAAGAGGCACATAGTTTTAAAATTATCATCTCTATAAAATTTAAGATGGTTATTAAAATATATGTATTATGATTTTATATGCCTAAGAAAGTACATGTATATTGCACACTCAAAAATAGCTTTTTGTCAGTTTATTTGCAGTTGAGGCCCGGCATCTGCTTGAACTTGTCATAAGGCCCTAAATTATGCATAATGTAATAATATAATTGAATAAATGGTAAATATTTTGTTTGAAATCATACAAATACATCATACTTTCTCAAAATAAGCCTTCAATAATTAATTTATGTAGATACACCAGAATCAGCATGCGGTACCATTGTATGAAACACATGAGGCCCCGAACGGGTTTATGTTTGAGCTCGAAATAAATATATACCAAGTATGCCAATATACACTTTATTCAATTTAAACTGATAAATAAACTTACTTTTTATGATACGTACATTCAAAATGACGATTTTAAATAATGATACTTATTTCTAAAAGTTGAGGCCCTTACTGGGGTAATTTCATAACGTGAAGCTTGGATAATTGTAAAAAAGGTCTAATCAATTTTTCATTATTGAAACTTATGCTGTCATTACAAGTGTGTTACATTTCAACAGTTCATATAACAATTTGATAAGGTTAAACGGTACCCAATTAATCATAATTGAACATGGATGATTATTATATTCATTACCGTTTTAGGCCTGTATTACGAGAGACTATACGACCTGTTTTCGTCCTAAAATTAACAAAATCATATTTCTGTTATGTATTGAGAGTTTTGATAATATAACATCCTATAGGCACCCACGCCTTAGATACATTTCAAGTTCTAAAACAGTATGTGATCATGTTTTAATACAAGTCTAATATCACCCTTTTACAAAATAAAATAGTCCTGTAAGAGTCTATGCATTACACCGACATCATACCCTTGAAGCTCGGAGTAATAATGAAACAAATATGTACATTTGTATACTGTGTTTGATGTACAAACTACATGTAATTTTAAACAGACTTAATCATTGATAAATATCTTACAATAAAACAATTAGTATATTAGATATTATAGAGAGAACAATTTAAGAGGCCCTTCTTATATACATGTATCAAATATAACCATCCCCAAAAGCACGACATTTCTTCATAGAGATTGGTAAAATTGATTTGACTATTCAACTACACATGGTAAAAATTATAGCATTTTGTAGCCTAGATTCCATCTTTTCAAATGCTCACTGACTGGCTATTATCCATAATCATAGGTACTAGTACACTTTTCTGTATTTATCAATCTACTTGACGAAACTTTCACTACATTTGGTAGGAAGTCAATGTGGCAAAGGGAATGACATAACCAGGAAAGGTGCCGTTTTACAGCTGAGTAGATTGAAGAAAAGCAGACACATGACTTGCATAAAGAAATAAACATTGACCCTGAATGGGTTACAATCTTAGACCTTTCTATCTCTAAGCGAGTGTAAGAGATTAAGAGCATTTTGTGAAATCATGTTAAGCGAACTTACCGTACATAATTATTTTAGTAAACCTTATAAAATAAAAGAAATATTCACAAGTTTTATCATTGCTCAAAAATATCTTTAGTAGAAGAATTACATCTAGAAGTACATCTCCCGGCATAAAAACGGGAGTATAACTTCATTTGAAGACGAGTTTTAAAATATTTTAATTTTATTTATTGTAATACTGTTTTGGAAATGTCTGTCATAGCCAAATTTCATTATCACTGCCACAGCTAAATCGTCAGTCGACTTTCATACATTCATACATAACATACGTCTACAATAAATGGTTCTATTAAAAGTATGATAATGTAGAATACGTCCATACACTGGTCACCTTGTCTTCAAGCGGGTTATACATTATATAGCTTTCATAGACCGTCAAGCATGTCAAGAATCCATAAAATGAATAACCCCAGTGAAATCAACAATATGAATTGCAAGAATAGTGAACATGTGTTCAAGATCCGTCGGAAACTTTTTCATGCTTACTCTTCCCTACTGAGTACCATGATATCAAATCTAAAGGAAGTTACTTAGTAACACTGGTGGTTTATCCAGTCTATATGTTTCTTAAATCTCAGTCATTAGCATTTGTCACATGGTATGTCCAACTTGAGTAATACTACATGGTATATATTATCAAATTATGGTTGTTTGTTATCGCCTTTGCAACATATATCATTACATTATAAAACATGCATGACTTGGTTGGATAGATGCTAAAATTAGTTTTTGGAAACTGTGGTTGCATTCGTAATAAAAGAACAAACGATAAAATATCAAACGAAACTGATTAACATCAAAATAAGGGCCTTTTAGTAGATTTTCCTTTAACCCTTAACAAGGAAAGATAAGTGCAAAAAGTGGCAAATTTTCACCTCAGCGATAGGGCTATTTCAATATACGATTTTCATAATTAATTGACGGACAGCAATGCAACTTGGTCAATTTATTTCTTACTTGGCTGTCTGAAAGTAAAAGCCAAAATTCGATTCAGGAGTAACTGTGTTGGTCAGTAAAAGGTTAAAGGCCTTATCATTTTTACCCAAATCAAGTTGATAAATTACATAATATATATTTCAAATATAACTAAAACTAAAGTTAAACTCCATTAATTCCGTAGCAGAACAATATACATGTATGTAATGTATCATACATGTTTCACTGTTGTAAGTACGTTAGCTCAAGTGGGACCACTTCTATTTTCTCCGTGCAGCGTCTCTTTGTTCATCGTTGCAAGTAATTGATCCTTTTGCTTAGTAATTATATTTAAAATGTGATTGGATTTTGGTTTTTATTTTTGGACATGGTTTTTTCATTTTTCATATTCAAATTTTCCAAGAGGGGCCTCTCAGTAGATTAATACAAACTTGCTTGATAGATCTTATTAATTTTTGGAAGAAGCAAAATGAAATAAACAAATAAAAACTTATCGTATTATAATGTGCTTTATTTGATGAATGTTACTGATGTTTAGATAAATCTTTGTCTCCAGTCCTATTAACACTAGAATCCTATATAACCAATACAGAAAATTATATACACGTATTCAAAATTTATATACATTCCTCCTTGTTTTGGCCTCATGAGATCATACTCTGTTTTGTGAATTATTTCTAAAAAAAGAACATGATAGCTAACCACACAAAATTACCCATTCAAAATACTTCAAGTAATAAATTAAAACAAAACGAGAACAGTAATTTCACTGGTCATTTATAGTTCTTTTTGTGTTTTGTTTTCTTAAAAACCCTTACCTGGACCTCAATTACAATTCATTGTACAATGTATCATGTTAAATTTGAAAAAAGTTTCTGTCATGATTGTACTCATCATGAGTGAAGAAAATTAATTTTATTCATTTGATAGATAAATATTTACACTAAACCATGCACTGCTTATACTTGTAATGGATGACCCCTTTCATGGCCCCACAATTTTGTTAGTAGGGCCTCTCATGGTTGTCTCCTTAGAGTTTTCTGAGGTGCATCACTCAAAATGATATGAAGAATAAAAAAAATGTTCATCATTATGTTATTTGAAATGTACATAATAGATTTAATGTTACAGATACAATTTCTGAATTCTATGTAATCAGTACCGCAAATTAGATATTCGATATTTTTTCATAAGTTTCCCCTTGTTTTGGCCTATTTTGATCATACTTGGTTTTGCAATTTATTTAAATGAAAAGACACCACATCTAGCCACACAAAATTACCCATTCAAAATGCTTTATAAATATGAAAAAATAAAAATTAAAACTGTACTGGTTGTTAGTGGTCTTTTACTATTTGTTAACCATAAATCCCTTTATGGGGCCTCATAACGATTATAATTATCATGTTAAGTATTCAAAAACACCAACTGACATATTTGTTCTCAACTTGAGCAGAAGAAATTTAATACATTTAGTTGATATATAAATTAAGGATTTTAACACAATACTATGCAATAATATCAATTGTTACGGGTAACCCCCTTTAGGGCCCCATATTTTTGTTCACAGGGCCTCTCATGGTTGTCTCCTGGCTTTTCTCTGAAGTTCACACCTTAAAGTTGATTTCCTGAAAGTTTGGTGCTTTTATCACAATTTGCACAATTCGACCATATTTTGTCCCTTACACACCTGAGTATTGAATTTACATTCTGAAATTATCTAAACTTTTAGCTAGGGATTTCACATTTCTTGATTTTTGCATGCACCATCTCTTGTTGAGTGCAAGCTGAAGTGGGCGCTTGTTATGTTATGGGTTTTGATTTGTTGTTTTTGTAAACAGTCAGTACTATCGGTTTCATTTTATTAGCTCGACTTTTCGAAGAAAATGAGAGCTATTGCTATCACTTTGGCGTCGGCGTCGGCGTCGGCGTCGGCGTCGGCGTCGGCGTTGGCGTTGGCGTTGGCGTTGGTTTTCAGGTTAAAGTTTTTTGAAACACTTATAACTTCAACACTATCCAAGTTATTTTATTGAAAGTTGATATACTTATTAAGTGGGACTATATTGACCATTCTGTGAAAGGGGATAACTCTGGATGAATTATTTTATGAGTTATTGCCCTTTTATAATTAAATAATTGCAAAATATGAGGTTAAAGTTTTTCCTATGTAGAATATATTCAATACTGATCAAGGTATTTGACTTAAAGTTTGTATACTTATTTGTCAGTACAATATCTACACGACTATGAAGGGATGTAACTGTGGATGAATTATTTTTAGAGTAATTGCCCTTTTATACTTAAGAAAAATGCAAAATATAATGTTAAAATCATTTCTATATGCAATGTCTTTAATACTAATCAAGATATTTGACTTTAAGTTTGTATACTTAGTTATGGGTACTATATCTACACAACTATAAAGGGACATTACTTTGGATGAATTATTGTTGGAGTTATGCCCCTTTATACTTAAACATTTAAGATTAAAATTTGTTCTCATGGGATATATTTAGAACTTATAAATATATTTGAATGAAAGTTGGAATGCTTATTCGTCAGTTCTTCATCTATCGGACTATAAAGGGACATAACTCTAGATGAATTACTTCGGAGTTATTCCCCTTTATACTTTGATATTTAAGGGTTATGTTTGCTCAAATTTAGTATATTTTGTTTGATAGAAAGTTAGTATACTTTTTCATCAGTACTACATCTAGTTGAATACAATGGGACGTAATAATTGATGAATTATTGTTGTAGTTGTGACCCTTTTCAACTTTTTAATTCGGGAGAAAGTATTATGAAGTGAAATATTTTCAAGAAGATATTTAAATGACAATTAGTATGCTTATTCATCAGTACTACATCTACGCGACTACAAAGGGACATAACTCATGATGTTATTTTTTGAAGTTATGCCCCTTACTTTAATATTGAATTTTGTTCAAATTGAAATACAATGTATTTATAGTTCTTCATATAGATATTTAAATGAAAGTAGGTATGCTTATTCGTTGATACTATGTCTACTTTACTCTGACTACAAAGGGACATAACTCATGATGTTATTTTTTGAAGTTATGCCCCTTACTTTAATATTGAATTTTGTTCAAATTGAAATACAATGTATTTATAGTTCTTCATATAGATATTTAAATGAAAGTAGGTATGCTTATTCGTTGATACTATGTCTACTTTACTCTGAAGGGGCGTTACTATGGATGAATGTTCTAGGAGTAATGCCCCTTTTATATTTTACAAATATGAATTGGTAATTATTGTTTGACTGAATTATATACTTTCAAAAATTATGTCCTGTCTTGAAATTACTTTTGTTTAAAGATAAGCCTTGCCATGAACAAAACACCCGAAAAGTCGAGCGCGCTGTCCTTGGACTGCTCTTGTTACGATTGGCAACAGTTAGTTAATGCAGTAAAGTCATTCAGAGAATAGTTTGGCTAATACCTCAGTCCCTTAAAATCGTAGCCTGTTGGGGACCTTTACGTGCAAATAGCTGTAGGCCGTGGGAAGCTTTGCGTATGTACGGTGTGTCTTTGGGTTTGTTGTGACATAAATCTTATAGCCATGCAGTCAATTGTAAGAGCAATGTACATGACTATTAAGGTGTCTGTACGCACATGGCTTAAAACTACACGCCCGTACAGAGCCATGGAAGTTTAATCCATGCTTGGCCACGATTTTGTTTGGCTTTAAAACTGATATGTGTATCTACGGCTCATCACATGGACCCTGGTAAAAACGTAACAGTCCGTACGGGTTGGCATGAGTTCATACTGGTCCTTGGGAAGCTTGGTCATGCGGTGCCCTCACGGCTATTTTTGTGTTTATGAGACTGTATGGGACATATCATTTTGACTTATATTCCATCTTGTGTCAATGAATAGCATAGCTATGTCTCATATTGCTTGGTATTTATCCAGTATGGTTATATTATTGACTTTCCTTAAATGGAATAAAAACAATGCTGACCCCAAACAAACATCAAACATACATCAGTCAAATTGTGCCAATTGTTTGGTCTGTTTAAATTTTAATTAGTGTGGGTTATTGTTTCGTCAAGTGTTGCAATTTTAATATCATTTTGCATTATGATCAAAACCCGGGTCGATAGAGCATTTGGTAGCACGCGGGGATTTGGAATCTCATGCCCGAGGGGGTGCGGGTTCGAATCCCACCCAGGGTTATACCCTTCCATGGAAATTTGACAATAATGTCGATTTTCCTCCATTGATTAGATAATATGGAGAAGTTTCCGGCCTTGTGGAAGGGTAGGTGAGTACTGGTTATAGACAATGGTCCAGGAAAGCTAGGTTAGGTGCGCTGGACGCCGTAAAATGACCTAAATTGTGTTGACATGGTGTTAACTCCAATAATAACAACAATAATAATAATAATAATAATAAAGCATTATGATCAAGGAGAGCCGTCATCCATTCCAATGATATCACTTTATTGTCGATATTTATTTTCTGATCAATAATCAATATGCATTTGAAATATTGATAATAAAGCATATAAAGGTAAATAAAATAAATATATGTTTATTATGAGTTTATGACATGAATGATTTGTATAGTACTGAAGTGATAAATATCGATGTATCATCGATATTTATTTCTCGATATATCGATATCGTCGATACGCTTCTAGCCTAATCAATGACAGCTCTAAGATCAAGGGATAGGTTAAACATACATTTAATTTCATAACATCTTCAACATAATTATATTTGTCTGTTAATGCAAGTTAGATTACTCTTACATTGTCCCCTAATAATTAAGTAACTTATTTATCTCCCTTAGATAAACTGTTGTTTAATTGGAAATAATCTTCTATTCTGAGTGCTCTTGTCTGTATTTTAAAGAGATAATTTTAAATATATGATCTTAAAATTACAGTAGTGAAATAAGAACAGTCATTGTTTCAACCCACTATCCTAAAAGTCCAGAACTAGAGAAAGTCTGATGAAAATTTCTTATTTCATATTGTCAGGCTAGTTGATAATTTTGCCCATTTCTATGTTTCGATATTACAATCTAAAATTCTGACTAAGATTTATTATCCTTAAAGTCAATTAACAAAACAATAAGTATTCAGTGTTATATTTTAAAACCTTGCCTCGAAATGTACTAAGTTACCATCAACTTATAAAATAAAATTTGAAGTCTAAAATCTTTATTTAACTTATCGGACTGTTCAATTACTTGATGTAGCAAATGTCTGTCTATAAATACGTTATAATTTGATTTAAGAAGTCTGCATGGCCTAGTGGATGTATGGCAACAATGGACAGGTAATCATTAGATAGTCAGCTCAGGGTATGTTCGAATCCCATCCCAGACCTATTCCATTATTTCTATGAGCAATAATGTTCTTCCTACTAAGCTGCGGCCGTGGCGTAGTAGTTAGCATGTCTGACTTTGAATCAGGAGATGGCGGGTACGAGCCCAGTCGCAGTAGGTCATACCCTATACATGAGTTGTCAGACTTGTGTTAGGGTAAGTTAGTACTGGTGATAGAAAGTGTCCAGGAAACCTATAATAGGAAGAGCTGGCTGTTGTACACATGAGCTAAATATGTGTTGAATATGACGTTAAACCCAATTAAAAAAAAGTTCTTCCTACTAGTAATGGGTGCCGACCAGGAAGTGAACTAGAAAGTTAAAATTAAAGTAAATAACTTGTTTCACAAACAAAAATAAATAAGTTTAAACTGTTATTTTCTATAATTTGATATTTGTTACTAGTTTTAATTAAGAATACAATGTATTAGGCTTAATCTACTTGTACTGCCATAATATATAAAGATGGGTTAATGATTTTAAAATTGATAAAACATTCCAAGTAATATTAATACGCGGTACTAACAACTGACAATATTTCACTATATACATGATAAATTCATATGTAAAGAATAATGAATAGTTGAACAATAAAAGAAATAACTGTGCTTTTTAAATATAACAACTTAATGATCTAAACTTGAAAAGATGATGTTGCGTTAAAACATTTGCTTTTTTAGACAGTAAAAACTACTGCAGTATATCTCAAGTTGTGAAAGCCATTCTAACATTTTAGTGTTAAATATATTCAATCATTCATACATTTATTTTCATCAAATTTAATTAGACTTAATTATCCTCATGGTATGAAATATTGCTGCAAATGTTTTTATCAATGGTTAGTAGTATTAATATCAAAATTAGTTCCAATATATTTCAAAATATATGTATTTGTCACTAATGATACTAGGTAGTGATCTGCTATGGCTATAGTCACATTGAAAGAAAAAGACTCATAAACATGAGAGAAATATGAAAATCATGAGAGGAAATAAAAGATCAAGAAATGTAGATTATCAGATATGAAGGAATTTTATTCCTAACAGTCTAGCAGTATTTGACCATGGTTCAGGGTGGCTATACTGTTCAGACTGCTGAATTGAAAGTAAAATGTATACATGTAAAATGAAAGATCTAAATGTAGATTATCAGATATGAAGGAATTTTGATCCTAACATTCTAGCAGTATTGACCATGGTTCAGGGTGGTTATACTGTTTAGACTGCTGGATTAAAAGTAAAATGTGTACTTGTACAATGGACAGTAATCGGGTATAGTATGGGAATCTAGTTAGGGTGCTCTTACATATATTATATACACTACATATATACTTGTACTAACTGATGAAAGTAAACCATTCATGGAATTGTTGATAATGCTCTTTTTATGAATACTTCCTTTTTCTATTGGTAATGATGTGTGATAACTTAATCACTTAGTAGTTTTACAGGAAGTAGAGGTATCCAGTGTTATTCATTTTGTGATATGATTAATTGGCTATTGAAAAATAATTATAATTGTGAATATAGCAATATTTACTATATGAAAATGATATTTACACATGCACATGGCTTTGTTTACTATATTAATACTGTAGATAAAGGTTGTTTACTGGTATAACAGCTCATGACTGGATGTTTGTTTGTATTTTACTTTATTACTAGACCCTGTTTCCCTAAAGCCAAAAACTGACACAACTCCTATTCGTGCAACATCTCCTATTCATACAACTGTATAAGCCTATCTTTCCTCTGAATGAATTAACTGCAGCTGCTGTTCAGCTTTATGCTAATTGTGAGCTTTATTTGTGATCATATTTTGTCTGTTAGTTCATCTGTTAATCCTATTGTTTTCTGCATTTCAAACATTCAAACTGCATCCTCCATACTTAATTGAATATCTCTAAGACTGACACAGATTGTGATTTCACATTAATCACTCCTGCATTAAATTTTAAGGAAACTTATATATAACTGGCCAGGATATTTCCGGTTATACTGCATTGACATTCGAGACCACCGAAACATTATGAGTGGGGTATTGGTCATATGGCGTAGCTGGGGGGAGGGCTTTGGCATTATTTTGAGATCTATCCAAAGTTAGGTCTATTTTATATTTTTTCTTGCTCTGCAAGTGTTACAAAATGCTTTGATATGAAATATTTTATTTTTTTACTTTTGTATTTTTATATTGCTTTATTGTATATATCTAGGTTCTATTCAAGTGCCATCTATAACCACCTTTACGTTTGTCAAAAAATGGGTTTCTTTATTACGATTAAATTTTATTTCAGATGTATTTACATTTTAGTGATTAGTATAATTGTAATAGATTGTACCATTTAAAAGGGGGTAATGATACTTTATACTGTTTTAAGTCTTATACATGTGCATGTAAGCAACCCAGCTAGCTAGCCTGGTAGCACAAGTCTACTGATCAAAGGTCATGGGTTTTGTTCCCGGGCATGCATACTTTTGTGGAGTTTGGTCATGAAATGATTTCTGACCATTCTCCCTCCTACCACTGATTCTAAATTATATAGGGAAGTTATCAGTCACCGACAGAAGTATGTGCTTAGTAACTGGTTAACAGCTATATCAAGAGATTTAGCCTTTCCAGGAGGAGTGAGTAGGTTGACTGACAGTAGCTATATGACCTATACAATTTGTTGTTATGGCATTAAACCAAAAAAATACATGTACATGTGTCTAAAAACTATTATACTTTTCAAATATTTGTAACAATTTATAAACAAATCATGCATTTACATCAGTGTAAAGGTAATTATAGATGTCACTGTGTTTATTCATTGTTATTAGATAGTACAATGTACATTACTTGTTCATTTTACTCCATTTTTCTTCTTCTTTTTCAGGTTAACAATGGTAACCATGTCAACCAGTACATCAAGATCATCAAAACATTGGAGTAAGTAAACCGTTTTTGACATGATTTATGAATTTGTTAAATGATGCCATCACTTTTGTGTGGGTATTGACTGCTTATGAGGTTAGTTTTTTATAAGTCTTACATCTTTAGCATTATTAAAGATGGACTTTTTCAATGGGACTGTATCAACCATACTGAAGGGACATAACTCTGGATGAATTATTTTGTTATATTTAATCCCAGGATAACTTGACCATTACTATGCATAATGTGTTATTTCAGGTAAAAATTTTTATTTAATAATTAAAATTGATTTAAACATAGGATTTTTACGTTACATACTCTTCAAATTGCTAGGTCCAATCAGTTGGATTACTCAGATTTTATCCTTATTTTTCAATGTCAATTGGACACTATCAATCCTAAATACCTTTTTTGTAAATCATTTAATTTGTTTGAAAACCAAGCAAAGTATTATTTTGTTAAAGAACTACATATCTATATTTTAATACTCTTGTTAATTGCTTAATTAAGAAGAAAAATATTTGATGAAATATTTTATTATCCTTACATAGGTATCTAAAGAAAAAGTCCGAGGATTCCAACTGATAGGACCTCCTTGCCAAGACTTATCATGGAAGGATAACCGACTTATATTCCCTCATTAGAAAAAATAATGATAGAATAATTATCAATGATCAACATAAAACAATATAAATGGTACGTTTTTAATATGCAATTCATACAATATAATTGTCACTATTTTCATTTTTTTTGTTCGGGACTTCAGTCCTGAACAAATATAATTATATGCCGTATTTCAGACCCTTTCCCAATTTGAAAATTTACCGAATCCTGAAGTAGTCCCTCAGTATATATATGTATAGAGCAATTCAACAAAATCGTCTACCATGACGGGCACATTAATGCACTAGTTATCCTAACTATATCTCAAGCGTTGGAATATTTGATGGTGTGTTGTGCGTCTTAGTAGGAATGATTACGTCATCTAATGTAATAGAGTGGTATCAACGATTCAGTCATGACCCGTCGTAAGTGCCATTTGTCAGTAGAGATGTTGCATCATCCTATGCAAGAGAATGGCTCTATGGGAAAAGTTTAAAGATCGTAGTAAATGACTGAATGATGTCTGAATAGTGGACTCTATTTATTTTACTTACAGATGGAGTAGAATAAATGTGCATGAATGATAAATTTTAAGCGGCAGTAATTGAATTGTTTTATTTACTTGTGGTGATTGTGTGAAAAAAATCAGTAGTGTGTTCGCCTGTCCAGTTTACCTGTTGTATTTATAGGTCAGTTGTATAAAGTGTTTGAACTGGAACAGTGCTGGTCTACCTATAAAACTAATATCGCTGAACTGTTTTTGTGAACAAATGCTTTGTTGACGCCGGAAATCAAATTCCACTTTTCCAACCCGAACAAATTCAGTGCCTTAAGCGCTTTGATTAATGCTCTTATCATTAAAAACACCAAGATCTTGCAATTTGAAAATCAATTTTTATTGTTGAAAATATTTTTTTAACTTCATTATCACTTGTATATGATACAGGTTGAGTTGTCAACTGGGTGAGTTGACTCTACCTACGGGTTGAGTTGTTCACACATACAAGTTGAGTTGTCCTGGGTTGAGTTATAGTGAGTTATAGTGGGTTTTAATTGTCCTGGCCCTGTTTTAACATTTTTTTCTATTTTAATTTTAATATTTTATCTTTTAAATATTTATTATCTTTCTTTAACTTACAGATTCATCTTATATGTCAAGCTGGTCGATGTTACATTATGGTCGTCACAGAAAGCTAGAAGAATCACAGATAGTCAATTTTTTGTACATGAAATAATTCTGGCCTGCTCCTTTTTAACAAGTCGTCTCGGACATTGTCCTTGAGATGTTTGTTGCCCAATTACATGTTTTAAAAATAGTTATCTTTTTATTCAAATGGGTAAGACAAGAGGCGAATCGAAATGTTTGCAGGATTCTTACTTAGTGAACCCGGGTCGATAGCGCAGTTGGTAGCGGGCGGGGATTTGGATTCTCGAGCCAGAGTCCCACCCGTGGAGGTTATACCCTTCCATGAAAATTTGACAATGTCGATTTTCCTCCATTACATAATAAAGAGAAGATTCCGGCATTGTGGAAGGGTAAGTGAGTACTGGTTATAGACAATGGTCCAGGAAAGCTAGGTTATGTGCGCTGGACGCCGTTAAATGACCTAAAATTGTGTTGACACGGGGTAAACTCAAATAAGTACATAAATTATTACTTGGTACAAAATTTTTGGGCATGAACCCAAATGTCTCGATTCGACCTCTAGTTTTTCCTATCTCAATTAATTGGGTGTGCAATTTGTAGGACTAGTCCACGTTTTTGCAACCCAATTGGGATTGAAATTTACGAACCCTCTTATTGGGTACGAAAAATTTATGACGAATCAAAATGTCTTGTGTCGTCTAAATGTTTCGTCCTGATAAATAGGGTATGAAAATTTTATGGGTGAATCGAAATGTTTCGTCCCGAAAATATTTACCCCTAATGAATTGGGTACGGTAATTTATGGGCGAATCGAAATATCCATGGGTGAAAGTTTTCAGGACTGATCCTGAAATTCAGGATTTTTGGAACAGAGAAAGGGTTCTTTCCATATGATAATGTAGCCTTAACAACATGAAATTTAGAGATTTTGAAAATGTTGAACTTTCACCCATGAATATCTTGTTTCGTTCTCAAAATGTTCGCCCCTAATGAATTTAGTACGAAAATTCTATGGGCGAATCGAAAGATCTTGTTTTGTCCTCAAATGTTCACCCCTAATGAATTGGGTACGAAAATATCGTGGGCGAATCGAAATGTTTCGTCCTCAAAATGTTCGCCCCTAATGAATTGGGTACGGTAATTTTATGGGCGAATCGAAATGTTTCGTCCCCAAAATGTTCACTCCTAATGAATTGGGTACGAAAATATCATGGGCGAATCGAAAGATCTTGTTTCGTCCTCAAAATGTTCGCCCCTAATGAATTGGGTACGAAAATATCATGGGCGAATCGAAAGATCTTGTTTCGTCCTCAAAATGTTCGCCCCTAATGAATTTGGTACGGTAATTTTTATGGGGGAATCGAAATGTTTCGTCCCCAAAATGTTCACCCCTAATGAATTGGGTACGAAAATGTGGGCGAATCGGATGATCTTGTTTCGTCATCAAAATGTTCGCCCCTAATGAATTGGGTACGAAAATATCATGGGCGAATCGAAAGATCTTGTTTCGTCCTGAAAATGTTCGCAACTCATGAATTGGGTACAAAAATATCATGGGTGAATCGAATTGTTCGTCCCCAAAATGTTCACCCCTAATGAATTGGGTACGAAAATATCATGGGCGAATCGAATGATCTTGTTTCGTCTTCAAAATGCTCGGTCCTTGTCAATAAGGTACGAAAATTTTATGGGTGAATCCAAATATCTTGTTTCGTCCTCAAAATGTTCGCCCCCAATGAATTGGGTATCTTGTTTCGTCCTCAAAATGTTCGCCCCTAATGAATTGGGTACGAAAATATCATGGGCGAATCGAAAGATCTTGTTTCGTCCTCAAAATGTTCACCCCTAATGAATTGGGTACGAAAATATCATGGGCGAATCGAAAGATCTTGTTTCGTCTTCAAAATGCTCGGTCCTTGTCAATAAGGTACGAAAATTTTATGGGTGAATCCAAATATCTTGTTTCGTCCTCAAAATGTTCGCCCCCAATGAATTGGGTACGAAAATATGGGCGAATCGAAATATCTTGTTTCGTCCTCAAAATGTTCGCCCCTAATGAATTGGGTACGAAAATTGTATGCGCGAATCGAAATATCTTGTTTCGTCCTCAAAATGTTCGCAACTAATGAATTGGGTACAAAAATATGAGTGAATCCAAATGTTTCGTCCCCAAAATGTTCACCCTTAATGTATTGGGTACGAAAATTTTATGGGCGAATCGAAATATCTTGTTTCGTCCTCAAAATGTTCGCCCCTAATGAATTGGGTACGAAAATATCATGGGCGAATCGAAAGATCTTGTTTCGTCCTGAAAATGTTCGCAACTCATGAATTGGGTACGAAAATGTCATGGGTGAATCGAATTGTTTCGTCCCCAAAATGTTCACCCCTAATGAATTGGATACGGTAGTTTTATGGGCGAATCGAAATATCTTGTTTCGTCTTCAAAATGTTTGGTCCTTATCAATAAGGTACAAAAATATCATGAGCGAATCGAAAAATCTTGTTTCGTCCTCAAAATATTCGGTTCTAATTAATAAGGTACAAAAATTTAATGGGTGAATCAAAATGTTTCGTCCCCAAAATGTTCGCCCCTAATGAATTTGGTACGAAAATTTTATGGGCGAATCAAATATCTTGTTTCGTCCTCATAATGTTCTGTCCTAATTAATAGGGTACGAAAATTTTATGGGTGAATCGAAATATCTTGTTTCGTCCTCAAAATGTTCGCCCCTAATGAATTGGGTACGAAAATATCATGGGCGAATCGAAAGATCTTGTTTCGTCCCCAAAATGTTCACCCCTAATGAATTGGGTACGAAAATTGTATGCGCGAATCGAAATATCTTGTTTCGTCCTCAAAATGTTCGCAACTAATGAATTGGGTACAAAAATATGAGTGAATCGAAATGTTTCGTCCCCAAAATGTTCACCCTTAATGTATTGGGTACGAAAATTTTATGGGCGAATCGAAATATCTTGTTTCGTCCTCAAAATGTTCGCCCCTAATGAATTGGGTACGAAAATATGATAGGCGAATCGAAAGATCTTGTTTCGTCCTGAAAATGTTCGCAACTCATGAATTGGGTACGAAAATGTCATGGGTGAATCGAATTGTTTCGTCCCCAAAATGTTCACCCCTAATGAATTGGATACGGTAGTTTTATGGGCGAATCGAAATATCTTGTTTCGTCTTCAAAATGTTCGGTCCTTATCAATAAGGTACAAAAATATAATGAGCGAATCGAAAAATCTTGTTTCGTCCTCAAAATATTCGGTTCTAATTAATAAGGTACAAAAATTTAATGGGTGAATCAAAATGTTTCGTCCCCAAAATGTTCGCCCCTAATGAATTTGGTACGAAAATTTTATGGGCGAATCAAATATCTTGTTTCGTCCTCATAATGTTCTGTCCTAATTAATAGGGTACGAAAATTTTATGGGTGAATCGAAATATCTTGTTTCGTCCTCAAAATGTTCGCCCCTAATGAATTGGGTACGAAAATTTTATGGACGAATCGAAATATCTTGCTTCGTCCCCAAAATGTTCACCCCTAATGAATAGGGTACGAAAATGTTATGGGCGAATCGAAATATCTTGTTTCGTCCTCAAAATGTTCGGTCCTAATGTATAGGGTACGAAAATTTGATGGACGTATTATTGTTTCGTCCTCAAACATTTATGGACGAATCGATATACAATGTATCTTATTTCGTTCTCGAATATTCGCCCCTAATTAATTGTGTACGAAAATTTTGTTGACGGACCTTAATATCTAGTTACGTCCTCAAACTTCGCACCCTAATAAATTGGGTAAGAATATTAATGGGCGAATCGAAATATTTGAAATCGTCCTTAAATATTTGCCCCTGATTTGTGGGGTACGAAATTTTATAGACGAATCTAAATGACTTGTTTCGCCCTCGAAATATTTGGATTCTAATGTGGTACAAATATTTATGAACGAATCGAAATGTCTTGCTTTGTCCTCGAGACGTTCTGGCCTAATAAATAGGCTACGAAAATTTTATGGGCGTTTCGAAATATCTTCATACTCAAACTTTTCGGACCTAATTGATTAGGTACGAAAATTTAAGGACGAATCAATATATCTTGTTTCGTCCTCAAAATGTTCGCCCCTAATTGCTTTGGAGCGAAAGTTTTATGGACGAACTCATTTATCTTGTTTCGTCCTTAAATTTTTCGCACCCTTATAAAATTTAGGGACGAATCAAAATATTTCGTTTCGTCGTTAGTGTTCGGCCCTCATTAATGGGGAACGAAATTAAGGGAGTAACGAAATATCGTGTTTAGTCCAAAACTTTTCACTCCCAAATAATACGGTACTTATACTGATGGACGAATCGAAATATCTTGTTTCGTCCTCCAACATCGCCCATAATTGCTTTGGTACGTAAGTTTTAGGGACGAATAGAAAGATTGTGTTTCTTCCTTAAATTTTTGGACCCTAACTAATTAGGTACGAATATTTAAATTATCTGGTTTCGTCCTATAAACTATAAGAACATATTTCAATTGAGTACGATTTTTTATTTAAAGAACCGATATTTCGTCCACAATGTCCACCACCAGTAAATTGGGTACAAAAGTTTTATCGACGAATAAAAATATCCTTCATCTTTGAATTTTTGAACCTCTTGTTTGGTACGAATTTTTTGCTTACGAATTGCGATTATCTTTAGTTCACAAAACTTGTAAACCCTTTTAAATTGGGTACAGAATTTGGAAAACCGAAATTTTATTTAGTACTCTAAAATTTTTACTCTAATTAATCGGGTACGAATTTTTAATGGAAGAATGGAAATATCTTTCGCGCTTGAAATTTTCGAACCGTTATTTATTTATTTATTAGACGAATCGAAATTATATTTCGTCATCAAAGTTTTCTCCCCCAAGTAATTAGTACACAAATTATAGGAAAATCGAAATATCGTCAGTCCTCAGAATTTTCGAACCTCCATTAATTGGGTACGCACATTATGTGGGCGGATCGAAACATCTTGCGTCCTCGAAATATTTGGCTTCCAACAAATACGGTTCAAAAATTTCATGGAAGAATCATTTCATCCTAATGTTTTTGCACCCTCATTTTTGGGTACCAATTTTTTGGGGCGAATCTTATTTTGTCGTCAAAATGGACGAATCAAAACATCTTCAGTCCTTAAAAATTATGAACCCTTATTAATTGGTTACGAAAATTATATACATGTAGGTGATTCGAAATATCGCTTTTTCTCCTCTATTAAATTTCAAAAATCAATTAATCGCAATATCGCCTTTCGTTCTTATTTTTTCGCACCCAAATGAAGTGGGCACTGATTTTTATGGAAATATTGCCATACATTCAAGTTTTTAAACCCGATCAATTGCCTACGAAATTTCTATTGGCATATCGCCATTCATCTTGTGTTTTTGCACCGAATATCGAAATACTTAAGTGCGAACTTGAATGGACGGGTGGAAATTTTCGAATCACTAACAATTGGGTACGAAATTTAATTAGGCGAATCGCATTATCGCCATTCCTTAAATTCTTATTCTCCGCACTTAGATTAACTGGGAACGATTTTTTGAAGAATTGAAAAATCGCCATTCATCTTCAAATTTTGTGGATATTTATTGATCACGAACTTTTTTTTGGGAGGGGGGGGGGGCTTTTCTTTGTGCGAATCGAAATTTACGATATGTCCACTACTTTTTGCAACAATTTGTGGCGTGAATCGAAATGTAGCGATTTGTCCTTAGTTTTTCGAATCCTTAAGAATTGGTCCCTGTAGTCTCCTAATCAAGTCTACAGCTGTACAATAGACCACTCCTTCACCACTTTTGTGTTATAGTTGCACGTAGGCGCGTATCTAGGCCAGTTTGGGGGTTCCGCACAAATCACATGACCATACTCATGCTTAACACATTTTAGGCAGTATCATGAGTATGGCAACGAATAGGAAGGATAGGTTTACCTTACCCTAGGTTTTTACAAAGCAGCACCCGGGGAAAAACCCGTTCTTAATGCCCTTTGTCATTGAGATGGAAAACCTTTGTCACAAATGGGAAAAAAACCTAATATGAATGGAATAGCTATTGATATTTAGAAATGCTAGGTTCCATCCTCAATTTGTGTTGCTTCGTCCGCCAAATGACCGTTGCATATTTCTATTTAAATGTTTAACTTAAAATAAACAAGTTTAAAATAAAAACGCGCATCAAAGTAATTATTATACCGACGAATATGAAAACCCAACTAGGCTCAAACCGTATAACACTGTAATATAAAATACAGGAACTGCTCAAACTCGTATTTGACTGAAATTGATTTTATGTTACATAAATACCGGAGCTGCAAGTATTGTAGTTATGTACAGCATTTTACAAATCTCAAAAGCTAAACAATGAACCTCTGGCATTTTTAATAATTTGATATAATCATGCTTCTAATTTGCAAATGATTATGAAAGTATGACAGAACGACACGGAAAGACATGTAGTTTTGGATATTACAAAAAAACGAAAATTCGAAATTTTGAACTTCCGGCATTTTCAAGTGACCACGACGATATACTTCGTTTCAGATACATGTAGTAAAAACTTGTGTTGAGTGTAATTCGAGGGCCCTACTATTTAAATGTTTACTTTATAAAATTACATGACTAAATCACTTTGGTAAATTTCGAGGACTTGTTTGCTAAATTTATCATTTGTCATTTATCATTTCTAATCATATTATAATGTAAATATTCGTGTATTGGTTTTGGTAATGATTGACCGTTACGCCTACGCCAGCAATCCCTTAAAGACGTGTACATTATGTTAATGTTATTGGAAATCTATTAGAATATTGAGGTCTATTTAAAAAAAAACTTAATAAACACCGCTGATTAAATAAATCTGATATGGAATAAGTGCATACTGTTGAAACAATCAAAGGGCTATTATAGATTCTTATTCTTTGTAAGTACATGTATATGCATTCAATATTATGCACACCTTGGTGTTAGTGACATATTAAACATATAAATACTGAAGCACAGGTGACTGACTCAAATTTTCCTTATTATAGTATATATACTATAATAAGGAAAATTAGAGTCAGTCACCTGTGTACTGGAGTACATCTTACTTATGGCAGAAGCCATGTTAAAATATTTGACCAATAGTAAACAAAGGCAGACCTTTTACTGAGTATAAGTCAATTACCAATTGCCATTGCTTAACCAATGCGGTTGCTTCCCGTTTTCAATCTTTCTGTTTTGAAAGAAGTTTCAAAGTGGACAAACATACATGTACATAGAAATTAATTTGTGTACATGTACTGCTCAATATGAGTCATTTCATAAGACTTTTATTGGAGTAACGTTATCACAGTCAAGTCAAATAATTCTTAACCTGTGTTAGGCATCCCATTTCTTAGTGTTTTTGACACATTTAGATTTTCGATTGCTGGAATTGAGGTTATGCACGTGCGTAAAGTGCGTAATGGTAGATACGCGCCTGGTTGCACGTTTACATTTTCATTCGCCGTTGATTAAATTTAATTTACGTACAGTTTCTAGTCACTTAAAAATGTGGACGAACAGCTAGAACAATATGATGCATACAAAGTCAAAGTGTAGCTAGTCATGTTGAGACCTTGCCACTGGTGTAGTGTCTATGTGCAGTCTTGACCAAAATTGTGGGCTTCATTCAGTTGGTCCAAACTGGGCCCCATGGGAGTGAAGAACCTATATAGTGATCTGATGGCGTAGAGTAGTAAGACATTTGGACATGGTTCTTAGAGCTTAGACATTAAAGCTTAGACATGAGAACTTGGAACTTTGTTCTTGGAACATAGACATAAGAACTTGGAACTTTGTTCTTGGAACATAGACATAAGAACTTGGAACTTTGTTCTTGGAACATAGACATGAGAACTTGGAACTTTGTTCTTGGAACATAGACATAAGAACTTAGAACTTTGTTCTTGGAACATAGACATAAGAACTTAGAACTTAAGTTTGGTAGATACAATGTAGCTTGAAAATTGGTTCTGCTTTTCAAAAGAAAAGCTGAAATAAGGAAATCGTATTTACTAACTTCATACTCAAACATAAAACTTTATACAAGTAAAGGTAAAAAATATATACATGCATATATACATGTACATACATGTATGTATATATGTAATATAGAAATTTATTAATTTCAGAGCAAGCTCGGTTTATATTATAAATCACTCGTGAGCTTAGGATAATATATATATATACGCCAATCATAAAAATATTGCATCCTCAGCTAACTCGATGATTACATCGAAAGTGAAAAAATGTCCTCAATATAAACTGCACAGAATGCATCTTTTTAAAATCAAGCTGGTGAACATAAAGTTGGCAGACTCAGCAGACACAGCAGAAGGAACGATCCTTCTGCTGTGTCTGCTGGCAGAAGGGTTAATCAACAGCAGAAAATGGGCCTACTTTGTCCACTCGCAGTGCCCTTATTGTTTTTTTTCAATATGTACCCGTCAAAACATTTTGCAAAGAATCAGCTTTAAAATGATGCATGATATCACATGTTTTGTCTAAATTATGGTTAAAAATAAGACTCTGTAATCAGCACATATTTGTACATTTTTACACACCTACTTAAAGCTCAGGTGAGCTTAACATTGGTATTCACAGCAGTTAATAATAAAGCAGCAGAGCTTTCTAAAGGTGAAAGAAATATTAATAGAACAAGGAAATAGATATTCTTATGAACAGAGTTTTCTATAGTCACAGGTTATATGACCACATATTATAAATACTATTCTTTACATATATTTTATGATTACTTCTCATATTTCTAGCTATTTTTATTATTTATACAACAGAGGTCGTGGACATAGCGCAAAACAGTTGTAACTCAAGTTAAAAAAAGAGTTAGTTATGACTGTTTTGTGTTAATCCATCGTGGTGGATAAGACATATACAAATAAGTATCAAAGCAGAGAAACATTCTATTGTGTAAAGAAAAAGAAATCAGATGCTTATAGCACCTGGGTGTCTCCTGTATTTTGAGATATCGTGATATGTCTAGAAATACTCATTTTACTGGTAGATGCTTACATATTTAGTAACAGTATATTTGTAAGAACACAATGTGACAATGTGTACAGCACCCACCAAAAGTTTGGAGACATGGAAACTAATCTGAAATTTAATAAAGAAATTAATTACATTGATTGTTTTTGGCAGAACTATTATTTTAAAATATTTTATATGGTTGATGATTAAATGAAAACCAAATTCTTGAATGCATCATGTTTTTAAGATTCAGCATCTGATATCCCAAAGCTTCCAAAACCAAATCCAATGTAATTCTTTTCTTTAACAAAGATTTTAAGCCACTTCGGTAGTCTCAACTATAAATAGAACCATAACAAAATAAAAAGCATTCCAGAATAAATGGTAATCAAATTTTTTGATTAACATATGCAGTAGGTTTACTAAGTAAAAATGCCTCAAAGTTTTGGTGGGTACCCCCCCCCCCCCCCGAGAATTTCCAAAATGTACCAGTCCATTAGTGTTTTTCTTGACTGTAAGTCATTTTTAAGTAGCATGAAGCAATTCTTCTCGGTGCTTAACATTGATTGAATGGTTATGATTGTAGTTCTTATTATTAATATGTTGCATTATTCTGCAAAATGTGTATAATGTGGTTCGAAAGTTTGGACCCCTCCTAGAAAATGTTAGGATCCCCTCCCCCCAAAAAAATCCTTGATCTGCCCTGCATATGTATTACCTCCCAAGATGCAACCATTTATATTTAGGTTGGGTGTTATGAACTTCATCCTCGGTAACCCAGTGTATTATGTCATTCATAATGTATGAGTACTGTGGGTTACCGACGATGTATGAACTTATGACTATGATATACCTTTATATGCTGCTATCTTAACCATTTCCTGGACTGAATCTCTGGATTAAGCTGTTAACCAGTTACTTGGCGCACACTTCCGTCAGTGACTGACAACTTACATAATTCAGAATCAGTGATACAAGGGAGAATGACCGAAGAAATCATTTTATGACCAAACTTAACAAACGTAAGTCCCATTCATGAATGGAACCAACAACCTCTAGATCCTTAGACTTGTGTGTTACAGACTGAGCTAGCTGAGTTGGACAAGGCAAGGGTATACAAGTGCTATTTTATACCACTTATTTGCCAGTAAGGTCTATAACAGATATATTAAGTATACACTAAAAGACAACAAAAAAATCTTCATGTATATAGATTCAAGTTTTTATTGTGTATCAATAAAAAAAGAATATAAAACGATGTTTATCAAAAATTTTAAAGTATAAAAATAATTCCATAAATTACTAGATGTTTTGGCTATATACCTTTAATGTTTTAATATAACAGTCACATACAACAAGCGTGAGTTTAACAATAATCTTACATACATGTAACATAGTAATAAGATCTTTAAAATAAAATCTCAACCATCCAGCCCTATCCAATCATCACAAGTCATTTCGACCGTTTTAAAAAAAAACAATCTTTTTTTTCAAAAACAGTCTAGACTCTTGAGCATTCAATGGTTTTATTTGTAATCTAATAAGGGGAGGATTATTTTATTGGTAGATACTCAAATCCAACAGTGGGATTTTTCTAATTAAAAATTTTTTTTTTTGGAATTTCTCAAAAATCATTTTGGAGATTTATTTCTCAAAGCACTATTTCAAAATGTTCAATGTGTCATTTCCTGAAGCATTGTTTCCTAAATCAAGAAAGAAACAAAAATAAAATAATTAGCCCTTTTAAATAACAACAGTAGATTTAAAAAGGTTTTGTATAGTTACAATCTAGTGTGGAACACTAGATATAGATTCATACACATTAACCTCCTCCTGTCAACTTTTTTGTCACCAGACTTTTGAGTATCAACAAATAAAAAAAACTATTGCCTAACAAAGAAATATAACTCCCTGTGTCCCCTTTCTAAATCGCCCCATTTCCCCTCTCAAAAATGTCCTTTTTATTACAGTGTAAAACTCCCTTTAAACCCCTGAGAATAAAATAGTTGTTTGATGTTCTTATCATTCTCCTCCCCTTTAAAAGACCCCATATGTTGTTGACAAAATATTCTGTCCCGGTATTTTGTAAAACAATTAATTTAATATTGGTGTAAGGAACAAGAAAAACTAACACATAAAGCAATGACACAAAATAACAACAATAGCATTCAATACAGACATGTGGAAATAGTAAAGCACAAAATACATTGATAATGACACAGGCTGACAGGATACAACATACAATAATAAATATAAATAATATATATTAAATATATTCAGTATATTCAGTTCTTATATTATAATTTAAATAAAGCTGGGTATTGTAATATTACAATAAAAAAACTTTAACTGATAACACTATCATAGAAATACTCACTTCTATGGATATGTCTACAGGGATGACTTAACTCTTTGCAATTAATGGAAACTTTAATTTACACAAAGACAATGTCCATGGTTAACCTACACACAAAGGCAATTTCAATGTGAACTTGCAAACAAAGGCAATTGCCATAGTGACCATGTACTTGGCAAACAAAGACAATTTCCATGGTGAACATGCATACAAAGGCAATATCCATGGTTAACAAGTACACAAAGGCAATTTCCACAATTAACATGCATACAAAGGCAATTTCCATGGTTATCAAGCACACAAAGGCAATTTTCATGAATACATTCAAAAATTAAGGCAAATTCATGAATACATGTATTATAATGCAAATACACAAAGGCAAATTTCATGGAAACATATGCACAGAGGCTATTTTCATATATAAACTCACTCTAAGGCAATTTCAACAGATACATTTATAAAATAAGGCAATTTCCATAAAAAATATGTATGAAAAAATGCAATTTCCATTGTTAAAAGAGTACACTAATACAATAGGGTGGGTTAAATACACTTATTGGAGACCTAACAATTTGGGCAATCCGATTTTTCAAAAAGTTCAAATTTTATCAATTTTTTCTAATCATCAAGATTTAATTTTTTTCAATGTTTTCAAGCTATTGAACGAAATTTAAAAATGACATTTTACTTCCATACACGGAGGTATTTCATTGTTAGCTAGCTTGAAGACAAGGGAGTACAAGTGCTGCATTATATCTCAGGCACACACTTATATATATTGAAATACGGTCAGTGGCTCATATATTCACCTCACTGATTTAAATACTCATTACAGTATTTCTGTATATAATTTTTATAATTAAGTATTTAAATAAGTCAGGTTAATGTACGGGCCATTGAAAATTAAATAAAATTTACCAATGTTAAAAATATTTTGGTGGATATTAAAGGTGGTAATAAGTATAATGGTTTTTGTTGGTTAACTATAGTATATACACTATCCGACTCTTAGCCAATTTGTTTAAAATATAAACAAGAAATGTAATGAGGAAACCACATTGAAGCAGGATTTAAAATCTTTAACACAAAAATTACAAAGGGAAATAATCCATAATAAAGGCAGGTAGAGTTGTGGTTACTTTCTAATTCTGTTTATCACATGGTATGTTATCATTGTATGAAGTTTCATAAAGGTCTGACCATAAATGGCATAAATATATGGTGAAGAAAAACTTCAACGCAATTGTTAACGACACCGGACGCCCAACCGCACGCCCGCCCACCTGAGTTTCGCCAAACTATTAGCCAAATTTTGTTGTTGAAAAATACAACTAAAAAGTTAAGTCAATTACACAGCATAGTGTCTTATGATGATATTAATCATAGTTGAATGGCAATAATTGTCCTTGTGTAGAAAATACTTTAAAAGAGAATACTCATACGATCAAACAATATAAATACATGTACTTATATGTATCCTGTGAAAACAATAGAGTACTTGTAAACAATAGTAAACTTCAAGTATATAAAGCTCTATTTGATCTTGTAACACTTGACTTGATTATTGTTTGAGAGTTTTTGGTTTAATATTTTCACAAGCAATAGAATGATTTTATAGTATTTCTATGAATTATCAACTAGCTAAGTAATATCAATAAGTAAATTTTCTTAAAGACTGTTTATAAGATAAGATTTATTTTGAGTCGCGAGACATATAACAATATAACATTAGTCCTAATTAACTTTTATAACCCACTATATTATAACCAATTATATTATGGATACATGCTCAGTTAAAAGAATCTTGTCAAAAAGCCTACATCAAAATAAATATGGATACAACTTCACAAGATTTTTGTACTCAGAATTTAAAGCACTTACAATTTAAGTACATGTATAAAGCAGCTATACAATGTCATAAGTAGGGCAGTCACGATATACCGGTATATTGCAATACGCAGCTGCTGCAATACGTACAGTAGTATGATTTTAACAAACCGGTATTTTGCAATATTCTTAATTTCAGTGGAAAATTCTTCCCTTCGCGAAATAACATTACCGAAACGTCAGTTTTTCCATTGTTCATTCAATTTAACCTTAAATTACAAAAAATTAACCGATTTGTGCAGGTCACAATCTTAAATGACCGTAAATACTTAAAGAGGCTAGATTCCATCAGTAGCTGCATGTAATATTTGCATTGTTTCTGTTAAATACAGCAGAGGCACAACAAATCTAAAAGCCCACAATATATCGTGGTACGTATTGTGATAAGATGCCAGTGTATTGCAGTATATTGCGATATGCTTATGGCATATCATAACAGCCCTAGTCATAAGAGACAAAATTATTAAGGTGTACACAAGTTAAATTTTATTTGACATAGACAGATAAAGCTTTATATAATCTAATAATGATGAATAAATTACAATAAGTAGAGAAAAAATAATAAATATTTTTTTACCATATGTGTATAATTTTTTCAATAATTTTAAAACATACAATCAACATGCATGGACAATACAAGTTCACTCTCTCATGCTCAGTCTTCCATATACATTAAGGAATGATAGAAAATTAACATTTTGCACCAGTACAATTACAGGACGTTTTGTTTGTCGAGTATTTAAATCAGCAATCAGCGTGATTGATATATATATGCCACCGACAGTTGAATAAAATGTACAAAATGAAACATCAAAGCATGGTTATTTAAGATAAGATTTTCAATAAAATATTAAAACAATAACGAAATTTCTTAATTTCAAAACAAAGCAATTTGTGATATATGATTTTTACAATGACATATGCTAGTTTTTAGATAGCTTTCAGTCATCTATTAAATGGGTACCCTCAATCCGCTCATCATGTTATTTCTACTTCAAAACCACTCAGCTATTGTGATAAATAAATAGTCAAGATGTGTTGAATGCTAGAATCAACATAGAGCATCATATTACCTATGTAACCTACATAGTTTAGAAGGCACCAGAAAGCATATCTTACCCAGGGCTTGACATTAAAGCCCCCCCCCCCGATTGCCCCTGATGACCTATATTCTGGTTCCCACAACTTGTTACTGTCAGTTAACATTTGGTTCAAGCAAGTAAAATATGTATTCTAGTTTAAAATTATGTCAAGCCCTGTTGTCACTTGAATGATTGCGTAACTATGAATGTTTGGTGATAAATCAATGGATCAGTGAAATACTAGTATAACTACTTGTTAATAAAGATTTATTTAGGGCAGTTGTCAGTTACTGACAAAAGTATGCGCTTAGTAGTTGGTTAACAGCTAAATCCAGAGATTTAGCCTTTCCAGGAGCAGTGAGTAGGTTGACTGACTGCAGTTATATGACCTAAACAATGTGTTGCTATGGCGTTAAACCCAACAAAAACAAACAAAATGTGAAATTCTCGATTTGGTGATACATTGTATCAGATCATGTGATACAGTCTGAACTAAGTGTTATATCTAAATCATTCAATTATTACATTATAAAGCTTTTATCAACTTTTTTCCAGGCTATTTTTATGTACATGTAGGTCATACAATCAAAATCATTTTTAAAGTAAAACCATCTTAAAAACAAACAGGAAACTGATAAAATCATCTACAAACTTAAAACAAGGATATTCCTTATGAAAATTTGGTTAAAACTATTGAATATTTATAGATATTACATGCACTTCCAAAGCAGTCATAAATAATGCAGATGTTACTACGTGTATTTCCATGTGTTCATTTACCCGTGCAAGACTCCCAGCAAGAATGTATAATATACCTTTTATGGTAGCAAACTCAGCACATAAAAAAAAATGAAATAAGTTTGTCATTCCTATGTGAAATAGTTAAACCACTCAGGTCTGAAGCCTGTAGCCTGTTCAATAACCCTATACGTTCCAAAATGTTCCGTAACGATACATTCGGAACTCCTCGGCCATTCGCTGCGAATAATCTCGGACATATTTAGACGCTATTTTGAAACTACCCGTGTTGAAGTAAACAAATATATGATCATTTAGGCAATGAGTAATGTTTCGTTTTTAGTCCATTAACTTTGAAACATCACTCATGGCCTTAACAATCGTATATTTGTTTATTAGATTAGATTATTCGCAGCAAATGGCCTTGGAGTTCCGAATGTATCGTTACGGAACGTTTTGGGTAATTGAACAGGCTACTGTACTATTTATGTGTCTGTAACCTTGAGTTATAAAAACAAGCCTACATTCATCTTTATTTACATGCAGTTAGACAAGTTGTGCACTGATCAATGAATAAGTACAAGGTTACAATGGTTTTAAATTAATTTTATACATTAAATTACCTGCAACCGGTTTTGGTCTTATTTTGAAATTGAGGTATTCATTTATATGATTTAAAAAACTTAATAGCCATGCAAATGACTACAAAAACAAGTAAGTTTTATGGTTTGTTTGTGACAGGTACAGACTTAAAGGGTATACGCCTATATATACTTCCAGTTCGATTGACAAGTTATTAATATTTAATGTGTATATTATTTAGAATTAATGATATAGACTTTAATCTTAACAGTAATTATGAGAAATGTCCTAAATTGCCTGATTTTAAGATAAAAAGATTTGGTTATGTTTAATATTATTCAAATACATCTTAGAAAACGAAAATTGTTGAACAATCAGGTATATTGAAAAAATTAGTCAATCACATAACAAAACATTTCAATTATTTTGTCTCAGTTCAAACAATAAAAACATGAGAACAAATGAAAAACTAACGCAACCATATGGCACAATTTATATCAGTTTCACAGATATTTCGAGCCTACTAGTTGATTGACAAGATTGACAAATTATTGTCAAATTTGACATCGGAATTCAGATTAATTTTCAATAGGCAAATCATAAATAAGGATTATGATTAATCAACTATTTGTATTAATTAACAAACATGTATTTTTACATTTTATTTTTTATTTAGCGCGGTCATTTGTATGCATGACTAATAAATAATTACACTTTTTGAAATTGATGTAGATTTATCCCGAGTTATAGATGTATACCCTTCAAGCACTAGTGAACATTATTTAGTTTTAAGTATCAGCCTATTTATCATTTCCTCTACATTAGATATCATAAAATGCATAATAAATATTTGGTTTTCATGTAAAAAGCCACTGGCCCTTATTATTAAACATTTTATGGTCCATTCTTCATGGTAAATTGTTTTGTATCATAAATCATTATATTATTCAGTACCCACCAAAAGTTTGGAGACAAAAGAAATTTACTACAATTCTTGATTTTTGATGATTATTTCTAGAGCATCATTATGTTCAATACATTTAATTATGGTTTGTGATAAAATGAAAACAAATTTCATAAATGCGATTCACTTATTACTATCAAATTCAGCATCTGACATCCTAAAGCCTCCAAAACCATGTTTATAGAAATTATTTTCCACATAATTGCTTTTATGCTATTTTTGTAGTCTCAGTAATAATTATAATGATAACCAAAAATAAAGTAAAACTAAATGACAATTCAAATTAATAGTTATCAAATTTTAGATAAAAGCTATTCAATAAGCCTACAAAGTGAAAATGTCTCCAAACTTTTGGTAGGTACTGTATTATCATTTTTAATATGTGAATAATGATATACCCAGTAGCATAAAAACATGTACAGTAAAATATGGAAATAATAAAAACCTTACAACAATACCTGGAATGATACATGTGTAAGTTTTAGATATATAATGAATGAAATAATAAATCAAAGCGCTGAAGGCACTGAATTTGTTGGGGTTTAAAAAGTAAAATGAGATTTCCGGCTCCAACAACGTTTGTACACAAAGAACAGTTCAGTGATATTAGTTTGATAGGTAGAACAGCATTGTTCAGGTTCAAAACACTTCAAACAATCGACCTATAAACACAGCAGTTTAACCGGACAGGCGAACACACTTTTGATTTGTTTTCACACAATCACAGCACTTCAAGGAGGTCATTCTTAGAACAATGCAATAATTACTGCTTTAAAGTTATCATTTATGCACTTTTATTCTTCTGCATCTGTATGCAAAATGAATTAAGTCCACTATTCAGACATCATTCAAAGTCATCAACTACGATCTATAAACTTTTCCTATAGAACCATTCTATTACATAAGACAATGTAACATCTCTACTGACAACTGGCACGACAGGTCGTGACTGAATTGTTGATACCATTCTATTACATAATACAACATTAAGATCTCTACTGAGATGCTTAACTCATAAGCTATTATACATGCGCTTCAGTATAGACCGATTAACAAGTGTATTTCAGGAATTATTGCGCCTGTCATAGCAGATGATCATTTTGAATTGCTCTATACATATATACTGAGGGACTTCTTCTGGGAAAGGGTCTGAAATACGGTATACATATTTGTTCCGGATTGTCGTCCTGAACAAATAAAAATTAATGAAATGTAACAATCATTGGAATGATCTGTGACCCTTCTGGCATCAAAACAACTGGAATGCATGAAGTACCAAAATACAAAAAAAACTGTAACGCAGGCTTAGCACAAAACGGTCGTAACTCAAGTTTAAAAACAAGTGAGTTAAGACTGTTTTGCGCTTAGCCCGCAATATGTAAACAGCTGATATGAAATGTGTGCATTGATAAAATGTTTGTTAATGTATGAACGAACTTGAACAGATAAAAACCAAACATTAGAACTCAACAACAATGACAACTTAATATATAAAATAATTAAAGGCAGAATTCACCTGATACAAAACTATATCTATGACCCCTATCTGACCTTTCACATTTGCATCTAATAACTATCTACACATATCCCGATGAAAATCAACACCACGCACACCACCCCTATTCTACACTTTGGCATGTAACGTATTCAAAACAATCAATGGATTTACATTGTATAATCCTGTCGGCCACTGTGTAATAGACACTCATTGTAAGCTTTAATATATTTTAAAAATTAATCCCTGTGTAATAATTACACTCAAGCTTCGACGCTATACTTCGATCGGTATCGAGCATTAATACTACATTCGTATTCAAAGCAATGAATATTCTTGCATAAAGGTCAGATCGGGGTCAAACTTACGCACAATACATTAGAAAAAGTTCAAAATTTCCAAAACCTGAAATCCCGGACTTTAACAGCTTTTTTACACAGTAAAAGAACCCATTCTCAGTACCCAAAAATTCTTAACTACAGGATAAATTCTGAAGACTTTTATGCTTGATATTAACTGATTTTTGTATGGACAAATTATAAATTACACCATGTTAATATTAAAGGGGAGATAATAACTCACTCTCATTAAAAAGTTTCCATTTATAATTTTGCAACATTAATTTTTTTTCAAAAATCTGAACAATGCAATATAATTAACAAGTTCAACAGTGAATGAAAAATACTATATCATGTTACCATTTATCATGATTTTTTCAAATAAATTAACAGCTTGGTTTTGGGGAATACAACTATAAACAATTCTTGCACAAAACTTAGTAAATATTTCTTTGTACCACTCATAAATACGAACACTGCATTTAAAACATATTATAATTAAAGCCAAAAAAATCAGTCCACTACACATCTATTAGTAATGATTGCATTCAGAAATAAATATTTAATATTTAAAACAATAAAAAAATAGCTCAATTCCCTTGAACACTCAAATATTCACATCAATAGATATACATCTATATTGGAAATTTATGATACGTAGAAATAAATACAATTGATCTTGAACTAGTAAGTGATGGCATCCAAAATGATGACAGATGATCTTTAATAAGCATCATCATCATCACCACTTTTATCATTACCATCATTATTATATTCCCTATCATGATCTTTGGCAGGCACAGTGACTTCTTCCGTAACACATTTCATACAGACACTACAGGACTTTCAAATTTTTCAGTTAAAGAATACATGAGGCAGAAGTACACATACATGTATTCATAGTAAGATTTTTCAATAGAATCCCATTACATAAACTTCAATAAATTAAATGTCATAATATAATGAGTATCCTAAGAAAGAACCTTACACACACTTTTCAGGGATGAGACCCCTGTCACAGGGATGAGACCCCTGTCACAGGTATGAGACCCCTGTCACAGGGATGAGAACCCTGTCACAGGGATGAGACCCCTGTCACAGGTATGAGACCCCTGTCACAGTGATGAGACCCCTGTCACAGGGATGAGACCCCTGTCACAGGGATGAGAACCCTGTCACAGGGATGAGACCCCTGTCACAGGTATGAGACCCCTGTCACAGGGATGAGGCCCCTGTCACAGGTATGAGACTCCTGTCACAGGTATGTAAACTGACATTTTACTAACTAGAATGGTAGTTTGCGGAACCAGTGAACTGTCTCTTTATTATTCATGATTACAAATCTTTTCCAGTTAAATGTCCAACTGTGCACTACAATGCTATGAATTATCATCATCATCACCACCATCATCATCACCATCATCATCATCATCACCACCATCATCATCATCCTGACCATCATCATCATCGTAATCATCATCATAATCTCCTTTCCACCGGTACAATATCACCATTGTTATCCACTATCACAGGTGAGTCAGGTAGGTCATTAATTGTAATGTTAAATTGTAGAACTATTTTTTTACGTTCCTCATTCACGTCCGTTATACTTTCGCCTTTGGAATGTAGTCCATCTTCAAACCAATTAAAAGCAAAACCTAATTGATCTGAAAGTAGAATATAAGAAAAATGTAACTTTTAATATTATTATAGGGCAGGGTTTGACAGTAAGGGTGGTCTTATTGCCACCGATAAATTTTTGGTTTCGGGCAACCATTCACTGCTAGTAAACATTGGGAAAGGGAAAGTAATATATATAGCTGGTTGTCCAACCTGGCAATGTTTTTACCTGTATTTGCCCCTCCCCAAGAGGGTGGTTACCCCCAAACAACTAAACCACTCCTTTTTTCTAAGGATGCTTATAATTTTTTTCTTTCTGAGTTGCAATCAATGAGTTTTTATTATCAAATTCAATCAAAGTGTCAGTAAGGCATACATTAACCCTGCTGATTTAAATACTCTCTACAACACTTCAGTGTTCATTACATTTAAAAATAAATACCAGTATTTATGTATGGGGATTACCTAATAAATATCAAGTGGGACTAATGTACATGTATGTGCCGCTGACAGTTGAATAAAACTTACAAATAACAGTATTTAAAACTTTAGCCAGCAGAGGTTTTTTCTTTGATAATGTTGCCAATTCATCAATTCAGCCAATTTAAATTCATAAAGTTTAGAGTTATAAGGATAAAAGAAAGGAAGACATCAAAGAGCTTTGAAAGTCAGACACAAACTTAGCTGAATACAATACTGTATACCATGGTGCACTTATAAGGTCAATTGATTATGTTTATGTCCTTATGACATTATGTATTCTTTTGATGTGTTTACATTTGTACAACAAATAAAAATACATACAGAATGATAAAAACAAAACAAAACAAAAACTCAAACAAAAAAGTAAACTTAGACTATGTATTAAGAACTGGTTTAGATGCGACTACAACCTATGTACACTTCGAAGGTTGCCCACAAGACTGTACTTACTAGAGTCTTGCTGGCAACCCTCAACTTGTACTATGGCCATGAAAACATTTTATGTATTTTAGGTTACCATGGAGCAACAGGAAAATATTTTTTACCAGACAAGCTATAGGGAAGTTGATGTTGAAGTTGACAATGATGTAAGGAAGTTATAATTTTTGTGTTAGTTGTAAAAAAAATGTAAAAATATGATCATTATATTGTGTTAAAAAAAACCCCTAAATTTTAACCTTCTGTCCTTGTGATATAATTGTGTACAACACTATCAGGATACAAAATCTATTTTATCTTCCTGTACAATGTTTGTTACACACTGCATTTCAAATAACAGAAATGTTTTTGTAAGTGTCCTAAACTGTAATATAATAATTATATTTTGGTATCAATTACATGACACATAGCATACAAAAAGTGAGTAACACAGAATTTATAATGCCATATGCCATGCACATCAATACCAGGGATGATGCAAAAAAGAGATAAATCTTTTATTTCTATTGTGGTCCCCGCTGAAACTGCATACCAAGGCTCAATAAGAGCATGGAGGAAAGAAAAAGGGGCAGGGTGATTAAGACTGTGCAATTCAGCTTTAGAATGATCACAAGTTACAACAATGCCTTTAACAGGGCTTGAATTTAACAAAAAAATGGACTTGCAAATTTTTGCGAGTTCATTCTATTTTAACTCGCATAATGAAACAAGTAAATCTGTGAGCTAATGCTCACTAGTGATACCCCCACAAAAATCTAAAAATATGCGACAAACAGGAAATAGATGAGCAAGGAGCATGAAATCGCTTTACACCACATGGGACTATGGGATGAAGCAATATGCAAAGTATTAGGCTGCTGCATGTTATAGTTGCTGAGAAAACTGCGACAGAAATTTTGTAACGGACGAACGCACGCACGCACGCAGGGACAACGGTAAAACAGTATACCCCCCTCTTCTTCGAAGCGGGGGTATAAAAATCACTTTCATTTTTTCTCAAAATTTTAGTAGCATACATAATTTCAATTCTTATATGGAGTATAAAAATAACATAGTAATAATTATATTTAACTGTAGATAGAATGAGGGCGTTATTGTGGGATAGACATCTAATATTGAACATTTTTATGGTGAACCTTTAATCAATAATACCAATCTATCTAGCCGTTTCAATGCTGATTTGAGCCTCATTAGTATAGACAGTAATATTTTCCATCTATTTCAACTCGTGAAAATTTGTGAGTTGAATTATAAGTTACTCGCAATTTTCAAAGTCCTCTCGCATTTTGCAAGTATGCAAGCTTAAATTCAAGCCCTGCCTTTAATCTAAGAATTACACTAAAAGACTTACCAAAGTTTGGATATAATGTATATTGCTTCATGCTCATTGCATAGAATAAATATTCCATTTCCCACATTGAATCTTCTTTCCCTGTCTTGGCTAACTCCTTATACCAATGACTTGACACATGGTCATCAATCAATGGTATATGCACATCACCTACAAGTACATACTTTAACCATTCCTGGAATTTAATCCAATGGTCTATTTTAGGAGAAAAACCTGATGTACCTAAGGTTGGATATAAGAACACTTTATTTTCTTGAGGTACGTTGAGACAACATGAGCCATCACTGTGTCTAACACTAGCACCTTGTAATGTATATCCATATATATCCTGCCGATGACGATATTTCTGATGTACCATTTGAAGGTAGGTGTAAAAATGAGGTGATACCGTTAAATCGTCTTCTAAGATGACAGCTATTTCTGATGATTCCGGTTTCGGATTCCATGTCTGAAATACAGGAAAATGAATTAACGTAAAGTAATAAATATTAAGACAACAATAAAGTTATATCTACCTATACTACAGTAAAGTTCCACTAATAGGACCATTAATGCTGAAGTCCGATAAAACTAAAAACAGCTGTGAGGGTACCGTATGGGCACCGTGCGATCAAGCTCTGCAAGGACCTGTACAAACTCTTGCATACCCGTACAGACTGTTTCGTTTTTACCAGGGTCCGTGAGATGAGTCGTGGATACACCTATCAGTTTTAAAGCCAAATCCTGAACAAAATTGTGGCTGAGTATGGATTAAACTTGCTTATCTTCCAGCTACGACTCCATAAGGATGTGTTGTTTTGTGCCATGTGCGTACTGTCACATTAATATGCAATGCTTCCCACAGCCTACAGCTGTCTGCACGTACCGGTCCGCAACAAGCCACAATTTTATGGGACCGAGGCATTAGAGTGGTGGTCTTGAATTCTTAATAGCAGAATGGTCTGAATATAGGGATTTTTTTCTTCTCAAAGCAAATATTTAGGACTTATAGCAGAGCTTTACTGAAATGTGTGAGTAAAATACCTTCATAACAATCAAATTACTTGTGTGGTAAAATTTAGTGAGAGTAGCTTGTCTGACTATGAAGTCTCAGGTCATGATTTTTTGTTTCATTTGCTAGTATAACCTACATTGTCATACCTTCATGGTGAATGGTTATAAAATATGTTTTTACATTCATATTTCCGCCAACCTCTGTATTAAGTAGATCAGCTGTCAGCTACTAGCAAAATAATAAGTCTAGTGGCCTAATTTAATGTTGTTTGATGCTTCTTACACTGGAGCAGTATTTTTATTATCATATCTTATTTTAAGACCAGTGATTTGATCTTTTCTATGAAAATTTATGAAAAAATGTAAACATTCCTTTTTATACATGGTAAGGCCACAACAAGTTGATCATATGTTCTATGGATTCGCTCACACCTAAATTTTGATGGTTTTTACAAAAAAAAATATTTTTATTTCCTCAATTAATCATAAAAATTTGGTCAAAGCGCCAAATAATGCAAGTGAATAAAGACTTTTTATTTTTTTTTCTTCGCTCGCTCGCCCCATTTTTACCCAGAAAAATCCGTAGAATACATGATCAACTTGTTCAGGCCTAACTAGTAAAATGGTATTCAACTGTCAGTAGCATATACATTTAGCCCACTGATTTATATACTGAATATTTGTTTGACAATCCCCACACATAAATACCCATGTCTATTTTCATATAAGTACACTAGTTAGTACTGTGATTTACTTTTTTATTTTTTGTGATGGCTTTAGCGCAGTAGCAACACATTGTATAGGTTATATAACAGCTGTCAGTCTACCAACTAACTGTTCCTGGAAAGGCTAAATCTCTGAATTTAGCTGTTAACCAACTAATTGCCGATACTTTCTTTAGTGACTGACAACTGCCCTACATGATTATCATTAAGCATCATTAGTAGAAGAGAAAATGGCCGTAGAAAAATTTTCATGACCAAGCTTCACGAAAGTAAGTCCTGCCCAGGAATGTGATTTTTATGTGCCAGTTAGAACACTAGTGAATTAATTTCAGAGAAGTCCACATAAATAATATAAGAATAAATATAGTTACTTACTGAAAGCCATTGGCCACGAATTCCTACATGATATGGATGAACTATAACATTACAATGTCCTTTGTGAAAACTAACATTTTGTAAAGCATGTAATGTCTCAGCATGGACGTCATGAGATTTAGATCTATCAATCCAAACTTCCAACATTACTTTAGATTTCCCATAAAATGCTTTATCTAAAGACTTTATCAATCTCACTAAGGATTTAGGTCTAGCATATGTTATTACAATAAGACGAAGGTCCATTTCACTCTTGTCTCTGTCTAAAATATTTGTAAACCTACAACTAACGGAGTCTTTGCTAAATGAACTGATGAAATTATCGTTGATATTGTCGTACATTCCTGTTCGGTTGATGCTCATTAGTGGATACCATTTTGAAGGTTTGTGGGCAGTTTCCAAGGCTAACAGGGAGACGAATATCCATAGCAACATACAGACTGGAAGTGCATAGACAACATGACGACATCTTCGGCTAAAAGTAATCATAATGGTGTAGAAAATATCTTATCAGAACATTTGGTGAGATGTTGTCAAAAATCTGAAATAGAAAGAATTATAAAAAAATTAGTTTCAATAATGATAGCTCTGTGCAATAATGGCTTATATAATATACATGTAGTTAAACCAGTTTCGCACTGATTCATAAACCTGGTTTGAAAATGTTTGGATGAAGCATGCATTGAAAAAAAAAAAAATGTAAAAACAATAGTTATAACATCAATAATTTGGTGAAAAACTTGATGATAGAATGCAGTTAGACAAGTTTTTCACTAACCTATCAATTTGACTAGTAACGTTAGATCAAGCAGATGGAAAATGAACTACTGATGACAAAATTGAAAATTTAAGAATAACTGATCCTCTTTCTACCAACCACACTTAAATGAATTGCACACGGCAATAAATGTTTAAAAGCTATCAAGTTAAAGCTTGATTTAGCTTTATTTCTTTTATTCTTGTTTTAAATATATGACTGTATAATTATTTGTTTGAAAAAGCTAACCACGGTATCCAAGAAGAGATTGAATGTATGAAAAAATAAAATAATAAAATTGATTTTTCTTATTTTACAGAGAAGTAAACCTTACAAATCAAAGACTGGGTATATATGCAAATACTGGAAAAGCATTCCAGTCAATCGTGAGCCGAGTTTATTGATACTTCCTCAATCTTTATATAGTTACAACTTGCATATTGCATGCAAAAACAAACAACTTGAATATGTTTGCACTGCAAGTTTATGATTTGTAAACAAGGGAAATCACCAAATAAAATAAGAAATATCCAGGTGCAGATAAAAAATTCACTTTTTTGGCTTATCACAAATCAATCAATTTCAAGGTCTATCCCAAATCTTAGGGTAACACAATCTGACTATTATCAACTCAAGACTCTTGGATACAGTAACTATGGTAGCAACAAAATATTATGATCATGACATACCCGGTAATCAAAACCTTATTATTTTGTGATAATGAGTGATATCATATTTTACAATTTTAATAGTCAAAAAACTAAACAGATAAATTATAACTATAAATGCTCTGCAACATGAGTAAGCATGCGCTTTTGAATATAATTACCGGTATATTCAATATGAAAAGAGCGCTATACAAATGCGGTATAAAATTTAAAAAAAGCAAGCTTAAATTACAAATTATTACATTAGTGCATGTATAATACACATTCGGAACACCTTGACCTTTCATGAATGTATTTTCTGGGAAGGATTCGTGTGGGTCTACCCTGCATGGTGGCTTGGGTTTTTGCTACCTACGTGAGGCAAAGCACAGGCGGTTATGCAAAATAGTTCTTGTAGTGACTTGTACACACAGATCTTTGTCAAAACATATCTCTATGTCATCTATTTAACTAAACATTGTTCAGAGATATCATTGAACTGTGTTATTTCAAATTTATGGACTAAAAACAAAACATCACTCATCATCTAAACGATCGTGGATTTGTTAACTTTAAAACTGGTCAAGGCATTTTGTTTGGGAGTGTGATGAAAAGGTAGTTCCAAAATGGCGTCTAAATATAGGTGAGGTTATTCGTAACAAATGGCCAAGGAGTTCCAAATGGTATAATATACAATTCTCCTCGGAACAATCTCAGAAAACAGATACCTTAAGGATCTGTTGACATCATACAGGGGGTCACGTCATTGAATGCTCAGAATCTATAGGTCAATTCTACAACTTTTGATGAAAAAAATAAGGAATATGAGAAGTGGGTGAACGAACAATTCTTCTATAAGATAGCATTTAGTTTAAATTTTATACCTCACAGTCCAGGTGTTAAAATATAGTTCTTTTTTTTTTGGCCAAAATTGTCAACTTCTGGTTAGCTCAGATCACTATACAAGACTTGTGACTACTATGGATCAGTACAAAACTAATCTAACTATGTATATATAAAGAATGACTATTCAATAGACTAGTTTTGCACAGACCAATCAAATATTTATAAGTAACACTATTATCATCAGCCATCACATTGAAACATGTTTTTTTTTCAATTCACAAGTTTTCAAATTGTAGTAAAGTCTAATTTTTCAATGTATCAGTTTTCAGACTGTAGTTAAATCTCATTTTTCACTGAATATTATGTATTTTAAATCTGTGACATCAGTGTATTGTAACATCAAGCTTACATGACCTTCATTGAAAATGATACATGTAAGTGTTTACTAAACTAAACCCAGACAAGGAAATGAACTCTTACTCAACACTAGACTTAACTAATTAGTGATCTTAGCAATTATAAATCAAACACAAAGATAAATTTACATGTACGGTATTTTATATTCTCTTTTAACCGCCCCTCTCTTATATGTGCCCCACCCTATTTTTCAAAAAAAATAAGACTTATGACTTACATTAATGATTTCAAGTTGTAATTTCACCATTTTATGGTACTCTTAATATCCTCCCCACTTTTGGAAAATGTACCCCCCCCCAGAGGTTCTTAACAAAGAATATCTGATAGTAATTGTTGGGCGTAATCTTCGTAAACAGAAATCCTATAGATTGCTCTCATTTAGGATCTCTTGTCATCGCTCAGGTGGTCACATTGTGATGACCTCTGTGTCACAAATCAGTGAGTAGCTTTCATCTAGACAAAACACAACTTAAACCATCTTGATTTCATAATTTTGATTTCTAGATAGAGGTATGTGCACAATTTGATGGTGGTGTTATTCACAGGCTGTGATAGGGCGGCTCTTTTCAAATTGCATGATATAGACAATGTAACCAAGTTACTGAACAAAATGATTTTGTCATGAATATTATAAAAGCAAAGGTTAGCTGAACCTGACCTTTGATATGAAAGAGCCAGATCTAAAATAAGCAAGTACCCAAGCAGATAATTTTAGATCTGGTTTTAATCAGATTATGTCTGGTGGGAATATCTATGCTCATGTTAATCAGAGCCAAAGTCTTACTATTTACCCATAGTTGCCACCTAGGCTCCTTAATTCAAATGTTGGTTGCTCACAAAAATATTAGTGACAAATAATTAAGTGACTTGATAACTCATTCAACTAGTACAATAATTTTGTTTGAAGCCTTTAAACAATCACAGTACCTTAATATTCTATGTTATTGACAAGTAAGAGAATGATAATAAAAGTGTTTAATGACCAAACTCCACCTGGGTTAGTAAGTTATGCAAAAATTGATCTCAAGTTGGAGTTTTCAGTCAGACTACTAAGTGCTATCGCGAGAGGAACAGGGACTTGCCTTCTTACAAACATCCCCCATAATTTTAAATGAATGGTTTTTTTTAAAAGCACATGACAAATATATATTTGTTTGGGTTAAGAGAAACCATGTATTTTGGTAAAAGGACTCATTGACAGTTTTTGTCATATAAATTCACTTGCCTGAAAGCACAGTGTGGGTGAAAATTGTACTGTTTCTACTTAGTAGCTACATCTATGCAGCATTTACTACGACTAAACACATCCAAAGACAATGTGAACTTAGGTAGCATGAACTGAACATGACTGATGATAAACTGTTGACTGTTGAAGTCAGTCTGGTACATGTTACTTATGAAAAAATCTAACATCTAAGAGATGACATTTTTTTTAAGTGAAGCATGAAAACTGGTTTTACAAGAATGTCAAGCATCAGTTAATATATACATGTACAAGGTTACTCACATGTGAAAAAAAATGTATAAGTTATAATTCAATGAGGTCAAGCCTGAAATTTCTAGCCTACATTTTAGCTTGTTTATAAATCAAGCATTGAGAATTTATATTTATCACTCTCATAAGATTTTTTTCACTATTTTTCAACATTTTTGGTTGGTTATGTAGGCAGCTAACTTACTTTACAAACTTTCCTGGATAAGAATTCTATTACTAGTATTAGAATCTGACTCATGCTTGATTCAAAGTCTCCAGTCCCAACCTTTGCACTATGCAGATTTGGTATCTATGAACAAACAATAAGTAAATGACAATTTATAATGATGAATGAAATGGAAAAAATTGAACAACACTTACTAAACACAGTTAGTAAACATATTTCCATATTAAATCTCCATCTTAATCCAATTTTTATATTTTGCTATTTTAGTCCAATTTACTTTTTTTCATCTAAATTTTCACTTCAACAAACTAGTATATGTTCCATGTATGAATTTAAATAATTTGTGACATTGAAATGCCATTTGCTTTATATAATATCAACATGATGACACTTAACACTTAAAAATGTAATTATCACTGTCATAATCGATAATTAACTTTAAGTAATTAAATATATTAATTACACAATCAGATAGAGAATAGATACATCCTGCAAACTTTACATAAACAAAAAAAATGAATACAACTTTTATATTATAGGAAATTAAATCAAATTCACACCTTCATTGTTGGGTACTGTATATCCTGTGAACTTAGCCTTGAAGCAAAACTAGTCAGAAAAGACATGAAAGGCCTTATCAGTAAGAATTGATAATAATTCAATTAACCGATGATATATTGTTTTTAAATTGACTTTTAATTTTAAATCATACACAAAGAAAGATAAGCTTCAGACAGTAAGAAGTAAAAATGAAATTTAAGAAAATCATGAGCAGTATTCACAGAGCAACAAAAATGAACCCTTAAATATGTTTTTGTTCTCCAACAGGTCATCATGTAGTATCAAGAAGTCATGACAATGTCTCAGGGTTCAGGGATGTACCAAAGATGTAGCTCAAATCTTTTATAACAGTTGATTAGTCTCACATATGATATCAAAAATCTTATTTGCTGATACATCATGGAAGACCTATGTTAGAAAGCAAATGGAAGCCAGCATAGGAATTGGAATAAGTTTAAAAAAACCCACCAAGTCCAGGAGAGTCTTTTATTACACCAAATGCCTTCAAGGCAACTTGAGCAAGCAGCAAGCTTGTTTGTTGCAAACCAAGCATATAAGCTTATTAAGTCCTATATATAAGATCCAGAGTGACTTGTTTTTGACATGGATTGCTTTAGCTATTCAGGGTAAGTAAGCGACATATTTTGAAAAACGTATCACAAAATGTTGCGGAAATAGACATATGAGGGTCATGTTCAGTCATTATTCAGCTCAACGGTTTGAAGTTAGGTTATTACATATACCAAACGCGTGAATAAATAGTCCCACTGTTAAAAATATCTGACAGTATTAAGCAGTCTTGTTGTCAACACCAAATACATAGAAATATCATTGTTAATTTTGTTTAAACGTTTTCTATTAAGAACCGACATTTATCTGCTAAAATATAGGTAGGTTCTGTGACTTCTGATTATAGTTAGACATTAGGCTAGCTCCAAGTTCATTATTCAATTATTTCAGCAGAAACTGTAACAAACAATTTGTGAAGAACAAGCACCAAACTCAAAATATCAATTTAGACCTTGGCATATCCGAAATAATGATCACATCCGAAATATATTACACTCTTTATTTAGATTTTTAACAATAATTTATCAAAGTTTACCTCCAATCTGAAGATCTTTAAAAGTGATGGCAAAAGATTGTCTTTTAACGCAATTCCGTGTAGTTATTGATCTTTCTAAGCAATTTAAACGCTAAACATTTTGAATTTATTATCAAAATGATGTAATTTTGCGTCTGCACTGTTACCACGAACGATAACTCTTAGAGACCTGTAGGAAGTTGTACATCATTCGGAATTACCTCGGCGATACATAGCCTATACCGTGGGCGTAGTGATTTAGGAAAGTAGACATTTGTTATGGCTATGTTTCTTTTTTGTATTCGTGCATTTTAGGCTGAAAACATTTTTTTGCTTTTTATGAATTGAGTCATGAATTCATGGATTGAGACAACAAGTCAAATTTCACCTTTGAAACAAAGACTGTCTTGTTTATCTCCCTTGAAAATTTGAACCTCATAAGTTGTAAATCCTTAATTACCGTGACATTGGTGAAGCTGAGTGTGATTGGAGGTCTTTATAAGCCTAAGTCGAGTCCGTGTTTAATGCGTGGAGCTAGAAAAGTATGTATTATATAATAATATTGTTTGAATCATCGATTTAGATCAACAATGATTAAAGTAAGTTCAATTGATCAACCAAACTGATTGATTACATAGCCTATCAAAGACATAGAAAACATGACATCCAATTCCCTGAGCCTATGCCTAGACTTACTATTCGAAGATAACAGAATGTAACAGATGGGATAGAAGAGGGTCTAATAAGCTATCTCAAAATATTTTCAAAGTTGATTCCATAGACATAATTATTATCTACTAGTATGTTTATGGTTGATTCAAATAGAATTATAAAAAATCAGGCAGAGAAAACATTATATTTCTACTGAACCCTATGTATCATATCAAGGCTCTATGTCTATATATACATTTCTACTTCGTATTACAGCTCGTATCTACAGTACGTAATATTAAAGGATCTAACTACGCCTATAGAATACACGTGCTATTAACTTGACTTCTGAATTATTTACACAAGTCAAGTTGTTATTCGTGATTCTAGGTTTGACTAGAAAGTCTGAATAAATCAGAAAACATAGTTTTTGGCGTCTTTGGCGTCTCATTACCTCAGAATACAGAATATAATACTACTCAGGTGGTTCACAAAATATTTATAGTTTACTCTAACAAATAGTTGCTTGGAGCCCTACAATAAACACATATCAATTCGCTCTCACGTTTATACGGCATTTCATTTGATGGACATATCGATAATACGTACATATTAAATAAGGTAACCAGAGAATACAAACATCCGCACGTCTCTCAGGTAATATATACATGTACATCATAAAATATAAACGACAAAATGGTTGTGATTTTTTTTTTAATTTCATGTCTGGTTTGTCAGCCAAACTTTGTTAATATAGACGGGTATGAAATATTAGAGCTCATGAGGGGGAATGAATTTCATATATTTGATGGTTATTTTCATAGTTGACTTGTTCCGTACTTTTTTGTATACATTTTGATGATCGGTTCAAAACTCGTCTACTCCCTTCCTTATTTACATGCAGTAAGGCTAGTTTTGCACTGACCTACAGATTTTTTACTTACATACTTTGCAATACAATACCTAAGTTTACATGTATATGAAAAAAGAATATAAAATGTAGTAAACTATAACAATAGCTGTCAGAGGAGACAGCATGCTCGACTAAGTAAGTATTTGTCACAGGAGATGTGGCTGATGATAAGGAACATACATATTTTAAGATTTGAAAATATAATCTTACCAAATTTAAAGTAAAAAAAAAAAATACAAAAAAAATAAAGAAAATTTTTAATTCATGGGAGACAATTTTGAAAAATGTATTTTGGACTTATGAAACTTGTCACATGAGATGTGGTTGATAATATGGAACATATATTTAAAGTTTGAAGTCAAAACCTAAAAAAAATAAAACAGTTGCAGTAAAAACAAATATTTAAAAAAAAAGAAAACTAAATCATTTGGAGTTATGAACCTTGTCACATGAGATGAGGTTGATAATTAGGAACATATATTTAAAGTTTGAAGTCAATACCTAAAGAAATAAAACAGTTGCAGTGAAAACAAATATTTTTAAAGAAAACTCTACGTTCAAGGGAAGATAATTCTGAAAAAATGTATTTGGAGTTATGAACCTTGTCACATGAGATGTGGTTGATAATAAAGAACATATATTTAAAGTTTGAAGTTGATACCTTAAGTAATTAAAAAGTTATAGTAAAAAGTATTTTTCTGCACAAAAACTTTAATCAGAAGTGTGGACCATGTGAACGCCGACGCTAGGGCGAGTAGGAGAGCTCTCCATTTACTTCGTAAAGTCAACATTTTTAGCGGCTAAAATGATATAAAATAAAACTTCTAAGATACCAGTAACATCAACAATGTTATAACGCTCACACGCTGAAAATGATATAGTTGTTTGTGAAGATAGTTGGTAGTTAATGGTGTATGAACAATGTTACAAAGCTATATTGTATATACATTTTATTAACTGAATATGAATGGCAACATTTAATATCATTTAATATAATTATATACATATAGTTAAGTTTCCTTATTAAGCATACCAGTTCATGTATTGCGCGTATGACAAACTTACAAACATATTGAGTAAAAGCTACAAATAGACATAGCGAAAACCATACATATATCGATGACATAGTGCTTAAAGGGATAAGTAGTCCTAGTCACTTTCTTGAATCATTCGGAACACCCTCGACCTTTCATGAATGAAGTTATTCGTAACGAATGGCCGAGGATGTTCCGAATGTTTCTTGCATGATAATGTTTCTGGATACCTTAGACCTATACACATACTCTAAGCTAGCTCCCTTGGTCATAGTATACTTACATTGATCACACTCATGTTTTGAAAAAATGTGATAGGTAAAATGAGCTCATTTTCAAGTGGTAAAAGGGAATACCTAAACATCCCCCCTGGCCTTTATTGAAAAATGTATTCTAAAAGGGGATAACTACCTCATACCCACAGGCATTTATTCAAATATGTATGCTAAAAGTAAAAGGGAAAAATAAACCTGTACCTCCTAGTGCTAAAACAAATTTAATTATTAGGCCTTTCTGTGAAGTGTTATCTACCACTTACACCCTTTTAATATAAGGACTTAAGGGGGTTAAGTTGTAGATAGCCCCTTCTAATAAACTACAACTTTATGTTATTAAGATTTTCATTCAAAATGACCATCATTTAATTGACTTTGAATATTCAAATGTCCATTTGCCCCATAGTTTACAAGTATGCCGATGTTTTTCAAAGTATTAAAAAAACTTTTTTTCTTAATTATTGAAAAAGTTGCAATTTACACTTATCCCATGAATAAGGAAAAGCATACATTATAGTTATTCAACAGAACCAAATAAAACTATGTTTTAAAAACAAGTAGTCCCTATTTCCTTTAAATGGAATTTTGTTTAATGTTTAAAATCCTGGGACATGTTAAATTTCAGATGAATTGGTATACATGAATATGAAAACTTCAAACTTTCATCAGTACAGCAAGTGTAAACAGATTTATATGTACTATTTGAAATAAGCAATAGGAGCTATACTTATGATGCAGTCCCATAAACATAAAGATAACCATGAGGGCACCGTACGGGCGCCATGCGATCAAGCTTTGCAAGGACCCGTACGAACTCTTGCGTACCCGTACGGACTGTTACGTTTTTACCAGGGTCCGTGAGATGAGCCCAGGATACACGTATTTGTTTCAGGGTCAAACCGTGAACAAAATCGTGGCCGAGTATGATTTAAACATGCATATCTTATGTGCGTACCGTCACCTTAATACGCAAGACTTCCCACGGCACACGACCGTCTGGACGTACGGGTCCGTAACAAGCCACGACTTTATGGGACTGAGGCATTAGTCAAATAACTCGATATTCAATATCGGAGCTTACATAGATGTTTATATGGAATTACAGAGGTACAATAAATAGATTACATGTATATGTAAAGTTATGTAAATATATAGTATTCTGGACTTAATATCTAAGCTTGTGAATTTCTACGGAGCTTTCATGAAGCACTACAGCGTAGGTCGAACATGGCACTAGAACTTCCTATTCTTTAGGTTATCTTTTATGGCGATGTGAGAGAGACTTGAACGATCTTAGGTTCTCTATTTCAGTTTAGACCATGTATATCTATCGGTTAACAAATAACGATAAGATAAGATAAGATAAGATAAGATAAGATAAGATAAGATAAGATGAAATGAGATATAAGATGAGATATAAGATGAGATAAGATAAGATAATGATGCATAAAATTATGACACATTTTCGGACAGGACACTGACAGAATAACTAGTCCAGGACTACGTTTTTTATCATCCCGTCTTTTGATGGCATTATCTTCCGGCCTTTTTGAAACACTATTATTTATTGGCAACCAATACAAGAAACATTGCATGATTTATTGAAAAGGTAATTTAAGCAAACTCACGAAATCCAATCTTAAATATTGTCAAGTAAGCACCTTCATCCTGATTGCTGAATAATGTTCGTACTTGGACCAGGATGCGATCGGATTACAACCCTATTTAAAAATTATTCGCCTGCCAATTATCCGGGATATCTGTAGCGTGTTCAGTAACCGCGAACGTTACAGAACGTTACATAACGATACATTCGGAACTCCTCGGTCATTCGCTGCGAATAATCTCGGACATATTTAGACGCTATTTTGAAACTACCGGTGTTAAAGAAAACAAATATCTGATCGTGTAGGCATTGAGTGATGATTCGTTTTTAGTCCGTAAATTTTGAAACATCACTCATTGCCTTAACGATCGCATATTTGTGTATTAGATTAGATTATTCGCAGCGAATGGCCGAGGAGTTCCGAATGTATCGTTATGTAACGTTCTGTAACGTTCGCGGTAACTGAACACGCTACTGATTACGAAATAGACCAGGAAGTGGGCTACAAAATGATAATATAATTATTCGTAATAATTCAAGAGTGAAGTGTCTAAACATTATTACATCTAAACTTAAACAATGTTTGACAAAAAAATTTTGATTTTTTTAAATACTTAGAAAATGACTAAGTTCTGCGAAGATCTCACCCGGAAATTGAATCTACGATCTCTGCTCGTCTAAATCAAATGCGACTTCTGGCATTTTTCATGAAACATATTATATCTTATGTTTTATTACGGAACTAAACTCAGGATTAAACATGTCATATATTGATTGAACGTATTTGTTTCTGTATTGAGTTACATCATGGTTCGTACAGTCGAATAGACGATGATTTAATTTATCGTTGACAAGACTATCACACATAATGCATGTTACTGGATCTGACTGATAGCTTGTACAGAGGACCTCCACAGGGAATTTCAAAATCTTCGTATAGCATGGGTTTGATCTAGAGTATGTCCAGTGGATACTGAGTTGTAGTGTGTCATGTACAAGTTTGAATCTATGAAAATCGGGATCCGCATCTAATTTATTATTCCATGTGATCTTTTCGTGGTCGAATATGGCTGTCTTGCATGAATTCTTCCATGGATATTTCGTTGGAAAGATGCTGAATCTTAAGTAGTTGGAAAGATTGTGATAAAGTCTGTACTTTTGTAATATTCTTGTTACGTCTTTGACAGATCCAGTATGTTTAATAGAGTTACAAGTTTATGGGACCTACATTAATCTTAGTTCATGGTTCGACTTTATTTTTACATTTGTTTTTATCAATTTAATATTGAAAGTTGTTGTTCTGAACAGTATAACACGATGCTACTGTTAACCGGACTTGTCCTGAACAGTGTAACATAACTCCATTGTTAACCAGATAATTCCCTAAAGGTGTCGAAACATCACCTTTAAAGGGACCCCTTATTTTAAGCAGTAAATGCAGTCATATAAAACAAAGTATGTTTTGACAGACAGAGATAGAGGCAATCCTCTCATCCCACGTCATAATAATTTCACTTTATCACCTAATACTGTCACCATTGTTAAGGCATTAACTATATAGCCACGTCAATTTGTAGAAAACGTCGTAGATTTTTTTAATTCGTACGATAATCGTAACTTTGTATTTGCGATTATAAAGTGGATATAGATATAGAAGTTGGATACAATGTATGCCTTAAACCATACATATATACAGACCCGTCGTAGTAAATTATTTGTGACGAAACTATTTGATTACTTTGAGCTGTGTACTGAAACATTACTGACATTGTTGCAATTGAAAGTTGGCATGGTGGCAATACCACGTGACTATGGCATCACAAATGCTACGGTTTTAAGAAGAAAACATTGAACATTTAGCCTTCGACTCAAGAGTTTAAAAGAACAGTAAGTCTTTTCATTATGTAAGATATCAGTGATGTCTATAGGCGAGGCTAAGCAGACAAATGTATACTATATTTGCTGTGTATCACAACTCCAACGCCATTTTTAGACTTTCGGCGATTTCATTAGAAGGCTTAAGTTATACCACAAAACCAAAACTATCGACGCTGAAAATGCCTGACCGGTTTAACCTGCGGAGTGATACATGTGTCTCTGATTTACCACGCAGTTAATTTTTAGGCGATAAAGGTACTTCCGTCAATCAACTGACGCGTATTTGTTTCAATGATCATTGACTAGTGTTTACATGATAAGCGTGTGGATGGGGCGGAGTCAAATCTCGTTAGTACACTAAGCAGTAGTATTTGCCAGTAATACAGGGTAGAATAAACACTTCGCCCGCCTCGATATGTACTTGAATCTAATGCGTAAGGAGTAATCATTACTATGGATTTGTTAGGTTTCAATGTGCAAGAAAGTCTTTCTGTATTTCAATACTTTGATTATACTTTTTGCTAACACTCTGGAAAACTATTTCTTTTCAGTGTGCTACGGTGACAAATTGTCTTCCATTTTTAATAGAAAAAAATGAAGATAAGTTTTAAAACCAAATATGCCAAATATGTGCACAAGTACGCGTAAAGAGTGAGAATATAAAACGGGCAAAAAATCCAAACTTACGTGTATAGTCGAGAAGTATTGAACTGTCAATAAATTTCCGTTTGAAATCGTTACAAGCTCGTTTATATCCGTCGCTTAACATATAAAAAACCAAGATGTTATTATTATGTTTTAAACATTCACACGAATTACAAAGTAAGCATTGCTTTAGTGTTAAAAAAATAACTACTCAAACCTTCAAACAAAAAGTGTTCCATCACAATACCTTTCCACTAAATATCTGAACATAAAAACGTTCCTATCAGATGATTAGCGGGTTAATATGTTAAAAGAATTAATCAAGTAAAACAGTCGCAAGGGAACAATGTGAACTTTAATTTCCAAATATCAATTCATAGTGCAATATTCCCTTGGCAAAAGTATATGTTAAAATTAAGGCATTAATGCTTTAATAGATTAAAAAAAATAATATACATGTATTGACTTTTAGATAATCGTTTGAAGTGCATTATGAAAAATTTACCAGTTTAGGATAAACGATAATTATTTCGTAACCGGAATTAATGAATATAAATAAATACCACTGCTGATAAGAGGGTTGGTTAACCGTCATGGGGACTCACGTAGCACACATACTTTTGTTTATACCATAATACCAATGACGAATATTTTGATGAAATCAATGATGGTACATGTATTTCGAAACATGGCTATTGTGCAATTAAGTTAGCCTATTTATCACTCCGATTGTCGTGTTTGTTCAAACACAGAACTTGAAGTATTTTATCAGGTTTTAAAAATAATACTTCTGACGTGCAATGATAACCGCTGTAAAAACGTAACACACTTATGTTTAGATATGTTAAGGACCGTGAGATTTTCTTATCAATATTTCATGAAACTTATGACAGTAAAAGCCAGGCTGCCAGCTAGCCCTCAAAGTTTCATGAAATGTTGAGAAGAAAAATCTGACGGTTGCAAATTCGACAGGTAATTGTTGAATATTGATAATTGTACAGTCTTGTTGTATATATTCATATCTAATTTGTCCACATGTTTTAACTATGAAAACTGTTCTGTTTTTAAATTAATCAATTTTATTTATTTATTTATTTCCTCCATTACTGAAGAGTATAAGAAAACCACAATAGCCAAGTCACTGCACTTAATATAATATAAAATTTGTAATGAATGAATAAATACATACAAGGTTTAAAAATAATTATGTTTTTATTACTATCCCTTCTAATTTGCATTTGATTGAGGTGGCCTGTTCACCTAACCAGAGATTTTGGGTTCGATGTATTAGTAACGTTAAAAAGTTAGATTAGTATGGGGTTGTTTTGGTCACCCCTCATGAGATATTTTGGGACCAGACCCTTTTGAAACCCCAAGAAAGCACTCGTGAATCATAATTATTTCAAGATATTTAGCATTCGCGAAAAATTAAATAACTACAGTTAAGTTCCACGTTAGGGACCATCAAATGTGATGGTCTTGATAACAGTATTGTGTTAATATAAATACCCATTTCTCTTAAAATTGAGCAATTTGGACTTAAAAAACGTCAAAAAAACCCGCACGACCATGCAATTACCAAGAGGACCTAGCAATAAGCTTTAAAATTAGAGGCATTGTCTGCTAGTGCTAGCCTTTGTCATTCATGTAATGTGAATTTTACCTTCTATGAAATATTTCCATGCTATCAGATTCAAAGTGTAGAATATTGAACTTGTAGACAAGTTCAGTCTAAAATGAGGTTAAAATGTCGCAGACAGTTCTGGATAATGTTTTCATTCCCTTGGAACTCATTGGCAGTATGGAATAGGTTATTTATATCCTCAGGGAATACCAGAAATGCAGTAAGTTTAATATTGGAAATGTCACACAGATCGATGAGTGGTTTTACATCTGTATTATATGGTACCATTAAATGCACAACGTACACAGCTCTACAAAAATAATGTAGAGCGCCTGTTGGTATTTTTTGTGGTTGTTTTAATTTAGCGGGAAATTTTATTTCTGGATACCAACAACAACTTGCAGCGCCGTCTTTAAAATTATAACGTTGAGTTGGTTTAGTTGTCAGTAACTGAATCAAAGTAAAATAGACAAAAAAATGAACTAAACAATCATTTTAGTCAATCAAAAAGTCTAGACCGTTCATGATAATTACGTGAACAATGCAGCCAACGGTATATGACTGAAAGCATTCTCGTACCCAGAGAATATTGATTAACTCTGTTAATCAGAGTGTTAATCTGTAATATTGACAAACTATTCAAATGGCGCATAAACAGCTATTACATTTCTTTGTGCGAAAATGCCCATATTAGCATATGAGTTTTAATTCTTTACGCTGATTCTCATATTACATAATTTTATTTACTTGTTTATTTGTAAACTTTATGATAATTTAGATATTAAATATTCATTTATTTTATACTGAGTTTAACGCCTTGTCAACACTATTTTTAGTTTATATCACGGCGTCTAGAGCACCTAACCTACCTTTACTGGACCCTTGCCTATAAGCAGTACTTACATACTCTTCAATAAGGCCGGAAACTTCTTCATATACCTTATAAATGGAGGAAAATGGACATCATTGGCAAATTTTCATGGAAGGGTATAACCTACCCGGGTGGAATTCGAACCCGTATCTCCTTCAGAACGCTAGATTCAAAATCCAGGAGCGCTATCAACTGCGCTTCCGGCCGGGGTTAATATTATTCATCAATCTCTCATACAGAGTTGTCGATCCTTACAGTGATCTCTATCACTGTAAGGATCGACAACTCTGTATGAGAGAATGATTATTCATAAGACGATCAGTTAAATTTTATGTAATACATAGCAATATTTGATTATAATCTGGACTAATAAGCTATTTTCCGACTACATCATGCACAGCATGAAATATCATAAGCTCTGAAAAGCTTTTATATCCCGAATTTAACCGTACAACATAACAACACTTCAAAAATAGTAACCTATACAGTGCATTCATACCGATAAATAACTTACATTGATTTTACATCAAATTTTATATTAAAAATTCATACATAAGCTTTCACAACCATGAGTGACATTGGATCCTTGAAATTTAACGACCATCCACATGCAGTACCCACCAAAAGTTTGGAAACTTTTTCACTTTGTAAGCCTACTACATAGGTTTGAACAAAAATTTATACACCATTTATTTTAAAATTCTTTTTAGTTTTTCGTTAATTTTTGGTTATCATGATAATTATAACTGAGACTACAACAACAGCATAAAATTTTTGCTATGGAAAATAAATACAGTAAACATGGATAGGGAGGCTTCAGGATATCAGATGCTGAATCTTAAAGATGTATTGCATTCATGAAATTTGTTTTTATTTTATCACAGACCATCTTTAAACATATTAAAAATTATGATTCTACATCAATAATCATCAAAATTTAAGAATTGTAGTATATTTTGTTTGTCTCCAAACTTTTGGTGGGTACTGTATGATGACATATTATAATATGCTAGTTAAAGTAATGTATGTTTGGTACTACAATATTACAACATCTTTCAGTCATGTCGCCACGGTCAGATGTCTTACACATTGTACCATAGACAGGTCAAGGAGCGGGCGTGGCCGAGTGGTTACGACGTTGGACTGTTAATCATTTGATAGCCAGCTCCGCGTTGATTCGAATCCCATCCAAAACCTACCCCGTTGTTTCCTTGAGTAAGAAACTTTATCTTACTAGCTCAGCACTGGGGGACCAGGAAGCGGACTCGAAAGTGATAAATCTAAGTTGTTAGAACTTGTTTCACGATCGAGCTAAAATAAATTAGTATAATAATAACAGGCCAAGGTGACTGGACCCAGGCTTTCATTTTATAGTCTAAGTTTCATGCTAATGCACATTTACCGACTTTACAGCTATTACCCCTGGTCATCGGGCTACTGATATCTACCTATCAATCTCCATTGGGAGTTTTTTTACTCTGCTTAGTGCAGCCGACAAATTGGCGCAACGGCATTATATCACCCTCGCTGGTACCCATTGACATTTGGATGGAGTAAAGCAATCGTAGGTAGATATCTTGCTCAAGGAAATAAGCAGTGCCCCTAATGGGATTCGAACCCAGGACCTCTCGATCCATAAGCGCACGTCCCATCACCAGACTACTTTTCAGATTAGTGGGAGAAAATATTTCTAGACCCAAATCCAACGCACGTAGGTAAGTTTGTCTAGTGAGTGAGTCAAACCAACACTCTCTGGGTCCGTAGTCAGGCAAGCTACCGACAGAGCTAGCTTCACAGGTAGGAAATACGAGTGTATAATAACGTACGCAGTATACTATAAACATACATGTATGATACCTAAGTCACTTTTTTACAACTATGGTATGGGCTCTTTACATAATTGTGTAAGTGAACTTATCAAAAAATCAAATATATGAATTTTTACCCACGGTAAAAAAAACATTTGTTTACCTTACACTGAAAAATATACGAATCTAGAACAATAGAATACATTTTTTGGTATCGTGACTTTCAGCAATTATGTGTAAAAGAATGTTAAAAATTACCCCAGAACGGGTAAAAAGCCCCAATTTTGAGGTTTTGATTTCCATCAATTATTAATAAGGAAGAAAATGTAGAGATGACACCAAAGGAATGAAAAAGATGATATTTAAATAAAACAGTCCGTTTTTAGACTTTCGGCTATTTCGCCGAAAGGCTTAAGTTATACCGCAAATCGAAAACAATCGACGAAAATGCCTGACCAGTTTAACCTGCGGAATGATACATGTGCCTCTGAATTACTACGCAGTCAATTTCTAGAGGACAAAAAGAAGTTACGTCTCGTCATTCACTATGATCAAGTTTACTTATATTGATAAGCATGTGGAAGGGGCGGAGTCAAATCTCGTTAATACTAATGAACCAACAGAATTTGTTTGCAAAGTAAACAGGGGAAATCTGTACATATAAAGATTTCACATATGGCAAGAAGAGGAAAATAAAATATTTATCATATTTGCCAGTAATACAGGTAGAATAAACACGTCACTCTCATTTTGTCCAGCTGGATTTGTACTTGAATCTAATATGTAAGGAGTAATCATTAGTATGGATGTGTTAGGTTTCTATGTACGAAAGTTTTTCTGAATTTAAATACTTTGATTTATTCTTTAGATTTAAGGTCTGTGCTGGAGAAGGTCAGGGGAAAACCTCTGACAATAATTAAAAGATTCCGACATGAGAAGTAGTGTTATTCTTCATCAATACGGCACACCCCACAAACATAACCATGAGCTCAATTTGTTAACCGTTTGATTGTATGACAAAATGTAACTATAAAACTTCGTGAAATATGCAATAAAGTAAATGTACAGACATGGAAAGGACCATTTGGACGTGTTATACTGTAGTAATATACTTAGCATTACTCAATACGGATTAGTCATGCAACACTCTTGTTATTTATACATATCAATGTCTGCTACACTATTTTCCCCAGTCAAGAGTAAATCCATTGAACTTTCCAAAGTGTAAGACAAATTTTCGCTGAATATATCAAATGCTCACGAGATTTTGTTCCTGGTCGCTTAGTACAACAGTGCATAACAATAAGAATTATATTTCTTACATAAGGAAGTAACAATGCGGGTTTCGCTTGTGAAGTTATTAGTAACTTCAAAGCCAAGTTTAATTATATTTCATACAAATCGACATTACGTGTTTGTGTAAACATTGAAATAAACCAATCCGTTCCAAAGGTAGGGCAGTATAGAAAATAAAGGTTCTGTAGTTTATTTTTACAATATTAGTGTGGCTGATAAACCACAATTCCTTTAGTCAGCCATACATTCACGCTTGTAATGGTAGAACGCTTTTCATTACACCAACAAGACACTCATAAAACATATTATAATTAATATTTCATAATATTTTATTGTCATCCTGAGCATCCCAAGTCGTGGATTAGATCATTGCAGATTTTACATAAACAAGGGTTTTATGTAAGAACTGTATGCATTATGTAAAATACATTAGATGTTTACGTACATTGCACATATTGTGTTCGTTTGTGAACTGAGTATATACAACATGCAAATCGTTAACAATATCATGTATTTGTTCTGTTCTGTTCTAAACCAGCACAGAGCTAGCTGGCTATCCACAGACTATTGGTGGGTATACTATCTAAACGGCTCTCGTCTTCAATCTACACTATAAGTTATAAGTTTTGTTTGTTTGTCTGTTGGGTTTAACGCCATAGTAACACATTAAATAGGTCATTAAACGGCGGTCAGTCAACCTACTCACTCCTCCTAGAAAGGCTAAATCTCTGGATTTAACTGTAAACCAACTACTAAGCGCATACTTTCGTCAGTGACTGACAACTGCCCTACATAATTAAAAACCACTGGTAAGAGGGAGAATGGCCGTAGAAATAATTTCATGACCAAGCTCCACGAAAGTATGCCCCGCCCGGGAATCGAACCCACGACCCCTCGATCAGAAGACTTGCGTGCTACCAACTGAGCTAGCCGAGCGGCTATAAGTTATAAGTCAATTTTATAATACTTTTAGATCGAAACATTGATAACCCCAAGTTAACCAAAATATGACTATGTATAGGTGAACTTTCTAACTTGGGAGGCAATATAACAAAAGATGAGTCTAACTTTGAAAAACAGGAAGGAATTAATATATTTTGAAATATTTAATTATTATCTACATAAAACCAGTGAGTAATAACTACACTCTTATCAACCTTACCACACGTACCGAATAATTGATTTTGTTCTATTAAAAATAAATACTTTGAAACTGTAATATCGCGGACTAACGTGTTTCCCCCATAAGCGGATGAGTAAAAAAATAACAATAGAATAACATGCCATGTTTACAAAATTGATATATACTTGTTCTCAACTTATTATAAGTATTGTCAATTTCTTGCCTTAGAGAATGTTGAAATCTGAGGATAGTCAAGATAAGGGATGTATTGAATGAAAATATACTTTTATATTACTATTGTACATATTCTATATTAGACCATACATATTAATTTTACGTACATTAAATAACGGACTTAACCAACCTCAATAAGTAAATAAGATGACGCACATACATCAAGTTACTGGTTTAAAAAGTCCACTTAAATACATGTATACATTCAGTATTCATTATAGACAGTACATAATGTATGATTTACCAAAAATACTGTTTTTATGGGATAGGTCATGTTTATATACATTATAGTTTATATAACAACATGATAACCGTCTTTATATGAATTGTTCTGTTCTGTTCTGTTCAATAAACGTGCTGTACAAATCATATCATTCGGAACTCCTCGGCCATTTACTAGTTACATGTATTAAGGGACCTTAGTCAGTTATTTCTCCTTGTATACTCTTTAAATAGGTAGGTCCAATTAGTTGGATTACTCGGATTTTACCCTTAATATTCAATGTCATTTTGTAAAAATTAATCTTAAATAACTTTTTTGTTAATCATTTAATTTGTTTGAAATTCAAGCTTAGTATTTTTAGGGTAAAGAACTATCTAAATTCATCACTTCCGTAAATATCTTCATTAACAAGGAAAATATTAGATGGAATATTGTGTTATCCTTACATAGCAATTCAATGATAAAATCTGAGAATTTTAACTGTAAGGACCTACATGTACTTACTAATTGGATTGCTTCAGATTTTATCAGGAAAAGATAACTGACTTAAGTCCCAAATAACGATATATGTGTTATTTGTTATAATACATAATACTTAAATATATTTTTAGATATGTACTTTTCTGAATAAATTTGCTGTTCTATTCTGCTCTATATACATGTACATGTATAATTATTCATTTAATGAATGGTCAATTTGTTTCGAATGAAATAGTATATTAAGCATTGCGAAACTATGAACTTGCCCACTTAATAGATTAATATGCATCAATCTCTCATACAGAGTTGTGGATCCTTACAGTGATAGATCACTGTAAGGATCGACAACTCTGTATGAGAGATTGTAATATGCATATGCACGAACACCATTGTACTGATTTCAACATACCTCTTTGATATTCGACATTTATCAAAATATTGCATATGTACATTGTATATTGTGTACGTTGATATGACAATAAATAAAATCTACATTAACTTATCTATTAAACTGTGGTTATGCTTTACTCTAAAACATTAATTAGTTAATGCACAGGAGCTTGACATTCTGTATCGTAGTCTGAAAATTCCCTCCTTATGACAAAAACTTTTAAGGAGGATTTTTTTTTCAAATTACGATATAGAATGTCAAGCTCCTGTGATTAATGATATGTTTTGCATTATGTCTTTTTTACATTTCAGTAATGTATATTCAGTAGTAGAAAGTAGATATTTATGTCAAAGCAAAAACATATAAATTACACATAAAATATAAGCAATAGGGTTGGGCCATATGATATGACTAAAACATCCTAAAACATTTTGTATATATAAAATTTGTCATGTTCATTAGCACGTTGTTCACAAAAACGATCTGTGCATGATTAATTGATTGAACGTCCCTCAAAACTTCAAATTGGCAGTCGGTGTGCCAGCAATTTGAGTTATGTAATCTTGGATCATTTAGGGTAAATATTTGGCATTCCTTACCCAACAGGTTGTCGTTGTTTTCTTTAAATAAAACCGCTAAACGGTTAAACAATACCCAATACATAATGCTAGGGGATTTTAGAACCATTATACAATGCATACAATGTATATATTCGTAGTGAACCATAGGCGGTCGACAAGATTTCGAGATTTAGACTCGGAGTCGTGCCAGCCGTCTATGATATGAACCATAACTCCGGACAGAATCTAATTTTGACAAGAGGGGCATGATTACCCTTTATCGCACACCCGAGTACCATTGAAGGCTGTGTGACCTAGTTTTGAACTCCAGGTGACTTGACGTAAAAATAATCAAAAGAATCTCTGAGACCAATTTCAAGGATAGTTTGTATCAAAACAGTAGACACAAGCATGTTAATGTTAATTTTTCTATTTCCTGTGACCTAGTTTTTTATCAGGGATGATCCATGCTCGAACGTATCCGATCAGTTACAATATACCTCAACAATCATCCTAAAAAGTTTGATGATAACTGAGGCGAAATTGTGACCACTGGGGGTTTCAAAAACAAATGTTGACGGACAATGTACTACGGACGACGGGCGTTCAGCGATTCACAAAGCTCACCCTAAGCTAGCTCAGGTGAGCTAAAAAAAGTCGACGTAAAGTCACTCGATTGACATGCAGCGTTCATTGTGATGTTAATATGTTGTTTAAGTGATATTATATTGTTGTTGATATCAGTAAACACTGTTGTCTTTCTGTTACATAACATAGAGTTCATACGTTAGATCGATTGTCAGTGAATGTGTATATATCTTGCGTGTTTTATGTATATTGTATATACACACAGCAATTAAGTCCCATAGGTATTTACTTAGATAAAACAACGCAGCGAATTTAGCATGGCGTAACTCGGCCTTCATGAACAAACATGTGCGCGCTATTATAGCATGCATAATACACATGCACAGTTAACAGTGACATTTTGTTTATTGTTTTCTATGCCAATTAAATACAATTAAAATACAATACCATATATATTTACCATTAAACGTACTCTACAAATGCATACGAATACTCTATATAAACGGCTTACTAATAGAAAAGGCCACCGGTCCATTTTACAATTACAATTAATAATAATAATAATTATTATTATTATTTGGCATAGTGTACACATAGCATAATTACATTAACATATATCACAGCATGTTGTAATTAACCATGACAAGCACACCAACACCAGGGATAGCACAAAAAAGGGCAAGCCCTTATTTCCATTGTGGTCCCTTGTATAGAACATGTGAATTCTAAATAATCATACAAATATATTTAGATGAATAAAGAATGAAATAATAATATATATAAAGGAAAAAAGAATAATATACAAGTTTTACCTCTTCTAACTACAATATATCAATAATTTTCTTAAATCCACGAAACACGCCCTTCACAGAAAGATCACTAACGTAGATATGTTTCAATACATAAATATCCTTGTTGAAACCACTAACTTCTCCAGAAATTATTTTCATTTTCTGGCAATACTAAAATGGCGTCGATTGTTTCATTGTTTAAATATATAGACAAGCGTGAGTGTTATTGTTCCCCTCTTAATTTCATATTGTTTTATTTCCGGTTTGAATACGTCTTCATCTCGTCTTTAAATATTTCGAAACAGTTCACAGTTTTTACACAAACGCGAAATACCGTCACTGACTCGCTACACAAGTTTACCTATACATGAATTAAAGCACAATACAAGTATATACGCCTATCGTCTTACGTCGAGAAACAACCAATTTTTTGTGAGTATTGACCGTGACGATAAACGCTTGAAGTGTATTTCTCCTCCCTAACCTTGCTGCACGCCTGTGTTTTTATTAAAAAACTACTTTTTAATATTTATAACACTTACAATGTATTAACAAGTCCATTGACTCACCAGTCCTAAGTTGACTGACTCAAACAATCAATCTTACTAATTAGTCATAGTTAATAGAAACACGTATTTTGATCACGAGAACAATTATATCCATGATTTAAAATTCGGCAGATAAAACATAGCAACAACCATTCACTCACTCACTCTCGTAAAATGTCTCAATTTAGACAACAATACTATCGTTCATAGTGAATGTCGATTGTCATTCATTGAAGGTCACGTGATCCTGTTTTGGCAAACTTGCGTATACACTAAACGCGCATTTTGTTTTGTATTTATCGTATTTTGCATAGGCGTATCTAGCGGAGGGGGTCAGGGGGTCCAGATCCCCCTGGAATTTTAAAATTGTATCTGTCCAGTAGTGTATTTCTTGACTGCATGTCATTTTTAAGTAGTGTTTAAAAAGCAATTTTTCTCGGCGCCTAACAAAGATTTAATGGTTATGTAGTTTTTATTATTAATATGTTGCATCATTCTGCAAAATGTGTATAGTGGGGTTATGGTAATTACCCCCCCCCCAAAAAAAAAACCCCTGGATCCGCCCCTGTTTTGGTTGATAAAGTCATGGTGCAACTTAAAGATACGATGATAAGCGAGGGAAGTTACATAAGCTCTTAATCCTAGCCAGAGTGGTTTTCATCAGTGATAGCTGTAGCCACATATATGAATAGTCGAGGGTTGATAACTAAGCAGCAGAGATCGTATAACCTCTTACCTGCTTTCGTTACACAGGATTGAAACAAATATGTATGCCGACACCACTTTACCTCATGAACTTAATCAGCGCTGTTGCAACGCATCTGAAAATGACTGCGTATAAATAGGGCTCGCCTTGTTGCAGCCTGGTTTGATTAATGCCATATTATTTTCGGAAATAATTTATCAATTAATGTATGGTCGCGTTAGTGGCACGAGTGGTTGTTCGATCGATAAAATTAGGCTTTAGTTTCGAATTTATGCTGTTTAAGGAGAACTAGTAGGCTCCTTCTGGAAGGGTAAGAGAGTTCAAGGAAAAAGTGTTGATCGACAAATTACGCGATCTCTAAATATATAATAAAATATATAAATATAGTTATTAAGAATTAAAACCGATTTGAATCATCAAAAAATTACGCCACTACTCACAAGATGCGACTTTTTACGTAGTTCTCGCAAAAATGCGTGAGTATTTTCAAATTTTTCATACATGTGTTACAACGTATTTAATAACTGATTTAATATCGTATTCAGTTCAAACTGAGTGATTGATTAGTTTTGAATATAAGACCTTAAGCTTTTGTATTAAACGCTTTCAAATGGATTGTTTATATCAAACTGGAGATAAGGGGACGTGTGACATAACAAACTTAATAGTAGTATTCTTATTTTAAGCGCTAAGATTTCCAAAATAATACAAGATGTTTGTAGCAACGTTAAACGTCGCTGTTGGCACTATAGTCGCAACATTAACGCTAAATGTCGCAACCAAAGCTAAACGTCGCAATTGTCTTGACGATTTAAGTCGCAACACTGACGCTTAAGTTTCCAAAAAATGACTGACGTGTAATATCGCAACCTTGACGCTAAACGTCACAGGACGGTTTAGAATCACATTATGCGCCAGTAAATTATGTGCGACGTTAAGCATCAGCGATGGGACATTCATCGTCAGGACAATTGCGATTTTAAGTGTTAATTGCGACATTTTGCGCCCGTGTTGCGACGTTAAGCGTCGACATATTTGTCGAAAGGTATGGCTTGTGTGTATTTAAGGTTAAAGGATAAATATGAAAACGAAATAATATGAGACTGTTCGAAATCAGTATAAAACGTCTATTATTTATGCATTGAGCAAATTTTGAAAAGTTACAAATCTATGTGATGGATAAGAAGTAACCCATGGACACTTTCAATAAGAAATTTGCCTACAGTAGTTCCATTCCACCTTGGCGTAAATGGGTACTGTGAGGTCACCAGACTCAATGATCAGGGGTTAATCGTATGAAAAGTGGACTGAACATGTTTATAGAAGCATACTTCAAACTGCACTGTATTTTTTTAGCAAATATTGGGTAAAATGTCAATAAAATGTGTTTAATCTGCCAGAATTATTACACGTTTGTTGAAACAGATTAGGCATCTATACATATTATATTTTGATCAATAAATGACATGAAAATGTATCCTAGCAACCAATGAGTTGCTGAATATAATACAATAGTACTGATATAGATTATTACCTCTAGTCTAGGAATTGGAGCGAAATCCAATATAATAGGTAGAAATGCCATCTCTAATGAACACATATTTATCTGATTAGGTCACACTAAATTAATCATTGGTTAAAGTCCCTATAACAAGTCTGACACTGTTCAAAAGCTGCAAAGAAAAGGGGCATTTATCTGTGCACCTTTGCACAAAAAATCATACGATAAATGTTATCGTAAGTCAATTTCATAAATTTTGCAGCTCAATGTCAGAAGGATTATATAAGCATAACTATGGATGTACATTCACAATGGATTTATATTAAGAAGTCTATATCATATAATGTTTTAATGAAACTATATATAATATTTTGCTGTGTATGAGTATATGTAATGATTATCGCCGTTCCTGAACGGCGATATACACAATTATCAAGATTTGAGCATTTTGTAGTCAACACCGGTTGCCTTAAGCCAATCAAAACGATGCATGTGAGGTCACATTATGAAAAAATGAACATCGAATAGTCAAATTTGGGGTGAGTGATTGGGCTCGTCGACGCCATGTTTTGTCGGGTTACCTGTTTGTATAATCAGAAAATAACATTATCAATATATGGACGAGTTACTGTACCACTTTGAAAAAAGTTGCAATGTAAGACCAGGAAAAATGCAAAACTAACTGTAATATGTTTATTCTTTTTAAAACTCGCATTTCTTGAAAAATGCAAATTTATCTTCCCTACTTTAGGGCAAGTCTATTAATACATATCGAGAATGATCGATTAGCTGCCGGAATGTGGGCAGAACATTTTCTTAAAACGAATACTTCTGTGTGCTAATAAATTAATTATAATTCTAAGTGACAAATAGGCTAAATTCTACTATAAAAAAGCTATTTCACGTGCATGCACAAGTGGAAAATGTCAAGGACAGCGCTTGTTCAATCGATCTAATTTTATCTGTCCGGAAGGTTCCGCACAATGAATCAATCGCGGCTAAATTCCAGGAATTCTATAGATAGACATGGGACGGTCTAAACCACTGACACATATTGCTTCAATGTTTAACTAAAGGAAAATATGTCATACAGGGCTAAACGGCGATTTCAAGCATTTTTGGAAATGCTAATACTTGTTATAAATGTATGCACATATCTGATAAATACTCATTTAATAATCCATTTTAATAAATATATAGTTTTACAGCATCATCACATAACTAATTATGACCTTCTCCATGTACTTTGAATTATATATACAATTACGAATATATTTATGTTTCTCTTGTATTGATTACTGTACACACTGTTTTGCCATCTATTATCATGAATTATTGTCCCCATACATTTGTATTTGTACAACAGCTGGTTTTGATGGAATTATACTTGATTCAGTAATTGAACTTTTATATCCTTTCAGCTATATTACTCTATTCCGACCATAAATCAAAGTATTGAAATACAGAAAGACTTTCGTGCTCATTGAAACCTAACAAATCCATACTAAAGATTACTCTTCGCACATTAGATTCAAGTACGAATAGAGCAAGGCAAAAATGCGGGCGAAATGTTAATGCAAATACTATCAGTTCAAAAGATTTTATTTTCCTCTTCTTCACATACAAATTCTTATAGAACAGTTTTTCCTGTACACTTAGTCATTTTGCATACAAATTATGCACGTAATATAATTATGGTACAATACGGTAAAACAATAACCTCGCAGCTCTTAGCTTTTACTACATAAATTTCTCAACATGAAATGTAAACCTTTGATTTGCTGTGGTTAATATTAACACTTCATTGATAACTATGTACATGTATACTGCTATACTGCACTCAGATGACGGAACTACTTTTATTGATTAAAAATTGACTGTGTAGTATATCAGAGACACGTGTATCACTGCGCAAGTTACACTGGTAAGGCATTGGAATCGTCGATAGTTTTCGACTTGTGGTATAACTTAAGCCTTTCGGAGGGAAAATGCGTATTTGATGAAATATTTTACTGTCCTTACAAAGAAATTCAATTATAAAAACCGAGGATTCCATCTAATAGGATCTACTTACCAATTGGAACTCCTCAGACTTTAATGAGGCAGTTTCATTGGTTCCGCAAGGAAACCATTGCGGTAAACTAGCCAATGAAATTACGTTTTATCTCTAAAGTTTGTTTTACCATCCAAAATGGTGGCACCCATAAGTGATTTTTCTAAAGCGGGTGAAGAAAATCCCAGTATGACGTCATTGTTATTGAAGTGTAACATGATATTTCAATGGAAGAAGATTGGTCTCCCCTGCCTAATACATATTCATGAAAACGAGATTTCGCCTGTTAAATTGCCCACGGTACGTATGGAGTGTTACGGAAGAAAGTACTATGGTTGCCGACGATATAGGAAAATTTAAATATAACTGACCAATATCTTTTTTGCGAACCATAGATATAAATAGAGTAAATTTCGTAGTCAACACTGATTTAATGCTTTTGCATCGATGGTTTTTGCGTATGGTGTGATCTCTTTTAATGTTCGCTTTTAAAGGTACAAAATTACTCGACCGCAAACGCTAGACATAAAATCAATTTGGTATGGCCTAAGTTAAACTTGCTCAGAAATTCAGAATACTTATTAAGAAGCAGCGATAGACTGAACTTAATTTTATAAAAAGGGGAAATTTATACATTTCACTTCATTACTAAACTCTCCACCAATCGTCTACGACCATTTCTTAGACTATAATCCAATGAAATAATCGGATCACACCAGTCTGTTTCCAAGTGAAAGCATTCACTTACTGTAACAGCTTATTTATCATTGATTAGATTTTATTTAAGGAATGAATTCATAGAAACTGACTTTCATCGAAAAATAAATGTCATTTTGGTGATAGCTAATTTGCATAAAGGCCGAATTCATTCCTTATAATTACAACCTATCTGGGCGAAATTTGTCGACTGAACCATTATTAATTGCGTTGATATCAAGAACTATATTTTAGTGCGTAAGAACCGAATGCATTGTAATGCGGAATAATCTTGTTCGTTAACAGGTCTTTTATACTGGCCGTCGGCCATTTTGGTCTTCGCTTCGATGCAACTTTTCCAGGTTTTAATGTCATTTCAGAATCAATAATGCAAAGAAATGTAAGTAAATGGATTTTAATTCGTATAAAAAAGCACTACAAGGGAAAACCACGATTTTATAGCTTAAAAAACGTGTTTACAAACAAGTTGAAAGTTTTACGCTATTCCCGTGCGTTTATCAAGGTCGAGGTTAACTTTTTTATAGTAAAGATAAAAGTGAAACTGAAATGTTTATTTCAGTTAACATTTATTTCTTATTTTCAGTATGATAAAATCGGACCATTTTTTATGTTTTCGATTATTTACTTCTTTTATTGACATGCATAGGTTTTGTTTTGCATGTGAAAGCGCTAAAATAGATTTTTCATTCATGAAATTAATACCGGCATGACGTAATTTAAAGTCATGAATATTATTGAATTTTTGTACGCAACTGCGTTTATACAGAAATGAAAACACATTTTTCAAGTCACGTGTTCACTTTTGACCAATCAGATTGCATTATTTCGTTTAGGTTGTAATTATTAATTATTAGGTACATGTTTGTCTGCTGAGTTTTAAGCATACAAAAACATATACACTGCTTATATATAGTAACGATCGATGTAATAAAGTATTTTTCGTTTTTCTTAACTATCAAAGTCTAAAAATGTTATTTTTTGTGCGGGTACAAACACATAAATGTCCAGTTAAAATCAGCATCACTGCACTATTAATTTTCTTCATTTGGATGCGCTTTGGTTCTTTTCGTCTATTACTGAACTGTGGTTGCGCCCAATATTCTCATTACCAGAACGCCGTAAAATTTAGCATTCATGGCACCCAATGTTGAAAAATGAGGCAGAAATTAACAAAACCTATCAAACCCAAATAAATTCAGTGCCTTCAGCGCTTTGATTTATACAATAATTAATACCTCTACTTGTGAGAGATTATAATTTTTTCAAATCGGCGACTTTAACCTCGCAGAGATAACAAATACATTATGTTATTATCAGAACGGCAATGTAATTAATTATTGGTAACATATTAATTAATAAGAATTATTAAAACGAACTTGTGATATTAAAATAATGCATAATATTCATAATGACAGAAAATTGTTGAAATGTTCATATTTCCTAAGCAAATGACGCACAATAAATGCGTACTAAAGTTAAGTTGATTTATTTAAAGCCGCACACCTAACTTAGGTGGTAGGATGCAAGTCTATTGACTATTATTGAGGGGTCACGGGTTCGATTCCCCGGGCGGGACATACATTCTCGGAGTTTGGTCGTGAAAATTTTCCTACTGCCATTCTCCCTACTAACAAACTGAATTTAAATCAAGTTAGGCAGTTGTCAGTCACTGACCGTGCAGAATGTGCTTAGTAACTATAGTTAATCATTTTCAGGATCGGTGAGTAGAATGACTAACTGCCCTGATATGACCTATGCAAAAAATGGATTTTTGCACTACCTGCTCAGTTGTGAAATAAAAAAGGATAATATTAAGTAAACATTGAAGAGTTTCATGAGGATTTGATATAATCAGAGTGTCGCATTAGACATAGTCTAGGAGGGGGGGGGGGGTAAATATTTTAAACTCCAAATTACCCAACTTGTAATCTTATCAAAATGCAAATAAATCGACAATCTACAAAATGCTTGTAACGTTATATCTACGTATTCGTCCACGCTAATAACAGAGTCAGCATATTTTGAAATTCACATTCTGTGGTCTTCATAATACAAGTTAAATCACTTTCGTATACGCCTTTCTTTAATAGTCACACCCTTTTATTTGCGTCATTTCAAACTTTATCCAGTGTTTGTAATCAACCTCCTCACAGCGGTTACGTCACGCGTTGCTACTTTAATTGATTTAATAAAGCGAAATAACCGCTGCGGGGAGGTTAGTTAGCCTGGATTACCTGTTCCTACTAAATAGATAGACATTACGTAGAATACGAGACCGGGAACCAGACTAGAGTTTGGTTTGTAATTTCAAATATGTCACTTTCTTGTTAGGGTTAAATCGGGATATCTTGCAATCGTTTTGCTCATTGAACTACATGCATATGATGATTCATAGTAAGGGTCAAAATCAACTCTGCAATAACTGAGAGCTTAATTACATAAAACATAAAATTGATTTGGTCCCTTTATTGCAGGACAAATCTCACAATTAGTTAACTAACCAGTAAGTTGAAAGGAGCAACATTTGCGCTTATGCCATGGTACCCGTGTTAGGGTTTAACTGACCTTTCCCTGCAATTAATTGCCCAGGGCAATTATTTCAGACACATTAAAGTATACGGTTATGAAATCAGTACATATGTTCAACCATTTAAGCTAAACACGTCCTATTTGTGGTTATATCCAAACAGAATGAGACACTAGTAAAGTCTGTGGCGTGTTCAATTACACTAAACGTTACAGAACGTTACATAACGATACATTCGGAACTCCTCGGCCATTCGCTGCGAATAATCTAATCTAATTACACAAATATGCGATCGTTGAGGCGATGAGTGATGTTTCAAAATTTACGGACTATAAACGAAACATCACTCAATGGCTAAACGATCATATATTTGTTTACTTCAACACCGGTACTTTCAAAATAGCGTCTAAATATGTCCGAGATTAATCGCAACGAGGAGTTCTGAATGTATCGTTACGGAACGTTTTGTAACGTTCGCGGTAACTGAACGCAGGGCAGATCTAGCGAATAAAACTTACACAAAAAACAATAGCATTTAACTACGTATAGGCTTCATAGTTTACTTCCCTTATCAATGCATACCACAAACTAATTATTACAGTAAGTAGTTTATGGCTCTGACAGAGTGCAAATATATGGTAAAATTATCATTCAATGGGTGACATTTCATTCATTTCTTAGTAAATTGCCTCGATTTAAAAGTTGAGACACCACGTTTTACTAGTTCACCATAAACGGACAAGTTTTGAACTTGAATGTTAAATCTAAAAATCTAGTTAAAACTCTTGTGACATTTTTTCATCCTAGCGAACCGACTTTCGTCATCAGGGTCTCGTCTGGGTATGGTGGCTGATTTATGCCATGTCGCATTGTTGTCCCGCGGGGCGCCACACGAAAACACGAAAGTACGACAAAATGGTCTTTTTGTCGTATCATCGTCCCGCGAGGCGCCATGCAAAAACACAATCATACGACATTTTAATCATTTGTCGTGTTTTCGCCTGTGAAAGCACAATGTAACAATGTATTTTTACGACAAAACTTTTACAAAGATACGACACATTTTCGTGTCGTGTTATTGCCTTTATTTTGTCGTATCTTTGTGTTTTCGTCTCACAACCCGCGGGACGATGATACGACAAACAGACATTTGTCGTATGATTGTGTTTTCGTGTGGCGCCTCGCGGGACAAAGATACGACAGATTAGATCTGTCGTATAATTGTATTTTCGCTCTTTCGCCTTCCGCTCACACATGCGTACATCTTCAATAGTCTTCTGCGCATGTGTGAGCGGAAGGCGAAAGAGCGAAAATACAATCATGCGACAGATGAATATGTCGTATCGTTGTCCCGCGAGGCGCCACACGAAAACACAATCATACGACAAATGTCTGTTTGTCGTATCATCGTCCCGCGGTTTGTGAGACGAAAACACAAAGATGCGACAAAATTAAGGCAAAAACACGACACGGAAATGTGTCGTACCTTTGTAAAAATTTTGTCGTAAAAATACATTTTTGTATTGTGCTTCCTCGGGCGAAAACACGACAAATGATTAAAATGTCGTATGATTGTGTTTTTGCATGGCGCCTCGCGGGACGATGATACGACAAAAAGACCATTTTGTCGTATTTTCGTGTTTTCGTGTGGCGCCCCGCGGGACAACAATGCGACATGGCATAAATCAGCCACCATATCTGGGAGATTTGAAAATATTCCTTCAGATGAAGGAATTTTCCCTTTTATGATTCAGTGAAGAAAGAGTTTCTTGTTTTATTTAAATGTCATGTGTATAATGACTTATGAGCCCCTCCTTTTGGTAAAGTCATCTCTTAATTTTTAGTTTTTAGTTTTACCCGATTCAGAAAAAACTTGATTTTTAGTTAGTACTTATAAAGAGACTCTTATCAATATATATTTATAAATATGTCAGCTAACCTGTACAATATTAGGAACCAAAATAGCACAGTTGGGTAGTACGATGGACAAAGATAAACACAAAACAGTCCAAAACCAAACATTGGTGGTTCAAACCCAGTCACTGCCATAGCATTTACTTTTCATTTTTTATCGTTTTAGTACATAATACTATATTATCAAGTTTTATGCATTGAAACATGGACTAAAATTAACTAATAAATCTTTAATTAGGATTTGTGCCAAATCCTGTTTTATCTTTTAAATAAAAGACAGTACATTAAAAAAATAGTCATTCTTACTATTCCTTTTATTAACCAGCGGTAGATGGTCCCTTTTGGTTTATCGATCAGGAGCTCTAAAGGTCTGGGTCTCTTGGACCCTTTAACCTATAACTATTTTCCCCTACATACTCATTAAGCATTCACATGTCAAAGGGAGAGACATTTGTTTTCTTTTCGATAAACGGCATCTAGTTAGCTCAGCTGTTTTCGGAGTAAATGCCGAGGTATTGTTGTAGCCTGCATGTCATCAGAAGCGGCGGCGACGTCTGCATGGTAAAACTTTGACATTTTTAGCTCGGCTGCTTTCGGGAAATGCCGAGGTATTGTCTTAGCCTGTTTGTCGTCAGGGGCGTCGTCATCGTCTGCGCCTGTGTGCAAAAACTCTGGCATTTTTTAATACCTCTACTATTACTTCATGTAACATCTTCAAACTTGGAATACTTCCTTATGCTGTCACATTCATAAACCTGCATGGAGCTCAAGGTGAGCTTTCAGTCAACCTATTGTGTTGCTGAAGGGATTTTATTCCATGCGGTACTACAGTTGCCATGGCTACAGAAAGGACAAACTAAATAGGCTCATTTTTTATGACACCCCTGGCCATTTGGCTCTTCCATTCATTACTTTTTGTGTTTAGTTTTTGCATCTTGCGGGCTCCCAATGGATCTTTCATTTTTGCTTATGCTTCGCTGGTTCCCAGTAGGGTAAGGTGGGGTAATACGCCCAGTCGAGGTAAAACGCCCACCCCGATTATTTATACAAAGGGCATGATTTCTAGATCTCCTAACACATTGACGTCATCCCCAGCGCTCGTTTTACTTGTAGAAGAAAAGTAGCGGGAAAAAAATAAACATTGTGAATTTTGTTACTGTTTTAGTAAAACGTGCACGTTGCTTGCAATTTCATCGATGTAGAAAATTTATTGTGAATCATTTGCTTTTTATTGAATGTCACATTCTAAAGTGTTATTCGATAGTTTAACCTTCAATATGTAAACAAAACTCGACCAAACAAGGTTATCTCCCTTTCATTGTTCAGTAAAATTTGACGAACTAATATTGGTTGTATGGGGGCAAAACGCCCACTACAAGGTCGGGGCAAGAAGCCTAGCATGGGCGTTTTGCCCCATCCCATGTGTGTGTAGTATTTAGTGAAGGAGAGATTAGTGAAGGTGGTATTGGTTAAATGAGAGAAAAGTAAAGGTGGTATGGGTGACAAGGATATAAACGGGGATGATTTAAGTGATAGAGATAAGTACGTGGAGGTGGTATTGATAAGGGGAGGTGATATTGGTGATAGAGATAAACAAAGGTGGTATTGATGATAGATAAGGGGAGGTGATATTGGTGATAGAGGGATAAGGGGAGGTGGTATTGGTGATAGAGGGATAAAGGGAGAAGGTGTTGGTGATAGAGGAATAAGGGGAGGTGGTATTGGTGATAGAGCGATAAGGGGAGGTGGTATTGGTGATAGAGGGATAAAGGGAGATGGTATTGGTGATAGAGGGATAAGGGAGGTGGTATTGGGGATAGAGGGATACATAGAGATGGTATTGGTGATATAGGGATAAGCAAAAAATGCAAAAAAAAATGACCCAGGTCCAAGAAAAATTGAAAACGCAACTTTGATCACATTAGCGCCTTATAAACAAATCATAGTCGATTAAATGTAAAATGCAAAAAGTTCATCAAAAACGAAGAAAGGTAAATATGAAAAGAATGTATTATTTGTTGTGAGCCCTATATAGACCGTAAGACGTTTGGATTAGAGGGCCAGGTTTGTAAAACATGGGCACACAAACAATTTACTATAGGAACTGCACATTTAATCTACATGTACCTTAACTGTGAGTCTGTTTATTCTGACTCTGAGTAATACTTCATTTTATAAGTATGCATATCTCGCTTATTATTTGTTTGAAAAACCAATGGGGTAAAACGCATATGATGGGCTTTATGCCCCGTTGTGATGGGCGTTTTGCCCCGGTCATGGGGCAAAAAGGCCAAAAAATTTTTTTTCGTTTATTGTCCATTGAATTGTTGTATTTGAACATAAAACAAAGCTGACTATATCAAAATGTTTTCGGTTAAACAGTGTTTTTATTACACTAGATTATGTTTTAATATCGTAAAAAGTAAAAAATATGCGACACGTTTTCCTTAACATGGGCCTCTTGCCCCACCTTACCCTACTTTCAGTGCTTTGGTTTCTTTTTATCAGGCGTGCGTTTACATTCTTTATATTGTACTGTAAAACTGTACTATGAACTTTAAACGGAATGAAGGTAATCAATGCCAACAAATCAACTCTTATCTAATCATAGTTTATGATTGATTTTCCAAACACATTTTTATCCTGCGCATTGGTGCATCGAATTAATCATTGTCAAATTTTAAGTCCTTTTTCAATATTATACACTGGGGTCCAAAAGTTTGTTTACACATGTTAAATTTTGATGTTTTAGAATATACATAGACATACTTCATATCCTGTAGTAAGTTTCACCAATAAAATATATTTTATATGAACCTTTAAATATGTTCATTCATATCTACCTTTTGTAAAAATATAGTTTTTGTTGAAAATGGCTTTTATCTTATGCTTATTTAACTCTCTACAAATATTTAAGTTTTAGAGAAAGTATGAAAAAATAAATGTGTAAAAAACTTTTGGATCCCAGTGTATATAAGTTGCGAAGAGCAATGTTTAGCTTTTTTAAATTTTAACATGATTTATCATATGTTTATATTACATAACCCATGCATTGTTCCTTTAACTAACGTTTATTGTATATAGACAAGTACATAAACTAGATAACCTGTATGAGTCAGCACACCGGTGTGCACTGTGTGGACTGACCCTGCACAATAAGGAAGTTTCTCTTATATAGTGTCCATGCAGCTACTAGAGCCCAGGATCATGTAATCATATTTATATGTCTATATCTGGAAATTTGGTGTACATAGAAAATGCCTTCATTACCAGTGACCAGTAATTATTTGGTACAATATTTACCTTCACCAAGAAACCATTGATTACAATGATCACCTGTCTGGATAACAGGTTACTAGTTATTGGAAGTACATAATATAATTTACTTGCAGCAAATGAACAGTGATTATATTACAGTTTGTTTGTTAAAAGTAGCCAGTTTGTGTTTGATATTTTTTTAGCAATATACTACTCGTATAGTCTTTTATGATTAAAACTAAAGAGTGGCTTATTTACATGTTTCATGCTGTATATTATAAATGTTTTTTATACATGTTGTACATAGATTATATTTTAAATAAATAAATCTGTCGTTATTAACCTTTAAACAGAACAGAACAGAACAGAACAGAACAGAACACTGAGAACAGAACAGAACAGAACAGAACAGAACAGAACAGAACAGAACAGAACAGAACAGAACAGAACAGAACAGAACAGTTCTTTTATTTTCACAGTTTACATAAAGTAAATACATGTTGTTAAATTAATATAAGATCATATAAAGACGGTTATCGTGGTGTTATGGGGACAGTGGTTAACATAAAGAGAAATTGAAAAAAACCCAAAAAAGAACAACAACAATTGAATGGCTGAATATGACACAGACAGAAGTATACATACACCTTTGATTTAGAAGCTTACATTGTAACTAACACTATTTTCGATTGTATTATCTCAATGTTAAGCTACTAACGAGCTTGTCTTAATGACACTAATCGTAATTATACAATTAGATAATTAGGATGTCATATCTAAGCAACTATACATGTAATTAGTTTTATTTGGTCAATTCTAATTTGCGGACGAATCATAATTATCACTCGACGATGTGATAATCCTCAGGCACTCTAACTAAATACAGAGTGATACAAAAGTTTGTTTCTGTTAAAGCTAACATTGATCGGTAGTTCTGATTGCAGCATTTGACACAATCTCCGTTAACAGATACCCTATACAGTGCTGTCGTATATAGGATCTTCTATGTTCGCTCCGAGGGTCATGTCGAAATGACCTTTGTGTCGACAAATCAATGCGTAGCTTGCATCTAGATGAATACGATTAATAGCATTTTGATTTCGTAATTTCTATTGTAAAACCGAGGTTTGCGATCTAACATGACGTTGTTGTTATTCACAGGCTATGATTAGAGGCTCTTTTCAAATTGCGTGACGTAGACACTTTGAACAAGTTACTGAACATAATTGCGTCATGAATATTATAATGAGTAAAAGGTCACTTGAATGTGACCCTTGTAACGAAAATGCCAGTAGCCTGTTAAATTATCCCGAACGTAGGGTAGACCCCTCACGAATCCTTCCGAGATTATTCATTTATGAAAGGTCGAGGTGTTCCGAATGTCAACTGGTATTGTACATAATTCACCAAGACTATACTGCCCTCCAAATATTCCATTACAATACAATTAATTGAAATGCTATTACATGTACTTCCATGTTCAACTTTGAAAAAAACATTATTTTCATTGTTTACTTTATTCATTATTCGTGCAATGGACACGGAATTTCTATTTTTGGTTAAAAAGCTTTTACAGCTTATGTTTCTTGTTATTATATCTTGCCGACTGTAAATAAAATTTACTTACTTACTTACTTACTTGGCACATTTTGATACAACAAAAGATATATATAAACCTCCAAAACTATGGCCAATGTATAGTAATGGACCAGTATTAATTTTAAGATATTTTTGTAATTTCATATTCATCAGAAAAAAGTAAGGATTTCAAAAGCAAAATTAAAAAAAAACCGTTTAATAACGAACTAGTTTTACAAAATTTTGAAATTCTATAAAGTTAATTGTGAATGTTTGAAGAAACATTTGAAGGGCAGTGTATAAAAGTTAAGTAGACACTTATGTAGTCCACACTTATTTTCCTTCCTTATAGGACTTAACTGTCTTACACAATAGATGAGTATGCTATTAGTAGACTGGTTTCCCCAGTTAATATGTTCCTGTTTTTTCTCGATTGCTTGTATATATATATAGATATGAGCTCAAATATGAAACTAGTTTTTACAAGTTCTCGAGCCCGCTTCCTGGTCACAATATAAGTACATTCGCAACTCCTTGCACCATTTGCTACGAATAACCACGGACATATTTAGGCGCCAATTTGAAACTATCGGTGTTGAAGAACTTGAAGTAAACAAATACCCTATCGTTTAGGCGATGAGTGGTGTTTCGTTTTTTAGCCAGTAAATTTGAAATAACACAGTTCAATGATATCGCTGAACAAAATTTGGTTCAATATATAACAAAGAAAAATGTTTGACAAAGATCTGTGTGTACACTACAAGAACTATTTTTCATAACCGTTACTAGTCCTTAATATAAGACCCTACGTAACTTTTTTATCATCTGGACATTTTTCTGTTACGTAGGGTCTTAACGGATTGCTTCAAAAACGCATAGCAAAAATTTAGCGTACAGACATCGATTCAGGTCTGAACGTTCTACTCGTTTAAATTCGAAAAATTTGCAACAAAACGATACACCAATGGAACGAATATAAAAGCCAGTATCCGGACCGTTCCGTGTACTATTGACTGCCGGCAGTAAGAACGACTACTCTGGAGAGAAAACAATTTCGTTTAAGCGAAGCGACACTTTTTTTACCAGCACGAATTCAGTTCAAAATGGCGAACGGCGACAACCCTGGATAGCAGGTAAAGTAATTAGTGTTTTCGTATGCGAAAAAACTGATCATTATCTTTTGCTTTATGGAAAGAATAAAAGTAATCTTTTATCTATCGATTGGTGCTAATTTGACCCACATTAATTTACTTTTAGAAAAAAATATTTTGCTATGCGTTTTTGAAGCAATCCGTTAAGACCCTACATAACAGAAGAACGTCCGTATGATAAAATAGTTATGTAGGGTCTTATATTTAGAACTAAACCGTTACGTGCTTCGCCTGAGCTTCGCCTCGTGTAGGTAGTAAAAACCCAATTATTCATTCATAAAAGGTCAAGGTGTTCCGAATGAATATAAGTACAAATGTACTAGACAATTAGGATAAAGGTTCTTGCTTGATTAAGTATTGAGTCTTACTCTTGTCTGTGGCGTCCCTTTGATAAAACATCTAGAAATCCAACATATATTCCTCTTGCTTTTTGTGGTAGATCTGTGTTACTTGATTGTTGCTTAGGGCTGTCACGATACGCCAGAAGCAAACCGCGATATATTGCAATACGCTCTCATCGTATCGCGATACGTACCACGATATATTGTAGGCTTTTAGATGCGTTGTTCCTCCGCTATATTTAACAGAAAAATTGCGAATCTTATATGCAGCTACTGATAGAATCTAGCCTCTTTAAGTATTTACGGTCATTTAGGACTGAGACGCGCCCCAATCCCTAAATTTTTGCAACTTCAGGTTAGACGGAATGAACAATGGAAAAACTGACGTTTCGCTACTTTTATTTCGCGATGGGAAGAATTTTCCAATGAAATAAAAATGTCGCCAAATACCGGTTCATTAAAATCGTACCGCGGTACGTATTGCTGCAGCTGCGTATTGCAATATACCGGTATACCGGTGTATCGTGACAGCCCTACTGAGGATTGCTGTTCCTGATATGTTGGCTTACACCATTTTATTAAGACTGACTAACATTTGCTAATCACAATTATTGTAAGTAGTTTTATCATTGGGATATTTTTTTCAAGAAAAAAAACCAGTTTGTCAGTGTGCTTAAGTGTAGAAATAGAATCAATGCTAAAGTCTTATAACCCCTTCACTATAATACCCAAACTTTCATTTGACTATAATACATGTACTTGAATAACCATCATTATATCCAACTATATAATGTTGATTTCCCCCACTTGAATTTCATTATCTTACATCTATATTCATCTTAATGGTTTGGTATCTTTAAATAAATAAATCTTATCAACTATCAATAAGTACATAATTACCAATTCATGTAATATCACTTCAGTTAAGATACGAACCAACTTACTCGACTAGGTTTTAATGCGATGTACACTCGAAGCATAAATGACGTAAACCATGATAACAACACGTCAAATATATACCCTACTGATAAGCGCATTTACAATGAAGCATTTTGTTTCAAGATAGTCAACAGTTTTGTCATCCAATGTTCATACAGTCCCCAACAAAACTTCTTTAACAAATTTCAGGGGCGGATCCAGAATTTTTTTCTAGGGGGGGGGGGGGAGTCCAGACTTTTTCTAAGGGGGTCCGAACTTTTTTCTAGGGGGGGGGGGGTTCCAAACTTTCGAACCACAATCACATTATACACTTTTTGCAGAATAATGCAATATATAAGTAATAAAACTACATAACCATTAAATCTGTGTTTAGCACCGAGAAAATTTGAAAATTTGCTTCATACTACTTAAAAATGACTTACTGTCAATAAATATACATATGGGCAGGTACATTTTGGAAATTATACATCTGGACAGGTACATTTTGGAAATTCTCTGACCCCCCCCCCCCGCTGGATCCGCCTATGAATTTCTAATTAAGATAAATTTGTTCACATTTACCCATAAAAAGAAACAAGGTATCATATGAACATTTCCAAAAAACAGCATTAATTAGTTCATTAACTGTGTAATAACATATGTTTCAAACCATGTTACACAAAAAGGCTTTAATTATAGCAAACGTTTTTACAGTAGGCATGTTAAATTTTTACTCCAAATTTTATTTGCCCAAGAACTTTTTAAGGGTACTGTTTATAACTTCATTTTGCATTAGGAATGATAAACGATAAATGATTATTCTAGTGGACCATGACAGCACATACATCGGGCTCCAAAAATTCTTTAAACACGCATTTTTTTTTATATTTAATCTCATTTGTTATTGAAAAATTATTGCAGATAATTGGTTTGTTTAGCATTTTTATTTTATACATGCAATGCATAAAGAACCTATAAATGATGTTTCATGTTAAACTGTATATCAGTTGAAAAACAAGTACCAGTAACTATTTGTACATGTAAAGTATGTCAAAGTATACTACAAAACATCAAAGTTTAATATGTTCAAAGAACACATTGTATATACTAGGACGAAAAAGAAACGCCGGGTAACCTATAATGATTGTTTTAAGGGATAAACTGTATTATTGGATTATTATATTTATTTTTGTATGAAATGTCATCTGTATGGAACCAGCTGTTGAAGTTTCAATCGATTTCCGATGCTGATTATGTGAAAAAATACCCCCTTTTAACGATGACCCTTCTTGTTTTGCGAAACACGGCCGGACATGTGTTGCATATTTTATGTACCCGGCGTTTCTTTTTCGTCCTAGTATATATTGCTGTGCAAAAAGAGACTCTAGATACTCAAAGTGCAGTGAGTCAAATTTGCAAAATTTCGATAAATGTACTTGAAAGTTTAAAAGATTATTACCTTTTATTCATATCATTATATGTATGCAGAGAGATAAGATGTGTTTATTAAAGAGATTAGTAGGCAAATTTTTCAGTTCTAATTTTCCTGGTTCTGCATTATATTTATATAATTGTGATTGAAACAGACAAACTGATATATTACTTGGCAAAATATTTTTATATTTTCTCTTTATATTTGGGGTGTTTCCTAACTAGACCCACGTGGGTCAGGTTAGTTAAAAATAGATTAGTGTTAAAATATGCATTTACTGATGAGAAGATACTAGAGCTTGTTATTGTGCAACATTAGTATAATTCTATTTAAAAGATATCCTAACCGCCTAAGAATGTTGAAAAGACAAGAAGCGACCGATGAAAATGTTTAATTTCAGCAAGTACGACATGTAACAAATCTATAAATAGCTTGGTGATTCCCTCAGTATCATACTTTCGTTTTCAACAATGTGTATGCCACATGTTTTAATTTGTTCAGATGAATGTTATAAGTGACAAATGTTATTAGGAAGTGATTTCTTACGTTCCTTATACTGTTTTAAAGACTAAACTTGGTTCTATACTTTTGACACAGTCATTTGCCTGTATATCCCTTTAATGTCTCACTTTACATGTACAATATAATAAAACAATTGTATATACACAATTTCATAAAACATGTAAATCTTTCTATAAACAAATATGAGAGACAAATTTAAAACAGCATTATTCTAAATATGTGTTAAACAATTAAAACATTTTTACAGATAAAGTGTTTAAAACTTAAAAAAACACAAACGTTTTACCCTTAAAAATGTTTTACCACAAAAAATATTAACAATACAGGAATGTAGTTATCATATGCATGTTTTCATACGTGATAAAATGTTCATACGTAAGTCTCTACTAACTGATATTTGGGCATTTTATAGGACTATATGACTTTAATTGCAGGGAGAGAAATTATATAAAATTGCCAAATAATCGGCCTGATAAAATCGATAAAAGACAACTGAGTTGGAGTTTGCTGAAAACCGGGACCCGAGCTTTAGTCATTCAATTTGAATTACCCCCCTAACCCAGACGCTTGCTTTTTACCAAACGACTGATTTAAACGGTGTGAAATTGTCGTCAAGTTCAGATGCAAATAAAACAGATAAACTTAAACGGTTTGTGCTCTTTTAAACTGTTAACAATTTCTGATGTTTGTTATAAGATAATTATCACATCCTACAGAGGGTGATAAAACGGAATGTTGACCCATATTCGTATAATGAGATTTGAATTGAATGTTGCTCATGCCCCGTATGGTCAAATCTGAAAATGCTAAAACAAAAATTTAACTAAAAATTGAACAAAAATATTGTACGGCGGGTAAAGAAAATTCCATGCTACATGTATATGATATACTCTAAATTCAAATAATATGGTGTTTTATTACTCTTCGTAAAATTTTGGGTTCCAGTTGAAGTAGAAGACCCAGTATATTAGATTAAACAATAAGAATGTCACAGGGAATATAACTCTGGATATTCTGTCCAAAAATGGCGCACGACCTTTACTCCATAACGCTGCCCACCATTTAGATAGTTTTGCCATCAACACTTCCTTCTTTGTGGGTTTATTATCTTCTTCCTGAAAGAGAAAACAAACATCACTTGTGATAGTACAACAGTGTGGGAAATCACGTGACCTATATGGTTCATTAAACGGCAAAAGTGACGAACAGATCAACAAATTTGGATGAAAAAGACAAGGTAAATGACATTTATACGTAACCGATTTTTATCAGACATAGTGCAGTCTAAGCAGCACAAAATTCTCTTATGAGCGGCACTCTGTCAGCCCCACAGAGGTTCTAAATTTCTAGATTACCCCTAAGTTCTTCCAAAAATCGCTCTATTCGTTCAAAATCTCGAGGTAATCTAGAAAACTAGAACCGTTGTTGGGTTAGGAGAACTACCGCTAGAAAGAGAACTTTGTGCTTCTTAGACTGCACTATAGTCAATGTCTGATAAAAATCAGTAATGTATAAATGTCATTTACTTTGTCTTTTTCATCTAAACTTGTTCATCTGGTCGTCATTTTTGCCGTGTTATGATTCATATAGATCATGTGATTCTCCACACTGATACAATGTAGGCATATAAACCTATTACAGGGTGGCTCAGCACATGACCAAAATGAAAACAAAATGGCGGATTTTTTACTCTACTGAACCAACATTTTCAGGAAGTTATGCATTTGCTTGAATTTTGTTGTATACGAAATGTGCCCTATCATATTGCGATTGGTTTCGGATTTATTTTGCACCTTTATTGATTCTGCGTTCTGTTGTTAATGAGAACACGTGTTAAGTGGGATTTTTTGCAGCCGTTGGTCTATCTATGTGAAATAAAACAAACTTATAAAGTGTTTGGAGAAACTTCGACACGTTTAAACAAACCAAATATGTAAAAATACGTCGAAGCGAACTTGCATATAATAGGCCATACGAATATTTTGGAAATGTATAATAAATGTAATTAATCCATGAAAATGTTGGTTCCTTCAAGTAAGAAGTCCGCCATTTTGTTTTATGTAGGTCACTTGTTACGACACCAAACTCCTCACAGCGGTTACGTCACGCGTTGCTACTTTAACCACTGCCTTCACATGAATCACGTGACGCAAGTAGTACCATGCGACTTATGTTTAAATTTAAACGAGCAATAACGGTCAGCCTAAAATGTGTTAGGCGTAATGTAGCGAAAAATAACATTGAATGATAAAAATTGTGGTTGAATTACAAGTACTGCGAAAGAAATAAGATAAATTAAATAGAAATATATCATTATGTACCAAAATTGTTTAGTTCATGAATAAATTACAAGTACAATAATCCATTTAATATTTACTTTGCGTAACATTTTGTTATCATGCAATTTTACGCACTTTAGGTAACCGGTGTCAGGGTAAAATTAATCTTGTTTTTTTACAAGTTATTTATTTATACTATTTATTTTTTCCCTTTATGTACTTTCAACATCATATTTTACTAAGAGAAGACTAAATTTATTGAAAATAATGAATTATAAAAGAAAAGATGAAAAAAGTTTTTCGGCTCTCTGAGAGACGAATTTTACTTGTGGTGGCAGTGGTTATTGATTTGATAAAGGGAGATAACCGCTGCGGGGAGTTTGGTTACGACACCTTGTTATATGGTATTAGGCCACTACAAGTTGATCATGTGTTCTACGGATTTTTCTGAAAAAAAAAAGCGAGCGAAGAAATAAAAATATAAAAAATCTTTCTTCAGTTGTTTTGTATAGCGGTTTGACCAAATTTTTATGAGCGAGCGAGGAAATTATTTTTTTTGTACCGTCAAAATTAAGGTGCAAGCGAATCCATAGAAGATACGATGTACTTGTTGTGGCCTTAGTGAATTATATTGAACTGTCTCGATATTTGTTCGATAATCCTCCTACGTATATCTATTTGCAATCGATAGTTAGTACAGAAGTAATGTAGTGAGTGTTTAAGTACGCGACTTTTCGAGAATTTAAATCAGTGGGGTAAATGTATGCGTCACTAACAGTTGAATAAAATTGAACAATATGTATCTATGTTTTATATTGAGACATATCGTTGTCAACTGATCAGCAATTTCACTGTATGTGATATCGACATTTTAACACAGAATAGCGATTTACTTATTTACTTAGTTTGTCATCCTTGGGGATTTAATTAATTAATTTAATTTGAAAACAAAAAATACGGATAAACACAAATAAACAAAGCCAATGCCTATCATGTGCGTGCACCTATTTGAAAAAGCACGCACAGCGATAATTAATTTGTCTGTCATGTTGAACCCCATAGCCATTGCATTCGTTGTACTCAAAACTTAACGTTATAAAAGTATCCAAATTAAAAGTTTACACGTACTTCTAAAACGCCCTAGCAATCAAACTGATGATTGCATTTTAGGATATATTAGGATTGGATCACTCATGTTTTTTTACTTAGTTAACGCCGTGTCAACACAAATTTTGATCATTGTACGGCGGCCAGCTCACCTAAGCTATTTTTCTTAGGCCTTTGCATCAAGTACTCGAGTGCCTTTCCACAAGGCTGCCAAGTTCTCCATATATCTGATTAATATAGGAAGATCAACATTATTGTCAAATCTATGTACAAATCCTAAATAAATTATATGTTCTGTTCTGTTCTGTTCTGTTCTGTGGGGGTGAAAGTTTGTTTGTACCAGAGAGGAAATCCATAATATTCGAATTCCGGATAAAGTCTATTGACCTATCGTTTATGTTGTACATCTACTCAAACTATGTCTAGGTTTTTTTTGTAGATAAGGCCATGCCAAATCGGAATTTTGATTAGCGTCAACATAAGACAAAACCTATGTACCTATTCACAAAAAACACAGAAACCGAAAACGAAAACACATGTCTATTCTAGCAAGTATTCACACAAATAAGTATTTGGTAGCACATGAATGTTTACGACATTAATGTGTGATTAAGGTAATTCTAAAAAAGTATATAAAACATACACATGTAAATGTTCATTAATCAAATACACAGAAACAAGGAACTATCGGTATTTCCTGAGAAAAATCAGTTATCGAATCCCGGAACAACATAATTGTTCAAGAAAATTTCACAAATAATTTTTTTTTATTGAAGACTTCAAAAACTACGCGGACGCAGAACAAAATTCCGTTATGGCATTGCCTAAGCTTACATCAACTGAGTCAGCTGGCTGCACTTTAGTGATCTTAGTTTGCTTGATTTTATTTTCCAAAGGACTACGGACGTCTGTACGTGCCAACACATTAATCAAAGCAAATTCTAGCAGAGCTAAAAACACAAATGTTAAACATGTCGCCATGTAGACATCAATTGCCTGAAAATGTAAAACAAAAACATCATAGATCGTTTGTTTATAAGCGACACTGTACAAGTGTTTAATGAGCAAAAGTTTCATGCAAATATCAACATTAAGTGAGAAGGAGAATAAAAGTAAATAGGGGATTGGGTAGATGCATTAAACTGAACAAACGAAGACGATGAATTAACTAGTTCAACTGTTAAAAATCTCGTCTTACTGCATTCGTTAATCCGTATAACAAACCAAGCTTTATGTACAGTTCTGTTCGGCACAAATACAGCATACGGATGTCATGCCAATCACTGGTTTCTATATATTTAAAAGCATTTGTTTGTTTGTTTGTTTTGTTTTTGTTGGGTTTAACGCCGTAGCAACACATTGTATAGGTGATATAACGGCGGTCAGTTAACCTACTCACTGCTCCTGGAAAGGCTAAATCTCTGGATTTAGCTGTTAACTATAACTACTAAGCGCATACTTTCGTCAGTGACTGACAACTGCCCTACATAATTAAGAATCATTGGTTGGAGGGAGAATGGCCGTAGAAATAATTTCATGACCAAGCTCCACGAAAGCATGGGACAGCCCGGGAATCGAACCCACGACCCCTCGATCAGTAGACTTGCGTGCTACCAACTGAGCTAGCCGGGCGACACTTAAAAGTAAGGGTGTGAATAAATTGCATCAAAATCAAAAAGAGATAATAAAAGACTTTTGGTTTGAAATGACCTCTACTGTACACAAATCGTTTTTCAAAAAAAATCCAACAGCAAATGTATACATTGACTTGAAAATCTGCAATGTTACAATTACTGAGTAAAACCATAAATTACTTTAACATAGATGTGTTTGGTGGCTGATTTACGCCATGTCGTATTTTCGTTTCTTCGCCGCGAAGATTAGAAAAACGAAAAAACGGAGTCACGACAAATCCACAGTTTGTCGTATCTTCGTTTTTTTCGTTTTTTCTTATCTTTGCAGCAAAGGAACGAAACTACGACAGAATAAATACTACACTATAACAGATAAAATGTGTAGTGTTTTCGCCTTAAATCTGTCGTATTTTCGTTTCTTCGCCACGAATAGAATAGAAAAAAACGAAAAAGGCACGACAAATTTACTGTTTGACATATCTTTGCAATTTCGTTTTTTTCTAATCTTTGCGGGGAAGAAACGAAAATACGACAGAATAAATACGACATGGCGTAAATCAGCCACCATATATGTGACATACCTTCACATATGAGACTTTAGGTAAATCGGCCCTAGCACCCGAGCTTTGCGTGGTCATAGTTAAAACTGTAAGTAAACCCAGTGATACACGTGCTGGCACGGCAGATACATCCAACCAGAAGTTAACCCATGATAAAACGACTATTAAAATACTTGGAACATAGATCTGTATCATATGATAGGCATAATTTCTGTCTAATACTATGGTTACACCAACACATGGATATCTTACTGAAATATACGAGTTGAATGATTTATAGAGAAAAGAAACAAAACGGAAGGTATTAGACCCAATTGGCCTATACATACTTTGTGGTATACAAACACAAATTTTCTGGATTTATCGCTATGTCTACGCAATTTACGTTATATAACGGCGTTTGGGGCACCTAACCCAGCTTTCCTGACCAGTACCCAACCACGCTTCTACAAGGCCGGAAACTTTCCAACATAACTTATTAATAGAGGAATGTTGATATTATTTTCAATTTTTCATGGAAGGGTATAACCTCTCCGGGTGGGATTCGAATCCGTACCCCTTTCGGGACCCAAGATTCCAACCACAGACGCGCTACCAACTGCGCTATAGACTCATATTACTGACATTTAACGAATTAGCCTCAGCAAAAATTTGGTTTCGGAGTGATTGTATGTTATAAATTTACAATGCAGCTCATGAATTCCTTTATATTAAATATTTTGTGAATTTAGTGTTTGCGAATGAGCTATAATGTATACCATGTATGAACTTACTTCCATAGTACTCTTTTTCACAATTGTAAGGTCTAATATCAGTCTGGGTGAACTGTGGAAATTCTATATTTTCCGCTATGGACACCGCCGATTCACTCCATTGAAATTTCATCGCCTCCGTACTAAATCCATCTAAATGTAAAAATTGTATTATGACGTAAGACATTGTAGTACCATAATTTAACAAGAAATATTAACAAATAGCCATTCCTAACCTGCTTCATTTGAAAACTCGCATTCAATTCAATTGCTTTTACTTAATTTAATTGGTTGTATTCTAAAAGTCAGTCGGAATTTGAGAAAAATGGAGAAATTAGGGACCTAAGTCAGTTATTTTTCCCTGATAAAATTTGAAGCAATCCAATTGGAAAGTAGGTCCTTACCGTTGGAATCCTCGGATTTTATCATTGAATTCCTATGTATGGATAATAAACTATTTCATCTAATATCTTTCTTGTTAATTAGGATATTAAAAGAAGTCATGAAATTTAGAAAGTACATTACCCTAAAAATACTTAGCTTGAATTTCAAACAAATTAAATGATTTACAAAAAAGTAATTTAAGATTAACTTTGGCAAATTGACATTGAAAAGTAAGGGTAAAATCCGAGTAATCCAACTAGTAAGACCTACCTATTTGAAGAGTATACAAGGGGAAATAACTGACTAAAGTCCCTTATTGAACAATGTGTTTGTTATCTAGGTTTCGTGCTTATTCACGTTCAACAACTTAGCAGTTTTCATCCCTTGTACCAGTACATACTGACCTAGATGAAATGTTTAAATTGATGATCTGAAGAGGCAAAATCAGGACGCGTTGTCTCCCCAACAACCCGCCTATGTGGCAATATGATAATATAGATCTGTAACCTCTGATAGGAGGTTCTGGGTTTGGACATGACTCTTAATGTGTAAAGAAGATAGTAGGCTGGATTTTTAGCGCTAATGTATCCTATGATCGATGGTTAACTGCTTGTCTATCTCAAATGAATTATTAACACTTTTTGTTGACTTCAACGCCGTAGCAACACATTATATAGGTCATAAAATGGCGATCAGTTAACCTACTCACTGTTCCTGGAAAGGCTAGATCTCTTGATTTGGCTGTTAACCACTTACTAGGCCCACCGGATCAAACCCACGACCCATCGATCAGTAGACTTACTTGCTAACAAATTCGCTAGCCAGGCGGCTTCAAATAAATAAGATCACCTTAAATTTTGTATGCACTCATTTTTGTTCGTTATTTGCCTATGAAATCTGATTATTTACACCATTTTCTGTGTATGGTGGCATATTTCTGCCCTCTGATAACCACATAACTAACTAGTTAATTAAGAGGTTAACTAGTTACGGTAACTAGTTAACCACTTAACTTTTTAACTTAACAGGTTAACAAGTTAACGTAAAAGTTAACCTCTTAATTTACTAGTTAGGTATGTGGTTATCTGATGGCAGACAAATGCCACCATACATTTATATTATCCATGATTTTACTATCACAACATGATTTTACTAATAATCTAGTGAATAATTATGTTATCAGTAATTAATTACATTGCCCATTCTGATAATAACACTATTTATTTGTCAACTCTGCAAGGTTGATATAAGCTGAACTAGCTGATAAGAGGAAACTTATGTACATGTATACAAATAAACAAACAAACAGACTTACAACTTTCCACATCAAAATGACAATATTGTTCATCAAAAGGATATTTTTGTAGATGCATCAAACATGTGAAAGTTCCTGTTACTCTGAAATAACAAAAATCAAAGTATTGAAATACAGAAAGACTTTCGTGCACATTGAAATCTAACAAATCCATACTAAATACCACTCCTTTAACAGTAGATTCAAGTACGAATCGAGCAGTGCAAAAATGCGGGCGAAATGTTAATTCTACCCTGTATTACTGGCAAATACTATCAGTTAAAAAAGCAAAGATTTATTTTCCTCTTTTTCCCATACAAAATCTTGAAGTACAGTTTTCCCTGTACACTTTGTCACTCAGCATTCAAATTCTGTATATATTATAATTATGGCAAAATATTGTAAAACAACTTAAACTATCAATATACAAATCATTTTATTGCGCTTACTACATAAACTTCTCAACATGGAATGTAAACCTTAGATTAGCTGTGGTTGATATTAACAATTTATTGATTACTAGGTACATGTATGCAGCTTAGTGTATTAACGAGATGACGGAACTACTTTTATCGCTGACTGTGCAGTTTATCAGAGACACGTGTATCACTCCGCATGTTAAACTGGTCACGCATATGAATCGTCGATAGTTTTCGACTAGTGGTATAACTTAAGGCTTTCGGCGAAATCGCCGAAAGTCTAAAAACACCAAATAATCATATATCAAACAGACTATGACAGAATCCTGCCATCATGACCATAGCACCGTCAAGAATGATGAACATCGACTTCTTCATATACATTAACTTATGATCAGTATTAATAATGTGTTTAGTAATTATATATATTGATTCACTTTAGTACTAAAAATTAATATAACCACACACTTGTGTGTATTGTATTGTTGTATTTGGACCGGTGGCCTTCATTTTCTTGAATAAAAATCTTCTTGTATTGTATAGGTAACAAGTGGCGGTTCAGTCACACAAACATGACCAAGGTTCTACGATTAAGAACTAATTCGTTGTCAATTGCGTTGCAGTCGAAAAGCATTCGCACTGCAGTCGTGTTAAGATCAAAAACCGAAAACGCTCGAATGATCTACTTTTTTGCAAAAGCACAATAGTTGCGAGAAAAAAAATGTTTACAATAGTTTAAAAGAAATCTTTACTACAAAGAAAATAAACAACATGTAGAACAAAATGAGATAAAGGTCTTGCTGATCTCACGATCAACCTTGTTCTAGTTTTCAACAAATGAAATATTTAAACTATATTTTGTTAAAGATCTATTCCCTCCTTCTGAGACCCCGAGTCAAAAGTATTCATTAATTATGAATAACATATCTATATAATGCAAATCAAATTATTTTGCGTGTGTTTTCTTTTCACTTTATTCGCAGAAAAAATGTACAATACTTCATAAAACTAAGACAATACGAGTAACACTTTTACAGGATCAACGTGGAACACCAGGCCAATATGGCAAGTGTGCAATTTGATTGGACAACTGTAAGGTCTGTATGAAAGTCGAATAATTTGATTGGACCACAGCTGGGTCTGTATGAAAGTCGAACAATTTGATTGGACAACTGTACGGTCTGTATGAAAGTCAGTCGAACAATTTGATTGGACAACTGTAAGGTCTGTATGAAAGTCAGTCGAACAATTTGATTGGACAACTGTAGGGTCTGTATGAAAGTCAGTCGAACAATTTGATTGGACAACTGTAGGGTCTGTATGAAAGTCAGTCGAACAATTTGATTGGACAACTGTAGGGTCTGTATGAAAGTCAGTCGAACAATTTGATTGGACAACTGTAGGGTCTGTATGAAAGTCGAACAATTTGATTGGACAACTGTAGGGTCTGTATGAAAGTCAGTCGAACAATTTGATTGGACAAATGTAGGGTCTGTATGAAAGTCGAACAATTTGATTGGACAACTGTAAGGTCTGTATGAAAGTCGAACAATTTGATTGGACAACTGTAGGGTCTGTATGAAAGACAAACAATTTGATTGGACAACTTGGTCTGTATGAAAGTCGAACAATTTGATTGGACAACTGCAGGGTCTGCATGAAAGTCGAACAAATTGATTGGTTTGTTTACTGGTCTTTTAATTCATTCAACCATCCGCCATCTTGGAAATAAGTTCTACTGATGCATGTTTTCGTTATTATATACTAGTGGAAGACAACTCTGTAACACAAAATTAGTCGTGTAAATGCCGTAAAAAGCATCAGCCTATCGAATGAGTATTGTTCCATTAACAGTTATAGACTTAAATCTCTGTAAACAGATATCCTATAGACCGCTGTCGTATATGATCTTTAAGGGTCGTTCGGAGGGTCACGTCGAGACAATCTCCGTAAACAGATATCCTATAGAGCATTGTCGTACAGGATCTCTAAGATCTCAATGGAGGGTCACGTCGAGATGACCTTTATGTCGACTAATCAATGCGTAGCTTTCATATAGAAACACTATTAATAGCATCTTAATTTCCTAATTTCCATTTTTAGACGAAGGCTTGCTAGCTATTTGAAGGTGGTGTTTTTCACAGGCTGTGATTGGACGTTTTTTTCCAAATTGCGTTACGTAGACGATGTATACAATTTACTAAACACGATGATTGCGTCATGAATATTATAATGAGAAAATGTCACCTGAACGTGACCCTCATAACGAAACAGCCAGATCTAAATTAGTGAGAAGGCGAGCGGAGAATTTTAGATCGGGTTTTAATCAGATTGGATAGACTTGGGCTGCATATCACTCAAACGCAAGTTATTTGAAAATCGCGAAATTTGTGCTGCACGAAGAGATCACTATTTACAGTATGTTGACGATAAATAAAAAATGTAATTGAACATGTTTACGTCATTTAAAATTGTGTAGTGTATTCTTTTCGAAGTATTCAATTAATTATTTTTTTGTTATCTGAATGTTATACAAACGTCATTCACTCATTATAAATTAATTCAATACTCTAACCCAGGGTGTCTTTTGAAAATGTAAACTGCAAAAAATTAGAGTCACAACTCTCTCCATTCATTAATTTCAATTTATTAAAAGCATGAAATAAACACAATATGGTTTGATATAAAAACACAAAAATGTCAGGGGCAACGTACATAACCTTGGGAGTGTTAATTCCAATTAAGAAATTAACAGTATCGGTTATTTAATAAAATTGTATTCATTGCATTCAAGATGACTGAATCAAAGGGGGTGTTGACACCTTGGACTAATTTGTAAAGTTTTGACATTTTTTTTATTTCCTGAATGAGATATTAGCCCTCACCCAAAGTTCTGCTCAATACAAAGGTGTTATACAAGCTGGGAGTTTTTGCCATTGTTGATGTTTGTATATACAATAAATAAATTCTATCGTATGAAATTATTTATTGCTAAATATCGATGAGTGAATCGAGTAATTGTGTTCAATTCATTTCTACCGTCGAACTTAGTCTTACAAAACCACATTTCTTAAAAATTAATGATTCACAACAAGCAATGCTCTACTTTTGACAATATCTCTAAGTAAGTTAAAAATGATTTTTTATCACCTGATATACATGTATTTATTATACATTATATCTCTTCATATAAAGTTTACCATTGAATTCATTTGCTCTGATCCATTTAATTCAGCTTGAAGAATTGGAGTTCCACGACTTAGTTAGTAAAATGCCTTAAATATTTTGTACTTCTATAGTGCAGAAGAACAAATCTAAGTAAGGACAAAGTCGCAAAATGACCCTTGAATTTAAGTGAAATAAAATAGTTCAAGTACACTGCATGCATGTGAAAGTACTGTGCACCATATTGTATTTTCAGTATGAAGAAACTTCCATCAAACGTAATGTAAAATTTAAGACCCAGTAAAAAAGGCAGACACACAAGGTGAAAGAGAAAGATACGTTGTTCGTTTTTTTCTCCGTTAAGAAAGGAACAGACGAACACTGATTGAGCACCGACGTCTCCGATTAGCCGCCGATTTATCACTTATCACAAGCTATTGGGAAAAAAATGAGTTTAATCGGTGAAAATGCATTAAGTTTTCAAATATAACTAAGTTTTGACATTCAACAAAATTCAAAATGCAGTGCCAAACAAAATTATATAAACATTCTTACAACGGTAACAGTTATCTCTATAGTTCAATCGGCTTACTCAACAACACAAAAATAGCCGCCCGGCTCAGTTAGTAACAAGTCTACTGATCGAGGGGTCGTGGGTACGATTCTCGGGCGGGGCATTCTTTCGTAAAGCTTGGTCATGAAATTATTTCTACGGCCATTCTCCCTCCTACCAATGACTTTAAATTATGTAGGGCAGTTGTCAGTCACTGACGATAGTATGTGCTTAGTAGTTGGTTAACAGCTAAATCCAGAAATTTAGCTATTCCAGGAACAGTGAGTAGGTTGACTGACCGCCGTTATGTGATCTATACAATGTGTTGCTACGGCGTTAAACCCAATTAAAACAAACAAACAAACAAACAACAACACAAAACAGTTGAAACCCTCTTACCTGACACTCATCTGGACGGTACCATCAGGGTATATATGTATCAATTTGTTTGGTACAGTAACTTCGTGATAGTCAGAATATTTCTCATTGACTATATATAGATCAGGTTCCCAGATATCATCAAATAAGGAACTATGTAGATTTAATCTGGTTAGATTCAGTGTATCATTGTAACTGAGTCGATCATCTACCCAGCGTTCTCGTAGAAATATACTCATCGAGTAGTCCTGCAAAAATGAAGTGTAGAACATCTAATCGCAATTGCTGCTCGTCCATAAATTTAATCTTTTTTAAAACTCTCAAAATTGTACAACATTTTAGAAGCAGTAAAGAAGTGTTGCGTTCATGAAAAATCCGGTGCTAATTGGCGTGCAACCGAAAAATGGTAATTCGTGTATAAAAACCTACTTGTTGTTAGCAGAATAAATGAATTTAGTGCGTTTCAGGTTGTGACTTTTTTGTATTTTTTACAATCTAAAAATCAATTTACTTTAATATATCTAAAAAGAAATTTTAAAACACGGGTAAGTAATTTTTAAATGTATGTTGTATCTGTAAAAATATTGCAGAGTCCATTTTTTCTCAAAACTTTTTCTGTCAAGTTTGTATAACTTCACGGTGATCGAGTACACACTATCAAAATATCACGAATGTTAGACACAAAAAAACGAAGTCCCAGTGAATTATTCATCTTTTGACAGCTGAAAGAATACCGAACTATACAGTATATACTAGAAAAATGACCAAATTTTTGAACGAATAGCTTTAACGCCGCTTCCATCTAACCGTGGCGAGTGGTAAAAGACACTGTTTTCAAATCACTGTACCCTATTACTGACTAGGTCTTGGGTTTGAGTCAAGCTTTCGATCATACTTGCTACTTTTGTGAAAGTAAGTAATTGCGAATGGAGATTATTTATGTACCGCAGAAACAGTGGGATAACTGGTTATAACTCTGACAGTTAAAAGAGGAGTAAAACAGAAAGAGACAGGTTAAACATATCAAATCATGACGGAGAGTTCATATCTGTATGTACTTAAACCAAAAGTTCACCACTAATTTACAGTACAAGTCATTCTGTGCAAAGTATGCTCTATTGATTGGATTTGAAATGAAATTATAATGCCTAAGATACAAGCTAGTGCAATCTATGCCCTTTCAATACTTGTTCTTTCATTTCTACTTCAATTAAGTACATACATTCTCTTCTTTCTAAAGTTCTATTTTAATTCATATTGCTTGTAAAACGCAGTGAATATTAATAAAGATGTGTACTTAATAGATTTACGTGATATTTTATCTTTTTTCGATACAGCTGTCTAAGCCATTTTTTGACATATACTTAACCAATACAATTTGCTCTACTACACCTGTTTGTCCAATGAACTTCTCTTTCGGTCTAGTGAAATGGATAAAAGATGTGGCACCATTGGTTATATGTGATAAACAAGTGCGTAACACAGACAGTAGATGCTGACTATTATGGGTGACTCATTTCGCTAACTGATTATACATTCGTCGTGGTACGCTCCTGGTGGTATAACTGAACAACGAGTATGACTGTTTATACTTCAAACAAAATGAACCTTACATAGCGCGAAATAGTTTTTACATGGGGATTCCCCATGTTTAGAAGTGGACTGTGGCAAATCCTCATCAAAATTTGTCGAGGACGATTACATTCGGTTGTGCGCGCGCAAATAAAGGGACAATTACCACTGCAATTAATATAGTCCGCATTACGCGTTAACAAGCAGACGATAAGAAGCACGTCTTAAGTATGTCTTATCTGGTTTATGTAAGGTAAAGGTCCCTTGTATCGCTTCCATGAGTTGTATACAGCCATATACTTTACCAAAACCCCATGTGTGACAGCGCTATCGGCGCTTTGATTAGATATTACTTGTTTATCTTGATTCATTATTTTCCTTACTATAACCACTTATTAAGTTGTAAAAATATAATAATGTTAAAGTAGGTACTTGACTTTATAACTTACCATATTCTTCTCAGAAATAGAAAACATCGAGTTAATATACATGTTGATTTCTACAACAACTTGTCTGTCAGCCCCAACTGTAATTATAGTAGGAAATAAAACAGTTGATGTAAGGTAATTATTAAGCAGTCTACAACGCCAATGAAAGTAAAAAATAAATTTTCTGAAAGTATAATAAAGGCTTACAAAAAGTGATATGTTACATTCGTTGCTGATATATAACTTGTGTTGCAACTCAAAAAAATAAAATGTACCATAAAAATTTCGTCTTCGTGGCATGAAATCTGTTAGAAATAGACGATGAAAAAAAATTATTGCAAAACTTGAACTTGGAAGTAATAGTAATTCAATAAGGGACTTTAGTCAGTTATTTCTCCTTGTATACTCTTAAAATAGGTAGGTCCAATTAGTTGGATTACTCAGATTTTACCCTTACTTTTCAATGTAAATTTGCCAAATTTAATCTGAAATAACTTTTTGTAAATCATTTAATTTGTTTGAAATTCAAGTTAAGTATTTTAAGGGTAAAGATCTATTTAAATTTCACCACTTTTGTTGATATCTTCATTAACAAGAAAGATATTAGATGAAATATTTTGTTATCGTTACATAGAAATTCAATTATAAAATCCGAGGATTCCAACGGTAAGGACCAACTTACCAATTGGATTTCTTCAGATTTTATCAGTGGAAGATAACTAACAAAGATGACAAAATATTGGAAAAATAAGCTTCAAGTCACCCAAAATAAAATTATAAGATTTGTGCTTAATCTTGACCACAGAGCTCATATTAAACACAATCATTTTAAACAACTTAACTGGTTGCCAGTCAAAGATAGAGTCAACCAGATTATTTTATGTCATGTTTTTAAACTTAGGCATGGTCTTAGTCCCAACTATATGGTAGAACATTTTATCCCCCAAGATTTTATCCACTCCTACAGTACTAGGTTTAGTAAAGAAGGGTGTTATTCCATCCCTAAGGTTGGTTCATTTGGAGCTAAAACCTTTGCCTATGCTGGGTGCCATCTATGGAACAGTTTACCAGTAAATATTAAAAACATTAAAAGTTTTACATGTTTTAAAACTGAGGTTAAAAACCATTTATTTTGTAATGATTAAGTGAACTGTGATACTATTATTTATTTCTGTGATATTTAAAGTAAATTTCTCCCTGTGATACTTAATTGTGAATTTTTAACTTTTTTTACATATGTCTTATTGTTAATTAATATTAAATATTCATTTTAAGGAGCCTTCCTGAGTCATCCATCCAAATTTCATTTCATTTGTTTATTACCATGGACCACAATGGAAATAAGAGTGTTCTCTTTTTTGTGTTATCCATAGTATAAACATATTTAACATGGTTGTACTCCCAATTTATTTAAAAGAAAATGAATATGTTTTATAAAGTATCATAAAAATTTAATGAGTACAAAGTATTATCAATCTTGTGATATTCACTTCTTATTTTTTATCCTAATAAAATGTTTGAATTCTTAAATAAATTGTCTAATTCTTAAATTGAAATGTTATAAATAGTTTTACTGTTTTTTAAGTTACAAATGTCTTACTGATCAATGTATTTTATATTTTGTACCATGTTGACTGTGATTTATACTGAATAAATAATAATAAACAAAAGTCTTTAATTCATTGAACAGTGAAGGGAATTTTGGAGGGCAGTATATGTTGTTTGCGTTTTTAATGAAACTATTTGAGGCGGTTTTATAAAAAGCAGTGGTAAAATTGACGACTAACAAAATTTCAGAAAAGAAAATCTACTATTATAGCTACGACTGAAGAAATCATTTTAGCAAAAACTCATGAAATAACTAATTTTGTAATACTTAAATATTACTTTGGCATAGCATTGGACAATGATACATACAGTACCCACCAAAAGTTTGGAGACATTTTCACTTTTTAGGCCTACTGAATAGCTTTTATCCAAACTTTGATAACTGTTCATTTTGAAATGCTTTGTAGTTTTGTATTATATTTTGGTTATCAGAATAATTATAATTGAGCCTACAAAAGTATAATAAAACTATGCAATGGAAAATAATTCATATGATAAACAACGTTTTGGAGGCTTTAGGATTTCAGATGCTGAATCTTATAAATGAATTGCATTCATGAAATGTGTTTTCATTTTATCACAAAGCATATTTTAATATATTTAAAATAATAATAATGATAATATTTATTTGGCATAGTGTACACATAGTAAAAACATACAAACACAAATATCACAGACATCATGATGTAGTAACTATGTATTGCACACTAACACCAGGGATAACACAAAAAATAACAAGCCCTTATTTCCATTGTGGTCCCTAATAATGATTCAGCAAAATTTGAGTATTGTAGTAAATTTATATTGTCTCCAAACTTTTGGTGTGTACTGTATGTATTGGTCATTGTTGTATTTGATCCTCGCAAACTATTTGACAATGAAATATGTTTGAAGTAATTGATCTATAGTACACGAAAAATAATTGCCTGTATAAATTGATGGGTTAAACAGTCAAGGTCAGTTTTCATTGTTCAGGCTTTTTTCTCGAAATCCTAACTTCTAAAACAATCCAACTTAATCCTATGATCCTATTGTCTTTTTACAAGTAAATCTCAAGAGCATCAATTAAAATCACAATAGGCGGTAAAATGACAAACGCTTTAAATCCTGATTTACTGAAAGCTTGAAAACTAGACTTCCGAGTTGAGTATCCGCTTCCTGGAAGAGTTTTAAAACCTGAGAGTTAAAGCCACTAATCAAAGATATATTCATTAACAGTTGACTCATAAAACCTTTTACAAACACGAAGTTATCAAAATACAGCATGCATTAGAGATACAATAAACTGTTCAAACCATTCTGCTTTCTACATTTAAGTTTGACAAAGTGGACAATTCTTAATAACATATTTAAACAATAATTGCATTTATTTAAAAAAATATATTCTTCATTAGATGTCTTTTAAATAGATAAATGTATATATTTTTTGCAGTCCAAATACAGTGTTACTTTTGATAATGGGGCTTTAAGATAATAGATATTGGTATTTTACTACAAAGTGTAAGCAAACAAATAAAAATATTATATTTCTTATGCACACATCGCTATGGTGACTTTGTTTTATATTTTTCTTTCCAACAGGTCTCCTGTCTACATAAAACAGTTTTATGGATATCACTTGTAACTAAGGATTGTGTTACAGAAAGAGCGCTTTATTTTCAACAATCGAACAAATGACTTCAAAAAAAGTTAAAGTTTCACGACGGATAAGCTAGCGTATGACATGTAACTATCTACATACATGCATACTTGATACAGTATAGTTACATGCATGCGTTCTTTTTTTTACAGTATACGCAGCTCTTTCAAAATATTTCCAGTCAACTCGCAGCTGTCATTCGACTAAGGCTACCCCAAGTCCTGAAGATTTCTTCGACAAACAATTATAACCAGTGCACAGCATATACAAATGTCTTTGCCACAGGCGGACGGCACGGTCCTGAATTAAAAGCACTATATATACATACAGTATACATTGTGTTTTTGATCCGGCCTGTGCTGGTGGCCTGTGGTCTTTGTCAGTGACTCACTGTTGCTCCACGTGATACAGCTCTATGAGCATGAATAGATGTAGAACGTATTTCATGATCCAAGTCTATACGGAAAAATCCTGGTCCCACTCTAAAATCGAATGGTTGGGTGGATGTTACTGAGGTTATCGCGTGGACACAGAATACAGTCAAAGAAAATGGTCATGAGAAGCAGCCAGTGTGATGCGGCTGAAAGATTGCTCACTATGGGGGAACCCTTATTCACTAATACAGGAAAGTTCAGATATAAAGACCGCATTGATTACTTGTAGCGAACAATCATGAACTGTTTGACGATTTTTATGTTCTAATTGCTTTAATTGAGATGTAAAGCATTCCACTATTGAGACAATATCGCTATTAAGATCATCGACTTTGATGGGTCTAATGGCGGAATACTACTGTTATTAAATGTACGCATACATCTAATACAAACCTCTGTCGTGTTTTGGTGGCAATTTCTTGTCATAACCACTGTTAAATAATCCAGCTAAGATAGTCGACCTGAAATAAGTAGGAAGATGCAAGTGGTTGTGTTTCATTTTGTATACGCATATTGATAACAAACCGCTTAAAACTATATATAATTAGATTATTACTTAATGACATGCTAACTAAGTGATTAACTAGTAATGTGACTCAGTTAACCACTTATTTTCTTAACTGTAAGCCTTGTTAAGGTAAAAAAAACCCCCAAATTTTCTCTGTGCTTAACATATATTTAATGGTTATGTAGTGTTATTATTAATATCTTGTGTTATTCTGCAAACATTGTGTAATGTGGTTGTGGTTCGAAAGATTGGACCCCCGGAAAAAGTTTGAGGACCCCTAGACTAATCTCATGGATCTCCGCCTGCGTATATATCGTATCGTGTGATGACCGTGTCGTCTCACGACCAAACTTTACGGAAGTAAATGCCACCTAAGCGTACAGACTTCAAATGACCTATATATATAGTACCGAACTCCTACCAAATTTACGATCGTCAGAAAATATCCATGCCCAATAAAGAGAAAATAAAAGTAAAATTTTGTAACCTAATTGACCATTATTGCGCCTTTTCTGACCCATTAACAACAGTGGTAATGAGGCAGGTGATCCAGACTATGTCTCATGCAAAATCGGAGCAAATAAGGAAACAACTTTTCGATTTTACTGTGAATTTTACACATCTAATCTGTCCCATTTAGTACCCATAAACAGTACACAAATACAATGTAATAAAAAAGCTAAAATCAACGTTGAATGATGTAAAATTCGCACACGTTTCACCAGACATTCGATGCTAAAATCCATAATATAACAACATATGATTTTATATTCTTATAAGCATGTGGGAACTGCAATCTGTATATACACTATTACGCAGAATTTATGCGCCACGCCTGTATGCTTACATAACATCTGTATGTATGAAAGTTTTATAACTTTCTTCAACTCAAATAAAAATTTGTTTGTTTCTGTTTGCTAACAAACAAACTCAATGTTTAATACACGGTGATAATGCTATAAAACATTTGTATTTCTTAATGTTTTTATACTCGATTCACTTTCAACATACAACGTGTTCGATTACCCCGAACGTTCCGAAACGTTCCGTAACGTTAGGATCGGGACAACTCAACCGAAAGTCAACTCAACCCAAGAAAATTCAATACCTCACTAACGGTTTGAGTTGTTCGAACTTTGGCTTGAGTTATCCACGGGTTGAGTTGTCTACGGGTTGAGTTGTCCCGTATCCGGAACGTTCGCTAACAGTCGTTACTGAACACGCTGCTGTTTTCGAGGAATAATTAAAAATATTATGGTCTGGTCCTTGAAGCTGGCTTTTATGGCGACCCGGCAGATGTTGCTATATAACAATGTAGAACAACCTCTCTTCAGCAACACCCACTGGGAGGAATTAAAGAGTGTTGCTGTTAAGAGGTTGTTGCTCTGCAGAAGGTAAATTCAATTAAAATGTATGCTTAAGGGAAATATTAAAAGCTGTTGTAGTGTAGATTTGTTCTGTAAAGGGCCATTCTGCAGAGATTATACTGTATAGTATTTACGACGAAATCATGTCGTAAGACGTTTGCTAATAAATGCTCTAAGAGAGATTGCATCACATATTGTAGGAAAATTGTACTCTCTTGTCGTCAATATCAAGTTTGTACGTGGCGATGAGATAAAACCTCCGCTGGCAGATCAATTAGCAACGTGTTCGATTCCAGCTCGGACAACAATTTCTCAAATTTTAAAGGTACTCATTCACAGATTTCAACTTAAATATCAACTTATTCTAAAACTATCAAAATTGTATGGAAATATTTTTGGATGCAGGAAAGTAGAGTTCTGATAATGACAATTTAGTGCAAATTGACATACAACTACAAATAATGGTGTTTCATGTAGTAAATATCTACCCCGTATGTCACGGTATAGACACTTTTAGAGCATTTTTGTGACTTTTATTGTATATTTCTAGCAACATATAGGTCAGTTTGTCTTAAAATAATAAGACTTGTTTTTTTGACACAATTACAGACACTGAATGGAATTTTGAAATTATAAAGAAATAAACCAAATCTGTGAACTAGTACCTTTAAATACACACATATACTTACATAGTTTCATTACCAGCTGATGCTGCAATGTCCAACAAACAACAAAACGTCCAAATAAGTATAAACAATTTCTGTAAACGTGTATTCATTGTGAATTTACCTATAACATAAGTATAGTAATTCCGAGTAAAAAGATCACCTTATTTATTAAGAATGCATGCGATGTTGACAATTTTAAGTGCCAAAATGTTTAATTTGATTGGAAAGTTCCCTTTTTAAGCCAGCTCCGTTTTTAAGACCATCGATTTTGATACATAACGTAACACAGCATAATTGTAAGTATTATTAAAAATCTATACATTACGCACGAAGTATTGTATCCCCGTCTTTTCAATGTAAGAATGTAAATCATCAAGCGTTGCATGGTGTGTTTTTTAAAACAAAAAATGATGCTGATTTAATTAATTTCAGTCTAAAATCAATAAATGAACTTAAAGCATAGGTGACATATTATCGTTTATCAAACAATACAACAAAATACAATATGATTAATTGTAATAAACAATTTAAAATGTTTATAGAAAAATAACAAGAATAAACAAATAATGTAAAAATTTTATAAACCGTTGGTTGCCTGTGAGAATCATTTAAAATTGAACAGGAGCAATAGAGTTATACATCATATTAAATTTTAATTTTAAATTTAATTATTAATTTATTATTTCTATCGTACAAAAGAATTGAATTACGAAATTGGAATCTTAAAGAAACTGACAGAATATTGTGTTCTTAGTTGTAATTATCTATTAGAATAATTTAATATTGCCCGCCGTACATAAAATTCTTAACAATCCATTAAAATAATTTAATATTGCACGCAATACAGAAACTTCTTAATTATCCATTAAACTAATTTAATATTGCACACCATACAGAAACTTTTTATTTATCCATTAAAATAATTAAATATTGCCTGCCATACAGATTTTTTAAAATTATCCTTAAAAAAATTGATATTGCCCGCCATACAGAAACTTCTTAATTGTCCATTAAAATAATTTAATATTGCACGCAATACAGAAATTTCTTAATTATCCATTAGAATAATTTAATATTGTCCGCCATACAGAAATTTCTTAATTATCCATTAGAATAATTTAATATTGCACGCCATACAGAAATTTCTTAATTATCAATTGAAATAATTTAATACTGCCCTTCAAATAGAAACTTCTTAATTATCCATTAGAATAATTCATATTGCCCGCCATACAGAAACTTCTTAATTATCCATTAAAATAATTTAATACTGCTCGCCGTACAGTAACTTCTTAATTATCCATTAAAATAATTTAATACTGCCCTCCAAATAGAAACTTCTTCATTATCCATTAGAATTTAGGATAACTTGATATTGCCTGTCCTACAGATAACATTGAATCACAAAATTGCCATCGTAAGCCATGTGACACAAAGTTGCGTTATTTTAATTTAACTTACTCCTTTATGCAAAAATTAGTATCCAAAATTATTCAATGCATAAAAATCTATTTACTATTTGTGGAACAGCAATACGTGTAAATGTTCTTCGGTTTATTCAATCATAAATATAAAATAAGTTAATTATGAAAAGTAATTGTTCAATTTCTACATCATTGATTCAAAGCATCAATAATAAGCTAAAATAGATTATTGAAGCCGAAAGCACGTATGTATAGATCGCCTTTATAATTTTGTACTGTATTTTTAACGTCTTGATTCCAACGAATCGCATGAGCCTTACATACTTGTTCAATAGCAGATACATTTGTATACAGATTTTTATAATTATCGATTTTAAATTTGTAATACACAACACTTTTTAGATACTTTTGTTCAAAAAGTCTTGGAAGCAGGAACAATATCATTCGTGTGTTTATGTTTTGATTTTATTCGCTATTTATATCCCATGCTGTGTGTAATCTGGGTTCAATAAAGAAAAAAAATTCTGTTATGTTCTATAACCTCTTTCATTTTTAGGTTTTAGGTAGTTCGACCTTTTTTCTATGCTATTTACAACAAAAATAGCTCTACGTACGTTTTGAAATAAATATCTTAACACCTCTTTCACGCTGAAGGACTTTTTGTGTCGTTTTTATCATAGACAAGAATGCTTGGAATAACTAGGAACCATTGGAACGATGTTTAGACTGTCACGATACGCCAGAAGCGTATCGCGATATATTGCAATACGCTAGCACCGCGTTGCGATACGTACCAGATTCGTTGTACCTCTGATGTATTAAACAGAAACATTGCAAATTTTACATGCAACTACTTGACACTAGTCTCACTAATTCTCACTAATTCTAGCCGGTTTTATGACTGTGAAATGTGTTTTGCATATAAAAAAAGATGCTCAGTTGGAAGAAACAATCGCCCCTTGGCTGCAGAACATCATAGCAATCAAGCTTCTAGACACTATGCTTCGTTCGCAACTTCCTATCCAGAAGTTTTCTATTCCAAAGCATATTTTGCACAAGTTCCGTATAACCAATTGAACGCGCCCCATCGGTTAAATTCTTGTAACTTATAGATTGAATGAACAATGGAAAAACTGACGTTTTGCTTTTATTTCGCGAAGGGGCGATTTTCCAATGAAATAAAAAATATCGCCAAATACCGGCACGTTTAATTCGTACCGCGGTACATATTACCACAGCTGCGTATTGTAATATACCGGTATATGGTGACAGCCCTTATAAAAAGTCTAGAATATGTCTATCACATTGATAGTTGCATCAATATTTAAGCTAGAACAGTAGAACACTGTGTTATATTCAAAGTTAAAGTTAAAAAGTTAAAGAACGGATTTGAAGTCTGCTACCATATATTTGTTAAGCCGATTGTATGTTTTACGACAACACCTGACCATTGAAAAAAACTCCAAGCAGGTGGTAAATTTCTTCCTCAATGAAATTAGTAGTGCCCCTAGTGGTGTTCGAAACAATCTGATTAAAACCCTTTCTAAAATTTTACACTCATATACTCGCTAATTTAGATCTGGCCTTTTCCAAACGAAGGTCACGTTCAGGTGACCTTTTCTCATCATAATATTCATGACGAAATTGTTATGATACGTTACTTGTTTACATCGCCTACGTCACGCAATTTGAAATGAGCCACCCAATCACAGACTGTGAATAATACTGCTGTTAAACAAGTATTAGCATTTCCAAAAATGCTTGAAATCGACGTTTAGCCGTGTATTACAACATCTCCTTCCAAGTAATATACGTCAACGCTATTAGCCGTGCCAAGTCTATTTAGAGAATATCGGGATTTGCGTGACCCGCTTACTATATGTAAAACATTTTATCAGACCTTTTTGATTCATTGTACGGAACCTTCCGGGCTGATAAAAATACATCGAATGAACAGGTGTTGTCCAGGTCTTGTTCGGACTATGCACGTAAAACAGCATTATGGTAGACTCTAGAATTGTTCCTGTCTATTTGGCATATAGGAACTTCATTCAATTTTTTAGTAAACCAAAATATTCCGGCAGGCGATTACCGATATGAATCAGTGGGGCGTTCCCAATGGTTAACGTTAAGCGAACAGCGATATTTATGAGGGGCGTGACTTAAACCTGTCTCAGTGGATACTGGTTATGCCTCTCAGCTGATTGGATACAGATAATCTTCTCCCGTAAAAATAGATTCGCCCATTAATAGGGAAGATAAGTTTGCATTTTTTCAACAAATGGGAGTTTTAAAAAGAAACCAAACATGTAACAGTTAGTTTTGTATTTTCTGGGTCTTAAATACAGCTTTTTTGAAACTGGTACTCATTCCTATTCTGATTATTGTATTTTCTGGTAATACCCGACAAAAGATGGCGTCCAGACGAGTCAATTCACTCACCCCTAAATTGACAATTTGCCGTCCATTTTTCTATCATGTGACCTCAAATGCATCGTTTTGATTGGCTTAAGGCAACCGGTGTCGACTACAAAATGCTCAAATCTTGATAATTGTATACATCGACGTACAGGTACGTCGATAATAAGCATGCAAACCTTGGTTAAAAATAGAAATTACGAAATCAAGATGTGTTCAATAGTGTTTTCGCCTAGATGAAAGCTACGCATTGATTGGTCGACATAAAGTTCATCTCGACGTGGCCTTCCACGGAGAAAGTAGAGAGCCTGTACGACAACGCTCTACAGGATATCTGTTTACGGAGAGTGGGTTCGAACGAACCCGGAACTTCTCGATTCCTTACCGTGTATCCTACCACAGGACAACTGCTTCAAATGCAAACTTTCCTTTTAGCCCAAAATTTATTACAAGCACTAATTTCGTAAAAGCTGTAATTTTAACCAAATTACTTGATATTTGCATGGAAAGGGCCATACCAACCACAACGCTCCTCACAAACAATCTGCCGGAGTTTAAAAGAGCCGTTAGTATTTTAATTCTTGTTAGATGTACATGATACCTACTCGGTGCTAAGCAGAAAAGTATATATACATGTATTATTTGTCACGCATCACATCACCAACGCCAGTTTTATGATATTTGCATGGAAACGGTACTACCAGTCATAACTCTCTTCCAAAACAATCTGCCAGATTAACCTGCTATAGCGATAATTAACAATCTCCTTATTAGTATTCCTTGTTTGCCAGAACAGGGTGGAGAATATTTACCTGTGGTGCTATTCACAAAAAATCTTACGATAAAAATCTTCGTAAGTCGAAAGCAAGAAACATTAATGATATTGTAACTTCTTTGGTCACTCAATTCCAATTATTCTTGAAGTATGTAGAATATTGTACACCTTTTGAACATTACATCATAATTAAGTATATTATCCATCTGATTTTGAACTGCGAAATTATTGAAATTGATTTACGATAACAGTTTTCGTTAGAATTTTTGTGAAAAGGTCTCCTGGTTCTTGTCTATTTGTAGATTCTGTTATTACAATGTACGATTTTAAAAGATAAATAAATTTAAACCATTTATTCAAAATTACTGCTGATAATTTGCTAAGATATATGAAAGCACTAAAACAAACCAACATACAACTGTGCCACAGATACAACAAAAAAAAACACATTTACGAGAAAAGGACCGCGTATAGGGTGGCCAAAGAAATCTTAAAATAAAATTATGAAATTTTATATTTGTTTATATCACCGTGTTGCTCGTAGTATCATTAGTATTAGGGGAGAGCCGTAACTAAGTGGAGAGCCGTAACTAAGTTACAGAACTTGTGGCTCAACCCGATTGCCGAATGAGTTGTTCAATTCCTATAACACGTATTACATTTTGCATTGAAAGGAACTGTCTAGCTAGCTAGCCTAGCTTATACAGAAAGTAAATGTTATGTAGACGTATTCTGATTTGACTTTGTCCTGGAAGTATTTGCTCCTGGTCGATTATCAATGGAGTTGAGTTCAAATGGAAATAAGTTTTGATAATTTGGTGTTTTTATGGTTAAGTTAATGTAGCATTTTGTTCAGATGATTATTGAATTTCTATTAGACGCCGGACTAGTTCAGTAGGTAGCGAACTAGTCTTCCGATCCAGGGGTCGTAGGTACGATTACCGGGAGGGGCATACTTTAGTAGAACTTTGCAATTCTCCCAACTATAACTGATTCTACATCAGATGCCAGTCACTGTCGGAAGCATGTTACTAGTGACTCTGTTTAGCAACTAAATCATGATATTTATCCTGCCTATGAACATTAAGAAAGTTGTATAGCCGCAGTGATCTGACCTTTACAATGAGTTGCTTCCGCGTTAAGCCCAACAAAAATGTTTCTATTTATCATAGTTCAGTATGGGCTATATTTCATCTTTTACGTATCTTTTTTACGTATGGATGGCATATAGTTAATTGGGGTTTTCGATCTGTTTACATCTCATTAAGAAACTTAGTTAAGAATTATTGACAATTTAAAACATCTTATTAAAAACGATTCATATTTAAAGTCATTCTGGGCATAGATAAGAATTAAAGGGAGATAAACGAGTATGTAATACAATGTATTTAAAAAGAACATGCTGCATTATTCCCCTTTGATTTGTTTAAGTTATCGGTCAAAATTAAATATTGTCCAATGTTTAAAAACAATTGGACTCAAGAATGAAATAAAATATTTATAAGCTTAAATTTGTAATATGATTTCTTTTTAGCACATTATGCTTATCAATTGCTAATTTTCACTAACTAACAATGACGATAACGATAATAATACTAATAATAATGACAATAATGATAATCATGATGATAATGATAATAATAACAGAAACAACAACAATAATAATAACAACATCAATTATAACAATGATAACAATTGCAACAGAAATATAATAACAGTAATAATAATAGTTTAGATTAATAAGATTCTTTCATTGATATGGAGATCAAAAACGTACACTCATGCTCGCACACACAACATCAGCCACACATATATTATAAGCGTAATAAAACATGAAAGAAAGAATACAAGGCATTAATCTACGAAAACAAACGTGTCTATTCAAAATTAATGTCTTGGGTCCACAAACAGTATATATTGTACTTGTCCACCTTAAAAGAAACAAAGTTTGTATTTAGTTCAATACATGATAAAAGCAAGTCTTGTCTGCAGAAAACACTTAACTTGTAAGATATATACCATTCATTTTTGAATTATCAAACGTTCCCGTCTTAAGACCATTACAAACATCAACAACACACACGTGAATCTGGTCCACGTTAACTGCAAGCCACAAAACCAAAACTTTTAATACCGTTGAGCATTCATCAATGATTTCACATATACATGTCATGTTCACTTTCTACATAATTAGTTCATCCAATTAGTCTAATATAGCAATAAGTATTCCTATGTATTACATTATAATTTAATATGATATAAGTCAATACAGTCTTTCTGTTACAGTCTATATATATTCTTTCTTATCAGTCAATTTTTGCAATATTCAATCAAATAGCACAGATTATGCATCAGAGTGAACACTTTTTTCATGACGACTTGCGTAATGAGCTGCATTATGTTAATAAAACTGTCATCAGGAATCTCCATTTTATGATCATCTAAATACCAATATTGCTTTGACTATGTATCAGCCTTTTTCTTGAGATTGGCATATTTATACATCGATAAATAACATGAAAGGTTCATTAAATTTGAATCACGAGCTACAGGACGTATAGTTTCTGAACTTCACGCGTTACAAGACAAACTCAAAATCATTTTATTTATCAAACTAAATCGATTCTTCCGTTTTTACATATTTCCTACGCCAAACGGATTAGTAAACCTTTTACCAAGTCAAATCCAATTTCTTTATTTTCAATACAACCAAAGTCAAATATTAACTGGTCTGGTAGTGTTTTTGGAACATTTGATTGACTTGTACTTGAGGATACAAGGGTCAAAATATGACCATGTTTCCTTTCCTTAACCAGGCGTACCATTATATCAACATAGCTCATCAGTTCTGCGTCATTCCCATCGGTTGTTTGATCAAAATCATAGATGACAAGAAAATGATTCGACTTCGGTATAACCTCTACCAGCAATTTAGATTTCAGCCTACCTAAGCGTAAAACATCATTGAAGTTTAGAGTTGCCTTCACGCCAAGATATTCAAATATTTGCTGTAGTTTGTAGCCATTATCTACCCTCTTTGGGTCACAAAGAATCAATATTGCGTGCTTTGTTTCATCTGTTGAATATGATGCTCCAATAGCCAAAGCTTGTTTCAATCGACGGAATTGTAATGCGTTATTAAACCTCATTTTGGCGACAGTTTTATCCCCATGTCTGAAAACATAGTATGCTCCTTCGATATTTGCTTTGATAAACAAATCTTCATTCATAAATGTAGGCCAATCAGGTAGAAACATAAGGATATCAAGCAGCAGCACAGCATCGTCAAATTTATGAATTTTTAGATAATTTTCAACTACATTTTGTATCTTTAAACAAATTTGGATCTGTTCAGAATGGGTTTCAGACATAAATAGAAGCTCTTGCAGAATGTCTATATGTTCCGAATACGCTTGCAACTTCTCATACAAGAACGATAAATCTTTCAAATTCTCCTTGGTGTTAGCCTGACCCATTAGAAATGTCTTCAATGTCGGGGCTGTGTTCCAACAATTCTTGAGTTCGGGTACCTTAGCAACAATTTTACAAGATAGTTCAAGGGACTTTTTGAAAGCCATTATCATTTCCTCTTTGTCGCTTTCTCTGTCAGAAGACCGATTAGTTTCTAAAATCTCTTGCCAACAGTAGCCGACTTGTTCATATGCGTTTGCTAAAACTACAAGGGATGTCTTCTGTTGTTTATCTTTTATTATATGCATGAATGTGTCTATGGCTTCATGGACTCTTCCAGTTTGTCTAAGTAGTAAACCTTTATCATATGAAGCACTCGTGTTCATTCCAAGCTCTAATGCCTTTTCAAGATGATAGATTATTTCATCAACAACCTCCTTATGTGTGCTGTAATTAATGTTCAGTAACTTTTGTGGATTTTTAAACAATTTTTTGTCGATTTCTCCTCTTTTTGAACTGTAAAGTGATCCTGGCTTGTCTTTTGTCGGTGCATTTAGTGTCCTAGAAGTTGTCTTATGCGTTTGCCATTGTTTAGGTTCAGTGGTATCATAACGCTGACTACTTTTTCCTGTATGTTTTTCAGTGGATATTGATGGAACATTTTGATATTCTAAACCTCTAGTGGTGCTAAAATCTTGTGGATCAGGTCTAGATTCCGCTACTCTATCTGATTCCGAGAATGGTTGGCGAGAGTACGGCTTTCTTTTTATTGATTGTACAAGCTGGTCTTTTAAAGCCAAAGCTAAATGATGATAGCTTAATGACGATGGTCCGCTCTCTATCGCTCTTCTGAATACTTCGATTGCTTTATTTGTTTTCTTTATGGTCTTGAAATGTTTTCCACAATGACCAAGGACAAATGTATCTTTATTTTGGTGTTCTAAAGCCTTATCGAAATAATCATCAGTAGACATATGGAGATCTTGGTCTTTAGGTAATATATCTGCAAACTGATTTGGAAATAAATTTTTCCTCCATCTGATATGTTTAGCGATTGTTCCGAGTAAAACGTACGCTCTTGGTTTCAAAGCTTCAAGAGTCGACGATTTGAAGTTAGATTTAATGATATATGCAGACAACTCACTTGCCGAGACAACACACGCTCTTGTAACTTCTAAATCTGAATCTCGACATACATTAAATGTATTAAACAATCGTACTTGAGCAAGAGCACAGCCAAAAGACCAAACGCAAATATTCTCTTCTAATTCAATGGATTGTGGAAAGCAAGATTTTACATATTCTTTAGCTTCTAGAATAACTTCTTGGTAGATATCAGATGCTGTTTTGTAAAACTGTATACCAAGTCTAGCGTACGTGTAAGCTATTTCTGCTTTAGCGATAATCATTTTCAATGGTTCTTTAGATACTTCTTGAAGTTTGGCGCACAGATCTCGAACTTCTTTATACTTTCGACCTTCTTCGACTAGAAACCGTCCACGGTTACAGAGGCCGGTTATGTTTTCAGTATATTCCTCTATTGATCTATCATTATATTGTAAGGCTGATTGTGTATCTCCTATGAGATAGTAAAGGAACGATAGTAAATTCAACGCTCTGCATTTCTCCATTGGAGTTTCAAAATCTTCCATTTCATTCTTTATATCACATATCTTTTGTTCAAGGTACTTTGGTTTTAAGGTCGACATATCAATTTCGATAGAAAAAGATGAAGGGTATTGGCTCAGTTGTTCTTTAAGATGTTGATCGGCTTCCATGTTTATTTGTCAAGTAGTTACTGTTGTATGTTCATAAATTGTGTTGCCACGATATAAACTTTCTGTGTGGGCTTGCCCTTAAACCCAACCAATACACGTGCTGCTGTAAAACGTAGTTTTCACTACTTTATGACTTATCAATCTGAAAAAGATAATATATTTTTTACATTTTGCTCAAAGTATGCAGCTCGTAGCTTATAGGTCAAGATCTTATATAAACTTCACATAAGACATATATGTAGTTAAAATGTTCATTACTATATTTGTCCTGATTTAAGTCATATTTAAATCAGATTTGTTATAGTTATGAAAGTTTATAATTAGTCAATAAATTTCGATAATGTGACGATCATTGATACGAAGTTACGTTTTTCCATTGAGTTTTTCTTCAGTTTTAACGCTGTGTCAACACAATTAAGGTTATTTTACGGCGTCCAGCTCACCTAACCTAGCTTTTCTGGACCCTTGTCTATAACCAGTACTCACATACCCTTCTACAAGGCCGGAAACTTCTCCATATTATCTAATCAATGGAGGAAAATTGACAATATTATCAAATTTCCATGGAAGAGTATAACCTACCCGGGTGGGATTCGAACCCGTACCTTCTTCGGGACACGAGATTCCAAATCCCACCGCGATACTAACTGCGCTATCGACCCGGGTTTTACGGGTTTTAACACTGTCCAATATGACGTCATTGCATCTATGTCAAAGGACGCGTCATCACGTCTTTGTTGTTAAACACTCATTGTTTATAGCTGGACAGAAAAGCATATAAGGAGAAAAATAAGTAGATCCCAGTCATTAATTAATTTTATTGTTAAACTGGTGACACTGTTGATTTAAGTTGGTTGTCTAGTGATTTTTGTCTAGTGATTTTGTGCCGGAGCAATAGAAATTGGCTCTATGAGAGCCTTGATTATTTAAGAGAATCTCATGATAGCCCGGGCAGCATGTTATCAAACATCTTACGATAATTTAGCCATACATTATAGAAGGATTTACGACTAAAATTGGTCATAAGACCTTTGATAATACCAGCCCCCGGCGAATTGTATACTACCCTACCCAATCAATATGTTTTATCCTGGTCACCGAATATATTGTCAATAGTCAGCGACAGAGTTTATCCACTAGTGTCGCTTGTCCAATTGATATATTTACGAGCTTATAAATATTGTATCTCAGTTACTATTGTTATCCTGCACTTCTAGTTTATTAGCCAAGCGACGGAGACTGTCTATGTTGATCACCCGTCCACTGGTCATCAGAGACGAGTCAATAGCTCGATTGTTGTAGCTGATTGAGTATCATTCATGTTTGTTCCAGTCCACTTGCATTCTCTTTGCCATCATTATTTTGTTATGGATAGCTCGGCGACGGAGACAGGCAACTCTGATCGCCCGTCCATTTGATAACAACAGAAATTCAGTGAAGCTCGACTGTCATAGTTGCACATGTCCAATCTTAGTGTATATACTTGTCTATGCATTTGTCTTCATTTGATTGTTTTATATTATTGTTTATATAGCATCATATCCCATTATATACGTATGTTTTGTTCCTGCTTGTTTGTCAATCATCGCTGATTATGTCGTATGATATTGTTTAGTGTTAGATTTTCTTTTTTTCGTTGCTTTATGTATTTATTGTTGATGAGTGTCTATATTGTGGCGTAATGATATGCTACAGTACGTTGCAACACTGTTGTGTGTATCATGTTTCTGGTTAAAAACACTTATATACTAACTTAGGATATAATTTATAATGACACCAGTTTGTATATGACGTTTAATAATGGTCTGTGATCGTTGTTGTTTACAGACAAACTTTATTAATTCTAAATCTAACATCATAACTTATAAGTCCAGATTCAAAGCAATGTTCCTACCTTATATGTTCGAGCCGCTAACAGCGCTCGAACGTCTTAATAAATTATTTATCCTAAACTACATGTTTCTAATCTGCGTTTCAAAAGCTAACTAATTTCATAGTGCAAATACTCATTAAGTAAGTTGACCATAATTATGAAGGAAGTGCATTCGGTCAATCTGTCGTATGTAGTCTATCATTTTGACACCGTAACGCCAGTTACGGTATAAGATATCTCTTGCATTGTAAGTTTGTGATCACGAAGTATTTCATCCTTAGTATTGTTCCATGTTTGTCTTATATTTGCTATGTCTTATCATTATGTTCATCTGATGCTTTGTGATAATTTGTTATATTATATATAATTGATATTGTAGTTATGTTGTATAGTTGCTTTTGTTTTATGTGTATATATTTCTATGACTTTTACATGTACCTTTTTGTATTATTTTACCAATCATAAAGCTAGGTAGCTCGAGGAAAATATGTTTTATCTTATAATTACTGTTTTATTTTTTGACGTCAAATAGCCGGTGCACGTTACAGTAAGTTTTAGCTCAAATGCCTAATTTCTCCAGACAATGTCATTCTAAACTCCTCGGACATTCACTGAGAATAACCTTGGACGTATTTTGACGCCATTTTAGAACTACCTAGAATATGATGGTGAAATAAATAATATGATCATATACTTCTCTCGATTTCATAAAAAAACACAAATCTATGCCACAGTATACCGCATTAAGTGTAAACTGTGCAAATATTTTGTTTGATTTTATTGTTTATCTTTTTATCATACATTGTACATTGTACCTCATTTTACATATTTGCAATGTGCTGATAAAAACCAATTTTTCTACATGTAATATACAGTGATAATGTATTGTGATAAACGTATAAAATTGATAAACGAATGTATGCCTTCCCTTTGGCCAAGTTTTTTTTGGTAAAGACGATTTACATTGACCTAGTGAAATCAATTTACTAAATGCGCAAAAAGTATTTCGTGCCCATTGTAACGTATCCAATATGGCAAACAATCAACGTGACAGCTATGACTTTGATCAATGAACATACTAGTAAACTATATAGCAGGTATAGCAAATAAGTACAGAGAATGTTAAGGGTAAATGTAAAGGGAAGTTGCAGTCCGAATGAAAAGTTAAACTTGCGCAAGGACCCTATAGGGTTCTTGACTTAATTGACACCACTGTCCTGTATCTTGATTTGGGCTAAGGCCCTATTATCAAAAGTTACACTGTTTTTGGACGTCAAAGAAAATAAAGATTTTTATATTTCAAACACCTCTAATGAGCAAGATGTTTTATTTAAATAAAAATATTGCTTAAATATGTATATACATAGTATTAACTATTGCATTTCAAAGAGAAAGTAAATCGAAACCAAAAGTAGAAGTTATGGTTATCAATACTTTCTTTAAACAATACTTTTTGGTCACAGTATGTTTAAGATGAAATCTTGTTATAGATAAAAACTACTTCAAATCACATAATTAAACTTTCTTAGATCAGACTTTTTTAAACAAATTGACACTTTGTCAAACATAAATTTAGAAAGCAGAATGGGGATGAATATTTTATTGTGTCCCAAAAGCATGCTATATTCTGATAACTTCGTGGTTGCAAAACAATTTTCAAGTCTTCTGGTAACGAATGTGACTTCATATACATGTAGTGGTTTTAACCGAAGCCGAATGACATACATGTTGTTAAGGATTTGACTATGAGTTGTAACAAACTCAACATAATATAAATAATATAATTATAGGCACGGCCTATTCATGGAAAAGACATGCAATATTTGCTTCCAAATAAAATTGTGAGGAGAAATGCAAGTAATAGGCCCTGTACCACAGGCAAATTTATACAGGAATACACTCAGCAGACATTCAGGCTAAGCGATCAACCTTAAATTCATCCTAACCTTCAAATGAAGGTTTCATAATGATAGACACAACGTTTCTTGCCTATATTTTATCTATTTATGTTTTTTTCTGCTTCAATAACATTTGGTCACAATGGTGTCTGAGTATTCTGAATCTACCATTTTGTACTATTCTCATACTCTGGGCAGAGGCTATCAAGATTGTCGATACATGCTTCTGATTCTTGATAGCCTCTTGAACCTTGGTATGAGAATTCTTCATACATGTAGGTTCTAATACTTCATAATTGATATATTCATGTACAGGGTTTTATATAGAATCTCTGTTTAAACTGAAAGGTCTCTTCAGCCTTCTACTTAATATTAAACATACAAATTTCTATCTAAATGTATTTTAGTAGAACCGCAGTTATATAGTCACATAATTGAGCATACTAAGCTTGGTTGTCTTGTGTGCAGAATTCTACTCTGAAATAAAACCTTATATAACAATAGTGGAAAGTAAGGGAAGTAACAACGTTGTAAACTTTGATTTCTTTTTATTGCTCATAACTGCAGCATTAAATACATGTACATTACAACAAATAGAAGACATAGCCCATAACTTGTCATAATTCACAGCGTCTTGAGTATCACCTGAAATATACAAAACAAATGCTTGAGATAGGATACAAAATATTTATGTGTAGAAAACCAACATAAATAACTTAGATCTACTTGCTTGAATCAGGGCACTTGATGAAAACTTAGATAAATCATTAAAATAATGATTTAATTCTGAAGTAGTCTATATAGAGTGCTATAAAAATACAGTATATAATAATGATGTTTCAAAGGTAATTATAACAACATAAATTGACAGCAACTAGACCAGTATTTAATTTGGTACATCATACACATTTTTACAACACAATAAGTTTGTATATAAGAGTAAGCCAGAAATGAAATATTACAGGGCTTTTTTAGGGGGTTTTGGGAAAAACGCACCTACCCAAATTGGGAATTTTTAACACGGTAAATATTCTGATTTGGGGGAAAAATATCGACAAATCAACCCAATTTGGAAATTCCATCATTAATGCTTCTGCATTAAATTTTTATTTGCCTTGCTTTGGTGTCTCTAAAAGTGTTGCAGTGCTCTTAAAGAGTTTGTTCTGACAGTTCAGTAAGGCTTTCACTGCAAATTCTCAGGTATTAATTGAAATCATGTTCAAAGCGAATTATTTAACAAGATTGGGATTTTTTTCTTGAAATTGGGAAAAAATGTTTTTTTGGCATTGGGAATGGGTCCCATATTTGGCCCCGTGAGAAAGGCTGAAAAAGTCTTGTATTATCAATAAATTAACTCAATTACCAGCAAACAACAGCAATATGTCTCATCATGATTCAATACCATTGCCATTTCGTCAAGTTTTTCCTCCATACAAATATTCTTTATTCTCCAACACAAATAACCTGCAAATATAAGATAAGACATAAATATATTAATAAAAACTGATATAACAATACATGCATATACATAGATTCTATAATAACCAGTTGTGTGCAGCAAACTTATGATAATACAGTTTAACTTAGGGCGGTCTTGATGCAAAAGATCATTTCCGGATTCGTCCCCAAGTACGAATCGGTAAGTGTACGAATGTCATAAATAAATGTTTGTTCGTTCTCACTGATTTCGAAACACATCTTTTGTTGCAAATTTGAGGCTACAGCATTCTTGCAATACTAATAAGTAAGCAATAAAGCTGTGTTTTACAGAAAAAACCAAGAACATAAAATGAAATGTCAACACAACACGTCAACAAATATGTTATGACGATGACTAGATTGTAGATTGTTATTTATTAGTTTCAAAATTGCATTTACGGTGAATGTCTGCATTGAATATACAAAACAGAATGAAAGAAATCTAACCTTGTATGGATAGTTGATTAAATCCAGCATTTCAGATAATTTCTGTATTGAACTTTGGTTGTCAACATCGATCACTCTCTCATTCTCATTCAGTCTCTGTGCAATATTTCACGAGGGATTACGTCATTCTAAGCTGAGTCATCTACGGGAAAAGTAGTATCGGTTACTTTCCTTTTCGTAAATTTAACCGTTGTTATTCTGATTTTAGGCCCCTTACAATATTAGACTGCTTTATTTGATTAAAAGTCATTTATATCGGGAGCAAGAGCCGCCATTTTGTTTTAAAAAAAATCTGTCCCAGAAATAAATAAATATTTATCCGGGGAATAAACTTCACCGTCCCACAATGCAACACCGGAACCAGAAGCGTTCCGAACGTGCAAATTTAGTCCAAAAAAAACCGACAGTATGTTATCGTTCCTGCATATGAATTGTGTGGAGCAAAGGGAGGTAATAAAAAACCGGAAGTGATCGACACAAAATTTAGTTTGGATAGTATATTGAAATTTATCCGCCAAAATCTCTCGCAATACATATACCTTAAGTTGAAAAAACTTTCGTCTTTTCTATATAAGTAGTTTTCTTCTCACAACTGAAGCAACTGAAACCTTTTTAGACCAAAATTGTTGACGGCTATTACGAAATAAATATGACCAAAAGGAAAAAAAATGTATATTTTCTTCTGCTGAAATTGTTTTTCACAATTATTTCTTAACATGTTTTTCAGTTTTTATTCATGCTTTGGTTCGCTGTCCTCTAACTTATTCCACAATCGTTTTTGGTGTGAATCTAGCCGCAAGAGCACCCAATTGCAAAAGCACTGCCAGTACTGTGGCATTCCGCTTGTGCCATGTCCATTCTTTCCATTCTCAATTGGAGCAAGTGTGTGAAACACTTTACTGGTTGCACTCAACAGTTCGAGAGCACTTTTGGACGACAGCTTTGAGACCACACTCCTCCAGCCAGACCCAAGATAGAGCAACGTTAATAGTCTCATTCGACTCATATAAGCAAAGTCTACCTCCGTGAAACCAGTCTTCATGGTAACACTTGGTCGTGTATCGAACCTAGCCACATGGAACGCAAATTAAATGCTTCTTTAAAGATTTATTGACAATGTTCTCACAATCTGATAAAATTCAGATCTAAAATTTTCACGCCTGCTCCCTTATTGGAGATCAGGCGGTTTCGTTATGAGGGTCATGTTCAGGTGGCGTTTTCTCACTTGATATTTATGTCGCAATCATCATGTTTAGAAACTTGTTTACATCGTCTACATCGCGTTATTTGAAAAGAGCCATTCAATCAGTCTATGAATAACATTAAGCCCGTCTCATACAGAACACACGGCTTATACGGTTGGCCACCCGTGTAAACCGTACATGCAACCGAACAAACCTTGTTCTGATCCGAGTCACACTCGGGCCATTCGAGTGTATCCGTGAGAGCCGTGTATGATTTTTAAAACTTTTAGGTTACATACCACTAAATGGTAACCGGAAGTGAGCATTTACCGGAAGTAGAAAGTGTGACATAGTCCTTATTTATTTTTTGAGAGTGCATGGATACCTCATTTGTGGTGCTTTTTAATATTGAAGAGTATGTATGTCTTTGACAATGCTTTTCCTATGAAAGTATGCAAAAATTCAATGGATCTGGTTTGTTTAGTCGCGAAAACTGGTTAAAAGGGGAGATGACTCTGTACGGCTGGTGAAGAGTTAAAAACCAGGACATTTTCAGGGTAGGAACTTTCAATCGAAATTTATTTTCTTATAAGTAACGTAACTTTTTTTCTAATACTGATCATTTTGAGGGGAATAGATAGATCTTTCAGCCTATATATGGTTTGGGGTATCTTACGTACCTTGGTCATAGTGTAATTTGTCATTGAAAATGAGACTTTTTATATACAACAAAGAAGGATTTTATTTAGTGGTATGTAACCTTTAAAAAACTGGTACGGGTGTCATGTCCGTGTATGATCGTATAAGCGATCGTATACGACCGTGAGAGACCGTGTGAGACCGTTTGAGACCGTATATACTACCGAACATGAAGTCCACTACACGAGTGAGCTCAACCGTGTCAATATCGTATATAAATCGTATGAACCAAAATTCGGCGGGTCCGTTTGTAAACTCTGTGAACGCCGAGTAATTCGAGTAAAGTTCGTATTTGATCGTACTAGACCGTAACAAACCGTACTTGAAAACATTTATTAATCGTATAAAAATCGTATGCAAATCGTGTTTAAATCGTGACAAACCTTGCATGACCTAGTGTATCCGTGCTTTATTCGTACACACTCGTGCTACATTAGAGTCTAGCTAGTACTAGTCAACCCGTGTATAACCGAGTATACCGTATGGGAATCTTGTCCCCAACCGTGTTCTGAGTGAGACCGCCTTTACCGTCAAATTAGCTCGCAAACCTCGGTCTAAAAACAGAAATAACGAAATCAAGATGCTATTAATAGTGTATCGTCTAAGTGAAAGCTAAACATTGATTAGTCGACACAAAGGTCATCACGACGCGAACCGTAGAGATCCTGCGCGACAGAGGTCTATAGGATATGTGTTAACGGAGATTGATGTCCTCACTACCTACCAGTCCCAAGATACAACTTCGCTACTGTTCCATTAAGACTCGGTTGAATAGCATATACACAATGTCTGTTTACCCGGTCTTTGAAGTCCCACTTTATTATTTCGGTACGGTTATTTCAAATGTCAGATAAATAAAGTTAAATATAGTGAATTCTGATGTATTTATGCTCGATGCTCATAATGTCACAGATCAGACGTCGATAGTTTCCGAATTCTGATATTAACTAACGACCTATGAGCGAAATTCACACAAAAGACTAAATAAAAAACCTCTGAACTGTAACACACTTTAGTTATTACCACCGGGTGTTGTTCAAGAGAGGTTGTACTGTATTTAGTTCATTTGAAAAAATGTTAACCTTGAGAAAAGAGGGGGATAAATAATTATAGAAAACGTAGACTTTACATGTAATAATGCTTTAAGCCCAATAAATAAATATTTCAAAATGAATTCACAAACAAATACATGTATCTCATTATTGATACTTGATAAAGAAACGGTCGAAAAATAAAAACTTCCAACTATTTTAAATTATAGTTACCTTTAGATCCATATAATTATTCTATCAATGGTTTAACTCCATTTCACGCCTATATTCGTGCACGTACACATCAGGGTATAACTTATACAAATTATCTTGTTCGATGATAACATATATAATAAAATCATGCGATATTGATTACCTAACCTATAAACAATTTTCTGAAAATAATACATGTGTATGTTATAATAAGCGTAAAGCACAATTATCGAAAATAACACGTCCATTTATTACAAAGTGAGACACAGATGTTTTAAAAACAACTCAAATGAAAAAGAACTCAATTGGGAAATGGAATTTCCGGGTAACATACATTATTTTCATTATTTTTCAAAGTGAAAGCAGATCAAAATCGAAAGTAGAATTTGGTTGTCATGTTTAAAACAATAGTTTGTACCACAGTATGTTTAAGATGCAGTAATCTGATAAAAACTTACTCTAAATTACATAATTAAGGTCTATTAAAAATGAATTTAAATCATAAATTGTCAATGTTAACGCAATATAAATATAGGACATAGGAGGATCTAGCGGGGAGTCAGGGGGGTATAGACCCGCTGGAATTTCAAAAATGTACGTGTCCATTAATGTATTTCTTGACTGTAAGTCATTTTTAAGTCGCATGAAGCATATTTTCTCGGTGCTTAACTTAGATTTAATGGTTATGTAGTTTTTATTTTTAATATGTTGCATTATTCTGCAAAATGTGGTTGTGGTTCGAAAGTTTGGACCCCCCCCCTTAGAAAAGTTCGGACCCCCAAGAAAAAGTCCTGGATCCGCCCCTGTATGATGCTCTTATAAAAGGACCCCCTTTTTAAGAAATGGGAACTTTATCAATCGCAAATTTAAGACATAAAACGTATGACATGTTTATTGTGTCATTGATGTAGAGCTGTAATCGAATCCATCGATATCGCTGTATCTTCGATATTTATTTTCCGATCAAAAATCGATATGCATTTTTGAAATATCGTTATTAAAGCCTGTTTTGGTAGATATCTTAAAGTCACAATTAAATTTGTGAGACAAAGTTTCATCGTAAGTGGAAACAGGTGCGCTGTCATAATATGAACTGATAGGTCTAAAACATCAAATGACGACATCTCCATTGAGGAAAATACTTTCAGTCCACAGAAGGTATAACATTCATGATGAATATACATCTATTACAAACTTATGACAACATAAATGGTCTGTATAGTACTGCAGTAAATGCATCTATATATATCGGTGTATCGTCATTGTTTATGTATCGATATACATGTATAATGCTATCGTCGATACGCTTTGAGCCTAATAATGACAGCTCTACTTCGATGTTAGTTGTATTTCAATTAAATTACCTTTTATAGACAGTTTCTCGTGTCTGTTGTTGATGAATAAATCTATTTATGGTGGCGTTAAGCTATTATCTAACTAGATCATGCAATGGTTAATCTAGAATAGTATTGTTCAACTTACGGGATCATTAATTTAATACGATGGAGTAGGGCGGGGCATCTTGAGTGCGTGGGATAGGGTGGATGGGCCGAAGTGCGTTATAAAATGTAAAACAGAGTAGAGCAGAGAAAAAAAATCAACAGCACAGAATAAAACATTAAATGCATAATTATAATCACCGGCGGAAATGAAGGGGTTCTTGAAAAATCTTCAAATATTCAATGAGAGTGATAACTTTTTTTATTCTATGATAAGTTTTATGTCGGTACTTCAATGGATTGGTACAAAACTACTGCACTTGCTTTATTTTTATCAATATAGTTAAACTAGATTTGCCCTAAATCATAGATTTTACATATTGTGATACTAACCATTTACATACAGAAACTTTTTAATTATACTGTATATTAGAATAATATATCATTTCCCGTCATACAGAAACTTCTAAATTATCGATTAGAATAATTTTATATTTCCCGTCATACAGAAACTTCTTAATTTTCCATTAAAATAATTTAATATTGCTTGCCATACATGCACTTCTTAATTATCCATTAAAATAATTTAATATTTCCCGCCATACATGCACTTCTTGATTATCCATTAAAATAATTTAATATTGCTTGCCATACAGAAATTTATCAATTATCCATTAGTACTATCCAATGCTGCTCACCGTACAGTAACTTCTTACTTATTCATTAAAATAATGTAATACTGCCCTCCATATAGAAACTTCTTCATTATACATTAAAATAAAATAATATTGGCCGCCATACAGAAACTTCTTAATTATCCATTAGAATAATCTAATATTGCTCGCCATACAAAAACTTCTTAATTATCCATTAAACTCATTTAATATTGCACACCATAAAGAAACTTCTTAATTATCCATTAGAATTAACAATTATTTGATATTGCCTGCCATAAAGGCATTTCCCATTATATCCCATGCTGTGTATAACCTGGATAAAATAAAGAAAATGTTCTGTTATGTTCTATAACCTATTCATCGCCGTTATATGACCTATAAAATGTGTTGCTACGGCGTTTAAACCAACAAAAACAAAACATCTATAACCTCTTTAATTTTTAGGTATTTCGACTTTCTTACTATGCTATTTTCAACAAAAATAGCTCGATTTGAATAAATATCTTAACACCTTTTTTCACGCTGTAAGAACATTGAGTGTCATTTTGATCATAGACTAGAATGCTTGGCATAAAAAGTCTTGAATATGAGTATCACATTGATAGTTGCAGCAATACATGTATTTAAGCTAGAACAGTAGAGCACTGTGTTATATACAAAGTTAAAGTTAAAGAACGGATTTGACATCTGCTTCCAAATATTTGTTAAGCCGTTTGTATGTTTTACGACAACACCTGACCATTGAAATACCTCCAAGCAGGTGGTAAATTGCTTGCTCAATGAAATTAGTAGTGCCCCTAGTGGAGTTCGAACGAAACCGGAACCTCTCGTTTCCTTACTGTGCATCCTACTACAGGACAACTGCTTCAAATGCAAACTTTCCTTTTAGCCCAAAATTTATAACAAGCACTAATTTCGTAAAAGCTGTAATTTTTAACCAAATTACTTGATATTTGCATGGAAAGGGCGATACCAACTATAACGCTCCTCCAAAACAATCTGCCCGAGTTTAAAAGAGCTGTAAGTATTTTAATTCTTGTTAGATGTACATGATACCTACTCGGTGCTAAGCAGAAAAGTATATATACATGTATTATTTGTCGCGCATCACATTACTAACGCCAGTTTTATGATATTTGCATGGAAAGCGGCACCACCAGTCATAGCTCTCTTCCAAAACAATCTGGCAGAAAGTAACCTGCTGTAGTGAGAATTTACAATCTCCTTGATTAGTATTCCTTGTTTGTCTGAACAGAGTCGTGCAATATTTACCTGTGGCACTTTTCACAAAAAATCTTACGATAAAAATCTTCGTAAGTCGAAAGCAAGAAACATTAATGATATTGTAACTTCTTTGATCAATTAATTCAAATTATTATTGAAGTATGTAGAATATTGTGTACCTTTTGAACATTATATCATAGTTAAGTTTATTATCCATCTTATTTTGAACTGCAAAAATATTGAAATTGATTTACGATACCATTTTTCGTAAGAAGTTTTGTGAAAAGGTCTCCTGGTTCTTGTCTTTCTGCAGAGTTCTGTTATTACAATGAACGAGTAAGATACATGAATTTAAACCATTTATTCAAATTACAGATGATAATTTGGTACGATATATGAAAAGCGCTAAAAGAAATAAAGCATACAACTGTGCTACAGATACAAAAAAAAACAATCGTGAGATCCGCGTACAGAGTGGCCAAAGAAATTCTAAAATAAAATTATGAAATGTTATATTTGTTTATATCACCGTGTTGTTGGTAGTATCAATAGTATCAGGGAAGAGCCATAACTAAGTGGAGAGCCGTAACTAAGTTACAGAACTTGTGGCTCAACCCGATTGTCGTATATACATATAGTTATTTGATATTTTGATATTTGTTGTATTGCTGTAAATGCAAATATGTATTACGGGCAATAAAATAAGTTTAACTAAAATAAACTGTCATTTATTTATAAATTTACCTATAATATATATTAATGTTATTTTTGGATTAATTTGAAGAGTTTTGAATTTGAAGATTTCTACAAACTACTCCTTTAAGTTGTTCAATTCTACAAATAAGTCCTTTAAGTTGTTCAATTCTAAAAATTAGTTCTTTGAGTTGTTCAATTCTACAAATTAGTCCTTTGAGTCGTTCAATTCCTTTAAGACGTATTACATTTTATATTGGAAGGAGCTCTCGAGCTAGCTTATACAGAAAGAAAATGTTTAATGAACGTATTCTGATTTGTCTTTATCTTGGAAGTATTTGCTTCTGGTCGATTATCAGTAGACTGAGTTCAAATGGAAATAAGTTATGATAATTTGGTGTTTTATGGCTAAGTTAATGTAGCATTTTGTTCAGATGATTATTGAATTTCTATAAGACGCCGGACTAGTTCAGTCAGTAAAGCACTAGTCTTCTAATCGAGGGGTCGTATGGGCATATTTTTGTCGAATTTTGCTATACTCCTTCTTTAACCTGACTCTAAATCATATGTCAGTCACTGGCAGACTCATGTACCGAGTGACTCTGGTTAACAACTAAATTCCGATATTTAACCTGCCTAGGAATATTGAGAAAGTTGAATAGCCGCCGTGATATGACCTTTACAATGAGTTGCTTCGACATTGAAACATGAACAAGAACTACACTTAAAAAAGATAACTGGCGCAGCTTTGTGGTTGCAAAGAATGTTATGACTAATAGTGAAACAAATATACTTAATTTGCAGAAGCTTGTTCTAAGATTTGACCTTGTGACTTAGTATTTGACCTGACATGAGTCGGACTCGCACTTGGCCTAGGTATTATTGATATGAACACTTCTAGCATGTTTCATTAAAAACGGATCAAATATACATGGCCTCTACAGTGTCCACAACAAAAGGTCAACGGCACCAGACAACTGACAAGATGGCTCTATATTGCTGATCTGAGGAATATATTAAAAGTAGGCCACTGGATCAAATTCAAACATTCTGAAAAATTTTCATCGAAATTGGGTAACAATTGTGGCATCTGAAGTGTAAACTTCAACGCCATTTTGATCTTTTAATGTACAAAGTCAAAAAGTTAATACCAAAAATTATAAACGACAATAATTCCACAAATATGAAAGCAAGGCTACAGTTTCTGCGCATTACAGTTCCCTAAAGTGAGATATATTTCTATGAAGTTTTCAAGTTGAAAGCTCTTAATATAGTTTTAAAGATATGCCGGATACTGATAACGCCCTTCGTCTGATTGGATACAGATAATCTATACTCGAAACTACCTTGCATGTTGACTCAGGGCACACCAACTGAACTCTTCGTTTATGCAGTGTGATGTTTAAAAATCAACACGGCAAAATCAATTAAATGGGTTGTGTTCTTTTTGTAATACACTTTCCATAAGTAAATAGATCCTGTCTTTAGCTTTAAGTGTACAAATTAATGAAATTAACCATAAAACGTTTGCATAAAAATAAAATATAAAGTTAACATCAGAAACGAGTAATATTTTTCACCGTCTTTCTGTGAACATAACGGGCCAATGAAAAGATGTTTAACAACGGAATTTTCTCTCATTAATATTTATTAGGTTGTACTTACAAGATTTTCAATTGATTTATTTGCAATTTGACCTTTGGGTCAAAAGCATTTCCAACTGGCTGCGCCAAAAAAAAGTTTCTATTTATCATAGTTTAGTATGGGCTACATTTTGTTAATACTATGACAAAATATCTTTTCAAAGTTACGTATGAACGGCATATGGTTAATTCGGGTTTTTAACCTGTTTACATCTCATCATGAAACTTAGTTTAGAGTTATTGACAATTTAAAACATTGTATTAAAAACGATTATACAAAAGTCATTATGGGCATAGATTAAAATTAAAGGGAGATAAACGAGTATGTAATATACTGTATTTAAAAGTGACACGCTGCATTATCCCCCTTTCGATTTGCATCAGTTATTGGTCAAAGAAATAAAACTATTTTGTTCAATATTTACAATTAATTGGAATCAAGAATAGAATTAGATTTTTATAAGCTTATATTTGTGATATGATAACTTTTTAGCACATTATTCTAATCAATTTCTGATTTCACTAATTCATCTTTGAAATGTATAATATGAAAAAATAGATATAACAATAACAATTACCATAAACATAGCCATAACCATAGCCATAGACATAACCATAGTCATAGCTATAATCAAAACCAAAACGATAACCATAACAATAACCATAGCAATAGTCATAGCCATAGCAATAGCCAAAACCATAGCTATATCATTAGCCATAACCATAACCATAGCAATAGCAATAACCATAGCAATAGCAATAACAATAACAGTAACAATGACATTAACAATAATAATAATAATAATTATTATCATAACAAAAGCAATAAAAATAATTTTAACAATGACAACAATTATAAAAAAATCCGCGCAAACTAGCGTGTCTATTCAAATTAAAGTCTGGTCCACAAACAGTCCTAATTGTACTCATTTTTTCCCTTCTAAAAAGAAAAAAAGTTTGTCAGTAGTTCAATACATGAAATAGCCAGTCTTGTTTGCAGGAAACACTTTAACTGTAGAATATAACAAGTAACAGATTTTTTTTACGAAGTTAAGTACAATGTACGTGGTTGCATTCTAAATATAACAATGCAATTTAGATACCCTAATGCTCTCGCTGACTCATTCACTTACGCGCTCACCGTCACATTCTTCCACTCGCACATGCTCTCACAAAACTCACATACACACGCCCCACTCGTGTGTTCATTACAATTATCATATTGGTAAATAAAAAGATTAAAATGTGAATGGAAAAGAAAGAAAATCAACATTTAGTTCAAATTATACAAGAATGCTAAACAATATAACAAAATAACAAAGTGTATGTAATATTACAATGCAGCTAAATACATGTACATACATGACTGTATAAATCATTGCAAATCAGCTGATAGTATACTATATATGTATCGAATATTACAATACAGCTCACAAAATACCATATACATACATGTATCAAACCATTGCAATACAGAGTGCAATATACCATATACAATGTACGCGCATGTATAAACCACAGATGTATGGATTATTACAAAACAGCTGACAAAATACAATTCAGCTGATAAAATACCATGTTTGTATCAAATATTACATTATAGCTGACAAATACTGAATACACGCGTGTATTAATCAATTCAATACAGAAGACAAAATACCATATGCATGCATGTATAAACGAATTTCCATAAAGCTGCCAAAGATCCATTAAAAAAACCCAATACAGCTAACCATATATGTATCAGAATTTAAAGCACAGCTAACAAAATAACATGTATGTATCATGTATTACAATACAGCTGTCAAAGTATCATACATGTTTTAAGAATTGCAGCACAGCTAACAAAATACCGTTTATGTATCAAATATTACAATACAGCTGTCAAAGTACCATATATGTATCAAGTATCACGATGCAGCTTTCAAAAACTACGTATGTATCAAATTTTACAATACAGCTGTCAAATTATCATAAATATGTATTAAATATTACAATACAAATTTTAAAGTGTCATAAATGTTACAAATATTACAATAAAGTTAACAAAGTACCATGTATGTATCAAATATTACAATTCAGCTGTCAAATAACTACATATATATGAAACATTACTTTACAGCTGTCAAAATGTCAAAAATGTAACAAGTATTACAATAAAGTTAACAAAGTACCATGTATGTATCAAATATTACAATACTGCTGACAAAGTGTCATTAATGTAACAAGTATTACAATACAGCAGTCAAAGTACCGTATATGTATCAAGTACATGTATTACAATACAGCTGTCAAAAACTACATCTGTATACAATATTACAATACAGCTGTCAAAGTGTCATAAATGTAACAAGTATTACAAAATACCAAATATTTTATAAAATATTACAATCAGCTGTCAAAGTACCATATAATGTATCAAATATTACAATTCAGCTGACAAAAACATATACAATGTATATATACTGTATTGCAATACAGATAATCACAAATAGTGTCAAATCTTGTGATTACAATATTCAATAATACAAACTCTTTGCTTTTGGATATGAAATAATGATTATTGTATTAAATTTGATAACATGAAAATAACGATATTATATATGAAAATTTGGTTCTAAGGATTTTGTTCTTGTGAATGCGAGGTTTATACAATAACCTAAGTTTATCATTAGTTTTCTATTTGTTTATTGAAGTAAATCACTGAATTTTTTCATGCTTGGTTTCTTAAAATATTTTTTAGGAATATGCTTATCACGAATGTCGGTATATTGACTACAGATCATTATGAAATGATATTCATCTTCGATATTATCTTTACAAAATAACAAATTCTTTCATTCCTAAGTTTTCTATTTCTGTCGTATCTTAGCGTTTCGATAAAAAGACGACTGGATGAAGTTCTTAATCTAGTAGTACAGTTTCTCAATTTTAATGAATTTAAAACGACTAAATATTTGAACATGCCAAAGTTAAGCTTTACATGAATGAAAAAAAAATTAAGAATTTCGTTTTTTTCTACATAAGTAAAAAGTTTTTGAATTGAACAAACAGTTACGGTTTTCTTGAACAAAAATTTCAAGGATTTAATTTCAATATTATGTGGATATTGAAACTAGTGACTAAAACCATAATCGTCAAGCGGTTTCTTAGCATTAGATATCCAGTTCTTTTTACCAGATCTATACCGAGACAAAGAATGTGTGTGAACAGATTTTAATAATAGATTATTAGAATTAATGACTTTAAACAAGTATTTGATGACTTGGACAAATTGATTAACATACGAAGGATGCCGACCTAATTCAGCATATATTGCGACATTGCTAGTTGATTGTTTAACCCCTAAGATCGATTTACAAAATTGTAAATGGACACGTTCTGACTCAGAAGACTAAGTAACTCCCCATATAGGACAGCCATAATTGACCCAACAAAAGCAACAAAAAGCTGCAATGCAATGTCAGGGCGAATATTGAATTTTCTTACATTATTAAGCAATGTGTACATAGCACTACCTTTAAGACACTTAATATTTAATACCAAGTTACCAGTATCGTTGAGAGAAACACCAATGTAATTGAAGTTGTCAACTTTTTTTTAGTTTTTCATGATTATAATACCAAACTTCATTAAGTTTTAAATGTCCTCTTTTTCTATAGCTATAATTTTAGTTTTGGAGGTGTTGATTTCTAATCCCTCCTTATTTATTACAATATTCGTATAGGGACATACAGGGACATTGATCGTGAGTAATCAACAGGAACAGGGTTACCACATATAACCATATCATCTGCAAATAACAATATTATGATGCAAATTTTATCAATGGTTGACCAGAATGAATATCATGTTGCATAAATAATTCTATATAGTTGTTGAGAAAAATGCAGAAGAATTCGTTTGACCATGTTTATGTCGATTGCTATTTAAACAAGTCAGAATATTTACCCCGGTACTTAACGCTAGATTTTACAATGTTATACATAGTTCAAAACATAGTCAATATTTTGCCATCTTATTTTCTATTGACCGAATCGAACGTTTTCTGTAGGTAAAAGATGCACAATATAACCGTTTTTTATCTTTAATATGCTGATCAAAGAGAATTTGCAGAACAAAAATTGCATGAACTGTACTGTGCATGAAGCAAAATTTTGCATCCGAAAGTATAATTATTTTGTTCGTTATACCAATTTTAACCCGTGCATCAAGAATACTTGTAAACAATTTAACCAAATTATTAAGCATTGTGATGCCTAGATAGTTAATAAATTGTTAATATTATTTTTTGTGGAGAAGTATAACGAAACTTTGCGCCCATTTTTTCGAGAAAAAGTGCTTGAATCTACCTAACTGCTCAAAATCAAACATATCATTTTGCAAGATATCAAACTAGTAGGCATCGTGTATTCTAGCTGCCGGGCTGTCATAAGTCCACATATATGTACAATATAAATATATATCAGTAGAAACATTAAAATAAGTTTTGTTTAATTTCAACCATATAATGGTATCAACTATAACACCAGAATTTATATCTGAGTTAATGTTTATTACTAAACTACCACTATTGCTTTTTGCACGCTTATGTTTAAATTTCCAATAAAAGTTATATCAATGAAAGTTTGTCTACTCCAAGACTCAGTTAGAATGATAAAGTCATTTGAAATTCAATTACGCATTAATTCATCGTCACTCAACTCATCGTAACTTAAACCGTTACAGTTCCACACTAATACTCTAAGTCCATCCTTTAAAGCTTCCTTCAATTTTGGAATGAGTTTCTTCCGCTTTCATCCTCAACGAAATTCTATCCACTCTTCACAGGGACACAGTTAATATACAGGGTGTCGTAGGATAACCAAGCTAACTTATTTTTCTTTAAAGCTTCCTTCAATTTTGGGATGAGTTTTTCCCGCCTCTCAACGATTTCAAGAGGAAACTGTTCATTAATGTAATAATTTGTTCCTTTCAGGTTTTCAGTATCATAAGGTTTTTCATCAGCTTTTCAGTTATATTTACGAATTTCAAATTATTTCTCATTGAATGAAATTCAATACATGTTAATGACTCTTTGATTTTCTCATTCTCCTGGGTAAAATTTCTAATGTATATTTATCCGCTTTATCAACAAATTCTTTATAGTCAACCCTTTTATCTAGGTTCATAACTTTAGCATTAACATCAGTATGTACATCATGAATTTTCAACCACATCTTGCTCATATACAGTCCATTCGCGTTCGCTCAAAACGCGTTCGCTCGTAATTACGGTTTCGCTCGAGATCGTATCTTGGTCCCGATCGAATTTACTCTAAAGTTCATTTAAAAAAGATGCGATAACTCAAAATGCGTTGACTCGTATTTTACGTTAACTCGAGCTGGATTTCGGAGTCCCGTCAATGATAAAATAACTTGAAAATTACGCGCTGGCTCAAAGTATTGATTTTTGAAAATTTTTGCACCTTTCACGGCCAGGTATCATTATCCGATGAATAGCCTTTTGTTTGACGTGTCACTCGCCATTGAAAACTTATCAAATTAAATCAAACTGTGATAATGTTTAATCTTGTTTAATTTAAACGTGTCATTACGTGTAATTAACTGAATTTTACATCTTACCTACCTGTACTGGTACAGCATATTAAATCGAACCTTATGACAGTACGTCGTACGTCGAGAAATGTTAGTTAAATAAAAGCAAGATTGAACAAAATGTGTATTTTTTATATTTTAATTCCAGATAAAATTACACATTCTTCACAAAAAATCGCGTACATATAAGTGAAGTTTTATTCACAACAAGGACGATAGCAAAAACAAAATGAGTTTCAAAGTGCATGTATATGTATTCCACATAAAACAAAGAAAGGTTAAAATTGAGGACATTGACATCATCAAGTTTAACAAAATGAACAATTTTATGTTATGTTAAATGCACTTAACAAGAACACATTTAAAATTAGGAAAAATAACACCATTGAATTATTACATGTCTTTTATTCAAACTCAAATCTACATCAACATCTAATATTGTGACAGCGTGAGACGACGCCATTCGGAACAACCTCGGCGATCATCTACGAAGATATACCTCGGAAATCAGACGTAGAAGGATTACAACCAAGTTATAAGGTCCGGCAATAGTCACTTTTATGTCAACATTTTATAATAACATTGTTTCACGCTTTACCACATCGTTTCATTCGTACAATATCTCACGAGTCGTATTTCTGTGTAGTTCAGACTATATTACCGCAGAAACCAAAATTCCTAGATCTACTTTTTCACCTTATGTTATTCGAGGTTTTTATGCGTAGAAGATCGCCGAGGTTGTTCCGAATGAGACGACGCCTTTAAAGTGAATATCACGATGTGGAAAAATTACAAAAAAACAAGATGGCGGATCTGTTATACGTTAACTCGAGATCGCGTTCGCTCGAGCATTTTTTGAATTCCCGTCCGATTTCGAGCGAACGCGAATGGACTGTATATTTCATCCATTAAAATTATTAAATTTTCCCGTCTATAGCCCATTTCAAACATCAACAACACAAGTAATTCTGGTCAACGAAAACTGTAAGCGTCAAAACCAAAACCTTCAGTACCGTTGCACATTCATCAATGAAATCACATATACATGTCATGTTCACTTTCTACATAATTAGTTCATCCAATTAGTTTAATATAGCAATATGTACTCATATATATTACATTATAATTTGGATACGATATGAGTCAATATAAACTTTCTGTTGAAGTCTTTATATTTCTTTATTATCAGACAATTTTGGCAATATTCAATCAACTAGCATAATTCTGCGTCAGAGTGAACAATTTTTCATGGCAACTTGCGAAGTGAGCTGCATTACGTTGATAAATAAATTTAAATCACGAGCTACAGGACATAAAGTTTCTGAACTTCACGCGCTACAATACAAACTCAAACTCATTTTATTTATCAAACTAAATTGATTCTTCTGTTATTACATATTTCCTACGCTAAACGGTTAAGTAAATCTTTTACCAAGTCAAACCCAGTTTCTTTATTTTCAATACAACCAAAGTCAAATACTAACTGATTTGGTAGTGTTTTTGGAACATTTGATTGACTTGTACTTGAAGATACAAGGGTCAAAATATGACCATGTTTCCTTTCCTTTACCAAGCGTACCATTATATCAACGTAACTCATTAGTTCTGCGTCATTCCCGTCGGTTGTTTGATCAAAATCATAGATGACAAGAAAATGATTCGACTCCTGTATAACCTCTACCAGCAATTTAGATTTCAACCTACCTAAGCGTAAAACATCATTGAAGTTTAGAGTTGCCTTCACGCCTAGATATTTAAATATTTGCTGCAGTTTGTAGCCATTATCTACCCTCTTTTGATCACAAAGAATCAATATTGCGTGGTCTGTTTTATCTCCTGAATATGATGCTCCAATTGTCAAAGCATGTTGCAATCGACGGAATTGTAATGCATTATCAAACCTCATACTGGCGACAGTTTTATCCCCATGTCTGAAAGCATAGTATGCTCCTTCGATATTTGCTTTAATAAACAACTCTACATTCATAAATGTAAGCCAATCCGGTAGGCACATAAGGATATCGAGCAACAGCACAGCATCGTCAAATTTATCGATTTTTAAATAGTTTTCAACTATTTTTAAACAAATTTGTGTATGTTCTGAATTGGTTTCAGACTTCAATAGAAGCTGTTGCAGAATGTCTATATTTTCCGAATACGCTTGCAACTTATCATACAAAAATGATAAATCTTTCAAATTTTCCTTGGTGTTTGCCTGACCCATTAGAAATGTTTTCAATGTCGGGGCAGTGCTCCAGCAATTTTTGAGTTCGGGTACCTTAGCAACAATTTTACACGATATTTCAATGGACTTTTTGAAAGCCATTATCATATCCACTTTGTCACTTTCTTTGTCAGTAGACTGATGAGTTTTTGAAATCTCTTGCAAACACAAACCGACTTGTTCATATGCGTTTGCCAACATTATAAGGGATGTCTTTTGGTGTTCATCTTTGATTATTTCCATGAATGCATCTTTGGCTTTATCAACTCTACCAATTTGTCTAAGTAGAAAACCTTTATCATATAAAGCGCCCATGTTCATCCCAAGTTCTATTGCTTTTTCAAGATGATATATTATTTCATCAACTTCCTTCTTATTTGTGTCGTAATCAATGTTCGGTAGCTTTCGTGGAATTTTAAACAGTCTTCTGTCAATTTCTTCTCTTTTTGAACTATATTCGCATCCAGTCTTCCTTTTTGTTAGTGCATTTGTTGCCGTAGAAGTTGCCTTATGCGTTTGCCATTCTTTAGGTCCAGTGGTTTCATAACTCTGACTACTTTTTCCTGTATGTTTTCCACTGAAGATTGATCGAACATTATGATATTCTAAACCTCTTGTGGTTCTTAAATTGTGTCGATCATGTATCAAATCCGCTTCTCTATCTTGGCGAGATTGTCTTGATTGTTGAAGCTGCTGTTTTAAAGCCAAAGCTAAATGGTGATGACCAAATGACGATGGTCTGCTCTCTATCGCTCTTCTGAATACTTCGATTGCTTTATTTGTTTTCTTTATGGTCTTGAAATGTTTTCCACAATGACCAAGGACAAATGTATCTTTATTTTGGTGTTCTAAAGCCTTATCGAAATAATCATCAGTAGACATATGGAGATCTTGGTCTTTAGGTAATATATCTTGAAGTTGATTAGAACATTTATTTTCCCTATATTGGATATGTTCAGCGACTTTTCCGAGTACTACGTACGCTCTTAGTTTCAAAGCCTCAAGAGTCGACGATTTGAAGTCAGATTTAATAATATATGCAGACAACTCACTTGCTGAGACAACACACGCTCTTGTAACTTCTAAATCTGAATCTCGACATACATTAAATGTATTAAACAATCGTACTTGAGCAAGAGCACAGCCAAAATACCAAACGCAAATATTCTCTTCTAATTCAATGGATTGTGGAAAGCAAGATTTTGAATATTCTCTAGCTTCTAGAATAACTTCTTGGTAGATATCTGATGCTTGTTTGTAAAACTTTACACCTAGTCTAGCGTACGTGTAAGCTTTTTCTGCTTTAGCGATAATCATTTTCAACGGTTCTTTAGATACTTCTTGAAGTTTGACGCACAGATCTTGAACTTCTTTATACTTTTGTCCTTCTTCGACTAGAAACCATCCACGGTTACAAAGGCCGGTTATGTTATCAGTATATGTCTCTATTGATCTATCATTATATTGTAATGCAGATTGTGGTTTTCCTATTAGATAGTAAAGGAACGATAGTAAATTAAATGCTCTACATTTTTGCATTGGAGTTTTAAAATCTTCCATTTCATTCTCTATATTACATATCCTTTGTTCAAGGTACTTTGGTTTTAAGGTGGACATATCATTTTTGACAGAAAAAGATGAATGATATTGGCTAAGTTGTTCTATAAGATGTTGATCGGCTTCCATGTTTATTAGTCAAGTAGTTATTGTTGTATGTTCATGAATTGTGTTGCTACGATAACCTTTTTGTGTGGGCGTGCCGCTGAACCCAACCTATGCATTTGCCGCTCTAAGAACGTAGTCTTCCCTACTTCATGGCTTATTAATCTGAAAAAGATGTACTTAGCGGCAAACGTCTTGTCCGGTGGTGTTTTTTATGATTTTTAAAAAACTACCGTAGGTACACCCCGATTTTTTACAATGTACTGACCTAATTATATCAAGGACATTTTATCAATGACATGTGTTAAATCATCGGCAACCATGGCGATACCACGTGGACGTCGTTTTCCTCGTGCACCCCTGTACACATCATTGCATACACATTTCAACCGCTATTTTAGCGTTTATTGAGTGAATAACACTCTAAAAAAATGCTTATTTTTGAAAATATGCATATGTCAAATGATCAGTGTGTTGGCGTCATTGGGCATTTTGAAGCAGGTGTCCGAGCAACAGATGTTGCACGTCACTTTGGCGTTTCTGAAAGTACAGTTAGACGTTTAAGACAGAAGTTTGCTACTTTAGGGTCTGTAACTGATCTGCCAAGACCAGGACGTCCTTAAGTGACGACTTGGCGTCAAGACTGTCAAATCTTTTTTAACGCATTTACGGAATCGTTTTATCGTACCAGCTGACACTGCAAGACAAACACCTGGCTGAAACCGACCAATGATAAGCCCAGATACTGTTAGACGACGTTCAAATGCGGTGAGTTTACGTTGCAGACGTCCCTATATTGGTGCGAGATTGACGCGTCACTATCGCAATGAACGTCTCCAATGGTCTTTTTTGCACAGGCTTTGGAGGTTAGTTAGATGGAATCATGTTTTGTTACAGACGAAAGCAAATTTAACGTCTAGACCAACGACCGTCGTAACAACGTCTATCGTGGCAATAGCGAGCGTTTTGCAGACGAATGCGTCACAGAATGTAACAGGTGGGGCGGACCAAGCACAATGGTATGGACAGGTATAACATTAAGCGCAAAAAATCGTTAAGTTTTTCTTGATTTTGGTTGAGGACGTGGCATGTCGGCCACATGCTGCAAGGTTAACCCGATCCTTTTTGGATACGGATGGCATCAATGTTTCTCCTTAGCTAGCGTTATCGCAAGACTTGAACCCAATTGAGCATCTCTGGGAATACATCAATTGAGAATTCGGAGGCGCGAGTTGACAATAACTTGAAAAACTTAGAAACATGTGTAACTTTTCAAATGCTACCTTAAATTAAAAAGAAACACCAATATTTTGCTTATTTTTCAACAAACACCCCCCCCCACCAAATGCAAAGATTGTCGCAAGAACATGGTTGTTTACGATAACACAAAATTTACTTCACGAATTTAAACATTATTGGATAAAAATGCACATGCATTGAGAGGACAAGACTTTTGCCGCTAATTTAATTTTTTTTTACATTTTGCTCAAAATATGAAGCCCCTAGCTAAAAGGTTAATATCAACAATAAACTTCTCATAAGATTTAGTGAAAATCATTACTTTTTGTCCTGATTTAATTCCTATTTAAATAAGATTTGTTATAATCATTATAGGGTATAATTAGTCAAAACAAATTGACAGGATTTAGCTCAAATGCTCACTGTTTTCAGTCAATGTCATTCGGTCCTCGGACATTCACTAGGAATTACCTCTGACATATCTGGACGCTATTTTCGGCTATCTTTGAGTCACATGCCCAAACTAAATACTTCAATCGGTGTTGAAGTAAATAAATCCGTCATCGTTTAGGCGATGATGAACGTCTCGAGTGATATCCGCTGATATTTATGGGAAAAGGTGTATGTACAAAGCCACATGTGTTTACGACAAGAATTGTTTTGCATAACCGCTACAAGCTTCGCCTAAGATTCGCCTAGCATATTTAGTAAAAACCTAATGCCTGACGAGAGAGTCATATAGTGCCGACTTGATTTGCCAGAGCGGCTTACGAACCGGCGTTAACCAATCACCGATCGGTTTGCCCCGGTCTGACATATGGATCAAACGGTCCAGTTATTTAAAATGGCATCAATAGCTACGGCTGTGCTTGTAATCAAAATAATTAGCGAAGTATTGATAAGTGATAACTAGGATAACGATGAATTACTGTTGAAGACTGTCGCATCTGTGCGTGAAAATAAATTATTTAATCTTCAATATTTTTAAGTTCGTGTCTGGCGAGCTAAATGTCTGCAGGGTACTTATAATATTACTCTTACATAAACGAGACGTGACGGCAGTTACACTAAACATCAATCAGTATTTAACCTATAAAATTTGAAAAAAATATATTAGTTTCATTTGTTTCCATTTTCAGCCATATTGTCACGCGCTCGCCGCTCAGACGTAACCGGCGTATTCGGCGTACACCGGCTAATGATTCCGGCTTAATCTCTGAATAAATCAAGTGATCTGCCGGTCCCTGTTTAGGAATCGGGGCACGTCGGCTTGAGCGGCCCTGGCAAATCAAGTCGGCCCATTACAAAGAAATCCAATATGCAAAGGAACTTTTGAAAAGTGAAGTAAGTCTTTTTGTATATTCTGACTATTTAAAAGAAGCAAGAAAATGTGTGTTGCTGATAGGGAAGAAATCAAACAACTAAGGAGGAATGTGCAGTACTAAATATGCTTACATCGTCGCTAGGGACTATTTTAACAAAAACTGCTGTCTCCGCTTGTCCTGATAGTGCGATTCAGGCTAAGCCTAATCTTGAAGATTTTTGGAAGCTAGAGTCGATTGGAATAAGTGACAAACCAGTAGATACAAACGATGAAATTGCTCTTAAGTCTTTCAAAGAAAATATCATGTTCGTAAATGGTCGATACAATGTTACCTGGTCGTGGTCATGATCATATAACACTTGTGCTCAGGGAACTTCATTGGCTCCCTGTTTTTCAGCGGATCAGCTAAAAAGCTCTTGATATATACATATAAAGCACTTAACAACCAATGTCTCATATATATCCAAGACCTAATAGGTGTTTACATACCCAACGACCTCCATTCAAGCAATTCATTATCTAATATTGTCCCACGTTCTAGGACGATTACTTTTGGTAATCGTAGTTTCGGCCATGCTGCACCAAACCTGTGGAATTCCCTTCCGTACTCACTCAAGTGTGCCTAGTCTCTAAATACTTTTAAGGAAAAGTTAAAGACCTACTTGTGTGTTAATTACTGTGATCACTAAACCAATTACTCAGGGTCAATAAACTACGACTTTGGAATAGACCAATTAAATGAACCAATCTTAGACTGCTTAAAGTTGTTTATTAATAAGTCCAGTTGTGATGTTAATGATACAGGGAAAATTCTTTTAGTGAATATAAACTATCTGGCTAAATAATCTTAAAATCTACCCAAATTATGAACATATAACATCATGAAAGCATAAAATTAATAAATTCTTAACTACAAACCATTTAGGTTTATTACAAAATTATGTCCGGCCACGTAATGGATGTTCTAGTGGGATGCTTGCATTAGAGTCCGACCTTGCATCTTGCAATTATGGTTTTTTCAGGGCATTTATGGCCACTTTCCCTAGTGGCAGGGTTTGACTTTCCACGGATTATATACTCACTACCTTTAAGATTAATACTTCATCAAACAAATTAGGCGCTGACATTGATAGATGTTCGGGCGGGGTCCTTGGAATGGGATCCGAATTTGTACCTTGCAATCACGGATTCTTCCGTGACATCTAACTGGGTTCTCTATTCGCTAGAGGCAGCCTTTCCATTGATAATCTGATTATAACCTATCTTTTAAAGTTTATCCAAGGAATCAGGGACTGTCATTGAAGGATGTTCTAGAGGGATACTTAGATTAGAATCCGACTTTGCACCTTGCAATCATGGATTTTTGAAGGCATCTCATCTGGTTCCCATTAGTTGGTGGCTGCCTTTATTCATAATCTAATCATAACCTTTTATCACTTTTCTTTATCTGACCACGATAAATAGCATAATGGTTGGTGGGATTCGCGGGCAATGATGGTAATGGATGTTCGGGGGGGAGCTTTGGATTAGAATCCAACTTTTCACCTTGTAATCATAACTTTTGTGGCATCTATAGCCTGATTCACAATTGACCATTGAATGCCGTTCTACCAACAATCCATTACCACTCATGTACTATCTATCTTTTACAGTTAAAAATTCACTTGTTATATTATTTTGTTGTTTTTAAACTACTATTCGCACTTAATTGATCACTAATTCTTTGTTTCATATTATAGCTCGTTTAGGTTAAATTGAGCCAAAATACAACGATACCATTTTTATACACAGGTGGATTTATGTTAAGTACACGTAATTATCGACTATTATCAGAGTGTTTTTTGATGTATTAAATTTAGCACGTTAACACATGTTCCGCGCATTAAGACATGATTTATACTTTCATTACACTAATCAGCTGACCTCCCTGTTTTATGTAATACCTGAGTCCCAAATATGTAATCAAACTGAGTCGTTTATCAAGTCAAGTTATCCTAAACGAACTATAGTCTTCAACTTATGTTTTTATATTTCATCATTTCTTAATCGTTTTTATTTTCGTTGTTATGTTAACTCGTATTTCACATGATACAAAGCGCTTTTGAACATATATTCAATATGAAAAGAGCGCCATACCAATGCGGCACATAATAAAAATAATTATTATAATATAAATAATAAATGACAAGCCAGATATCCTTCCCAAATATAATGACAATATAAAAGATCTGCCTACAAAGGGAATTATGGAAAAGGTAGAAAAGAAAAATAATGGATCCGTCTTGAAACATTACATACCCCATCATGCCGTATTAACTTTACAAAAGACAGCAACAAAAAAGAGAATAGTATGACGTTTTAGCAATGACACCAGCATATGTTTAAAGTTAAAATAAAAATATGTATCGAGGATCAGTGATGATCCATCATCTGTGTGAACATTTAATGAGATATTGTCTTTACAAAGGGTTTCTTGTTGCAGACATAGAAAGGCATTTCTTCAGATAGCATTACAGTCTATAGAGAGATGTCACAAGGTTTATGTGGATCATAGATATCAATACACCTACTACAAACCATCAGATTTCGGAAGAATATAGGTTTACTAGGGTACTTTTTGGTATTATATGGAGCCCTTTTTTACTCGGAGCAACTTTGGAACATCATCTCGACATGTAAGGTAGTAAATTCACTGAGAAGCTTAAAGGAGAAATGTACGTCGACAATCTTATCACCTGAACAAAAAGTGAAAAGAAAGCTATCGAGCTTTTCAAGTCAGCGAAACCAATATCTAATGAAACTTCAATGAATTTGCTAGAGTGGTTGTCAAATAGTGATCAATTCAATGAGTTTATTCCTATGTTTGATCGTGCTGAAAATAAAGAAATGTGCATTCTCGGACATTCATGGAATTCTAAGGAAGATTTAATTGCTTTTAAACAACCAAACAATACAAGATATGTGGAACAAGTGACCAAACAAGTGATTCTCAATAATTTAGCTTCAGTGTTTGATCCGTTAGGATTATTTCACCTGTTTTTTTTACATGGAAATGTGTTATTGCAAAGACTTTGGAACGAAGGAATTGATTGGGACGAAATAATTCTTGTTGTGCTTCTGTGATTCTTCATCAGTCGCGTATGCGACGGCAATACATTTATATCAGTGCAATGAAGAACAGTCTTCGTGCAATTTGATATGTGCAAAGACAAGACTTGCTCCTGTGAAAAGTTTAACTAACCCTAAATTAGAATTAACTTGGCAGTATTGATTGGAGCCAGATCTTTATCATTTGTGAAGGAGCAATTGAAGTTTATTTTATGGACGGATTCACAAGCAGTAATTGGTTTGATTTATAGTACAAAGGATCTACCAACCTTCGTCCGAAACCGTGTAAATGAAACAAAAAGTCATAGAGACCGGCAGATTTAGTGACAAGAGGTTCAACGGTAAAAGCGTTAAGTAACAACAGTATATAATGGCATGGTCCCGAGTTCATACAACAACCATGTAAAAAGTGGATACTTTGTCGACAGTCATATCACAAATAGAAATTTGATGAGCGAGTTCTTGTGACTTCAGATAACAAAGAAGTAGCTAATGAAGAATTGTATGGAAACATTCATCCATTTGGGATAAATTATGAAAGATTTTCATCTGTTAGCAAGCTTTTCCGTGTGACTTCATATGTGATTCGATTTGTCAGGAAGTTACAAGGAAAGGTGTTTGGACAAACTACTCTTACATGTGAGAAATTAGAAAAGGCTAAAATATTATCATGGTTAAAACATATTCACAAAAAGAACTATCCAACGGAGTATAAGAAATCTGCAAAACCAACAGGTTCACGTAAACAGCTAAGTGTTTATTATATAACAGTGGATGATTACGATGTTTAGGAAAATTAAGTCATTCTCAATTATTGGAGGGAGTTCAAACTGTACTTCAAAATTTTGTATGGGAAAAGGGAAAATAAAATCTTTGTATTTTGAACTGATCGTATTTGCCAGTAGTACAGAGTAGAGTTAATATTTCGCCCACATATTTTGCTCTGCACGATTCGTACTTAAATCTTCTGTTTAAGAAGTAATCTTTAGTATGGATTTGTTAGGTTTAAATGCGCCCGAAAGTCTTCTGTATTTTAGTACTTTGATACATGTTTGCAATATGCTGATAAAAACCAATTTACTACATGAAATATACAGAGATCAATGCATAGTGATAAATATATATAAGTATACCTTCAGATAAACAGCGGCCAAAATCTATTTACATTGTACTTGAAAAAACTGAATTAGAATACGGTGGCACACCACAGTTTCAGAGCCGCATTGTCGAAGTGGCCAGGGTCAAATTTTTAAATAATAGAAACTTTGGCAGTTGGTTTGCATTTTTGAGGTTTAAAATATTTTTGATTGCTATATCTAAAGTTTCAACAGCTAGTGTTGCATTCTAATTATTAGGTATAATAGGTTTTAAGGGTATTGACCGAGGTATTTCGAAAAATATCTGTCAGATGCGAATGTATCTATTTGCGGAGGTAGCACAGAAATCAGCTGTTCATTTTCAAGGTATCTCAGAAATTGAAAAATTAGCGCCATAAAGTCATGGTGAACACCCTATTTCCTTGTTATTTTCTGATTGTGCAGTGTTAAGGGTACATTAGACAGTGTAGTATATATTGCTATCATTTGAATTAAGATTTCTGTGGGACTTTGCGTGTAGGGAAAATTCGCCATTTTGTCACCTATTTTCGCGACCATCAAAACAAAGGCCCCTCAGGCAGAAAAGTTTGTTTTGATCATGTGTATTTTATTGTTTTTATTGAGAAACATATATTCATGCAAATTTTGATAATCATTTGTTTCAGGTGTGTGATTAGTGACTAGTGTGTGAGCTTTTCATTGTGTGGCGGGGTATTTTCAGCCGAGAAGCCGAGGAAACTGTGGTGTGCCACCTACACGGTTAACTATGCATCAGTACCTAATCAGGTTTTAAATTACTTTGTATTCATGAATTAAATTTCCTGTAGTCATGTAGTATGCGAAATAATTTACAATTTAATAATGATAGTATAAAAAAATATCCAACGATTTTGTCTTCATGCGCCGCACTATATTCTGTTGCGTACCAAATCGCCGAATACTGGAAATGGTTGTGCGGGTTAGTATCTATACCTCTAGGTTATATTTTCACCTGCTATTTATAGAATGCGGTATTGCATAATCAAGAATAAATAAAGGAAGGATATTGGCCGTATAAATAATTTCATGATCAACTCCACAAAAGTGCGTCCCAAGAAGTCAACCTCGATTAGAAGATTTGATTAAAACCCGATCTAAAATTCTCCGCTCGCCCACATGCTTTACTGAAGATCTGGCTGTTTCGTTATGAGGGTAACGTTCAGGTGACGTTACGCAATTTGAGTAAATCAGTCCAATCACAACCTGTAAATAAAACCGCCGTCAAGATGCTATAAATGTTGTTTTGCCCCGATGAAGGCTACGCATTGATTGGTCGACACAAAGGTCATCTCGACGTGACCATCGGAGCGACCCTAAGAGATCCTATACGACAGCGGTCTATAGGATATCTGTTTACGGAGATTGATATTTCCCTTGGGCATTATTTAATTGAATTAAACTCTGTAGTGCAACAACCACTTCACATAAACACACTTTAGTCGTTATCACTGGGTGTTGTTCAAGAGAGGTTGTACTGTATAAAGTTTATTTAAAAAAGGAGGTGCAAATCTTGAGCTTTGAGGGGGTAAAAAATTATGGAAGACGTAGACTTTACATATATTATGTCTTTTCAACCCTAATAAATCAATACATTTTTTGTATTGATTTATTTGTATTTGTATTATATTTTTTGTGTGATTTGTATTTCAAAATAGAGTCACAAAAATCATGTATAGTTCTGTTATATTAACCTGTCATAACTTGAATAATTTCACGATCTCAGAATGTGTTATCATCCAACTTCTTTTTAACCATTGAGCCTCCGATCCATATTAATCCATATTAATTATTAATAATCTATTATATAACTATATATGCAGTGATTTTTGCACGAAATGAGTTAAAATTAACATATTCAGTGATCGTGTAATGATTTAAGTTGCGAAAGATTAATACAATAGAACTACATGTATACCTCACAAATATTACTTGGTAAAGAAACGATCGAAATATAAAAACTTTAAACTATTTCATAGTTACCTTTATTTCTACATAATTATTGGTTTAACTCCAATTTCACGTAAATATCCATGCACACACGCATCAGGGTAGCCTATTACATACAAACTTACTTGATTGCATAATTAAATATATAAATCAGTCATGTGATATTGATTACTTTACCCTATAAACCATTTTATGAAAATGATAGACCTACATGCGCATATTATAAAAAAAGATACGCATGCAATTTTCCACGGTCTAAAATAAATGATATCATAAATCTATGGTATAGAATAATCTTAAACCACAGCTGTTACGTCTATCCATTCTTTTCACAGTAACGTATTTCTAATAATGTACAGGTAACCGTCCAATATTAAGATTACTCGTCCAATATTTGGTCATTCTCGTTCCCAGAGTCTAGTAAGATTCTCTTTACTAGCTCCGAATCTTACTAGACTCTGGGAACGATGTTTTTTTTAAAGGTCTCCGTTTTAAGAAATGGGAACTTTAGCAATTGCAAATTTAAGACATAAAATGGTATGACAAGTTTATTGTGTCATAAATGGTCTGTATAGTAATGCAGTGAATGCATCGATAAACATCGGTGTATCGTCATTATTTATGTATCGATACATAATGCTATCTTCGATACGCTTCGAGCTTAATAAATGACAGCTCTACTTCGATGCTAGTTGTATTTCAATTAAATTACCTTTTATAGACAGTTTCTCATGTCTGTTGTTGATGAATAAATCTATTTATAGTGGCTATAAGCTTTATCTATCTAGATCATGCAATGGTTAATATAGAATAGTATTGTTCAACTTACGGGCGCATTAATTTAATACGATGGAGTAGGGCGATGCACCTTGAGTGCGTGGGATAGAGTAGATGGGCCGAAGTGCGTTATGAAATGTAAAAACAGAGAAGAACAAAGAAAAATAATCAATAACACAGAATAAAACATTAAATGCATGATATAATCGCCGGCGGAAATGAAGGGGTTCTGACCAACCCCCGTAATTTTGGAAAAGTTATTTAAATCTTCATATATTAAATGAGATTGTTTTTTATATTCAATAATAATTTTTATAATCGTACTTCAATGGAATGCGCAAAACTTTCCCACTTCCTTTTTTTTATCAATATAGTTAAACTAGTTTTGCCTTAAATCAAATATTTTAAATATTGTGATACCATTTGTACAATGTATGCGATATTCCTATACATGACAATATAACAAAAGAAAATTATATCTTTCAAAAACATGGAGAAATAAAAATATTCAGAAATATTCTATTATAATCTATATAAAACAAGTGATATACTGTTTGTTTGTATGTTTGTTTGTTTGTTTGTTTGTTTGTTTGTTGGGTTTAACGCCGTAGCAACATATTGTATAGGTCGTATAACGGCGATCAGTTAACCTACTCCCACCTCCTGGAAAGGCTAAATAATTTAGCTTGTTAACCAACTACTTAGCGCATACTTTCGGCAGTGACTGCCAACTGCCCTACATAGTTAAAAATCATTTGTAGGAGAAAGTGGGCGTAGAAATAATTTCATGGCCAATCGACGAAAGTATGCCCCGCCCGGGAATCGAATGAGTAACATCGACATTCTTATCTACTGAGCCATTCGTACTGAAACAATTACTTTTGTTTTACATGAGAATGAATACTTCATAGTAACATCATAACCCAGGTCGATAGCGCGTCGGGCATTGGAGTCCTGTGTCCCCGAAGGGGGTACGGGTTTCGAATTCCACCGTGGAAGGTTATATGTTTCCATGAAAATTACAATAATGTCAATTTTCCTCCATTGATAAGTTATATGAAAAGTTTCTGGTCGTGTGGGAGGGTAGGTAAGTAATGGTTATAGACTATGGTCCAGGAAAGCTAGGTTAGGTGCGATGGATGATGTGAAATGACCTAAATTGTATTGACACGGCTAAACCCATTATAAAATAAATGAAAATACATAAACTACATCAAACATCGCGGACTAACGTTTGTCCCCTTTTAAAATTAAAAGTAGAATAAATGTTATGTTTACAAAAACAAACTTATAACTGAACTATTATTCTTCTTATTATAGTGAATCATCATTGTCCTTAATGTTGATCATTACAAACCGCAATGTCACAAATTTGCGATGGCGTATGTACGTAATTAGTATGACACCATGGGATGCCTGTACCATCAACATCTCTGCAGTAATTTCTTGCTTCAGTTATGTTCTTTTCTGGGAATAAGTTGTCATCTGTAAAACTGTGGGTGTGGGGGAATTGTAAATCCCAAAACTGACATGGGTATCCAGATACCGTACGGTTATTATGACCTCTGTAAGCAGCTGCCGCCTCGTCAAAACGGAAACACTTATCTGGATCGTAGTCTGAAATAAAAAAAACCAAACACGTGCTTATGAATGGCTAACAAACGTCGTAAACTAAACAGAAAAATATATTTGAATATTTGGTTATTGTAACTTTATTCGCTGAAATGATAATGGAATAATTGTCATAGCAAAAACAAACAATAGAAATGTAAAGTTTGTTTGTATAAAAATGTATATATGATACAGTTAAAGTAGAGCGATATATTTATTCATAAACTGTGTATTACAGGCAATACAGTAGCCCCATATCGGTAAATCAAAGTATTAAAATACAGAAAGACTTTCACGCACATTGAAACCTAACAAATCCATACAGTTGATAACTCCTTACACATAAGATGACGGACCTACTTTTTGCCTAAAATGGACTGCGTATTAAATCAATGACACAGTATCACTCTGCAGGTTTGACTGGTCAGGTATTTTCGTCGATAGTTTTCGATCTGTAGTATAACTTAAGCCTTTCGCCGAAATCGACGAAAGTCTAAAAGAAACTTGCTTACAATTTTAGATTATATTACTAATTACTTTGTACGGATAATTACCATTACACTATTTTCATATAAAAGGAAGATATTAACTCAACATAGGAAATGTGTCAAATTGTGTTTCCAATTTTCATGGTTTACAAATATATGGATGTTAGACCATAGAGAAATTTTATCTTACCACGTAGAACATGTAAATGAAATTACAAATTTTAACTTGTCACTGATAAAAAACTGGGACTGTTTCATAAGAATCTTACGTAGGATAGCGAATTTTCCGTAACTTAAACAATAAATCATCAAATTTACAGACATACAAAATAATAACTTCATAAAAAATAAACCATTTTTAAGACATTTCATCGAAATCTTGCAAATTTTAGATAGAAGTTCAGTCGCGTATGTGTACACACGTTTTTGTGATTAGCCCCTGACTTCCAAAAGATGTGTAATGAATAAGTTTTTAATACACACCTCAAAATGGACACCTAAGTTTTGATTACAGTGTCCACTAGTTTGATTCTGATATGCATATTCAGTGACAGGTATAGAAAATGTAAGCCTCAGTGCATCTAGATTAATATTAATGCATTCCATATCTGTATTAATATTCTGAAATCGTTCGCTAGAATAAAAGGAAACTTGCACAGAAAATAACATATTTATTTCTGTATTCACAGGTGATGTAAAGTACCTACGATAATATTGCCTGGTCCAAAAGATTTCAGGCAAGAAGGATGATTATACATTATGATATTTTAGCACTGCATTTACCCTAACCTACTTTTAGGGGGTCGGTGCTTAAAGAGACCTTTCTGTAATTTTAACTTTAACATAGTCCTTAACCGGTATTTAAACCTCCATCCTAACGTGTTTACATATGTCATTCTCCACACAGTAAATTCGAAATCGAATATAGAATACACGGTTTACCTATGCATCTGTAGCTTATGAGGTTTAAAAGTACATGTACTTTGTATCAATGGATTGATATTCCTGTAGTTATAAGTTATCATTTAGTTTACAATTTAATAATGATTGTATCAAAAAAGAAAATATCCAACGATTTTGTCTTCATGCGCCGCACTATATTCTGTTGCGTAAAAATCGCCGAATACTGGGAATGATTGTGCGTCTTAGTATAGAGGTGTTATTATCACCTGCTATTTATAGAATGAGACAATAATGTGCATAAGCTGTACATTTCAACGTACATGTATTTACTTACCGAATTACCTCAATATAAATTGGATATATTTTTAGAAATCACGCAATGCAGATTTGGACGGACAGAAAGATTGACGAATGGGCGGAGGATTAACCTATAGTTACATCAAGTGTACACAGGTAGAAGACTATTAAAGAAATGTTATAACTTACCAGATCTACACTTGTACACAGCACAATAATTCCATCTTACCAGTGGGTTTGTTGTGTAGCACCACACAAAGCCATTTTTATCTGGGTCCCGGCAATAGTTAGCAACTTCAGAAACTGTTTCATCAGAAAAGTTAGCATTTGAGAAGCTATGAATATGAGGGTATTGTTGGTCCCATCGTTGGCACGTATACCCTTTTACAGACTTTGATATTTTCCCTTTGTAACTAAATGAAGGACCATTGTAACAATGACCAAACTTGTAGACTGGAATGAATTAAATGAATTTAACAAGAATGTAATTTCAATCAATACCCCTATTGGGATCATAAATTTAGGGATATTGGTTTCGATTTCCATAGAGCACATACATAATATCGTGGAGATTGGGTTTTTCAACCATTACGGATATTATCCAGCCTTCTGCTGAATCATGTAAGGAAGTCTCTGTTATTTTTTGTTGTCTTTGTAATCATTGACTTCTGAGGCATTATTATTAATACAGGTACCAGGCACTTTACATATAATTTGTCCTGTACTGACCGCCATATTGAAGGGGTCAATAATAGAACGCGTCATAACTACGCTATATGATGATACTTTGTAATCGATGCATTATGTTTTATAAGACAATGCTTTTTAAATCGTATTTTGATTCTTGAATGTAAACATATGTGTTCTTGTCAAATGGAAATCGCTTATCAATCGTTATTTATCTTATATACTGCTTGTATAGAACTTAAATTGTACCTTATAAGATAAAACAAGTTAAACTGTTGAGATACATGCTTTTGCGTCCAAACAGTTTTGACATTTTACATAACTTTCTGGGGGAATAATGGCCCATTTGGGCATACATATAGTACGATGTAATACAAGCGATAGACAAGAAAATATTGATGCAAAGCATGAAAGAGCGCAAAAAATACCATGAAAATACTGCTTATACGCGTGTGATTCTCTTTAATTGAGACATTAAAAATATTGCTTTTTAGCCGCTAATTAAAGCAATCAATTATAATTACTATAACATAAGCACCTTTATTAATGCACAATATATAATAAGATTAAAATCAAAGATGGTCGGAAAATAGTTCTTTGTCTTCGTGATTTAGACCGTCCCAAAAATTTATCTATACAAGCGTGAACGAAGACCGTGAAGATCGAGTGTGCTTGTTTTAGTTTAAACCGCAGTTTAGAAGAGAAGATATTATTTTCTTGGAGAAACTCTTTTAAACGTAGTAATTATATAAATGTTTAACTAAATTGAAAGAATGTTTTCAAAGCACGCCAGATAAATTAAAAATTCATTAACCTGAAACTCCGTGTCTAGCTGCATTGTCACAAAAAGTACATACGCCTTTAAGTCTAACCCGCATTGATTTAAGTGGCACCCATGAGAAAAGTGAAATGGACAGTAATTAGGCAGTTACATCCGAAAAGTTCCGCATGCAGCGACACTATCAAAACGGATTACATACATAGCGCAACTCTTCAGCGTTGCGCTAAATAAACGATATTCCATTTAGTTTCAAATGTCTATATTTATGTTAGACACCTTCTTGTCTGAGGTTGCGCTTAATCAATAAATCAGTACTTACCTCCCCATACACACGTGTCATTAGCCACCTCACATAGTCTTAAATCTGAAATTAGAATTTAAATGAAATGATACATATTATGTGGGTCCAATGCTGAAAAATTGCAGTTTGTTGAACTTTTCTGTTTAACAAAATCCTGTTTATGACTCTGAATATATAAGTAAAATGTTCCCTATTAGATTCTTTCAAGTCTTATATAGTATTTGCAACAGTCTGAAATATAATACATGTATTCAGTGTAAACTTATTGTATTGATATTTTATCATATAAAATTTCCAATGTACATAAACATTCTTTATTTCAATACCCAAGTAGTCTGTTTGAATCAGTTATATGACGTACATGCATAAGCTTATTCATCTATTGAGTTGGCAAGTTTACCCACATGGTTTGCATCTTGTTTATCTAGAGTAATACAAAAAGGCGACAATGAAAACAATACAGACAGTAAATGTGAATCTTTCTCTCGTTATTTAAACCAAGTTCAGCAAGAAAATAAGGTTTTAATGAAATTTAATTACATGTACTTCCATTACTATAGTTTTAGGTTATTATACATTTGTATGATATCCTTTTTATCATATATCTTTTGTTCACTTTGAAATAATCATCGTCACCATCATCACCAACAAAACAATCACAGCCATTCATTTTCTGAGTTAACGAGTTGTTATAAAAGAGATCTTACCAAAGTTGACAAAAAGTCTGTTTCTTTCATGCCAAGTTTTTGTGTTTTATTAGATGCTTTTTACACGAATTAAAACGTAACGTCATCTTTTCTCCAAGATGACGTCATTGGCGATGAAAATAATATATTTTATCTTACCTCGTACAGAATACTCGTTTTTCATTGGCCGAGAGCGGTCACGTGCTGACCATGTATTATCCCATATTAGGTCAGTAGATTCTAATATCCAGTCAGTAACAAAATTTATAAATGATAGCGCGTGTTCTTTGATGCTAAAATTCAGATGGGGGTACTCGGTAAGATAAATTCGTTACACAGTCAGTTACTGACCGGATACGGTGTGATACCGGGTCAGTGAATAAATATTGGGCTCGAGCTACGCTCTCACCCAATATTAATTTACTGACCCGGTATCACACCGTATCCGGTCAGTAACTGACTGTGTAACTAATAATACACGTACCTAGCCGTCCAATACGAAAAAAATATTTTTTAATCCAATACGGGAATATTTTGGACGGTCACGTGGTACAAATGCAGATTGTTGATTGGTTAAATTTATAAGACACATAATAATTTGTAATATGAAATGTTTAAGAACGCACCATATTCACATTTCCCCGTGTCGACATTACATACTTCCCAGTTTCTACACTTACAATTTCCAGTAAGCTAAGAAAAACAACAAAAATTAAAATTAAAATTCAAAATTCATGTATACACAAGCATGATATTTCAAACAGGTTATTTATTCAATATATTTGGGCTGTTTGAACTATGTTTGGCTCAGATGACCCATATTCGGCATTGACCAAGAAATAATCAAAACAAACTTTCAGACCAATATCAAGGATATTTAGATAAAAATCTAGCCACTGAATGTTAACAACTGTTTTCTATTTTTTGCATCTCTGAATAAATTTTTCTTCAATATGACCAATGTTCGAACACATTCGAGTAATTACCTAGACAAGCACCAAGGCCAAGTTTAATAAAAAAAAATGAGTAAAACATATGCGACCACTAAAATGTAAACATATTTTTTCTTATTTGGGCGGCGTGATTTTTGACTCCAGAGGACCCATATTTAAGCTTGACCTAGAAATCATCAAGACAAACTTTTAAACCAATTTCCAGGATATTTTGAAAGTAAGTAGACACTAAGTGTTAACTAATTTTTTTCAATTTTTTGCTCGTGTGACCTAGTTTACGTCCAGGATGATCCATGTTCACACTTATTCGAGCGATTAGCTAGAAAATCATCCTGACTAAGTTTGATGACAAATAAGTAAAAAATGTGATTACTGGATTGTTCACAATGTTGTTTTTTTCATATTTTGGCCTTTTCACTTTGTTTTTGACCGCAGGTGATCCATATTCGAATTTGACTTAGAAATCAGCAAAACAAACTTCCAAAAGAATTTCCATGAAAAAAAGAAGCCTCTAGAGTGTAACAAGATTTTCTATTTCTAGCTCCTGTGACCTAGCTTTTAATCCAAGATTCACATGTTCGAACAAATCCGAACAATTACATAGACAAAGTTTGATGATAATTAGGACAAAGATGTGACTACCAGAGTGTTCACAAACAAATGTGGTCGGACAACGGCCGCCGGACAGTGAACTAACTTAAAAGCTCACCCTTATCTGGCTCAGGTGAGCTAAAAACTACAAATATACACCGTACTTGTTCATATTACCTATATAACAAAAAAACATTTAAAAACATGTTGTTTAAATTTAGAAAAAAAACACTTAAATTCGTGGACCTAAGAAAATGATATTTTCACTCGTGGACGTTTGCAGGCTTTGGCCTTCTGTGTATAATAAATATCTACATGAAACAAGATAAGTAAAACCTCAGGCGACTGTTACGGTCCTGATCTCGCACCTGTCGCCTTTGAGAAATATAAATACCTTTGTGATATTAACTGTTTCCATTTTCACCTGTACACAATGAGGATTTGTAACATTTCCTGCACTAGAGTATAATGAACATGTTTTTGAGTGGCGATTGTAGCCAATAGCGGCACACACAGGTCTTATGGCACAGCCTCTTACACAGTCACGAAGTGATATGTTGTTTAAAGTTCTGAATTTAGATTCTTCAAGTGGACACTTTCCGAATTCATATCTCCCAAATGGGGACAGTTCCAAGGCATTACAATATATTATTACCGTTATAATTTTCACTATCGTGAGCACTGATAATCCAGTAGCTTTTGTTCCTGCCATTTAGACGTATACCCGAAGACTAAATTGAAATTCACAATTTGCAAGTTGCATTAAGCTGCATTTATAACTAAAAGTAAATGAAAAATTAATGAAACTATGCATACACTTGAAAATAAGTAGAGATGTGTGGATTATTCAGCCATTTTGTTAACCATAGTAAAGTTTGAACTTTATTTGTCGTAGAGTCCCTTTTTGTATTTTATACTGAGTTTAACGCCGCTGCAACACAATTTAGGTTATATTACGGTGTCCAGGGCATCTAACCTGGACTCATATGTATAACCAGTACTCATTACTCTTCCACAAGGCCAGACACTTCTCTATATACCTTATTAATAGAGGAAAATTGACATAAGGGTATAACCTCCCTGGGTTGGATTCGAACCCGTACCGCCTGAAGGACACTAGATTCTAAATCCCGGCCTGCTACCAATTCGCTGCAGGCCCGGGTTTGAAGTGTCACTACTGTCAACCACGTTGCGGTTAGCTAAGTCATGTGCAACAGAAGTGTAGAGTATTCAAAGTAAGCAATTGTAACTCACACGCTTAAGTGGACATTTTCACACAAATACATTTTCTAGTTGTTGGGCACTTTCTGACTTTTTTTTATGTTTTGGCTGCTGCAAGAACCGAGTCAGTTTACACATGACTTTATACCCTCAGGCTGGAAAAACTATAGCCAACTTAGCCAAGAATGTTAAACTTAATTAATTAATGTCAACTTATTTAGCGAGTTTCAAACTTAAGTAATAAAGGTAATTAAAGTTGCCGAGTCCGGTGGCAAACATTTTGTAAGTAAATACTTTAATGGTGATTATAAACACGTGGACGAGTGGTGTAAAACAAAAGTAGAAGTAGCTGTACATGTATAAGCAAATTCAAGAAATAAAGAATGTAGTCGTTTTATCCGTTATTTGGGGTTAAGTAGTTTGTAATTTATATACTGAAAATATACTGGTAGTAAATTGTGTTCTGTTTGTTTTATAATCATTTGGAATTTAAATACACATGTATACTGTAAGAAAAAATGTTGTTTAATGGCTATTTTACGTCATAAAGTGAAATCATTAAGCGAGTCATTTCTTCTCTATTAAAAAAAAGTTGAGAACGTTAATTAGGGATGGGGCGTTTAATCTGGCTTTTACGCCGAGGTATATATATATTTAGGGCTGCAACGATTCGATTCGATACATCAAAACTCGATTGCAAGGGCGCCGATTCGATTTCGATTCGGGACCCGCGAGTTTCGATTCGATACTGACTTTTAACATGTTTACATAAGTTATAACGATAAAAGCAAAGGCTCGCCTAAAAGACAAAGTACGTTGACAGTGAAACTGGGGTTAACTTTGTTACATTTCTCTAAAGTTTCCATTACGATTTAAGTAGCATGGAAACTCTGTTCCAAATATTTATTTACAGTATATGCCCCAACGCTACGCAAATTGGGTCGGTGTGATTGAATTTTACCGGTCAAGTTTTGATGTTAGTTAATTCAAATTTCAATATATTTGCCTACAAAGCGTAGGTTTATGTTAAATGTACAGTAGTATATCACGAACTGCATCTTTCTACAATTTATGCTCCATGCTGTTTGTACTTTTTTAGTCGAAATTACAATTATAATACATTTTCGCGAACTTTACATTCGTACCCAAACCATTTCGTACTTGAAAAAAGCAAATATTAATTTAGCAGATTTTCGAGTTTCGTGTTATCAAATTTCAGTAACACTTTTAGTTAGTCCATATTATTTAGTTTTAAGCTCAAATTAATGTATAAATGCATATTTGAAGTAAATTATATTAATAAATGAATCGAATCGAAAAAAATCGAATCGAAAGAAAAAGTATCGAATCGCATTGAATCGACTTTCCTGTGAATCGTTGCAGCACTATATATATTTATGTACTAGCTCTATATCTAACGTCACGAGTTGCTGTAGATTGCATTTTATACATTAATGATTAAGTCAGATTAAATATTAGGCTCCTGGTCTGCAACCTGATAATAGTTAAGCATATGTCATCGTTGGTGGGTGTCGCAAACTACTGACATCATGGTTCTTTGTCGGTGGTTACCGACACCCCTGTACATTGGTTGCTACACTGCTATTAAAGCATTACTTTAAGATCATTATTTAGATTTTCTGATGCCTTTTATGCAATCTATTTAAGTAAATAATTTCAAAAAACGTAGATTACTCACACTACGAACATATTTCAGTTATAAAAGTAACCCACCTTAACTGTTTTTATAATGGCTTTAAATATCGCTACGTACAAATTATATTGTTCGTATGTTTAAAGCAAGATCCTAGCGGTGCTCTCACAGCCTTCCAGCAAAAAAGTATGACGTCATAAAAGTGACGTAAATGTATTGATTGACAGAAACATGTGTTAGTAAGATAATTAAACCAGGAGTGTTGTTAACTAACGACTGTCGGTAACACCCGACATTGTGCTTTAGAAATAAGTAATGTTATTGTATATACATGCATGTTGTTACGGGTTGCTTCAAAAAATTAAGTCCAGGACTGCATTTTGCAACAAATATTGCCAAACTGTTAATTTTATCAGGAAGGACTAACTCTTCAATGATGTTTGATGTACATGTATTTACATCCAAGTCAATAGATCCATTATTTGATATTAACTCAATATTCTCTGAACAAGTTTTCTGTGTTTCTGCTCTTTTGGGTATACGGGAAGTTTCCTCATCTGTACTGACAACTGGTATAAGACTATTCATCTTGATAACTCGATATAGTTCTATTACTGTTAAATTACTAAGTATTGAAAATAAATATGTATTGATCCAATCAGGTCTAATACGTTTAACTAGAAAATAACAAGACTTTTATTTTTTCGACGAGGTTCAAATCACTTGACTACCGATCCCTCTGCTGCCACCATACAATAAGTTACGAGTACCTCACGCCTGAAAACTAAGTTTGCGTGTTTAGATTTATCTCCTACTGTCGTAGATTTAAAGCAATGGAGGTTTTTGTAATACAATGAAGCGGCCTTTCCAGTGTTTTTTCAAAATACGTAGTTCCTGTGGTAGCGTGAACTGAAGTTGATCACTGGATCCTCTCGTTGAAAATGACGTCGCTCTTTTTTCAAGAGTAAAACAAAATGACAAGCAGTTGATGAGTATTAACGTTTAATTCTACATTAAATCTCGCTAATACTACATGTATACTAGAGAGATAAAAGTAATAAGAAATAAGCTCTCTGTAAAGCATCTTACAATTGATTTAGGTTGAAATTGTATTATATCATTATTCTCAAGCAATGGTGGTTTAATACTAAACATGCTACCAAAAATAGGCTGAAGAATGTTCGATACCGTCTCAAAAAAAGGTGCTTCTCTTTGATTACACCAATTGCCTTTTCGACCCCCTTTCAAACGTGGTCGAAGCCCCAACAATGTGGTTGAAAAATGATCCGAACGATTCCAAACATATTGCGCTAAATCTACCATTAAAGAAATAACAAGAAAACAAACTTCATGTGCATGTACATGCATGATGACTGAAAATGACCCACAATACTTTTTAATAATCAAATGCAGTTAAAGGAATGACTTTAATACAGTTTTTTAGAAACTGAGATCTTAAAGAATGTTCAGATTAGGAATAAATTACCAGAACTCAATTCTTACAAAAAAGTGATGTCAAGACGTCATAAATTACGTAAATTACGTCATAATAAAAATAGATAACTCTGTATGAAATTGATATTTATCTTAGAAATTCAATGACATTTTCTCATATTGTGTGATAATTGGCACATAAAGTTTATTTGTGTTTGGTATTTTTTCACTTTTTTAACACAAAAATACGAACGGTCAGTAATATGAAAATCAATATTCAAGAATTCTTTTTTTTTTTAATTTCTGAAAAAAATTACGGTTGGGATTTTTGTTAGACGAAAAAATTTAGAAGTCTGACCTTAAATAGTTTACACAATTTGTCAAATGAGAGAATACTCTCTTCCAATGTCTGTTTAAACAGATTTTTCACATTCTATTTTTCTATGAGGTAATAAATGTGCATCGATTCCTTGTTGATTTGTCTGTACGAATCAACCAATACCTATTGGAATATATTGCAATAAATCGCATTGTTTACCCCTACTAGGTAACAATGTTTCTAATTTAAAGAAATTACAAAAATATCCTTGATGAAATTAACATAGTAAAATACAAATACAATGAACTGTTAAAATATTTGACAAAAGATTGATAAAATGAACACGCCCTTTAATTTCAAACTTCAAACTAATATCAGTAAATATATATATGCTGTAACATGTTTGCTCATTCGTTTGGTATTAGCATAATATACGTCTGTAAATACGATCTTCCGGGGTCGCACTTCACCGTTTAGGCTCTATAAATGCTCGAACCCACTGAGGGGACACATAATTAGGGGCTGAGGTTAGGTGTGAAAGTCACATAATATGTCACATTAATTCTATCAACAAGTTTGTAATCTATTATATATGTCATGATATGGCCAGATACATGTAGTATGTTTCAAAAATAAAAAAACTTTCAACCAGTAATGACCAGTATTGACCATTAAGTAAATTAGATAATTATGAAAATTTCATGTACAACAAAATAAAAAATATGATTTCAGCTTTATTGTCTTTAATTATATTTTTCAGTATTTTTTATAGTTTAAGGCTTCTAATGTTATAAGAGTTTAAGAACAACATTTAATAATACAGTATTTGTCATAAAATGTACAGATTTTATGTTGTAAAAAACAATTGACCATAATTAGCCAGTATTGACCAGTGTTGTCCAGTTAAAACCAGTATTGACCACCCACTTGGTTAATACTCATATTGACCGCCTTTTTGCCAACCCTGTAATAGACTTGTATGTAGGGACTCATTCGAATGGTATTAGCATAAAATACGTCTGTATACCCTGTTCTTCAGGAACACTCCCCAGTTTGGGCTCTACGGGTATCGAACCCTCTCAAAAACGTCTATATAGTTACTTAGTATATCCATTATATGGCTTCTTTGAGGTCACATCCCTCCTTTCAGCCCCAAGATAGACTTGTTTGATGGTGCTCATTCGTTTCGTATTAGCATAATATACGTGTGTATACCCGATCTACCTTGGTCACACTACACCGTTAGGGTTCTACATTGGTTAGAACCTAATTGCATTTTTGGCATATTAACAGTTCTATGCTTTTATACAGATTTAAAGTCGAACCTAATGAAAGCTTTAAACCTGAATCCTTTCAAGACAAAAAAGTTATGAATCATTACTTACCGTGCGAAGTGATTAACGCTATTTCAGCAATATCAATGTACTTTTGATTTTTTCCGCGGATAATGTTAATGTCCGCTTGAAATTTAGTGGTGTGTAGCCTGCCTTAACGTCCGCTGCACTAATGTCCGCTTCTTACTGCCCGCCAGCTTGATTTCAGTATACCTTAAATTACCTTTACTTGTTACGGATGACTTTTGTTGCGCGATACTCGAAAGTATTTAACACTTATCTCAATTCCGAAAAGATGCGCCTAAATACACAAGGCAAGCTTTTTCGAATAGAAATCATAATTTTATAAGAAAGAACAAAAAAGATCATGCCAGCAAATATAGAAACGCAGAAATGAAAGGTTTAATAGACAATTTTACACGTGAAAAGATTTACTCGGTCACGAGAAAACATAATCCATTCGAACAAATTAAACACCTGCGAGCTTTTCATGTGTGTCGAAAGGATTTGCGGAAATGTGTTAATATTAACGCTAATATTTCGTGTGTTAATAAAAATATTGTTTATATGATTTTGAAAAAAAAATGCCTTTTCTATGTAACTTTTAACGGAAATGAACTGTACAATGATTGCACTAAAAACCAATAAAAGTACCAGTAGAAATCGAAAGGATTTTGTCACGTGACTTTTGCCCATTGCTACCAAAAACTACCCATCACAATATCACGGCGTTGAGACGCCGAGAAATAAATGTAAATGCGTCAACTGACCTCCTTATTTTAAACAACATCACTAAATCGTGGACTTACAGTGTTTTACCCCTAAAAAAAGATGAGTCTAAAATTAAAAACTACAATAACATGCCATGTTTAAAAAATCGATTTCTGACAGAATGATTCTTTAAAACTCTAATTATGTTAATTCATTATTATCATCAACTGTGAGTGTTACAAACCGCAATGTCACATATTTGCCTCGTCTTAAATTCATAAGTAGTATAACACCATGGGAAGCCTGAACCATCAACATCTCTGCAGTAATTTCTTGCTTCTGTTATGTTCTTTTCTGGGAATAAGTTGTCATCTGTAAAACTGTGGGTGTGGGGGAATTGTAAATCCCAAAACTGACATGGGTATCCAGATACCGTACGGTTATTATTACCTTTGTAAGCTCTCGGTGCCTCGTCAAAACGATAACACTTGTATGGGTCGTAGTCTAAAATAGATAAAACACGTGCTTATGAATGGCTAACAAACGTCGTAAGTTAAACAGATAAATCTTTTTGACTATTTGGCTATTGTAATTTTATTCGCTGAAATGATAATGGAAAAATTGCCATAGATGATTGCAAAAACAAACAATAGAAATGTAAAGTTTGTAGTAAAAAGTAATATATGATAGAGATACTTGAAGTAGAGCGACATATTTATTCATAAACTGTGCATTGCAAGCAATACAGAAGTCCCCTGTCGGTGAATATTTGACTTTATGACTTTGACCTCTGAAACTGATATTCAAGAAAGTCAATGCACTTTCTACAAATTCTATGGTCATAACAACACCAATTTTAAACGGTGTGAAACGTAGTAGATGGACTTATAACAATCAAATGCCAACCATGTTTTAATATTTATTCAATATCACACCAGAAATTTAATTCCAGATTTCCTGGAACTACCTAATCTTAACCCCCAATACCAACGTAACTTGCTCTATTTTGACAAAAGAAAAACCTCACAATTTACACATCGCCTTCTACATGTACCCAGTATTCCTGACAACTGTTTTCAAAACAAGCGTCAATGTGTTTAAGGTATTTCGAGATCTGTTTTACTTTTGCTGCAGCAACAATTTTCAAACAAGGGATCAAGGAAAACCTTTACATTGTTGAATATCCATATACCAACGTCCATCAACCTAGCTTGTATATATTTTAAGTCACACCCGGATACAACTGTTTTGTGCAATTCAGACTATTTCCCATCCATGGCAAGCAGAAAGTTGAGTAAAAAAGAATCAATTATGTGAATCATGTAAATTATGTAAATATTGAAACGCATTGGTATAACAGGCGTTAATAATAAAGCCTGGATCAATTTTAGTTACACCGAGATGAAAGTATCCATAACAACCAGAAGTATGACCGGAAAAGACATTATTGTGCATAGTCTACACGTTGTAAATTATTCACATACCGAGTAACATCAATATAGCTTAGAAATTGCGTGATGCAGATTTGAGCTGACAGACGGATAAATGGACATAGAGCAAACCTTATGTTGCATCCGGAGAACACAGGGGACTAATGAAGAAAATGACTTACCAGGATTACACTTGTACACAGCACAACTAGTCCATCTTACATGTGGATTTGTTGTGTAACACCACACATAACCCGTGCCATCTGGGTCTCGGCAATAGTTACCAGCTTCAGAATATGTTGCATCAGGAAATTTATGAATATCATCTGAAAAGCTGTGTTTATGAGGGTACTGTTGGTCCCATCGTTGGCACGTATACCCTTCTCTAGACTTTGATAGTTTCCCTTTGTAACTAACTGAAGTACTATTGTAACAATGACCAAACTTGTAAGCTGAAAGTACAATACACAATATAAAGTAATTTAAATCAAATGCTCCTTTTAGCACGAATTTAAAGATCGTGGGATCGATTCCCTTGAAGGACTTACATAATTTACTTCGCAGAGATGGGTAATATTATTTCCTTAGTCATTTTCCAGCCTTCTTTACTATCATTTAAGGCAGAACTTTGTATCCCTCTGTTTCCATTGCACACCAATGTATACTCCACATTTACTTTACAAAGCTGAAAGTTTACCAAATTCAAATTTCACCGAAAATCTTTACACGAATTTTCTTTGGTTGAAACAATTATCTGACTAAAATATGTATGAACAGACGAGTATTTCCCCACGTTTTAGTAAACAACGCCATATGTGGTTTGATCACACTTGTGACGAATGCAACCTCGTATGACGTCATATATAGCGTGACTTCATTTTCTATATAATAAATGTGCTCTATCATGTGACGGCCTTGCGATTTCAACGTGTGAGTGCGAGTATTTGTTGTGAACTCGCCACGGATTGGCTGAAAGTACATGCGTTGAGTTTTCTGTCTTAAAATAGAAATATCGGTTTACACATAGACATTAAGCAGAGGTAAGAAAGTAAAAGAGAGCGACACATTCGCCGATGTGCAGGAGAGTCATGGCTTGCAAACTATTCACAGTCATATTAGAAAGTTTAGTAATAGAGTATGTCATTACTACGCTATATGATGTATTGTGTTTCATCAGACAGTGCTAATTTAATAGTCATTTGATTTTGAAAATGTAAAATTATTTGTTCTTCTTATATACTGGATTAATAATACTTGTATTTTTCATTACTGGCGTTAGTATATGGTTTAAATTGTCTCTTTAAATATGAGATAAAACCAATTAAGAAAGTTGTATTGCAGGCTTTGATATTAAAACTTAATTGTAAAACACAATATGACATTTTGTCGGGGAAAATTTACGCATTTTGATATACATTTTATGTACCTCAAGGTGACGCCACATTTCAATACAAACAAGAGCCCCGCTTGGCGAGCCATTATACGCCCGAAGTATCGGTGACCTTGAACTTTGACCCTGTGAACTCCAAATAAATAGGTCAAATCCTTGACTGGAGGGCTATCCAAAGCAAAGATTTCATGAACCTAGGTACAGCCGTTGACAAGTTATCACTGGCATAAAATTTCCAACATTAACTTCATATGATCTTGACATTTGACACCAGGGTCTCAGAACCAATAGGACACACCCCTGACCCAAGAGCTATCCACACATAAAATTTGGTGAATCTGAGTAAAGCTGTTCTTGAGTTATTGACCAAACAATTTTCTATTTTGTGTTCCAGTGACCTGAACCTTTGACCCCTGGGCCACAGATTCAATAGTGCACATACTTTACACGAGGGCGATACACATTTAAAGTTTGGTAAACCTAAGTCAATTTGTTGTCAAGTTATTTTCCGGGGGAAATTTTTCTAATATGAATCTCAATGACCTTAACCTTTCACCCCGAGTTTCCGAACCAGAAGGACACTTTACACATAGGCTATCTACACAAAAATTTGGTGAACATAGGTAAAGTAATTGTTGAGATATTGCCCGGACAAAGTTTTCATATCTTATGTCCCAGTGACCTTGAACTTTAACCCTGGGGTCTCAAAATCATTAGGGCTAACTCTCTACCAAAGGGCTATCCACACATAAAATTTGGCAAACGTAGGTACAGTCTTTGTTAAGTTATCGTCCAGAAAAAGTTTTCATATTTATAGTCCTAGTGGCCTTGACCTTTGACCTTGGGGTCTCAAAAGCATATACTTACTTGTATTACTTGTATATACATACTTGACCGAAGTGCTATCCACAGATAAAAAATTTGTTGAACCTAGGTACAGTCTTTGTTGAGTTATCGTCCGGACAAAGCTTTCATATTTTACCTCCCAATGACCTTGACCTTTGACCTTTGGGTCTCATAGTTAATATGGCACAACCTCTACCCAAGGGCTTTCAAAACTTAAATTTGGTGAAACTATGTGCAGTCGTTGTTGAGTTATTGTCCCGAAAAGATTTTCATATTTAAAGTCCAGTGACCTTGACCTTTAACTCTGGGATTTCATAATCGATAGGGCACATCCTTGACCCAAGGGCCTTCCACAAATAAAGTTTGGTGACCCTAGGTATGAAATTTGTTTTCATATAAGTCCGTCCCACTGACATTGACCTTTGACCCTGAGGTCTCAAAATACCTTCCACCCAGTGGCTATTCACACATAAAATTTGGTCAGCCTAAGTGAATCCGTTGTAGAGTAATCATACAGACAATGGTTTTAACATATATTAAGTCCCAGTGACCTTGACCTTTGACTTCGGGGTCACAAAATCAATAGGGCACATCGTTGACCCAAGGGCTATCAATGGTGAACCTAGGTACAGTTTTTCTTGGGTATTTGTGCGGACAAGATTTTTTATATTTTAAGATATTGAGTGGACACGGTTTTTGCATTAAATGCTACTGTGACCTTGACCTTTGATCTTGTGCTCTCAAAATTTATAGGGGTCATCTACTGAGTATGACTAATCTTCCTATGAAGTACCATGAATGTCACTCAGAAACTTTTCAAGATATTAAGCGGACATGGTTTTTGCATTAAATGCTACTTTGACCTTGACGTTTGACCTTGTGCTCTCAAAATTTATTGGGGTCATCTACTGAGTATGACCAATCTTCCTACCAAGTACCATGATTGCCACTCAGAAACTTTTCAAGATTTTGAGCGGACATGATGTGGCTAACGGACGGACGGACAGACGGAAGGACGGACGAACAGACGAATGGATGGACAGACGGACGGACAGACAGACGGAGCCCATACTATAATACGTCCAAAGTTTCACTTCGGTCGAATAAAAAGAATGCATTACATTCGTTCACACATTTTTTTCCATATTTATAAACTATTTAAAGTAATCACCTATAGTATTGTTCGTTTTTTCCTCAACTGCCGAAACATGAATAATTTTTAGGTGAATGCGTTTGTTAAAATTATTGCTGGAATACACCCATGAGTTTCCAAAAGTGTGTATTATGATTATGTAAAGCTTCTTATGTAGTATGATACGTTTTAGTCAAGACATTTTCATAACAATTAAGCCGCCAGTACAAAAACAATGCATTCAGTCACCGTGAAATTATTCAAGCTTTGACAGTTGAGAAAAACCGAAAGCGATGAATAAATACAATAGTCCACAGTGTTTAAAATGTCTATGATTATGTGTTTGACTTATTTTTGTCATTTGTTACGTTATATCAATGAATCATTACTTACCTCCCCTTACACACGTGTCATTAGCTACCTCACATAGCCTTAAATCTGAAATAAGTATTTTAAATGAAATTATATAGGAAAATGCTTAAAAATGACAGTTCTCTTAATTTTTCTGTTTAACAACAATATTGATGACGCTGAATAAAAAAAATTGGTTCTTTACCATTTTGTCAAGTGTTTAATAGTATTTAGAACATTTTGAAACTAGTGCAAAACGTTTTTTTGTACCAAATAAAATAATACTTTATATCGAATTCCCGGCGTGTTACCAACAGTGCTACCGAGCCCGTTTAATATATTTGTTCAGTGTAAAAACTTATTGTATTGATATACCACCATATAAAATTGCCAATGTACATTAACATTCTTTATTTCAATACCAAAGTAGTCTGTTTGAATCAGTAATATAATGTACATGTGTCAGCTTATTCATCTATTGAGTAGGCAAGCACAATAACACGCATCTAGCGTAATACAAAACTAACGATATTGAAAACTATACAGTAAACTGTGGATCTTCCTCCTATCATATAAACCATGTTCACTTTAGCGGGAAGTACTTTAGTACTCACCATATTCACATTTCCCTGTGTCCACATTACATACTTCCCAGTCATTACACTTACAATTTCCAGTAAACTAAGAAAATCAACAGAAACACTTTAAGTTTAAATAAAAAAATTATGACAAACATGATAATTTAAAAAGCGTTTTTTGTTAAATATATTTGTACTGTTTGACCTATGTTTGGCTCAGATGACCCATATTCGACATTAACCCAGAAAAAATCAAAACAAACTTTCAGACCAATATCAAGGATATTAAGGTAAAAAAGTAGCCACAACCTTTTCTATTTTTACCTCATCTGAACAAGTTTTTCTTCCAATATGACCCATGTTCGAAGACATTCGAGCAATTATCTTGACAAGCACCCTGGCAAAGTTTTATAACAATTGAGTAAAACATATGCGACCACTAAATTGTTCACAAAAGTATTCCTTATTTAGACTGTGTGACCTAGTTTTTTACTTCAGTTATACTCATATTTAAACTTGACCAAGAAATCATAAAAGAAATTAAACCAATATCCAGGGTATTTGAATAGTAAGTAGACACTAATGCCCAATTTCTTACTGGAGGATTAACTACTGACAAATTCGGGGTTTGCTTAGCCGCTATATAATCTTAGATATTTTTGAATTCGGGGTTATTTCAATGTTTTGCTCCCGTGACCTAGTTTACGTCCAAGATAACCCATGTTCAAACTCATTCGAGCAGTTAACTAGAAAATCATCCTGACTAAGTTTGATGACAAATAAATAAAACACGTGACTACCGGATTGTTCACAATGTTTTTTATATTTGAGTTCTTTGGTTTTGTTTTTTACCCCCATGTGATCCATATTCGAATTTGATCTAAAACTCAGCAAACAAACTTTCAAACCAATGTCCATGATAAAAAATAGCCACCAGAGTGCAACCAGATTTTCTTTTTTAGCTCTTGTGACCTTGTCTTTCTTCCAATATGACCCATGTTCGGACTCATCCGAGCAATTACATAGACATGCATCCTCAAAAAGTTTGAATATAATTGAGGCAAAATGTGTCAACTAGAGTGTTTACCAACAAATGTGGACGGACGGCGGACGCCAGACATTGAAGAAACCTAAGCTAGCTCAAAGGACTAAAAATATAGATGTTTATTGTACTTGTTCATATTACCTGCAACAAAAACATCTTGTTTAAATCTAGAAAAAAAAACCTTTTCAATTCGTAGACATAAGAAAATGATAGTTTCATTTGTCGACAACGGCGGACTTTGGCTTAATTTGTAAAATAAAAATCGATATAAACAAAAATAGGTAAAACCTCAGGCGACTGTTACGGTCCCGATCTCGCGCCTGTCGCCTTTGAGAACACTAAATACCTTTGTGATGTTAACTGTTTCCATTTTCACCTGTACACAATGAGGATTTGTAACATTTCCTGCACTAGAGTATAATGAACATGTTTTTGAGTGGCGATTGTAGCCAATAGCGGCACACACGGGTCTTACGGCACAGCCTCTTACACAGTCACGAATTGAAAGTTTATTTAAGGTTCTGAATTTAGATTCTTCAAGTGGACACTTTCCGAATTCATATCTCCCGAATGGGAACAGTTCCAGGGCATTACAATATATGATTATTGTTATAATTTTCACTATCGTTAGCACTGATAATCCACTAGCTTTTGTTCCTTCCATTTCGATGAACATACGAAGACTAAATTGAATTCACAAATTGAAAGTTACATAAGTAAAGGTAAATGAAAAATTAATGAAACTATGCATACACTTTAAATGTTAGTTGAGCCGTTTGGATTTTGAACTTTATATGTCATTGAGTCCCCTTTCTGCATGTTTATATTTAGTTTAACGCCGTTAAAACACAATGTAGGTTATATTACGGTGTACAGGCCATCTAACCTAGTTTTCTCTGGATGCATATGCATAACCAGTACTCATTACACTTCCTCAGGGTCGGAAACTTCTCCATATACCTTATTAGCGGAGAGAAATTAACATGGAAGGGTATAACCTCCCGGGATGGATTCGAACCCATACCTCCTGCAGAACACTAGATTCTTGATCCCGGCCTGGTACCAATTCGGTGCAGGCCCGGGGTTTGAAGTGTCACTGCTGTCAACCACGTCGCTGTTAACTAGGTCATGTGCAACAAAACTGTAGAGTATTCGAGGTTAACAATTGTTACTCACACGCTGATGTTGACATTTTCACACCGATTTATTTTCTAGTTGTTGGACACTTCCTGACTTTTCTATGTTTTGGCTGTTGCATGAACTTGACCGAGTAAGATTACATTTTGAAGATCACATGACTTTACCCTGGAATAACCATGGCCAACTTCGCCAAGAATGTTTAACTTAATTAATTAATGTCAACTACGAATATCTTTCATCACGGCCAACTACGATGTCGATGGAGTACATGTACTATGAATGTGATCACGCTTTAGAAATAAGTGATGTTATTGTATATATGTTGTTACGGGTTGCTTAAAAAAATTAAGTCGAGAACTGTATTTTGCAACAAATATTGCCAAACTGTTAATTTTATCAGGGAGGACTAACTCTTCAATGCTGTTTGATGTACATGTATTTACATCCAAGTCAATAGATCCATTATTTGATATTACCAATATTCTCTGAACAAGTTTTCCGTGTTTCTGCTCTTTTGGGTATACGGGAAGTTTCCTCATCTGTACTGACAACTGGTATAAGACTATTCATCTTGATAGCTCATGTAGTTTTATGACTGTTAAATTATTAAGTATTAAAAATTAATATCTATTGCTCCGAACGGATCTAATAAGTTGAACTAGAAAAAACGGTTCAAATTACACCAATCGCCTATTCGACTCCCATTAAAACGTGGTCGAAACCCGCCCCAACAATGTGGTTGAAAAATGTTCCAAACGATTCCAAACATATTGCGCTCAATCTACCCTTGAAGAAATAACTAGAAAACAAACTACATGTGCATGTACATGCATGATGACTGAAATTGACCCACAATACTTTTTAATTATCAAATGCAATAAATGAATTACATTAATACAATTTTAGTAAAAACTGAGATCTTTAAGAATGTGCAGCGTAGGCATAAATTCCCAAAATTCAATTCTTACAAAAAGCGGTGTCAAGATGTCATAAATTAGGTAAATTACGTCATAATTAAAAATAGTTTGAAATTGATATTTATCTTAGAAATTCAATGACATTTTCTCATATTGTTTGATAATTGGCACAACGAGTTTATTTGTGTTCGTTTATTTTTTCGGGGTTTCTTTTGCACAAAAAGATAAGTCAATATTTTTTCTTTATTTTCAATTTCTGAAAATTTTACGGTCGGGTACTTTGTAAGACGAAAATATAAAAAGTCTGACCTTACACAATTCGTCAAATGAGAGAATACTCTCCTCCAAAGTCTGTTTAAATTTATTTTTAAATTCTATTTATTTTTTAGGAAATAAAATTGGCATCGATTCCTGGTTGACATGTCTGTATAAACAAATCAATACCTATTGCAATATATTGCAATAAACCGCATTGTTAAGCCCTGGTAGAATACAATGTTTCAAATTTAAAGAAATTACAAAAATTCCTTTATAAAATTGACATAGTAAAATACAAATACATTAAACTGTTAAAATATTAAACAAAAGGTTGGTAGAATATACACTGCATATGAAATACAGTTATTGTTCACGATGAAAGATATTATGCAAAAATCCCATTATGCCTTGTGCTAATTGTTTAGTTCTTTGAGGAAAAAACTTCTTGCTGTATGTACAGGGTGTCCAAAAAGAAAGTTTACAGTTTTGATGCTAATTTATAACATGTTAATACTCTTCTAGATTATCACAAACTTGTACATGTTTAGACAATAGGTGTAAGTTTTATCCCTGTCATTTGTAATATATTTGATCTAATACTTTACATGAAAACTCCACTTTACTAAAATTACAAATTTTTGTGGTTGACGTCAAATTAGTAATTAATAACGTTTTCCACATGTTGTTCTTTTTGACACTTCACTTCTCTCACGCCCTCCTTGAAATTGTCAAAAACTTTAACACAAGTGTCTACAAATTTATGGGGCTGTGCAGCTGACCAAAATTTCATAATTACAAATACTTGCAAACATGTCCTTACAAAAGTAAACTCATCCATAAACCAAACATCTTGAAATGTGTCGGCGTAATTTTCAACAACGTCAGTGGCTCAGTTACAGAATGCAAATCTATCCACTTGATCAGTTATTGATAAGCTTTGCATAATTTATATTTGATATGGAAACAGTTCTTAGTTTTTTTATAATATTATGTACAGATGTTTTGGAGACATTCATCTCTGATGATACGCTTTAAACAGATTTTTCTGGACTTTGTTGAAGCATGTCTTGGAGCGCACTGACATTTTCCTCAAATCTGCTGGTCAAGGGACCCCACTTTGGTGCATCTTTTACAGTTCGAAGTTGTTCAAACTTCCAGACAATTTTGAATATAATCATTCTACCCATGCTTATGCCTTTATACACATTTTTGAACTTTCGATGCGCATCTGCTACTCTTTAACTTTCGTAAAAATGTTTTATGATAAAAACAGTTAACACGCTGATCAGACGTCAGACGCGTCTTCTTGAAAATAACAAGTTTTTACCCGATGTCATTATATGGCGTTGTCAAACATTCTAGCGTGTCAATATAATGTGCATTAAAAACTTGAGCATTTGCACTTTAAAATGGTATATTTTCCATTAATATAACGTAACAATTGATAAAATGACGAGGGTGTGAAACTGTAAACTTTCTTTTTGGACACCCTGTATATGTATATTATATAAATGTAAATGCGTCAACTGACCTCCCTATTTTTAACAATACGTGAGTCCAAAATATGTAAAATATGCGTAACGTATTTCAATGGGTAGGTGAAAACTAGTCCACTTCCTTCTATTTTATTAATAGTTAAACTAGTTTTGCGCTAAATCATAGATTTTATATATTGTGATATTAACCATTTGAATACCATATGCCATTACGTGTCAAGATAACAAAAAAGTATAGCTTTCAAAAACATGGTGGAAGGAATATATTCAAAAGTATTCTATAATTATCTATATAAAACAAGTGAGTAATATCTACATGCTTTTGTCATAATGAGAATAACTACATTTAACCTACATCACAAAATCGTGGACTTACAGTGTTTCCCCTAACATAGATGAGTCTAAAATAAGAAACTACAATAAAGCTACAGTCTCATAAACATAAAAATAGCCGTGAGGGCACCGCACGGGCGCCGTGCGATCAAACTTCGCAAGGATCCGTACGAAATCTTGCGTACCTGTACGGACTGTTACGCTTTTGCCAGAGTCCGTGTCATGAGCACAGGATACACGTATCGGTTTCAAAGTCAAATCGTGAACAAATTGTGGTCGAGTATGAATAAAACTTGCATATCTTCCAGCTACGTCTCTGAACGGGTGTGCTGTTTTGTGCCATGCGCGTACCGTCACCTTAATACACAAGGCTTCCAACGGCCTACGGTTGTCTGCACGTACGGGTCCGCAACCAGCTACGATTTTATGCGACTAAGGCATAACATGCTATGTTAAAAAATGATTTATAACCGAACTGTTTTTATTCTAATTATAGTAATGCATTATTATCCCCAACTGTGATTTTTACAAGATGCAACGTCACATATTTGTCTCATCTTATATGGATTAGTAGTATAACACCATGGGTTGCCTGTACCATCAACATCTCTGCAGTAATTTCTTGCTTCTGTTATGTTCTTTTCTGGGAATAAGTAGTCATCTGTAAAATTGTGGGTGTGGGGGAATTGTGAATTCCAAAACTGACACTGAAATTGGTCTATCGTAAAGTTAATATGACCTTTGTAAGCACTCGGTGTCTCGTCAAAACGGAAACACTTATCTGGATCGTAATCTAAAATGTAAAAAATACGTGCTTACAAATGAACAACAAAAGTCGTAAATTAAACAGATAAATCTATTTGACTATTTGGCAATTGTAACAATTTTCGCTGCACTGAAAATAGAATAATGTTCATGGTAAAACAAACAATAGGAATGTTAAGTTTATAGTAAAAAGGTATATATGATACAGACAGTTGAAGTAGAGCGAGATATTTATTCATAAATTGTGTATTGCAGGCAATACAGAAATCACCTGCCGTTGAATCTTTTTACTTTAAGACTTTGACCTCAGAAACTAATAACAAAGAAAGGCAAGTCACTTTCTACAAATTCTATTGCCATAACAACAACAACTTTTAAACAAGAGATTCAAGAAATTAAACACGTAACTTCCACAATGCTGACTAACAAGTTTTCATTAAGATAGATAGAATTGATGGTGAGTTATTGTACCCAAGCATCTAATTGTTTTAATAAAATTTAGTCAGTCCATTAGTCCATTTCCACTAAAACCACAATTTTGAACCGAAGAAGTTAAGAGAACGATGTGTATAATATTATACAGTTATTTCATATGTGATTTGGGAACAGTCAAACTGTTGGCCCGAGGTGGAGGAAATAGTGTTTTAAACTGTTTCCCGAGGCCGTAGGCCGAGGGAAACAGTTTAAAACACTATTCCTGACATCGAGGGACAACCGTTTGACTGTTCCCAAGTCACACATAAAATAACTGTTTTATTACCTGATCAATTACTATTTTAACAGTATTTGACATGTTTAAAGCGTCTGATAAAGTCTAAAATCCCGTAGCAGTTACTTCCCTTTATATAAGTACAGTAACAGTTCGTTACGTCAATACGTGACGTCCTTACGTGACGTCAGAGCACGCGCGGGAAACAGTCAAAACTATTGACCGGTCAACAGTTCACTCAGAAAACAGTTAAAAATATCGAATTACACTTATATAAGCAATCAGGTAATAATATACACTTATTTCATGGGTGTTTGGGGAACAGTCAAAACTATTTTCCCGAGGTATCAGGGACAACTTAAGAACTGTTGCCCGAGGCCGTTAGGCCGAGGGCAACAGTTCTTAATGTTGTCCCTGATACCGAGGAATAATAGTTTTGACTGTTCCTCAAACACCCATGCAATAAGTGTTTTATTACCTAATGCAAGTAGCCAAGTACAGATATAACATGGCAATAAAGATAGTTTCAGACGCGGATGACATTACGTGTGCTTAGAGAGCCCTGATTCTCAGCAAAAGTTCGAGATCCCTCTCTTCAATGTCTTCAAACCACGACATATCGTAGATATTTTCAACAGAATTAACTATTTTCTACTTTTCGTTTGGTAACTCTAAAGACGCTTGCAATGATCTCGCTCATTGGACACTTGGAGTTTTTTTAATGCGGTTACTTCCCTTAGCACTGCACTCTATGAAACAGTTCGCACGTGAGGGAAACAGTTCGCACGCGAGGGCAACAGTCAAAACTGTTTCATGCGTAGTGGCGTTGCGCAGTAAAACATAACAGGTTTAATCCGGTTTCACTCAGAATAGTTGAAAAACAGTTAAAAATAGCAAATTGACATTTATATAGAGCATTAGGTAATAAATACATTTAACATACCACGTTTCATTAAAATAGCTTGGATACAGTTACAGAAATTGCGAGATCAATATTTGAGCGGACAGATAAACAGACAAATTGAAGGCAAACATAATGTCCGCTCCGGTGTGAAACGTAGTAGTTGGACTTATAACAATAAAATGCCAATCGTTTCTCATTATTTAGTCAATATCACACCGGTAATTCAAATTCCAGATTTCCTAGATCTACATAATCTTAAACCCCAATACCAACGTAACTTGCACTATTTCGACAAAAGAAAACCACACAATTTACACATTCCCTTTTACATGTACCCAGTATTGAAGCCGGGTCTATAGCGCAGTTGGTTGCGCGTCGGGATTTGGAATCTCGTGCCCGAGGGGTGCGGGTTCGAATTCCGTCCGGGGAGGTTATTCCCTTCCATGAAAATATGACAATAATGTCGATTTTCCTCCATTGCCCAGATAAAATGGAGAAGTTTCCGGCCTTGTGGAAGGGAAGGTGAGTACTGGTTATAGACAATGTTCCAGGAAAGCTAGGTTAGGTGAGCTGGACACCGTAAAATGACCTAAAATTGTGTTGACACGGTATTAAATCGAGTTAAAAAAGTACCCAGTATTCCTGACAACTTCTTTCAAAACAAGCGTCAATGCGTTAAAGGAATTTCGTGATCCGTTTTGACTATTGCTGCAGGAACAATTTTCTAACAAGGGATCAAGGAAAAATTATTTACATTGCTGAATATCCACATACCAACTTTCATTAACCTAAATAAGACATTATTGTGTATAGTCTACAGGTTGCAAATGTTTCACATACCGAGTCACATCAATATAGCTTGGATGCTATTTTAGAAATCGCGTGATGCAGATTTCTAAAAAGGCTAATAAAGAAAATGACTTACCAGGGTAACACTTGTACACAGCACAACTAGTCCATCTTACATGTGGATTTGTTGTGTAACACCACACATAACCCATGTTATCTGGGTCTCGGCAATAGTTAGCAGCTTCAGAATATGTTGCATCGGGAAATTTATGAATATCATCTGAAAATCTGTGTTCATGAGGGTATTGTTTGTCCCATCGTTGGCACGTATACCCTCTCATAGACTTTGACATTTTCCCTTTGTAACTTAATGAAGGACCATTGTAACAATGACCAAACTTGTAGGCTGAAAGTATAAAGTATAAAGTAATTTCAATCAATAGCTTATTCTAGTACGAATTAAGGGACCGTGGAATCGATTCTCTTGAAGGACTTACATAATTTACATCGCGGAGATTGGTAATATTATTTCCACTGACATATTCCAGCCTTCTTCAGTATCATTTAAAGCAGAACTTTGTATCCCTCTGCTTCCTTCGGAGCTCAATAAATACTCAACCTTTACTTCACAAAGCTGAAAGTTTACCAAATTCCAATTTAACCGAAAATCTTTTCATACACTTTCATTGGCATTGGAGTATTTCCCTATGTTTTAGTAAACAATGCCATATTTGGTTTGATCATACTAGTGACAAATGCAACATCGTATGACGTCATATATAGCGTGACTTTCACTTTGTATTTAATGAATGCTCTCAATCATGTGACGGCCTTGCAATTAAAACGTGTTGGTGCGAGTATTCGTTGTGAACTCGCCACGGATTGGCTGAAAGTATATGCGTTGATTTTTCTGTCTCAAAATAGAAATATCGGTTTGAACAAAGACTTTTAGCAGAGGTTAGAAAGCAAAAAGAGTGACACATTTGCCGATGCACAGGAAAGTAATGACTTGCAAATTATTGACTGTCATATTAGAATGTTCAATAATAGAACATGTCAAAACAACGCTTTATGATTGTACTGTGAAATCGATGCATGTTTGACAACACAGCGCTGGTTTAACAGTACTTACATTTTACATTACTGGCGTTAGTATATGGTTTAAATTGCCTGTTTGAATATGAGATAAAGCAAATAAGAAAGTTGTATTGCAAGCTTTGATATCAAAACTTAATTGTTAAACACAGTTTTTGACATTTTAAATGTCATTTTGAAATTTTACCCTATTAGGGTTACACTTTTATACCTCAATGTAACGCCACGTTTCAATAAAAAATGCATTACATTAGTTCACAGAATTGTTTCCATAGTACGATTCGGTGTAAGCGATAATAAATACGATAGTCCCTCTGGTTAAAAATGTCTATAATTATGTGTTTGACTCATTTTTATATGCCCTAAAGAATTTCGGGCATAAATATGTCATACCCCCTGACGTCCGTCTGTCCGTCCGTCCGTCTGTTAGCAATTTGGTTTCCGGAGCATAACTTAAATTCCATTTGACCCACAATAATCAAACTTAATAGGATGATTGTCCATATCGGGTAAAAGACCCCTATTAATTTTGGGGTTACAAGGTCAAAGGTCAAGGTCACTATTACCTTAAAACTGAAAACAGTTTCCGGAGCATAACTTAAGTTCCATTTGGCCCACAATATTTAAACTTCATACGATAATTGTCCATATCAGGTAGAAGATCCCTATAGATTTTGGGGTCACAAGGTCATTGGTCAAGGTCACTATAACCTAAAAACTGAAAACAGTTTCCGGAGCATAACTTAAGTTCCATTTGGTCCACAATATTTAAACTTCATACGATGATTGTCCATATTGGGTAGAAGACCCCTATTGATTTTGGGGTCACAGGGTCAAAGGTCACTATTACCTAAAAACTGAAAACAGTTTCAGCTTCCGGAGCATAACTTAAGTTCCATTTGGTCCACAATATTCAAACTTCATACGACGATTGTCCATATCGGGTAAAAGACCCCTATTGATTTTGGGGTCACAAGGTCAAAGGTCAAGGTCACTATTACCTTAAAACTGAAAACAGTTTCCGGAGCATAACTTAAGTTCCATTTAGTCCACAATATTCAAACTTCATACGATGATTGTCCATATCAGGTAGAAGACCCCTATTGATTTTGGGGTCACAAGGTCAAAGGTCAAGATCACTATTACCTTAAAACTGACTAAAAACAACACTTTCGGGCATATAATGCTCCGTCTAGCGGTGCTTTTGTTGTCTCTGGTTACGCTTAATCAATAAACCATTACTTACCTCCCCTTACACACGTGTCATTAGCCACCTCACATAGCCTTAAATCTGAAATTAGAATTTAAATGAAATGATACATATTATGTGGGTCCAATGCTTAAAAATGCTTAAAAATGGCAGTTCGCTTAATGTTTCTGTTTAACAAAAAAAACATATTGATGACGCTAAATATACTAGAATATTGGTCCTGTACCATTCTGTCAAGTGTTTAATAGTATTTAAGACAGTTTGAAACTGGTGCAAAACGGCTTCTTGTACCATATAAAAATGATGTTGTATATTGATATCCCGACTTTCTATCAACTGCGCTTCCAACACAGGTTAGTCTAATAGTTTAGTTTAAACATATTTTAATGACATATATCATATAAAATTGCCAATGTACATAAACATTCTTTATTTCAATACCAAAGTAGTCTGTTTGAATTAGTAATATAATGTACGTGCATGCACTTATTTGCCTATTGAGTGGGCAATGAAGGAGCAGTGTTCCAGTGGTAGGAAGCGCGCTTCGGGGTCGAGAGGTCCTGGGTTCCAATCCCACTAGGAGCACTCCTATTTTCCTTAAGCAAGAACTTTACCTACGATTGCTTCACTCCACCCTGGTGTAAATGGGTACCTTGAAGGGTGGTATAATTCCGTTGCGCCAATTACTCGGCTGCACTAATAATCGGAGTAAAAGACTCCCCAGGAAACTTGCGTAAGCATTAAACTTAAGACTATAAATGTCCTTTTTCAAGTCAAATGTTCAAGTACATAAACACGCATGACCTATTTTACGAAGTACATTGTGTTTACCTGAAGTAATATAAACATTAACGATTTTGAAAACTATACAGTAAAATGAGGATCTTCCTCCTATCATTAAACCATGTTCACCATAGCGGTTAAATATTTGAACGTAAAGTAGTCTGATTTTCGTGACATTAGATTCCTTCTATGTAATATTAAATGTTTTAAGAACTCACCATATTCGCATTTCCCTGTGTCAACATTACATACTTCCCAGTCATTACACTTACAACGTCCAGTAAACTAAGAAAAACAAAACAAAACAAAAACGAAAAAAACATTTAGTTCAAATTCAAAATACATTTTTTGACTAGCATGATTCTTCCAAATAGGTAATTAAAACTTTTTGGGACAAGCACCATGTCCAAGTTTAAAAACATTTTTGTAAAATATGCGACCACTAAATTCACAAGGTTGTTTCAATATTTGGATTGTTTTACCTTGTTTATGACCCCCTGGTGATCCATATTTCGCATTTGACAAAGAAATCATCAGAACAAACGTCCAAACCAATATCCATGATACTTGATAAAAAAGTAGCTACTAGAGTGTTTTTTAGATTTTTTCCATTTTTAAGCTCCTGTGACCTTGTGTTTAATCCAGGATTTCCCATGTTCGAACTCATTCGAGCAATAACCTAGACAGACATCCTCGCAATTTTGATTATAACTGAGGCAAAAATGTGACTGCTAGAGTGTGGATGGGCGGTGGATATTCAACGAACCTACAAGCACACCTTGAGCTAAGCCGCCCGGCTAGCTCAGTTGGTAGCACACAAGTCTACTGATCGAGGGGCCGTAGGTTTGATTCCCGGGCGGGGCATACTTTCGTGGAGCTTGGTCATGAAATTATTTATACGGCCATTCTCCCTCCTACGAATGATTCTTAATCATGTAGGGCAGTTGTCAGTCACTGACGAAAGTATGCGCTTCGTTGTTGGTTTACAGCTAAATTCAGAGATTTAGCATTTCCAGGAGCAGTGAGCAGGCTGACTGACCGTCGTTATATGGCCTATACAATGTATAGCTACGGCGTTTAACCCAACAAAAAAACACCTTGAGCTAGCTCAAATGAGCTAAAACCATAGATGTATTGTTCGTTTTTTCTCAACTGTCAAAACATGAATAATTTCACGGTGACTTCGTGTTCTTTGTCTAACACTCGTGATATTAAGATAGTGTGTAATCATTTACCGTGAAATTATTCAAACTTTGACAGTTGAGAAAAAATGGACTATACATTGTACTTGTTCATATTATAGTCCAATTTTATTAACCTGTCCCTCATACATAATTTCATGGTGTGTACACACTCTAAAATAAACTCTCTATTTATAGTTTGTAAACTAGATTAGGAGTGTGTACACACCATGAAATTATATTCATGTGTGACAGGTTAATAAAATTGGACCACCCCTGTAAAAACCAAAAACATTGAAAAACATGTCTAAATTTAGGAAAAAAAATTTAATTCGTAGACCTAAGAAAATGATAGTTTCATTCGTCGACAATGGCGGACTTTGGCTTACTGTGTTGAAATACGATCGATATAAACCAAAATTAGGTAAAACTTCAGGGTACAGGTTCGGATCTGATTCCGTGCCTTTCGCCTTTGAGAAATATAAATACCTTTGTGATATTAACTGTTTCCATTTTCACCTGTACACAATGAGGATTTGTAACATTTCCTGCACTAGAGTATAATGAACATGTTTTTGAGTGGCGATAGTAGCCAATAGCGGCACACACAGGTCTTATGGCACAGCCTCTTACACAGTCACGAATTGGTATGTTGTTTAAAGTTCTAAATTTAGATTCTTCAAGTGGACACTTTCCGAATTCATATCTCCCGAATGGAGACAGTACCAGTGCATTACAATATAGTATTACTGTAATAATTTTCACTATCGTGAGCACTAATCCAGTAGCTTTTCTTTCTGCCATTGTGACAATGTTACGTTCACAACTGTCACAGTTACATTAAGACGCATTATTTATAAAGGTAAATGCTTTAAAGGTAAATGAAAAATTAATGAAACTATGCATACGCTTTTAACCGTAGTTAAGTTTGAACATAGTGTGTCGTAGCGTCACTTTTTTCTTTTTTGTACTAGGTTATATTACGGTGTCCAGCGCACCTTGCCTAGTTTTCCTGGACACTCGTCTATAACCAGTGCTTAACATAACATAACGTAATTGCCAAATTTTTATGGAAGGGTGTATTCTGCCCGGGTTGGTTTCGAATCCGTTTATTCTAGTATGGATCAGAGTATATTTGTCCAATTCCCAAAATAAAAGTCATTTCTGTGCGAAAAAAAATAAGTGAACGTTGTAAAATCGTGCTAAAGAACTGTAATTAATTTTCGTGCTTCAATCACCCAGACCACAATCAAAGCAAGAACGTATATTATTTATAGTGCTTTTCAAGTCAATCATAATTCTAACATAGGCACGTGCACTTTCACTCTTTATTTAATGTGACGTCATCTATGCTTTATTATTAAACAAAATATAGCTCGTGACGGCTGTTATAGTTTTACTCCACACGTTAAATGAGCAAAGCCGAAAATAGTGCCCGAGTTTATAAGGGTTGACTTTAACAAGACCTTGGAACATGTCAGTAAATGTAAAACATGTACTAACCTTATTACTTGAACGAAAATGGTCTAAATTGAGTTTAAAACGATTCTAGCATAAAGAGACCTACTTCAAGACGTTTTCTAAGTCCCAGCATTTCCCGGTTCCGCTGTCTCACTTCATCCTGTCCTTCATCCGACGATCATGCCAGCCATTATTATTATAAAAATACAAAGATTGACTATTTAATTAAAGCCAAAGTGTGTATAGCATAATATAATGGAACTGGCTACGTGTAATATTTGAAGTTTCATAATTATCCAAGAAAAAAGGGTGAAGGTCGTCTGAGACCAGACACACTTTATTTTGCTCTGATGTTTTTGGACATTTATTCAAGTTAACATCAGTGTTTTGTGATAATTTTTGAATGTATATGTTCATGAACACTTCAGCTAAGTGAATCTGTAATTATATTTCATTTTTTCAATCATAGGTTTAGTTATTCTTAAAAACATTATTCAAAATTTGAAAAATTTTATCATCAAAATCACACCTTTTACAAAATACAGCTTGTTCATTTAAGTATGACCGTGACGAATTATTGGATTTGGGTTTAAATGTGTACAATAATCCTTGTTTATACAAAGTTGATACTGCCACATTAGGTGTTATTAATTCACTCAAATTAGCTCCTTACAGATCACAAAAGAAAAACAAGTGTATTGTAAAGAGTTCAGTTAAAACTGCCCTAGGCATTAATAAAAACAACTTAATATACCCAAAAATATGTAATACTGTTAGTCAAATTAGTGAAAATGTAAATTGCTTGACTTTGAATTGTAGATTAGCTGTTAACAAAGATTTCGCAATAGGTCATTATCTGAAGGAAGAACGGATAGATGTTGCTGTATTGACAGAAACTTGGTTTTCAGATGATAAAAAACATTTAATTGAAACCTCTGATCTAAATCAAAATGGGTAAAAATTAACAGTAGCCAACAGACAAAATAAGGTTGGAGGGGGGATAGCAATAGCTAGTCGCATTGCGATAAATGTCAATAAAATTAAGAGTGGGAATACAAGAAGCTTTGAATTTGGTATATGGAAATTAATTTTCAAAAACATTGCCCTTCATTATATTGCAATTTACAGCTCCCCAGCATCAGCCACTGTCTCTCAGTTTGTAGAAGACTTCAATCAATTTATTGAAGATTTAATTCCTAACTACTCTAATCTGTTAATAATGGGAGACTTCAATCTACATCTAGAAGATAGATCCTCTGCTGTTTCTGAATGTCTTAGTTGTATTCATTCCTTTGGTTTAGAACAGCATGTAAATTTTAAAACACATATTGGTGGTAACATGTTGGTTCTTGTACTCACTGAAGCAGTAAATGGTGTACGGGTAAAGAAATGTGAACAGGGACCCTTTTTATCAGATCATTGTGTAGTTAGGGTACAATTAAATATAGAAAAAGAGAATATTGTGAGCAAATCTGTAAAATTTCGCAACCTTAAAAAAATCAATCATGAAAATTTTGCTTCTGATCTAAAAGACATTTCTATTGATTGTGAAATGTTGATTCTTACGTGAATAATATGGAGTCAAAACTTAAAACCACTCTTGAAAAACATGCTCCAATAGTAGAAAAAACAAAGATTCATAGGGCTCCAAAACATGGTTTACAGATAATCTAGTCTTACTTAAAAGTTCAATGAGAAAACAAGAAAGATTATGGAGAAAATATAGAAAGCCTGAACAATTAGAAGCTTTCAAGGTTATGCGCAACCGTTATCATTATGATTTAAATGAAGAAAAGGTTAAATCACTTAGTCAAAGAGTTCTTGATGCTAAAGGTGATACGAAACAATTATATAAATTTGTTGCTGAAATGACAGGCGTAAAATCTGAGAATCCAATGCCAAAAGGCGATTCTGATCACTCTGTAGTGGAAAAGTTTGCTGATTACTTCTTAAATAAAATTTCAAAAATAAGGGAATCCTTGCTTCAGTTTCCAACCTTCTCACCCCACCAGAAGGATGTACCAAGTCTTGATCATTTTAAGGATTTTACAATAGAAGAGGTCAGAAATCTTATAAGTGATTTAAGTACCAAGTCATCTGATCTAGACATATTGCCAACAAAATTGCTAAAAAGTTACCTACAAGAATTATTACCTCTAATTACTCATTTAATAAACAACTCATTGAAACATGTATGTATTCCCTTCCAAGTGGGAAGAGGCAATTGTTAAGCCTCTTCTGAAGAAGGTGGGTCTAGATCTAGAATATGCTAACTATAGACCGGTAAGCAATCTGTCCTTTTTATCTAAAGTAATTGAAAAGGCCGCTTTTAATAGATTAAATTCTCATGTTAATAAAAATAATCTTCTACCAAAAAAATCAATCTGCATATAGACGTTTTCACTCATGTGAGTCAGCCCTTCTTAGATTAGTTAATGACCTACTGTGTGGTATGGAGAAACAAGAAGTGACGGCGTTAATAGCTATTGATCTGGGTGCTGCATTTGACTCGGTAGATCACGACATTTTATTGGAAGTACTTAATAAATAATATGGCCTACAAAATAGTACACTTCATTGGATTGATTCATATCTTCGTCCACGTGCATGTCGAGTCAACGTCAATAACAGTTTATCAACTTTACGTCCATTAGATTGCAGTGTTCCACAAGGTAATTGTTTGGGTTCGTGGCTTTATCTAGTCCTATCTTTGGTTATGTCCCACATTGATTACTGTAATCTGATCTTGTATGGAATCTCAAAATGTGATCTATGCAAATTTCAGCGAATTCAAAACATGTGTGCCAAACTTGTACTAAGGTTAAAGAAATCAGACAGTTCAAAAGATGCTCTGTACTCACTGCACTGGCTACCAGTCAAAGCAATCAACTATAAAATATGCACTTTCATGTACAACTGTTTTACTGGAAATGCACCTGCATATCTGACTGAAATTCTCCAAAAGTCTGTACAAAGCAGATCTGGTCTTAGATCTGCAAAATCCAAAGACCTGACTTTTGTGGTACCAATTAAAAAGAAAAACAAGACAAAATTGATGTAGAATAGCAATTTTATCTAATTTACAATAGAAAAAGTAAGTCAAATATTCAATTTCTTGGCCTATCAGTTGATTTGTATCGATGATATAAATTTAGATTTCTTTTAAATGCTGGCGAAACAAGTCATTTGATAACACAACTAAATCTAATCACATAAAAAGTACATTGAAAACTTGAAAGCAAGGTAGAATACTAAGTAAATATATTTATGCCAAGCGATTCAATGGTATACAAGAAAAGATTAATGCAAAGCATTAAATACCGCCGGATAGTGATAACATTATGTGTACATACACAAAAGAGAAAACAAAGATATATGCGGCAAAAAGAGTACAAAATTCTGTATACTGAGGTATAATACAGAACATGTACAGAACAAGTGTTCCATGATTAAAAGGCACAGTTTATAAATCTATAGTTACTACATTATTATATAGTTACTACATGTACTTCTTATAAACTTTTATAATAAAAAAACACATTGCTTATTGGCCACCAATTTCAGCAATATATCTATGTTTACTAAAATATAAGCACCTATTATATTATTAGATTATAATCAATCATGGTCTGATAATTCTCCTTTGTCGTCAGTTTTAGTGTCATTATTTTAGACCGTTCCTCAAAGTTGTTCTATAAATAGACTTACGGACCGTTTGTGTTTAAAATGTACTTGCATGTCTGCGTGTTTTAGTCTAAACCAGTAGCCTGTTCAATTATCCCGAACGTTCCAAAACGTTCCGTCGGAAGTGTCGGAACAACTCAACCCAAAGACAACTCAACCCGAGTCAACTCAATCCCCACTAACGGGTTGAGTTGTCCCAACTTTGAATTGAGTTATGCACGGTTTGAGTTGTCTTCGGGTTGAGTTGTCCTGTATCCATAACGTTCGCTTACAGTCGTTACTGAACACGCTGCAGGGTTTAGAAGAGAAGATAATTAGTAATTTCTTGGAGAAACTCCTTTTAAACATGATATATAAATGCTTTACAGAATAAATTAAATGTATACAAAAACACGTCAGATTTAACAATTCAGTAATCTAATACTTCTTGTCCTGTCGTTTTTTCAAACATATTTTGACTTAATGGTTGCCTCAATGAGAAAGTAAGTTAGACAGTTATTATACAGTAACAGCCGAAAAGCATGCAGAGACATTATCAAAACTTACTACAGACAGTACAAAATTAATAATTAACTTTTTCATCATGATTATAGCGCTTCGTATACGATAAACGCGAGTCTGTAACAAATCTGTTCACGGAGACGTGCGTGATATACGTACGGTATGTGTTTTTTAGCCTGAACCTCAATTTAGGGGAGCAGATATTTTACAATGTCTTAAAATATAATTTAAGGATAAAATGTTCTTTAAAATGCCCCCCAAAACAACAAAATTTCATTGCAGTACTATAAAACTAAAAATTAATACAATTTAGCACTGTCAACATTAGCATTTAAAAAAGAAGGACGCCATTAAAAGAAATCATGAACTGCTCCTACCATGGTCATCAGATTCTGACGACTCCAATATACCAATTCGGGCCGGCGGTAAAAACCATTCAGCGACAGAAGCTTTAGTACAGTAGGCCCCATGCTATGGAATAAGCTGCCAGATAATGTCAAATTATCTCCTACTTTGGATGTGTTCAAAAAACGATTGAAAACTCACTATTTTTCTACTTTTAATGATCTATTCTAAAATTGACCTGGCTAGTTTATGAAGTTAAAAGTACCTTAACAGTGGTAAATGTATTAAGTTAATTCATTATGACGTGGGATGAGAGGACTGCCTCTCTCTCTGTCAAAACATAATTTGTTTTTATATAATTGCGTAAATGCTTAAAATAAAGGGTCCCTTAAAAGGTTTTGTTTCGACACTTTTGAAGATGTATTAAGGGCCCTTTAAAGGTGATGTTTCGACACCTTTGGGGAATTGTCTGGTTAACAGTGGCGTTATGTTACACTGTTCAGGACAAGTCCGGTTAACAGTAGCATCATGTTATACTGTTCAGGACAACAACTTTAAATATCAAATTAATAAATAAAAACAAATGTAAAAATAAAGTCAAATCATGAACTAAGATTAATATAGGTCTTATAAACTTGATATATGAAAACAATTGCATAATCACACTACATAACATCACGCGTAATGAATTTTATTTTGTTCTGTGTTATTTTATATATTTATGGTGGAGGGTTTTTACTTATTTTGTTTTTATGATTTATCTTTTGTACAACGCCATAGAATATGTAATATAGAAATAGGCGTTTAATCAAATGAAGAAGTTAAAGTTTAAGTTTAAGCTGACACGGGCAGCGCTGATTTTCCGAAAATCCATTCTTCCTTAACACGCCATATCCAACCTTTTCAAAAATTCTCAATTTAATTGTCTGATAACACTACTATCCTGTTAACATCCAATTATTTAAGCTGTATTTGCAATATTCCGTCGAAAACATCAAACTTTAAATTTTGCTGCATCATCATGTGTATATAAAATGTCACTGACTAAGGGCAAGGTCGAATGTTTTTTTTTTATTTCACTGCGCATATTTTGTAGAATGATATTAAACACACAAATAAAACTATGGCAATTCGTATTTAGTTTTTGGTTTCTATTTTTTAATTAAAATTTTAATATTATTTTTTTATCTATCAGAATTGTGTAAATAAATGCTATTTTCGGCCTTTGCACTGGGGGTGGATTTCAACAGCATGGCGTTTCTGACAGTTAAAAATAGTTCTATAAATATATCTTTTCTAGGGATGTATTTAGCGATGTTAGAATCGAAATAACTTACAGTTGTCTATATTATGTTGTCTATAAAACATAAGCACTCGTTTGATGCGCTAATTAAATCATACGCGCATCACAACTCGTGCCTATGTTTTATTAGACAACATAATATGGACAACTGTGAGTTATTTCTTAAATCTAATATACATTTATGTAACTTAGGGAGAAATGTGTCACGCTAAACATTATGAACTATTTTTTACTTAGAAATACACTTACAAGCAAATTAATAATTAGTGATTATCGCACATATTTTTCCATGCTTAGGTATTTTCATCGAAGTGATTTCTGGTTAAACTGGACCATTCGTAAAATATGAAGGAAAAAAAATTAAAATTACCATTACTGTTTCTTTGAAGTTAACATTCCGAATCTTAAATTATTCATGGCACTAAATACAAAGACCAATGTGAAAAAGCTTTCTATGTCATAATACTAGGGTTGGGCAAATCACCAACTTTTTTTTGAAACGGGTGTTTTTTATGGCCAAATGATGCACTGAATCCAAATATGACCTTTAAAATTGTCTCCGGTGACGTTTTAGGTTCACTTTTTGCGAAAATTCAAAATGGCCGCAAAAATGGCTGATTTTGGTTATGAAGAACTATTTTATATTTTCACCATAGCTTGTAATATATCATTTTGTAGGTTTTTAAGGATGATAAACATGTTTTTGAGGTTAAAATAACAAAATATGTATGGGAAGCTATATTTATTTATAGTTTATACAATATTTCAGCCAAAATCACACAATTTCATAGAATAATATCTACTTTTGCATTAAATCAATTTCCTATAAATCTTTTCATAGGTTTTTTCAGCTTGCATATTACTATTGTCATACTTATTTCTGCTTTTAATTATATTAATGCTACTAAGAATGAATTTTTATCACCTTTATTCAGTATACACATACTAGCTTTAATGACAATAGCCAAATTGCATTCATCGAGCTATGCCGTTCTTTCTGTTTTATTGTATAATGACTTTAAACTGCAATTAATAATTAAAAAACAAACTGTCTATTGGTTTTAAACGCATTTATAGATTTTGATGCATTGCAGATATTGTAAATGTTTTCCTTAATCATAAAAATTTAATTTTGAAATTATTCTATTAAGTTGAAGATTATAACTCGAACAAGTTTGTACTAGCTGTAGCTGTACATTTATACATGTATATGAAGTCTTGAATTCATAGTTGTGTAAAAAGTTAAGAACATTTAGACAAATATATTCCTTTTCCATGAATGGATATGTTAGAAATCAATAATGACGGAGGTGAAAATAGCATAGTTAGCATATGTAACTTTGATATCGAAGCCAAAATTGACCTCGAGATCTCACTTGGACGAAAAAGTTCTAAAGTAACATGATGCAGGGTCATTAGAAGGACTTCAGACATATTCTTCTAACTTTAATTGATAGTCTATGGAGACTTTAGGAGCACAGTTCCGGTTGCTCTAATGGAGTTATCAAGACCACTCTATAAGTCGATTTTGAACCTGTTGCAGCTTTTGATTTGGTAGGCTGGTAGTACAGTGTTTTAACCATGCAAAAGTCAATGTGGGAGTGGAGTGTACAAGACTATGCACAAATACTTCCATTGATTTCTGTGTCAAGTGCCTATGTATTGTAAGTCATTAGATATGTAATTGCTTATGTGAAAGCTGATACTCCTTTGTGATGTAAGGTTAAGGTGAAGTGATCTGGCTCTAATAACACAAAGGTATTGCGCATTGTTCACCTTATAAGGTCCATTTAGACAATGTTGTGTAGTTTAATACACAATTATTTCCTTCTAAATAGGTTCATTTTCATCTTTAAAGTTGTCATTCAATTTAAAATATCATTAAGCATCTGTCAAGTTGTTGAGATTTGTTTTAGTTTGATGGATTCTAGCCTGTATATTGAAGATTATCCTGTTGTTGTCCATGGACTTATAGATATGCTTGTTATCTGTTGAGTTGATTGAGAGCTGATTTGTAACATGTAAAAAATAATTGTCCATCACAGAAGCCATCGTAGATTAAAAATTTTACAATGATAAACTTGCTAAACTTGCAAAGAGCGGCAATCACTATAAAAGCTTACATGATTAAGATATGTTATATGCTCACATACTTGATGGAGTGATAAAAACAAAAGAAAGATATCTATCTGCTGAATTATATTTTGAACAAACTAATATCGGTCCATTCACACTGAAATCAGCTGATTTGCTAAGGATTCACAAACAGAAAAACGATTGATATGTGAAGTAAGATATCTAAGAGCCACAACTGTGTCTGTGTACACCAAATGCGACTCATAAAAAAGGATAGTAAACTCAAAATGAAAATACTCCCTGAAAACAAATTGAAACAAAAAAACATAAAACCAGAAAATGATGTTTTGCTTAATATGACAGTTTTAAAACAAACTCTTTGATCATGTAGCATATTTTGTAATTGTCATACAGAATAATCGAAAATATGTACAGTCTTGCCGAAATATTGTATAAATTATCAATAAATAAAGCTTCCACTACTTATTTTGGGTATTTTAACCTCAAAAACGTGTTTATCAACCATAAAAACCTATAAAATGATATGTTACAAGCTATAGTGACAACATTATACTGTCCCGCAAAACCAAAATCGGCCATTTTGGCGGCCATTTTGAATTTTCGCAAAAAGTGAACCTAAAACGTCATCGTAGAAAATTTTAATTGTGATATTCAGACTCGGCACATAATTTGGCCATAAAAAACACCCGTTTGGTTTGCACCTTTTAAAAAAAGTTAATATTTGCCCAACCCTAATAATACTATTTTTTGGTTAATTGTGGTTTGAAATTGTCAATATTTTGATAATATCTCATTTAAGGTAGCCTTAGAACTCACCTGATTTTAAATAATGAATGCATGTACAATGTAATTTTAAGTGATCACCTATACATTCGAACAAAAAAAACTCTTTAAATTAAAAGATGTAGAAAATGCAAAAAAAAACTAGAAGCACGCACATGGTTCCCCAAAATATGTCATTTTACTGCCAGCTTAAAATAATTTTACTGTTATCTGTACATTTACAGTCCATCACACGGGTAAACGCGTCTTGTACCGTTTGGACCCCCCCCCCCCCCCATTAAGTTGAAGCTTATACAAGACAAGGGGAGTAAATCGTTTATTGATAAAGCTTACTTTACAACACGATTACTTCCCTTTAATCGCGTTATCCTCGTGCATTCGGAGCACCACGGCATTCTTTTATGAAGAAATGTCTCGGACTTTAAAAATTGTGGTAATACAACAATTAATAAGGCCCGGCAAATAACTCGCTGGCAAATAGTGCGAGTATTGTTTATTTATACATGGACGTGCTATATCAATATCAAAAAACAAAGTGCCTGCTTTTTCTGAAAATTAACTAAAATGCAACTTTAAGAATTTTTTCCCACTGCCAATGGCCATAGTCTCCTGCATCATGTTTTGAAATTGACAAAATTTCCCCGTCATTCTTGCTGTAATTAAACAAATTAAAAAAGCAAATGTTTAGACCGCTGTGGCTTGAAAAGGCACGGCAATAAAAGTTGATAATTCGCTGAAAGGACCAATTTTTAATATAATATATCAAGGGAGATAAATCAAATTGCCTTAAAAAAATCATTCGTGGTAAGTTCCCTTTTATTTATTTACCGAGTAGTTTATAAATTATACGAAAGGGAATGAAAACTGTACCGCTTAGAAAGTTTAAACTGATAAAACCCCTAGAAAATAAGTGAAGCAATCGCTGATAATTTTCTTGCTTTAAGATATTGGGTGCTGCTGGTGGTTTCAAAAGCCGAGACCTGAGCCTGTATTATCAAAGGTCGTACTACCAATTTTTTGTCATAAACCGCACTATATTGTATTCCTTAATGATCGTAATATTTTTTTAATAATTCGCTGCCCTGAAGCTTATAGGAGCAATAGACTAGTGATAGGATGCGCGCTTATGGATCGAGAGGTACCGCGTTCGAACCCCACTGTGATTACTGCTAAAATTCTTGAGCAAGAAATTTACCTACAACTGCTTCACTCCACTAAAAAATGAATGTTTACCTGCGAGGGTGGTGTAGATCCGTTGCAACACTATGTCGGCTGCGCTAAACCAAGTAATAATAACTCCCTGAGAAGATTGTTAGATAAGTACCAGTAGCCTGACGACCAAGAGGAATAGCTGTAAAGTCGGTAAACATGCATAAGAATGAGGAACTAAAAGCATAAAATGCAATTCCTTTTTAAGATCCCAATGCGTGTTACCACTGACACACGGGGATGCATTTCATTATCTTTTTAATTGTTCTTTTTTCAGTTCTGATAGACAAAAGTTTTTATCACCATTAGGTCGACCTAACATAATTACTTATTACAGATTAATGAATACCACAAGTTGATTAAACTGTGCAAATATTTATCATGTATCTTTAAAACATTCTAACTACTACCTGGCATTTAACTATGTTTTTTTATTTTCATTTCAATTTTGTAAACAATATTCAGTTTTTAAACGTTATCGTTTTACTGTAAAATTATATATATATATACACTGTATATATATACATTAATGTATGTATATATGTAAAGATATGCATATTCACTTGTGTATATGTGCACATATATATGTATACATTGCATACACTGTATCTTGTATAACATGTTCACCCAGTAGCCTGGTATCATATCAACTTGTTAAAAAAATTGCTGTACCTTATATCACATAATTGTGCTAAGAGTAAATAAATAAACTGTAAAAAAGACTACTGGTTCTAGACAGCAGTATCAACAGAGTGATGAAAATCATTCAATCATATAAGAGACATTTATATTCTGTTGTTTGAGTTCGATTTATTTGCAAAATATGATCGTGGTGATCTATACACAAGTATGTAATAAATCAGTTAAAGCCTCTTGATCCGAGCTTAATTCTCTTTGAGTTATTTTACAGCGTAATAATTTATAGTTTTATCCGAGCCCCAGTGCGTATAACACAAATCAAGCGGTTCAAATTACAAGCTATGCGCCAACAAACCGTTTTAAGATTTTACATACATAAAATATTTACAGCTTCGTTCTTAACGTATCATTGCTCTTCTGTAATTTCTACCCTTAATTATTACAATCAACGATCACAAGAACCTGCTCTTGTTATTTGTACGCGATCGTAAAATTCTAATAATTGCGATTTTTAAGATACCATTTGTGAATAATTTGTAATCAATTAGGGGTCTTTAGGGGTTGTTTTTTGTGTTAGGGGCGCCTGACACCTGTGAAGATAACCTCCCATTTTTCACTATAAAATACGAACAAAAAACGTTTCCAGTCAAATATGCTCAAAAACACTAAGAGATTTTTCTTCTTAAGAAAAGATACTCAAACCTTTTAAACAGGTTCAAAGAATTTAAATCTTTTGAACTTTACTGAGTATTTATCATAATCCTTTGTACTGATATAATAAACCATATTTTTAAATTGAACATTCTTTATTTAAATTGAATCTTATATAATTAGCAGATGTTTAGATAAAGTTGTTATGTGTTAAATTATATTAATAACTATTTTGAGTCAACTCCCATCTTAGAATTGGTAGATACTATCAAATTCAAAAGCAACAACAAGTTAAAAATTGTGCTGCTAAAGTAGCTCTGAAAGCGTCATTTGATTAGTAAGGTAAAGCGTTTTTTATTCAAGAAAACAACGAGCGGGCATGGTCGAGTGGTTACGACGTTGTTATGGTAATCATCAAGCTCCGCGTTGGTTAGAATCACTTCAAAAACGTAACATTCATTTTGTTTGTTTGTTTTGTTGGGTTTAACGCTGTAGCAACACATTGTATAGGTCATACAACGGCGGTCAGTCAGCCTACTCACTCCTCCTGGAAATGCTAAATCTCTGGATTTAGCTGTAAGCAAACTACTAAGCACATACTTTCGTCAGTGACTGACGACTGCCCTACATAATTAAAAATCATTGGTAGAAGGGAGAATGGCCGTAGAAATAATTTCATGACCTAGCTCCACGAAAGTATTCCCCGCCTTGGAATCTAACCCACGACCCCTCGATCAGTAGACTTGCGTGCTACCAACTGATATAATTAACAGATGTTAAGATAAAGTTATGTGTTTAATTATATTAACTATGTCGAGTCAACTCTCATCTTAGTATGGGTAGGTCCTATCAAATTCAAAAGCAACAACAAGTTAAAAATTGTGCTGCTAAAGTAGCTCTGAAAGCGTCATTTGATTAGTAAGTTTGAGCGTTTTTGTTCAAGAAAACAACGAACGGGCGTGGTCGAGTGGTTACGACGTTGTTATGGTAATCACTAAGCTCCGCGTTGGTTTAAATCACTTCAGAAACGTAACATTTGTTTGTTTGTTTTTGTTGGGTTTAACGCTGTAGCAACACATTGTATAGGTCATACAACGGCGGTCAGTCAGCCTACTCACTCCTCCTGGAAATGCTAAATCTCTGGATTTAGCTGTTAGCAAACTACTAAGCACATACTTTCGTCAGTGACTGACAACTGCCCTACATAATTAAAAAAAATGGTAGGAGGGAGAATGATCGTAGAAATAATTTCATGACCAAGCTCCACGAAAGTATGCCCCCGCCCTGGAATCTAACCCACGACCCCTCGATCAGTAGACTTGCATGCTACAAACTGAGCTAGATGAGCGGATACATACGTAACAACCCACCGCATTGTGAATATCATACCACTGCTTGTGAACTATAAAAGTATGTCAAATTTATTAGAAAAAAAATTAACACTAAGTGGACATGCATCATTTGTAATACTCGTAAATCAATACAGAAATTTGATTTAGTTTATTTTAAGCCGATGTTACGTGAATTAGAAAGCATAACATTTGGTTAGGTCTTTTGTTAAAATTGTTAAAATGAGCAGCAGGCAATCAATGAAACTATATTAAGATATTAAGATGTCTAAAGCTCAGTGAATTATCCAAGTCCTAAATAACATACTTGTGCTCATATCTGTCAAATAATGATGACTGTTGATGGTAAATAAAAGAAAATAATCATTGACACCCAATTATTGTTTGCAAGTGGGTCATTAACTCACTTAATTTCACAACAAACGTCAATTTCAGTAAAAAAATATTTCATTTTTTGTAAAACTTCAGAAGAGTTTTGAAATTTTAAATTGTTGATAGCAAACTTAAGTTAAAGAAAGAATGACTCATTGAAATTCACATCTTGATGGCGCGTGCCCTAAGGGTGAAAATCGCGTATGTCAATATGTTTAAAGAACATACTTTTTTATACAATGTACTATGAAGCGTATAGACTATTTACTTTTAACTTTCCACTTTAACTAGTAAATACTGATTTATTCATTGAATGTATACCACTTATTTAAGACAAGGTCAAACAATTGGTGCAAGGATGGTGGCTTTGAAGTCATATTTGTCCAATGTAATAAGGCCATGCCATACCGGAATTTTGTTAAGCGTCCGCATGCGCGCAGGTTTTACAGTCCTCAATCCAGAAAAAAAATATGGGTGACATTTTCATATATAATTCCGATGTTCAGGGGTTTGATAACAATAATTTCGTTTAGGGAAAAATGTGTTCGGCAACGACGTTATTCTTTGTAAGCAATTTATTATAACCGTGCCATTGATAAAATATATATTTTACGCGATAATAACCCACACTATAGTCCTTTTGTATTAAACCCTATGTTTAAGTCTGTGCCTAAACTAGTTACTTCATAAGTAATTCAGACCATTGTTATATACTATAATGATGTGTTTCCATCAAGACAAATATATATAATGGCTTAATGCATTGTTTTGGTGCGTCAAATATTTGTATTTTTGTTTTCGGTTTGTGTGTTTTTGTGAATAGGTATCTAGGTTTGTCAAACTTGAGTTGACGCATAAAAAAATCCAATTTGACATGGTTTATAGTGTGTTCAATGTTTAGGTTCGATACTTTAAACCTTCCTGCCAAGTGCGACCTTAAATGTCAGCATTGCGACATTATCTCTAAGGCTAGTGTTCATTTTTAAAGTATCGTATTAGCAAACCAGAGACAGCTAACTCTTGGCAATCATAATTTAGCAAAACTTTGGCAACTAAGTAACTAGCCTGATTTGTATTACTCTTGGAATTCTTTCAAATTTGTCTCAGCTTAGATCCAAACTTTACACTTTAAGACACAATGAATCAAATCCCGTGTCTGCATATGATGCACCTTTTTTAGATAGGATGGACCCTTATTAAACATAAAAACAAGGTACGTGTAAACGATCGGTTTCTTACCTGATGACCGAGGTTCGATTCCACGCAGTGTTATTTATGTACCGTTTAGAAATTCTTTCTACGATTTCGGTATTCCTCCTCTAACAGTGTGAAATAGTTGAAAACAACGAGTGTCACTCAACCGAAAAATAAACATGGAAGATAACTGTAATCTTTAGAGTTGATAAACAATTATAGTCCATCATCACTTGGCTGTATGATACTATGGAAACTATCTAATACATCCCACAAAGAAACTGAACTATTGGATCTATCAACGCCTCAACAGATACCCATGTTGATTTGAAACGTTGAGTGTTAAGTCCATGTGAATCGGTACAGTCAAACCACGTGTTAAGAACAATCTGATTACGGCAATTATTGGTCCACAACGACAAATTGCATTCTCCTATAGCGTTTTAAAACAATCGTAATAGTTAAATGTTACTATTGACTGGAAAATCCACTTGATTATATTATGTTTGTTTGTTCTCGGCTCTGTTCCTTACACATTTATTGCAACTTTCAATAAACCGTCTATTCTATGCTTTCAGTGCTTTGATAAAAAACATGTTCAATTGGACTTATAACACTTTAACGCTTTTGGACCTAGATTTTGTCTGTTTGTTTGTGTTGGGTTTAACGCCGTAGCAACACATTGTATAGGTCATATAACGGCGGTTAGTCAACCTACTCACTCCTCCTGGAAAGGCTAAATCTTTGGATTAAGCTGTTAACTAACTATTAAGCACATATTTTCTTTAGTGTCTGACAACTGCGCTACATAATTAAGAATCATTGGTAGGAGGGAGAATGTCCGTATAAAAAATTTCATGACCAAGCTCCACGAAATATGCCCCGCCCTGGAATCGACCCCACGACTCTTCGATCAATAGACTTACGTGCTACCAACCTAGAGCTGAGGCACTCTATGAATATGCTTACTGTTTTAATTTCTCGAAATGTTTATCTAAATGATTTTATACCTTTAGGCTCTTTGGCATCATCATGCAATCACGGCAAATAATCGACGCATCGTATAGTGTTTTGAAGCCGTCAAGTATCAAGGTATGGAGTCTGGACTGCTCATTGCATTAGCTATCAACACACTGTGCAGTTTAGGTTATTGCTTATAAAAAAAGGAGTAAGCAAACATATCAGGAACAGCAACTGTTACAAATCGCAGATGTTTCACACAGCCAATATGCAAAGAGTATGGTGGCTGATTTACGCCATGTCGTATTTTCGTTTCTTCGCCGCGAAGATAAGAAAAAATGAAGAAAAAAAACCAAAGATACGACAAAATCACAGATTGTCGTATCTTCGTATTTTCGTGGGCTTTTTTTATCTTTTCGGCGAAAAAACGAACGTACGACATAACAAATGCAACAATGCGACAAATAATATTTAAGGCGAAAACATGACACATTTTATCTGCCATATTGTCGCACTTATTCTGCCGTATTTTCGTTCCTTCGCCGCAAAGATAAGAAAAAACGAAAATGCAAAGATACGACAAACTGTGGATTTGTCGCGCCTTCGTTTTTGTTTTTTTTTAGAATTTTGATATTTTGTCATAATAGGAAAACCACAAACAAATAACAGAAACAAGAACCAAAGGGGTTTTCGCCATGAAATGGACTTATTAAAAGGCCCATACGAAAATAGTTCAAACACCGCTATTTTCGTTTATTGAAACTGCGCAAAAAGTAAAATACAATGTAATCAATTGCAAACATTTCGCAGATACAGAGAACATTTAGTAGATTGACAGTACATTGAATTTTTCAGATTTTATATAGTGAACACGTAAGTTAGAATCGTTTGTTGAGTATAATATATCCTAACATTTTTATTCCGAGCGTTACACCCTCCAAATTTAGAAAAGAAAAATAGAAAACCTTTACAATTGTAAATAGGCTTTTCCGTGTTTAATTACGCATCTAATAGCAGTTTTATTAAGGCAAATGAAATTGAATTTCACAAAGAGACCGTTTTTATGTTTGTTTTATTGCAGAATATTTGGAGGTTTTATCGAATACCTGTACTCCTGTATAGCTTAATAAGCGTTCGTGTCACTTTGATCAAAAGATCACTCACTTCAAGAATCCATCTCTGTGACACAGATGTACTCTTCATTTGGAAGGTTATAAAATATCGGTATTTATTTCAACCTTATTGTTTGGAGAGTAACAAAATGGCGGCGAAATGAGCAGGGATGGACGGCATTGGACGCTGAGTGCGGGTGTTCCTTTCTCGGTGTGATTTTATTGCAAGTTTAACTGTCTTATAGCGTTCAAGTAATATCATGTGTTTGGGAAGGGGCTTTTTCTCATGTGCTCAGATTACACGCCCAGGTTTACGATATGTTTCTTGACTTGTCACATTTTTAAAGCTGACATGTTCACACTTCAACGAAAAACAAAACGTATTAATTCCATAATAAAATTCTACGTATTGATTGTGAAAACTATAAAAAAAACTTTGCTACAAAACCTAAGATGGTCATCTGGTCAGTAAACAATGAATTTGTTTTAATATTTCCGAGACAAGTCTGAAACTCGTCTGTTGTTTTGTTTTGACCAAAATGCTTTCCTTTTGACCAATGTGTTTATGTATTTAAAGACCTTTGGTGCAAAGTATTAACTTGATTCTTTTTTTATTTGAGGTTTGACCAACAAGGTGCAAGGTGTTAAGACGGCAAATACTTGGTACTTAAGTCTTATTTACAAAATTCGTAGTGCCTAGATGTGACAATACAGTTGAAGAACGTTGTGTACTACATTTATGAATCCACTGTATGCATGTGCTGTCCCATCGGTTGCTATGCTGCCGTCGCCGAACTAATGCATGTTGTATCATGCTCTAAACAATACAGAGTATTCATTGTAAATCTAGCAAATTTCTCTTAATGGCATTTCTTCCAAGTTAGCGACTATAATCTTTTAATGCTCATTTCACAAGCAAACTCAACAGCTTCTACCTTAAGTCTACGTGTTTCAATAACAACCAGATGTTGTATCAACCATTGCCATGACTGGTGGAACTTGATGCTCCATTGTTTGATGTAAGTGAATTAAGATTTTATCATTTCTACTATATAGCTTGCGTTGTTCAAGCATCAACGTCTTATAAGTTCAAAATGCTGACATTGTACAAGCGATTCTTGAAACTTCATAAAATTAAGCTTAGTCAGAGATTCAGAACTAAAACATGTACACAATTATGTGTAAAAAAACGAACTACAATATTGAAATTATGAACATTTTAATATTTTTAAGGTATTTTCATAATAATTTTCATCACCAATCATCTCTCAACATAACAAATTGCGTATCTTATAGAAAATAAATAACAAATTATTACAATATCATACAAAACATGAAATAATTATACATTAAGTAAACATATAATACAACACATGTACACATCAGAGGTCAAGGACTATTTATACAAGGTACAATATACAAACGTAATCTGGTTGCTCATGAATAAAAAATAATGTACTTCCAGAATATAAGTCCTGACCAAAAATGACTTTTTTACATATTATTACAAGCATGCATTTTCCATTCTATACAAATTTATACATTATCACAGTGTTTTCAGAGACAGTTTTCATGTTTGAAATCTCGCGAACACGCCATCTTTGTCTCGCGAGAAACACTATCAACACTTTACAAACTTTTCCAGTTAATGAACACAGTTTATGAATGAAATCTTCAGTCAGATTCTTTAATGAAATATTGCACAACTTTAGCACTATATATCACATATAACACACTTCCGGTCCAATACAACAATATTCCGGTCCGGTATAATACACTTCTTGACTAAATTCATTTCCGGTCAAATAACTTTCACTCTTTTTTTATCATCTCTATTGGAACATTCGATCTCAACAAATCTTTAAAACAATCTGAAAATAAAAATCAAATTTTAATTATAAAATAATTATACTTGTGTTCTAAACGATAGTTCACTTAATAAAATTAACACAACGTGTAATCAAAATGCTGAAAGTAACTGTGTTCCAACAATTGCAAAAATCCTACAAGAAAATTAAAATTCTAAATAATATACAGAAATTAATTTCATTAAACGACAAGATATTTTCAAGAAAATCCAGATTCCATGAGAAAGTTTCGAGCTTTTCGTTCATAACAATTTAGGCTTTTATGACATGCGATGACTTAAAAATTATATAACATTTTTTTCAAATTCAACCGGACCGGACATGCTTTAATATAAGCACCAGTAACATAACAACATTTATTTTTACAAATAACCAAGCTTGATTTTATTGTAAACATAACTTTATTTACCTTAATAATAGTGTTTGGAAGTTCACATTCACACAAACGTTTATCATTTCTTTCAACTTAGGACCGGCGACCGATGTCTTGTGTCATGTTTAACTGAGATCTTTCCAACCTGAAAAAGACAAGAAGTAGAAACTATTAAATGATGTCAGAGTTTATAATTATGCGTACAAGACATTAAATAAATAAAAAAGAATTGAAAAACGTAAACAATGTCAGCTATTTGTTGGTAAATATTCTATTCCACTAATAATTCGAAGAATGGTAAAAAATTGCTATATACAAACATTCATTTCATTCTGGAGTTGTGAAACTTATCGGTTTGGCAAATTAATTTAAATGAATTTTAATGCAAGTCACAGTTAAATATAACAGACGAGTGATTTACAGAAATGTTACGACAACTTACCGAGGGACGGCAGCACTTCCGGTACAACAGCACTTCTAGACCAGACATCCACGTAAAGCTGGTGTGTTCAGTACAGGTGAACGTAGATCTAAACTAACATCTTCGTGGTCTATGGTATAACTACCGGAAGTTGTTGTAGACAAGTCATCATCTTCTTCTTCATACGTCATAAAACTGTGTTCTACGTCACTAGGTGGAGCAGGAAGTGTGTGAATTTTCGGATATATTCTATTTCGGTCAAAGTTCATATCACTTTGTGTATGTGGACCTCTGTGTAGAATTGGTTCATTTTGTTTACACCTCACACTATTTCTGTCTGAGAAATCTTTTAACTGAAGTCTATGTTTTCTGTCATTCTGTAGTTGCTGGGCAACCGACATTTTTGGACACTTGTGATGTCGTAGATCGGCAAGATTTAACCACGGTTTGTGATTGTCGTTAAAAGTACTGTTTACTGGAAATCTCTGATGATATCGTGAGTCAGACGGCAATCTTACATCTGGAATGATAAAATTAAAATTAATTACTACGCAAATAGTTTAGCAAATGAAAATCATAAAAACTCATAACTATTTAAATATGATGATGTGTAATTCAGCACCTTTAGATGGATCTTATTTCATGATTCATTATCTAAGTACATTTTAATGTATTGAAATGACCATAGGCCTAACCGAAACATCTCATTCAAAATAAATTGGTTGAAGAAGTATTATTATACAGATACTATTCAAAATAAGACTAAGTTTTTGATTAAAATATTTCCTTATTGACACATGAAGTAAATATAAGCGTCAGAAATGGAATGTGCATTTAATAACGGCAATTTTCGCAAGTTCATAAGTTTTCGCGACTTTTTATATGCTAACAAAGGAACTATGCCTCTGTGCAAATATAGCTGCGAAATAAGTTTGGAACCAACTGTCATGCAGTACGAATGTTTCACAGAAACGTTCTGTGAATAGAAAATATTAAAGCACCTACCAGAATCATGGGAGTTAGATAGTATAGCACTATGTATGTCAGATTCGCTACCGCCACGTCCACTATCACTGGTTACTGTTTCACCAGATGTTTGTGAATGATTATCATCTCCTACATGATAATTGATTGTACCAGTGTTGGGCTGAAATGAGAAAAAAATGTTTATTTTTAATTTATCGTTCTCAGTATACAGATATTTTATTTCAGAAAAGGACAGCATATTTGTTATATGTATATGGATAATTCATCCAGGAAAAATGGCAATGCATAATTACTTGTTGTATGTTGCTTGTTGTACATTCTACCATTTGTTTGCATATAAGAATTCTGTAAAAGGACATTAATGATAATAATTTATATTCAAGCAATAGCAGGAATTTCTTCTATCCGTAGTGAAAAAGATGTGCTGAATCAAGGAAGTCTTAGCATTATTTTTAAGTAAATGAATTATGAACCTATACATGGAAGATGGATGTGGGCAGCAAAAATATAATGTTTCAGTTTTATTTTTCTAATGAAATGTAAGACAAATAGTTTATATAGATACATCCGTATGTATTTTTCACAAAATATATTTAGATCTAAATTTAGGAAGTAAGTTATTTTAAAGACGACTAATTAAGCATACAATTATTTAAATATTTCATTCTAATTATACATACCTTAATTGTCGCATTTAGCAAGGAACTGTGGGATTGGAGAGTCAACATCATTTTGGAATCAGAGCGAGGCTGGCCAGTCTCAGAACGAGGCGTTGACGTTCTAGATTCTGAAGTACCCGCAAGAGGCTCAGATTGTAACAAATTTGCAAAGTTTCTAGACGGAGTTGATTCTCGGTTCTGAAATGTAATAAAAAATAAAGATTAGTTCTGTTGCTAATGACAACAATGAAAAAAATGTTTAGCATTTGTGATATTAACACATGTTATATTTTGGTGGTTCTGTTTTATTTTCTAAGCCGTTTATCAACATTAGTACAGTTATCTATATGTACGTGGGTACAGTGTCATTGGTTTCTAAAATAATTATAATCGCACGCTGATTTAAATGCTTACATATAATATAATTAAACATGTATGTACACAGAATATGTATAGGCCTATTATAGAAAACAAATGTATAAGAAAATAATTGCAATGTTTGTCATGTGAATTTAAAAGACTACTTGTATTCAGCATAGTTGAACAACTTTAATGTTTACTTCAAGAAGACTTCATTATTTTTGTTTTGCTTTCTTAATTCGAATAGAAAAAAGTTTTAAAACGCTTATCTCTTACAAGCCGATGAAACTATTTACAATTATAATCGCTCAAATGTTATACCTGGTTAGGTATGCTATAAAAAACGGTGTTAAGTCAAATGGCTGATTTAAATTGCATTTTTACATAGAAATTCACCATGTTTGATAATTAATATTCATATTTTAACAGTCTTGAAGTACATGTAATCAACTCTGAGACAGGTGATCATAAAATTACATTATAAAACTTCTTTGAAAGTGGCGACATTAAATTATTAAAATTGTTAAATGACATTAAAAATTCAAGCGTCTAATGATCAAGTTATAAAAATTCAAGCGTCTATTGATCAAGTTTTGGCATATTTAATATTATTATGAAATATATTACTTGTTTTCATGTGGGATGATTGTTATCATTAGTAGTCGTTTATGAATAATTTTATTATTATATATTCTTTAACCACGGTTTAGTCATTTTCGAAACAAGTCAAGTCTTTTATTCGTGGACCTTTTTGTTACTTAAAAAACTCATATAGGAAATTTAATACCTTAATTATAAATTTTAGACAACTTTAATTAGGAAATTAACGTAATTAGTGATAATTTAAGAACATGTCGCGGTCAGGGCCGGCGACTTATAGATTGTGTATTTATTTTCTGGGTTCAAACAAGCGTGATGGCGTTGAACTAAGTATTACTTTACAAATTACCCACTTTTGTGGCAAATGAATGACTAAACACGTCTTCAATTAAAGAAAATAGCTGTTGATAGGCGATCCCTACATAACTTTTTAAAAAGCGCTGTATTAGAAGAGATCTTAAAACTATTTCCAAATATTACAAGTGTGTTTTAGACATTTTATTCTCTACTCAGTAATGATTCAAATTATTATAACAAACGTGTAACCCGAGCATTTGATAACCGCATTTCCTTAACAGAGTTTTCGGTTTCCCTCTGAAGTGCTAAAATCAAAGTTTTAGTAATATATGTAAGTGGACCTGATCACTTATATCAAAAATTTTGTTCCTTTCGTCGGGGAGTAACCTCTTTCATCGTCAATAACCGAGAGGTTCCGTACATTGTCGCAAATGTCATAATGTCAGAGGTTCGTTTTATGATATAACAATTTATAAAAACCCCAAAAAGAGGTTCAAAATAAAGAAAAAAGAAAAATGAAAGGAACTCAAAGAGTATGAAGTGACGCAAAGTACAAAATGTGACCGTTTTGAACTCGAACGTGTATGACCCTTTTTAACAATGAAATATTCAAATTTTAATTATAATATTGATCAAAAATGGGTAGCACAGAGCCCTGGTACTTCCAAGACTGAAGTTAAATAAAAAATTGAATCAAACAATAACCGTAATCTCTATCTACTCAGATTGTTCACGCCATTCGTTTCATTTACGGAAAACTCAAATTGATGTATTGTTAAAGTATGAATGAAAGGGGCGTACTTAGTAAATACTGAACGTTCTGTATTAATTGATTGAGTACCTCAAGTGTCCTATTATAAGCCGAACTGCTCTTGTTCAATGTGACAAAATATTTTTACGAAAAAAGAACGCAGGCACAAAGATTCACCCTTAAAGATTTTTGTTGAACTTGAGTATTGACATTTTCACAGCACATTTGAATAAATTTGTAATCCCAGTGCATTGATTGATCAGTCCGCATATGTGATGATGAATATAACATGACTATGTGAAATTTTGCATTGTTTGGAATATTTTCTGCTCTAGATAATGTTTGTTCTGAAAAGTACATTGTCTTGAAATAAGAATCTTTACCCCATGTTGAGTGCCAATGAGTTATAATGATATTGATATTAACAATAGAAAATGAAAACCACTAATTCAAGTTATGCAAACGTTCGATGCATCTTGATTCATTTTTTGTGCTTTTAACAAATCACACGGGTCTTTAATCAAACGACAGAATAGAACAGCTTATTTTTAGCTTTAATCTCACTTTACACAGAAATGCATATTCATGCATGTTCGTGTTCTTGTACAAGCTTGCATATTCATTTGCAATCAAGCACGCTAGAGGCTTTCAACAAAAGAGCCCACACATCCATTCTATTTGACTAAAACAATGAAATAATTCAATGCTACAACTTTGATAAAACAACTAGTGTCATGCATGCAGTCTGGTTACAAATTAGAATTGATAAGGTCTCTCTTAAAGCGTGGGATTTACAGAATAGCTGCAGTGGAAATTGGTAATCGCAGAACTTGCAGGAATTAATTCAGGATTTCTAGCATTGAGAGAAGCGGGTAGCTTTGTAAAAGAAAACGTTAATCTTGGTCACAATCAAGTGATATCTGAAATCAATTATTCAAAGCATTACACGATAGGAAGGCATTATTAATTAATTAACCAGGGATTAATTAAGATTTTGTGAGTGTAGAAGACCCTCAGTAGTTTGGACAGATTTCTTCAAGGTGACCTCAGGGGTTATGGGAAATGCTTCATATCACATTTTATGGGAAAATAATTTGAAATTAGTGACTGCTGCATCTTTGTGCAATAATCTCATTGAAACTTAAAGAAAACCCAAACCCGCAGCATGAAAATACAGTTCCCTCCAAAAGTCTTTTGTCAGGGTCCTGCTTTAATGATAAACCGATTCACAAGTAAAAAGAAACTAAAAAGCGAGGAGTCATCATGGCTAATTTAAAAATCTACATTAATTATTTTATCAGCGTTAGTTATAATGGTTTAAACTATGTTACCGTGTCACATGAACATTGAATAAGGTTTACTTATAGTAAAAAATATGATGGCATATTTCTGCCATCAGATAACCACATAACTTACTAGTTAATTGAGAGGTTTACTAGTTACGGTAACTAGTTAACCTCTTAAGTTAATTAAGATTAGTTGTTACATAGTTACCATAAATAGTTAACCTCTTAATTAACTAGTTAATTAAGAGGTTATCTGATGGCAGAGATATGCCACCATAAAAATTACTTGCAGTTTGCATGATCATTTTTTTTTCAAAATTTCATTTCTTTAAGAACTTTTGGAGGTCAGTGTAACTTTGCTATGACTAGATGTTACATTGTTCATTACCTTTACGACTCATATAAAATGTTGTCTATTTTTCATTATCTAAGTTAAATGTAAAATTAATTTTTTTCTTTTTTGCCTTGATATACAAAAAACGTAATTTAATTAAAAGTGTCAAATTATTTTAAGGACCTTCTTACTATTAGCTTTTCCTTAGTCACTGGGCAAATAATGGCGCAAAGGAATTTTATTAAATGTTGCTGCTCGAACTAGATAAAAATTTTCAACATCAAACGATTATTATACTAATTTCTTGCCATCTTAGTGCAATTTCGAAGATGATTACAAAATTTCAAACATTTTAATGTGCATCCATTAAAATATATTAATGTTTTTAATGTGAATACTATTTTTTATTTATGATTAACGGTTAAGAATCATTGTCAACGTATCAGATTTAATCTTTTAAACTTCGCTATAAAAATTTCTCATTTTGATTTTATAGATGTTCATAAAAAATGAAAAACATTTTTATTTCTTTAAACTTTAAGCGAATAATTTAACTCTTTAACTCACAAAACACAAAAACTAAGATATTACGATGAAAGATAAAACTAGCCAGCTGTGCAAATGGTTAGGTTTGTATGTATATTTGTATTTAATGCTCGTATCGTAGTTTTCTTGTTTTTTGTCGTATTAAACATGACTCATGGACTAATTTGTTGATTTACAAAAAGTATAAGCTGTTTTAATGTCATGTAAAACAATATTTACATGAGTTTTATTACATTTTTTGCTGTTTAATTTAAGATCAAACTTTGTTAGTTTTTTTATCACTGATGTATAAGTCACTTTCAATTACATTTAGAAATTCATGAATAAACGGAAATAAGATAGTGAAGTTTAAAGGTCGAGCGTATACAATCAGACACAATATGTCCACAAAGAACGTGTACATTTGAGTGCATTTTAACAAAATGTAAATTATTCACGGTGTATGAAAAACTAGAACAGACCCGTTGGTACAGAAATATGGCATCATTTAATCAAATATACATCTAAATAAACAATCGAAAAAAGCCATGGTCAACTATATGTGTCGACATCCTTATTAGACAACCTGAATACTATAGTACCCCCTATATAAAACATAAAATAGAAAAAAACCAAAACAATGTGGTTTTAAATACATTTTAAGCACGTTTAACATATTACAAGTCAAATTTAAGTCATCAGATTTTAAATTCAGAGCTAAATCGCTGACCGAATAATGACAAAACATAATTTTAATTTGGTTCCTATATTCTGTCATAAATTTAACAAGAAATACAACAGTATTATTTTACAATTTTCACAAAATAATTGTCACCAAACGTATCAGTGTTAAAAATCAATCTTAACCTAACCTATCGAAAATTAGATTAGTAGTTAATTTTTACGAATATAAAGAACTTTTATATCGTGTTGTAAGCTCTAGTAGTAAAACTTTTGACTGGACATTGTAAAATAGTTAACAAAGTTGTTATATGTAACAGTTTAGAGGCCAGATTTCATTATAGATAAAGTTGACATACATATATAAGGATTAAATGAACGCAGCATTTTATCACAGTAATTTTTATGTAAACAAATAAAATCAGCATGATAATTTAAGTTATATTGTAAGAAAAAAACTGTATTCTGTTTCTTAACCGTGTATGTATGTTTGCATAGCTTCCTGACTTTCCTGAGTAAATGATCAGAGTTGTTAAGTATCACATTTGAAGGAAACATTCATTTCAACTCGAATGACAGTGGACATCATACTCGACTTGGAAACCAAGTATTGAATAAAAGCTAGTAATAATTACTATCAAGTCCATTTCCTGGTCTGCCAGTACTTAGGAACTATTAATAAATATATGCCCAGCATTTTGAAATTATGATGAATTTTCTGGCTCGTGGAAGCTGTCTGAGACAAATGAAACATTTAATATCAAACTATAACTCACCATTCTCTGTGTATCAAGTATAGGTATCTCCATATCAACTGTAGAAGTTGTGATATCCGAATCTCTACTGTCATTACCATCGCTACTAAATGTTGTCATGGATTCAAGAACTGGTGTCTTAGCAACCGATGCTCTCTTCTCGTTAGATTCATTGTCCGCTTCAGCAAACTGTACTCTCTTTCCTTTACTTGCTTCAAGTTTATCAAATCTATTACCACCGTCAGTATCGTCCTTGTCATTGTTATCACCGCTGAACCATCTTCTCTTGAGTATACATATCACTAAAACAATAGTAAACACTAGGACAAATGTTATTGTACTCAGGAAGATAGCTATCAGAAGGTTCTCTCCCTTGGTCTCTTCTTTAGCAGGTAAAACTTCCTTTCTTATGATGAAAACGTTCAATGAAGTGGTTGCGTAGTTTCTCGGATTACCCTTATCGTCAACTCTTAACAAAATGTTATAAATCTGTTGATCTGTGTGAAAGATCTGACGACTTAATGAAATCACTCCTGTGTTACCATCTATTGTAAATAAATCAGAAACGTTTACAGTTTGTATGGAATAGAACAATTCACCATTAACCCCGTCATCAAGATCAAACGCTCGTATTTTAGTAACAATACTTTTAGGCATGGAATCGGCGTCAAGTTCAACTGTGTAATTTTCAGAATCAGGAAATATGAACCTTGGCACGTGGTCGTTAACATCGGTCACATGGACGACGACATTTGTTGAAGAATTTCTAGAGGGCTGGCCATGGTCGTATGCAATCACAAGAAAACTATGTGTTGGTATATTTTCACGATCCAAGACTTCTGTAGTTCTTATGGTACCGTCAGCATCAATGTGGAAAGGTAAATCGCTGCCTATCACCAAGGTCAATCTAGCATTAACTCCAATATCTAAATCAGTTGCATTCACCATTCCAACAAATTCATTTTCTGGTAAATTTTCGGAAACGAAGAATTCATACATAGGTTTATCGAAATTTGGATTGTTATCATTCTGGTCTAGTACGTTGATCATAACTGTAGCCGTGCTGGTTCGAGGTGGTTTTCCATTATCTTTAGCATACGCATATATTGTAATAGTGTCATCTTTTTCACGATCAAACTCAGATAAAGTCTTTATTTGTCCTGTCAGTGGATCCATCGAAAATCTGTAGTTTCCATTCGCCCATAATGAGTATGATAGTTCACCATTGTTTCCGATATCCTTGTCGAGAGCCGTAACCTGAGTGAGATCAACGTTTACATCATTGTTTTCCGGAAAATCTACGAAATAAATTCCTTGAAGAAACACTGGAGAATGGTCGTTTTCATCAGTGACTTGAACACTAAATTCAACAAATGTTGTTTTCGGTGGAGATCCCATATCATAACAGTTAATCACAACAAATATGAAATCCATTGTTTCACGATCAAGTGATTTATCAACAGTGACCTTATACTCATTGGTATCAAGTCCTTGAAGTTTAAATACATTGTTATCACTAGAAATTTCACATGTAATCACACCATTAGCACCAGTGTCAGTGTCTATTAGTCTAATATGAGCTACAACGGTTCCAATATCAGCGTATTCCGAGATAGTCGCTATACCAGTGTCAGAAAATAGATTCACTTTAATCTCTGGACGATTATTATCAGAATCAAGAACGGTAACTACAACAACAGTTTGTGAGAACAGAGGTTGTGTCCCTTTATCTGTTGCTTCAACAATAATTCTATATTCACCACCACTAGCAAATTTCTTGTTTACATACAGCACTCCTGATGACTCATTGATCGCAAATAATTCATGAACTTTACCGATCTGATTCTTACTAAGTTTGTAAACAATTTCACTGTTGATACCAACGTCAGCGTCCGTAGCTTTAAGTTGAATGATTTCAGCCCCTACTTGGATAGTTTCGTTGATTGTAATGTTGTACAGAGTATGTTCAAACACTGGAGGATTGTCATTAGTATCATCTATGTTTATATTCACTGTTAGTGTACCAGTAAGTTTAGGTTCACCGCCATCTTCAGCAACTATTACGATACTATAAGAATCTTGAGTCTCTCTGTCCAAATCGCCAGTAATCTTCAACTTCACAACAGAACTTCCATCTACGTATTTCTCAAAGGTTGATGTAAAAGGTAAATCAAGACTGTCTTCATTCAGGATGTAGTATTTCTGTAAGGAGTAATTTCCAACATCCGGGTCTTCAGCCCCTACAACAGCCATTAAAGAGTTCACTGTAGCAAGTTCAGAAATATCAATCTGTGTAGAATCTTTAGGAAACCTTGGAGAGTTGTCATTGATGTCTTCAATTGTAACACTAATCTTGAGAGTTCTAAAAAACGCGCTGATCTGTGACTTAGCAACAATGCTAAGGGAAAGGTCACAAATGACTTCGTAGATACATTCCGTGAGGTTCTCTCTGTCTATAACAGTGGCTGTGTACAAGGAACCATTGTTAGAATCCACAGTGAAATAACTTTCATACGTGTTACCCTGAGATAAAATACTAAATTCAATTTGTGAGAAGTCGTCTGCTGATGCCATTGATCTTAGTTCTGAATCCTCCCTGATGTTTCCTACGATGGTTCCTCTTGGAGACTGTTCCTGGATGGAATATTTCAACACTTCTTGGCACAAACACGAAACACTTAGTATAGCACCGAAAACACAAACGCGCATCACTGATGACTGTAACTTCCACTGAGGAGCCATTCTGAGATCGAAAATATGATTTTTTTCTAACTAAACGAAAATCATCGACGCTCCTTTACGCTTCGTCATTCGAAAAATATATCCAACGACAAAAACTTGTGTCCATTCATTTACTAATACTTCTTATATGTTGAATGACCGAAATCCAATTGACATCTAATTCTTATGAATGTTTCTTCAAACACCATGAAAAACTTTAAATGCCACAAAATAATATTATTTTCTCATCAAAACAAATATATGTAATACTATTGTTAAACAGTCTTTTCCACATTCAAGTGGACGCCTGTAGCAAATTTACTTCTTTCGATTAAGAAAGAAAAACAGTAGATCTTAATATATCCTATTATTTAAGGCACAAGTCCACGTTGGTAGCGAAATAGCTATTCATCAACAATCAGCTGATTAGTAATGTTTTCCTTTCACTACGCCAGGCACTATTGTTATTAAAAATGTCAAATAAATACAAGTTAATCCAGTTAAAATGTTATTATAATACAATATCGTTCATCAGAGAACAAGTAAAAAATCGAATATGAGAAATACCATTTCATCGCCAGTATTTACGTTAAAGATTTACACCTGGTAGCCCCGCCTCCAATTTTCCGCTAGCCAATCGTAGCGCGCGCTAAAATCAATGCGCATCGAAGCGACCAACTAGAGTAATTTGAGAAGCTCGCGAAGTGCAAATGTCGTTCTCGCGATAGTATCAAATTTTTAACAGTTTTATCTATTTCCCTTGATCGAGATTATTTGTTCAGATAATTAAACATTATCTATTTGACACTTCCCTAATATACAAGCCAATATTTTCCTATGAGTTTTTTTATTGAAAAAATAATGCTCAGGGGGATTATTTTTTAGAATAGAATTTTAATGTATTTGTTTATTTTTTAGTAGGACTGGGCTTACAAATTGTACGAATTTAGTTTTATTAACCACGTTCGCAAATAAACCTTATAAGCTTTCATATATCTTGTAATTCTAAAACTTAATCGTCATAATTAAAATAAATCATGTTCTTTTAAACTTTATTGTGTAAAAATGCCCCCTGACACAAAGCTAGGGTTTTCTTAACTTGGCGACTTGTTAAGTCTTGATAACAAAATTAACTTACAATAATTTGAGCCGAAATTCGACAAAAGTGGCGCAAATTAAGAGACTAGCTTTCATGTACATGAATCAAACACTGGTTACAAATTATTTATGAGTTTTTAATATAATTACACCATTAGTAAAGTCAGACCGCTATGACATAATATCATTTCAGTGATTCTGTAAAAATTCGAAAAGGAAGGCAAAGTTCAAAGGGGAAAGAAGGTAATTTAAAATTCCTTTATCCCTAAGTTGAGGGTTTTCTAAAGTGCATATACATTTATAGAAAAGTTTGGTAGGATGTTCGTGAGCCTGTTTTACAATAAACAGTAATCTAACCTCTTGTTTGGTCTATCATTCTACAATGGAAACCTTCAATGGACGAGATTTAACTTTACCAAAGTTTCACATTAAGAAACCTATCGAAAAGCGATTAGCTCAATGATTTATGAGTCCATGTTATCTATCAATGAATATTCAAGAGAGATGTTTGGCCACGATTGGGACTATTTTCTCATAACTGTTCACCTTTACTCGTGTGTCCCACAGAGTTACTAAGCCTCACTCGAGTCCTATCAACGTACTAATCGTGTCAATATTTGAACAGGCTTAACTGTAGAAATTGCTCATTTTAGAACAAATCTCTCCCAATTCCTGTTTGAGATTTATAGAGAAATGTGACTGTCATTTTCTGTAGTAGAATAATGGACAATTTGACACGAGGTTATAGGGTATGGGACATTGTAGTATAGGGCAGGGCAGGGCACGAGTAACACGTGTATTTACATATTGAAATAGGGACACGGGTTATGATTGTAAGGTCCTATCTCTGAGCATCACCAACAATGTTAGAAACATTTGATCAAATATAATAATGAAAAGTAATAGAAAATGATTTTTCATTGTAAAATAAAAGACAAATCATGACTTTTTTATTACTGAACAATGTAGTAATATGAGTATTGCAGTAATGTAAATATCAGTGTGTTTGTGTTTGCACTTCTCTGAATTGTTAAAAAAACCCTAATATTTCTGAAAATCGTAAAATGCGTTATACCATTGAATCAGGTCGGAAATGGTCATTTTAAAAATTTAAGAGTCAATACATGACCGGTGTAATGCATTTAGCATCACCTAAGTGAACAAATAGTAGTAAGTCAATGAGTCATATTTCTTTCCATGGTTCTGTTAACAGTGAGTATTGTTTTGAGGGGATGAAACCTGTATCATTTTTTGTGGATTGCATTTATTTTATTCAAGAATAAATAAAGAGTATGTTTTGTTCTGTAATTTTAAGATTTTCGTGTGTCTACGCTCAGGACAAATATCAGGACAGACGACATTACCATAATAAAATTGACAAAAAATAACTTAAATGTTAATTTCGTCTAAGCTCGGTCTGATCCAGACCAGACATATGATTAATTACTATTACTAATGACCATACTAAATTTTGACGTTAGGTTCTATTTCCGTCTGGTCCGGTCAATTATACATTTATCAAAAACGGATATAGTTATTAAATAAGTAAGTTCCCCAAGATAGCTACGTGTGTCAAATTTTGATATAATTATATTTTGTAAAATATATTCTATCTAAATACCACATGGACAATTATATTCCTACAATACGACGACACAATTATGATCATGAATTAAAACCCATTATCTATTCTTCTGTCATACTAAGCCCTGACAATTTTAAGTATCCGTATCTTTGAGAAAATCGTGTAAGAAATTGCAATTAAGCTTCTCATTAAGTCACACCTCTTTTGTAACCTTGAGGCGTTGATAATATATCATAGGTGACTTTTATATTATAATAGAACAGAACAGAACATAATATAATATTATAATAAAATTATTACTTTTAAAATGATAGGGGAAATTCCTTACTGTAAAAAATTTAGTAATATGAAAGGTGTATTTCATTTTTTGGTGTAAAAATGAATTGGTAATAACTGGTGATTTTAGATTTTCTAGATGTTTTTCATGTAGAATACAATAGCAAGTACTTTCTATGTGAAGAAAGATCCAGCGTTGATATAGAACCACGTTATTAAATGACAATAGAATTATATTAATGTCTTTATAAACGTGACGAATATCTTCTTAAGTATGCTTATCTGCATTTTTTTAGGGTTTGTGTTTAAAAGTAGTCATTAAATGATATTATTCGAGCGAGGCAACAATACGTGATTGGGACCTTTCTTCTTTATTTATTTGGTTTTCCTATTTCAGCGTACGTCACCTTTGTTGAATTCTGGTACAATTGTAGTAGGTTTCGGCAAGGGCCCTGTATATAGGGTCTATGGTTTTAGCAAGCATTTATATATTTGATCATTTTAAGCATCAAATTATATAATATAATCAGTTACACTGGCATCACGCGTGATTTTAAACTCCTAAAATGTCTGCTCATGTATATGATATACATTGTTAATTAGCTTGTACTATGATCAAGACTTTCTTTAAAGACGGACCGGGCCTGCACACATGAATATTTTTATAATAACACATAATCAATATTGTAACGTATACACGTGAATTTTTCAGGAAGATGAACATATTTTCAAGTACTAGTAGTACAGCGGTTAATTTAGCAAGTTCAAATAGTAAAATGATGCAAACGGCCAAGTAAATAAGTTTAAAATTTTTCGAAATTATATTTTGTAAGTCTGATTATTTTCATACTTCGTATTTTCAGATGATACGGATTGCCTTTGTGTTAAAAAAGTACGAAAAATGTGATGTGCTCAAGTTCGTCTGACAAAAAGTCGAATAAACTCTTTTAATTTTTTTGTATTTCAATACTATGCAATCAATTCTTTTTACTTGTCTTTAATCTAAAATCATCGATAAGAAGTTGATTTCACGACAAAGTTATTCACACGATGCACCCAAAATTTGAATTAAGTAAATTCGTCTGCAAACAAATCATGTGGTATCAAAGGGAGGCGTTGATTGGAAACTCAAACTTCTCAGTTCTCAAACAGCCAAATGTTTGTTATCACCTTGCTAGCGGTGTTTTAAAAGTCGTTTATCAAAATAATTAAAGATGATGGGCCGCAATCTTGAAGATTTAATTACAGCTCACTTTGTGGCGACCCGTATGTTATTGTGTTTTTGTCTGACTGAGCAACTCTCGTTTTTTCTCCCTTACTCGAGGAATGATTTATTTTGTTGGCTTAAAAGTTGCAATTGTTTTAATTAGTTATATAATTAAATGATTAATTTATTCTTTTACTGTATAGGTTTAATGAGTGCGTTTGTTTTGTGCAACTTGCAGAGAAATTTTGTGTCTGAGAGGTCCAAAAAAGAGAAGATGCCGAAATGAGAAAAAATTATACATCATTCAGAGGTTTAAGATCATAACTATTTCGGCTTGACTAAGTAAATCTTCGTGTTACTATACATTCGATATATTTTGTAAAAAAATTATCTACGACTTTTCAGCGTTGTCATACATCACAAGCGGCCAGCACGGTCACTAATCAAAAACACTATATATGAAGTGCTTTTGATTCGGGACCGTGCCGGTAGCCTGTGTCATACATTAGCTTACAGAATTCATAGCACAATCTCAACAAACTCACACCCACCCGGTTAGCTCCGTTGGTAGCGCGCCTGACAACGAAACCCAGGGATCCGTTTGGTTTGATTCCAGTGCGAACAATTGTCAGCAGCTAGCGAGGATATGTTCGTATTCTTACGTTAAAAAGATTTGGTAATGAGGCTGATTAGGCTTATACAAGGACCCTGAGTAGGATGACTTAACGTCGCAATTATGACTGAAAAAAATGTTAAAATGCGGTGCATAATTATAGTACATGACATTATTGTGCAACACGCTTACAACTTTTTGATTTTGAGCGTGTACCTGTTCGATTAGCTGACTATGTACTATCATGGACATTTTCCATTTTTAAAACAATCCTTAATTATTACAATCATGGTCAAACATATTTGTAAATCATATTTTCAAAGCATATGTTCAACCATTCTGTTCAAAGCCAAGAAACGTGCACCTACTCAGTTCTGATCATATTTGACTATCATAATCAGTCCATCATACAGATTGGTACAAATTGTTTTACCAGTCTTTGAAGTAACACACTCGTGTTTATTCTCATTTAAATGATTCATTTCTCCTTCCTCGTATCATTGCACTGACTGTAGCCATTTACAAATGAATTTCCAACTTCAAATTTTCAACAAAATGTTCACTTAATTTGTATTTTAAGAAGTGGACCATATAGTAATGTATATAATGAGGGTTAGAAGGGGTTAATATACAATCACTGCTCATCAATCATTTAAGCTTTAAAGCAGACGAGGGTTGAGCTGTATGATAAACCTATCGACATCTGTAGTGAAGCATTTGTTAGCATGGATACCTCGTGCCAGGTTGTTGTCAGATACTGTATGCTAATGAGTATATTGATATGATACAGCCAGTTCATCATGTCCTGTTTATACATTCCTTCATGTACTAATGACTGATAGAAAACACGAGGTGATTTGTCGAGATGATCTTTGTTTCTTAGCATAGAAATTATACAGTATTCTAGAACATCTCACTGTTTTTTATACTATAGGGTGCCACACACTCAATAATGCATTAAACATGTTTCATCATACAAGTAGTTTGCTTTGCATACCGATTTCTGCTTGTCTCTTTACGAAAAATCAACCGAAGTCTTTTTTAGTCTTTTACAAATCTAAATTTTATAAATTGTCATATGGACTGACAGACAAATTACTAGTACATGTACATGTCTGCGTCCCATTGGTTGTCGACATGAGCGACTCTGAAGGTCTGAGCGACACATAAAGCATGTGCATTATACAACTGTGGTGTGTTGTACACAATATGCCGATCATGAAGCAATTGTTCCCATAGAGACTGACAATGCTCCAGCAAAGACCCCGGCTCTTACATACGTAAAGAAACGTGCTCAGAAAAGTTGGCAAGGTGATCGGCCAACGTACTTAACGAATCAAAAGTGTCGATAAGCGACGTAAAGCCCAGTTAAGAAATCTTGCATTGGAAGAAATCGTTCACGGACAAAACAGTTTATAGGTTAAACTATTTTGTTTACTGTTTTGGACATTCTTTTCTACAACTGTGTCAATTTTGTATTATAATATAGTATTTGTATCGGCCAGTAAAGTCTTATCTAATTTCAACAGTGATTACTGGATTAAGGTTAATATCTATCAGTGTTCATTTTCCGACTGACCCGTTCTGAACCCTGTGAAGTAAATTAAAGCTGAAAATTCAATTAAATTACGGCGATAAAGCGATAAATAACTTTCACACGTTTTTTCCAGATTTTAAATAAACTATGACAAGTTGTTTTGACTTTCGTTTATTTTATATAGATCTGTTATCGGCATGGTTGCAAGTAAGATAGATCTAAGTGAAACTGAAACTTGAATCAGATGCTGAAGATCAGCACAATTATATGTTAATAGGGACTTAACTTCTATTTTTGTACCATCCTTGCATTTCAATGTATTCGACTTTTTTTAATTATTCAATCACATGCAATGGTATCTCTTAATTTTTTTATCTAAATAATTACATTTATTATTTTCAGCTTACTGTACAATGTCAGCAATGGCAAGGTGTAAACACAACTGACGTCCTCCACAAAATCACAGACATATTTAAGGTGGCATATAAGTTCACTATAGTTTATTTTAGCTTGATTGTGAAAAAAATCTTACAGCATACATAAATCACTCGTGTCCATTTCTTGGTCTCAAAATACTAGATAGATAGAAGGATAAAGTTACTAGCTCAAGAAAACAGCGGAGTACGTCTTAAATATGATTTGAAGCAACACAGGTCTGGCTATCTTATGATTACCAGTCCAACATCAGAACCATTCGACCTCACCCGCTCCTCGTAGCAGTTCTAACATACAAGTTTCAAAATACTGACAAAAACGTTAGTAAAGGGTAGTGAGGGTTTGAGTGTCCACACCGTGGCAATATCTTACATGGACCCAACTGAAATATATACTGTCAATAAATATTTCTTATTTTGTAGATCTCAAATGTTGCTGGGATGTTTAAGGGACAGGGACTAATACTTCTCAGAATTAGATCATTGCAAACTGAAGATTTATGCTGCCCTTCGAAATTTCTACTTGGTTACAGAATATACAAAACAGAACTGAACAAGCGGAGATGTTCTGAACTGATGAACGTGGCATACCCCCCCCCCCCCATCATAAAGTATTAATATGTTTTTCTATTAAAAACGCCGAATTTCTTTACCGAGAGTGAAGCTTTTCTTCAAATTGAGTCATTCATCGGTAGACCCTCTATATATACACAATAATGATTCATGCGGATAAATTAATAAAAATATGAAACACGACTATTATTAAAAGTAAACAGGACTTTGATTACATAGTATTAAACCTTTAACAATTTTATTCTTTATACATTTATCCGATTAGCCAAGTGCTTGTAAATAGATTAATAAATTCTATTAATTTTTTATTGGATTAAAAATTATTAATTGAAAAGTCTAACCTCAAGTATCATTGACATTGTACAATAATTTTCTCACAGAGGGCGTTCCGACTAATGAACGCTAAACGCGTCAGGTCCTTAACGTATGAAATTCATAAGAACTGTGAAGTAAGCAATTAAATTTTGTAACTCTTGAAAGGGTTTTAAGTACCTTGCTTCCACCTTTCTTCGACAATGAGGCGACCACCTTTTTGATACTTTAAAAGAACAAACCGAACCCGCGGTGGGCGCATTTGAACTTGCTAATGTACATTGAATGTTTTATTAAATTATACAATGATTTTTACCACTAGTAATGTCACATAATTACAGTGTTGTAGAGCCATGATTCCATTAATGCTTTAATAATGATTAAGACACAAAGGAGGATCAAACTGGGTGTTAATTGGATACATGCAGCGAGGAGGTCACGTGGATTCTATAGGCAAACATCTTTACAACGCCTTACATCCAACATGTGTCAAATCCTTTAAACAAACCACATAACACGAAGAAATGTGACTCCAACATTAACTTTTTTCAAGGTTGATTCAAGGTTAACCAGAAGTGACCTCCAGGGTTCTATTTTGTATATTCCCCAATAGCTTCCATACTTAATAAAGTAGAACCAACATATAAGTAAAGACAATTAAAAAAATAACACTTTCAGTTAAGTATAACAGCCACCCATTGCAAGTTGTCAATGTTCTATTTTTTTCACATTCATTTTCCATTAGGTTTCGTGTATTTTGATATTTATTTATTGTTACTATGTGGCTTACTCGAAGAAAAAAAGTTGGAATGACATGGGAAAAGTTAAAGAAGACCTGCCAAAAACAGAGTGCAGTCTACGAAATTAGCGGGTGTCTAGTTGCCCAGGACAACCACTTTTTAGTGCGGGCAACCAATAATTTCTGTTGAACAACCAGAAATATACTTAGAGGATATTGTGCTGGTTACTAAAATGATCTGTTCGGACAACCACTTTCATCCTAATTTTGTAGACTGAGGATGTGTTTAGATGATTGTAGTTGTAGCCCCATGCCCCCTATGGAATCTAGAGGCTTTAATCAAGTTAGTAATCTTAGAGAAAAAATATATTATTATAATATATTATTGTTATTAGGTTAAACCTATCATTAAGATGGTTTGATACAAAGTCTGTAAAGCCTACATACTTCGTGAACTTGGCATCTCCTTTGGTAAGTCAGACCTGATTAGGATACAAATTAGGTTATATGAGCTGGACATGACAGGAACTGACTGAAAGTGTCCTTACAACACTTCACCTAAGAGCTTTTATAATAATAACCGAATGAATCGAACTATAGTCCTTATAAAATGCATTAACATTAAAAAGCTGGATCATTAATATTTAAACCATGACATAGGCACATGTATACTGGCAGAAATTAAAGGACCGCAAGATCATCAGAGAATGGGTGTCTTCAAAGAGGACGTTGAAAACCATTGATGCCTTCATTTCTTAGTTACAAAACCATGTATTGTTTGATTGTAAAATCTTAATTGTTTGAACATTGACGTAATAATGTTTGATTTGTAATATGATTACAGATTTTATATTAAATGGTATCGAACCGCTCGTGAATCTTCGCCGATAAGCACAGAAGCTTTAAATGGACAATGAAAGCCCACTTTCAAAAACTGGATTAAACCCTACCATGTAATAATCGCGATTTCCATTAAAATTACAAAGCCAACTACATTTAATTTCAATTAGAGGGTTTCTATGTTATCTGATATTTAAGAATAGGTTTCGATGTAAACATGAATACTCTTCATTTTAGAGTTAATGTTGGCCATTAAGATATGGACAACGAACATGTTGTTACATGTAGGTTGGTCTATTTTACAACCTATAAGTTACATCACTATGTTTACTGTAGTATTTAATAGTATCAAGGCCATCTTAACTCAGTATTTAGGGAATTTCACTTTTTGAATGAATTATTATAGAGTGCAAGTGATTTTCGATAATTGATGGCGCTTTTAGTCCCTTCTTCGGCACTTTTTTCGGTAACATTGGAACGATCAGCTACTGTACTGTACTTGGACAGACTTAAATCTCTGGAGTTAAGGTTTTAACCCAGTATTTTTGTTGGGTTTAACGCCGTAGTAACACATTGTATAAGGTCATATAACGGCGCCCAGTGCAGCTAACCTATAGCTTTCCTGGACCTTTGTCTACCTACTCTTTCACAAGGCCGGAAACTTCTCTATATACATTATCAATGGAGGAAAATTGACATTATTGTCAAATTTTCATGAAAGGATATTACCTCACGGGTGGGATTCGAACCTGTACCCCCCTTTCCCCCCTCCCCGTTCGGGACACTAGATTCGACATCCCGGCCTGCTACCAACTGCGCTATCGACCCGGGTTCTTTTAACCCAGTACATACGTACAGATGGTTCAGTGCAAAACTTGTCTAACAACATGTAAATAAAAGAAGGATGTAGAATAGTTTTGCAGTGATAAATTGAACGTATCTTCAACTGTCCAATATAATACAGAGGCAGAAGAAGAAGTATTAACTACAAAATGTACTTTATAAATGCTGTCTGTGTTTGACTTACGATGATTTTTGTTGTAAGATTTTTATTTAAATATCCCTGAGCAAAGCTAGTGTAACTACACGTCAATATAGACATATAAACTAGTCTGGCTTTGATCCATCGGATTGTGTCATATATTAACAGAACAGAACTTATTTTCGTTCGCGAAAGCACATTGGCTTATCATCTTATCACCACACATCAAATACGACATACCAATATCAAAAAGCGAAGCATACACACTTTTCAAAGTTCATCTATTAACACATCGATATACTTGAATCCATTAATATATAATATGATACCAAAGTATTCATAATTTAATATACAATATAATTATTAATAATTTAACCACGTGACTATGTCGCAATTATGACTGAAAAAAATGTTAAAATGCGGTGCATAATTATAGTACATGACATTATTGTGCAACACGCTTACAACTTTTTGATTTTGAGCGTGTACCTGTTCGATTAGCTGACTATGTACTATCATGGACATTTTCCATTTTTAAAACAATCCTTAATTATTACAATCATGGTCAAACATATTTGTAAATCATATTTTCAAAGCATATGTTCAACCATTCTGTTCAAAGCCAAGAAACGTGCACCTACTCAGTTCTGATCATATTTGACTATCATAATCAGTCCATCATACAGATTGGTACAAATTGTTTTACCAGTCTTTGAAGTAACACACTCGTGTTTATTCTCATTTAAATGATTCATTTCTCCTTCCTCGTATCATTGCACTGACTGTAGCCATTTACAAATGAATTTCCAACTTCAAATTTTCAACAAAATGTTCACTTAATTTGTATTTTAAGAAGTGGACCATATAGTAATGTATATAATGAGGGTTAGAAGGGGTTAATATACAATCACTGCTCATCAATCATTTAAGCTTTAAAGCAGACGAGGGTTGAGCTGTATGATAAACCTATCGACATCTGTAGTGAAGCATTTGTTAGCATGGATACCTCGTGCCAGGTTGTTGTCAGATACTGTATGCTAATGAGTATATTGATATGATACAGCCAGTTCATCATGTCCTGTTTATACATTCCTTCATGTACTAATGACTGATAGAAAACACGAGGTGATTTGTCGAGATGATCTTTGTTTCTTAGCATAGAAATTATACAGTATTCTAGAACATCTCACTGTTTTTTATACTATAGGGTGCCACACACTCAATAATGCATTAAACATGTTTCATCATACAAGTAGTTTGCTTTGCATACCGATTTCTGCTTGTCTCTTTACGAAAAATCAACCGAAGTCTTTTTTAGTCTTTTACAAATCTAAATTTTATAAATTGTCATATGGACTGACAGACAAATTACTAGTACATGTACATGTCTGCGTCCCATTGGTTGTCGACATGAGCGACTCTGAAGGTCTGAGCGACACATAAAGCATGTGCATTATACAACTGTGGTGTGTTGTACACAATATGCCGATCATGAAGCAATTGTTCCCATAGAGACTGACAATGCTCCAGCAAAGACCCCGGCTCTTACATACGTAAAGAAACGTGCTCAGAAAAGTTGGCAAGGTGATCGGCCAACGTACTTAACGAATCAAAAGTGTCGATAAGCGACGTAAAGCCCAGTTAAGAAATCTTGCATTGGAAGAAATCGTTCACGGACAAAACAGTTTATAGGTTAAACTATTTTGTTTACTGTTTTGGACATTCTTTTCTACAACTGTGTCAATTTTGTATTATAATATAGTATTTGTATCGGCCAGTAAAGTCTTATCTAATTTCAACAGTGATTACTGGATTAAGGTTAATATCTATCAGTGTTCATTTTCCGACTGACCCGTTCTGAACCCTGTGAAGTAAATTAAAGCTGAAAATTCAATTAAATTACGGCGATAAAGCGATAAATAACTTTCACACGTTTTTTCCAGATTTTAAATAAACTATGACAAGTTGTTTTGACTTTCGTTTATTTTATATAGATCTGTTATCGGCATGGTTGCAAGTAAGATAGATCTAAGTGAAACTGAAACTTGAATCAGATGCTGAAGATCAGCACAATTATATGTTAATAGGGACTTAACTTCTATTTTTGTACCATCCTTGCATTTCAATGTATTCGACTTTTTTTAATTATTCAATCACATGCAATGGTATCTCTTAATTTTTTTATCTAAATAATTACATTTATTATTTTCAGCTTACTGTACAATGTCAGCAATGGCAAGGTGTAAACACAACTGACGTCCTCCACAAAATCACAGACATATTTAAGGTGGCATATAAGTTCACTATAGTTTATTTTAGCTTGATTGTGAAAAAAATCTTACAGCATACATAAATCACTCGTGTCCATTTCTTGGTCTCAAAATACTAGATAGATAGAAGGATAAAGTTACTAGCTCAAGAAAACAGCGGAGTACGTCTTAAATATGATTTGAAGCAACACAGGTCTGGCTATCTTATGATTACCAGTCCAACATCAGAACCATTCGACCTCACCCGCTCCTCGTAGCAGTTCTAACATACAAGTTTCAAAATACTGACAAAAACGTTAGTAAAGGGTAGTGAGGGTTTGAGTGTCCACACCGTGGCAATATCTTACATGGACCCAACTGAAATATATACTGTCAATAAATATTTCTTATTTTGTAGATCTCAAATGTTGCTGGGATGTTTAAGGGACAGGGACTAATACTTCTCAGAATTAGATCATTGCAAACTGAAGATTTATGCTGCCCTTCGAAATTTCTACTTGGTTACAGAATATACAAAACAGAACTGAACAAGCGGAGATGTTCTGAACTGATGAACGTGGCATACCCCCCCCCCCCATCATAAAGTATTAATATGTTTTTCTATTAAAAACGCCGAATTTCTTTACCGAGAGTGAAGCTTTTCTTCAAATTGAGTCATTCATCGGTAGACCCTCTATATATACACAATAATGATTCATGCGGATAAATTAATAAAAATATGAAACACGACTATTATTAAAAGTAAACAGGACTTTGATTACATAGTATTAAACCTTTAACAATTTTATTCTTTATACATTTATCCGATTAGCCAAGTGCTTGTAAATAGATTAATAAATTCTATTAATTTTTTATTGGATTAAAAATTATTAATTGAAAAGTCTAACCTCAAGTATCATTGACATTGTACAATAATTTTCTCACAGAGGGCGTTCCGACTAATGAACGCTAAACGCGTCAGGTCCTTAACGTATGAAATTCATAAGAACTGTGAAGTAAGCAATTAAATTTTGTAACTCTTGAAAGGGTTTTAAGTACCTTGCTTCCACCTTTCTTCGACAATGAGGCGACCACCTTTTTGATACTTTAAAAGAACAAACCGAACCCGCGGTGGGCGCATTTGAACTTGCTAATGTACATTGAATGTTTTATTAAATTATACAATGATTTTTACCACTAGTAATGTCACATAATTACAGTGTTGTAGAGCCATGATTCCATTAATGCTTTAATAATGATTAAGACACAAAGGAGGATCAAACTGGGTGTTAATTGGATACATGCAGCGAGGAGGTCACGTGGATTCTATAGGCAAACATCTTTACAACGCCTTACATCCAACATGTGTCAAATCCTTTAAACAAACCACATAACACGAAGAAATGTGACTCCAACATTAACTTTTTTCAAGGTTGATTCAAGGTTAACCAGAAGTGACCTCCAGGGTTCTATTTTGTATATTCCCCAATAGCTTCCATACTTAATAAAGTAGAACCAACATATAAGTAAAGACAATTAAAAAAATAACACTTTCAGTTAAGTATAACAGCCACCCATTGCAAGTTGTCAATGTTCTATTTTTTTCACATTCATTTTCCATTAGGTTTCGTGTATTTTGATATTTATTTATTGTTACTATGTGGCTTACTCGAAGAAAAAAAGTTGGAATGACATGGGAAAAGTTAAAGAAGACCTGCCAAAAACAGAGTGCAGTCTACGAAATTAGCGGGTGTCTAGTTGCCCAGGACAACCACTTTTTAGTGCGGGCAACCAATAATTTCTGTTGAACAACCAGAAATATACTTAGAGGATATTGTGCTGGTTACTAAAATGATCTGTTCGGACAACCACTTTCATCCTAATTTTGTAGACTGAGGATGTGTTTAGATGATTGTAGTTGTAGCCCCATGCCCCCTATGGAATCTAGAGGCTTTAATCAAGTTAGTAATCTTAGAGAAAAAATATATTATTATAATATATTATTGTTATTAGGTTAAACCTATCATTAAGATGGTTTGATACAAAGTCTGTAAAGCCTACATACTTCGTGAACTTGGCATCTCCTTTGGTAAGTCAGACCTGATTAGGATACAAATTAGGTTATATGAGCTGGACATGACAGGAACTGACTGAAAGTGTCCTTACAACACTTCACCTAAGAGCTTTTATAATAATAACCGAATGAATCGAACTATAGTCCTTATAAAATGCATTAACATTAAAAAGCTGGATCATTAATATTTAAACCATGACATAGGCACATGTATACTGGCAGAAATTAAAGGACCGCAAGATCATCAGAGAATGGGTGTCTTCAAAGAGGACGTTGAAAACCATTGATGCCTTCATTTCTTAGTTACAAAACCATGTATTGTTTGATTGTAAAATCTTAATTGTTTGAACATTGACGTAATAATGTTTGATTTGTAATATGATTACAGATTTTATATTAAATGGTATCGAACCGCTCGTGAATCTTCGCCGATAAGCACAGAAGCTTTAAATGGACAATGAAAGCCCACTTTCAAAAACTGGATTAAACCCTACCATGTAATAATCGCGATTTCCATTAAAATTACAAAGCCAACTACATTTAATTTCAATTAGAGGGTTTCTATGTTATCTGATATTTAAGAATAGGTTTCGATGTAAACATGAATACTCTTCATTTTAGAGTTAATGTTGGCCATTAAGATATGGACAACGAACATGTTGTTACATGTAGGTTGGTCTATTTTACAACCTATAAGTTACATCACTATGTTTACTGTAGTATTTAATAGTATCAAGGCCATCTTAACTCAGTATTTAGGGAATTTCACTTTTTGAATGAATTATTATAGAGTGCAAGTGATTTTCGATAATTGATGGCGCTTTTAGTCCCTTCTTCGGCACTTTTTTCGGTAACATTGGAACGATCAGCTACTGTACTGTACTTGGACAGACTTAAATCTCTGGAGTTAAGGTTTTAACCCAGTATTTTTGTTGGGTTTAACGCCGTAGTAACACATTGTATAAGGTCATATAACGGCGCCCAGTGCAGCTAACCTATAGCTTTCCTGGACCTTTGTCTACCTACTCTTTCACAAGGCCGGAAACTTCTCTATATACATTATCAATGGAGGAAAATTGACATTATTGTCAAATTTTCATGAAAGGATATTACCTCACGGGTGGGATTCGAACCTGTACCCCCCTTTCCCCCCTCCCCGTTCGGGACACTAGATTCGACATCCCGGCCTGCTACCAACTGCGCTATCGACCCGGGTTCTTTTAACCCAGTACATACGTACAGATGGTTCAGTGCAAAACTTGTCTAACAACATGTAAATAAAAGAAGGATGTAGAATAGTTTTGCAGTGATAAATTGAACGTATCTTCAACTGTCCAATATAATACAGAGGCAGAAGAAGAAGTATTAACTACAAAATGTACTTTATAAATGCTGTCTGTGTTTGACTTACGATGATTTTTGTTGTAAGATTTTTATTTAAATATCCCTGAGCAAAGCTAGTGTAACTACACGTCAATATAGACATATAAACTAGTCTGGCTTTGATCCATCGGATTGTGTCATATATTAACAGAACAGAACTTATTTTCGTTCGCGAAAGCACATTGGCTTATCATCTTATCACCACACATCAAATACGACATACCAATATCAAAAAGCGAAGCATACACACTTTTCAAAGTTCATCTATTAACACATCGATATACTTGAATCCATTAATATATAATATGATACCAAAGTATTCATAATTTAATATACAATATAATTATTAATAATTTAACCACGTGACTATGTGTCTTTTATAAAACGTCAAATCAAGGTGACAGTTATAGAAAATTAGAAAATTGAGATCTTAGAACCTTGTATCGGTAGTGTGGTACGGCATGTACAATAGTTATTTGTGTCAAATATTGTATAAAAAGTCATTTGATTTTATTGAAAATAATTTATAAGCTACTATAATTAAGCTATTAATGTTTGCCATAGGATCATATTCTAGTACATGAATTGCATAATAGATCACAGCTGATTGGTAACATGTAGAACTATTTTAGACCGTACCAGTAGAGTTCCAATACTATATTATGTAAAATCGATGGATACGCGCAAAACTAGCCTAACAGCATGCAAATAAAGAAGGACATATAGTAATGTAGCGCCTACCGATCGAAATATAATTAAAAAAAGAAGCAGCTGGGATCCCGGTAAAAAAACTAAAACCAAAACTACTACAACCGAAAACCGTAGTTCAAAATAGTGTGTCCTCACAATCTTGTAACAGCCCAGAGACCATACACAGAGTCATTAAGTTAAATGAAGCAGTTTTAAGGACATGTCTTGAATCAGATACAAAGTTTCCAGTTTCGCACACATAAAAAACTAAGAATTTATACCTCATTATTTTTTATATTTTAATGATTTACATCCGTATTTAAATAATAAGATATCATCAAAATGATACTATTACTAAATATGGTAATTTATTTAAACAATTTTCTATAATGATAACAAAGATATCATCTCCGAATTTATGTTTAATAACAGTTAATTGATTTAAGTCTGTAACCAAAATATTGCGTATTTATTCAAACAAAGAAACTACAAATTAGCTGAGTTGTCGTCTGATATCAAGGAAAGATAACATACACGTGTAAATCATTTTTTCTTAATGCTCAAGAGTCTGTAATTATAATAGCATTTTATCAATACCAATTTTAACATTTTTAATGGAAAATATTTTTCTAGTCTATATCCCAATTTTCTTCGTTTTGAAGCCCCATCTTAGTTTACTTTTTTTCCACGGGTTGCAGACCATGTAACCCGCTAAATTGACATTTCATCTTTGTAAAATAAAACAGTTAAGATGCAAAGACGTCCAGGAAATTACCGAGTTTAAATTTGATATTAGAATATATCTTATTGAATAATATCACATTCTGACAATCTGACGAATTTCCACTCGCCCTGATAAAATTGTGCTAATACGAGGGTCATTCAAAAAGTATTGAATCCTACGAACTACATGTATTTTCAAAATCTCAACTTATTTTTGTAAGTACCCCTGTATCCAATATCTTCGCCAGTGGTAGAATGGAGAATGGCCATAGATTTATTTTCATGACCAAACTCTACGTAACTTTGACCCGCCAGGGAAAAGAACCCACGTCCCCTGATTAGTAGACTTGTATGCAACCGACTCAGCTAGCCAGACAACCTTTGTCATTTTATACTCAACACCGCAATTGCCATAAATAAATGCTGCTCACGTTTGTACAAAAATAAAGCCAAATGCTTAAATCAAAATGGGAGCATGCATTGATCTATTTATTTATTAAATTCCATCAACAAGCTAATGTACTTATCAGTATTTTGATAGAGTCAGGCACTAAGTGAAACTATATGATTAGTTCATCTAGAAAGGGTCGTGTACTATATACAGCAAGCACGGTACCAGGCTTGGTGTTAAAATGTTCAAAAGGTACATTGACATGTCTGTGACAAGCGGAACCAATCCAATTTAATCTCATTAATCAAACGGTTGACAATGTCTTTTAACCATCGTGTCAGCTCCAATCAAAATCTAGTCTAGGGTTGAGAGGTCACTAAACTAAGGGATTAATTTGTCCAGGCGTAAATGTCTTTGTGAGGTCAGCGCCATTGTCATGTCTGAGAAAAAAATGGACTTCGAACTCCGAATAATGTACTCAAATAAATGTTACTTTTTCAAATAAATATCTTATTTATCATGTATTGACATGTTTATAGTAAGATGGATTGAAATGCATTCAAGTTATCACTTATATGTTATTCATGTTGATTTTCCTTCATTGAAAAGGTATATGGAAACGCTGTCAGCCGTGTGGAAGGATGAGTGAGTAATGGTTATAGACATGGGTCCAAGAATGCTAGGTTCTATGTGATCTGGCCGTCGTAAAATGACCATAGTTTGTGTTGATATGGTGTTAAACCAAATAAAACACTATAAGCCCGGTTTGACAAGAAAGGGTTTCAAAAATAAATGGAAAAAACCTTAAAAACGATAGAATTTGAATTAATTCCTCAAGTGCTATCAATCGGAAAAGTTCGCTTATTTACGCAACGAGTCGAAAAATTGCAATCTTGGCAATGTGTGAAATGTGTTCGTATATTTTCTTATAAACAGCTATCACTCAATTGGTCGAAATGGAACTAAAATACACGTATATATAAGTTACCCAATGATCCAGTCACCATAAGTTACAAATCATAATACAAATGTATGGTGGCATATTTGTGCCACCAGTTATCCACACAACTAACTAAGTTTATTACTAGTATATGGTTAACTAGTTACGTACAACTTAAGTAGGAGGAGCAGTAGTCCAGTGGTAGGGCGCGCGTTTAGGGAACGAGAGGTCCTGGGTTCGAATCCCACTAGGGACACTGCTAATTTCCCTGAGCAAGAAATTTACTTGCGATTGCTTCACTCCAACCAGGTGTAAATGGTACCTGTCAGCGTCATGCACTGTATGCTGTGGCTGCAATGTTCGACTCGATGAACGGAGAAGTTTATGTCAAGAGTCGACTGAATAGTGATGCTAGAAGTAGACTTCAAAAACCTTGCTTCAACTTAACTTTAACTAGTTAATCACTTACTGTTAGTAATATATTGTTTAGTAGCTAACTAGTTACGTAACTAGTTATCAAGTTGATTAGCTTGTTAATTATGTACATGCCGCCATGATGAATCTGATGGCAGAAATATGCCACCATAGAATTTTTTTTCATTTATTACTATTTTTATATAATCTCATCAAAAACATATCTTATATATTCATTCATTTGTTCGTTCATTCGCTCATTCATGTAGAGTAAGTTCATAAAACGGACCATGAATCGCCAATACACTGGATACTCAGATATAAAAGGAGGAAGCCTGGTTGAATGACAAAGCTAGTTTATTTACCGGACAAATATTTGTTTATAAGATAATGCAGAAATAACGTATTTGTTTAATGCATTTGAATTTTCTTTTTTTATTGTCGGATAATCCGTCTGTAGATTATTTCATTGTTTATGGAATACACAATGACAGGTACCCTGAAGGCAAGTACAAGGTCCAGTCACGTGACCATTTGTTATTAAAGAAGGCATTGTTTTTCTTCATATGGACATAATCTTGTAAAATAATTTTCTGGTCGACAGCTGTGGTAATTGACAACTGAGAGATAACATCTCAAATAAATAAAAATATATTTAACCTACGTAATACTTAAAACGAGAAATATATACTTTATATTGGCACTTTTTCTGAGTGTTTATAGCCGAATTGGCGTCTTGCATAGTAATAGTAAATACATAGTAAAGTTCCGGCATTCAAAATTCTTTCAAACTTGATGGTCTTAATAGCAGAATGTTCTAAATAAAGATACATTTTCTGTTCTTCTCAAATTAGGCACTCGAAACTTAAAAAGTGACAAATATTGCATCATTTTGCAATAAACAAGTTTTTGTAGCAGAACTTTGCTGTTAATGTAAATATTGAATTTAATTTAAACATGGACCCAATATACATATATGTTATATAGGGTCCTTGATTTAAACAATATACATGTAGTCAGGATGAGTTATATCTTCTCAATAGCCGCGACCATTGTCCGATATAAGTAAATATGAACTCGAATCTGGCAGCTATGGTTTGATGGCTGATCGCTACAGGTCATATAATTGTAGATATTTGATGAGCAAACGGTCCAGGAAAACTTCGATATGGTACGCAGACGTCGTAAATAACTGGATAACACTGTATCATTAAGTAAATGTATTACGGTAACAAATCGGTTATAATTATTCCTCCTTTTGATACATTATAAGAATTTGTTTCAGCGATCGTTAATTTTTGTACATGGCAAGTTTTTTATAGCATTGTAATGAATAATACGTCCGGTACAGCAATTGTCTATGAATTTGTTGATCATACCTCGTATATGAGCTGTACAAACGTCCAGTTTGTAGTTAATGCATTTGCAATAAGTAAGGCTTCAGAACTAGGCTGAGAACTAGAACTCGACGCAACTAATATTTAACGTCATTGCCCTCATTCTCTTACCCAGAGACTATCAGGATTCTCGATACCAGCTCGGCAATCTTGATAACCTCTGGAAAGGAGAATGCGATGCCCTAAGAACGCTATGATTTGCTCTCGAATATAGTCGAAACTTATTGTAATCATGCCATATTTTGTCTGCGTCCTTCAACAATCGATGGAGACGAGAGTTTCTAAATTCAACTTTTAACAACTTCATTATATCAATGTTTTGTTAAACCAAAGAAATGCGAATATGTTTTAAAAGATGAAAAAATCAATAGGATTGAAGGTGTTTGATCTAATCTAGTAATTACTCGATGACTCTTATATGAAATGACCAACAATCAAGCCAACTATGTCTGTTACATCAGGAATTCAAATTAAGTCACACAATGCGGATGTTCTTTTCACAAGAAAGCGTTGAATGGACAACACTTGTGTCGTCAAAAAGGATTTTCTGCTCATCTTGGCCGATATAATAGCCTTTTAACTCTGTTTCCAATAATCCAAGGTATTATTGTGTTCATATTTTTGACGAAACGGAAATCTTATAGAAACATTCTGGTCAGACCAGCGTGTTGTAATTAACCCCATCAAAAGCCAGACTTGAAACGTCAAGATTTCTGCCAATCAACTCAAATCTCGTGCTGTCTCGTTACACCGTGATCTCATTTTTAAAATCCAACCGAGTGTAAAAAGCCTAATCCCTCCGCGGACGGAATGAATGACATTCAATTTAAAACTCATCCCATTCAACGTATGAAACAATGAAGTCTCAACATGAATTTCTAATTTAGCTTTCATCACGGACATTGAATACTATTTGGTACAAAATCAAAACGAGGCTCATGAGCGCAGGGGTCCGATGGACGCTGGTCGGGTTAAAATTTAAAATTCCGTCGATAATTAATGTTTAGAATAAGTTAAGGACAACTCCAAATGAGTTCATACATGATTATAACGCATGATAAATTTGTAAATCGTATCAATCATGATATAAATTCCCGTAGGAGAATCTTTTTTATGAGTTGTTTGTAAATACAAAGTGACCATCAGTAGATGAAAATCTGTTTCCCACAGACGCTTGCATTCCATATGATCAGTGTCATTGCGATGCATTCATGGCTGATTAATTTGTAATTTTACAGACTGGAAAACGTGTATTTTTGCTAATTTTAGGAGAACCAAAGAAGCTTTATCTGATAATGGGATTGCTTCTGTAGAAAAATAAAGGAGAAACCTCCGCATGAAGCATGGGAACTATCACGTGATGGTTCATTTAACACATCGCGTCTCTGGCTAATCAGCACATTGCTGCACATGTATACATCTTTCACTGATGGAATTTCTGTGAGGAAAATGTTGAAGACATTTTGTATACATTTTAACAGTGGCATGAAGAACTCTCCGCATGATTTCTGGGTCATTTATCAAATATGTCAGCATTCAGAGCGGGGATATCTTATAACAAGTCTCCATAAAGACATGATACAGCTTTGTAATCACTTTTACTTCTGAGAAAAACATAATGCGATGTATTACAAATGGAGCCTGGAAACATACCAAAAAGCAAGAAGGAGATGGTTGAGATTTTTTAATTTATATTTGTTACAAAAGGGACGCCACAAAAATAACAAAAAAAGAACCTGAGGGGGTTTCCGCCTTAGAATGGAACAGTGAAAAATAATTGTAAGTATATTATACTGAAGTGATCGCGAAAATGTCGATAATGATCTGCATGAAGAAATATAAAAGCTATCGTATTTTATTGACATGGATCAACCAGAAAAAAGTTTCCTTGTCAGACTTTACTACAATTCTTTTTTCGTGTAGCTCTCAACGCAACCAGAGAGGATAAACATGTATTTCGGAGTAGAAACAATAGTCAATATTGCGTAGGACAATTTAATGCTGCAAGACTATTTCAGACGTCCAAATATGTTGAGGTTTTTTAAACTCGGAGAAAATCTGGACGTTTTGCGACCACTTTTAATGTAAATTGAATTAACTTTCTTTTCAGATCCCGCCCATAGAAATTTACGACCTACATTTATTCAAATTAACTTATATAATAGCAAAATATATCTGAAATGTTCATTGTTCACTTAAAACATGTTTGGGTGGTTCTAAATCTATGTCTATTTAATCACCATCTGTATTGTAATCATAAAGATAACATATGTGTCCAATATAGACAGCATTGTTCTATAAAATCTTATCACAATCTAACCTAAATGTCACAAATTGATCACGTGATATTTAAGAAATGATTATTATCCAAGTTTGTTTTAGTCAATGTCTTCCCTCCCCATCCCTCCGCCTTCAACATAACGTTAACAATGTACAACTCCTTCATGACACATCGCAACCAGCCCCTGAGGGTTTGAAATTATATAAAATTTGTTTATCATGAGCATAGATGCATTGATAAGTTGCGCTAATTAAATGAAGCGAGATGACAACGATGTATAAATGTCTGTAGTCGTTAGCTGATTTATACTGTTGACACGTGACAAGACAATTTTCAAATACTGTGACACAACTTACGGTAAAAAAATCACAGAAGGTGCCGAGAAAAAAATGATGTTATCTTTTATGAGACAACGTAAATTGTTTTGATAATTTGACATAAGTGTTCAGAAAGCATTCATTAAGGCGTTGAAAGTATGTTGGCATTTAAGTTAACGGTGCGATCCTTATAGCTTTCTCGTACCCACAGGCTATATTTAACAATATATATCTATTCTTATATTCAATATTTTTTTTGTATTTTCATGAAATTCAATCCACTCCTATTGCCCGACTAATTTATTTTCTTGCATTGTTTAATGTATATACCTTAAGGGGAGAGCCGTAACTAAGTTGTAGAACTTGTGGCTCAACCCGATTGCCGTATATACATTTAGTTATGTGTTATAATTATATTTGTTGTAATTATGTAATTGAAAAATGTATTTACGGGCAATAAAATATGTTTAAACTAAACAGGCTATCGACAGTCTTCATAATCTTTTGGGACGAGAATGTCCTTTTGAGGGTCCGTTACATTCTTACAGAATTTGTCGCGAAATTTGTTACATTGGACATGTAAATGTAATCGTCTTTTCGCGTCTTTTTTATCCATGACACTACCTAGGGTTTATGATTTAGATAAGGTCCATGTTTTCTCGCAATGCAACGATCGGTTCAAATCTGTTCTCACATGTTTAAAAGCAACAGTAAATAGCCATGAATATGAACGCTTAATGTTATTTTTCTAATTGATCAAAATACAAGACAAGAAAAAACGGTCTCATATTATTGGTTACGTCAGCAATACGTTCCCTTTTATCAATAACAATTTAACCATACACGTTGCACTATATTATGCAAAATATTAATACGCTCAAATAATTTATTAAAAGAATTAAAAATCGGGAAAGTAAATAAATGATTCATGTTACATATTTGTTGACATTTTAATATAGTTTTAGGGGTTGTTTCCCCTTGTAAAACATTTTCTGTTACAATCTTGTTCAAACAAAAATGATGTAATTCATCATCGTTATAATTGTATTGACACAAGTGACGAAATATGTCGTCATATGAGTTAGTCCCAGGATTGTCTTCATTTTGTCTCAAGGGGAACATTTTAAGTAGATTTTCCCACTTTGAAGATATAAAATATATACTTCAGATGTTAAGACCTATTCGTTCCGTGTATTTCAAAAGACATAATTGATATTCGAAGTATCAATATTGCTTGATATTAACGCAATGGGATTAATACAATTACAGGCCATACACGAGTTTATAAACATTGCAAAATAAGTCGGATTTGAGATCAAAGAAATTGTTAAAATCTTTAATCTTTTAAAGATAAGAATGAAAATATTGATGCTCTCATCTCCAGGGAACAATAGTAAAGATTTCACCAACAGGAGTTTGTATTCATCTGTTGTCGATTCACAAATACACACGATAATGCTTCTTTAAACAAATAAATGATGTTTTTTCTCCTTGATGTTTTAAAATTTTAGACATCAATGCACATTAAGTTAAAACTAGCCTCTAGGCCGTGAATCGTACCCTTCACCAAAGTTCGACAAAAATGTTGATTTTCCTCTATATTTGAAAGGGTATTAAACATTGAGCCCGCCCGGTTATCTCAGCTGATAGCACACTATTTTAGGGGTAACAGATTCGATTTCTGGGCGGGCATACTTTAGTGAAGTTTGATCATGAGGTTTTTTTCAACAGCCATTTTCCCTCCTACCACTGTTTGTAGATCATGTAGGTCAGTTGTCAGTCTCGACGGAAGTATGTGCTTAGTAACTGGTTAAAAGCTTAATCCAGCGATTTAGCTTTTCAAAGAACGGTGGATGATGACGGACCTACACAATGTGTTGCTACGACGTTAAACCAAACCAAAGATAATGAAATACGCTTTAAAAACTGTTAACTTACAACCTTCTTATGGCTGACAACTAAACCAAATGTGACAACTTGCCCATTTTCATAACATAGATTTTCTCCTAATTCTTGTAGTTCAAAATGTCACCAGTATTTTACATTTGAAATAAATGTAAGTAAAAGCATACATGAGTGTTTCGCGATAAATTGGTATTAAACATTGCATTTAATGAGTTGTTTTCCATTAAGAAGTAAATTTACCTATTTATTTTTACAGCGTATTTCAAGATTGGTTTCTCACACCTTTACTGAGAGGTAAGTGTCGGAAATTAAGATTACATAGGTTTTTACTTTAATAGTTTTATCGCTTGACCAGCAGTGGGTGGTCAGTTGACAACAAAATTGTGACACAGGTATTTCTAGTGATTTTGATAAAGTTTACGATGATATTTCATTAACTTGCTATTCGTACAATGTTTCTATAACAGTTGTTGATTGGTATTACATGAATTTAAGAAGCCAAGAATACATGTTTTAAATTGCCGTGCTAAATGAAGAAAATCTTCAGAAATATTCCTTATGTTATGAACCTGTCATACCTTGATTCGTCTGAAATCGTTAGAAACTATATATTATCTCATAAAAACTTTAAGGTGGGTAAACCCAAACTAGTTTCATATAAAAGAGTTAAAACACCATAAAAAGGGGACATCTAACTCTTTAGACATCTGTAAGCAAAGTTTTAGACAGAAAATAACAAATCCTTTGGATGCGTTATGTTCAAGAATAAAATGATAAATATGTTCTGTTTTGTTATTTTCTATATTTACCTGTTCTTCTTGTTGTTTCTGTTATGAAATATTCTTATTTACTTTCTTTTCTTCTGTTCTGTTCAGCTCTCTGCTCGCTCAACTCAGCTCTGTTCCGTACAATTCTGTTCTGTTTGGCACAGTGCTAAGGCTATCCTGTTATTTTAAGTTCTATACTCTGTTGTGTCCTGTCCTCTGTTCTAATCTCTGTTCTGTTCTCTGTTCCGATCTCTGTTCTGTCCTCCGTTCTGTTCTGTTAAGTTCTCTGTTCTGTTCTCTGTTCTGGTCTCTGTTTTGTTCTATCATCTGTTCTGTTTTCTGTTCTGTTCTGCGTTATGTTCTCTGTTCTGCTCTGTTTTGTTCGTTGTTCTGTTCTGCTCTGTTCTGTTCTGCTCTGTTCTGCTCTGTTCTGCATTCTGTCCGGTGCTCTGTTCTGTTCTGCTCTGTTCTGTTCTGCGTTATGTCCGGTTCTCTGTTCTGTTCTGCTCTGTTCTCTGTTCTGCGTTCTGTCCGGTGATCTGTTCTGTTCTGCTCTGTTCTCTGTTCTGCGTTCTGTCCGGTGATCTGTTCTGTTCTGCTCTGTTCTCTGTTCTGCGTTCTGTCCGGTGCTCTGTTCTGCTCTATACATATGTACACCATGAGGTATACACGTATACATAATGTACGTACTTGACCCCACTCAGACTTATATACTTATTTGTTTATAGAATGACTCAAATATTTCTGGTTACAATAAATGAAGTAATATTAAATAAATAAATGAGTGTGCCTTTTTCCTATGTTTCATTGACAATGCAGTATTTAGGTGTTAAGTATACAATTGAACATTTACAACGACCATGTTAAACCACTAAAACTGTATTAACTTAGACTTTTAAAGAGACAATTCGGCACTTAAAAGACTAAGCAATGTATTTCACGCCTTAAAAAGTTGCGGCGTAGTTTATTTTTATTGTTTAACTTATGAGTTAAATAATAGCGTTGACCTTCCTATGTACGGTCATTTCTTGATTTTATAGACACGTATCTTGTATTTACTTAATACTTGGTGTCACATGTCATTTCTATGTTTAAATAGATAAAAACGATAGGAATGTCGATGAATCAAGTTTGGTTAAAATAAAAATGGAATAAGTTTTTAAAATTGATAAAAATACCAATAAACAAGCTATTAGAAACATTTTAATAGACCTGAGTTTACACTTTAATATATTGATAGCCATGAGTGCGGTGGTACCGCTAGATATGTTATCTTGCTTTCCTTGCCCTTTAACACGATGACCTGTAAATGGGGTTAGGGGTCAGTATCCAATTAAATGTCACCAGGGACCAATTCAAGGGGCTGACATTTTGTTTGATATTTTTAGAGAATTGATTTGTATGGTGTTTGATGATTACTAAGATATCATGGTTTTAATTTTCTAAAAAATGACCAACGAAGGGGTTTAGGGGTAACTAATAACTACAGACCCAGTGGAGAAAATTGAATCATTTCAAAAATGGGCACCATTTGTTTTCTTCAATGAGCTTATTGTTCTTTTTTCATTAAGCAACCACATACTGACTGGCTAGTCATCGTGTCCATGTTGAAAACAAAGAAAATGTTCGATAAAAACAGGTTCGATTTAAAAACCAATCCGGCCACTTCAGACCGGTTATTTACCGAACACTTGACTTTATCCATGGAGTTGTCACATCAACAAATCGTTGAATGAAAAATGTATTTTTGACTAACACGATCTGAAGATTTGTATGGACTACAAACCTGGTTGAAATTATATTCTTTTACCATCTGTGGCATAATCAGAAGATATTATGTGAACAAAGACTGTTTAACTTCTACAAGCTGAAACAATGTCAGATTTCATTTGCGCTTTAAACTTATTCTTCTATGTGGTACTCGTCTGAAAATCTGCGAGGCAGACATACAGTAGTTGACGAGGTACAAATGAGCATGTGCTCGATAAAATGCGGCTTAAAATTCTTGACTTCGTTATGTTACAGATACGATGGTATACTCATTTATTTTAGCTCGATTGTGAAACAAGTTCTTACAATTTAGGTTTATCACTTTCCCCAAGTACTGAGCTAGTAGGATAAAGGAAACAGCCCAAGGAAACAACGAGGTAGGTTTTGGATGGGATTCGAACCAACACGGAGCTGGCTATCCAATGATTACCAGTCCAACATCGTAACCGCTCGGATACGCATACGATGACCATATAGACAAGGGAATGTGAATATAAAACAAAATGATTTGATATTTAAACCACGAAATCATATAATTTACTCTGGCTGGTAATTCTTATACATTCTATGAAATTTGGACAATAATGTTGATTGTTGATTTTACTCCATTAATAAGGTATACATGTATATAGAAGTTGTCGGCGTGTGGAAAGATAGGTGAGTACTGGGTTTAGTTAAAAGTGACTGCCGTAAATGACTATGGTAGTGTTGACACGATATTAAACACAACAAAGAACCTGTTCATTATTATATTATATTCAGTGCTCTAACTTAAGTTATCTTTATAAAATGATGAACATCAGTACAGAGTCTACATCATAATTCATATGTTTAAGCTACATTGATCATATCACTTATCAAAACACATGTTTATTAGCTTTGTTCACTAAATCTATTGTTAATGATTTGACTGTCGACTATGAAATATTATGATCTTATATACATTTAATAGCTTATTAAGTATTAAAAGTCAACCGCTTGTCACAGCATTAAAATGTGAGTTCGAATAAGTTTTTTTAAGTTTTTGTCAAGACGGTGATAAAAATCAACTTTGATCCGTCCTATTGACTGATTACTTTTTAAGCTTTGATTTACAAGAGTAAGGAACGCTAGCGTGATCTAAACATGGGCGTTATCTTAGATAATCTTTAAGTAAAAATCGAGTTAAAACCTTTGAGTTGACATTTTTCACACTTAAAAAGGTAAATAAACATTTTAATACAATATGGATTGGTTGGGTTGATATACTTATTTTTGCGGTCAAAAATGGCGGACGTATCAACTCAATGATCTTAAGAAATAAAATGAGTAATAAATTACTTCTTATTTCACGGATCGTTGAGTAGGTTTTATACTAACCCCTCTGATCCCTTTATTTCACTCATGTATACCATCAGATAAAATAAAAAAAGTAATTAAGTATATAAACTTCAATATTTTTAAATGACTTTGTCGTTTTTTTTTAACTTCCGGTGTTTAAAAGAAAGTATGATATAAAGATCAATCATTCCGTCCCAAGAAAAAAAACGACATCAAAATGTACGGAGATGAAAGTCCATGTTTTTGTCCCTATATAAAACATAGTTTTCAACAAGTTTTTGCTGTCATGTATTAGGGATCGGTTCATTTTTTTTCTTCCCGATTTCTTGTCCAATCTACGCTTATTCTACACCTAACTTATAACGTTCCCAGGTAGCCGGAAACTTCAACAAAGTTGACAGAACAGTTGATATTAATTAAATTTCTGAAAGAAAAACGGTATATAACCTGTTTCGTCGGGGTACGGTTAAACGTAACCAAGTCAAAACGTAGACAAAAAAGTAGAAAGTGTCGACAAATTGGTCAAAACGTAGACAAAGGGTCAAAACGTTTTTACTGTGGCGTCATAAAATCACACCCACCACTCTGTACTATACATGTATCATTTTACATGTTTTAGTGTATATTAATATACAAAATATGATATGATAATACACGACCACAACTATTTGACTTTGTTCAAAAGTCCATAACATGTACTTAACCATAACACATTGTCAATAATGATATTATGGCTGTGAGACGTCTCAATGAAATTAAGGAATGACTGCAAAGTGCAGTAATTAACTAATGGCGCTAGCGGTAAACCATCGGATTTGTAATGCCCCACTAGTCAGACACATAGAATCCTGACATATGGGCAATGGGCTTTCTTTATCCATATCATCTATGTTGCAAGCTAATTTGAATACCATCGCAGAAACATACACTCATATTACATCAAGTTTATAACTAAATAAGTTATCAGCGCCACAAAAACAACAAAAACTTTCAAATAAAAGTTTTTTGTTTTTAAATGTGTCAGTCAGACCTCCATTTGTTTACCTCACAAAAAATTCAAACATTATCGTCAACAAAACAATTAAAGAAAGTGACGAGTGGTGAGTTATTGAAGATAACATCGAGTCAAAAAGCGATAATCTAAATGATAAGATCTTGTTTTTGTGTGACTCAAACCTCTACACCAAAACTGTAGTTGCCATCGAAGGTCATCGGGGTAACCACAATATAAAAACAATAGTTTAAACGAAAAGTTATTATTACATTTTCTTTGACACGCGGGTGCGATAAAAATACTAAGTATTTGAATTGTATTCATACGAAAAGCCGTTTGAAAAAGGCGGGAACAGTAATTAGTGCTCATTGGCTCGACATAATGCTTCAATTTACGCTAAAAGAAAGTTCACCCGTCCATTGAGTGATGGACACGATGTAGTAGATATCACGTTACACCGCCATTGTTTGAAGCAGACATTGTGGTAATTGCACTTAGCTATTTAGGACTTAGATATCTTTCATGGCGTTAAAGCATCTTTCAGCAACGTTGCATCAATTATAATAAATGAGTTTTCAATGATCACATACAATATGTCAAAAAAAAATCAAAACAAATTTTGATAATCGACTGTCCCCAACTTTGTCTTTCAGATTTGCTGAGCTAAGTGGACACTGATTTGAATCAACAATATTATCACGTAGCAGTCATGATGTTTTAAAAGATTCTGTCGATAAAGTTCAACTTTTAGGTATGCCAGTCGCGAGTCTGTCACGTTTTGGTCTGGAAGACAGCTTTGGTAGATGGACAGATGACAAAGAAGCAAAATGTACGGCTTTTGCTAGAAATGCAAAGTAGCAAAAAGGACCGCTGCATACCTTTAACAAACAATCAGAAGCCCGAAGTGTAGGCCTGCAGTCAATCACGCTCGCCAGAATTCTTCTTGAATGATAAATACATGTAGCTTGAAAATGAGCTGATATGTAAAAACCGAGTATTTTCCTGCATGGCAAGGTTTGTTTGTTTCTCTTTTTTTCAATCTGTACATATTATATTGGCAAAAACTATTATGTTTGTGCTAAATAAAATATTGAACTTGAACTATAATAATTAACAAGAACCACTCTCAACTATACATAGTTTTTCATTCTTCAAAACGTTAGCAAAACAAAAACATTGGTAGCTTTCTGAGTGCCCCATCTGATCATCATAGAAAAATAGTTCCACTGGCATTTTGTGTTTAATTATTTTAGATAAAGGCATTTAGATAAAAAGAAGCAATTTAGCTGAACAAACAACGGTGGGTCATCGTCATTGTCTGTACAATGTTATAGTGAACACACCGAGCTCTGAACAAAAACACTCAAAGAAGAGTGTAATATTTCACATATTGACTATTATCAATATGAAATTGTTTCAACTATTTTACTATAATATTCATGAATACATTCTGATGTTAGGTCAGTTATTGAAGTGAACTTTTATAAATAACAAATCAATGATGATACAAATTGTTCCGTAGTTTCATTCAACTATGTTTCTATCTGAGATAATCAGGAAATTTAGACAAAGATATACGAGCACATGAACGTGTTGTTTCAATAGAAAATGACAAGTATTTCTTCTAGAAAGTATCATGTCAAGATAATCCATAGAAATACACCGCCTTATTGTTTGAACATGGAATGTACCATACCAACATGGAATTCACTATACTCTTTACACGATCTCTTTATTCAACACAATACCATACAGGGGCGGATCCTGGATTTTTTTCTCTGGGGGTCAAAACTTTTTCTAGCGGGTCAATGGGTATATTTTGGAAATTTCAGGGGGGTCCGGACCCCCACCTGACCCCCGCTGGATCCGCCTATGCCATATTGACAGTTCTTTAGTATGGGAGGTGTCAGATTTATAATAGAATTTACAATCATCTTCACAGTTTATTTTACCAGTTTCTGGTCAAAAGAGGCATTGGTGATTTTTTCACGCGTCTTATGAACTAAATTCATAGTTGAATTTTAATAGTTTTAAATCCTATAGCTTTTTGTTCTGGAAACTGTGATTCAAGTCATGTTTTATTTATATAAGCGAGGATGAAATGGGCGTTCAATTTAGAAAATCTATAAAAAGGCCATTTCACTAATGAGCTCTTGATACTCTTTCTGTTGAACTTAAACAGGGTTGTATAGTGTGTAAAGAGAATTCCATGTTCTATGGCACGTTTCATATTTATACATAACGGTGTTATAACCATTTTAACAAATGATGTCCAATAACAAGAGGTGTGGTTCAAAGTATTGAAATTATATTTGATGATTCGTAAAGGGAGAGAAAACAAACGGCTGAATCAAAGTTTGATGTCAAACGATTCCATTCTATGTATTTATTTATTCAAAAACGCTACATGCGTACATCAGTAACAGGCATGTGTTTTTATACACGCGTACGTATAATAAAATCAAGTGATGAAAGCTATGAATAAATTAATATGGTCAGTGATCAAACGTAACAATTTTAAAGTATTAAATGAACACATGCGTTGTACGTACACGTGGCTAAAATACATCATATCAACAATTGAGGAAACGCGGACAGGGGTAATTGAAAATCCACCTATCTGACCATACTATCAGAATCTAAACAATTTTCACATAAAAACACATGGTGTGCTAACAAAAAATCAATTTAGGTTTCTTTCTTAAACAATAAAACATTCATAATTATCATTTAATTGACCATAATTAAGTAATTTGTCATAATTTGTACACCGCAGATGTTTTTTTTTTACTGAAAACCGACCTTGAACTATTACTATCGAAAATAATTGTAACAGATCTATTAATATTGTTGAATACAACGAATTAATGTACTGTACTGTGAGTGACTTTCGCGTGAGGCAAATTTCGCGGTTTTGACGTATAAAAACTAACGTTCAAAAACACCGAATGCCATTTACAAAATTGTCTTAATTTACATTTCTCTAGAATGAAAGTCCTAAGGAAAAATCCTTTTTTAGGGTAAACTTAGGAACATCTTGTAAAAGAGAAACAAAAAGTCGTCTGAGCAATTCTAAAATCATCATTAATTAGTGTATCAAGAATTCAAAATACAAGTATAATGGAAACTTAGTTAATTCGATGACATTAAATTATGTGAAATTACTTGCGTATGATTGATCAGTTTTTCTCAAAATTATATTTGTTCATGAATGTTTTGGAGACGCTGTGTATTAAATTAGTCTGAGTTCTTATTTGATGTGAAACATTTCCTCATTCTCGAACAACAGTAAAATTACTCTCACAAAAATGTTACAATATACGCCAATCTTGTAAGAGACCCCTTGGAAGAAAATTGTTGATTTATATTATTGATTATTGCCTAATTTTCGATAAATGTCAAAACAGTAACATTTATTTATGACATTTTTAATGTACAGCAGTTACAACGCGTAATTGTCTAACAATTTACTGACGTGCCAAAATGTCTAAAAGTTGTTTATTTGCAAATTTGTTTTTCAAAAACAAAAAATGAAGAAAAGTCAACTCTTTATAATGAATTGCCATGATTTTTCTCCAGTTTGTTTACATGAAATTCTCAACAAAATACCCTTTGTCAGTACCCAATGTCAGTTAACATTGACGCGAAGATTTTCTGTTGATGAAAGTTCGCTGAACAAATGCCATAAAATGAGCATTTCTATTACAAAATACACATGTGGTACATAGTCACAAGATTTTCAGAATGTAAACAAACTTGCTTTGTGTCACATTTTGCGGCAGCCAAAACTAACTGTAACATTTCTTTGTCAGAAAATGCTCACATTATCTTGTGAGGTGCAATTGTTTACTCTGAATCCTCTGCACTAACTATTTTTGCACATGACCTAGTTTACCTCTCGATTCAAATTTTGGGCGGAATATTTGAAGCTAACGATAGACACTCGCTGTATCGATTGAGATTTTTGGTGGAAAGAAATGTAGTGGTTATCATATGCACAATTTAATGTCAATCAATTATTTGTCTGGAAACAAAAATATGCGAAAAAAATATGTATACTTATTCTTTTTAGTTGTTGTTGTGACTATATACCCTGTTACTATAAACTACAAATACATCAGTCGCTTCTAACATTTCTGACTAAATCACACTTGATACATCATGATCAAACGAATTAATTATAGAAAATAGAAAATCAAAGAGAGCATAAACCTTAGCTTGCAAAACTAACGGAAATTAACAACAGGAATTAAAGTATTAAAATAACAACAGGAATTAAAGTATTAAAATATAAAAATGGGAAATGAAGACAAAATTAGCAGCCAATAATAGGCATTTGACAAGCACAAACGCGACTTGGAAAGAGTCAAACGGTTTCATTTCCGTAACGTATCAGTAACTGGGAGTTCTTTAGTTTTAGTATAAAACTATAAGTATAAAATACGGAAGCGTTGTCTTGCTCAAAGAAATAATCTTTGTTAAAACAAAAGACTTCTGAAAAGGCTTTTTTCACAGTTGAAAGATTCTAGGAATGAGTATGAAATATGGAACATTTTCTTTGAATGAATGTTACTGAAACCCTTAGTACCAGGAAGCGCACGTGAACAAACTATGTACTTAAAGTGTTAGATCTATGTGAACTTTGGGGAAACGACAAATATTACTGCTTAGTGCAAACAATTATATAAAAAGGACCATAAAATCAGATATTATACAATCAAAAAGTTGTCATGTGTGTTTCAACATTGTTGCTTTGTTTATCTTATTGTTGCTTTACTGACAATTTGACATATATGATAATTTTAAGTGTGCCAGAAAGAAAGGAGAGAGATCCGTGCGTTTGTAAGGATTGACTTTTAAATAGACATCTTCACTATATCACTTGCGATATGTTAACACAAATAGTCACGGCAGGTGAAACAGATACCCAAGAGATATTACGAGAAATGTTAATATTTTTTCTAAAAAATACGCCTTCCACAAAAGAATCAGCAAATAAAGGGAGATAACACTAAAGTTTCACGAACTAGAACACACGGAGTAATTTCCCTTTAAACGAATATTTACTTGACATGCTTAAACGTGGCACTTGACCATAAACGCTAAACTCTTACGTATAAAAATACTTGTTTTCATGAAAAGTGTCTCTGCTACTGTTAAAAAATTCAAATTTGTTTGAAATAATCACTTAAACCCTGAACAACGCGCAGAGTCAACAAGTTCCATCTTGAAGAGCGTAACATTTGACATATCTACAATATAAATACACAAAATAAATAAGTGTAAACGAAATATAGGACATTATAATATGAACTAATATCAATCATTTATGGTAAACGAATCACTAAAATTGCTTTCAAACTGAGAAGATTCCCATTCCTATACTTATTTTATAGACAGATGCACTAAATGAAATAAAATGCAATGCATTCGATTCTTTTCGCCGAATTTCAACATTTTCTATGTCTTATTGTGACAGTCAGTATATTCTATTCATGGTCCCTGAGTATACATGTATTTGGATCTCGGGACTCAGATTACAAAAATATTTTCATCGGTGGCTGACAACTGCCCTGCCTAGTACCTCAAAGGTAGTCATGATAATAATCATAAAAATATTTCATGACCGAACTCTATAACGATATTTAGAAACCAGTCTGGGTATCGAACCTACGTTCCCTGGATTCGTAACCACTGGCACCAGAGTCTGTAGTGATCATAAAATAATGCGTACGTCCCTATGTATAGTTCCCTGTGCACATTATAATGAAAGTGTAGTTATTATAACTCGTACACGGTAATGTATACGGGAACGAGTTTTAATTGAGTTTGTGGACAAAAAATTATATGTGTGCGTATTTAAAGAATGTGAGTACTCTGGTGCCAGTGTTCGTAACGTAGTCAGACCCGATTCCGATTAGCTAAGCTGGGAAGACATCAGGCCCTCATAAAAGTTTGATACAGTTTTCGCGTACATGTACGTTGCTTAAAGCACCATTGAATCAGATTAAATATTATACATTATATTATTATAATTGAAAGTATACATAACATTTATCACGAAAAATCTATAATACAGTGCCCTCCGAAAGTTTTATAATAAATGAAAGTTTGAGAAAAAATGATCATGCATACTATGACATTCTAATATACAATGTACAATGTAATTAAAGTTGATTTATAAAATATACATAGTTTGAATCATATGCTGATAAACTAATTAATGCTGATTTTGGAATTTACACAGACTGCTTGTTGTTTCTTTCTTTCATGTGTTGCTTGCCTTGTCATGTTGTGGAAGGTTAGGTAAGTACTGGTTGTAGACAAGGTTCGTGGAAAGCTTGGATAGGCGTGCTGGCCTCTGTAAAATAACCTAAAACGTGTTAACAAGTTCGTTAAACCCAGTACGTTGTATAATATTTCATGACTTAATAAGAATCAGTTAATTTCAAACATGTCTTTGACCAAGGACTTTAGGAACAGAACAGAACATACTTTTTATTTTCGTCACAGTTTACATAGTAAATACATGTGAACAAAATTTAAAATAAATACATAGATACAACATGACGGTACAGTTTAAAAAAGTTAAGAATTTGCTGGCAAAGTTGCAATAAAAATATTGGCATCACTGTCATGAATTTCATATAATATTGAGAGAAAATCTCATGGATAATTGTTTATAAGAATATCAAATATAAGAATGTTTAAGTGAATGCCATTGCAAGTTTGACAGTGTGTTATAAATGTTAACAATAACTTGCAAGTTTGACGACTTTTATACTTTCAGAAAGGCACTGTATATATAATAGATAATTATATGATACGTATAGTATACAATGGTAAAGTTTTAATTTTGGTATCTTATAGATCAACCTTCTACAGTTGAAATTGAAGACTAAAATTGATATAGATTACTTGAACCAAGTAACAAGAAAGTTATATTATATATCATAATATTTTAATATGATACAATAATTATTATAATGTCTTTTTTAGCTGTATAAGATAACTGTATTTTATAACATGACCTTGTCAGATTTAAATCCTTTTTTAAAAAATCACGGTCAATGTTCAACACCACTTAATATTAAGCCTAAATGGTATCAGATTTACTCAAAATTATATTTAAATATATATTTTATACATTTAAAACTGTTGTAGAAAATTATTTGAAAATGTATGAAAACTGCGAAACAAATGGATTTAAATGATCATTAACAAGCTTTCTGTTACTATTTCCTTTACGTGAAGACGATCGCACCAGATGAAATAATCTTTTGAAAATTTTGAGGATTTTAAGAATACGAAAATTTTGGTTAAAACACTAAATTTAGTACTATTTACTGATTTCAATATTTTACTCAGTTATGGAAGCTATTAATTTGATTTAGAAAAAAGAGTGAATACAAGTGAAATTTAATACAAAATATATATTTAACAAGTGGTAGTAAAGTGTTGCCATAGAAACCAAAATGGCGACTCCGGAGAAAGACTTAGCACAAAGACAAAAACTGTACAGTCTCGGATTTTCTAGCAGAGTGTTGATAAAACAGATAAAAACAGAGGTATTTATTTCTATACAAATTTATTAGATAAAATATTATACACAAGTCTACTGATCGAGGGGTCGTAGTATCGATTTCCGGGCGGGGCATACCTTCCTCGGGTTTGATCATGAAATAATTTTTGCGACAATTCTCCCTCCTGTCGATGATTTTAAATTATGTAGAGCAATTGTAAGTCACTGACGGAAGTATGCACATAGTAACTGGTTAACAGCTAAATCCAGTGATTAAGCATTTCCAGGAACGCTGAGTACGTGACTGACCGCCGTAATATGACCTATGCTATGAGTTTCTACGGCGTTTAACCAAACCAAAAATATATATACAATGTACATCAATGTATATCAAATATTCAAATAATAAGATACTGTTTAAAAAATGCATGCATTTTACCTAGAGAACAGAACAGAACAGAACAGAATATGTATTTGCATTAAACCTTCGGTATGTTTAAGCTCTTTTCAAAATATTTATTTTTAAATTAAATGAAGGATTATTTGTACAAGCTACTGACCGAACTCTTAAAGTGATTTTAATAGGTTTGTAAACTTCAGGCGTTTTTGACCTTACATGCCCCTATATGTAAATAATATATGTAAACAATTGAATTTCTAGACAACTGACTAATTGTTGTAAAATTTAATTAAAAAATTGTATGTTTTGCTGTTTGGTATTTTGGATCTTGAAACAGCTTAGTTAAAGTTAAAGTGCGGTTTAAAGTCTACTTTCATATACATGTTCAGCCGGTTTTACAATTTTGGTTTGAAATACTCAATAGCATATATTGACATACTATTTAAATTCATGTATAACGCCGCAATTACTATATTATATACAACGGTCTTCGCACACAAACACATGTCATACAACTTTTAACTGGAGATTCTGTAACTATCACAATTTAATAATTTTTCGATCTCAAATCAGTCTTTTCTCATTATTCATCGAGCTTGAACTACGTTTAGTCGTTTATTTCATATTAGAAATTGTAGTATAATAATTCAAACTTAATTGAAACAGTCATTTCCAATTTTCAACTATTTTCAACTAAAATTGCACTACTTTTTGTTCTAGTTCAGTGATTGGGATTTGGTAAAACGTAATGACGGAGAAAGTTCTTACGGATTGGCGTTAAAATATCGAAGTAAATGTTACACTAATGTTCCTAGACGCCATAGAGAAGGTACAACAGGAAATACAGTAAATAGGCGGCGCAAGAATACAGATTCTGTGATGACGTCAGAGAGTGGAAGAAGTTCGGCTTTGAGTGTTACTGAGAATCTGGACAATGACTCATTTTTCAAAGAAAATTATGATTTTGATGGTTTGTGGAAACTTTATTTAATAACACCATGATAACTAGCGACAAAGGCGAAACATACTGTTATATATATCGCATCAGTATTTAAAACCGCCATCGTAGAATGCATTTGTTCACATAGTGTTTACACACAGTATTTATTTGTACATTTTCATAACCCATGTTTTTGAATTAAAATTGGGCATGTTTTGTTTATACTGTACAATCGAAGCTTAATCAAGTACCCAGATCGTTGAGCTCACTTTTCTATCTCCGAGGTGAATCTTGAATTAGGTATATTTCACTGCACAGCCAGGCTTGAAAATCATTTTGTAAGACTTAAAGCTTGAAATACTGAATTTGTGTACTGAGTGCGTCTTTTTATCTATCCGAGTATATTCAGAGTCTTAAGTCATGTAACTAACAGCAACTAATAAGGTAAACACACACATGGTTTTCGCTTATTTCTTTTTCTAGACAATTAATTGACATCAAATATCGCATAAAATAATTCGTATTGTTCTCTCCTGAAAAGTTCCATGTTGGTTTTGTGAATTTTTATCGTTTGCTCTTAAAATGAGTAAATGGGTAAACTATGCCATTTGCAAAATACAAGTACTGAGTATTCAGAGTAAACAAATACAACTCACGAGTTAAAGGAGACATTTTCGACAAAAGAAAAGCAACAGTTATTATTTGCGCTATTTAATTAATTTTCATTTTTTCACCGATGCTTAATTTCGACGAAAAACAAGCGTTTCTTTACCATCTCAATATCACGTGACATTTGAATATCACGTGGCATCTTAATATCACGTGACATCTTAATATTACGTGACATCTGAATATCACGTGGCATCTGAACGTCACGTGACATCTTAATATCGTGTGACTTTGGGCACGTTCCGCAAGCAAATCGCTAGATAGCGATTCGTCCTCTGGTACCTTTCTTGCACCAAAAGTATTTACCATGTGACACCAAATCGAGGGTACCAGCGGACGAATCGATATCTAGCGATTTGCTTACGGAACGTGCCCTATATACCCTGATGTTATTTGTACTACAGCTGAAGACCCTGTAGAACCACCTCAGTATCCTCATCTTGTACATGTACCAGGAACATATCATCAAGAATTATATCTGAAAGTTTGTAAACAACTTGGTATACCACATTCTTCTATGTTCTATAAACAACTTACACTAGATCATATCAATGTTAGAAGACATTTTCTTGGACCTCTAGGAATGAAGGCATGTGCTACTACTTTAATGGTAAGATCTTTCAGAGAATCCATTTTGCTCTCCGATTTCGGAGGTAATAAAAGTACATATATAATATTATGTAGATTAATAATCATAAAATGTTAACACACTGCTATTCCATCATTATAGTGTAGTTCTTTTGGTCTTTCAAAAAGTTCGTATCTTTTCAATTAGCAGCTCAATGAAATAGTAGTCGCCCAACTGTGTTTACCAAATTATTGTGAAATGGTATATAATTTTTGACTGGTCAAATAAACTATAAATAATGATGAAACATCTAAAAATTTGTATTGTAAAGTCCTTGATTTGTTTCCGTCGTGTCTTTCTATCCGATCACAAATTATGTACGTATTGAATGGAGATGTACTCAAGATATTTGGAGTTGTAGGCCAAGAAAATTGGTAGACTACGGTTTCTGTGTGGAAGATTAGAAAAAGTGTGGCTTTTTTCTCTTGGTTAGCGTGCGATCTTTTTGGTACAAATAGTAAATCAGAATCTATACAAGTTCACGACTGTTGGAAACTAATTTGTTTTGCACATATATTTGATGGTACATGTATTATATTATTGAAAGGATTTTGGTTTGTACGTATATTTGCATAGTTATTATATTATGTTTGCCGAGACTTGAACACAACTTTTATATACATAAGAAAAAAAGAACTTTTCTCAGGTTCAGAAAAAACCTAAACTGCAAGACCAGTCCGAATACCTTCCGCCTAATTCAGATCATCTCATTTAGCTGTTATGTTATATCAATAGTGATTATACTTGAATTTTCTTCAATTCTGTTCCAGGATATGTTCAGTATACATACAATAGATTTAACAGAGAACAATTTGGGGCCACAAGGGGCTCAATACGTGATGGAACTTTTGTCTGAAAACAGTTTTATCAAACATTTGGTAAGTAACATATAAACAAAAATCAAAGCACTGAATGCAAAGATGGACCGAATTCTACAATAACATGTCAAATGAAAAAAATAAAGAAGATAACAGAAAATAAGTCTATATGATATTTTTGTCACGGTTGGATATCATTCGAAAAAAATCTTTAATACTGTTCATTAAAAAGTTGCCTTGAAGTATGTGTTCTTTGCATAGACATGTTACAGTTAAAAGTTTTATTCGACTGTCAGTGGCGCATACATTAACACCGCTGGTTTAAGTCGATCATAAGTACAGAAGAAATAAAGTGAGTATTTAAATTAGTGGAGTCAATATATTCGCCACTGACGGTTAAATATTATTTGATAATACATGACTGTATGGTTCCCGGTTTTGTTGTTTTAAAATGGTTCATACAGACTATGAAATGTGATTACTTTTTATCTATGTATGTTTAAAACTAACATTTTGTATGGTGTTTGCATGCTTTACATACCTATTAGTATAATCATATTATGTATTTAGTAAATATCAACATGTTTCAGATACTAGCAGACAATAATCTAGGTTCTGAGGGAGTAAGTCACATCTCTAAAGTTCTACAGAAAACTGATCAAATAATTACATTAAATATTTCTGGTAAGTGACTTTTATCTATCATATCCAAGATGATAGTTTCACTGTAACACCAGATTCATCCACCAATAGTTTGCTTGTTCGTATAGCTTCGTAGAAATTTAAAATTTACCTGAGAAACATTTGCATACATTAACTCAGTTAAAATAGTGTACTTACAGGAGCAAGTAATATATTCATGTGTCCGAGTTCAATTATTACAATACATACGGGTCTTTATCCCAATTTAAACAAGATTTTAACTACATTGTACATTATGACGGTTGATTTATGTAACCAGTACATTTAAAAGAACGATTTTTTTTTCTTTACTGATTCAATGTACTATAGTTCATAAAATCACAATACTTTCTCGAAGAGTGGAAGAACGTTGACATGTAAAGTACGCCAGCATTACTGTAAAAAAAAGTACGCCAGCATTACTGTAAAAAAGTACGCCAGCATTACTGTAAAAATACAAGTAAATAATTTAAAATAAAAAATCGTAAAAATTACTACATTTGAGACCTTGTATCTAATTTGATGACACAACAAGGTTTGTTCATGTAAACTATGATGATATACATGTACATGTATATATATAGAATTATTACTTAGTTTATTTCTGTATACATTTTTCGGCGTAGCTGTCTAAGCTGGATTTTGATCTACATTTCTGTATAATGACGTCTGTCTGGGATTTCGGAAATCCGCCGTTCTATTAGATGATTTTATAAGCACTGAAAATGACGTACGGGGGAAACAGAGAAAATCCCCTCTTCGATTGGATGGCCCTGACACGCGCGAAAAAATAAAGGCCACACTATTGTAATGCAGTGTTTTACGAAATTTTGCTTCGTTCGTAGATTTTTTTTTTTTGGTAGAATTCTATTGCTTTCCAAAGTGTTTTTTTTATATTGTAACAATAAAAAGTTACGTGTCAAACACAATATTTTATGGGTAAAATGAATTACGTCTCCAGATGTGAACCGGTTTCTAGTAAAAAGTCTGACATATTACCCAATAATTATTAAGTTAGCCTCACTACGTCCAGTTTCCGGGGTTTACACTTTGAGAGTCACAGCTCCACATATATTTATTAATCCGCAGAGTTATTGGTACGTAACTTTTAAGGTTCTGGAACTGTAACTAACTTCGGTAAACTTCGACACTCGATACAATCCGGTTTTTTCCCGATTACCTATTTTCGTCAAGTTTCGTAATTGCTATTTTTAGAAATTTTCACCACGTGACGTGGGTTTTTCCAGAAGTCATAGGGTAACGCATTTTCCGAAAATGGCGAAACCAGACGCTCTACAGCGTGATCGTAGTAAGTTATCGTAAAAATAATGGTTTATCGACATAAAAACAATGAAAAGCCGTAGTGGATCATAACTTTTGCGTTGATTCTGTTTGTACAGGTGTAAAATACATTTTTTTTCATCTTTTTTTGCGATGTAAATTGGGTATGACTGAAACACGAAATGGAGATTTTGAGGCGAAATGGACGAAATGGAGAATTTGGGGCAAAATGGGGTTTTGATTGTTTAATCTATTTTGTGTACTGAAAATGAACAAAGGTAAAATAAACTACACAAATATCGATAAACTGGAAAGAATGTTTAACTTATATTGATTTATTGCCGAATTCCTACAAATAATCGTACCAAAGTCAGCATATAAAGACAAAATCGTTGCACATTTTCTGTTTTTAATATCATCATATTCTAATTATAAAAAACAATACAATAAACAGCATAATTTGAAAGCTAAGGCACATAATATGCCAACATTACTAACTCTAGTGTCCAACTGTTAGTGCAAAAAACGACAACAGCAGAAAACATAGCTGGTACAAGTTTAATCCCCAAATAGTCCCCTCAAGCTTGCCAAAAAGCAATGGAAAGAAGGTTTTTATATGATAATGCAGAGTTTAACATACATTTTCCATCTCAAATACCAATTTTAGATGATATAATTGTATAAAGTAGTATTATTTGTAATTGACCATTTTGACGTTATTTTTCTCTATAAAATCTCTTGCAGTTTCAGTACAGTAATCTCATACAAATTCTTATAAAAAAATTTAGAAACGGTAAAATTTCTTAAATTTTTCATTATATGGGCAGTTAATACTGCAAAAAATTTTAAAACTAGTTGCATGTGTCTAACTAACTTCTAACTTGAGATATTTGCTTTTAAAGATAGGGTAAATTTTTTAACATTCTCAAAAACTCGGATTTTTGCTTGGGGGTACATGTATGCAAATCTCTGTATTTTTATATGTATTTGTCCAAAGTGTAACCTGGTTGCTCTGATTTGTCATTACATGACTGTATAACAAGAAAATGGATTAAAACTTGGAAATAAAACAGCAGAATTTGAAAAAAAAGTCTTTCTGAAAATCAAGGGTCACGTTATAAAAATGCACATAACTTAAGTTACAAACGGTAAATTTCTTTAAAATTTCAGCATTCAATGTCTTTAATAGTATAGATTCAAGAAACAATATCAGTATAAGAATTGTGGAAGGTCACCATTACAGTTCCAGAACCTTAAGAATAAATTCATAATTTTTGTTTTGTAGCATTAATGAATAGGTTTTCACAATGCAATTTTCAAAAATCTTCTTGTCTGAAACTACAAGGCCTAGAGCTTTCATATTTGGTATATAACATCATATAGAGGTCCTCCATCACAGTTGTTCAAATTATGCCCCTGGGTCAAAATTGACCCCATCCCATGAATCACAATATTACATTGAATTATATAAGGAAAAGTTCAAACAACATCTCCTCTTGAACCGCTTATGATAATTTGCCCAAACTCAACAGGAATGGTCCGTGGGTGGTTCCCTACCAAAATTGTTCAAATAGGTCTGATTGGTTGGAAAAGTAGGTCACTGGGTCAAAAAATAGGTTTTAACATTAGTGGTCCTCTGTAAATGGCTCTTATGTGACCTTTGACCTTTTCCTCAGGTGAGCACCCAGGGCCCTTTGGGCCCTCTTGTTTTTAAATCGACGCCGTTTGTCTTTTTTAAAGACATTTCTTGTTTATATTGACATGTTTTATTTCTTGTAAGGTAATGGTCTAGGAGATGAATTAGACAGTGTGAGTCCAATGATCACGGTAAGTATAGATACATATGCATACTATATATTGTAATATGATTTAAAATTATGAAATATAAGCATCAAACAATACTTTTTTAAATGATATTTTATCACATTTAAATGTTGCATTCATGTAAAAAGGAAGCTTTAAACAATGTTTATGTAATCAACATCTATAGGCTACAACTCACAGCAGCATGCTGTTTATTTGTCACTGCAACAACGGACTGAAAATATTTCTTTATGTATTCGCGTATAGACCAAAAAGTAACAATTAGGGCTGTCACGATATACCGGTATATTGCAATACACATGCAGTTGCAGCAATACGTACCGCGGTACGATTTTAACGTACCGGTATTTGGCAATATTTTTTATTTCATTGGAAAATTCTTCCCTTCGCGACGCGAAATAAAAGTAGCGAAACGTCAGTTTTTCCATTGTTCATTCCATCTAACCTTAAGTTACAAGAATTTAACTGATTGGGGCGCGACGCAGTCCTAAAAGACCTTTAATATTTAAAGAGGCTAGATTCTATCAGTAGCTGCATGTAAGATTTGCAATGTTTATGTTATATACATCGGAGGCTCAACTAATCTAAAAGCCCACGACATATCGTGGTACGTATCGCGATACAGTGCCAGCGTATTGCAATATATCGCGATACGCTTCTGGGGTATCGTGACTTCCCTAGTAACAATATATTTTTGTCGTATTTATTTCTTCCCCGAGCTACAATAAGCATACACGTATATGTTCCATACATTAAACATTTCAGGAGACAAGCCACATGACAACATTAGATATCTCACATAATAATATAGGAGATATTGGAAGTAAACTATTATCAGAAGCATTAGGTAAGTCATTAAAATAGTTGTTTAATTTCTCTCATGTCTAGTATGGTGAGTGTTGACATACGTAGCCAGTTGTCACATGAAACTACCAACAAAACATTGTAGACAGGACATAGTAGCACGAAATGAAATTAGTCTTCTATTCCTGCACTACAAAGTTTGCATATATAGACGTAATTCCCTTTGTATATTAGTTCGTCGACCAACTTCTATACCCAGCTCATGAACACCAGATCTTAATTTGCACAACATCGTCTAAATTTTCAAATTAGAATAATGTTGTTTTTATCAGTATAGTGAAGAGTTGTCGACTTCTAGTGAAGTGTAAGCGAGTTCTGGCAAGACTGTAAATTTCCAAACAAAGATGTGACCTATGAGAAACTAAACTTGCTGCGAAAACAACAAAACCTAATACAATGGCACCTCAAGAAAGTGAACTGAGTTATAACCTATTTCGGATGTAATATAACAAATCTAACAGAATACTAGTACTACAAAACACACAAAAACAACATATTAAAACATACATCCATAGTGATAGGAGTAAAGTGCCAATAGCCGTATAAATGTACGGATGAGGTTACTATAAAAGTACTTAGTAATGTTGATAAGGCAACACATAACATTGCTTAAGGACAATTTTATACAAACTTTGTTATCTTTCGTGTTTCAGTATTTACAGACACATTACAGAACCTAGATATTAGCTGGAATAAACTAAGACAGAAAGGAATTACTAGAATATCAGAGGCTATAGCGGTCAGTAATATTGACTTGTTGTTTATCAAACAGCAGTTTTCGTACAATTTGTTTTTATTTGGAAATGAAAACATTTGGACCGTACCGATTGCCTTGGCTTATGACAATCTAATGTTATCAAAATGAAAATTCGCATTTTAAATTGCAGAGGAGGAGTATACAGTATGGATAATGAAAGTTATAAGCATAATCTAAAACGAAATAAAGCTGGTCTATTTAAGATATTAAATATTTAAGATATTTAATATTCAAGATTTATTTTGTAAAAACAAATAAACTCATTACGCAAATCAATTCTAAATGTACGAAATTTTATGTAAGTCACTCTTATTTTATGTGATAAAATAAGATAGAATACTTCTACTTCTATACTTTTCTATATGTGATGGAACTTTTGTCTGAAAATAGTTTTAACAAACATTTGGAAAGTTATAGACAGTGTATTCACAAAAAAACCAAAGAGCTCAATGCAAAAAATGCTCGAATTGATGTACTCGCCAAAAGCATTTTGTTTTTAAAATATTTCTTCGACTCATTTTTAGAAGAATTCTAGCCTGGTGTATCTGAACCTATCTTGGAATGGTGTAGATGTTGAAGGGTGTAGTTCTTTGGGAAAAGCTTTAGAGAAGAACAACAGTATAGAAAAATTAGATATAAGCTATAATAGAATTGATGGAAGAGGTCTGGACAAATTAATACGTGGTTTGAAGAAAAATACAACTTTAAAGACTCTTAGGGTAAGTCAACAATAAAGTTCCGCTATTAGGGCACTCACAGTCGATATTCTTAAGTGTGATATGATCTTTATATAAGGCAAGGACCCTATATATACAGGTCTTGGAATAGGGATAGTGTTATTGTCAAAGTAAGCATTTAGAATTTGAAATCAAGTATTGCACGATTTTGCTATAAATAAGGTCGTTTAGTTCTGTAGTGGAACTATTTCATACTTCAATATTAACATTGCAAACTATTTAAAGTCAAGGATTAGTTGTTGTTGCGGGCTTGTAAATTCATACAAGGGGCCATAAATCTGGACAGTAAAGTATGAAATATCGTTCCATATTCTGATGCATAAGTTGGCATACGAGTGTTTAGATGCTCTAACATTCATTCATACATCAAATCGTTTGTTTCCTCCTCGGTTGTAACTTTCATGAGCAGCTTAAAACTTACGCCAAGTATAAAATCGTATTTTAGGTTAAAATCTGACAGTAATTGCAACCAAAGACAAGCACACACTGAGGTGAGCAAGGACATAGTGTAAAGAGAGTTCGAGTATGATGATTTGTAATCCAAGAAGATATGTCACGACTATGTTTTGTTTTGTTTTAATTTAATTAGGGTCTGTCCACTCCAATAGGATGCATTAAGTGCATACCCCAGGATGTGACTCTTCGTCCCTTAAAACATTGTTTTTTGAGTCTAAATTGAGTCAAGTTTTAAAAAAATTCTTACGACTTACTTCGATTCTGACTTCTATAACAGGCGTGTCCAGTTGTCTCTATCGTTGGACTATAGTCGTGAATGTGTGACTGAACCCCTAAGATATCCACAAATAAGATAACCCGTTACTTGTTTGTAACTACTTATATATTGTTTCAGATCGGTCAAAACCCTCTAAATCAAGATGATGCTTTAGCCATGTTGACATTCATTCAAGGTTCAACTACAAGTGGTTTAAACAACGTTGATATGAAGGTAGGGCCTATATAGTCATTTCTGATGAAACTGTCAAAATTTGAATTATTTCACGGTCACTGAATATGTTGGCCTATAAATACGAAGGCGACGTTGACTCAAACGCAAACATTGCTTAAGGAGTATTACGATCGTTAGTCGACGAAAGTTTAAAACAAATTAAATATATTGATGTAAAATTATTAACATTCTCTGTTGAAATATATTATAGTTAATACTAACAGAAAAAGGAATATAAATAAAATAAACACTATCTTAATATATTGAAGCCAATTTTATTTAGTTTATACTAATTTATTTTATTCGATTGCGAAAGAAGATCTTACAACTTAGATTTATCACTTTAGATTCCGCTTTCTGGTCCCTCAGTTCTGATATAGTAGGATAAAGTTTCTTGCTCGTGGAAACAACAGAGTAAGTTTTGGATTGGAATCGAACCAACGCGGACCTGGCTATCCAACGTTTTAACCCTCGGCCACGCCCGATGATTATCATATTGACTATAAAAATGTACTGTATTTATATATTTTACTATTCTATAAATGTCATTTCTAAATTCTGACATGAAAAGTTGTTTATAGATCATGTTTATTTCCAGGACATTGATGTTGAACAGATATTTATAGATTTACTAGACGAAGTTCGTGCTGTAAAAGATATAACTGTTAAACATGGTAAAACGCTTGGTTCAAATTTAAGAATACAAGACTATGACGAAGGTTGTGTGCTTGAATATAGCTCGGAAATTGTATTTAAACAACTTGGAGAGATTCTAGGAGTTGATGTTTTCAACATACTTAATGGTATGAGAATAGCTTAATAATAAGATTTTGTTTTATTTTTGTGTAGTAATACATCCGACTTAGCTATAAGAATCACATTGTTTATCTCAAGTTCATAATATTTTTTACTATTTTTAGTCGGAATTTTCAACGACAAAATTCATCGGCTTATAGTTTGGCTAAACCCGGGCGGAAGGGCATCCGGTGTCGTAAACAATTACGCAAAGTTTTTTATTTACCATAATTATATTCCTGCCATTTATCGACAGATCTTTATGAAACTTCATACAATGATAATATACCATGTGATGTACAGATTTAGACAGCAACCACTACCTAGGGTCAGATTTTCTTAATCTGGCTTTAATGAGGTTTCCACTTTATATTTCTTGTTAAGTCTGAAATGCTAAATTTGAGAAGAAAATTGTCCATTCTAGTATATAAAACCATTCCACTATAAAAGCCCATTGCTTTTGATGGTCCTAATAGTGAAACTTTACTGTTGTAAAATAAAGTCAGGCTTATGAAAAAAAACAGAACAAAATATTTTTACATTCATCACTAAGTTTTTCTGCACAATCGTTATCTAGATCTGACTGCAAGGTTTCCCACCTAGTTCTGCTGTATTATACAAAACACCGTCTTCATTGTCAAACCATAGACCTTTAGGTCCTTCTGGACTGTTCGCCTCTAGGTGGTCGGCTTCAATTTCGTTTCTATCATAAGGGACCACGATAGTGGAACAGGAGACATGTTTTGAACATATTCAAGCCAATTCCATCTTGTTGTTAAAGTTGTGTCTGCTATGACTGGCATGATTTCTTTGAATATCTGAGCAAAAACGGAACCATGACAAAATACAGCATGGCTTCTACTCAATAGTTTCATGTTCATTTGAGCTTTACCTTTTTTGTCAGTGTAATACAAGGGACAAGACACAATAGGTTACTTCAAGCATTTCAAATCTGACGTCAAGTAGGAGTTGCTGACTGTTTTCTCCTGGCAAAATTTGACAATGATGTCGATTTTCCTCCCTTTATAAGACGTGTTTTGGAGAAGTTGACGGTCTTGTGGAGAGGTAGGTGATTACTGGTTATTGAAAAGAGTTAAAAATGTAGGTTAGGTGAGATGGCCGCCGTAAAATGACTATAATTTGTGTTGACACAGCGTTAAATCGAGCAAAAATTTACTTTTTTGCAGATGTGTCTGAACATTTAAAATCTAATCTTTCGGTGGAGCAAGTTATCGATTCATTGGGTGTAAGTATTAAACTCTTCTTTGTTTACAAATGTTAGTCATTAATGATTGAATATGTTTAATATGAAACAATTTTGGCAATAGCTTAAACAAGCTTACCTTCATTTGGTTACATAAGAGATCTTGATAAACCGTGGGACTTGTAGAATGATTATGAATTCGCAACCTGGCGGTAGTACGGAATTCTGACCGTGCCATTTCAAACGACGCCGTCGCGATTACAGGGTGACACAAAACAATCTTCGTGCTGGTTGTTGCAAAGTGACATCGCAACAATGCTACGACGCAAAAATACATTTGTAAAATTTCGCTTAATTGTTGGTTAGCATTCAGTGATATTTCGTTTGGCAATGTCGCGAGTCGTTTGGTAATGACCCTCGGCGTACCGCATTGTCGCGATTTCGCTTCACATTGTTGTGCGGCATCAATATGTGAAATGTCACGGCCAGGATTCGTACTATAGGAAATATACAATAAGATAACTGGTGTAAATAGTGTCAAACGAAGCTTGAACGTGTTGTTTTTTTCATATGTCTACTTGCAAGTAAATGATAAAAAAACGTAAATCAAGCGTTCACAATTCGTTTCCGATAATGGAAAACTGTTCTGTTAATCGGAAATGAAAACTCCTCACTATATAACATGTTTGTGCCAATTTTTCTTTGTCCAAACTTATCCTGAGAACAGTATGATAAGTGACATATTTTACATTAAGATGGGAGTATTAATTTTACCTGAAAAGCAGTACTCACAGCGCTTTGATAATGTTATATTTTAATGTTTGTTACAGTTATTACTGAATCCTCTGAGTACGAAATGTACAACTCTTCTTGTTAGACGTCTACCAAAGGATGACAATGGCTTTATTAACCTAAGGTATGAATTACATTGATATTGTCATTTAATTCATAAATCATATTAAGTAATTGGCCATTATACCATTCAAGTACTCAGCAAAATGAAGAATGAAAAATTTCATTTCTTATCATAAATTCAATGCAGAGATGAACTTAACATGATTATGCGCCATTGAATTGAAAAAAGACAATCAAAATGATTTGAAATAATCCAAAAAAAAACCTGGAAATATTGGACATATTAATCTTGAACGTTTTGTTCCAGCAGAATCAAAATTATTTGCTTATTTTTATTCAGGTCAGAAAAAGTGTGCCAGGTTCAAGCAAGTCGCCATCATAATCATTTCATGCCAAACAGCAGTACTTCCGGTATGAGTGACGACGAACCGGAACCGGAAGTAGACGATATTGATCCCGCAGAAACAGACGAACAAAAAATTCTTCGCCATCTTTACAAAGTGTTTGCTAGAAAATTGGCCAGCAGCACCAAATACAGACGTAACCTAGATACAATGAGTCAGAATGGAGAAAGACTTTTAAAACTGTTGATAATTAATCACATAGAAAACAAAAATGTCAAATAAACAATAAACAAAAAATGGCCACTGTCTTATTTTTTGTTAATTCTTGTCATTTGTATTTCTTGAGGACCAAGAACTTGTAAGAATTTGTTGCACAATCAAGCTAAAGTAATTTAGTATGAAAAACTGTATATTAAACGATGCACATTAATCGTCCTGGAGGACAGGCAGGCAGGTAGGCAGATTTTTTTTTGGAATTTTCGTAGTAAAAGGTCGAGGACTTCCAAATGACCGAATGACTTTTGAATTTTAATAAGTGTGACGTGTGACCCTACGCTTTTGAAGTCAATTGTTTCCGAGAGCCCCTACTGTGTGCCTGGTATGATAAGACAATTGATATCAAAATCCAATTCAAATTTCGGATGTTAATCAACTATAAATTGAACATTTCAAGTATTGATACAATCCGATAAATCAGAAGTTAAAGCATGTTGAGGTTGTTTGTACTAACGTTTTGAGTTTAAAATCAAGTGCTACGATATTCAGAATATTTCGGATCACCTCGGCGATGTCTGCGCTACACAGCCGTCAGTTTACGGAATCGTCCGAGTGGTTTTCCGATTAATGCAACGATTGATTGATAAAATTACACAGCTCAGAGGCTTAATCATGGCTAACTGATTAAATGATTGTAAACGATATTTGAATGTTATCTGTCATCACAGGTCATTAAGCACAAGTTACTCTATGTTATGTTTAAATATTTCGTATAAATATACATAAGAGATACATGTAAACAGGTAAATATTCTTTGCTCATAATTACTCCTCGCCAAATCGTCTTTTGTGACCAAAATTTCAAACTGGTCACCAAAGATTTTAAAATGATGGCATATCGATGGCTGTCGATAAAATGAGATGTCATGTATTTATATTAATGCTAATTAGTTCAAAATGCAGACATTTTAAATAATCACGTGGTCGTGATGGACAAACTGAACATCAGGTCCCAGTTTTACGAAATATCTCAACTTTGTACTCAAACTCAATCTTATCTTTTGATCATTAATTTTACTAATTTGATCAATGTTTCAATAAATGTAATATCATTAGAAACCGCAATAGATATTTAAAAGTTATATCATATACGAGAACGTAAATAGGAAACTCGACTTTGACGTTTAAGTAACCCAATGATGACGTCGGCGTGCTTCAAGTACAGTATACTAGTGCTGTAAAATGTTTCATGAAAACTTTATTTTCCAATGTATCAAGAACATATTTGAGCTTTATATCAGTCTTTGGTAAACGTACAGAATGATGTATTCTATTTTTTCTATGATTTCCCGTGTAGCATAAATAAATAAATTCCCCGAACTTTCCAATCACCCCTCGTACAGTAAGTCTGACTAATATGCTTGGATAAGGTTTAATTCAATTGTATTGAATTGAGTCTGTTAATGTACAGTTGAGTTAAGTCACAATTGAAAATTGAGTTTGTAGCTTTAAGTTTATAATAAAACCCACAATATTTTATGTTAATATAAACTTTATTTCCTCCAATATTTGAAGATTAACAAAGAACAAACATGTACAAGTCAGAAATATAACATATATACATAAATCACATAAATTACATTGAACAATCTATTAACTTGCAATCCCCCGTGGTTGATTGCCTAACTTCGAAACGAAACAAGTTAGACAATCTACAGGGGAAGACAGGTTTTAATAATTCATATTAACTCACAATAGCCAGAGTGAATGAACCAATGTATAAACATAATATGCACTATTATACGTATATGTTTATTTTTAAATGCACATTTTTTGCATAATTAATGCAAGGTTAAAGTTTATACTTTTGTCTGAAGTATCATACTTTAATACTGAACACAAGAGAGATATACACATTTTCTGTATATATAGGGCCTATTCATTATTATGATCATCTAATAACAGCCATGCCAACTACACTGACATGCTATGTTGAACCTCATTTTTCACAACCCGTGTTTTTCACAACGTGTGAAAAACGCGTACGCAATTTTCACAACTTTTGAAAAACACGTTAGTAACTTTCACAAGTTGTGAAAATTGCGTACGCGTTTTTCACAAATGAGCAATGTGAAAATTACGTTAGACATTTTTTCGATTTTTAGTCCTAACGCAATTTTCACAACATTGGTCAATATCATAGTATATTTTAAAGTATATAATAAACAAAATTAATGTTTCATTTTTTTCAAATATTTTATTTAAATGGTTTACATCGCAACATGAGTGCAAGATGTCCCAACTACCATAAGGTGTTCAACAAGCCAGTATTGTACCTTATTTTACTACCTTTACGTACAAGCAACCACTTTAGAACATAGAGAAGCCACCTTAAGGTACATAGTAAGCACATACATCCCATGGTACTGTTATAATGTCCGTATTCACAAGGTTTGTATCAGCTGCCCAAGCACAGCACGAATATCCATGGTAACATTTATGTCCATAGCAAATTCTGTCGAGCCTTGGTCGTTTAAGTGGAGAAGAGGGATTCAAACTAGCGACTCTTTGGGGGACGAAGCATGAAGCACACAACCCATTGTACGCCCTGACACTAATATTTATTTATTATGCATCGATGGCAACATGAAAATTCTACAGTATTTTATATTTTGGTGAGATATACATGTACCTTTGGTAAAAAAGCTTAATGTTGGGAAGATGCATGCATATCAAACTTAAATAAATATGATTACAGCATAGATAATTGATATATAAAAGTAAAGGTCATTGTATCTTTATTATGCAAACATTTGATATTAGTGAGTTATATCTTGTGAATTAAATCTAATTTTTATATCTTGTGAATTGTAACACAGTGGTCAATTTCAGAGGTACAGATTACATTGTCAGATTTTTTATTTTCGCTTAATACTGGAATTTATATTTTGCATGGATAGTAACAAAAATGCTGCGAAAGTGTGCCGATAAAGCCTCGAGGCGGTCAATATATTCCATTATTGCATATGTTACTATAAATAGTAACAAAATTGACGTGAAAGTGCGCCAATATAGCCTCAATGTGGGCAATATATTCCAGTAATGAGCAAGTGTGCCAAAATATCGATATTTGGCCAACTTCCTAGTGTGCCAAAAATCGATATTGAGGCAACTTCCGGTCATTACGCACCTGCAGTCCAACAACCGCAGACTTTCCGCACGTGAAATTCGTACGTAATTAGCAACAAGAAGCTATTTGATTTTACGACGTCTGTTTTTTTCATAGTGAAAATTAATAAGATAATCAACAATTTATCAAGACTTACGTTTTATAACAAGCGTTCATTAGATTCCAACGTTTCGACGTTGAATAAACAAAACAATACATGTGACGTAACGTCAACGTGCAAAATAGCGCGGTACGTCGAGAAAAATGTATTTTTGTTGTAGAAAAATGTATTTTTGTTGTAGAAAAATCATCGTTACATGCATTGGTCAACATATGCAATAAAAAGGTTATGAAACATGGCAAGTGTGCCTTAAGTCGATATCGGCACACTTTCACCGGCATTAGCCCTCGGACTAAAGCCCTCGGGCCAATACCTAAGCAAGTGTGCCGATATCTTCCTTAAGGCACACTTGCCCTGTTTAATAACCTATACTTATTGCATCTGTTACTATAAATAGTAACAAAATCGACGAGAAACTGCGCCAATATAGTCTCAATGTAGGCAATACATTCCAGTATTGAGCTAGTGTGCCAAAATATCGATATTTGGCTCACTTCCTAGTGTGCCAAAATCGATATTAAGGCAACTTCTGGTCAATACGCACCTGCAGTTTAACAACGACAGACTTTCCGCACGTTAAATTCGTACGTAATTAGCAACAAGAAGCTATTCAATTTTACGACGTGTGTTGTTTCATATAAAAATGAATGAGATAATCAACAACCAGAATTACGTTTTATAACAAGCGTTCATTAGATTTCAACGTTTCGGCGTTGAAAAAACAAAACATGTGACGTAACGTCAACGTGCAAAATAGCGCGTTACACCGAGAAAAAGCTAGTGTAGATCTACTTTTGTTGTAGAAAAATCGTCATTACATGCATTGACCAACACATGCAATAAAAAGGTTATGAAACAGGGCAAGTGTGCCTTAAGTCGATATCGGCACTCTTTCCTCGGCATTAGCCATCGGGTCAATACCTAAGCAAGTGTGCCGATATCTTCCTTAAGGCACACTTGCCCTGTTTAATAACCTCTACGTATTGAGCAAGTGTGCCAAAATATCGATATTTGGCTCACTTCCTAGTGTGCCAAAAATTGATATTGAGGCAACTTCCGGTCATTACGCACCTGCAGTAATACAACCACAGACTTTCCGCACGTGAAATTCTCAACAAGGAGCTATTCAATTCTACGACGTTTGTTTTTTCATATTGAAAATTAATGAGATAATCAACAACCAGACTTACGTTTTATAACAAGCATTCATTAGATTCCAACGTTTCAGCTTTGGAAAAACAAACAATACATGTCACGTAACGTCAACCTGCAAAATAGCGCGTTACGTCGAGAAACATTTGTATTTTTGTTGTAGAAAAAATCATCATTACATGCATTGGTCAACATATGCAATAAAAAGGTTATGAAACAAGGCAAGTGTGCCTTAAGTCGATATCGGCACACTTTCCTCGGCATTAGCTCTCGGGCTAAAGCCCTCGGGCCAATACCTAAGCAAGTGTGCCGATATCTTCCTTAAGGCACGATTGCCCTGTTAAATAACCTCTACATATTTAACGATCTGTACAAAACGATATTTTGAACGTATAAAAGATAAAATAATAACCACATTTATGTTGTAACGAGCGCTTATGGCGCTCATTACTATTATTATTGTAAAAAATGACGTCATTGGGGTCTACAACAAAACATTGACCACATCTAGAGTATCATTCGGAACAACCTCGTCGATCATCTACGAAGATGTACCTCGGAAATCAGACGTAGTAGAAATACAACCAGGTTATAAGGTCCGGCGATTAACTCCCTGGCAAGTAGTACTATTATTGTTTATACATCGACGTGTAAAATCAATATTATCTAAAAAAATTGTATGCTACAGGTCGTCCACGTAAACATTGCGTATATAAGTATGGCCAGTTTAATTAACACCAATAATTAGGGGTGAATTATTTATACAATTTTATAGTTTGGTTTGTTTACACTTGTTTTAATACACATGTTTATAAAACATTTACAAAGAAGATATACAATATTAAAAATAAACATTGAATATCAAAGTGGTGTGTTTAAATCAGCAAAATGCTGTTCATGCATCAACGTATTCACCTATATAGTAGAAAAGTCCATTATTTAAAGTACAATAACACGCATGACCTAGAATACGACCTGTTGTTAACTAATTAGCTAAAAAACAACATTCAGAAGTCATAGAAAAAGGCCCTGGACTGTTTCTATATACATAGAAACACGTCCATTTGTCATTTTCATGTCAGCATTTAATAATAACCTTGTTACACGTTTATCTCATCATCACATCAGAACAACGTCTCACTCGTCGTATTTCTGTGCAGTTCAGACTACATTACTACAGAAACTAACTTCGTAGATCTACTTTTTCACCTTATGATATCCGAGATTTATCTGCATAGAAGATCGCCGAGGTAAGTCCGATGGTAAAGTTATAATTCCTCGATCGACCTCTCTCAAAATGCCAATATTTTTCCGACAAAACTATTTTAATGGTTTCATATTGTTTGCATATTTTTAGATATGAGATGCAATGCATGAAACTGACGTGACCCGGGTGCGTAGAAATTCATTTTATGTATTTTTTAATATATTTTTGTTTATCATAATACTGCATTTTGACCATGGCACTCTTCCTGTCTTCGATAATAGGAGGTTGGATTTAAAACATTATGAATTTTTCGAAAGGGTAATAAGTACACAATTGTATGAAATGGACATAGCAAATTAATCCATTTAAAAGTGTACATGTATTCATTAATATTTTTTTCAAGATGAAAGAAATATTAAATCGTTTTCAATATAGTTATTTCATTAGATATAGGGTGGCGAGACAGGATAGAGCGCCATGATCGTGCGACCACATACACGACTCATGCAGGTTGTTTCGTCATCTCACGATGACGAACGCAGAAAACAAAGCGTTTGACCAAGTACTAGCAAAACATCAACAGCTCTGGTAACCATGCCAAATTTCCCTTCTCTAAGAAAAAGGAATGACTTGGTGTTTGGGAACGACCAGAGCCAGTAAAATGCTTCGCCAAAAAACGCTTGACAAAGTGAACAGGCAAAACTGTTCTGTTTCTTACAAGAACGTCTATGGGTCTATATACAAAATATTAATTACAAGGTTTTCAGTTAAATAATAGCGCTGTGCATAATTAATTAGTTTGTCAAATAAATCGTACATGGGATTATTTTACTTGAAATTTCATAACTATCATTAATACGTTTTTTACCAATCACAATTTAATTGCTTCTTTTAATTTGATAGTGCAGTTTATTTGTATTTGATAACAACTCACTAAATTTAGGATTCATCTTTCAAAATTATCTTCCCCATATTTAATGTCCTTTTTACAGTATTTAACGATTGTTACATGCTCTGTTTTATAGGACCCAAATAGCTCAGTCGGCTAAAGGGAAGGATCGGAAATAAGCATATGACATGAAAAGTTCAAGAGGTCGCTGGTTCGAAACCTAGCAAATGCATAATTTTTATTTTTTTATTTTTTATTATATATCTATTTTTTATATTATACATATTTACGTATTAAGAGGCAGCATTGGCATATTGAGATATATAATCTTATGAATATTTTAAAATGAATAGTGTTATGTTTACGTTTATTATGGTTACTTTAAGCTGTACATGTATTAGACCGTACATTACTTTATAACAAAATTTTTATGGAGGTATAACTTTAAACCATCAATACTTGGATTTTACCAATGGCTGAACGATGCCTAATTTTATGCTGTAGTAGGCGGAATAAAGATCGTAGAAAATTTTAGTTCATAAAACATGAAAGGTACATAATTACATTAAAGTATATCATATAAAAGGTGGGTTGCTCTCAAGACTGTAGTAACTCGCTCTTTAATCCAAAGCTCTAACTTCAGTCTTGCGGGCAACTCAGGAAATAAACCTACAATCATACTGATAAAGAGGACATTTTTTATATAAACGTAAGATATCTTTATAACATTGTAGATTTACATTATAAATATAATGATAAAACAATAATGATAAAAAGTCATTCTTTTTCATTTAATATATTCCTTATTTCCACAAAATATAATTCAACCTATTTTCTCACAATTCGTAGGAACTCAGGTAAAACAATATTAGTTGAGCAGCCAAAACTGCATTGTTTGGACAGTGAACAACAACGGATAGCAAGTCATGTCTCTGAAATAGACAAGCGCCCCTAAATAGCTAGCCCAAGCCTTTCTACGGCTATTCTCCCTCCTACCAATGATTTTTAATTATGTAGGGCAGTTGTCAGTGACTGACGATGTGTGTACTTAGTGGTTGGTTAAAAGCTAAATCCAGAGATTTTACCTTTCCAGGAGGAGTGAGTAGGTTGACTGACCGTCGTCATATGACCTATACAATGTGTTGCCACGGCGTTAAAACCAACAAACAATCAAACAAACAAGCATGATATATTAAAAAGTATTATTATAAACTATAATAAGATGTTAGTTTCTGTTAGAACATGGAACCGTGAATACGAAATAAAATACAATACCACATGTTAACCGAACAGAGGAACGGAAAACGACCGATAATATTTGAAATTTTTCACTAAGTTATCATTTGGAACAATCTCGGCGATCATCTACGAAGATATACCTCGGAAATCAGACGTTGTAGAAGTACTACCAGTCTATAAGGTCCGACGATTAACTCCCTGGCAAGTTGTTTATACATCGACGTGTAAAATCAATATTATTAAAAATGTGTATGCTAGATTACTAATTAGCTATACAAACAACATTCAGAAGTCATAGCAAATGGCCCTGGACTGTCTCTATATACATAGAAACACGTCCATTTGTCATTTTCATGTCAGCATTTAATAATAACCTTGTTACACGTTTATCTCATCATCACATCAGAACAACGTCTCACACGTCGTATTTCTGTGCAGTTCAGACTACATTACTACAGAAACTAACTTCGTAGATCTACTTTTTCACCTTATGATATCCGAGATTTATCTGCATAGAAGATCGCCGAGGTAAGTCCGATGGTAAAGTTATAACTTCCTCGATCGACCTCTCTCAAAATGCCAATATTTTTCCGACAAAACAATTTTAATGGTTTCATATTGTTTGCATATTTTAAATATGAGAAGCAATGCATTAAACTGACGTGACCCGGGTTCGTAGAAATTCATTTTATGTATTTTTGAATATATTTTTGTTTATCATAATACTGCATTTTGACCATGGCACTCTTCCTGTCTTCGAATATAAGAGGTTGGATTTAAAACATTATGAATTTTTCGAAAGGGTGATAAGTACAGAATTGTATGAAATGGACATAGCAAATTAATCCATTTTAAAGTGTACATGTATTCATTAATATTTTTTTCAAAATGAAAGAAATATTAAATCGTTTTCAATATACATGTAGTTATTTCATTAGATATAGGGTGGCGAGACAGGATAGAGCGCCATGATCGTGCGACCACATACACGACTCATGCAGGTTGTTTCGTCATCTCACGATGACGAACGCAGAAAACAAAGCGTTTGACCAAGTACTAGCAAAACATCAACAGCTCTGGTAACCATGCCAAATTTCCCTTCTCTAAGAAAAAGGAATGACTTGGTGTTTGGGAACGACCAGAGCCAGTAAAATGCTTCGCCAAAAAACGCTTGACAAAGTGAACAGGCAAAACTGTTCTGTTTCTTACAAGAACGTCTATGGGTCTATATACAAAATATTAATTACAAGGTTTTCAGTTAAATAATAGCGCTGTGCATAATTAATTAGTATGTCAAATAAATCGTACATGGGATTATTTTACTTGAAATTTCATAACTATCATTAATACGTTATTTACCAATCACAATTTAATTGCTTCTTTTAATTTGATAGTGCAGTTTATTTGTATTTGATAACAACTCACTAAATTTAGGATTCATCTTTCAAAATTATCTTCCCCATATTTAATGTCCTTTTTACAGTATTTAACGATTGTTACATGCTCTGTTTTATAGGACCCAAATAGCTCAGTCGGCTAAAGGGAAGGATCGGAAATAAGCATATGACATGAAAAGTTCAAGAGGTCGCTGGTTCGAAACCTAGCAAATGCATAAATTTTTATTTTTATATTTTATTTTTTATTATATATCTATATTTTATATTATACATATTTACGTATTAAGAGGCAGCATTGGCATATTGAGATATATAATCTTATGAATATTTTAAAATGAATAGTGTTATGTTTACGTTTATTATGGTTACTTTAAGCTGTACATGTATTAGACCGTACATTACTTTATAACGAAATTTTTATGGAGATATAACTTTAAACCATCAATACTTGGATTTTACCAATGGCTGAACGATGCCTAAATTTATGCTGTAGTAGGCGGAATAAAGATCGTAGAAAATTTTAGTTCATAAAACATGAAAGGTACATAATTACATTAAAGTATATCATATAAAAGGTGGGTTGCTCTCAAGACTGTAGTAACTCGCTCTTTAATCCAAAGCTCTAACTTCAGTCTTGCGGGCAACTCAGGAAATAAACCTACAATCATACTGATAAAGAGGACATTTTTTATATAAACGTAAGATATCTTTATAAGATTGTAGATCTACATTATAAATATAATGATAAAACAATAATGATAAAAAGTCATTCTTTTTCATTTAATATATTCCTTATTTCCACAAAATATAATTCAACCTATTTTCTCACAATTCGTAGGAACTCAGGTAAAACAATATTAGTTGAGCAGCCAAAACTGCATTGTTTGGACAGTGAACAACAACGGATAGCAAGTCATGTCTCTGAAATAGACAAGCGCCCCTAAATAGCTAGCCCAAGCCTTTCTACGGCTATTCTCCCTCCTACCAATGATTTTTAATTATGTAGGGCAGTTGTCAGTGACTGACGATGTGTGTACTTAGTAGTTGGTTAAAAGCTAAATCCAGAGATTTTACCTTTCCAGGAGGAGTGAGTAGGTTGACTGACCGTCGTCATATGACCTATACAATGTGTTGCCACGGCGTTAAAACCAACAAACAATCAAACAAACAAGCATGATATATTAAAAAGTATTATTATAAACTATAATAAGATGTTAGTTTCTGTTAGAACATGGAACCGTGAATACGAAATAAAATACAATACCACATGTTAACCGAACAGAGGAACGGAAAACGACCGATAATATTTGAAATTTTTCACTAAGTTATCATTTGGAACAATCTCGGCGATCATCTACGAAGATATACCTCGGAAATCAGACGTTGTAGAAGTACTACCAGTCTATAAGGTCCGACGATTAACTCCCTGGCAAGTTGTTTATACATCGACGTGTAAAATCAATATTATTAAAAATGTGTATTAGTCCTGCAGTATATGAGATGAACCGTGCACTTGAGTCCCCACAAAGTTTTTTTGCAGTTCCTGTATCTTTAAAAGGTGCTGAATAAGAATCCGAGTGATGACATCCTGTCATCTTTGAGCAATTTGCATAATATGCAAATTAAGTCCGCCATTATAGAAATTCCGTTTTTCGCTAATAACTCAATAACCAACTTAGATACAAAACTAAAATATGTATCCATACCCATGTTTTCAGGGTCTATCTATCACATGGTACTAATATCAGCTTGACCAGATCATTTAAATATGCAAATTTATGCAAATTAGGTATTTTACGAAACACAATATTCGGTTTTGCTATACAAATCAACGTCCATAGAAAAATATGTTTATGTTATACTAATTTTGTATATATTTTAAATACAAATACATGTATACCAAATAATTACATTAAATCGGTTAATGATGCTCTAAAGATATGCAAAATATTCAAATTACGTTAAAAATTGTAGGATTTTGCCTCAAACATTACATGGTGTCATGAATATTTATGCCATTGTCTATCAATCTGTTGATGCCTTGATAATTTTGATTCAGCTTCTATACCTTTGAACAGAGCTGACTAAGAAATTAAGTGATGACATCCAGTCATCCTTGAACAATTAGCATAATATGCTAATTTGGTCCGCCATAATCGAAATTCCGTTTTTCGCTAATAACACGATAACCAATCATGATAAGATTTTAAAATATTTGTCTGCACCTATGTTTATAGGGTCTAGCTATCATATGATACCACATTCAGCATGATCAGATAATTTGAATATGCAAATGTATGCGAATAAGGTTTTTCAAATGAACTGTTTTTTCCAAGTGATTTTTTGTTCAAATTTAAGTACTTCAAAAAGGAAATTTTTCAGGAAATATAATTGGATCAAGTTATCTGTCAATTGCGACCCAATTTATGTTCAGTTGGATTTCAATATCCAGATTGTCCACATTATGAGACCATTTATATACCACACCTAATCAATGTATTAATGTAAAATGAATGTTTATAATGTGTTACTTAATACCGCGTGGCCTAAGCACATGGGTGCTTTCAGCTCAATATAACATTTTGAAGTGGTCATCCTTTACGCCAGAACCAAAAAAAGGAAGAACAATAAATTAATTTGAATAGTACATCTTAAAATTGATTGTAAAAGTAAAGCTACTGAATTCAAAAGCGTTTCCTTATAAAAAAAACATCCTGTCATTGACATAATTTAAGCTTCTATTTGATTGATATACATGTACTTCATGGCAATAGTAGTAGCTGGAAAAAGTCTTACTTATTTTTGTGCAGATTTGACCTCTCAACATTGTTTACTGTGGAAAGAAATTCATGAAACTACATGTGTCAACCTTATTAATTTGCTCATAGTTTCCACTAATTAATTTACTCCAGATTAGATAGAACATTCTAGGCATGTTTATAAATATATAATAACAATGCCAGCATTAAGGAATGTCGTATACATAAATCTATAGCTAGCATGTTAAATAATATTTGTTGCTTTTCAACTTTTCAGAATCATAAATATGATAATGAGACCTTGCATGCATGTTTGATAACTAGATTTTGTATAAATGTTTATAGCATAATTGGTTATTGCAAGGTGAGCAGGAATCTCAATTATGTAACGCCATGATCACCAGACTTACCATCTTTTTATTTTATTTTTATTTATTGGAGTTAATGCCGTGTCAACACAATTTTAGGTCATTTTACGGCGTCCAGCGCACCTAACTTAGCTTTCCTGGACCATTATCTATAACCAGTACATACCCTTCCACAAGGCCGGAAACTTCTCCATATTATCTATTCAATGGAGGAAAATCGACATTTTTGTCAAATTTTCATGGAAGGGTATAACCTCCCCGGGTGGGATTCTTGGACTATCACGGAAGGTTATGATCTGCAAGAATTGAATTTGGATAGCCAAACTGGCAGTGTGCTGAACATGGTCATGGCTACACACATTTAATTTGTCTTTGTATGGCTAAATTTTCGACTATAATTTGACTAAAAGTTGTTTTGCATAGTATGTTCTTACAATAAGTTGAATGCATCCTTACTTATCTTCCTCATTATATCAAAAATTGATTACAGAACATTTTTTTAGTAGGGGCAATAAGTCATTGGAGAAAAAACGGGCACAAAAACAATATTCTTTACGATCTAATGACTGTAAGGACCACGTATCTTAATTGTCTAAAATGTATATATAATAAGCAATGCATGCTCTTAGTTTATGTAGAATACCTTAGTTCTATACACTGACTTTAACTTAGATGGAGACAAGGAATATCACTTTACTTTATGCACCTAATTTGCATGAGTATACATATCCAAATCATCTTATCATTATAATATGAGTATATGTTCTCCGACATAAAACGAAACAAACTAATACCATGAAAGCATATATATATGTTAATACATACTGTTTATGTTTGTCATATATGGTTATTGAGATATTATGATTTTTTTTCAAGTGTGTCGTCACTCTAAATATACTAACTAAATGCTTTGTCTTTAATAATTTGTAAATTATCGTTAATCTGTTCATAACCACTCGAAATTTGGTACATGATCTTTATTTAATATAGTGGAAAAAACGCTTTCCTATACGTAAAGACCTAATTTGCATATATCTGCATTTGCAAATCATCTCTGATAAGGTCGTATAATATGATAGCTAGACCCTACAAACATGGATGCAGACACATATGTAAAATTTTTATCATAATTGGTAATTGTGTTATGAGCGAAAATCGGAATTTCGGTAATGGCGAACTAAATTTGCATATTATACTAATTGCTCATGGTTGGCAGGATGTCCTAACTAAATTTCTTAGTCAGCTTTGTCCAAAAAACTGAATCAAAATTATCCACACCTCCACAGAATGCTAGACAACGGCATAAATATACATGACATCATGTAATGTTTGAGGCATTGCAAAATCCTACAAGTTTTAACGTAATTTGAATATTTTGCATATCTTTACAGTACCATTAACTGATTTAATGTAATTATTTAATATAATTGTATTAAATATATACAAAAGTAACATAACATAAACATATTTTACTCAAAATCTCAATGTAAAAACTACGGACGTTGATTTGTATAGCAAAACCGAATATTGTGTTTCGTAAAATACCTAATTTGCATAAATTTGCATATTTAAATGATCTGATCAAGCTGATATTAGTACCATGTGGTAGATAGACCCTGAAAACATGGGTATGGATACATATTTTAAATTTGTATCTAAGTTAGTTATTGAGTTATTAGCGAAAAACGGAATTTCTATAATGGCGGACTTAATTTGCATATTATGCAAATTGCTCAAGGATGACAGGGTGTCATCACTCGGATTCTTATTCAGCACCTTTTAAAGATATAGAAACTGCAAAAAAACTTTGTGGGGACTCAAGTGCACGGTTCACCTAAAATATGGCATTTTACTGCAGGACTATATGCTAGATTACTAATTAGCTATACAAACAACATTCAGAAGTCATAGCAAATGGCCCTGGACTGTCTCTATATACATAGAAACACGTCCATTTGTCATTTGCATGTCAGCATTTAATAATAACCTTGTTACACGTTTATCTCATCATCAAATCAATACAACGTCTCACACGTCGTATTTCTGTGCAGTTCAGACTACATTACTACAGAAACTAACTTCGTAGATCTACTTTTTCACCTTATGATATCCGAGATTTATCTGCATAGAAGATCGCCGAGGTAAGTCCGATGGTAAAGTTATAACTTCCTCGATCGACCTCTCTCAAAATGCCAATATTTTTCCGACAAAACAATTTTAATGGTTTCATATTGTTTGCATATTTTAAATATGAGAAGCAATGCATTAAACTGACGTGACCCGGGTTCGTAGAAATTCATTTTATGTATTTTTGAATATATTTTTGTTTATCATAATACTGCATTTTGACCATGGCACTCTTCCTGTCTTCGATTATAAGAGGTTGGATTTAAAACATTATGAATTTTTCGAAAGGGTAATAAGTACACAATTGTATGAAATGGACATAGCAAATTAATCCATTTTAAAGTGTACATGTATTCATTAATATTTTTTTCAAAATGAAAGAAATATTAAATCGTTTTCAATATACATGTAGTTATTTCATTAAATATAGGGTGGCGAGACAGGATAGAGCGCCATGATCGTGCGACCACATACACGACTCATGCAGGTTGTTTCGTCATCTCACGATGACGAACGCAGAAAACAAAGCGTTTGACCAAGTACTAGCAAGACACTTACAGCTGTGGTAACCATGCCAAATTTCCCTTCTCTAAGAAAAAGGAATGACTTGGTGTTTGGGAACGACCAGAGCCAGTAAAATGCTTCGCCAAAAAACGCTTGACAAAGTGAACAGGCAAAACTGTTCTGTTTCTTACAAGAACGTCTATGGGTCTATATACAAAATATTAATTACAAGGTTTTCAGTTAAATAATAGCGCTGTGCATAATTAATTAGTATGTTAAATAAATCGTACATGGGATTATTTTACTTGAAATTTCATAACTATCATTAATACGTTTTTTACCAATCACAATTTAATTGCTTTTTTTAATTTGATAGTGCAGTTTATTTGTATTTGATAACAACTCACTAAATTTAGGATTCATCTTTCAAAATTATTTTCCCCATATTTAATGTCCCTTTTACAGTATTTAACGATTGTTACATGCTCTGTTTTATAGGACCCAAATAGCTCAGTCGGCTAAAGGGAAGGATCGGAAATAAGCATATGACATGAAAAGTTCAAGAGGTCGCTGGTTCAAACCCTAGCAAATGCATAAATTTTTATTTTTATATTTTATTTTTTATTATATATCTATATTTTATATTATACATATTTACGTATTAAGAGGTATAGTAAGATTTCTTTCACCTTACGAAGGTCACGGCGCTTACCTTTGTAAATATGGGCTAAACCATTATAAAAGAGGTTGTTACACCCGATTTCAAAGAATTTAGCAACATTATAAATAATTTCTTTACATTTTTGACAATTTTTCGCTTGCTTACACGTTTCAGACATGAAGACCTAACTAACACTTTAAAGACATTTGGGTCGTTATAATACACTCTTTGTGTGCACGAGATTCACGAGGGAGAAAAATCTGGAAATTTATATTAGCAAGGTTTTAGTCTGAAAAAATATTATGCTACTGGGATTTGAACCTAAAACCTTTAGGACTGACGGCCGACGCGTTACCTCATGGCTAAGGATATCAGTTAGTGAGATGCGTCAAAGTAATTGTAATTAACGCTTGCTAGTATTGTATTGCACACCTGTTCACCGCATTCGGATCTTCTTCATGAATATTCAATGCACTTTGACCTTCGTAAGGTGAAAGAAATCTTACTATAGCATTGGCATATTGAGATATATAATCTTATGAATATTTTAAAATGAATAGTGTTATGTTTACGTTTATTATGGTTACCTTAAGCTGTACATGTATTAGACCGTACATTACTTTATAACGAAATTTTTATGGAGATATAACTTTAAACCATCAATACTTGGATTTTACCAATGGCTGAACGATGCCTAATTTTATGCTATAGTAGGCGGAATAAAGATCGTAGAAAATTTTAGTTCATAAAACATGAAACGTACATAATTACATTAAAGTATATCATATAAAAGGTGGGTTGCTCTCAAGACTGTAGTAACTCGCTCTTTAATCCAAAGCTCTAACTTCAGTCTTGCGGGCAACTCAGGAAATAAACCTACAATCATACTGATAAAGAGGACATTTTTTATATAAACGTAAGATATCTTTATAACATTGTAGATCTACATTATAAATATAATGATAAAACAATAATGATAAAAAGTCATTCTTTTTCATTTAATATATTCCTTATTTCCACAAAATATAATTCAACCTATTTTCTCACAATTCGTAGGAACTCAGGTAAAACAATATTAGTTGAGCAGCCAAAACTGCATTGTTTGGACAGTGAACAACAACGGATAACAAGTCATGTCTCTGAAATAGACAAGCGCCTCTAAATAGCTAGCCCAAGCCTTTCTACGGCTATTCTCCCTCCTACCAATGATTTTTAATTATATAGGGCAGTTGTCAGTTACTGACGATGTGTGTACTTAGTAGTTGGTTAAAAGCTAAATCCAGAGATTTTACCTTTCCAGGAGAAGTGAGTAGGTTGACTGACCGTCGTCATATGACCTATACAATGTGTTGCCACGGCGTTAAAACCAACAAACAATCAAACAAACAAGCTTCGCCAAAAAACGCGTGACAAAGTGAACAGGCAAAACTGTTCTGTTTCTTACAAGAACGTCTATGGGTCTATATACAAAATATTAATTACAAGGTTTTCAGTTAAATAATAGCGCTGTGCATAATTAATTAGTATGTCAAATAAATCGTACATGGGATTATTTTACTTAAAATTTCATAACTATCATTAATACGTCTTTTACCAATCACAATTTAATTGCTTTTTTAATATTATAGTGCAGTTTATTTGTATTTGATAACAACTCACTAAATTTAGGATTCATCTTCCAAATTATCTTCCCCATATTTAATGTCCTTTTTACAGTATTTAACGATTGTTACATACTCTGTTTTTTAGGACCCAAATAGCTCAGTCGGCTGAAGGGAAGGATCGGAAATAAGCATATGACATGAAAAGTTCAAGAGGTCGCTGGTTCGAAACCTAGCAAATGCATAAATTTTAATTTTTATATTTTATTTTTAATATATATCTTTATTTTATATTGTACATATTTACGTATTAAGAGGTAGCATTGACATATTGAGATATATAATCTTATGAATATTTTAAAATGAATAGTGTTATGTTTACGTTTATTATGGTTACTTTAAGCTGTACATGTATTAGACCGTACATTACTTTATAACGAAATTTTTATGGAGATATAACTTTAAACCATCAATACTTGGATTCTACCAATGGCTGAATGAAGCCTAATTTTATGTTGTAGTAGGCGGAATAAAGATCGTAGAAAAGTTTAGTTCATAAAACATGAAAGGTACATAATTACATTAAAGTATATCATATAAAAGGAGGGGTGCTCTCAAGACTGTAGTAACTCGCTCTTTAATCTAGATATCTTACTTCAGTCTTGCGGGCAACTCTGGAAATAAATAGATTATATGTTCTGTATTGTTGTTATGATCATAATTTTGTATAAATTAGTTTCACAAGTATTGTTTTGTTATGAATTTGAAACACATTCAGGTGTGTCAAATATGTTAATCTTCACGGACCCAACAATTTTCATCAATTTTCATCATACATGTATAAGCCTGGAAAACGTTCAGTTAGTCTGTTTATGTAGTAAAAGTATTGTGATAATGTGAAATGCATTCAAATTAATTCAGTGATCACGTGAATCGTTATTATTTCAATTTATGTTCTGTAACAAGCTCACTATGCTCCGTAACGAAATGAATTTTCATTTTCAATGAAAGAGACATCAACATTTTTCTTTCCACTTAAATAAATGAGTCAATGGAAGTAAGATTAATTGTAAAATTGAAAATCTGAAAGTCACCCATCACAAATTTTTCAGATTTATGCTTCATCCTGTACCTGCACTAAAATATGTTTCTCTTACACACATACCGTAACTGTTAATGCTAAGGCCTAATTTTGCTTTTAACATGCTCAAGCGATCAAAAGAGGAATATCAAAAACAAAAACAGTTTGTTTCTTCCATAAATTATATCATATAGCATGTGAAATACTTGTTACGCAAAATAGCCGTTATGGAGCACATGGGTTTCGTAAGAGTTTCCCTCAATAAATATAGAAGTAACAATAAATGTGCGCGTAACTTGCACTTGATTACACCAATGTACAGTGGCAAACAACAATTCGATGTAAAAACACCTATATTGTCGCTAGCAACTGCCCTATGCTCGTTATGGAAGCATTGTTGAACCTCATTTTTCACAACCCGTGTTTTTCACAACTTGTGAAACTTGCTAAAGCCCTCGGGCCAATACCTAAGCAAGTGTGCCGATATCTTCCTTAAGGCACACTTGCCCTGTGTAACCTATACATATTGAGCAAAGTTGCCATTTTGAACTTCGTTTTTCACAAACGTGTTTTTCACAGGTTGTGAAAAACGCGTTCTGTGAAAAATGAGGTTCTTCGTTAACCTCATTTTTCACAAACCGTGTTTTTCACAACCTGTAAAAATTACGATCGTGGTTTTTTCTACGTTTATTACGAACTGTTTTGTTATAAAAACCCTAATTATATTAAAGATTTATTATTAACGGGTTGGTAAGTTGAGCCAATATTGTAATAACTCGTTTGCAATAAAATATGACAACATGTTTTTCTGTCGAAATCTTCAAATTAACATGGCAAAATGTAAGTATTTTGTCTATTTGAGAATTAATGTTTGCTCGTTTAGCATTATTTTCTTTCTTTACTATTAATTTAAAGTATTAAACTATATTTTATAATCAAACTAATACAACTAGACACTTTATTACATTTCGGGTTTTATACAAAATGCGTCTGTATGTTTGTAATAACCCGTTATGTAATAATTATTACAATTCGGGTTATTATTACAAAACGGGTTGTAACAAACTTTGAACCTCATTTAAAAAAACTACTTCTAAAAAATTACATGTGTGAAAAATGCGTTAATACCAAAAAACTCAAGTTTTTCAATCACTTTTTTTGTCACATTTGAAGTTGTGAAAAATGCGTTTCTATGTTTGTATGAATTTTGTATGCTAACGTGTTTTTCACACAAGTTGTGAAAAATGCGTACGTGTTAATCACAAGTTGTGAAAAACACGGGTTGTGAAAAATGAGGTTCAACAATGCTATAAATACGTCAAATACACTTGAGTTTGTTATTGAGTTTTTTTGTGAAACTGGGGCCAGGAATGGTTGCTGGCATTAAAGCTTTCAATTCCAATATCAATATTTCTAAAGCTCTAAACTATATAAAAACCTTTAGGAAGAAGTAAAGCAGTGGAAACAACCAACCTTTTACACCTAATCATTTATTATTCTATTTTCTAAAATTCTATCATTTGATAACATTAAACATGCACTTCATTAGTTTCCGTATCGATTTACGATTAGTTCGTATACATTCGTCAAGTTTCGTTTCTTCAACGAGTGACACTATAAGGTATGGATAAAAAATAACGATTGTATTATAGCAAACGGTTTGTAGTGCAGAGGTAAAGTACTGATTTGTCAATCGAAATACTCCGGGTTCGATTCCCGCACTGGTTATTTTTTGTAATCTCGCAAACACTAGTAATATAGTAGCAACACTATGACTTACTTATTACTTTTAACTAATTGACTGAATATTATTTATATACATGTGTCACTTTACAACTTTTGTTGTCTCTTTATTATCTTTATTTTTTTTCTTTATTCATAATATCATTATAATTTTGTGACATGGTTAAAGTCTGAAAGACTTTCATAAATGAAAACGCCAATTATGTGTGTAATACACTTTCGCGGCAGGTTTTAAAAAATCATGGAATCTGTGCGCCGTCGTGTTAACAAGTATTTGTAAAGCATGTACCGATAATGTTTAAGTTGCAAAAAAATATGGTTTTATGTGAGATCGAACCCGTAACCTCGTGATTGTGAGATGGTACTTTTTACCACTACACCAAGTCCTTACATGCCTCTATGTCCTATTACTAAACCATAAAGTAATACAATGTATACTCATTCGTAAATTTACGGAGGTTTCATACGGAAATTTACGACTATGCATACAGTGCATGTTTAATGTTGCCAAATAATAATTTCAATGAACGACTCTGTTTTGATAAAATATGTACTAATGCACTAATAAAATAGGTCCTGAATGTACACGATTCACAAAAACTGTACCATGTATCATACATGATGTATGTATTCATGTGAAACGGGTTATAAAAATATGAAAAAGTATAATTCTAAAGGCGGTAAGAAAAAATTATTTAAATTTGATCATAAATTTCTAAGTATACACTTGAATTTTTAGAGTCAACAGACGTCGTACGTACTAGAGGTAAATCTATCTTAAATCAACCAAACGACAATCATAACCGGAAGAGGCGGAAGACGAAAAGTGATTACAATTCATAATTAGTGAATACAGTGCCCACCAAATATTTGCAGTTTTGATGTTTACTTTGTAGGCCTACAAAATACCTTGAATTGCAAACAAGTAATTTGATACTGACTATTTTTAAATGCATTTCAGTTTTGCCTTTTTGTTGTTGTTTTTGATAGGGTCTATCTATAATTGAGATAAAAAAGCTTATGTAATGGAAAAAATAACATCAATCGTGGTTTTGGAGGCTTTGGGATGTCAGATGGTGAATCCTATAAATGTTATGCGTTCTTGCAATTTGTTTTCTTTTTTTAAATTACATTGTATATCAAAATAAGGATTCTAGTACTTCAAACTTTAACGTAATTGTTGAAATTTAAGAATTTTTGTAATTTTTCTTTGTCTTCAAACTTTTAGCGGGAACTGTACATTGCTATATAAGTCTTTAAGAATGACTTTAGTTATACATGTATCACTTAAAACAGAAAGTCTGGGCTGATTTGGTGAGTGGTTTTTTTTGTTTTGTTTTTTGGGGGTTTGTTTTTGTAATCTACATATCGGTTGCCATTGATCATGAATCCAACCTTTGAATTATTAATGATCAATTGTGACTATGAAATATTGAACTACAAGTATCTAAAACGGGTATTGTAAATGTTTTCTCTAAATTAAGAAATTCCATTATTGAAACGTGGCGTCATATCTTTTGAGTAATTTTTAGTAAAAAGCTTTCCAAACAGTTCCGGGTGTGATCACATTACTCATGTGAGACAAAAACGAAGCACGAATTTCACATGTGGAATGTTTCAGTTGAAAAAGGTAGACAAGTTAACCATGTAATTAATACTTTAAATATTACTTAAAATTATGACTGGAAAAATGCGACGCTAAAATATGCATTCATTTATAAAAACGTTAATGACGTCACAGATTGATAATCAAACAAATATATTTTTGGCGATATTAAGCGGAAAATATTTTTTTGAGAACATTGAGAGGAATGTATTATTTTTTGAGAATATTTAGAGGAATATTGATATTATGATCAAATTGTAGATGTATGGAAATTATCATGAATGATAATATTGAGATAAAATCATTCATAACATCCCTCGGTTATGCCAAAATCATTGAAAAACTTGTAAGTAGCAAAGTAGCATTTTTTTTTGTAAAACGGGACTGTACTAATAAATAACAGAATGGTCCAAGAGAGCTACTTAATTAAGTACGTCGGTCACGAAAATGATTGACAAAAGTTGAATATACGAAATTAAATGAAATCAATACTATTCTTATAAATCTGTTTACAGATAATTAAGGATATTTCCTCAATTTTAAAATGGGACCACATTTATTTTTGGTGTTCGTTTTGATCTCTGGAACGATGGCTGCAGCTGTGAATGAGATATTACAGGACCAGGATCAAGCTGATTTCGTTCTAGAAGACCTTGAACCAGACCTTATCTTAGATGGTATGTAAAATAAATTTTGAAACTCATTGGGTTTTTTCATAGTTCATGTTTCTTCATTGTCAAAATTAGATTTGGGACCCACGGGTCCCGGGCTCGAATCCAAGCCGAAGCGGGATATGCCATTCAGGGAAGCATGTAACTATACTTGAAACATCGATATTTCTCATTTCAAAAGATAAATGACGTCATTCTAGTGGAGAAATGACATCACATTATATTTGCGTTAAAATATCTTTAACAAAAACACGGGGAAAAAAACGTAAAAAACAGTAGATCTATCCATTTTTTAGCTCGTGAGTCCGGAAAATGACATTTTCACTAATAGCAACGCCAGTCATGATTTTTCCTTGAAAATTTCCCATAGGCGGATCTAGCGGGGATCAGAGGGGACCCCTCTAGAATTTTCAAAATGTACCTGTCCATTTGTGTATTTCTTGACTGTAAGTCATTTTTAAGAAACATGAAGCATTTTTTCTCGGTGCTTCACATAGGTTTAATGATAGGCCTAATGTATGTTTTTATTATTAATATGTTGCATTATTCTGCAAAATGTGAATAATGTGGTTGTGCTCCTGTGGTTTTGACCCCCTCTAGAAAAAATCCTGGATCCGCCCCTGATTTCCTCCATTTATTCATGTTTGACAATTTTAGACGATGATCTCAAACATCATCGACACGAGCATGACACTACACTAAGACCTGTTGCATTTTCTGCTCTGTACAATAATGAGATTACAAAGGCTGGTGATGGTCAACATATGAAGTTTCTAGAGATTTTACTGAACGATGGTGATGGATACGACCATCATACTGGTCTATTTAGGTTGGTATCATTCGGAATTACCTCGGCGATCATCTACTAAGATAAACCTTTATCTTTGTAGAAGATCAACGAGGTAGTTCCGAATGGATTGGTATATTTTATATTAACTAACTAAATTTTGTATACAGTATGTTAAATAATTGAATTTTGTGTAATTGTGTGTATGTTAACTAATTGAATTGTGTGTATCTTAAATTAAATTGTGTGCATGTTAACTATTTTTGTATCTTAAATTAAATTGTGTGTATGTTCACTAATTGAATTTTGTGTATGTTGAATAATTGATTTTGTGAATATTATATAATTGGATTTTGTGTATGTTAATAATTGATTCGTGTGTATATTAAACGATTAAATTTGTGTATATCAACTAACTGAATTTTGTGAATAAATACTAATTTGAATTTTAAGTACACACAAAGTATATAAACTAAATAAATAGGTTTCTGTTCAAACAGAACTAATTTGCTCTTTAAACAACTTATGCTCTGAATTGACTTGATAAAAAAGTTCTTGCCGTTCTAAATATATCTAGACTTGAATGGTCCAGTCTTACCTAGCAAAATACTGTAATAAACTTTCAATATCATATCAAAAAGTATTAAATTATGATATATTCTACTTTGTAGGGCCCCCGTTTGTGGAGTGTATTCCTTTACCTATGTGATAGCATCACATAACAGAGATTATGTCAATGCCAGTTTAGTCGTGGAAGGAAAAAGGGTCAACAGTGCATACGCTAAAGGTTGGTCAATAACACACTATAATTTTTGTTGTAACGACGTATGTTTGTTTGTGGAGCTGGTATACTTAAAGGCCATAATTTTGAATTTCGAATGAAGTCTGTTGTCACAATGATATGGGTCTTTTAACCTTATATTCGTTCTCCAACAAAATAAAAGCAACATTTATTGTACTAGCTAAATTGATGACGTGTAATCCAACGTTTATTCTGTTATATCGTTTGTTCTTTAACCTGTTGGAGGCAAGTGTGAGTTTGGTGCACCCTAGAACCTGGTTTAAACACCTGGTCACAATGTTTTTGCCACAGTCGGTTCCAAAGCAGAAACATCTGTTTTGTGTTGTTTGTTTGTGGCATCCCCTATTATAACATAAGTTTAGACTGTTGTTAGCCTGTTTCAATTACTGTAGCTGTTCCTGATATGTTTGCATACAGTTTTTGTTTTAGAATTGATAAATTACGATTACAAAAAAATACAACCACAGAAATACTAAAGCAAAACAGAAACTCTAAACAAAAGCAACACCAACTAAAAAACTTACATAACCTGCTCAAAGTAACAGCAACAACTTAATTGTGTAGTTGTTCTTTTAAGTCATCAAAGCTGTTCTTTAAAGCTTAAATGCTGTATTGTCTAATTGCAATTCATGTTGTCTAAAATATTGTTGCTTTTGTTATAAGTTGGTGTTGTTGCTGCTGTGTTTCAAATTATTTTATGTTGTTTTTCTGTGTTGTTGTTACTGTTGTTTTGAGTTGTTGTTGTTACTTTGAGTTTTACTGTAATTATTTTATTTGGTATTGCTATTGTTGCTGTTGCCAACCAGTTAGTTATCTCGTTTTAACGAGTTGGTTATCTCGTTATCATGAGTTAGTTATCTCGTTATCATGAGTTAGTTATCTCGTAATAACGAGTTAGTTATCTGGTTGGTTTTCGTTGTTAGCTAAGTAAATGATGATTATTTTGTTATATTTTCCAGGTTACTATAGTAACATAGAGCAAGGCACCAACACAGCTATTGTCCACCTCCACAAGAACGAACAAGTCTGGGTTGAATTAGGACAAGGTTCAACCATTGAGGATGAATATAGTCTTTATAACTCATTCAGTGGATTTTTAATGTACACACGAGAATAGAACACAAGTTCAGTAAATTTGTCTCCAAACTTTAAAATGATTTCTTCAGCATTTACAGTGGTCAGTCTAGAACTCCGTAAATATTGCAATATCAACATTAACTACTGTTAAATGTTCTTTTCAATCCCTTACAGCATGAGTGTATCTTTATTTTATATACATGTACTTACATAAACTCACGTGATATATGTTGTTGTCTATGGCAATAAATTCTGTATCTTTCTCGCTAAAATTGTTTTTGTTGTTTTAAAGCCACAGGACAACACTATTTTGTTTTTCTTATTCAAAAATATTGACAGGATTCATACCGAATTTTCGTGACAAAATTCAAAGACTTTTTTAAGCACTTTTCAAGGACATAAGTGTCAAATTCAAACACGGTAAGTTTTTACGGGCCGACTCGCCAAGCTGGCGGTTTCTTTTGTTTTGTTGCATAATCTACAATGAACCTGTAGGTGAGAGTCCGCATCTTCCACCAAGTGGTACTTGGAAGACCTAGATGTTAAAAATGGTTTACAGGTATAATAAAGACTTTTGGACGTGTACATTTTGGAAATTTCAGGGGGGTCCGGACCCCCCCCCCCCTCCGCTAGATCGGCCTATGAAATCTAACTAAAATATAGCAAAAAGTAGACGAGTTTTGCGCCAAACCATCAATTTCATTTCAATTTTTCACTGGACCAAATGAAAGTTTACTGGACCAAAAAAAACTTGAGTAATACATGTATGTTAAAATGTGCAGTCTTAATGATTTAGAATAATATATCCTACAATATATATAAACAATATATCAATAAAATTTGAATGTTTTTGAGAGAGCTTGGAAGATAATTCTACAATTAAGCACCAACTATAGCCAAGGACCGCTCTACAAGTTTTGTTTGCAATCTGGGAATAGTGATGTTGATATCACTCCGTTTTAAGTCATTTGACAAACTGCAATTTCGGTGGACTCCCTCAACAGTCAACTGGCTAAATTAGAAGACAGCATTTGATACCATAATCAAGACTTACAAAAATACAACTCAAAAATCACTTGTTAATAATGTTTTATATTTTAATAGTCAAATGATTAACCATTTTACAATAAAAATACATACATGTAATTTAAAAATAACAAATAAAGAATTAACATAATAACGAGAACGTAACAAAATATTATGAGTGGTTAAGGTATGGCCACAACAAGGTGATCATATGTTCTATAGATTCACCTTAATTTTGACGGTTGTTACAAAAAAAAATATTTTTATTTCTCGCTAGCTCATAAAAATTTGGTCGAACTGCTATATAAAGCAACTGAATATAGATTTTTTTCTTTGCTCGCTCGCCCCATTTTTTTCCCAGAAAATCTGTAGAACACATGACACACTTGTTGTGGCCTATAGGTGAATTAATTTAACTTGGCATGTCAATCTAACATAAGACAAGTCTAACTTTAAAAATCAGGGAGGAATAAATTTATTCAGATATATTTTATTATTATTTATATAAAAACAAGTCAGTAGTATCTAAACTCTTATCTGTTGCATAAAACAAAACACTTTTTTCAGTTAGAGCAAAATTCCAATGTGCCCCTGAAATTTTAAATCTGGTCAAACCTTTTTTATTTTTGAAAGTGTATCATGCAATTGTTTAAAAAAAGCAAAAAGTAATTATTGAAAATAAAAATGAGTAAGATCAGTGTTGCATTTAGCTAACATGTCCCCAAACTAGAAGCCGAGGGGCCAAGGAAGTCCCTACCTAAGCTCTTCTAGCGCTTCGATGCAGCATATATTGCTACGTATAATGTAGTGATCAGTAGCTACATCTATACTGCTGGAACCAGCTACAACAAACTTAATGTACTTATTTCATTATTAAAAGGGAACATTGATTTATCAAACCATCTGAATCTAAAGTAAATTATGTTTTCAAGACAATCTCAAACAATCAAGCACATAACATTAACCCTTATCATGGTGTATTCCTAACTACTGATACGCTCAGCCCACTGCTGAATTAATTTAGATGATATTGATCAATGTAGGTCTAGGTTGCATTAAGCAGTTAGAAGACAATAAAGATTGGCACAACCATTTATTGCTCATAGCAAGATAAGAGTTTATTCAAAATATGTTATGCTAATGTCAGTTTTTTCACAACTGTCAAAGCTTGAATAATTTTACGATGACTGAATGCATTGTTTTTGTAATAGCGGCCAACTTGTTATTAAAAATATCTTGACTAAAACACTTCATACGGCATAAGCAGCTTTACTCGATCATAATACACATTTTAGGAAACTCATGGATATATTACGTCAATAATTTTAACAAACGCATTCACCGTGAAATTATTCATGTTTTGACAGTTTAGAAAAAACGAACAATACAGTGAGTCCCATAAACATAAAAATGGTGGCCAAGTATGGGTTAAACTTGCATATCTTTCAGCTACGGCTCCATACGGGTGTATTGTTCTGTACCATGTGTGTACCCTCACCTTGATACACAAGGCTTTCCAAGGCCTACGACTGTCTGCACATATGGGTCCACAACAAGCCAAAGTTTTATGGGACTCAGGCTTTAGTTAAGACTTTGATTGTCACTCTATACCCTTGAGAACAATTATTCACAGTAAAATAAAGAAATGTACCAGTAATGTCAAAGCATACAGAGAATATAAAAACAAGCATTAAATATCAAAATGTTAACATTACGTTTAATTTGTTTACAATAGACCATTAACAAGCATACATGAATAGAATGGGACTAAACAAGCATTAAATATTATCTGGAAATAAGGGCTTTTCTATGTTACGTAAACAGTGATTCAAAAGTTTATTTACACATGTAAAAACACAAGTAGAAAAAATATTGTAGACACATTTTGTTTTATAGTTTATTAACATAATTGATGGATCGCGATAAACTGTAAATCAGTTGTGAAACTGTTAACAACATAATAAGTATGTATAAGTAAACTAAAAAACAGGGCTGGCAAAATTAACTGTCCATATTGTCCTTGTTGTCCCAAGGCAGGTACGGACAAGTGGTTTTTCATATGGACAAAAAACTTTTACCAGTTGGCAAGAATGGACAAGTACACAATTTTAAGATTTCACTAGCCCTGAAAAAACATCATAATTTAACATGTGTAAAGAAACTTTATGATTAAATGTTATACTTTCAGCTACTGAACAAAACAGGCCAGAGATGTCCAGTCAACAACAGTGCCAGAGCTTCCAGGCTCTCATATAGTCACCATGACGACCCTGACTCCCATATAGAATCACCTGACAAAGACTACTACATGTATACAGACACTTGATACAAAATATCTATTATGCTTTGCAGTCCCTGACAAGAGGTCAAAAAGAGGTTATCAAGTCAATAAAAGAATCATGAGACAATGTGGTGACAAAAACTGTTAAAAAATGTTAAGTTATGAAACAGCACGAAGTACCAGTATACTTTTCAGGGGTGCGGAATTACAAGTTTTTCTCACTTGTGCATAGACAAGTGAAATAATAGATCAACTTGTCTGAATTCAAAATGCACTTGTCTAGAAGTTAATAAATTGAAAAAATATATTTAGAACTATGGTACATGGAACATACTATAAGTCTAGTTCGGTTTTATTAACTTGAATAATTACACAGTCACTGAATGTGTTATTATTCAACTTCTTTTTAACCATTAAGCCACTGATCCAAATTAATGATCTAACTAAAAATGCGACGATTTTGAATATCAGGGATATAACAAGTTCGAAATGAGTTAAAATAACAGATTCAGTGACCGTGTAATTATTTAAGCTGTGACAGGTTAATAAAATAGAACTATAGTGATAATGGTTGATAATGTTGAATATTTTTGAAACATAGAGACATTTACACTATCAAGTAGTCAGGCCTCCTAACAGGCCAAAACAAAAATAAAGGTTTTTATAAAGGCTCCAATGTATGAAAATAAAGGCCTTTTAGTGTAAAATATGAAAAAATAAAGAGTAAATAAAGGCTATTTTCGTCGAAGTTCACATTTCTTTATTAAACCCACAGTCATGCCAAAGTCATTTTTTGATGTTATATACTGTTTGAATTATGCAATATAATACATACCTTATTTAATGTGTATACCTATTTTCTCTGCATATTTATATCATACATAGCTCCTGTTTTACAGTGTAGGGAAAATGCAGAACAAAATCCATTACTTGTTTTAAGCTAGCACGGCAACCAGTGAGAGCAAATATAAAGGTTTTGAGTGAGAATTACAGGCTATTTTGGTGTTTTAAAGGTTTTCTGGGGAAATGTAAAGGTTTTAAAGGTTTGCTCTGAAATTTAAGGTTTTTAAAGGTTTTAAAGGTTTCACTAGGAGGCACGAGTAGTGCTGTGTTAGTATACTTACTACTTAAAAAATATAGCTTGTTCTGGGACAAGTGGAGTGAAAATACTTACTTGTCCGCAGACATAAATGTTCAAGTCGGGCGAATCTGGCATAGGAATTCCACACCCCTGCATTTGCATGTAGAGTAGGAGTTGAGAATACCACACAGCATCATGACTTACATTACTGTCCTGTTTTCTCAATTTTACATATTACTTAGAAATATAATCCACACCAAAAATTATGCGCAGTTTTCTCAACTTTCCACAGCATGCAAAATTCTCAACATCTACTGTATAGGTTTTTGGAGCATTGCAATAAAAAAGTATAGATTGTACACATTGACCAGAGGCAGACTTATACATTACAAACTTAAGTAACTATACATTTTTTTACTGATTTAATGTATACAAATTATATTTAAAGGTACTAGTTCACAGATTTGGTTTATTTCTTTTATAATTTCAAAATACCATTCAGTGTCTGTAATTGTGTAAAAAAATAATTCTTATTTTAAGACAAATTGACCTATACGTTGCAAGAAATATACAATTAAAGTCACAAAAATGCGCTAAAAGTGTCTATACCATAACATACGGGGTAGATATTTACTACATGAAACACCATTATTTGTAGATGTATGTCAATTTGCACTAAAATTGTCATTAACAGAACACTACTTTCTTGCTTTCAAAAATGTGTCCATACAGTTTTAATAGTTTTAGAAAAAGTTGATATAAAAGTTGAAATTTGTGAATGAGTACATTTAAATAGTATTTTTGTCTCAGGTAACTTCACAAGCTATTACATGTTTCAAACTTGTTAAATACATAAAGGTTGAGGAAAAGGTTTACAATTTTTTGCTAATCAACCAGAGACTGCTGGTCAAAAGCTATGATAATGTAATCATAGTATGAATATAGATGAAGTACCAGTGGCCCCAGTTTCACAAACAAACTTAGGCCACAACAAGTTGATCATATGTTCTATGGATTTTTCTGGAAAAAAAATGAGGCGAGCGAGCGAAGAAAAAAAATTAAAAAAGTCTTTATTCACTTGCTTTATATAGCGGTTTGACCAAAATTTTATGGGCGAGTGAGGAAATAATTTTTTTGTGTGTAAAAACCGTCAAAATTTAGGTGCGACAGAATCCATAGAACATATGATCAATTTGTTGTGGCCTTAAGTGCAAACTCAATAACAGTCTCAAGTAATTTTTGACCCTAAATAGTGTGTAAATACAGTTGGAATGGCTGTTATTAGATGATTATAATAATGAAAATACATAAAATGTTTCAACATAAAATAGCATGGGTTTTATAATAAACTTAAAGCCACAATCTCAGATTTCACTTGAGACTAAACTCAACAAATCATTAATAGACTCAAATCAACATGATTTAATTAAACCTTATTCTAACATGTCTGTCAGCTTCATTTTGTATAAAATGACTATTAACCAACTTTTTGGAGTTTCTAATCTCTCTTATATTTGTTGTAACATTGACTAAATTAGCTAAATTAATTATCAAAATAAAAAAATGAGTTTGAGTAAAAAGTTGAGTTTTTCATGAAACTGGGGCAGGTGTCTTGTCAATACAAATATACAAGTGTAAACAATAATTGAGCAAATATCAGTTTTAGGTATCTTATACTAAACATGATAAACAAAATGTCATCAAATGTGCTTGTCCTTAAAAACTATTAATGTGCTTCTCTACTTGCTAAACCTATTTATAAGCTGATCGAGGGGGGAGGGGGGTCAGGACCCAAAATGTACCAGTCCATGAGTGAATTTGAAGCTGTAAGTCATTTTTAAGTAGCATGAAGAAATTTTTCTTAAGCTCACTTTGCTAGCCTTTGTGCTTAACATAGTTCAAATGGTTATGTAAATTAAATTATGAATATGTTGAGATATTCTGCAAACAGTGAATAATGTGGTTGAGGTTCGAAACTTTGGACCCCCCTTAGAAAAGTTTGGCCCCCCTCTGAACAAAATCCTGGATCCCCCCTCCTATTCAATGTTTTTTTTTGTACAAATGTTTTGCATGTTTTCCTCAAATAGACTAAATCTTCTTAACTATCCTATGTAATACATGAAACTTTGACTCATCATATAATTATCAGAAATAAAATGTAACAATATTGCAACTGAGTATTTAAACTCTTTGAAACAAAAGTAACCTAATGATACATGTAAATATACATGTATATTATGCTAATATGTTCATCCATGGTGCAATGTATTTATAGGTACAAGTTAATTTATAAAAAGTTAAATCTCCAATATATAAATTTCCTTTGGTTAATATAAGGTCTAAAGTTTAATGAGTGCTCTTTATTTGAGTATATGTGGTGAGCATTTAAAGTAAGAATTTCTTAGAAATAAAATAACTTCTCCAGGTACAATATCATTTGTTCAAATTGTTTGACTTTGTCATTGCTCTATAATTAAATGAACTAATTAAAATTTTCAATGATCTATAAATAAATGAACTAAACAAAATTTTGAGTAAGTTATATAAAATATATCATTTTGAACCACATTTTTATTAAGTGAGTATATTCAGACATTCAAAGTGTATACATCTATATCTGATGATTTATAATTAAGGGAAATCAGCATTACATAGACTTGTGTACATAGACATCTTGACATATGGCATTTTACATACTGTGATATTCACCATTTGTATGCCATGTGACATGGTGTTGTTACTAAAATAAATTACCATTAATAATTATTCATATAAATATGACAATCATTCCAAAAGGCAAACTATTTTTTAATACACTGCCTTCAAATTTTACAACATGAACTCATTAAATGTATTGTATATCTTATGTCATTCTGTACATAGCAAAACTTCTGTTGACCAACATTTTATTATTTTCCATAATCAACTGTGTGCATTAAATCACAGAGACATATTATTACAATTTTTTTACACTGTGGTCACTAGATGCAAGACCAATACAGCATTATGAATTAAACAAGAAATGTAATGTGGAAACCACATCAGAGCCGGATTCAAAAACTTTAACACAAAAATTACAAAGGGAAATAATTCCATAATAAAGGCAGGTAGATTTGTGGTTACTTGCAAATTCTGTTTATCACATGGTATGTAATCATTGTATGAAGTTTCATAAAGATCTGACAATAAATGGCAGATATATCTGGTATTAAAAGAAAAACTTTAACACAATTGTAAAAGACACCAGACGATCGCCAGCCCACCCGCCCGTGTTTAGCCAAATTATAAGCCAAATATTTTCGTTAAAAAAATCCGGCTAAAAATATTTGCATATGTGACATAATCCATCAGGTATAGATATATACCTTTAAATGCTAGCTGTATCAACCCAGTAACAGAGTTGACTTAACCTCAGAAATAAACTTCACAAAAAGAAATTACAGAAAACAAATACCATTATCATAAACAAACAAATATTTCTTTAGTCAATAATAAAATAAAGCTAACTACTAAAGCAGAATTATATGACCCAATTATAGATATAACAATTCCTATGACCAATTTCAAACAACAAAGCTTTCACAACAATAGTTTTCATCTTTCTTCATCCAATTTGCATTGTTCATTGTACTATAATAGCCAGTAACCACATATAGTGTGACAATATTAACCTGAGCTTTAACTACCTAATTATAATAATTACACACTTCACTTACATTAAATCGTGAGTTTCCATATGCTTGTATATGGTTATACACATGTTTATAAAAATCTATGTAACTATAAATCAATTTTGTAAAAGTGGCATGATATTGTACTTAAAATTTTGGGCACATTAGTTTTGGGGTAAAATCCTCAATATTGTGGCACAGTTTCAAAGTATTTATTCTTATGAAAACAAAAATAATTGTTTAGTGCCTTTATTTTGCCAAAAGCTTCCGATACAGTGCAATTTACAAACGAAGACAAAAATAGACTGTAAATATTGAGTTTAATATATTCTTGGGTCAAGCTCAGGTTAATATTGTCTGACTATACCTAAACCACAAAAATGCTATCAACATATATTTATCATATATACATTGTACAGTGTCTTCAGTGGTTCAGGACGATTACTGTACAAGTTTATTTTACCTAATTGGTAAAACAAGTTCTCACAACTTAAATTAATCACTCTCTTTTCTTCCTTGTGGTCACCCAGTACAGAGCAGTAACAATAACGTTTCTGCTAAGTAAACAGCAAGGTAGCTTGTGGATGTGATTCAAACCAATGCAAATCTAGCTATCAAGTGATAACCAGTCCAACATTGAAACTGCTCAGCCACAGCTACTCCTTGACCACTATTCAGGACACTAAAATTGAGTTTAATTCAATCAACATCCAGGTATATCTCGAGTCTTCTTCCTTGTCCTCCAGCTCTGAGCAGCAATGATAAAGTTTATTCCCAGGCGGGTAGGAAGGATCTGAATATTGGGGCTGCAGATGTGGTGGGTATGGGAGGGGTGTCCCCTCCCTCCGGTTGAAATTTTTTCTGAATGTAAGCCTCTAAACTTGATTTCCAGCTCTTTCAGTACCCACCATTTAAGAACAAATCTTTGTATTATAACGAGATCTCAAGATGTTAAATATTTGTCATGAAAAATTAACTTGCGGCATGTTTGCTGCTGCTTGCCAGAATATTGGGGCCACGGCCCCTGAGGCCCCTGCTCCTACGCGCCTGATTCCTCAAGGAAACAATTAGGTGGTTTATGGATGTGATTAAAACCAATGGCAATCTAGCTATCCAATGTCCAACATCATTACCACTCAGCCACATCCTCCCCTTCTTGTTCAAGACAATAGCATTGTTTTTAGTTCCATCAACACTTTGTCCAATGTCATAACCACTAGGCCACGCCCACTCTCCTCGTTTAGGATAATGACCTTGACATTAATTCAATCAACATTCATTTATCACAGAGGCATCATCAGAGTATATCATAAAATGTTATCACAAAACATCACAATTAGCAATACTCCAGCGAAGATACTAAAATCACAGAGGTAAAGACATATGAAGTCCAGCTATACTTGTAGTTAGACTGGGTACATGTTTGACACCAGGGGGCGCCCAGTCTCCAACACCTGCACCAGTCATGGGGTTGTCTTGACGATTGAGTAAACGTCTTGATAAATGGTATGGTGACATTCTTTCTAGTTGTGATAACACCATTATGACTTGTCTGAAATAAATTATTGAAAATTATAAGAAAACAATTAAACATACATGACAATAGGTAAAAACATGAAATACATAATATAGATAGATACATGGAAAATAGGTTAAAAGTTTGGGAGGGAAAGTATGTGTGTGATGTTTGTTTAGATTTTACACAACTTTGAAACAGCCAATAGTCATTTACACTTACCTATGTAATGGTGATACACTTACCTATGTAATGGTGGTACACTTACCTATGTAAAGGTGGTACACTTACCTATGTAAAGGTGGTACACTTACCTATGTAATGGTGGTACACTTACCTATGTAATGGTGGTACACTTACCTATGTAATGGTGGTACACTTACCTATGTAATGGTGGTACACTTACCTATGTAATGGTGGTACACTTACCTATGTAATGGCGGTACACTTACCTATGTAAAGGTGGTACACTTACCTATGTAATGGTGGTACACTTACCTATGTAATGGTGGTACACTTACCTATGTAATGGTGGTACACTTACCTATGTAAAAGTGGTACACTTACCTATGTAATGGTGGTACACTTACCTTTGTAAAAGTGGTACACTTACCTATGTAATGGTGGTACACTTACCTATGTAAAGGTGGTACACTATCCACAGTAATTAGATCACCACGTGTTGATACAAGATTAGAGGAATCACTACAATCACATTTTATATGTACATTAGCGTGTGATAATCTATTTTCTATAACAAATAAACCACCACACCAACCATGCATCATTGTATAACATGTTACACCTTGTCTTATCTGAAAATATATATATACATACATGAATATCCCGAACTTAGCACAAAATGGTTGATACTTGCTCTTTTTTTAATTGAGTTAAGATTGTTCTGCATATAATTACATGGGGTTTCCCCATGTTTAGTAATGGACTGTGGCAAATCCTCATTAAAATTTGTCGCGGACGATTACATTGGGTTGAGCGCGCAAATAAAGGGATAATTACCACTGCAATTTATATAGTCCGCATTACGCTTTAACAAGCAGACGTTAAGAAGCAGGTGTATATCTTATCTGGTTTATGTAAGGTAAAGGTCCCTTAAATCGCTTCCATGAGTTGTATACAGCCATATACTCTACCAAAACCCCATGTCTGACAGCGCTATTGGCGCTTTGATTATTATAGTTATAGCATAACAAGTCAGTAGGGCAATTGGTAGAATGCCAGGAGTTAGAATCTCGTGTCTTGAAGTGCAAAGGAATCAAATCCCAACCAAAGCAACAATACCCTTCCATGAAAATGTGACAATAATGTAAATTTTTTCTCCATTTAAAAGGTGTATGGAGAAGCTGCCGGTCTTGCGAAAGGGTAGTCACCTGAGTCTGTAATGCAGTACACATAATTTTAATTTTGAATTAAGTTTCTAGAATGGGTTGCTAGTTCAAGCCTCATATGAATTGAATACATGCTTCCATAAAAATTCATATCTATTTTCTCCATTGATAAGGTATATGGCAAAGTTGTCACATGTGTGGAAAGGCAGGTGAATAATGGTTATAGAAAAAAGTCAAGGAAAGCTAAGTTATGTAAGCTGGTCACTGCAATGACCATAATTTGTGTAGACACTGAGTACAGCATTAAACCCAATAAAGTGGGAGCATTGGTCCAGTGATAGGACACATGCTTAGGGATCAAGAGGTCCCAGATTCAAACCCCACTAGGGGCACTGTTAATTTCCTTGAGCAAGAAATTTACCTACAATAGTTCCACTCCACCCAGGTGTAAATGGGTACTGTGGTGAATCGCCTGTCTGAAGGAGATTTCAATGACCAGGAGTTATTGTACTAAATTGTAAAGTTGACTGAATATGTATATAAAAGCAGACTTTAAACTGCACTGTTACTTTTTACTTTAACAATAAACAAGGTATTTATATAATGTTGAAACCACATTAAAGCTGGATTTAATAACTTTATCTAAAAAAACACTAAGGAAAAAAATCCATAATAAAAGCAGGTAGAGAGGTGGTCACTTTCTAATTCTGTTTATCACTTGGTATGTAATCAATGTATGAAGTTTCATAAAGATCTGACATAAAATGGCAGAAATATATGGTAAAGAAAAACTTTAACCCAATTGTTAACGACACTGGCCGCCCGACTGCCTGTTTTCGCTTAACTATTATTTTCATTGAAAAATCCAGCTAAAAATGACAATTTGACATAATACTCTCACCTCTTCACGTTTTCCCCGAGCTAAAGCTAATTGTATGACAGCATCAGCGTAGGCATGTTTATATTTACTTGGTGTTGTGTTGATTTCTTCAACCATTATAGCTTTAGATGAATGTAATGATAATACAAAATCTCTTGATTTCTCTGGATCATAATCTATTAAATAATATAACACACAGGAGTCAGTTGTATATAACATGTATTAAAAACCAAAATTTCATTCATATTCTTTCATAAAAGATTGCAGACATATGGAATGCCTAACCACAGAAAGTGATCCACTTTCATGCCGACTTCTTGATTCCCTCAATACTGAGTAAGTAAGAAATGGTTTCTTGCTGAAAGATGGATGTGATCTAACAATATGGAGAAGGCTATACAAGTATAACTAGACCAAGATTTACAAAATTTAAATTGGTTAAAGGAAAATCCAGGATTTTTGTGGTTATTTAGTCACAAATTCTTAATTTGATAATGAGATCCATATTTAGACCCTTCCCTATTAAGATCATCAATTTTGATGGTCCTAGTAGTGGAATTAATGTACATATTACAATGTATTATATATATTACATCATTCGGAACAACCTCAGCGATCATCTACGTAGATATACCTCAGAAATCAGACGTAGTAGGAATACAACCAGGTTATAAGGTCTGGCGATTAACTCGCTGACAAGTAGTTCTATTATTGTTTTTACATGGACATGTAAAGTCAATATTAGCCAACAACTTGCCTGCTATTTTACTAATTAGCAACAAAACAACATACAGAAGTCTTAATAATAGCAAATGGACAAGGATTGTCCCATATACAATGAAACACGACCACCTGTCATTTTCTTGTTTAACACTTAATAACATTGATACACGCTTTATCAAAACATTTCATCAGTACAATGTCTCACATGTCTTATTTCTGTGTAGACTATATTACCACAGAAACCAAATTCCATCAAATTCATGTTTTCTATGGAATCCATGTTAGATCTATTTTTTCAACTTATGATACCCAAGGTTTATCTGCCTAGAAGATCACCGAGGTAGTTCCGCATGATGTTACATAAAAAACAAGTAAATCTGTGAGCTAATGCTCACTAGTGATACCCCCACAGTGAGAAATATGACTATCATAATGTAACTTTCATTTAACGAAATCTAAAAATATGCGACAAACAGGAAGTAGATGAGCAAGGAGCATGAAATCGCTTTACACCACATGGGACTATGGGATGAAGCAATATGCAAAGTATTAGGCTGCTGCATGTTATAGTTGCTGAGAAAACTGCGACGGAAATACTGTAACGGACGCACGCACGCACGGACAAGGGTAAAACAGTATACCCCCCTCTTCTTCAAAGCGGGGGTATAATTATGTTATGATGTTACATATTAAAATATAATACATACCAGATGACCAATGATTAAATGATAAAGCTACAACAACATATTCTCCTGGTTCTAACATAGCAGAACAACCAACAAAACTCTTCAATTGTCTTTTACTACATTTTATCAACTTTCCGAAAGCTTGATGTGGCGATGTTGACTCTCGGAATATAAGGACACATAAATCTAATATTCCCTTGTGTTCCTCATTGCCTCTGTGAAATGAAATGATGATAAGAAGAGTTTTAAAGCTTTATTTGTTGCTGTTTTACTGTTTTTACACAATGCCATCCATAATCACCTTTAACCTTACCCTTTTTTAAATGAGTAATTCAGTTTTTAGACTTTTTTAGACTCCGAAAGGCTTAAGTAATACAATGTACCACGAATCAAAAACTATCGTCGAAAATGCTACATGTGTCTCTGATTTACTAAGCAGTCAATTTCTAGGCGATGAAAGTAGTTCCGTCATCTGTCTCGTCATAAGTGTACAGGGGAAAACTGTACTTCAATATTTTGTATGGCAAGAAGAGGAAAATAAAATCTTTATAATATTTGCCAGTAATACAGGGTAGAATAAACAACTGGACCACCCATCTGCAAACTAGATCCTTAATGTGTCTTACTCAAGCTTAATTAACAATTTTAAATGCACCAGTATGAAAACTTTGTGATCTTTTAAGTGAGGCTAATTTTTTACCCCAAGGTCATATTTTGAACATGCGTTGTACTTTCTTATCTAACTCTATGTGCACAGGTGAGCTAAAATACTAATACAGTCTACGAAATTAGCAAGTGACCAGTTGCCCGGAACAACCAATTTCTAGTTCAGGCAACTAAAAATTTCTTTCACTGAACCAAATTTCTATGAACTAGATATAGAGCTAGCTGCTAACATGACCTGTTCAGTCAACCACTTTTATATCCTAATTTTGTAGCCTGCTAATAAAAAAACTTACATGCTATAAATAATGATAATAATTACCTAATGCCTTCTTGAAATACTCCTATATCCACTTCTGTTGTATAAAATAAAGTCATCTTTGTTACTTTGGGAGGTATTGTAGAATTATTTGACATTTTACCTCGTACTCTTGTCTCATGCCAATGTGGTCGTACTTTACATATGTCTACACTGTCGAAATATCTGTAAATACAATAATAAATAATGTGAGATATGCATTTTATGTATAGTGTTGTACATGTATTGCATTGCATTTTTCGATTCTATTCTATATATTGTGGTGTGTTGCATTGCACCATCTGCCTCTTGGTGTTTAAATCAAAGGGAAGTAATAAGTATACTTTTAATGATGTTAAGTCCACCTTTAAGTTGTCTCCCTTTATGAAGCTAGGTTAACTAAAATATGATAATATATTTAAAGCTAAGGACAGAAGTATATATAGTAACAGCCTGTTATTTAATCCAGATAAAATGAATATATAATTTCTAGGCATGTTGGCAGGTAGTCTTTTATGAGTACAGCAAGGATTTTTCTCTTTTATCTGCAGTATGTTTGCATTGGACATATCAAAATATTCCAATATTTGTGGCTGACCCTCTGATCTGTTATACTGTTTCTGAAGCAAAGGTATAATACAGCATTTGTACTCCCTTGCCTTCAAACTGTCTTATATGGCGACGTGGTAGAGTGTACATGATTTGGTTCCAATTAAAACGCTGGATTTTCATCAGGAAACATTGTAGATGAGTATCATGATAACTTTGGTAAACAAATACAAACTTACTTGACAAGGTCAGTTAAAGCAATCCAGAACACACCTAAGCCTCCTTCATTTAGCATTAACTCTGCTTTAGTTTCTTTTGGTATTTTATCCCACATTTTACTAGCATCACTCCAATCACCTTTCCAGGAAAAACGACCCCATGGATTGCGTAACCTTAGCAACCTGAAACAAAAAAAATGCTATCTGAATAGCAAATTAGATATGTAAAGCCCTTGAGGTTCTTAGGCACAGTTATTTAAGTTCTGATATAAAGACTACATTGGGTTTAGCAAATTCATGACTTTTTTTGTCAATTTTCATGACCCTAATTTTCTATGTTAAGATTATTCTGATAATTAGACCATCCATATTTTAGGTTGTAATATAGAAAACCCAAGACTTGTTTTAAAAGACAAACTTTTTCAACACTCACGATAACTTGGAACCCATAGGTAGGGGCCAGGTTTGACCCTAGGGGCATAATTTGAACAACATTTTTAGAGGACTTTAAGGTGATACTACACGTCAAGTATAGTAACAACAACCTACACAGCATTTGGAAAGATGATTTTTTTCAGCAAGTGTTAATTATGGACCGACTCATAAAAGCACACCAAACAGACAGCCCACAATAGCTCACCTTCAGCATTTTGTGCTCAGTTGAGCACTTTGTTATCAGGTGAGAAAGTGAGCATTTTATGTTAATGCAAGAGTGAGCATTAAGTGTTCATGAGAAAGTGAGCATTTTGTGCTCATGTAATAAAGTGAGCATTTTGTGCTCAGGTGAGAAAAAGCGCATTTTAAGCTCAGACAACAAAGAGCACATTTTGTGCTCAGGTGAGCTTATAAAGACACACTACCACTTACTTATATCCTTCAATTTCTTTCACATCAAGTATAGAGTAAGCATGTCTACTTCTTAAACCTAATTCTTCATACTGATTATCTTCTGCTTTCATATGTCCTCCCCCACAAGATGCACCCATCAAAAATCTAGAACATAAAATGAAATATAAAATTTTTATGAACTAACATCACTACAATCATTCAAAGGGTGGGGCGGGATGGATTTCATGTTTGAAGACAGTCAACTGATTCCAGACCATTCTGGACTCCATTTTGTGGGTAAGACATTTTAAATATAATTTTGAGCCTTATTCAGCTCACCTAACCAAGCATTCCTGGACCTTTGCTGGTATGTAGTTCATGCAACTTTTGTATCAAGTAAACTAAATCTGTTTGATGGTAATATTCGAAATCGGCCTATGACCTTATTATACGGCAAAAGCTGTTGATGTCATTAGGAAGAGCAAAGCCTCAGCTTTGCGTGCCTGTATAAATCTGTGAAACAAAATTATTATTTATGGAGAAACTGGCCTCTGATGGAACTTGGTTGAAAAACTACCATTTTTGAGTAATATACCTTTCATGTATATATAGTGTTTTCGATTAGGGACCGTGCCGGCCGTCTGTGTTTTAACCCTATCTATGTTGTGTATTGATATTCTGCCAATCATGCTTCTACAATGCCTGCTGATAAGCCAAGCCAACGGTATAGTAGTTACAGTGTTTGACACTAACATTGTCTCAAGATTCCAAGGATCCACAAAACTTGAAGGAACCTCAGAGATGCTTAGCAAGGTATTCTGTCAGGATCCCTATAAATTGCCATGTTCTTACACATATTTGAGTTTCAAAAAATTGTTTATCACAATTTTTTATAGCAAATCTGTATCGAAAAATTGTTGTCTATAATTGGAAGATCCCCTAACGCTAAGAAGGATTCTCTAAAAAACTGACTAGTGTGTGATATAAAAGGTCCTTTAATTTTATCATCTTTGGCAAACATTAAATATTTACTTAGGTTATTGGTCACTTGAATCAGATCGGACAGAATAAGGTTCTAGAGGTTTCTAATTTTAGATAAGTTAAAACATGTATGCTTGAATTCACAGGGCGTGGGTACAAGCACTATATAAGGGAGCCCCAGTATGACTGTGAGGCCCTCAGTGGTTAGTCGCTGCTCTATGTTAGTACTATCCAGTTAAACGTAGTTTTAAAGATAAAGGAAACAAGTTTGGTGTTAGTGATTATATTACCTAACGTTTCCTCTGGATCCCACTTAATACAGTAAGTCTGGAACCCTGAGTTATATCATGTACATGCTCACATGACTCTTAAGCTGTTCTTTTTTTATGGGTAAATGTAAATTATTTTATTCTAAAAACAGGACTTTTTCTACGAACTTTTGGAGAGCACTGTATGCATAGATTTGTATATTTTCTGTAATCTGAATACCACACTTGAATACAACCTAGCACATAGACATTTCACAACATTCAAATTATTTCATACAAAAAGTTTAAGTTAAATACAAACAAATAGTAAAGAAATTTACTAACAAGGAAGTAAACATGAATTAAATATCAAACTGCATTTTTATCTTCTCAACCTAATTTTGAATAAGAAGTTAAAACTTCTAAAGAAAATAAACTTGAAATATGAAAATAAGGAAATAAAATCCTAAAGTTCAAAAGGTCAAGTCTATGGTTTATTCATGGACGGGTTTAGCTGAGAAATTTTTAAAGGTCTTATCCTTCAGATATAGTTAAAGTTTATTCAACTGTCAGTTGTGCATACATTGACCCTGCTGATTTAAATATTAGACATTTGTTTGATTACACCTCGTCATAATTACCGTGTGAATATATTTTTTATCAATCGTACATATAAAAGTGCTGTAGTGAGTATTTAAATCAGCAGGTTTAATGTATGCCCCACTGAAAGTTGTCAAAAATTTAACAATATTACAATGAAAAAGGTATGTTAAACAATAAGAATCAAAGTGACGGGTAAGTTCTACTTCAAACATCCTCCTTTATTTACAGACAGGTTCAGTAGATGAAAGTAATGGTTGTATCCATTTGTTATTATAAAGAAAATATGGGATGAAAAAATAAAATTTAAGTGAATTGTTTATACAGGCATGCCATAGTCCATACTACCCCCCTTCTTGGTGAAAACGTTTTACCTCCCCCCCCCCCCGAATTATTTAATGGATTTGCTCTTGTAGTAATAGTGACTGTTATAACAAGGAAACACAACTGAAACTAGTAAATCAAATATGGAAATTAATTGAAGTTGTTAATTAAGTATGACAATTAACATAACAGTTCACACGAAGATTTCAGCTTCCATAGAAACTTGCCAGTAAGCCTTTTTTATGAAAACTTTAGGTTAAGTTCTAGAAATCTCAATTTATGTTAAATGGGTATGTGCCTTACTCAGAACAGCCATTTAACAGTAGATACAAAATAAAAGCTTAAATATTAGGCTTGCCCAGAAATTGATTGATTTTAATAGTTTAAAACAGCTGATTCATTGCCCAATTTAAACTCTAAAAGTGAGTACACAAAACATTAAAATCATGATGTAAAACGTATGAAGGGAATTTTACCCTAGGTAGTATAAATTTGTATGTCCACAGTAGATCATTGAATTGTAAGACTTTTTTTGTTGCTAAACAATTCTCTGATGAATTATGTATTCTTATTTGTTCGGGACATCAGTCCTGAACAAATAAAATGTACCATAATTCTGACCCTTTCCCACTTTGAAAATTTACCACATCCAGAAGTAGTCCCTCAGTATATATGTATGACTGTATAGAGCAATTCAAAATGATCGTCTGCTATGACAAGCGCAATAATTCCTGAAATACACCTGTTAATCGGTCTATACTGAAGCGTATGTATAAAAGCTTAAGAGTTAAGCATCTCAGTAGAGCTCTTTATGTCGTATTATGTAAAAGAATGGTATCAACTATTCAGTCACGACCTGTTGTTAGTGCCAGTTGTCAGTAGAGATGTTACATCATCTTATGTAATAGAATGATTCTATAGGAAAAGATCGTAGTAAATGACTTTGAATGATGTCTGAATAGAGGACTACATTTATTTTACATGCAGATGCAGTAGAATAAATATGCATGAATGATTACTTATAAGCGGCAGTTATTGAATTGTTTTAAGAATGACCCCTTTGACTTGTGGTGATTGTGTAAAAAAAAACAGTAGTGAGTTCGCCTGTCCGGTTTACCTATTGTATTTATAGGTTGATTGTATAAAGTGTTTTGAATCGGAAAAGTGCTGGTCTACCTATCAAACTAATATCACTGAACTGTTCTTCGTGAAATAATGTTTTGTTGGAGCTGGAAATTGAATTCCACTTTTCAAACCTGAACAAATTCAGTGCCTTCAGCGCTTTGATTTTAAAGAAGTAGGAAATAGGATAGATGTACATGTTGTATTGATTTTGTTGCCACTAAACAAAATCTAGTCTGTAATGTCATATTAAAAAAGCATTTTGTCTGTATTGCTCTCCAAATTCCTCTTGAATGGCCTAATGTGTATGGCACTCAAATTGATTTTACTTTTTATCAATGCAATTTTTATCTTTAAAGCAAATAAATACTAAGCTAACCCTGTCTATTCTAGGCAACCTTGGAAATAAATAAAAACATTTCTAATGCTTAAATCCTACTCAACTTTGAATTGACCTTGAAAATAAAAGCCAAAGATCTACAAACAAAAGTTTATTTTAATTTAATTTCATTGCAAGATAAAGTATTTTTTATTCCAATTAAATTTAAATATAAGATAGTATATCAATATAAGTATTGATATATGCATGTATTGTAAACAGTGCAGCTATAGAAATCCAAACATTGTAACTCAACAAAAAGTTTTCATTTTACAATTTTCCAAGTGCTAAATATTTTTGCATTAAAATTTAGACTCAAAAATTCTAAAAGATTATAAGTTTCTGAGGAATATTTCAAGTCACACTATCATTATAAAAGACTGTAGAGCTTTAGAATATAAATAATAATTTTATTTCATTTTAATATTCTATGAGTATGACCATTTAGCCCACAAATAATTTAGAATACACAAATATATGTGAGATGAACAATCTTTACCACAAAATGATAAACAAGAGCACCGCTAGGCGGAGCATTATATGCCCGAAAGTGTTTATTTTTAGTTAAGTTATGCTCCGGAAACTGTTTTCAGTTTTAAGGTAATAGTGACCTTGACCTTTGACCATGTGACCCCAAAATCAATAGGGGTCTTCTACCGGATATGGACTATCATCGTATGAAGTTTGAATATTGTGAACCAAATGGAACTTAAGTTATGCTCCAGAAACTGTTTTCAGTTTTAAGGTAATAGTGACCTTGACCTTTGACCATGTGACCCCAAAATCAATAGGGGTCTTCTACCCGATATGGACAATCATCCTATGAAGTTTGAATATTGTGAACCAAATGGAACTTAAGTTATGCTCCAGAAACTGTTTTCAGTTTTAAGGTAATAGTGACCTTGCCCTTTGACCTTGTGACCCCAAAATCAATAGGGGTCTTCTACCCGATATGGACAATCATCCTATGAAGTTTGAATATTGTGGACCAAATGGAACTTAAGAAATGCTCTAGAAACTGTTTTTCAGTTTTAAGGTAATAGTGACCTTGACCTTTGACCTTGTGACCCCAAATTCATTAGGGGTCTTCTACCGGATATGTACAATCATCCTATGAAGTTTGAATATTGTGGGCCAAATGGAACTTAAGTTATGCTCCGGAAACCAAATTGCTAACGGATAGACGGCTAGACGGACGGACGGACACCAGGGGGTATAACATTATATGTCCGAAATTCTTTCGGGCATATAAAAATGACAAAATGCATCCATACACAAATAGTCTACAGTATCAATGTATGCACGTGCAAAAAATTTATCCACTGAATTTTTCAAGAAAATAATTTTTGATGAGGATATTTGCTGTGTTTCAAGTAGATCATTGGTTTCAAAAAAACTATTTTCAAATTTGTTGTAAATATATTCATACAATTTATACTAAATATGGCTTATTGTGAATGCTCTAACTTACATGTCTACCTTAAATTTGCCTTAACATTTAGTGTTGGTTAAGATAGATTATCAAGGAGGAGAACATTTTAGAAAAATACTCACAAATATACATATGCATTAAGTCTTACATCTTTGGATCGTATTATTTTTTTCTCTATTTTAAGTTATTGTACGCTATAACACTATATGACTAAGTGTATAATGTTTCTTTCATTTGCTCTAATTTGAAATTTTATATTGATGTTAAATTGTTTACATGTTTATAAATCACTGAAAAGTGGACATAAAGAGTATATATATTTATAATCATGGTAGCAGACCTGACTACAAATCATGGGGTCATGGATTATAATCATAGGCGGATCCAGGATTTCTGGTTAGAGGGGGCGGAAAATTCTAGTTAGAGGGGGCGTAAAATGAATAAGCAGAATGGGGTTCCAAGGGGCCATAAGGGCCTCGAATGGTCCAGGGCAAAACACTGACCAGAAGACCAGGTGACCGGAGGCCCGGGAAATTCCTTAGTTTTGGTTATTTCTAAGGGATTCAGGCACATTTTCAGAGCCTCAACTATCCTTTTCCATAGTATAAAATATAAAGCATCTAGATAATTATTTCATGTAATTTTCTTAAAGCCGCTGAATCATGTTAGCTAGCTGTAAAAACTTTACAATAATGAAAGGAATTGTTTTATGATGTATGCTATGTTGCACGCATAGCATGCGAAATTTTTTTGACATGTATATATATATTTCTTATAAATATCATATTTCATGATAGAAAACAAACTTTGCTTGGGCAATTTTAGGGGGGGCGTACGCCGGGTCCAACCCCGCCTGGATCCGCCTATGATAATATATATAAAACAACCTACTTAGATTCTCTACAACTTAAAAGTTGAGCCCATATTAAATCTAGATCAATAATGGAAGCTTCATTCTTGCTTACTGGAATATAGAACATACATAAATATGAATACTTTATAATTATGTGGGAGCAATTATTGCAGTCTGTATACATGTTTTACTGAAAGTAACCACTCTCTCAGTAAAATTTCTAGTATTTGATTCTCACTGTGAGTTTGATAATCAATATATATATACTTTTATTTATTATATACATATCATTTAATGCTGAATGAAAAGACTCCCTGTCCACAGAAACAATAAGATAACTCCCATTGAATTTTTAAAACACTGTGGATCCTTAGAAAAACCTATAAATCAAACAAAAAGATCACTGTGCTGCAGTTTTTAGTTTTTCTAAGGTTTCTGGTTAAGGCTAAGAGTTCAACATTCTGCACAATGTTGCACTCTGTAGAAAATCAATCAATTTCTGACATCATAATTGTGAAACACACTGACACAACATAATAAGAACAAGTAAATCTGTGAGCTAATGCTCACTAGTGATACCCCCGCAAAAATGTAAAAATATGCGACAAATAGGAAGTAGATGAGCAAGGAGCATGAAATCGCTTTACACCACATGGGACTACGGGATGAAGCAATATGCAAAGTATTAGGCTGCTGCATGTTATAGTTGCTGAGAAAACTGCGACGGAAATTTTGTAACGGACGGACGCACGCACGGACGAGGGTAAAACAGTATACCCCCCTTCGAAGCGGGGGTATAAAAATATAATATTTCTGTAAATAATACAAAATTACATGATATCTACACCAACAACTAATAAGGTAATTGAGGTAATCAAACATCAGTCTTTCTCTAATAACTCTTTTTAGACAATTAATTGAGTGACATCAAATAGACTTATTATAGCCCACAGAATAACTACTATCTTCCTTTTCCCCAAAAAATTCCATTTGATTCTGTGAGTGATCATCGTTAGCATCAAATCATGTGCAAAAACATTTGAATCATGCTTTCTTATATTTTGGTTGCTGCTAGAATTTGGCGAAATCAGAACTTCGTTTAAAGTCAGAACTATACACCCTGAATCTATTATTTTCATTGTGGACCCAAGAGAGACCAGTTAAGCAATTGTTATAAACTGTAGTACCTTGTAAAGCTATACTTTCACATGGTTCCCCAGTTAACGTAGATAATCCTTCTATACATTTACCAGCTATCAAGGCTTCATAGCATCCATGTAATTTAGCCATAGCTTTCTCTATCAATGGTACCCATAATTGTTTTCTTTTAGCCTGTGAATAGAATGGAAAATATTGTAATAAAAACATCGGACTAACAAGAATTTTACAGTCAATACAAGTTTGTGAATATCATCCACTGGTAAACGTGAACAGCCAAGAAAGTTCTGGTCAGAGTACATAAAAGCTGACATGAAGACATACAAGCTGCACAACAGTGCTCCTCTAGACAAGGTTACATAGAGGACAGACATTCTAGCCGGCAGCTGTCTACCCCAGTCTCTGGAACACCGGCATCAGATGACAAATAAACTATCCAATTTGATTTGATTGATGAATAAAATATGTCAATTTAATTAAACAATAGTGATGAACCAGTGGTTTTTTTCAGGCCATTTTGGGGCCGATATTGGGCCCCATTCCCCTCTCCAAAGAGTATATATTTTTCCCCTTCCCCTGCCAAAGTGTCCTAAAACTTTTGTACTTTTTATAGCATTTTTACCCATTCCTCAAGCATTACAGAGAAATCACAGATGAATATATAGGTTTAATAGTTGAAATTTCATATAGGTAGACAGAAATGTTACTCTGTTAGAGGATCCATGTAATCTCAAGTATTGAAAAAAATTTCCCCTAATTTCGTTTTTGTCGCTATTCTCCCCTCAAAAGGGGCCCAACCACCTTTCCCCAAGAGTGAAAATAAACACCGTGAACCAGCAATCAAATTTTATTTCAAAGATGAAATAAAAGATAATGAAATGTTTTACAACATACATTTGTATTTCTTTATGAATTTTCAGTTATAGGTCACTGTAGAGCTAAGAACATAATCTTCACTTAGTGGAAATTATGAAGCTAAAAAAAGAATTGCAATTTCCCCAACACTGCTATGGTAACCAAGATTTGGGATCAATTGACTATTTCTCGCAGCAAATAATACAGAAAACACTTTGGCCTAGTTTGAGCTATGTAACACGAAACAACAGAGTAAAAGTATTCTAAATGCCAAATCGCAAAAAAGGATGTGTCAAGTCAAAACGAGTAATGGTTGAAAGGTTTATTATAAACACTTTATACTGACCTGAGAGAAAATAAGCCGACCATTCTCATTACAAGGTAATACATCATCTATTAAAACAATCTGCCATATACCATCCTTACATAGTCTTACTTGATACACACCCTCTGGACAAAACTCCTTTGTTAAAATTATCTTCTGTATAAGTTCGGGTTGTTCTGCTAGAACAGCTAATGCGCTTAAAAACCTGAAAAAAAATACAGAAACACATGATTGCGGAAATTTCTCCAGCATCCAAATTCTGAAGTAAATTTCATTTCTGTGACAGTCTAGGCAAATTTCAATATTGATATTTTCATAAAATATTTAACCATGTTTGTTTTTTATGTCAGGTTTTAAATAAATTTAATAATGAAATTATGATTGTAAGTCAGTAGAAAAGGATTACTAATGTAAATAAATATCTAATCTGGGCTGTTAATACTCTTCCATAAAAATTTGACAATTATGTTGATTTTTCTCAATTAACAATGTATATGGAGGAAATGTCGGCCTTGTTGAAGGTTGAGAGCACTTGTTATAGACGAAGGTCCAGGAAAGCTAGGTTAGAGCGGGTTGTTGTGAAAATTCAAATGAAAATAATTTATTTAACATGGCAATAAACCCAATAAATAAAACTTACCAACAATTTCCAAGTTGTCCCTGTGATATATCATCAGGCATCGGTTTTCTATAAACAAACCATGGAACTTTATCTTCTGATTTATGTGACCTTATTTCATGACATCGTAACCATTGTACCACACAACCAGCCAGGTGACAACTTGGATCTCTATACAGTGAACGTACTGTCGGCGGAAATGAATCATCCACAAATTTATATTTCTCCTGAAGTATTTAAATCATCATTCAAAATTTGTTAACATATAGCTTAAATATATGCATATTGTTACAATCAATCAATTTCAAGATGGCTGCCTCAGAAACAAAATGGCTGCAATTCATTACAAAATGCAAGCCTTCAAATTGTTGTTATCATTATTATAATGTTATGCTCATAAGAATGTGAGAACAAATAATTGTTGCACATTTTAAAATGTATGCAGCATTATAGGTCAGTAGCAGCTTAATACACTTTAGTCTTTACAAAGTTTTTGCTTCATTATTACAAAAAATCTCATAAAGTCTTCATAGGCCTAGATGATTTACAAATTATTAAATGCAATTCGAGGGTTGCCTGCAAGACTGTAGTAAGAGCATTGCGTTAAAGAGCGAGTTACTACAGTCTTGCAAGCAACCATCGAATTCAGCAAATTTGTTTATCATCATTATAAGGAAATATTGGAAAAAAAAAAAAAAAAGAACAAAAAAAATAAATTCCAAATCTCACCTGACGACAAAACAGTCTGATATGTTCCCATAATTCCCTGGCCTCACTATCTTCAATATCCCTGAGTTCAGTAAAAGATGAAGATTGTTGACGTTGTAAAGAATGTTTTAATCTAATAGTTCCTCTAAATGATTCTATCCTGTCGTCTGCTCCACCAGACTTCAAATCATAGCCACAGACTTTACAGGGTCCAGAACTCACAGAGTTCAAGTAAGTACAAACTGAACAGTTAAATCCTTCAGGAGTTTTATCAGACGTACCTGCAGCAGACATAGATGGTTCAACTTTAGCAGATTGTTTTTTAGTTTTAGCGGGAACATCAGATTTCTTTTTAAACTTGACTTCTTCATGTGGAGCGTCTATTTCAACCTCATGTTTGGCATCTTCCTCATTTGTATCAGCTTTTTTCTCATCGGTTTTGGAATTATCTTTACTATCATCCTTCTTATCAGTTTTAGAATCAGTCTTTGGTTGCTTAGCAGCATCAGACACACTTTTCTTAGTTTGGCAGACGTCACATACATTATTTTTACCCATATTCACAAGTGTACAAGTTGAACACACCCATTCTTCTAATTGTGCTGCCTGTAGAGTATGACACATTTTACACGCTTTGTCTGATTTAGGATTCTGATAAGTACACATTAAACATTCCCAAAATAAACTCTCTTGTGCTTTCTTCTCTTTCTTATCAACAGCAGTGTCATTATCTTTACCAGCACTTTTACCACTTGAAGGTTTAGTAATAGGGATAACTTTTTGTTGAGGTGGTTTCTTAACAGCTGGAACACTACCTGGAAAAGCAGGCTTTTTAACACCATCTGATGTCTTTGGAACTTTGGCTGAATTTTGAACTGCCTTTGGTGCATCTTTTGGACTAGTTTTGTCATTTCCATTTTTCAACTCAGCAGGTCTGACACCTGTTAAACATATAGGACATTTTTCATCATTTATAGAGTTATTTGTTGTAGAACATTTGTTACATCTCCATGTTTGTGGCTTGCTGTTCATCTTACCATTATTAACAGCACTAGTTGTCTTTGGTTTTGTGATCCCTCCAGCCATATTAAACCGAGTTTTATCAGTATTAGGAGAAGTAGGTGTGGTAGAAGGAGGGTATTTAGAATAGTCAATGTCAATTGGAATTGATTCAGGAGTCGGAATTTTCGGTTGTCGTGGAGCTTCGCATATAGAACATTTATTTAAAGTTAGAGAATTCTGTAAAGTACATTTTGAACAAGACCAAAAACTGTCACTTGAACTTGTTTCTGAATCAACGGAAACTTTGACTTCCTCAGTTTTAGGTTTATCACTTTTACTTTCAGCAACTTTGGATTTATCAGAATCTTTGGGTTCAATATCAGTCCTTTGCTCAATTAGTTCTACGTCTGCTGTTTTTTCAGTATGACAACAAATACAACTATCAAAATATTGATGATTTGCTGTCTTACAAGTGGGACTTGGACAAATCCACTTCATGACAGGACTAGATGACCCAGTTTTTTCATCAGGTTTAGTTTTTGCTGGAGATTGTTTTGGCACTCGAGGTAGCTTGCCTTGGTTAGCAGAAGGTACAGGTTTAGACACCTTTTTCAATTTGTCACTATTGGTTTCATGATTTTTTGATATTCTTCCACCAGAAGCAGATTTGTTAGTTGATTGGGGAACTACTTTCCTTGCAGGCGTAATTTTCCTTACAGGTTTATCTTTATTGTCTTTAGATCCATCTTTTGTACTATCAGGAACTTTTTTCTTTACATTATTACTAGCTATTGTTCCATTAGATGTTGGTACAGTTTTAACATCATCAATATCTGCATCCTGTTCCAGACCATTTTTAGGTAAATTTCCATTTTCTACAGTTTTAAACACTTTAGGGGGATCATTTGAATCTTTTTCAATAAAACCAGGCTGTCCTTTTTCTACTTTATCAACTTTAAACACTTTAGGTAATGGTGATGTTGAATCTCTTTCAGGTTTAAACTGTTTGAAAAAATTTGGAACATTTTCATCCGAGTTTGATCCTTTTTTTGTCAACTTGAAAATTTTACAATCATCTTCCTCATCGTAAGGTCTTTTAGTGTGGCAAACATCACAGGCATTCAGTGAGCGAGAATTTAAAAATGTGCAAACATTGCAAGCCCAATTTACTTCATCAAAATCCATACTGTTTTCTGAAATAAACAAATAATTCTTATATTAATCTCTGGAAATGTTCATATCAAAATATGTTAATACATTCAACATTGTATAACTATTATTCAAAGGTGTAAAACTTTTCACTTTCACATGTGTGTTCTCATCTCGTCAGCTTACAGAACACTGTTCTAACTTTTACAAAAAAATCACTTTTTTGCATTTTTTAAATAATTCTGTAATAAACATCTAAAAATAAATAGGTTTAACTAGATATTGAATTTTAATGGCCAAATGGACCAACTTTGGGATTTTGCTCCAAATGAAAAATTGTTTGTTTTTCATGCAAAATTCTAGGCCACCTGAAAAGTTTTGTAAAACAGAGTTAAAGCTTTGTGTGCATTAAGTTAACCATATTTCCATGGGTAAAAGTTCAACAATTATAAAATCCCTAATTTTCATGATTTCAGCATCTTTTTTTACATAGGAAAAGAACCCTTTCTCAGAATAAAAAAACATAGAATTCAGGAAAAACCTTGACGACTTTTACCCATAACTATTCATTAATCTAGGGTACAGGCAATGAATGACTTCAAGGATTATAAATTACAAAACTCCAGTGAATAAAGGAAAAAATATTGAAAAGTTAATAAAATAGTTCCATATATAAAGCATCAATAAAAATTGTATGATAAAATGTATATATGTTAACTAGATATAACTTACCACATTTACATTCTAAATTATTAATCTGTTTATACATAGAGGCAAGATCTCACACTCAATAAATCACTAATAAGTAAATTATATAGATCTAATATTCATATTATACACTAGTCAATGAGATACTGGGGTAGTCAGGGGTTGCAGGAAACATTAAACAAATATATACTCTCACTATCAGAAATAGATGTAAGGTATAGTTCTGTTATATTAACCTGTCACAACATAAATAATTACACGGTCACTGAATTTGTTATTTTTAACTTCTTTGAAACTTTTTATTTCAACGATATTCAAAACTGCTACATATATAATTAGATCATCAATGATTAATATGGATCGGTGGCTCAATGGTTGAAAAAGAAGATATTAATAATAAACATTCAGTGACCGTGTAATTATTCAAGTTGTGACAGGTTAATATAACAGAATTATATATATACTGTATACTGGTCACAACATTATGTAGTATGAAATATCAAAGTTACTGACAGCACCAAAAAGATTTTTGTGCGCATTAAAATTTAACAGATATCAAAGAAGGAAAACCAGTCTTTCTAGATGACCTTGAGACGAAATTAAATTGAAGGTCAAGGTCACATGTTTTCTGAAAATAAATTATTGAGCACATCCTGCTCAGCTGATATTATAAAAAAGATATTGTACATAGAATAAAAGGTAATATGATAACGCTGTCAAGGACATATAACATGTATTCATTAATTAATATATGCATACCTCGATCTCTTATACATTGATTACGTCAAACTCTTTAAACCAGTCTATGTGTATTGTGAATATCTTTAACTTGACTTAACGGTTTCGGTTTAATTTATCATTCTTTAGGTTAACATAACAAAATACAGTGAAAGACCTTATTATAAGTCATACATAAGATTGTTTATATATTTCTCACTGAAAATGAATAAAGAAAATTAGTATAAAGAATATTTGGACCAAACAAAACAATGATAAGAAATAATGATAAATGAATAAAGAAAATATTAGTACTGACAACAGTAACTATGACAGGGCTTATTGATGATATTAAATATCAACTTACATACAACCAGTACTTTTAGACTGTTCATCAACTTTTTTATTTAGTCATTTATTGCAGCATACTTATGTCACTTTCACTTAACCAGAACAGAACAGAACTATTATTGGCAGGACACATTGGTGTTCATCCCAATTACAATACTTTAGCAGTGTAAAACATGTAGTTATGTTTTTCCCTGCCCAGTCTTTGCCCTGGGAAGAAACTGACTGGAACACCCATAAACAAAATGTATACATACAAAGATTTTATAGACGAAAGATATAGAACTAAATTATTTTTTAACAATGAGCAGACAGCTTGAAGCATGGAGGAAACATTGTGTTTACAGTGAACATTGAGTATAAGCCAGAGTTTTTTTTCCCATATTGGAGAAGAGGCACACTTGTTGTTTCAATTTCGTTGCTAAGGAAAGCAAAATTCAAGTACATTCCAAATAGGGGAAAACTGCATGAGAAAGGGCCTGTTAACAGCCTCAGTCCAATAAGAAAATGGTGTGAGGCCCTGCAAGCTTTACCAAGGCCATGACTCTTACCCCCCCCCTCCATCTCACTAGAGATATTCTTTGTCTGAACTTGCATTATGAGTCAGCTTGTATCCAACTATAACATGATGTGGTCTAGTCTACAAGTATATATACATTTGTATAAAACATGGTATTACATGCATTCCACAGCATCATTAAATCAATACCATATGATAATAAAACCAGTGATATGTGACTCACTTAATCTATTGTGATACCCTAGAATGTAATGTATGTATATATTAACATGTATGGTTAGGTTTCAACAGTGAACATGTATGGTTAGGTTCAACAGCGAACCTATTATACAGGGTAGCATTTTGTAAGTTTTAAGGGCATAAATGAATGATGAGTCAATTTTGTCTCTTCAGGTCAAACCTTAGAGTCATGTCAACACATTGACAATTTAGGTTATTTTATAGCAGTCAGGGCACTTAATAACCTAGCTTTTCTGAGCTTTCAATGAATAGAGGTTATTTTGTGATCATTATGTTTAAACATTTTCACATAAATTAGTTTATTTGTTTATTGTCTAGACTCGGCACTTAAAGAAACAACACTTTAATTGGTAAACAGTGAAACTATTATTATAATCATCATCATCATCATAATCGTCATCATTATAACTATTTCATGTTCTTGCACATTCCTGTTCCTGGATGTTGAATGGAGGTTTAATTATATCATGAACTCCACATGAAAACATGAATGAATAAAATCTTAATAGAATCAAAGAATTATTACAGTTAGATATCATAAGTTAGATCTGATATTCAAGTTCTTTCACTCAAGTATTCAAGAAATATTTGCACATTAAGCTAAACAAACAATCATAAAACGGAAGGGAACATTATAAGCAGAATAAATATATCATTCTATGTAACAATTTTAATGCAAATCAATAAATATCTTGTAGCAATCATGTATGTTGTAGCAATGCCCTGACAATGCTGTTAAGGAAGAACCAGGCAAAGAGTTTACGTAAAGTAGATCCCGAAACCAAATGTACCAGTGATTTATTTTTACCCCAATTGAATGGGGGCTGATATTCTGCCTTTTCCCAATTGAAAACAATGATACATTTACTTACACACCACTTCCTTTGTTTAACATGGGTTTATATAATTCGGAAACACCTAGTAAAACAAAAGATTTCACGTGAGCGAGTTGTTCTTTTTCACGTGAGCGAGTTGTTCTTTTTCACGCGAGCGAGTTGATATATAGATATCAACACGGCTATGTGAAAAAGAATAACCTGTCCTGGTGAAATTTTAATTTGTGTATTCAATGGAACACAGTCTACGCGTAAATTTAGAATTTAAAATAAACACAAACTTATTAATTTTAAACTATTATCTTCACTAAAAACTTATTGTATTTCCATGAAATGTTTATTTCAAATTTTCGAAAATAAATACAGAACTTAGGATTTCTTCATAAGACATGAAATGTGAATATGTTGTATTTATTCACCCAATGATGTTAGTAGCAATGTTAAACAATCTACAATACTCCAAGTTCTGGCTCATTGAATATCAGTATAACTTCCAAATTAAATATAAACGAGAATAAGTATGTAAAAAAACACTGTTCATAACTATGTCTAACATGAAAGGTGTAAAATTGTGTAATTTTCCGAAAATGAGATTGTGTAATTTACTGAAAATGAGATAGCAGCATTGAATAAGAACAAAATATCAGCCTGAATAAAATTAAACAATATAATGAATCCAGAATCTTATTCATGTACATGTATTTATTGTTGATATAAACCTTGTGCTACCAATTTTCTTGGTTAAAACAACCTGGCTTTGGACTTCTCAAAATCCTCAAACGCTTCGTTGTTCTAACTCAGAAAACCCTTACACTCAGTTAATATCCTTTACTTATATTCCACCAAATATGAGGTGTACAAGATGAATTTTGGAAGAATATGACAGTAAAATTCATACCGTAAAAATCTTGATTTAAGCCCCCGGAGCATAACATTTTTTAAAAGGAGAGGGCATTTATGAAAGTATAAAAATCCGAACAGGGGCATTTTAAAAGAGTTAATATAAAAAGGGAAATTTTTATATTAAATACGGTATGGTAATTGTTAATTGAGATTTTATGGTAATTTAACTGTGGTAAAATCTCTAAAAAAAGACATTCCGAGTTCTAAATTCAAATCTTGCGTCCAACACGTCATAGTGATCATGCAGCTCTAATACTAACATTTCAGCCATATTATCTTTAAAAAAACCTTTTACACAAACTTTTAATATTTTTTACAAAAATGCAAGATTATATTGAAAAGTTTCAGGAATGAAGCTTTTACCCACTTCATGTGGTTTCAAAGTTTATATTTATTATAGTGTTAAAATTGAATAAATTACTGAATAATTAAAATGATAAACTTGCCCTAAAATATATTGACATGTAAAATATTGAATGACATATCTGTATGAATTTTAAATACAAGAAGTAAAACAGAAATCTGAATAACATTAAATCATAATAAAAGGTCAGAGCAAAACTGTCTACATCCTTCTTTAGTTATAATTATGTAGTAAGACTAGTTTTGCACTGACAAAATATGATAACTATATATTATATTTTCTACCAGAACTTCCTTCAATAAAACTTTAGCTTTTATACATGTACAATTTATACCAACATCATGTACATTTCGCTGGTTTAGCGGAAAACGGTCGTAACTCAATACAGGGAAAAAGTGAGTTACGGCCGTTTTGCACTAAACCCACAATATCATGTCTTATATCTTCACTAGCACTAGCTGATTTGTTATGTTTTATAGCAATATGCAACTAGCCCAACTTACATGAAATCAGTAATTTTCAGCCCAAATCAATTTTCACTAGTCCCACACTTCATCTTTGTGGGTTAAGACAATAATTGCATAGTATATAATGTACAAGTAAAATGTTTAAGTAAAACAAACCTCAACATTTGATATCCGTAATCCTCATGACACAAACCTTTTCTTTAAAATCCACTAACATTAAACCAACTTGGTAACAACCAATACAAACTGACATTTGAACAAGGTAGTAAAAAAGTGTCACGTATGACTATTTAAAATGTAACATACTAATGTAAATATATTAGCATTTTTTGACCTATATAATATATTGACCAATGTAATAACATAGAAGTATATATTTGTTCTGAAGTTTGTACAGTAGATTGAAATATTGGCAAATATATAGTATTTCAGCTGTGGATCAAGTGAACAGAGGAGGGGGCTGCAGCCCTGAAGGGATATTTAATACTGTTGCAATAAATGTTTGAAATTGTACAGTGCATGGCTCAACATTTAAGTTTTTAGAGTAGGTTGCTCGATTAGAAAACCAGCTATATATCTAACTAGCCAAAATCAAATGTTTAATAGAAGAAACAAGTTGCCCGACCCCAAATATAGGTCATCAGGGGCAATCGGACGACCTTTAATGTTGAGCCCTGTAGTGTATTGAATTATGATATTTTTATGTCCAAACTTCTCTGAATATTCATAGGTCAAGCCCTGCCCCCCTTCTGCTCCTCAAGAAAATTTTTTGATCTGCCCCTTTTACTTTAACTTAGTAACCAATGAAACAAGAATAACAGTATAAAAATATTACACTGGATAGATCATTAAAAAACCTCCCCACACGCGGATATTCACATTATTTTATGATAGCAATTTATATTGTAGTTCAATAGTGAAGCAAATAGCTCTGGTTTGTTTATTTGTAAACCATTCTATAGACCACTTCCTGATTGAGCAAGCTTATCAAGGCATTCTTTAGATAAATGTTTGACACATGGGATCAGAATATAGCATTTATTATTATATGAATTTCCCCCCTTATTTAGCCAAGGTCTATTAAGCTTTAAGCATTTTCTAAAATAATGCTTTTTAAACCATGCAGTTTTTCATAAATGATTTTCTCATTTTCAAAAATCAAAGTTTTGAAATACAGAAAGACTTTTGTGCAAATTGAAACTTTACAAATCCATACTAATGATTACTCTTTTCACATAAGACTCAAGCAAGAATCAAGCAGGGCAAAATTGCGGGCGAAACGTTTATTCTACCCTGTATTACTGGCAAATATAAAGATTTTATTTTCCTCTACTTGCCATACACAATCTTCCCCTGTACACTTTGCATACAAATTCTGTTGGTTCATTAGTGTAGTAAAATATAATAAATATGGTACAATTCTGTAAAACAACTTCAACTTCAAGTAATTCAATAAATGACCGCGCAGTATCATTACATTAAACAGATCTGAATAGTCAGATGACGAAATTACTTTTATCGGAACTACTTTTATCGCCTAGAAGTTGACTGCGTAGTAAATCAGAGACACATGTATCACTTCGCAGGTTAAACTGGTCTGGCATTTTTGTCAATAGTTTTCGATTTGTGGTATATATCATAAGCCTTTTGGCGAATTAGTCTAAAATGTCAGTGATAATCATGTTCCCAAAAGTCAATGGCTCAATGCATCTTCCGAATGAAGGGAGAAAGGGCTCCAGCTAATCTAAAGGATCACATCCAGATGAGAGGTCAGGTCCAGACAACTTTTTTTCTTTTAGTGAGGACAGAAGGGATCATTTAGCCACAAGACATTATTGCTGATAATTTTCATGAAAGGGAGTTAAAATTTAAAGATAAGCTGCGGCCAGGATTCATACCTGGATTATCTGTGTAGTAAAAAGGAGGTACTATAATTTCATCTAGTTGTTCAGTCATATGAAAAACAATTCAGAATAAAATTATCATTATATACTTTGTCAAAGAAAAATGCCATCTACAACTTTTGTTCATCAACCTATACACATCCCTGTATATGTGAACCTCAGTGACATACGAACTTATAATCTATCAAAATTTATAGTTGTGAAAAAAACTACTGTGTAGTTAAATATTATTAATTAAGTATTTTCATCTAATTAGAACAATCACCAAAAGTCAACAGGTTATGACCTTTTATACCATCTTTCATGTAATAACAGTACTCTCAGAAGGTCACGACCAACTGACCTTTACATTATAAGTAAGATGCCATTATTTTATACAATTAATGACTTTTAATACCAATGAACTAATCAATTAATTCTAACTCTTGTCCTTTCAAACAAAGAAACAGAATTGAAGTTTGTAGAACAGTTTTATAGTTTTGAACTGTCTTTTCAATTAATCACCAACAAGGATATCAACAGATACTGTAACATAAATAATTAATCAGTCTGGAAATTTTACATATAACAACTGAATAATAAAGAGTGAGAAAACTCTTTTTAGATATCTTCTCTACGATTTCTTTGTAAAATCATAACAATCCAAAAATAATTTTAATCCTTTCACTCACAGTGTCCACTTTTGTTCCCTGTATGTGATTCTAATAGTGTCCCTTTTGTTCCCTGTATGTGATTCTAATAGTGTTTCTTTTTTGTCCCCTGTATGTGGTTCTAATAGTGTCCCCTTTTGTCCCCTGTATGTGATTCTAATACTGGTAGTGTCCCTTTTTCCCCTGTATGTGATTCTAATAGTGTTCTTTTTTCCCTCTGTGATTCCAATAGTGTCCCTTTTTGTCCCCTGTATGTGATTCTTATAGTGTCTCTTTTTGTCCATTAAAATGAATGAATACTTGTAGTCAAAAGGGGATGTAGAAATGATTTCAGAAATATCAGTCAGAGAATAAGCATCGTGAAAGTCCAAAATTTTCAAAATTCGAAATTCCTGAATTTCGTTATGTTTTCAGCACTTTATATAGGAAAATAAGTCGTTCTCATGTTTGAAAAGAACTTTAGAACCTGAAAACTTTCACCAATGAATAACTTTAATAAGTCTGAAAAGGTTTTTGTTAAAGTAGCTTTTATGTCAACAGGTAAAAATTTACTCCATGACTCTCTTGTGTATGTTCAGAGAGGAGACTAGTCTAATTTTTCATCCAAGAAATCTTTTAAGGCAAATACTTCTGTCACAATGTATTAATTACTACTGAGAAACAATAGGGAGAATTGTGGCAGGTAATTGAATATAGTTATAGAATGTAAACCCCAAATGAAACTTGATACAACTTTATACAAGTAATGTTTTTACCCGGTGTATTTGTACACAAACTTTAAAATAAAAAGGTAATACAATACATGCATGTTACTAAATCTTTGACCTCAGCCCTCCCCCCCCAAAAAAAAATATATTTGAGAGGATCCAAGTGGGGGAGGGTATTAATGGAAGTGTACAAGATTTTTAGATCAGAGATCATATACATGTAATTTTAAATACATGTATACATACTTACATGACATGAGGTGATGACAGAGAACATAATATAATTATATGTTTGTGTTGTACATTTTTCTGAGTTGACAGAGTCCAATGTTTGTTGTTGGTGAATGAGGATGATATGAGCTGGCCAATTGTTGGTTCAAGGCAGTTCAGTTAGAGTCAAAGTTAGAAATTTAACCATTAGAATCTACTAAATGTGGCACAGACTGGACTTGTTGCACTTTATTTTGGGAAATTCGTCCCCTAAATTGGGAATTTTTTTCCCCAGGATTGGGAATTTTATGCACTTTTTGGGATTGGGAAGCCACCTTTTATCGGCCTCTGTTAAAGAAGGAAAAAAGCCCTGTTATCAAGGTACTCTAATGTCCAAGTGGACGATATCACTTCAAATCACTTTAACCTCTACTAATAGGGGGTTTTGCGGGCATTTTTTCAATATGAGGGGAAGTGACCTGTGGCTATACTTTATATAGAATGTTTGGGGAAATTTATCGCAATTTCATTGATAAGGGAATAAAAAAAAGGTAAACTCCAAATTTAAGGAAAACTGCATGATTTCAAAGAAATTTTAGAAGAGGAAAGCACCTGTAAAAGGTTTATGTCTTCAATGGAAAAAGTCTTGTTTTGGGTTTAATTTGTCAATCTCTGTAAACAGATATCCTGTAGAGCATTGTCATAAAGGATCTTTAAGGTTCCCATGGAGGGTCACTTCAAGATGACCTTTATGTCGACCAATCAATGGGTAGCTTTCATCTAGACGAAAAACTATTAATAGCATTTTTGATTTCATAATTTCTATTTTTAAACCAAGAAAATGGCCAGATCTAAATTACAGGGTTGCAAGAATGCAGATGGTTAACAACCACAAACAAAACAGACTGATGGAAATACAGTATTAAACAAAACTAAACAAACATGTTTCAAGATAACAACTATTAGATATAAAGGGATAGCATTGCATGATTGTTTTTCTACATTTACACGGAAGAATACTCAGGAAATAAACAGGAAATTCCTGAAAATAATTATTCATTATTTAGTTGAATTGTATGCAGTTAACAGCATTTGTCATTAATTTTGGCTTTCCTGCCTTTTCAATTTTTTCTGTTTCTTTCTTGAGTACTTGCCATTACAAAAACATGTGTTATTTGTCATTTTTTCCCTAAATGAAATAAAATCAATATTAAGCAGGGACTTTCATTGTCTGTGGATAGTTGGATAGCTGAGTACACTGAGTCTGTGTGGTATTCAGGTACATTCACTTGTTGAAAATTGGCATTAAACAGGTAAATGACAAGCTAAAGGTTTAAAAGGTAATAAAAATAATGGGAAAGGCATCACAAAAAATCATCAAATGTCTTCATCTGAAACTGTAAATGACCACTTAAGGGGCATTGTTACATACATGTACACTTAAAAACATGATATTGTGAAACTGAAAGGTCCTAATAAATTAAAATGTTTTTTTCATCAGGCAATTCATGTTTTTAAATTTAACATCAATCATTCATATACATGAAGATACATTAAAGTGTTTTTTCATATCATGTTAAAAGAATATTCATCACAGGCCACTTCATTTTCAGGTAACCTTTATATAAAGGACAAATTATATTTTTTAAGACTAGATTTTTAAAAAAAAAAATTTATTTCAATAAAATCTTGATTTGACAAACTTTATAAATCCCGTGACATATATAACAAAATCTGTGATGATACCATCACCGCCGTCACGGGTTTTGCAAGTTGGTGTCTGAAATTGTAAACCGCAGACTGCCACACTGGGCTACTGCCTCATTGAAAACATAAGACTACTGACATATGATCAATACAAAAAAGGGTCAGAGTCTAAATCATTTTACATTTAACAATATTTTCTCATGCCTACCAATATTATTTCATTCTCATAATCAAACAAACAAAAACAAAAATAAATAAAAAACCTGAAAAAAAACAGTTGATTTGGTAACACAGTCCAGTGCCAGTCGACCAAAATTAAAATCTTTATCAAATGTATCGTGTAATTTTAAAGAAAATAAAACTCACCATTTCGTGAATAGATAGTGACCTCTTTTCAGATAATATGATATTGACCTAGAACTACAAACGGCAAGAAAAGTATTTCCTTATTTCGGAAAGTCCAGAAAATCAGTCTAGTTTGTCACTGCATGACTTTTAACCTTTCATCGAAACCGAAAGTAGATGTAACCTAGTTTTTGATTGGCCACTTCCATTACTAAAAACTAACGCTGACCAATCAAAATCTCGCTCTCAATGTAAAACAAAACTGACGTACTTCCGGGATTATGGGCCATATTCCAGAAAAATAATTCGGTATTTTAATTGTTTTCTTCATTGTAATTAGGACAGTGACCATTGTTTTCTTTTAAAGTGACTGTCACAGTGTGATATATATATTTTTGCGCTGGATCGATGATGCGTTTCCGGCGTTACAAATGAATAAAAAACAAGATATGAATCTCAACCATGTCGTCTATTCAGGCTGGATGGTAAAATCTCCTCCAGAAAGGAAACTGACTGGTCCTTGGAAAATATTCCGTGCCGTAAGTTGATTTATTTATCAGTGTTTGAACCTTGGTTTGTTAATGTATTGTCAGAAGGAGATGTCAGGTCAGTTTAAAGTAATTTAAGTATTAACCTGAATTCAGTAACTTAGGTTGATATCACTGCATTTACTATGTCCTACTTTTCTTAAACTTATGAAAGTTCAAGTTTTTCTTACATGTTATTATTTTTTGTTTTGGTGTTTACTTCACCTACTTTGTCAATTTCTCCTCATACCAGAACTGTCCATAGTTCGGATGGTGATTTCTGGTTGATGTTATAATAAAAGGCCATATTAATTATATTATGACTATGAGTCTGTATGTATGACTCATTCACTTGCATTTATAAGAATTTGAGTAATGCAGTCCCAAGATTCTTGATAGAATTTGTTCTAACTTGTTCGTCATACTGATGTATGTTACATCTGAATTAATTAAAACAGTATCAATGAATTTTGAATTAATTTTTAATGTCAAAAATAATCATGAACCACACCTATGAAACATTACTGTCAACTTCTCCATTATATAAATGTCATCAATTTGATGTCAACTTGAAATATGACAAATCATTAGTTCAAGGAAAATATTTGTAGTCTAAGTTAATTAAGTGACGAAGATGATCATATTTTGGACATTGAGCTGCTCTTCTTAAGTAATGCAACTTGAAGAATCATGGTGATGACAGATGAATGCCTATTGATAATTTTTTTCAAATAGATAATTTTAATGTATAACTTAATCCCACACTATAACATAAATATCAATTTAATCTATTTGTTTTTAAGCTGTGAAAAGCTCAATTTTTATCATATATTTTTGTTTATATTAAGTTACTATTTTGTAGCATTATTATTATAGTATTATTCAGAATTCTTTTTTTCCTTGCTACTCCAGTGCTCCAATATATAATATGCTTCATAAGTTAGCCTTGCAAACTCTTTGATGCTTCTTGTGTTATGCCTGAATATTAAGTACTTTTAATATGTAGTCATTAGTAAGTCTAGCCTCCCACTACTAGTAAAAACTTTGACTATTTTATTGTTAAATAAGTAGAGGAATTAACTTATTTGTAAAAGAAAATTCTACTTACATATTAATATTTAGAATATACTTTAGAATTCTTTAAATATTGTCATTAAAATTTGAAACTTAAACATTAGCAGATGTAAATACACAATGTCTTATATTTAATTTCACTGAGTTGTGAAACTCTATTTTTTGTGTATTAGAATTTTAATGTACCGTTTTAAATTTAAGTGATAAAGATTGAGTAGTAAAGATTATCTGTAAAATAATCTGTCCATGACTATATACATGATCAATAATTTGAATCTTCTCAGAAAAGGCATATCCTTAAGGGTTTCTTAGATTTGATAGAAAAAGAGTAGAATAAATCATTTTGGTTGACATTGAGTATACTTACTAGAATATTACATGTTTCATGTTGATGTACATGACACTGCAAAATCTTCCTCCTTATATTTTCTTCCAACTTGGTATCCTGTTCAAATGCATTCAGGTAATCTACACCATTGTGCAGTAATAAATTACCGGTTGCCTTTATTATGAAATGCAGTTATTCATCTCTATCTCTCTCTGTATTTTATTTTGTGATAGAGGATAACACTTGATTTGATATTTGTGTTTATGTAATTTTAGCTCACCTGAGCCTAAAGTCTTCTGGCCTAAATCTCAGGTGAGCGGTTAAGGGTCTTTCAGACCCTATTTGTTGTTTTTATACTAGAATTTTATGTATTAATTTTAAATGTATTTTGAAGTGATCTAATTGACTCTAAAAGGGTTTTAATTTTTAACAGTTGTCTGGAGAACTTGCAAATCGTTCCGTAAGTGTTACATTGTATTATTGTTTCTTGGAATGAGCCTTGCATCATGGGTGTTGTTTTATGTTTTCCAATTTAATTCTACTAAAATGTTGACCTTATTTTTTGTAACTAAAAGTTCACTTACAAATATCATTTTGCAAGTTGAATGCTATGCATATATCATTAAGTAAATGTGTTAATTTATTAGATAGTTTCTTTAATTGATTTAATGTATTTGTGACACATTATAGTCTTGTTATCATGATTAGGCAATGTTGATTCACCAAATGTAAATTATTTGAATCCTACTTTCTACATTAGTGATTCATTGGAATAGACTAGGTTTATCCCGTGATTGTCCGTCTGTTTGTCTGGCTGGCAACAAATATTGGACTCTGAATTTAGTGAAAATATTTCTTATAAAAACTTGCAAAATGTCACTACTGCCTAGTCTGGCTTTTGCTGATCTTTACTTCATCATGGTTGGTGATTTAATGTTATTTGGCTTTTTAATTCAAGCAAGTTATTGAAGATATTTTTTATTAACTTGGCTAAATTGTAGGTTTTGTTAATTCTATGTTAGGAATTTCATAAATTCTTGATATACATTCATTAAACTTAATTCACTATATAATACTATTTTAATGTAATTGTTGCTAAAATTGATTTTTTTATTGCTTTAATTTCATTCCAATTTTAAACCAATCTGCATGCTGGGGTTAGTTATGGTGACAGTGAAGGGTAGGATTTCATTTGGTTTAGGTCTTTTATTCCATTCCTTAAGGGCTATAATATAATCTGTCCTCGCAGGTTGACTTAGCCTTAAGTTTCATGCTCTAGGTTATGCTTTCCTTGCATTTTCATCAACTTGCTCTACCACTCTTTTACTTTGTAAGAACTGCATCAAAAAGTTCTGAATTTGTAATAAAACTTATTTTGTATTTCAGCCCTGTTTCCCCCACTATACATGTATATGTTCATATGAAGTAACTCATTCAATGCTGTTCTTCTATTATTTAACTCATTGTAAAATTTGTTTACTTCTACATTCTATTTTATTTTACACTATGCTTTCTGTATATGATTTTGTCACTTTATGTTTCACTGTGCATGCTAATAAATACATTTATTCTCACTCCACCTTGCTATTTATGTGTTTATTAGTACTATGCTTGTTTTTAAGTTTGTTTCCTAACATCAAATTACTACTTTAGTTTACAAACTTTTAATTAAGATTATATCTAAAAACTTTCTGTGAATAATCTATTTACTTGGCATCAGAAAAAATGCCAAAAACAAAAATTATGTCCAAATTCTAATGTATAGACTATTTAACATTTAAAATTATATGAACGTCTTGTGATCCTCAGCTGTAGAAGGCTAAATGTTAATTAGACTGTTAGCCTTTGTTAGAGATACATTATTACCATACATATATATTACATAATTTTGACATTGTCTTTCTATGACCAAGGGTATCACTAACAGCATTTTTTAAGCATGGTCTTGCTTCAAGCTTAGTAGCAAAATCTTGTTTGCAGCCTCCTAAAATAGTAGTGTTTCAAATGTATTTAACTAGCAAGAAAACAATTGCTACCTTGTTCTTCATTGTAGCAAACAGTGGCAATAGGATGACCTTGTATTGCTAGGTAGAGATATCCTTTTGTTACATTTGTAACTCCTTGGCTATTCACTACAAATAACCTAGGACATATTTAGATGCCATATCAGTACTACTTTTGCGTCACATGACCAAATGAAAGGCTTTATCTGGTGTTGAAGTAAACAAATCCACTATTTTTACGCATCTCATGTTCAGTTCATAAATTTGAAACAAACAATTAATTTTTTTAAATTAGATCACTGAACAATATTTAGGCATATATGTACTACCTCCCCTTGTATCCTTCTGAGATTATTCATTCAATTAATGCCAAGGTGTTCTGAATGCTTATCTATATGTGTTTGTATTGAATGAACATCATGTTTGTTATGTCTTGTATGTATCATATATTGTGGTCTTAGCGCAAAACAATTGTAACTCAAATAAAGAGTGAGTTACGACAATTTTGCACTAAGCCCGGGATATGCATATCATTTAGAACTAAGATTATGACATAATGTGAGTTAATGCACTTAAATTTTCAGATTGTTTAGAAAGTTTTCAAGTGTTTAAAACAATAGAAATTATTTAGATGAATGCTGTAAGTGAAGATGGAAACAATGACCCACTTTATTGTACATTATTGTTAAGCATTCATAATGTTGATAAACAAATGTATTGTTAATTTCAGGCTGTTGTATTTATGTTGTTATGTTTTATAGATTAAACATTATAAAGTTGTTGATCGTAATGTAATGATTTTCCTGCTTTTATTTGATGTCATTGTCTTAAATTGTCTTCATTGTCTTATGACAATTAAGACCTAAGTAAGCTACAATCAGAATTTGTTTTAATTGGGTTAATGCTGTGCAAACTTAAATACATGGGTCATATTATGATGGCCAGCTCTGACTCATATGGGGTTATAGTACAAAATTGTCACTTCGTCTAAACATGTAATGTATGTTGAAGCAGACTTTATACTTAAACACTGAAACATTTTTTTACTATAATATAATGTTTATCAGTCTTACTTATAGTATGTTGGACTATTGTGAGAACAGAGATATATGTCAACATGTACTGATATAGGTCTGATATAAATCAAAAATAAACTACCTAGAGGCTATAATATACTGACCTCATTCAGCTGTCAATGATTCAAATACCTGTATAATGTTGTTTTGGGTATCTATATGGTATTCTATTTAAAATGTTATAAGTACCCTACTATTGTCAAATTTTACTCAATTGTCAGTGGTGCATACATTTACCCCACTGATTTAAATGCTCACTACAGTACTTCTGTACAATCAATTTAAATCAGTGGGGTTAATAACTGAATGTATGTCCTACTTGCTGGTTTACCAACTACTTTTTACATAGATTGAATTTGTTTGTACCCAGGTACTATTGCGTTATTTTATTCAACTGAAATTGGAGCTTTCATTGATAACCCCACTGATTTAAATAGTAGATATGATCCCTGTTCATAGATACCGACTACTATTTTTATCTTTTAGTGAGTACAAAAGTACTGGACTGAGTATTTAAATCAGTGAGGTTAATGTATATGGATTACTTTTTTTCTAAAGTGAGTACTTAAGTACTGTAGTAAGTATATAAATCAGCAAGGTTAATGTATTTGTCACTGACAGTTGAATAAAATTTAACAATACACATACCCTTCTACCATTATCAGTTAAATCTTATACCGTGACCACAGGCTATATGTTTGTTGCTCTCTTCACACTTGGCGTTATTACAGTCACTGCCTTAACCTACTAGCTCAAAACAGGGTATATGTACTTGTGAAAATTGATTCAGACCAGGGAAAGTAACCCGGGTCAGTGGAGCAGTTGGTAGTACGCCGTGGTTTGGAATCTCAAGTCCCAAAGGGGATGTCTGAATCCCACATGGGGAGGTTATACCTTCCATGAAAATTTGACAATTATGTCAATTTTCCTCTATTAATAAGATATATGGAGAAGTTTCCCACCTTGTGGAAGGGAAGGCGTGAGCTGGTTATAGACAAGGGTCCAGGAAAGCTAGGTTAGATGTGTTTGACGCTGTAAAATGACCTATATTGTGTTGACTAGTCGGTAAACCCAATAAAAAAAGACCAGGGAAAACAATGAGACCCCTGTGTATTTCTTGTAGTTTGTCTAGTTGATAACTGTAATGCATATAGTTGAGCTAGTTAATAATTGTGTCCTCTACCATATAACAATAAATTGGGCTAGTGCTTGAGAAAATTTAAAGCACTAGTTTTACATACTTAAAGGGATATATATGCAAAGGACTATGCCAAAAGTATAGAATCAAGTTTAGTCTTAAACACATTATTAAGAACATAAGAAATCACTCACTAATAACATTTGTCACTTATAACATTCAACTGAAAGAATTAAAACATGTAGCATACACATTAGTGAAAACGAAAGTAGGATACTGAGGGAATCACCAAGCTATTTATAGATTTGTAATATGTCATACTTGCCGAAATTGAACATTTTTATTGTTCGCTTCTTGTCTTTTCATCATTTTAAGGTGGTTAAGATATCTTTTTAATCAAATTATTCTAATGTAGCACAATAACAAGCTCTAATATCTTCTCAACAGTAAATGCATATTTTAACACTAATCTATTTTAAGCTAACCTGACCCATGTGGGTCTAGTTAGGAAACACCCCAAATATAAAGAGATTATATAGAACAATTTGCCTAGTAATATATCAGTTTGTCTGTTTTAATCACATTTATTAAAATATAATGCAGAACCAGGAAAATATGAACTGAAAATTTTGCCCACTTATCCCTTTAAAATTAAGAGTATGACTCGAAATTATTATTTGGTTTCTGGACCTCAAGTCCTCTCACGCCAGAAATTTTCTAAATTTATAATGAATTTGAATTAGGTTTAAAAATACTATTTTAGTTCTCTTTCCCAGAGAATAATATGATCATAACAGGGGAAAAGAAATTTAGGACCTTAAAGTGTGCCCTTGTTTATTTGACTTTTTCACATACTTCTATTAGGGTCTTGCATATTTTTAGATGAGTCTCGCGAAGTATGTGGTGATATTTTTAGAAAGTTCCCACATAATTTGACTATTCTCATGCATGATTAATGCTAAATATACTGAAGATATTATAAATTTGATATTGGTAAAAATATTTGACATTTTTTGATGCACAGATAATGAGGTGTACATGAGGTAGACTACTTGACATATTATGTGCGGGGGATGACAGCGTGAATATTTATGATATAAATATAGTGCAGACAAGTGAGGCGTAAATTAATACTTGAGTTCCTACGCTTGTTGATATCTGATAGTATAATTGTATAAGTTTATTGTTCGAAACTTTGATTTAATTTCTTTTGCTAGTTTATTCTTTTGTTAATTCATTCCTTTCATTGATTTCTTTGAATGTATTTTACTTATGGTTTCATGCTTTTGAGATATGGCATGTTGTTAAAAAGTGATAGCAATTTACGGTCTAAAATAGATCCTAGCTGATGTTATTACACTTTACAACTTTATTGCGATTTTTGTTGGTCATTGAGCTACATGTAAATGTCAATCAATCTCGATTTGGAGTCTTTTTCTCCACCTAAATGCTGTTGACTGCAATTAGCACAACAATATTATTCCACTCTCGCTGATATTCATTTACAGTCAGTTGAAGTGAAGAAATCACAGTTTGATTTCTTGCTCAAGAAAATTGGCAGTGCCTTTGGTGGGATTTGAACATAGTACATCTTAATCTCTATAACTTATAAGGCTTGTCCAACCACTGGAGTACAGCTCCTGACAGTTCATGTAATTTTTAACTTGAAAATAATGTGAAAAATGATAGCCCAATTTAATTTTTCTGTCCCAACCCCCATTGTTACCCACCCACCTATCTTCCCACCCATATTTTGTTAGTAATGTGGCGATGAATGTTATTAATATACTCTGCTACATGTACAGGCAAATATTCACTGGTCTATTGGAATATACCTTTTATATTGTAATACATAATAAAGAAATCAGTTTTTTTAATGTTTATTTTGTATATAATGATTTAATGTGAAATATTATCTTACGGACAAATCAGCTGTCATAAAAGGTGGGTGTTGATAAAACATTTGTTATTACTCACAGCTGATTCAATTAGTATTTCCAAATTTCTTGTTGGTTGCATTTTGAGGTTTGATATAAATTTCTTTGAACTCTGAGGTTTATGCATTTATTATGTATACATACATGTAATTATTTTTTAAGTTCATTTATTTTTGTTTTGGTGGGAAGTGTTTTTTGTTTGGATATACTGTGAGATAAAAAGTGTTACTGATAGATACTGGATTATGAGGATTTTGTGAGATAACCGATTGGAAAAATTGAATTTGTTGCTTGGAATTATCAATTTTACAAAATGCCTTTAAGAATTTACTTATTAGTTTCAAATTGTAAGTGAATAAAGTTTCTTACAACTCAACTCGTTTTCAAACAAAGGCTCATGTAAATCTTGATATTTTGATTTTTTTTGTGTTTTTTTTCTGGAATCAGATTGAAGATTTTTTATGATTTAGACATAAATTTTACTTTGACATGGATTTGATTGAATTTTGTGCCATTTTAAAGAAACAATAGGACTTCAAAATTCACCAATTGTTCATGAACATGATATATTTGTGATCAAGTTAATGAACATATATAAACAACAAATGAAACTTTTGTTCTTGGATAGTTTATGAATAAAACATTCATGAATATTATCAGTGTATTCTTAAAAAATACTTTTTCATGAAATTGAATGTTAATGAATATTTATTTCAAGATAATTGAAAGATGTTCATGATTATTAATGAACTTTACATAAATGTTCATGAACATTTATTCCAAGATGATGAATAATTGAAAGGTGTTCATGATTATTAATGAACTTTACATGAATGTTCATGAACATTCATTTCAAGATGATGAATAATTGAAAGGTGTTCATGATTATTAATGAACTTTACATACATGATCATGATTATTTATATCAAGATGATGGACAATTGAAAGGTGTTTATGATTATTTATGAACTTTACATGAATGTTCATGAACATTTATTCCAAGATGATGAATAATTGGAAGGTGTTCACAAATACTCATGAACTTTCACAAATTGATGAGCACGTTCTTGCAAGGATAAAATGTAGATTAGATTTTAAGATTGATTAGAGTGGGAGGGGCCAATTTTAAACATTGAGGGTTGGGCTGTAGATGTTTGATTGATTAGGTTTTATACTTTATGTATGTTAGAAAACCTAATACATTTAAATATTCATTATCTTTATAATATCACATTCCTTGGCTTGTTTTCACCTTGATATTTTATTTGTTTCCATCATAATTACATGTCATTTAGCTACAAGTTTACTTTTCTTAATTTTTATTGTCAGTTTGTTGTTTAAAATATAATTAGACATGTTGTACCACCAAGTTTGTAAGGTAGTGACGTAAACATGGCAAAAATAGACAACACACTCATCCTTTAATCGTAAATGTAATACATTTGTTAGATATTTTATTGAGGTCTGTATCGTGACAACATATCTGGTAAGCTAATGAGTAATGGTTTATATATTGATAGGTCTGTAATATTATTGTTGTAATGTTTTATGTTTATAATTTGTGATACTTGATTTAAGTGATTGTACTTGATCTTGATACAAGGACATTAGTGTTTGGATTGTTTACTATGATAGTAACTTGTTGATTTAAAGATGCTGCTTTGTGATTGGCGTTTAAGCTTCCTGTTTGAATTTGTGCGAAAATTTTTCAAAAATTGCGGAACTTAATGCATGATGTCATGTATGTATGTTTAGATATTATTGTTGTTAAGTAATTGTGAACAGTGATTATAATGACATTATTAACTATTGTTTAAGTGTTTATTTCTAAGTATTAAACTTGACTCAACTACGGAGAAGACATCATACATGTATACAGGAATTTATTTTCAATCTATTTATAGATTTGTGATGTTGTTGTGAAACATTTCAACGTATAGGAAACTATTAAACCTAGCCTTAGACTTCCTTATTTTTTGTTGATTTTATTTTGTTTTGTTTACATTTGATGAATATCAGTAAATAGGTTTGTCTTGTCATTTAAGAAGTGAATCTTAGTCAATTTGTTTTCAAGGGGGGGGATAAGGCTTACTCAAGGCTGTGTTCAAGGCGAGAGTCTGATTTTGATGAAAAGTCGTCTTGTCTATTTTCCTGAAGAAAGAAGTCAATTTCGAACTTTGCTAAAACATCAGATTTTTCATGTGTGCAACAGTCTATAATTTACAAGAAAAAAACCTCTAGGGTCGGCAAGATTTGTCAGGTAGAGTTGGGTTGCCCTTAGCACATGATTTTTAGGTCTTGCAAAGGTTTCTGAAGGGGTCCTGTCACAAATAATTCTTTATCCTAATAAGGTTGGGTCCTATTTAAGGGGCTTTGATATAATTATGTGATGTAATGTTTAAAATTTAAAACTGATCTGCTTGATAGATTTTCAGGGATATTTTGAAGAAAAGTGGGATAAAAAGAGGCCAGACAAGATTATCATTTAGAATGAATTAATCCATTCCGCTGTTATGCTATGTATTTTGATTTTTTTTTGTCTGCTACCCTTACACCCAACACCCCCACACCCTGGTTGATTTTCCCTGCCCATGTATATAAGATTCATTTTATTATCATAAATGATTATTTTACTAACATTTATAAATGTTCTGTCTATTCATAATATACATTGTATATTGACAATAATTAACATATCTATGAAAATAACAATCTATCATAAAAATAATGTGTTTGTAAATATACAAGTGTTTACAGATATTTAATTTACCACAGGAGCTTGACATTTTATATCATACTACGAAAATTCCCCTCTTACATATAATAAAAACACCAGGAATGCAACGCGTCCAATCTCCATCTTCTCACCTACTAGTCAAATTCACCCTCAAAAAGCAACGAAACATCGATTGATCACAAAATCATTTAGCCATTCGATTAACAACTCATTAATGTACCTGTAACCATCAACGATTCTAAAATCGACCTTACTATGAAGCAGACATTCGTCACTTAACACTTTCCTCGATAATTTTCGCTTGTCAGGGTCGCCATTTGCTGACGTCACAGATTTCATCACCGGGCTGACTTACACTTTACAATTTGTTGACATACAAGAACTCACAGAGTAACTTCCCTTTGTGGGTTTTCCCCAATAACGTAAATCAAATATCTTTTTTGTAAAAAATACCATCCCCAAATGCTTTTGCTAATAATTTTTAGAATATTAACTTAAATAGAATGAATAATATAAACATATTTTAGGAAGTGTAATGAATATTAAATATTCAACCCGGTGACAAAATCTGTGACGTCAGCGAATGGCTCCCCCGACAAGTGAAAATTTAAGAGAAAAACATGTTTAATGACAAATGTCTGCTTTATAGTAAGGTCGATTTTGGAATCGTCGATTGTTACAGGTACATTTAAGAGTTGTTAATCCAATGGCTAAATGATTTTGTGATCAATCGATGTTTCGTTGCTTTTTGAGGGTGAATTTGACTAGTAGGTGAGAAGTTGGAGATTGGACGCGTTGCATTCCTGGTGTTTTTATTATATGTAAGAGGGGAATTTTCGTAGTATGATATAAAATGTCAAGCTCCTGTGAATTTACGTATAGGCTTCTTCATCATGTATTATTATTAATATGTGAGGTCATGAAGCATGGTTGTATTGTTTATGTCACCTTGTTAGGATATTTTATTCTGAATTATGACCTCAACATACCCTCAGGTAAGCTAGACAGGTGAGACAGGAAAGGGGTCAACTGTATTCCCTTGATTTTTTAGCTCACCTGAGCACAAAGTTTTAAATTTGGTATTTGACATCACTTTAACTCTTATCATGCCCTATGTCTGACTTCTGATAAGCTCAGCTCACTGCTGAATGAATTTAGCTGATATTGATCAAAGTGATTACCTGCAGTACTAGTTTTTGGTCAGTGAGAAGACGATAAGAGCGGCGGCAAGACCTATTTTAGCTCTTAGCATGATATCAGTTAAGCTCCTTTGCAAATTTCTTCATGTTATGCCTGTGTTATGTCCTAAGAATCTAGTTCTCAGGTTGTTGTCTAGGATTCTCAGGGCCTTCATGTAACTACCTGACAATAAAAAGAAAACCAACTTGATTTGTATGCAACAGTTAAGCTTCAAGTTGACAAAACGCAAATGACAGTGTTGAATAATGTATTCAGCTACATGTAACTGGAAAAAAATGCTTGCTATTATACTAACTTGCTCTTTTTTCTTCATGGCTTCCTCGCTTGTGAGATTAGGTTGATTGAAAATCTCTTAAAACATTTAATCCACCTCTGTGTTTTATGGAATGTAGTGTTCATCTATTGTTTTGCTTTATTTAGACTTGTAGATATTTGAATGTTTGATATGAAAATAATAGGTTTAGTTTAGCATGGAACTTTCAGATGATGGTGTTAGTTTACATGTAGGAATAACCAAGTCAATGGGTCAGTGCAGAACTAGTCTACATTCTGTCTGTATTTACATGTAGTTGGACTAGTTTTGTGCTGACCCATAAAAATGGCTTCAAAATGTTGTTTTGTTAACATTCAATTTGCCTCCATATTAACTTATTATTACTTATGTTGAAGGCATGGTTTTCTTCATATGGAGGCAGATTCAATGTTACTGTATTATATTTTTGCTGTTGGAATAGTACTTTTTAACTGTTCATGCAGATACCAGGTTGAGTCCAATTGTGCATCTTGGGCAGGATTCTACTCTGATAGTTTACCAGGATTCCTAAGTTCCTAAATTGTTTGGAGGAATCCCTGGAGTAATCTCTAGCTTAGGATTCTGTCAGGATCCCTGAAAAATTGACTTCTTGTTTATATGTGAATTTTTGCTTCCATTAACTGTTTTTACAATTTGTTACTGCAAATCTGTATTCAAAATTTATTTTATCAGAAGAATCCATTATGTTTAAGAGGAATTTCTCAATAACTGACTAGGAATTTTTATGGGATTCCTGGTAAAAAACAGCAGGTGTACTTTTTAGAACCCTAATCTAGGGCTGTCAATTGGTCTATAGGCAATATTGATACCTCCATTAACCACAAACTCTTGGTCTAAGTGCTGCTAGTACTCGGGGCTGGACATTAAAGGTCGACTGATTGCCCCTGAAAACATATATTTGGGTTCTGGCATCTTGTTACTGTTAGTAAAGTTAGTAAACATTAGGTTCACTAAGCAAGTGAAAAACAAAGTTGGTTGTGACTAACTGGGCAACCAACTTAAAAATTAATGTCCAGCCTTGCTACTACAAATCAGAGTTTAAAAAAAATGTAAAATATTTGACGTAGACTTTAGATTTACTGTAAACTTGAGTAAATGTTCTTTTATAAGTTTTTAGTTTTCAAAGAATGGCGTCACTGGTACCTTCTGAAGCAACATATATCAATGTCATTTCTACTGTATAAGCACAAGTATAAACTTATTAAGCTCTTAATTTTTGTACATTTTTTGTAAATTCATTTATAATTCTTTTATTAGGTGTTTCTGAGATATTCTATCTGCTATGATATGTGTAAATTATCAAATATTCAATTTTTTTTACAGAGATGGAAGAAACGATTCTTTGTACTTATGAAACCTGCCCAAAGCCTCCCTGGCACATATCTTCTTAACTACTATAGAGACGAAAACTGCAAGAATTGTAGAGGTTGTATCGACCTTGAACAGTGTGCAGAAATCATTGAGTCCCTAGACTCGGATCAGTTTGAACACCTTCTTGCAATAAAGACGACACACAGAGGAAGAGATAGAACATATTTCCTTGCTACACAAACAGAAGAACAGATGACTACGTGGGTAAGAAACCTGTGTAGTGTCTGTGGTATGAAACCAGATGAATCAGGTAATTGTAGGAGATTTTTTTGTAATGTATAAAGTAATACATGGTGGTTTATGCCACCTTGTCCTCCCTGCTAGCTCAGTTGTTTGCACAAAATCTACCAATCCAGAGGGTTGTGAATTCTCGGGCAGGGCATACTTTTGTGAAGTTCGGTCATCAAATAATTTCCATCACCGTGCCTCCTCCTACCACTGATTCTAAATGATTAATCATGTAGAGCAGTTGTCTGTCTCTGACAGACGCTATAAGCGTGTGCCATCTTACGGGTTAAAAGCTAAATCCAGAGATTTAGCCTTTCCATGAACGGTGAGTAGGTTGATTGACAGTTTAGATATGACCATACAATATGTTGCTACGGCAATGAAAAACGCCACCTTTCGATGAAAGTATCCACTTTAAATTTCACTCATCTCAATAGGATTGCATATCAATGATTGATTTTGTTTACATGTCTTACATGTTGTCCAGTTGTCCATGGACTGCTGTTGTTTCAATCATATTGTAGTGGTCACTCGTCTTGCTTGCTTTCCCTGGACATGGCTAAATCTCTGGATTCAAGCTTTTACTCTAGTATTAAGCACACACCCTCATTAGCAAGGGAGGGTAAAACTTGTTGTGATTCAGACCTGGATTACTTCTACTCAGATGAGAACATTATTATACTAAGCCTCAACTCAAATCTGGACTCGGGGTTTTACACTGACTATTTTTACTAGGAATCCTATCAGAATTCCTAGTCAGTTATTGGATTCATGTTGGAAACTAGTTAACAATTTATGTATTGGCACCACCTTGGCATCTGAAGTACAAATTAATTCTCACTCAGAGAAAATAAGTAGTGATTCAACTCTAAAATTAGAGTTTGGGTTGGCCATTAAAATGATTAAATGTAACTTAAATTATAATGCTAAAGTTGATAATGGATATTTTATTCTGATGGTTTACATAATTAAACGAAACAAAATGTATTGAAATAGTCTGAATCTAAAACCAACTAAATATAAACAAGTGTTAATATAAAATACATTTAGTCACATTCTCATTGACAAACTTTGCCATGATTTCAACATTTTAACTCTCCTATTAGAAATTTTGGTTGTCATGGGCTATTAGGCCAGTATTAATTTTGGACGTGTATGTAATGTTAAATTGTATTGTTTATATTGAAGGTGAACCTGACAGCCCCCAGCCACCAGAGAGGGAAAATCTACCAATTAGATCAGCTCTTTCTGATCAACCAGTATCATCTCTACCACAGTCTGCTGTTGGTATAATGACTAAACCACCACAAGTGAGTTCAGCATCGTCATCAGCAGCAGCCAAACATTCACCAGCCATACCGTCTGGACGTAAACCAGCTAATAACACAGCAGTGTCAAAACCTAAACCTCCATCTGTTACGGATCGTGATTCGGAATATATTCCATTGGACACGTGTAGGTCTGGTTCACAAAGAATAGCTAATAGACAAGTTAGTACAGATAGTGTACCAGACGAGCCGGCCCCACCTCCGCCAATCAAAGGTATGACTGAAAATATTGACAACGATGTGTTTCAAGGTGTGTATGATATCCCACCTAGTTCATCCATGGCTCAAGATTTATACGATCGTCCTCCACATACTTTAGAGGAAGACGATATCTACAAAGTTCCGCCGGCACGGCCTATTTCTGTGGATAATCAAACAGATATGTATGATGTTCCTCCGCCAAAAAGAAATAGTCCCGGCACAACTCGGTCTTCCAGCAGTGATAGCCAAAAGGCAGATTCTGCATACTCTTCTCAAGGTTTGCCGTACGATTTCCCGCCACATCGTGACCCGGTAGCAGACGACGTTTATGATATACCTCCTAGTCATCCTACAAGTGTTGACGAGGTGCCGCCTACCAGACCCCCTAAACCAGGTCATTTACAGCCCCCTTCAAGTACACAGGAACCTTATATGAACTTACCTACTAATAGTCGAGCCTTTGGAGAACAATTAAAACATTTGGATATTAACGACGTCGTCATGCCCCAGAACATGATGACTAAAGTGGATATGGATTTATATGACTTTCCGAAATCATCGGCTCACGAAAGTCTTGACAATTATAAAAACTTAGATCCTAGTGAAAAACTTCTAATGGCCACGCCCCCTCCTCCGCCCTCTAAGTGTGGAATGGTGGACCATCGTTATATTAACGCAGCACAGGGTACAGTTAATGTGGAAGATGAATATTTACCCATGGATCCAGTGTTAGGGATATCAGACTCTCATAAACCTCGTGAATCTAGCAGCACGGATAATGAATGTGAATATACTGATATGACGGGGCATAGTTCATTTGAAGAATCCACTGAAAGTAAACAATCATTATATGATACACCACCTAAACGTACGCCGATGGCCCCTCCTAGACCTTTAAATAGACCTACAGCAGGTGAGTACTTAAAATTTATACTCGTATTATATACTTAAATTGGAACTCAAATAAGTTGGTTTTCCATCTGTGCGCAGGCAGTACAAATAAAATTTGTTACACATTATTGCTGAAAAGCATGAAATACGGATTAAATCCTTTTATTTTTGTTCACATATTTTTATTGTGACAGTCTGTTTGTGCTGGGGAAAATACAAATATTTTAATTCCACGTCATGATTGATTTGGTTTATACACAGTTAATAGTAGTCAGCATCAGGAATTTAAATGTTTGGGTTTTACCTGCAATACCTGTAGGTATCCTGTGACAAAGAAAAGTGTTTGCAAAGAAAGCAGTAAGTTTAATTTTGTAAACAGGGTTTGTCCAATTGTCCCTGACGTCTTATACTTGGGTTTGGGTAACTATTAAAGACCTGGTTCAGGCGAGTTATATATATAGCTGGCTGTTCATTTCCACAAGTTGCAACCTAGTTGAAAAGTTAATGTCGAGCCCTGGTAAAGTATAAATGTACTAGCTTTGCTAGTCTCCATCACCATTAGTACAATAAATATCATTGTTTGTACCATGTCAGTACAGGTGGAAAAAATAATTTCTGAGTTCTCAATTTTTACTTTTTATTTTTTATGAATTTTATAATGATTCCTAAATATACATTAAAAAAGAAAGGTTTTAAATTGAAACCTGATTATAAATTATAGGGGCCAAAGAGGCCAATTGACATTTTTCTCTATCTGAGAGCTGTTGTTTTAATGCAACATAGTTCAGTTTTAGAGTTCATGGAAATTTGTGAAAATTACTCAGATGTAAAGTACTGCTGTACAATAGCTATTTCATATCTATCATGGATTCATTTTATGATGTTAAAGCCATCATATGAAGATGTATTCATTTATATCATATTTGTTAACCTTGACAATATATCATTCAAATCCTTTTTGAACTAAATTATGTAATTATGATTAAGTTTTTTCATTACCAGACGTAAAAATTTCTTTTACTAAAAAGAATTGACAACCCAATTTTACTACAATGGTTTTGATTTTCCTTAACTTTGAAATGCATGAAATTTGCTTTATTAAAAAGTTATAAAATTTCATAAGAATTGTTTGAAATAATATTTGTACAAGATAAATTCTATAGTATCCAAGACAAAGGATAGTGTTAGTCTTGGTGTAGGGGCTTTAAGAAAAATGGTAAAATAGTTAAATGTTTCCATTTCAGATTTAAAAGATACAATTGTTAAAAATGCTAGAACTCGAAGCTTTAAAAGAAAAGAAGGTTCACCTCTTGTTCAAAGAAAGTAAGTTGACAACTATTATAATTTGTATATAGATCAGCAGTCTCAATCAGGGGTGTATTGTTCGTTTTTTCTCAACTGTCAAAACATGAATAATTTCACGGTGAATGCATTTGTTAAAATTTCTGTCGTAATACATCCTTGTGTTTCCGCAAGTTGGTATTATGATCGAGTTAAGCTGCTAATGCCTAATGATATCTTTTAATCAAGATATTTTTAATAACAATTAGGCAACCAGTACAAAAACAATGAATTCAGTCACCGTGAAATTATTCAAGCTTTGACAGGTGAGAAAAAACGGACTATAACAATACAGTTAAAACCTTATTGCAATATGTATTGCTTTTTGCATAGTCATGCAAAGTAGTAACTAATACACATGCATAATCATAAAAGGATCAACATTACACATATATTATATTTTCAAATGATCTGTTACACAAATGTTTGAATGACACATATAAAATGGGCTATATGTTAGAAAATGCATTTTTGAAATGGTAAAATTTCTGATTCTGATAAAAACAATCAATATGGCACATAACTACTAAAAACGAGTCCAGGAAAAAAAAGAACCAGAACAGAATTTGTATTGCAATATGAACCGGTATATCGGTAAACCATTACATCCTTAGTCTCAACAATAATCATTAAGTCAATAATTTGGATTTATTACCTGGCAATTTTGGTTAGAATAGCTTTATATCAATAAGGCCACAACAAGTTGATCATATGTTCTATGGATTTGCTCGCACCTTAATTTTGACGGTTTTTACGGAAAAAATATTTTTATTTCCTTGCTTGCTCATAAAGATTTGGTCAAACCACTATATAAAGCAACTGAATTAAGATTTTTTCTTCTTTACTCGCTCGCCCCATTTTTTTTTCAGAAAAATCGGTAGAAAATATGATCAACTTTTTGAGGCCTTAAGTATCATATTTTTAAGTCAAGTATAGGTTTCTAGTCTGGGCCAAAGACTTCTAAATGTATCAGTTAGCCGGGCTGCTAATGACAGAAAGCCTGTGTGCCTGAATGATTATTTGTCAGTCCGAATGATAATATCAAAATTACTTAGTTGTCATTTTTTGTGATGATAATGGAATCTTGTCTCCTCTTTTAGTCATTGCCTTAAATTTTCTTGAGCGCAAGCTTAGTTTATCTTATGTAGTTACAGGGCAAATCATCAACTTGCCAAATTATATGAAATTAGTTTTCACTATTACAAGGCTTTGGGCTAGTGAGTTATGGTGATGACTGTCTTTGTTGAATCCTTTTAATATGTAAAGATTTAACGTTGCATTAACATCTACCTTGTCAAGTGTATTAGTTGAATCAATCTCTGTAAACAGATATCCTGTAGAGCTTTGACGTACAAGATCTCTTAAGGTTCCCATGGAGGGTCACGTCGAGATGACCTTTATGTCGACCAATCAATGCGTAGCTTTCATCTAGATGAAACACTATTAATAGCATTTTGATTTCGTAATTTCTATTTTTATACCAAGGTTTGCGAGTTAAATTAACTGCGGTATTATTCAAAGTCTGCGATTGGACGGCTCATTTCAAATTGTGTGACGTAGACGATGTAAACAAGTTACTCAACATAAGGATTTCGTCGTGAATATTGTAATAAGAAAAGGTCATCTGAACGTGACCCTCATAAGAAAACGGCCGGATCTAAATTAGCGAGTAGGCTAGCAGAAAATTTTACATTGGGTTTTAATCAGATTGTAGTTGAATTTGTCATTAAATTTTGTTTTTTCTACATTGTCCCCATCTACTAAAACTATGATTATGTTAACTGTATTACAGAAGTCCAACATTTGTTGCACCAACTTCCAATCTTACATCATCATCTGTATTACTACCTAAACGTGTAGATAATGGTAAACATCCAGATTTCTCTACTAGTGATGAAGATGATGATGACATGGGCTCTACTGTAAGTAGTAAATAGTTTAGTCTTTACCTTTCAATATGGTTGAGTTATTTCCCTTTGAAATGAAATTAGAAGTGTTTGAAACCAAGCTGTTACATTGGATTGAAAATTCCCTACCAATTATGATCAATGCGGAAGTGATTAAAAGTGTTAAAGTGCGGTTGAAAGTTTGCTTCCATATACATGTTCAGCCAACTTGAAATCACCCTCAGGCAGGCATTCCATCATAGTACCCATTTACACCTGGGTAGAGTGGATGTTAAAAGTTAATTTCTTGCTCAAGGAAATAAGCAATACACACAATAATTTAGACCCATTTAGAACTCCGGTTATCTTATTGCTAGAATTTGCTTCGTTGTTTTATTGAGAAATGAAATTTGATGTTTTTATGGCACTACAAGTATATCCTGGGTGGATTAAGTAGCTGAGGGGCACCGCTTGCAAATAATCTTGTTTACCACTTGAATCAGTTTTTGTGAAGGATTTAGAGTCTATGATAAAATTTAACAAGACCAGTTAGGACTTTTCAGGAAGAGGAAAGAAGTTTCTGCTATTCATTGTGATCTAAGTTTTTGTTTTGTTAGAAAGAGAGACTTGTATTAAAACAAGTGTTTAATTGCCTTATTGATAGTTGTTGTCACTTGACTATTGACCTTGGAGGTAGTTTGCTAATTCATGCACATCAACTTATTGATGAGGAGTGGGGGTGGCCGAGGAATGGACATATCTAAGCAGTTACGACGTTGGACTGTTAATCATTGGATTTTCACCTTGGCGTTGGTTCAAATCCCATTCTAAACCTACCAACTTGTTACCTTGAGCAGGAAACTTTATCCTACTAGTTCAGTACTGGGGGACCAGGAAGCCGACTTGAAAGTGATTAATCTAAGTTGTAAGAACTTGTTTCACAATGGAGCTAAAATAAATTAGTATAAACTTAAGTATTGTTTGTATACTGTAGGATGTATGGGAAACAACTCCGCCAGCACCAGGTCCAGGAATCAAAGATACAGAATTAAAATATGTAGATTTAGATCATGATGATGCTTCAGATAAAGAACCAATGAGATCACCACATGGAGCACCAGGTGGTGTCACTCCTACAGAATATCATGAAATAGACTTTGTTAAAACTGATGCACTTAGAAATGTGAAAGAATCTGTAGAGAGAAGTAAAGAGAAGAATCATACTTGATATACATTATGTTCTGCTGATTGAATCTGTGGTCTATGTTAACAATCGTCATATGATGGATTGAAGTTTAGCTGTGCGACTCATTTAGATGGTACTGTCATACAACCCGTTTTGGTACAGACATATGACCCATTTAGATGACAGTTATGCAACCCGTTTGGGTGGTACAGTCATACGACCCATTTTGGTGGTACAGTTTTATGGCACAATCAAACCACCCATTAAGGTGGTACAGACATATGACCCATTTTCGTGACAGTTATGCGACCCGTTTGGGTGGTACAGTCATATGACCCATTTTGGTGGTACAGTTTTATGACCTGTTTAAGTGGCACTGTCACATAACCCATTTGGGTGACACTGTCACACAACCCATTTGGTGGTACAGTTTTATGACCTGTTTAGGTGGCACTGTCACACAACCCATTTGGGTGGTGCAGTCATACTACTCATTTGGGTCGAATGTCTCACAACTCATTGGGGTCATACACATACATATTTCTATTATACATTCATGACGAAAATTAGTTATATGACTGTTGATTATATGGACCACTGTGTTTAAATTATCATTAGTTTAATACATTCTATAAGTGTCATTATGTTTATATATTCATATAGCTATTGGCCAAAATAATGTACCATTTTATATAAGTACCATATATGGTAGAACTCTCCTAATGTACATGATGTTAAGATGACCGTCATTGTGTTACCAGTGTTCCCACTCAAGTTAGGTTTATGTAAAATTGGCAGTCACATAATCAAATTGAGTGGGTGCGAGATTGGCAGTACAAATATTTTGAGTAAGAATCACTGTCATATTCTCAAAAAATCTTATTGGAAAATTATATATAAAATTTGATCATGCACCATATAGTATCAGCCAGGCTGTGGCATGAAAAAAGTTGTTGTAAGAGCTATGATAAAACATGCAAATGAAAACTTTGTAATTTCCAATACTCAGACTGCATGGTATATTGCCGTGACTGCATGGTATTTTGCCGATTTCGAGAAAAATGATTTTGTTTTAAAACTTGCACAAGTTTATCAATGATTGTAACAGTGTTACATAGTATTACACAATATTATGTTAAATACATTTTGAGATTTCTACTATATATATATTTACATTCATGATAAAAGTATTTTTAATTTTTTACAATTATTTTTAATAGAGATATAAACCTTTACATAAGATATAAAAACTGACCTATGTGCTATATGCTGTTTTTTTATAAAGTTTATTTGTTACTGGAGTGGATAGTGTCCTGATTTATTAACTTGCCCTTATGAATATATTGCTGGCTATGGTATAAATATCTGTATTGTTGACCAATGACTTCACTGTTAATGTTTTAATATAAATGTACATATTACTAAAGTTTGTAAATAATTAACATGTCCAGTTTCTGTGTAATGTATTGATAGGGGCAAATTAATAATGTGTTACGTCACTGTTGAGTCAATTCTTTGTACCTTCTATTCCAAAAAGTCAAGTTACGAAGTTTTGACTTGACAATGACGCAGAGAATACAGATACTCAGATAGCATTTGTTGATGCATTGAAAAAACCAATGTTTACTATAATACCAATATTTCTTCAATTTTTTTATTTAAAATATTTGTTATATTTTTACATTTTATGAAACAAATTTTATTTAACCAATATTTCTGTATACTTGAAGTTGTTTTTTTAAAAAATACATTATTTTGTTAATTTTAATATTATATCTTATTTTGTACACATGTGTTGACATATTATGCTGAATGGTTGACAAATTTTAATGATTTCACTGTGCTAAAACTTAGTTACTTTTTCATGTAATAAGTCAGTCAAGTAGGGTTATCAAATTTGTGATACAGTTGGAACACTGTGTGTTTTTATATAATTGATTACTTCCTCATACCTTTCCATACTTTTTCATAGAGATAGCTGAATTTATTTAGGCAAATTTTTATGAAGTTAATAACTATAAATATTTATTCTATGTACTATGGGAGACAACTCTTACATTTATATTTTGGTTGTCGATTATCTCCCTTTGTTCTTAGGTAAACTTATCAAACATTTCAATAACTAGTTACTGATGCTGAAGTTTTTAATGATGGTCTATTCAATGTTTGGTCGTGGTATGCAGAAATAAATGTTCTCACCTTTTTATTTTTTAAAACAAATTGAGTATATGTAAGGTTTACTTAAAATGATTATAAATGGAGTATTTTCCTTAAGCATTTACAAGCAGTAATCTGATTAGTATTAAACTAAATTTTTACTAGCGTGTTCTATAACATAACATAACTTTACTGCAGTAAATAAACAATTATAGCAATACGATGAAACACAATATATATGAAAGTACAAAACATAAGTACAAAGACAGTTTTATTTAACACTTAGGCCATGCCATATCGGAATTTTGTTAACCGTTCGCGTGTGCGTAGGTTTTGGAGTCCTAACTCAAAATGAAAAAACAAAATTGTTGGTAAAATTTTCTTAAATAATTCCGATGTTCCGGGATTTGATTTGACAATTTAATTCAGGTAAAATTGTGTTCGGCTAGGACGTTATTCATCGTAAGCAATTTATCATAACCCCTTCATTCATACAATATATATTTTACGAGAAAAAAATTCACTATTCATTTAATATCAAATTCAGACAATTGTTTCATATTATGAAGATGTTATTCCATTGAAAAAATATATGTATATATTGCATTGATTTTTCATCGTAAAAATATTTGTGTTATTCTTTTCGGTTTGTGTGTTTTTGTGAATAGGTTCCTAGGTATGTCAAATTTGAGTTGACGCTTAACAGAATTCCTATTTGGCATGGCCTTATGTTTTCATTTGCCCAATTCTATTTTCATTTGTCATGGTCTTCAGTCTAGTAAATTAGGGCTAAGACTGTATAAGACTTATAGGAATATGAAGTTTGTCACAAACTGATATTTTGTTGTCATTTTAACCCACCGAAGTTTTGTTTTCTTTGTACATGTAGTCTTTCACTTTTAGGTATTAGAGTAGTAGATATAGTGGAGCAGCTATCATGACATCATCTTGCTTTCCTAGTCTATTGGCATAATAGTAATTTAGATTTTATGTTAGTTTGGTGTTTAGTATAATAGACTATATCCGGAATTCAAATAAGTTGGTTTTCCCCTGCGGTACAAAACCAACTTTTACCGTCCCAATGAATTTATGTGTACAAAGGATTTAATCTATATTTGGTGTTTTTCAGCAATAATGTGTAACAAACTTTGTTTGTACCGAAAATTTGTTCTGCCTGTGCATGGACAGAAAAAACCCACAAATTTGAGTTCCGCAGTAGGTCTATTGTGTGGTAATGTTAATTATTATAATATGTATAAACATTTTTGTTTTGAACCATCTTAGATTGTTTTATGTATTCATACTATAAAATAGTGTTATGTTTTAATCATCCTTGTATTTTATGTGATTCTCTTTCGAAACAACATTTCTTACTCCTTTAAGTACAACCATCTATGAAATTGTCTGTTGTCAGGGGCAACCATTTTATAGTTCTGAGTTCTGACAACCAATTGAGAAAAAGAAATTTTGATTGGGCGACCAAGCAATGCAAAGAATATATAAAGCAGACTATGAAATGATCTGTTCAGACAACTACTTGTATATCCTTACTATGTAGTAGAGCTGGGTATCGTCAGCTTGATTGTATCGCGATACTTATCATGATATTAGCTTCGTATCATGATATGTATCACGATAGTTTGGGGTACTAAGTAGACTGGTAGTGGTTTAGTGTCATTAAAGTTGATATATCAAGCAGAATTTCAGTGTGTCCTAGGAAAATATTTATAGAACTTTAAACCTTCGTAAACAGTTCATTTATTGAATGTTATTGTTATTCTACACCAAATATTGTATTCGGTACCATTGTTATATAAAGCATGTGCAGTATGAATTTTCAATCCAATCCAATGAATATGGTTTATATGTAATAATCATATATTTGCTTTCACAATTTTGATTAACCTGTTATGATAGTTAGGTTTTTATACAAAGCAGACGCAGAACCAGGGCAGAATATTTAGAAAAATTATATGATGATTTAACAATAGAATACAGTAGTATTTACAACTAATTATGGCAGTGAGACCCTTGATAACATGATGTTCAAATAGGGTTTTGACTCTATCAAGATCCCAGGATTCCTAGGATCCCAAAACCTTGGGAGGTCTCCCAGTGATGCTTAGCAAAGGATTCTGTCAGAATCCTTATAAATTGCCCTTTTCTTACACAAGTTGCAGTTCCTATGAATTGTTTATCACAATATGCGATCTAACATTTTAGTCTATTATTGGAGTAATCATTAACATTAAGAAGGAATCAGAAAAACTGACTAGGGTTTCCTTTGGATCCCTGGTAAATACAGTATGTGTTGATCCCTGTCAGATAAATATCTATCCTGAAATATGAGTTATGATGTTTGGGGGGGGGTTAAGCTAGCATTCATTTAACATTCTATATATCAAGGATATTTTTGGTCCCGATTAAAAACCAATTAGCAGTCATCATAATCAAGTGATGTTGATGACTATCATGATAAGGGCTGTATTGATATTATATTTTAAATTCGTTAAACCATTTAATTTTTTAACTGAAATGTTGCCATTTTGATGTTCCAATAACTTCATTTGAAAATGGACGTAGAAATGTTTAAACCAACTTAATTTTTTATATGTTTTCTTATATTTAATCTTTATCTTTTTAGTAATGATATTTTGTACTATTGTTTTTACATACCACAGGCCAAATGTAATTTTACACTTTTATATACAATGAAATATTTTTACTGTATTATTTTATTCATTTTAACCATGATTTCTCTGATTTGATACAAGATATTTTATGTACAATTGTTTTCTTATACTCAGATACATTTGTTCTTAATAAATACTGGGTTTAACACTGTGTCAACTCAAGTCTGTCTAAGGCAAAATGAACCCTTTTGTACTTCATATGTGTACATTTTTACTGGTATTATACCCTCACAAACCTTTGCTTTAAAATATAATCAGATAATCAAAAACTAATGTAAATTGAAAGACTATACGTACATAACAAGTACATTCATACATGAGTATTGCCCTATTTTTGTTTCTTTTTCACATAAATATGAATCAACTATAGTACAATTTTGTAATAATCAAATCTGTTTTTTTAAAAGTTTTCTAAAATTACAAAATCTACTGTATCTCAGCTTAGTATCATATTTAAGTTTATACATGTATATTGAGTGTTGCTCGTAAGACTGTAGTAACAAGCTCTTTTATGCATTGCACTTACTACAGTCTTATGGGCAACCCTTGATTTGTTCCTAGTTTACTAATATGCCAATGTATTGTATAGAAGGTCTATGATCTCTGTATGTACTGCAATGTTACCATGCATACAGAAGGTCTATGATCCAACGCTACTGTGTATATGTACATATTTAGAGTGTATATAATTATATTGTGTATATAAACATAGCCATTATAGCTCACAGTAAACCCTGGATATAATAAATAGCTTCTGAAATTTATGTGTTGTAGTACATCCCTTATGTGATAGATCATATCAAGACTTTTGAACTTGTAAAAGGGTTTTTTTCATAGGAGCAGTGGTCCAGTTGTAGGATGTGCACTAAGGGATTGAAAGGTCTCAAGGTTGAACCCCACCAAGGGACACTGTTAATTTCTCTGAGCAAGTAATTTACCTAAAGTTGCTCCTCTCCACTAAGGTGTATATAAAAACTGTGAGTGATCAGGGGTTATCATGCAAAATTGTAAAGTCGGCTGAAAACATGTGTGTGAAAGCAGACTTTAAACGGCACTTAAAAACATTTTTATTAGAACTTTTCTATCTAAAATATTCTTAAATAAAGAAACTGATGCTGACGCATCCCTGGAATATGTTTTTGTGAAATTTCCATATCTTTTGACTCATTATTGTTGAAAACTGAGTTAAAACTATAACAGAAACATAAAAAGTCATTTATTATACCCTCGCTTCGAAGAAGAGGGGGGTATACTGTTTTACCCTTGTCCGTGCGTGCGTCCGTTACAAAATTTCCGTCGCAGTTTTCTCAGCAACTATAACATGCAGCAGCCTAAAACTTTGCATATTGCTTCATCCTATAGTCCCATGTGGTGTAAAGCGATTTCATGCTCCTTGCTTATCTACTTCCTGTTTGTCGCATATTTTTAGATTTTGGCGGGGGTATCACTAGTGAGCATTAGCTCACAGATTTACTTGTTAGAGTCAGAGTTTACTGTATGTTGTATGAGACAAATGTATATGAAAATCATTATGTATATATAATCCAGATTTGAAATTCATTAAAATATCCCCATTTTTACTTTAAAAATGTGTATTGAATAAATAAATATATATATGTATGTATAATATTATTTAAAGAAAATCATTTTATAGCTGATATAAATATACATACGTATTGTATATAACTCAAATAAGTAATGAAATTTTTATGATTTTAAACTTTTATTTGTATATTTTATCATTTTTTATCAAGATATATTATTTGTATAAACATTACAGTCAACTATGGTCATATAATGTACTGTAAAGTTATTATTTTCACTACTCCTACTAACTCAATTTACATACAATTCCACAGCTAACATTACTTTACAATACTTCTATTTTGTATATATGTGAACTAATTTTGTCCATTTTTCCTCTTGGTTTATTCAACTTAAAATACCTATCTGAAGAAATATGCCCTTCAATATTTTAATAAACACAACATTTCTTTAATGTCATTATAACAAGGGTAGGGTACCATTAGGTCCATGTCTAATTTATGTTATGTTCACTGGGAGCAGTCAAATTTATGTTATGTACAAAAGTAGAAAGGTGTCTTACTAACATGCACAGAACATAAAAAGTTAGTTATTGTAACAGTATCTCCCTTTTATTTCAACCTTATCATTGACCTTGTTTTGTCATTACATGTACTTGACTTTGTCTAAATATGGCCAAAAATTAAAACTGTAGTTCATACTTTAAAAACAATAAACACCGTTTATGTAAACAATACAATGAACTAACCCACGACAGGGTATGCTCAGGATGACAATAAAATATATGATTTTAATATGTTTTATGAGTGTCTTGTTGGTGTAATGGCAAAGTGGTCTACCATTACAAGCATGATTGACCAAGGGGTGGTAGTTTATCTGCCACACTAATATTGTTAAAATGAATTACATGTATATTAGTCTTATTTTCAATACTGCCTACGCTTAGAATGGATTGTTTCATTTGTAATGTTTACACTATCACATTTTGTTATTTTGTATGAACTATAATTGCAGAATGGTGATAGTAGTAAATGATAGAAATACAATACCCACAAAAAGTTTGAAGACAAAGATAATTTACTAAAATTCTAAAATACTGAATTTAAAAGATTGTTTTTGTAGAACCATTATTTTAATTTATATCTAGACTAGTATGGTTTGTGATAGAATGAAAACTAATTTCAAGAATGCATCTCAGTTGTAAGATTCAGCATCTGACTTAAGTATTAGTAAAACTTTAAAACAAGGCATAGATTTACAAAAGTTTAACATTGATTATTGATGGCACTGTAGCCAGAATATCAGACCCAAGTGTGTAGACTATACATTTAAAGGTACTAGTTCACTGATTTAATTGATATTTTTCTATATTTTCAAAATACCATTCAGTGTCTGTTATCATGTCAAAACAAAAGTTCTTGTTATTTTAAGACAAATTGACCTATATATTCCTAGAAATATTCAATAAGAGTAACAAAAATGCGCTAAAATTGTCTATACTGTGACATACGGGGTAGATTTTTACAGTTTGAAACATCATCATTGGTAGTTGTAAGTCCATTTGCACTAAAATTGTCATAATCAAAATACTAATATCCTGCATCAAAAATGTTTCCATACAATTTAGGTAGTTTCAGAAAAGGTTGATATTTTAAGTTGAAATCTGTGAATGAGTACCTTTAAATCATTAATTTGTACTAAGTTGATATAAAGACTTAAAATACATGATACACGTTAATTAGTTATGTGACTCTACCAATAATTCATGATATTTTTATTGATTTAGTTATTTTAATATTGTTTTATAGCCTGGCATAGATTCAAATGTTTAGTCGTCTATGCTATGTATGTCTTTTTGACAATAAACTGTTAACTGCAATGATAACATATTTCTAATGTATGATACTTGAAACTTGTTCAATAATTATTTGTAATAAAATAAATTGTTATACATTATAACCTTTGGTTTTTTATATATATGTCTGACTTCGAATCTGGAGATCGCGGGTTTGAGTCCAGTCTCTGTAGGTCATACCCTATACATGAGTTGTCGGCCTCGTGGTAGGGTAAGTTAGTGTTACTGGTGATAAAGTAAGTGTCCAGGAAACCTATAGTAGGAAGAGCTGGCTGTTATATATATGACCTAAATATATGTTGAATATGACATAAAAAAAGAAAGTCACAACATTCAATCTGTTTCATAATTTATATATTATACTGCATTACAAATGCCATCCAAACTTTTTCATTTGTTTCTTTCCTGTTACCTTTCTCCCAATTACCTCTGTATCAATATTATAGGGCAGTTTTCAGCCACTGGCAAAGGTACTTTAAGCTAAAAAAATATCCAGGCATGTCTAAAGAACTAAAGTACTGATTGCCATGATGTAATAAAAGGAATGTTGAAATCAGGTGTTAAACACTATACATTACATTAAATAGTCAATATTTTCTTGTCATATTTTCCTACTTTGTTATAAACAATCAAAAGGTTTTGCAATCACACTCTTTTATGGTAACAAGATCTTGGAGTAATGGTGTAACGATATGTGATTCTTATAAATAATTTCCATGATATCCATGCCAGCTGATGATTGGTTTTAAATTCTGACACATGGTTCACTATTCTGTTTTCAGGTTTTATATCTGTAACATGGTTCTCTCTCTTATAATCAGGTTTCAAAGTATGTCACATGATCCATCTTCTGTATTCTGGTTTTATTTAAGTTCATAACAGGGTTCACCATTCTGTATTCTGGTTTTATTTAAGTTCCATCACAGGGTTCACCATTCTGTATTCTGGTTTTATTTAAGTTCCATCACAGGGTTCACCATTCTGTGTTCTGGTTTTATTTAAGTTCCATCACAGGGTTCACCATTCTGTATTCTGGTTTTATTTAAGTTCCATCACAGGGTTCACCATTCTGTATTCTGGTTTTATTTAAGTTCCATCACAGGGTTCACCATTCTGTATTCTGGTTTTATTTAAGTTCCATCACAGGGTTCACCATTCTGTACAGTCCAACCCCTCTTAAGCAGCCAGCCAAGGGAAACAGCCAAATTGGCTGCTTAAGCGGGGTGACCACTTAAGAGGGGGTTTGGCATTTAGAGGGGGGGGGGGGGTTCTGGAGATAAAGTTTTAATTAAATATAGTTGTTTTAATTGAAGATGTATGCTTGTTTAATACTTTACAAGACAAGGTCACGCAATAGAGAGTAAATAATTTTTATTCTGTGTAATATTCTTTACTTCTGCTGAATAGATAAAAACTTAATACTTGCTGATATATGTCTACATCTACATTGTACGTGATTCTGTCAAAATTGACAATTCTATCACGGTACAATCCTATCCTATGTACGACCAAGTTGAGAAAAAAATCGGTAATTTAGTCCTGCAGACTAAATGCCGTAATAGTTAAAAATACGAAAATGAAACTGTGAAATTTACGCAAATTATGCGTCTGAAATGTGATAAAAGTCTTATTAACCAACAAATAATTTAATAACTAGTGCTTTGAAAACGGTGTATCATTGTTGGCCTCGTTTAAATAATTCGAATGTAGAACGCGGTCTATTTTCGGAAAATGCATTTTAACGTCCTCAATTTTGAACTTTCTTTGTTTAAAAATATTAATTATGAAAATTATTTCCTTACGAACAAATAGTTTCGGATGATCGTACTTTTTCAAAAGTACATCTTCACATGCAATAAACATGTTCTATATACACACTAAAATTATTTTCCGTCACATAAAATGTTTTGGCAATGGGCCGACTTGATTTGCCCGGGCGGCTCACAAACCGGCGTAAGCCGCTCGCCGATCGGCTCGCCCCGGTGTGACATATGAATCAAGCGATCCGGCTAACTAATTACTGTTGCAGACGGTCTCATTTCAAGCAGTGTAGTAAATAAACCCATATCAGTAGTTAAAACTTTAAATTCGTGCCTGGCGAGTAAAATGTGTACTTGTAATATAACTCTAACACAAATGACGTGTAAGAGAGGTTTATTGAACACATCAATTAGTATTTTCATTTCATGATTTATACTTGCCTGATGAAATATACATAAGGATATTATCTCCCTTTAACATCAACAATCCGCGTGCTATAAATAGCACTCACGTGATAGTGATCACGTGACTAAACGGATGTGCTCCATTCCCACCTGTAAACCCCATTTACCTCAGTTTTATTTCCGGCGTTAAAACATCAACACGTTTTTATTCGTTCTCGCAAATTTTTGTGAAAATAGTGAATTTAAAAGGATTTTATTGGACTTATTTTATAGTGAAATTATGGCTAATGCTATTTTGAATAAGGAAAACTCGCCTGTTATAGGATTTTCCAGTATTGACGACGAAGGTGAGACAGAATCTATTCGTTCTCAATCTCATTCGTCGAAATCGAATTCTAAGTCTTCTCGAACACCGAGAGCGAGTCAGAAGGAATTAGATGCCCTCAGAGAAGATGTTAGATCTAGGTTTGAGAGTATTGACTCAAAATTAGATAAATTTCTCAGTAATTTTACGGATACTGCTGGTTTAGCCAGACAGAGACCAATGAACACTAGTGCCAGTTGCACGGCTACCGAGAGCACACGTGTTAATGATACAGTGGTTAGTATACCCTTATCTGTTGTACAGGAAACACAAGACAACGATGATGTACTTTCTATTTTACCCAGTGAAAGGGAAAAACGTCAATTACTGGGTGACGATGCCTCAGAGTGCAACAGTCGTCGGTCAAATTTGGATTCGGATAGTGACGATAATGACTTCCGGTTCAGTAAATACACGTCTAAATCTAACAATTTATTGGAACAAATGTTTGGCGCTGATGCCACAACCAAACCAGACAAGTCTACAGAAGGCATTTCTTTGGACAATAGTCAAATATCTGTGTTGAAAGATAGTTGGCGAGCAGAAAACCCATCCAGACTGTCAGCATATAAAGACAGTTACAAAGCTTCTTTTCCAATATCTGAAGACTCAGAAGAAATGTTAACCGTTCCTAGTCTTGACAGTATTGTTAACAATTTATTGATTAAGAAATATGGTCAGAAACTGACTGTTAAATCACAATCTTTATGTTCACAACCATTGAAAGACTTAGAGAAAATTGCCTACCAAGGACAACATGCAGCCAGAATGGGCATAATAATAAATGTCTACATGCAACAAGCATTAGGTAAACTATTGTCGTCTTTATCAGACAAGGAGTGTAAAATTGACAGCGCTATTCAATGTGTTAGGGATATTTTTGCTATGAACACTAAATCGTTAGACCAAGCAGCAAGGTCAGGAGCATTACATCATATGATCCGTAGGAAAGCGGCTATGGCCGACACAGGACTTAATGAATCCAAAGATCTAAGGAATCATGTTTGGAATTTACCTTTATCTCATGAAGGAATATTTGGAACTGGTCTGGACAGAAAATTGAAAGAAAGACAAGAAATTAATAAACAAATTTCAGACTTACTTCCAGAATTTGACAAACGTAATAAACGCAAAATGTCTGTTTCAAATGATCAACCTTGGAAAAGACCACGTTACCAAGAATTTACCAGACCTCCAACTTCATACCGTTCACCCCTAGCTCAAGCTTATGGTACCAACACTGACAAGAGCAATTACAGAAGTCAGTCACATACTTACACTGGTCCAAAATTTACCAAAGCTTCATCTACAAAGACTACAGGGGTGAGTAACACTTTTCGTTCTAAATCAAAATGACTTTCTAGTTCAGAAACCAAACATTCCTGTGGGGGGTCGACTGAGGTTCTTTCTAAGGCATTGGGAGGAAATCACGAACGATCAATGGGTACTTTCATTAATCAGAGAAGGGTACAAACTAGAATTCGAAAACATACCAAAGTTCAACGGCATAAAACAGACCCAACTACCAACAAAAGATATGCCTACTCTATTTGCGGAAATAGATACCTTATTAGAAAAACAAGCAATAGAACCAGTAAATCAGAACATAGAACAAGGTTTCTTCAGCACATTTTTTCTAGTACCAAAAAAATCGGGGGGTATAAGACCAGTGATCAACCTGAAACCTCTCAATGCCTTCCTTCGCACACAACACTTCAAAATGGACACACTGAAAACAGTCCTAAATCTAGTCAGGAAAGGAGATTTTGCTTTTTCACTAGATCTTGCAGATGCATACCTACATTTTCATATTTTTCTAGGACACAGAAAATTTCTAAGATTTTGCATAAACAACCAAGTCTATCAGTGGAAAGTTATGCCCTTCGGACCCAAGAGCTCTCCAAGAACTTGGACCAAAATAGTAACTGTAGTAGCCGCCCATGTACGCAAACAAGCAATTCGTCTTACTGTATACTTGGACGACTGGCTGGGTTTAAATGCAATGAGACAAACGTTATTGCAAGATCAAGTAAAACTGATAAATCTTCTTCTCAAACTAGGCTTTATGATCAATCGCAAAAAGTCAGAACTCGTTCCTACTCAAAAGATAACATACATTGGCAGTGTTTTAGATCTAAAGAAAGGTTTGATATACCCCACTATAGAAAGAATAGAGAAAATCAAACTAGCTATTCAAACAATTCTAGGTCAGTCACATGCAACAGCTCTACAATATCTACATTTATTAGGTCTCCTGGCTTCTTGCATAGAATTGATCCCACATGCAAGACTCAGAATGAGACCAATTCAACTATATCTTTTGCACTTTTGGCGTCCAAGCTCAAAGAATATACAGTTGCTGATCCCGCTTCGCAAACATTTAAGGGAACATCTCAGGTGGTGGCAACATACTCCCAACATTTCACAGGGCAAATCTTTTATACAGGCCAAAATGAACATAACAATTCAAACAGATGCAAGTTTAAAAGCATGGGGTGCATGTCTAGACAATCAAATAGTTCAGGGTGCTTGGTCTCCACTAGAACAGAAAATGCATATCAATTCTTTAGAAATGGAAGCAGTGTACAAAGCATTAATTCATTTTCTTCCAACATTACAAAATCAAACTGTTCTGATTCATTCAGACAACACTACAGTAGTACAATATCTGAACAAACAAGGGGGAACCAGGTCATCTTACCTTTGTCTTCAGGCCTGGAAAATTTGGAATCTGGCCATAGACAACAAATTCATGATAAAAGCAGCCCACATAGCAGGGAAACTCAATGTTTTACCGGATCAGTTATCACGAACAATGATTCGTCCAACAGAATGGACATTGAACAGATCCATAGTTCATCAGATATTCAGTCATTGGGGACGCCCATTAATAGACCTCTTTGCGTCTCATCTGAACAAACAGACTCCAATATTTTGCTCATGGATTCCACACCAAGAAGCTCTAGCCCTAGACGCATTGACAATATCATGGGAAGAGATGTTCGCTTATGCCTTTCCACCTCTCTGTCTGATCCCAAAAGTAATACAACACATGAAACTTTTTCATTGCACGGTCATACTAATAGCTCCCAGGTGGCCCAGACGACATTGGTACCCAGAACTACTACAAATGTCAATTGCACAACCAATTCAATTACCAGTAATACAAAATCTACTAAGTCAACCCAGAACTCAAATATTCCATCCCAATCCACAAGTATTCAATCTAACTGCATGGTTACTATCGACAAATATTTCAAAACAGAGGGTTTTTCAAAAAGAGCTAGAAAACTACTCAAATGTAGTTGGAGATCAGGAACACAACAAGATTACAATGCAAAATACAATAGATTCTTTCGCTGGTGTAGTAAAAGGAAAATTACTCCATTTTCAGCATCTATAGCGCAATGTGCTGATTTTTTAGCAGACTTGTATAATGAAGGGTTACAATATCGTACAATATCGGGGTACAGATCTATGTTATCAGCCTTACTACCCCCTATAGCAGATAAACCAATTGGACAACACCCTCACATTATTCGTATACTGAGGGGGGTATTTAATGAAAGACCTCCTCAAACAAAATTGTTACCTGAGTGAGATCTACCTTTAGTTTTATCTATGCTACAAAAAGAACCATTTGAACCTATGTCAAAAGCATGTTTGAAATATACAACTTATAAAACTGTTTTTCTTACAGCGATCACAACGTTTAGGAGAGCAGGAGACCTCCAAGCATTGAAGTTAGGCGAAGGAGCCATCTCAGTTCAAGCTAAAGGTGTAACATTTTTGAGACAAGGACTCAGTAAACAAGATAGACCTAACCATTTAGCTGCTAAAATTTTTGTTCCATGTTTTAAAGACAATAAACTAATTGATCCGAAGAGAGCTTTATACTGGTATCTGAAAAAGACAGATATACATAGGAGAAAATTTAAAGATGATGAAAATAGACTTTTTCTTTCTATAAATAAACCACACAAGGTTGTGTCCAAACAGACTATTAGCAAATGGATTGTGAAAGTTATTCAAATGGCCTATGAAGATAAATCTAAGAAAGTGAAAGCACACTCAACCAGATCATTAGGACCTTCATGGGCTCTATTCAATGGAGACTCTTTACAGTCAATACTAGAAGCAGCCGATTGGTCCAGAGAATCAACTTTTATTAAATTTTATTTGAAGAATGTAGAACCATCAGTGTTAAAGTAAACATTGTTGATGGAAATAAGTTTTAATTTCCGACGGATTCCAGATCATCATTTAAATAGAAATATATGGATTTCATCGGACTAATTATTCAAGTAGAATGATAATTTGATAATAGACAAGAAGTTTATGTATATATGTATATAATGTGATTATTGGTTTATGGAGAAGAAACTCCTGAAATTCTGTGTGTACAGTTTAGAGAATTGACACTGAAAATACAACCACAACCATAAGGTAGGTACTGCTTTGTAATCATCCTTATGTATATTTCATCAGGCAAGTATAAATCATGAAATGAAATTATTCAATTTTGAAGAAAATTAGAATTTTATGAATGGATTTATACTTGCCTGATATGACTCCTCCCTCCTCCCCTAGTTGCATTTTCGGTGTTATATTGGAACGCCGAAATAAAACTGAGGTAAATGGGGTTTACAGGTGGGAATGGAGCACATCCGTTTAGTCACGTGATCACTATCACGTGAGTGCTATTTATAGCACGCGGATTGTTGATGTTAAAGGGAGATAATATCCTTATGTATATTTCATCAGGCAAGTATAAATCCATTCATAAAATTCTAATTTTCTTCAAAATTGAATAATTTTTCCATAATCGTAGTATATTTTATAATAATGGTTTCACCTGTATCTATTTATAGCCATATTCGTCACATGTTCGCCGCTAGCCGCTCTAACGAAACCGGCGCATTCGGCGTGCGCCGGTTGTTGACCCGGCTCAATCTCGGAGCAAATAAAGCGAATCGCCGGTAGCCGTTTCTGAATCGGCTTACGCCGGTTTGAGCCGCCCGGGCAAATCAAGTCGGCCCAATAATTCATCCCTCTTACGAAGATTGAACGGTCAGTATTGGTTTTAAACAAGACCGGATATAGGTTAAATTGTTCATTGTTTACTACGTAAAACATAATGATCAGATTATAATCCGTGTCACTCATTTGATTATACACGCTAACAACTATAAGATAGCTAATTATTGATTTTTAGAGCCTGTCACAACTAATTGATAGAATAATGAAGCGATTTCCTTTGTATTTATAAAACACGGGTCATTGCAATTATGTCAATGTACATGACCGCGGTGACCGCTTAGTAATAGATAATATTCGTAGGTGCGAAATACACAACAAGATCAAACTATCCTTTAACTTTTGTGTGCATTTTCTTAAGTTCTGTAATTATCGATTAGCAAACCGCGAAAGGTGTGTCTAAATTAACTGCTATGATTGGCTCTCTCGATCATAAAGGGACTGCTTAGTTATGTTGCCATCGGCAACGTGATAAAGTTTATTCGATAACGTTGACATGTGTATAATGTATAACGACAAAAGATGACACGCTCTGATAAATTTTGTCAATATACATAACGGTCAGACTCTCATGCACGTGGCCGCTTACGCGGGGGAAAATTTTGGTTTGGGATGCAAAATGGCTGGCCGTTGGCTGGAAAACGGGGGTGACCGCTTAATAGGGGTGCATTATAGAGCGTTTTCCGGCGGTCGCGGCATGAGCTGGCCGCTTACAGGGGGTGACCGCTTAAGAGGGGTGGCCGTTAGGAGGGGATGGACTGTATATGCCTACAGTCGGTCATAATTTTAAAGCAACCTTTTATAGTAATTTTCTGTTGAACGGTTGTTAGTCAATGAAGAAAGCATGCACCTAGTTACTAGTTAACAGCTGAATTCTGAGATTTAGCCTGTTCCAGGAAACTGAGAGTAGGTTGACTGACCGCCATGATATGACCTTATACAATGTGTTGCTATGGTGTCTAACCCAACAACAAAATTAAGTTTTGAATTAATAAACTGACCTTACATTGCAAAGAACTCATGCTTTAGATGAACACTACTGAAGTAGGTCCTTAGTCTTATCCTTACTCTGTATATTGAAGGAGTTTCAGAAGGACCCTGCCCTTACACTGTATATTGAATGGGTTTCAAGAGGACCCTGCTCTTACACTGTATATTGAAGGGGTTTCAGGAGGACCCTGCTCTTACACTGTATACTGAATGGGTTTCAAGAGGACCCTGCTCTTACACTGTATATTTAAGGGGTTTCAAGAGGACCCTGCTCTTACACTGTATATCGAAGGGGTTTCAGGAGGACCTTGTTCTTACACTGTATATTGAAGGAGTTTCAGAAGGACCCTGCCCTTACATTGTATATTGAAGGAGTTTCAGAAGGACTCTGCCCTTACACTGTATATTAAAGGAGTTTTAGAAAGAGGCTGTTCTTACACTGTATATGGAAGGGGTTTCATAAGGACCCTGCCCTTAAACTGTATATCGAAGGGGTTTCAGGAGGACCCTGCCCTTACACTGTATATTGAAGGGGTTTCAGGAGGACCCTGCCCTTACACTGTATATCGAAGGGGTTTCAGGAGGACCCTGCCCTTACATTGTATATTGAAGGAGTTTCAGAAGGACCCTGCTCTTACACTGTATATTGAAGGAGTTTCAGAAGGACTCTGCCCTTACACTGTATTTTGAAGGGGTTTCAGGAGGACCCTGCCCTTACACTGTATATCGAAGGGGTTTCAGGAGGACCCTGCCCTTACATTGTATATTGAAGGAGTTTCAGAAGGACCCTGCTCTTACACTGTATATTGAAGGAGTTTCAGAAGGACCCTGCTCTTACACTGTATATTGAAGGGGGTTTCAAGAGGACCCTGCTCTTTCACTGTATATTGAAGGGGTTTTAAGCTGACCCTGCTCTTTCACTGTATGGTACTTTGTAAATGATCTCTCCGTGATGCTACTTTGTATATGCCAATTTTGATCTGTAGGCTTATAATCTTACCAGAAAATGTTTAAGACAGTGTTGACTTCGATCACACGCACCGACGCACCAACGCAGACACGGACGCCGAGTTGAACTTCATAATAGCTCATATTATGCACTTAAACGTATGCTAAGATAAGCTAAAAAGATCCATATGCGGATCTAGCGGGAGGTTATGGAGGTCAGATCCCCTCTGAAATTTCCAAAATATACCCGTAGATGAGTGTATTTATTTTAACTGTAAACCACTTGTAGACTTCCAGAGATTTCGTTGAAAGGCTTGAGTTATAACACAAATCGAAAACTATCCACGAAAATGCCTTACCAGTGTAACTGCGGAGTAATAAATGTGTCTCTGATTTTCTACGCAGTCAATTTATAGGCGATTAAAGAAGTTCAGTCATCTGACTCGATCAGTGACATGTGTTTACTTATATTTACTTATAAGCGTGTGGAAGGGGATGAGTCAAATATATGGTGTAATGACCTACTGTGTGGTATGGAGAAACTAGAAGTGAGGCGCTAATAGCTATTGATCTGAGTGCTGCATTTGACACTGTTGATCATGACATTTTATTGAAAGTTCATAATCAATATGGCCTACGAAATAGTACACTTCATTGGATTGATTCATATCTCCGTCCATGTGCATGTCGAGTCAACGTCAATACTAGTTTATCAACTTTACACGTCCATTAGATTGCAGTGTTCCACAAGGTAATTGTTAACTGTTAACCTTGCTACTAACATCATTACGTGAATAATTACAGCTTATTCACATTTCATATTTTTGAAAAAAAATCCTATGTTTTGTATTTTTTCGAAAATTTGAAATAAACATTTCGTGGAAATACAATAAGTTTTTAGTACAGACAATATTTCAAGATTAAAAAGTCCGTGTTTATTTTAAATTCTAAATTTACACGTAGGCTGTGTTGCATTGAATACACAAATTAAAATTTCAAGATGGCAGGTATTCTTTTTCACGTGACTGGGTCTAAATACCAACTCGCTCACGTGAAAAATTGTTTGTTTGTTTGTTTGGGTTTTACGGCGCACCAACACAAAAAAGGTCATATCGCGCCGCCACGTGAAAAAGAACAATACATGTAATCAATATAATCTTGTTCACATCAGGGTATCTATAACGCTATAAAGAAGACGTTCTACCGGCTCGTCGACAAAGAAAGTTTCATTTACTCATAAGTCTATGGTTAACCGCTTTGCTATTAAATGGCCTCACATTTTCTGAAAATCGACCTTACAGTTCGCGCCGCGCTCAATTTTGTATATTATTAAACGCTCACTGCACAAAGATATTTGTTTACCAACAGAAATAGTTGAATTTACGTACTTAGTTGAATATAGATAAACATAGAAATGGAGAACTTGAGAATTTTATGTTTAGTTTTGATGCTTACTGTTCTAACAGGTAAACTTTTGTTGCTTTATTTTGACTGTCTTTGTATTTAAATAATTTTATGAAATGACATTTTTATAAGAATGTGTATACTTTTAGAATATATGAATGGTAATTAAATTACAGATATCTCTTATACTGTTAGATCAGTTCTAATTGGAACAATGGGTAGAGTACTCATTTTATAAATGATGATTTTATTGAATCAATAAATTGTATATTCAGGTACGTTATTGTATATTGCACGTGCTACCCGTGCCTAACCCGTGTTTATACTGAACGTGTTCGCATCGGATGAAGAGCAAACTATTCAAATAACTATGAAAGAGACCATTGTTACAACGAACCTCTAAATGGTGTTCAGAAATTGATCTCAATTGAATATTCTCATAGTGACCTGTGAATGTGGGCTACTGATTCAGGGTTGTCCAAATTTAGTGCCTCCCTACATTATTTTGTTTGAAATTTTATTCTAAGAAGTAGAGAAAAATTGTCAGTGCTAAAATATTAACTACAAAAAATAAAGGATGTAGACTCATGGGCAGATCCAGGATTTCTTTCAAGCGGGGGTCCAAACCTTTACAAGTAAGGTCCAAACTTTTGAACCACAACAACATATACTCTATTTTCAATAGAATCAAACTTGTTAATAAAAACATGATCAAAATGAGATCTATTTTAAGCAAAGAGAAAAATTGATTCTTCCTACTTAAAATGGCTTACAGTTAAAAAATACACTCATGCAAAGGTATATTTTGGAAATTTCAGGGGGTCCAGACACCCTTATATCCCTTGCCAGAACCGCCCATGAGACTAGTTATGCAGTGACCCGTCCTCATTTTCAGGGAATATAAATCATTTAAAGTTCTTGTCTTAAGAATTATGTTAATTTGATAACTGTTTAATTTTGAAATGCTTTTTGGTTTTGTTTTATTTTTGGATTATCATTATACTTAGAACTGGATCTACAAGAAATGCATATAGTCCGGTATATAAACTACAAAAAAATCGACAGAAACGTGCATGTAAGGATGTAGAAAATGTTTTTGCCTTTTAATAAAGCTGAGACACTGTAGTTTACGAAACTGGATGATGCCACTTCGGCACTCTTGGACAACTCTCAAAATTTAAGATGGCGGACAAAATGGCTGGTTAATGTAATATAAAACCATTTTTATCAAAGTCTGATTATTTAGAAAGCTGAAATAAGTCTTACATTATCTGCAATTTTATTTCATGGTGAAATTATTTTCATGGTATTTTGGTTACCGTCGTTTATTCTCCAATACAAGGTGGCGGACAAAATGGCGGATTAAAGCTACATTTGTCGGGTACGTCAACAACAATGAGCAGAATCGTACACTGTGGCATATCACAAAAGTTGAAATGCATTTTGTAGTTATAACTCTTTAGTTACATGTTTGATGGTTGATGCCACACTGGCATCGTTGGGCATTTCCCAAAATCCAAGATGGTGGCTAGAATGGCATAAATTACTAGCTGTCGGGTATATATCTACCACAATGAGCTAAGTCATACCAAATAATTTCAATGAATTTTATTTTGTAGTTAATTCACTTTTGTTTCTGTAACCGATTGATGCCAAACTGGTATTCTTGGATAACTTCAAGAATCAAAATCAAGAAGGGTGGTCAAAATGAATGATAAGAGCTGGAAATTTAATTCAAGTCACATAAATTGACATATTTCTTCTCTAATGGGTATACAGGAACATGTTTAGGGTTTTTTTACATCTCTTGGTCTTTCTAATATCGAATTATTGATACTAGCTTGTCAGTTGACTCGAGAACTAGAAGCAAATTGTTTCTCAGATGGCAATTTAGAGACACTTTTCTGAAAATCTTTTATTTACAGTATTTTTGAAAACAATATAGGTTTGTGATAATCTACGATATTTTTATATCCTTAGAATAACGCAACTTTTCCATGTATGTTTGCCACTTCAATAGTAATCAATATGTACTAAAAGAAAAAGAAGATGTTATTGAAAGTATTGTGTGCAAGTTCTAATATCTTTCAATGTATTCTTAGAATATATTGATGCCAAAGCAATCGGTTGAAATTCTGTTGACATTGTAACACATTTTGATAGTAAATAAGAGACATTGCAATGGAATTTCAAGTATGATATTGACATCAGATATCACAATCATGAGTGTTCTTTATTTCATTGTAAACGACTCCATCCATCTATCAAAAAGATCAAAAGCACATTTTCATCAAAAGTTTGTAATATAACTTGTTTTTATTTACAGTATAGAGAGAAAGTACGTCGCGAAGATGCCAATTCTATAACCGTATACACGGCTGTTAGAGCCCATTGTCTAGCTCATGATTTAGCAAATAGTGTTACCCTGTGCAAGTACGTAGATTGGTTTAAGGGATTCGTCCATAAGGGACGCAGTCAGTTATTTCCCTTGAATACTCTTCAAATGGGTAGGTCCAGTTAGTTAGATTACTCGGCTTTTACCCTTACTTTTCAATGTCAATTTGCCAAAATAAATCTCTTATAAGTATTTTTGTAAATCGTTTAATTTGTTTGAAATTCAAGCTATGTATTTTTAGGGTAAAGAACTATCTAAATTTCATCACTTCTCTTAATAACTTCATTAACAAGAAAGATATTGGATGAAATATTTTGTTATCCATACATAGCACTTCAATGATACAATCCGAGGATTCCAATAACCTATGGATTTAACCTTCATATTTTATCAGGGAAAGATAACTGACTAAAGTCCCTTACCACAAAACATGGCCAAGCAGAAAATTAAGAAATGTCTTGTACCACTGAAGTCTAAATATCTTGATAGAAGACATGACAGGTCTGATGCATCAGTGTCGAACGTTTATAAACAACGCTGATATCTAAAAACATTTGGAGTATATTCACTCTCAACCGCAAAGACTCCCCCATAGAAGGGTGGCACGCTGAGACAACTTTTCGATCTCGTACGTAATATTCAAATATGTTCCACTTCAAACATTATTGACGATGCATTGCAAGATATGGTGATTCTTCATTTTTTCGGTAACATTAATTATAAAATTAATTTAAATCGCATTAACCTTTAAGACTTGGTATGAGAAGTGTAGTCAACAAAATTGTACATCAAATGATTATTATTGCTGCAATTTGCTAAGCACCAAACATTTCTGACGACATTGATGTGCTTATACTCATTTTGAAATATCATTCTTGTACGAATGACACTATAACAATGGGTTCAACTGACATTCGTCCAAAATGTAATGTTACAAGTCAGTCAGTTACTGACAATGTAAAGAGAGTACACTAGTGTCATGGGTATAAAATATGCTGTTAAAGCTGGTTCATCTACCCTACATCAAAAGCGAAGACAGTTATGATACCTTTTGGCCATAAGCTAGTTCTCACTTGGATACTTTTTAAAGACAATAATCATTAATATGATAACGTAAGTTTACCATTGCATGTGATGTGCTTATGGTGTTGATTGCAAAATTCAACCAACTAGATCTGCAGTTGTTGAAATCACTTTTGTCCAATTTAAGAACATTATGTGTAAAAATACATTTTGCATGAATAATTTAGCCTCTAGCCACCATCTTGGTCGCCATCTTGGATTTTGGGAGTTGCCTAAGGTTGACAAAGTTACATCAATCGAATTTGGAATCAGTAAGACCATGACTACCAATTAAATCACATTTTCTACATACTTTCGTGTTACATCCTTGGTGTTGGCCGAACTAATAAAACCACGTTATGGAAAATAATTACAATAAACATAGTTTTGGGAGCTTAAATAGATTCTGAATATTACTAGTATGCTGCATTTAATGAAATTTCTTTTCATTTTATCACCAACCACACTCAAATATGATAAAAATATAACAAAAATAATCATCAAAATTAAAGAATTGTTGTAAACTTCCATGTCTTTTTTATGGGTACAGCGTCTTTTTTTTAAGTTTTTGAGTCACAACCCTTGAGTCACAAGTTGAGTGAGAAACTTGATCCCACAAGCTTAGTATATGGGGACCAGGAAATTTACTTAATGCACCATGATTATCTACATAATTATATACTACCCGATCCGTGAATGGTTCGTGTAATGTAAATTCTTTTGAAAAAAAAAGTTATTTATTCCCCAATGCTGTAGATCTTAAACTTCCTTCTGGCCTCTTAAAGTTGTTTATTCTTTGTTATTTATAAAGACATTTTTTGAATAGTTTATCCTGCACATATTGATAATGTATGGTAATGGGTGTATGGCATACCCCTTAAACTCCTCGGGAATTTAAATGCATGTAATAATAAAGGGATTTGGTGTGATTGTTATGGTATCCCTAAAAACATTTCTTTGCATTTTGGCCCTTAATACTGGTCCAGCTATTGGATTGTTACAGCTGTTATTATAGTGGTGTGGTATATAGTTACATGAATACAGTTAAAGACAGTCCACCACAGAACACGGTTTGGGACACAGTTCTTATTCCGTATACTTGGTTATACACAGGAAACGCATGCCAACTCTTCTAGTCAATCTTGAAGATTGAAGTGAGGCTTAACTCGCTTCAAGCCCAATATGAAATGGTTTTGTTGATATTTTAACAAAAATCATCGAGAATACTCTGTTGGCTTCTTCGGGTCCGTAGAACCCCCCTCTCATGCTTTGACTCTTTCCACCCTTGACATGTCTGTTATTATTATTATTATTAGGTTGCTATGGTAACCCTATATATGAGCAGCAGCAAAGTTGGATTAGAACATACTTGTAAGTAAAATGAAAATTTTTAAAGTTTTTTTCTACTTTTTCCGACCGTTAGACATATCAATTTTATTTCAAAATATCATTTCTTTTATAATTTACAGTCAAAATATTAAATAAAATGATACCCTTACAGAACTCGTTTTTGAGTTTTAGGCTAAAATGTGACGTTTTTTCATGAAAATTTTACACGTCAATTTTCGTGTGTTCTTGACAAAATAGGGCCTAATAAGAAAACTTCTCGACGTTTTACAAAATTTTGTGTCCTGTGGATTGTGTAAAGCATTGTCATAGTAATCGTGTATCATATATGTGAAAAGAATTTAAAATACGGTAAATATTAACGTATTTAGCACTCTAAGCGGCAAAATGCACGTGAACAACGTACGGCCCCTATAAGTATAGTATATGACGTCACGACGCCAAAATAATGACGTTACGCTAAAAATTGGTCTTCACACAACAAGCCTTCAAAATTTCAATCAAATCGGCCAACTTTCACTTTTTTGGTAAAAAAGTGTTAAGGTACCTTAACTGAGATTATATAAAATGCATTATAATATTTCAAATAAAATTGACGTCTTTTGATTGGCTGATCGAGTGTGCAAAAAATCCACATTGTGTGTGAGTTCATATACACCGTGTCCCCTCGGGTAGCCTCTCATAACAATGTAACATAAATTCTTGTCAAATGTCCGCCATTTTGACCACCGATTCGAAAATGTTTTTCTTTGTAATCTTAACATTTACAAGCAAATAAGGCATATCGATGTCCTGTTCTTTATAAAATAACGTTATACAGCGGGTTTTCAACATGAATAACAAATCTATTACTCACAATACTGTAAATCAAGGGCCCAAAATTTGACGCTTTACAACTCCAACATCCCAGTGGATTGTGCTTCTTCCATCAATTTCTGTGTTACTGTGTTCAATACGACGAATTTTCCGGTCATTATAAAGTTGATACAAAGGTTGACTTGCGATTCATTCATTGGAGCAAGCCAAGCTATGCATTAAGAATAAATAATGAAACTGGCTGTCAAAGATCTTGCTCAAATACGAATCCACGTAGATTTTCTTTGCTCTATTTTCGGAAAACCATTTCCATCTTGCCCAAACAGTTTATCCCGTCAGCGAATGATTCCTTAATAAAGTCCATATATACCTATCTTCCGTGTGCATTTTTGTTCTTTTTTAATAGATCCTTGTACTTCCGATCCTTAAATCCACGAAAATTATAAGCTTAAAACTTCAAATGTCAAATAATAAATCCTATCAAGTTCATAACACGATCGCCAGAATGACGTCATGAACAAACGTACTAAAAAGCAATTGGGTGCGCCACTGGAAAATTGAACTAAAATTCTGCATTTGTTTTTTTTGTGTACATTTTAGCTCCCGACCGATTTTAAAGGGAATTGAAGTATTATAAAATCGTAATAAAGATTTCTGACGGTGTATATGGGTCCTTCTACCCCTCGAAGCTTCATATAACCCTCGGCTGACGCTTCGGGGTATATGTGCTCTCGGGGTAGAAGGACCCATATACACCGTCAAAAATCTTTATAACTAATATTATCATGTACAAATATTACAGCTTGGTAACCAATATATTACTGTTTCATTACAGCCGGATACCAATCTATTAATAATAAATTAAGCTAGATATCAATTTATTTTTGTCATATTACAGCTGGGTACCAATCTATTATTATTATTATATTAAAGCTGGGTATAAATCTATTAATATTATATAACAGCTATGTATCATAATAAATATGTATATTATAACATAATAGCTGGGTACCAATATGTTATTATTATATTATAGCTGGGTACCAATCTATTATTATGACATTAAAGCTGGTTACCAATCTATTATAGTAATATAACAACTGGGTACCAATCAATATTATTATATAACAGCTGGGTACCAATCTATTATAACTATATTAAAGCTAGGTACCAAATCTATTGAAATTATATTACGATTGGGTACCATTCTTCTATAACTATATTTCAGCTGGGTACCATTCTTTTATAACTATATTACAGCTGGGTATCATTCTTTTATTACTATATTACAGTTGGGTACCAATCTATAATAGCTGCATTGTATATTAGAGCTGGGTACCAATCTATTTTAACTATATTACAGCTGGGTACCTATCTATAATAACTATATTACAGCTGGGTACCATTCTTTTATAACTATATTACAGTTGGGTACCAATCTATTATTATTATATAACAGTTGGGTACCAATCTATTTTTATAATATAACAGTTGGGTACCAATATATTATTATTATATAACACAGTTGGGTACCAATCTATTATTATTATATTATGACCGGGTACCAATATATTATTATTATATTACAGGTGGGTAGTTATCGTTGGAAGTATTGCTTTTTTGGTATTAATCATAACTTTATGTACGTGTTGTTGTTGTGGATGCTGTGCTTGCCTTCGTTCTTCTAAACCACCCACAGTTATTGTACAAGGAGGACAAGCACAACCTATGGGTAAGTTCCATCAAGATAGTTTTTATCTTAATACTTAGAACATAAACTTACTTTTCCTGTAAGTAGTAACAAATGTGGTCAAGCACTGCACATGGATAAACTATTCTGAATGGACTATATTGGGATTTCAAATATTTGGGTTATTCTCTGTGAAACAAAAGTTTTACAGTTACAATGAAAAAAAAACATGTACAAAGAACAATAGAATTGATTGCTGTTTCATGCTTTTCTGCAATAATGTGTAAAAAATGTGCGGATGAAAAAGTTAGTACCCCCTGTGCTCAGATGGAAAAGAAAAAGTGGGCAGAGAAAGAAAGTTTGTACTGCCAGTAAACAGATGGAAAAACATAAACTGGAATCGGGGAATCAGGTTTATTGCAGCAGGAATTGTAGTTCTTAGATGGTAACATCTTTGTGTTGTCATACAAAATAATTCATGCATACATATATGTACAATACTTTTGTACAATGACAATATCTGGTATATTAGTACATTATTAGATTTTACCGGTTGAACAGTCTTTACACACATGATAATGTATGCACTAGTACATTATTAGACATACTGTGCAGTGGATACAAAGGAGTCGTTTAAAGTTTTATTATCATTTAAAGCTATCTATACCCTATACACCATTTAACTTGTGAATAACAAATAACACTTTGTATAATTACAAACTTGCCTTGTGGTTTTAGTTAATGATCATTCTTGTTAATATGAGCAGTAGCCAAATGGTAAGACAACATCTTACGGATTTAGAGGTTCAGGGTTATCCCACTAGGAACACTTCTCCTTTCCTTGAGCAAGAAATTTACATACGATTGTTTCACTCCACCCGTTGGTAAAATATTGTTATATTTGTCTGCACTAAGCAGGGTATAAGACATCCCAGGGAGATTGATAGATTGGTACAAACAGCCTGATGAACAGGTGTTAAAATTTAAAATCAGTGAACGTGCATAAACATGAAACTTAGACCATAAAATGCCATTACTTTTTTATAATACATAATTATGCAATATATACTGACTTCAATATTTTCATTATTTGTATTTGCCAATAAGAATGTATAATAAATTGATAATGGTCCAAGTACTTCCTTATTTACTGAAAGAAGTAGATGACTGGCAAGTAGATGCCATAGTTAACATTCTATATACAGTTGTAGCGTTATCATTTTCTTTTTCATCACGCTGTTAAATGATTAATCAATTGATATAGGTCTTGTTAGGACAATGTCTTAGACAAGCTGCACTAGGAAGTAGCTATAAAATCCTAGCCATATTTTGTGCAAAAATTTTGCCAGCAAACTGAGATAGCAGTTTCCATAATCAGTAGATTCATTTGAAATGTATTCAGCTTAAAAAGTCAATCATGCTGAATAATGCCACAAGTGATTTTCATCTCTAGTTCTAAGACATTTTACTTGATGGTAACAAAGTGTGGGTTAGGGATTTGACAGAGAGTGACATCCTTATACAGATGAATCTTGATAAATCTATTTAGTGGTACATTGTATAAAACTGGGAGCTTGTCTCATACTTGTTGGTTGTGTTTGTCTGTCACCCCATCTGGTCATCGGTTTGACTACCATGAGGGGCATTCATACATTTGTGGAATTTGGTCCATAAAACTTTGTCTTTGGCAACTTTCCGTCTCTATCTAGTTACGTTAGGCAGTTGTCACAAATTAGGGAAGATTTGTCCTTAGTATTGAATAAAAGCTTGAGGGAAGAGATCTAAATCACTCAAGGAGGAGTTTAGAATGTCTCACCAGTCACACATGTGATTTGATTGTAAATTTACCCATAAGTAGCTTAATGTTCAATTTGAACTAAGTAAAATATGAAAGTGTCATAAAACACAATGAAGACTACAAAAATGCAAAATAGCCGTGTAAAACATATAGAAAGCAAACCAATAGTTTTTCTTTTTTTGGTTTATATAACACCTTCTCATATGCCAGCCATCTCACGTGCCCAAGCTTTCCTTGACCATTGACTATAACCAGTACTCACCTATCCTTCCTCAAGATCAACAACTTCTCCATGTACCTTCATTATTATGGGACAAAAATTCATTTTTATCCAATTATTATAGAAGTGTTATAACCCAGCTTTTACGACGTTGGTATGGTAAACATTGGATATCCAGCTCTGCATTGGTTGGAATCCCATCCAAAACCTACCCCGTTATATCCTTGAGCAAGATTTTTTATCTACTAGCTCAGTACTGGGGGACCAGGAAGCGGACTCGAAAGTGATAAAATCTAAGTTGTAAGAATTTGTTTTACAGTCGTGATAAAATAAATTAGTATGAGAACAAATAAGAGCATAACAAGCCCTTAAGTGGATTGAACCAGTAACCATTTCTGTACTTTCAGTCTACTGTGCAATGAACTTGGGTTTCAAACTATATTATAACTGTTACTATTATATTATTTATTCCAGGTCCAAGTATTGCAGTATCAAATATCAGTGCAAATACCAATATCCATTGAGATGTTGAATATCCAGGGATGGAGACAATACAATGTATTTCTTACAGACAGGGGTCAAACTTTGATTTTAATTTTGAATTTTAGGAAGCAGATCTGGACTGTAAAACCATATTTTTATATAGATCCAGACTTGATTTAATATATAACTGCAAAAAAATCTGGAAAAATATAAAATTGCAAAAATTCTGGAAAAATATATTATTTAAAAAAATAGTTTGAGGAATGATTAATTTTATTGTTTTATTTTTTATTCATTCTTGATGCAATGAAAACAAACAAAATATTAGTAAATGTGGTATTTATGTATTAAGAACAGTAAATTCAATTTCATTTCGAGTTAAAGCAAAAGTTATGTCAATTTCTCAAACTATGGTTAGTATTGATGTGTGAATGAACTTTTAGAGAGCAGTGTATTATATAATGTAAATGTTTGATACTTGTTTACCAAGATACATATCTGGAATTTTATTTTCATTTTAAAATACTAATGTTTTTTGTCTTTCTTTAATGGACCAAAGTTCGGGACGGTCTATTTTACTGACGCAACACTGACATCATACACAAAATACAAATGCTAACCTCCAAAGGAACTGTTTATAAGGTTAGGCAATTTAGATTATTCAAATTTTATAGTGAAACCATGCTTATTTTTTATTCTAAAAAAAGAAAAACGATAACCATTCCTAATTTAAATGTTACTTTTATGATTATATTTACTTTTAAATACAATTTCAATTTCTGTTTTTCATTAACTTTTTTACTTTTGTACTTTAGTAATAATTTGGGTTTTTTAATGTTTTTATTTATTTAAATGTCAGTAACCATGTGGAAATTGTCAAATGTTTATAGAGTTGTGTTTTGTATATTCTATTCCTGCATATATGTTAAAGTATCAGAGGCCTGTACTATCAACAGTACTGTCTTAAGACATATTTTCATATTTAAACCATACTATATATAAAAGATTTCAGAGATCATCAATGCTATTGACTGGTCAGGGGCCAAATTGGGACCGATAATCTTGTTTTGTTCTAAAATTGAAAATTCTAAATACGTTCCTTTCAAATGGTGCATTCAGTGAAGTCAGTGTTTTAGCTCTTCGGTAAATTGTCATGCTTATTTTTTAAAATCATTTGACTTTATATAAATGTCTTAATACTTTACTTTACTTTACTTTACTTTACTTTACTTTACTTTACTTTATTCAAAGACTTCAGCACAGAACAGTGCTTTTGGTTATAGAACATAATTATTTACATATACATACAAACAAGTAATAAATAGAGTGTAAATTATCAATTTTATAGCTCTACAGAACCCTATGATTGGGACATATTTAATCGTTATTTTCATCTTTAAAATTAAAAGAACCAAATATGAGGTAATTGTTTTGAAAGATAAAATATCTAAAACTGTTATCTAATTGTCTGTGTATTTTATTGAAAATGTTGGTTTATCAAATCTTAATACATTCTCATCACAAAATGTACTTAATCTAATGATCTAATTGTAACATTTCTCAGAGCTTTTTGATGTTTGAATGTACTGCAGTGTTGTATATAGATATTATATGTGCTTTTTGATATTTCATGTTTTTAAGATTGGACTTTTTTGTAAATATTTTCATGTTTTAACTTTCATTTATTGTTTCATTTTGTTGGGATCAACAAGTTAAGTTAAGATGGCAAATAGTCGAGATAAACAATATTAGGTGCGTCACAAACGTTCGTCCCTTTTTTACCTTTTTTATTATATGTTTTGTTTTCATTTTCTAATATTCTCAAAAGACTTTTCTATTCAGAAAACCCAAGAATTCTTTTTGGAGTTAGGCTTCTAGTTTGTAGATTATTTGATGTCACCAATATTTGCCATGTGGTTTTGCGTAAGATAAATATCAAGTATATTACAGTTAATTTTTTCTCAACTGTCAAAAGATGAATAACTTCATGGTTATTGAATACAAACAATCACAATATCACGAGTGTTAGACAAAGAACACAAAGTCACCATGAAATTATTCATGTTTTGTCAGTTAAAGAAACGAACTATATCATTGGACCAATGCTCAGTACTTTCATTATGCCTGATATGATTGCCTTTGAATTTATTTTTCTTGAAAAGTAATGGTAAATCAAGGGAGATTTATTTTTATTCAATAATTTCCATACTTATGTATATAATTGATGTAATTTTTGTGTTCTAGCTTAGATAAATAGAATTATTTCTGTATAACATATAAATTAATATAAAATCATAACACATGTATTAATAATATATTTTAAACATCATAGATTTATGTCATTGATATTATATATTCTAAGAATAATGAAAAAAAGGCTTGAAAATCCCTTATTCCCTTATTGGTTTACTAGAAACCATTTCTTATTTCAAATTATTACAACTCTTGCTTATTTTAGTTTAGATCTAATTTCAATATTTCAATATCATGTCTACTATACTATGCAATGTTTTTTTATTCAACTATATACTATGCAATGCTTGTCTTGTATTCTGTACTAGGTAATTTCACTAAAGGTGATATCAGTATTGCAAATTTTATTCAACTGTCAGTGGCACATACATTTAGCCCACTGAATTAAACACTTGATATTTGAATATTCCTGTACATAAATGCAGATACCCTTATTAATAATGACAGCAGAAGTACTGTAGTTAGTATTCAATAAGCAACATTGAAATAGCAGGGTTAATAAATGCTCTTCTGACAGTTGAATAAAATTTAACAATAATAGCTTTACTCTCTATGATCCTGGGTTCATTGGACTATGACTAAGGGTACCGTATATTACAAACCATTGAGTCATGAATCACAACAAATGTTTGTATGTAAAGTATTTCAGCTGTATCCATTAGCTTAGTGATATAAAAGGACAAGGTTGTTAAGATTCGAGATGGTGTGTACGTAGGTTATAGAGAATTCAAAATAACAATATACTAAGAAAAATGGTAGCAGCTATCAAACTTTGAGTAGACATTGTTTACTTTGCATACAGCATAAGCTGCCGTAACCTACCAATGAGAAGAAGTAACCATCATAAATACATTCATTTCCATCAAAAGCTTTCTTAGATACCTTAGATGTGTTGTTGGCTATTTTATGTTTTATAATTTGTTGCAGTGCTAACATTGTCACATTATATTTGTATATAAGTATTAAACTGGCATTCAATGTCCTACTGAAATTGTAACAAGTTTTTGCTAAAAATGTTTCTAAAATGAACAGCTTATTAGTGTTAAGCATTTTACTATATAACCAATTGAACTTTATTTTAGTTCTAAAAGATCAATGTATCTTTCTGAATATTCGTCAAGTGCCAGGTTGATGCTTATTGAACATAAAAATATACATCACATCTATGTAGATTTTGATAATAAACAATATATAAAATGAGCTATATTTAAGTTGATTATTTTCTTTCTTGTATAATTTTCATTTTCAAAGATACCCGGCAAGCTCAGTTGGTAGTGCACAAGTGTACTGATTGAAGGATTGTAGACTCGATTTTATCTGGCAGAGCATACTTTTGTAGAGCTTGGTGATGAAATATTTTCTACTACCCTCTTACCACTGGTTCTAAATCATGTAGAGCTGTTGTCAGTCACTGAGAGAAGTATGTGTCTAATAACTGCCAACTGGTTAACAGTTAAATCCAGAGATTAAGACATTCCAGAAAAGTTGAGCAGGTTGACTGACCTTTGTAATGTGTTGCTACTGCAATATCCCCCCCCCCCTAAAGAAAAGGCATCAGCATCCTCCAAGAATCTGGGCAAAAAAGTGTGCATACTGCAAGTAACTTTACTATAATTTAAACTGATAGGCCTATGTGTATTATAGCCAGAAGCATATGTTGAGAAATTGATATCAAGTTTGGAATTCGTTCAGATGACTCTTTATTTCATTTAGATTGGTATAGTCTGACAGAATTCTGGGCTTGACCTTTATGCAAGAATAAATAAATCTCAGTATTAAAAGTCTATTTTTGTCTTCGGATGTAAATCGCGTTTTATCGTTTGCTTTCGGTAAAATACAAATATTCAACAGTTAATTTTATTTTCATTAGAATGAATACTACTCAGGGTTTCAATATTGTGGACTTGCGTGTTTCTCAATAAACGAATGTGTCAAGAAACTCTCGTTTAATTGTAAGTGAAGTGTGTAATTATTAAAATAAGGTAGTTCAAGCTCTGGTTAATATTGTCGCACTATAAATTAGAATTGTTATACAATATATCCTGAATCTTGATTTTGTCCATGGCTTTTGATTGACTATATCTTTTGGTGCATGCTGCATAAGGGTATCCCTACTTAGTGCTTTTAAAAAGACCCAATTGTGTTAGCCAAGTCTTATGCATGGTCTTGTTTCTAGCTAGCAAAACTAAGATCTCGAAGTATAATTAAGCTACATATAGTAACCAGACCTTGCATGAGAAATCTTTAAAAAACAATATGGTGATATCCCTCTGATGACTCGCAAGATTTGACAGTCTATACATTGTTTGAATTAAGTTTACCAGCTGCGTGTTTAGTAACGACTGTTGGCGAACGTTACGGGTACAGAAGAACTCAACCCGAAGACAACCAGAGCATAACTCAACTCAAAGTTGGGACAACTCAATCCGTAAGTAGAGGATTAAGTTGTCTTGGGTTGAGTTGTCTTTGGGTTTAGTTGTTTCGACACTTCCGTTTTGGAACCTTCAGGGCAACTGAACACGCTGCTGAAATTCAATCTGTAGATCTAGTGACCACAGGCTGACGACGTCCCCACAAAATATTTTAAGCACATATATTTTTTGTACAACCTGTCACAGTGGTAGTGACAATATATTATTCAGATTACCGCTGTTGTATAGTCCCTCTTAACTATACCTTTTTGGAATTGAAGTTACGAGGATTTGACTCGACTGTGTTATATATTATTAATCAGATATATATTGGGCTATATAACAACATGTGTCAATTAGTAGTCTGTTTTTTCTCAACTGTCAAAGCTTACATAAATTTCAAGGGGGCTGAATTCATGTTTAGACTCATGTCCACAGTATACTCTACCTTCGAATTATGATATTTTGAAAACATTATGACGCCATCAATTATCAATAAATCCTTACATTAGTCCGGTATATAAACTGCAAAAATCGACTGAACCGTGCATGGAAAGATGTTTTTGCATTTTCTTAAAGCTGAGACACTGTAGTTTACGAAACTGGACGATTCCACTTCGGCACTCTTAGGCAACTCCCAAAATTCAAGATGGCGGACAAAATGGTGGATGAGAGCTGATTTATGTAATATAAATCCATCTTTATCAAAGTCTAATTATTTAAAAAGCTAAAATTAGTCTTACATTATCTGCAATATTATTTCATGCAATTTTGGTAACCTTCGTTTATTCTCCAATCCAAGATGGCGGACAAAATGGCGGATTAAAGCTACATTTGTCGGGTACGTCAACTACAATGAGCAGAATCGTACACTGTGGCATATCAAAAAAAGTTTAAGGCATTTTAGTCACTGTTTAAATCCTTAGTTTTGTTTATAAAACTGGTTGATGCCACACTGGCATCATTGGGCAATTTCCAACATCCAAGATGGTGGCTAGAATGGCGTAAATTACTAGCTGTCCGGTATATATATATATCTACCACAATGAGCTAAGTCATAGACTGGGGTATACCAAATAATTTCAATGCATTTTATTTTGTAGTTGCTTCACTTTTGTTTAAGTAACCGATTGATGCCATACTGGTATTCTTGGATAACTTCAAGAATCTAAGATGGTGGTCAAAATGAATGATAAGAGCTGGAAATTTAATTCAAGTCACATAAATTGACATATCTCCTCTCTAATGGATATACAGCAACGTGTTTAGGCTTTTTACATCTCTTGGTCTTGCTAATATCGAATCATTGATACTAGCCAGTCAGTTGACTCGAGAACTAGAAGCATATTGTTTCTAAGATGGCAATTTAGAGACACTTTTCTGAAAATCTTTTATTCATTGAATAACATAGGTTGTGATTCGATATTTTCATATCCTTAGAATAACGACTACATTTTCAAGCAATCGATAGACATTCTGTTGACATTGTAACACATTTTGATAGTAAATAAGAGACATTGCAGTAGGATTTCAAGTATGATCTTGACATCAGATATCACAACTGAATCATGAGTGTTCTTTATTTCATTGTAAACGACTCCATCCATCGATAAAAAAGGAGAAATATCAAAAGCACATTTCTATCAAAAGTTTGTAGTATAATTTGTTTTTATTTACAAGAATAGCGCCATTATATTGTTATACTGTTGTACCCGTCTTATACTAAAGACTGTATACCGGGTTTTATGTTGTACCGAGTTTGAGTTGTCTCCCTTTGTCTAGTTTCGTTTTAGGTTGTTAATAAAACGTTCAGTCATCAAAGATTGGTTTGTCGTCTGTGTTTCCTCCCTACTGGCGAGGTGGCAACGTTGTTAACGAATAAAAGTACCATTTAAATTATCTAATAATTCGGTATGAGAGAACAACCCGAACATTGAGACGGACGAGACAGTTTGTTCTAAAGCTGTATATAACAACCGATCATTATCGATCAAGTCAAAACAAACTTTTGCTGAACCTTTTTACTGACATTTGTTTTACTATCTAACATTATGGCATCTCGTGCTCCCAAACAGTGGAGACTAACTGAGCATAAAACCATTACATCATATGAGTCATGGCGGCAGAATTTACAATACACTCTATCATTGGACAATAATTTCGCTACGTTTCTGGTCGATGGTACAAAATAAAAAAAGAAGACCACCACTTCTTCACCACTAAGAGGCTTTTTAAATGATGGTGAAGATGTACCCGAAGCTAGCCGACGCATTGTAGCTCAAAAAGTTACTCACTTAGAATTAATGCTTGGACAAATTGCCAACTTTTGTCCTGTAATTTTTAGGAACACTATTGTGAAAAACTCAACCTGCATAAATGACATCTGGCAGGCCGTCAGATTGCACTTCAGGTTTCAATCCAGCGGGGGACATTTTCTTGATTTCGACGGTATAAAACTTGAACCCGGAGAGAGACCAGTAGATCTTTACCAACGACTTAATAGCTTCGTTAAAGATAACTTATTGACAACAACATGTGGTATAAGTCATATGGGAGAAATACCTGAAGTTGATGGGGAGCTTTCACCAACCATTGAAAATTTTGTGGTGTTAACTTGGCTCAGATTAATTGACAAAAGCCTGCAGAGTTTAGTGAAACAGAGATATTGTACTGAATTACGCTCCAAGACACTTAAGCCTAAAAATTTTCTAGCTCTTGATAGTTTATTGGATGAAATAGCGTCATCAAATGAGGCGAAGGCCCTCCGCTCTTCCTTTAGGACGCCTTCTAAGCCTGAACCGTACAAACGTCAGAAGGAATGCCCACTTTGTAAACAAGCTGGCCGACCCAAATTTCACCATTATATGAGTAGCTTCAAATATCTTCCTGAGCAGGATAGGAAGTATATGAGCAGAGTTTAACAAATATTTACGGAAGATGATAGTGACTCTGAGTAAAACTTAAAGGAAGATGATAATGCGGCTAGCCAATTATCTTGTGAGGTCGATAAAGTCCTTTTGGTTTCAAGACGAGTGTGTACTAAACAGTCACCTACGATTAAAATGTTCTTTTAGCATTTCCCTTTGACCGCAACTTTAGATACTGGTGCAGAAATAAGCATGATAAGACACCCCCTTGCAAAATATATAAACGCACCGATTAAACAAAGTAACCAGAATGCACTTCATGCAGACGGGATGTCACCCTTAGCTATAATCGGTGAAACACATTAAAAATTTTAACGTCCCGTGAGAAAACCAGGCCGATTGCTAAAATGACGTAACGCTAAAAACGTGTTTTTTTCAAACAACACGTGAAATTTAGATTAAAAAAAACTAATCTCGAAAATTTAACTCGCTTTCTTATATAAAATATGCACTATTCTAAATAAAACTCGGCATATTCTTAGATCGAACATTCCCAAATGTTTTCATGGTAAGTGGAATAACTGTCACGATAGTATTTATAATTTAGAGTCCTTTAACCACAACGACAAAGTAGCGCAAGATGGACGACATCTTGTCAACCAAGGTGAGTTGTATTTCTGTAAATGTTGTCCAATTATCCGAACTGTAAGCTGTTTGATTTTAATTATGCTAATTTTTAGATATGTTTGACGACGATTAAATTTAAAATAACGGTAAGAAATTCGAAAACAATCATAATTTGTTGAAACCTTTTACTCGGCGAAATCGAAAGTAACGTTTTTCGTCTGCAAATACTGATGAGTGTTTACTGTCAAAAAACTATCTATGTGTGAATGTAATATGCTAATACTATATCTAATATCTACAGATTTACAGAGCGCTTTTTTGCCAAATTCCGTTGTCAAGGTAGTCACTAAAATGCTGTGGGGTAGCTTCACCATACAAAGGTGTAAGGGTTTATACTCGCTGTGCCATGGGAATGCCTGGATCAAAAACGGCCTTGGAAGAACTGATGTGCCGTATTCTAGGGGACTTGTTACAAGAAGGCATTGTATGCAAGTTAGCAGACGATTTATATGGTGGAGATACGTTAGAACAGCTACTTCAGCTACTAGTAGATCTTGACAAGTGTAACATGAAAATTGCACCATCCAAGACAGTTATTTGTCCGAAGACTACTAATATTCTAGGCTGGTCCAATGGGAAATTGTCTGCTAGTCCACACAGAATTTCGACATTATCATCATGTCAGCCACCAGAAACTATTTATGGTTTGCGGTCCTTCATTGGAGTCTATAAAGTTTTGAGTAGAGTTATGCCTCAGTGTTCCCAATACCTTTTACTGTTAGATGATTTGACAGTAGGTCACGCTTCACAAGATAGAATACAATGGAATGATGAGTAACTTGATAAGTTTGAACTTGCAAAACAAGATCTAAGTAATCACAAATCTATTCTTATTCCTAAACCAAAAGATCAGCTTTGGATTGTGACTGATGGTTCGGTATCCAAGCGCCGTATTGGGGCTTCATTATATGTAACCAGATATAACTAATTACACTTAGTTGGTTTCTTTAGCACCAAGTTGCGTAAACACCAAGTCACCAGGCTTTCCGTGTGAAATCGAGGCTCTTAGTATCGGTGCATCTGTAAAGCATTTTATCCCATACCTCATCCAATCTAGTAAACCGCCTGCGTACTTACAGACAGTCACCATTGTGTTCAAGCAATTCAAAACTCAACATCGGTGAATTCTCTGCAAGTCCCAGAGTAACATCTTTTCTGTCTATTGTGAGTCGTTACCAGTCAAACATTTGGCCGGCTCAGCTAATGTACCTTCCGACTTTGCTAGTAGAAACGCACCTGAGTGCATGGAAGTAAAGTGTTAAATATGTTCATTCATTCAAGTTATGGAAGATTCTGTAGTGCGATTCATCCAAATAGATGATATTTTGAATGATACCTCGCGCTTACCCTTCACTACTAGAACGGCATTGCGAGATATCCAGTTGGAGTGTTGGATTAACGCCGGGTACATTCGCATCTTAAACAAGGTACTAGGCCATCTAAAAAGCTGACAAATCTCAAAGACATAAAACGGTATTTACATGTTGATACAATATCTAAGGACAAAATACTAGTCGTTAAGCGTTCAGAACCACTGCCAAGAGACACCGAGCAAATAATTGTACCGCGATCAGTTCTACAGGGATTACTTACTGCCTTGCATATAAAGCTTGATCACCCAACAAAACATCAGTTAGAAGTGTGTGTAAAGCGCTATTTCTATGCACTTGATATAACAAAACTATTGAGCTTGTTACAAATTCATGCTACTTGTGTGCATCTATCAAGAAGTTGCCAAAGCCTTTTCTACAACAGTCAACCGATGACCCCCCACATTCAGTCGGAGTATCATTCGCTGCTGATATTATGAAACGCAATAGACAGTGTATAATAGCGAAACTGTTACTTCATGCACAAAAGCATCGATAACCAAAGATGAAAAAAGATACTTCGCGAGAAGCGTTGATTTGCTTAAGTACAGAAATGCACCCGATTCATCGACCTCTTGCGGTCATAAGAGTTGGTCCAGTGCCTTCATTTATTTCTCTCTGTCATGATGATGGTTTAAAAAAGGTTAATATTATATTAGATATAGGATGTGTTAAAAATGTTAATAAAAATCCTGTTGCAGATAAAGCAATCTTGGAGCTTGAAGATGAACTTCTGCGTAAACAGCCTGGTCAAGAGCCATTGAATAAGATGAGTTATCAATTGCTGTCGGTCGTTAGGGTTGTAGACTCAGGCGGGACGGAATTTCTGCTAGAGAAATGTGGACTCAGCGTGATCAGTTCACACATGAACAATTACCTATGTTAGACAGAGAATCCATTCGTACTCAATACATGCTAAGAAATTCAAATCATGCTCATATTGAAAAGTCAAAGTTTCCTAATCTAAAGAGAAAAGAAAGTGAAAGCATTAAAGTTGGTGACATAGTTTACTTGTATGGTGACAGGAATAAGCATATTCCCCGTCAACGTTATATTGTAGTATCCATGAATGGTGAATGGTGTTATATTAAAAAATTCTCTAGGAATCAGTTACGCTCGTTCTCATACAAAGTTAAGCTAACCGAATGCTTTCGTGTTCAGCAGGACATAGCGGACTTCAGTACAAATAGGCCTACATGTGACACTCTTGAGCCTAGTGATAACGAAAGTGACTTAGACGCCGTAGTTGTGACCTCAAATCCAGGAGGTTCCTTCTCTAAAAGACATTGACAATCCGGTTACTCTTACTAACCAACATGATGATGACGAAAATACCCCCCTCCCCACTCATGGTAATGGGACAGTCGCCAACGACTGATGATCAGTCAGACGAAGCCTTTAATTTACATTATAGACCACAGAGAGCGCGTAAGCCGCCAAAATATTAAGCAGACTTTGTAACATGATAATATATATGTTCTGTGACTCTTAATCGATAATGTACTGACAACGTTTGCTAGCTATCTATCAGGTAACTTATAATGTAATCATTTACTAAGGAATATTATTACATGTTGTTTACTATTATTTCACGGCATCTCAACGCCGTGATATTTTGATGGGTAGTTTTGGTAGCAATGGGCAAAAGTCACGTGACAAAATCCTTTCACTTTCTACTGCCGACATTTTCTTGTTTTTTTTTTTATTTTTCTATCGCCATTCTTCAATGATTTTTAATTATGTAGGACAGTTGTCAGTCACTGACGAGAGTACGTGCTTAGTAGTTGGTTAACAGCTCAATCTATAGAATTAGCCTTTCCAGGAACAGTGAGTAGGTTGACTGACAGCCGTTATATGACCTATACAATGAGTTGCTACTGCAATAAACCCAACAAAAAACAAAAACAAAGGCCAACTTACTTTTATCCCAAGTAGCATGTTTAAGAGCATATTGTGATGTATCTTTGTCATAGGCTTCAACTAGTTTCTTCTCTGATTTGCTATCTATAAATATAGAAAACAAAAAATATTATTAAACATATATCAAAGAACAGTAACTCTGTAAGGTGTAATTTATGGTTTGAACAGATTTACCTCCCTTGTCTGGAAAGGTATATAATTTAGTGCTGTAGAAAGACATAGACCGAGATAAAGAGTTTGACTTTAAGTCTCTAGTAAACAGCAGTAGTTAATATAAAAATGAAAACCATCATGGGTCCAGCCTAGATCAACATCTTAAGACCTGAATAATGACAAGGTCAACCACATTAAGTTATAACCCAAACTCCAAGATCTAGGTGTTTCTGGGCAAGCCGTATCTTGGATCGGGTCATTCTTAATAGGAAGATCCCAATCAGTCTTGGTTAATGGCTAGATGTCTGACCAAGTCCCTGTCACCTTCGGAATCCCTAAGGGCTCGGTCATCGGACCTCTCCTTTTCATTGTTTATGTAAATGACTTCCCTGAGTCAGTTTCTTCCCAGGTGCGGTTGTTTGCAGATGGCACGACCGTCTACCTTACTATTACCTCCCCTTTTGACAGCCAAAAACTCCAGGATGATCTATTAATCTTAGAATCCTTGGAAAAACTGTGGGATATGGAGTTTAACCCCAGTAAGTGTCAAGTGCTCCATATTACAAACAGTAGGAAGCCTATCCCATTTGTATATAAATGACATGGTCAAGCACTTTCCCCTGTAAAAGATGCTAAATACCTTGGATTCCATTTCAGTCAAGATTTTAGCTGCAATACTCACATAAACAGAATAACAACTAATGCAAATAAAACACTTGGTTTTCTCAAACGCAATATTAGAACAAAACACGAAAATTTCAAATCCCTAGCATATAAGACACTTGTACGTCCACAGCTTGAATATGCTTCCACTGTATGGTCTCCCAACTCACAGGTCAATACTCACAAGCTGGAGATGGTTCAGCGACGGGCCATCAGATGGGTCAAACACGACTACTCCAGTTATACTAGCGAAACAGATTTACAGAACACCCTTGGATGGAGTACCCTGGAAAGGAGACGTATAGTTTCCAAACTTGTAATGTTCTACAAGATATATCATGGTCTTGTTGCTATCCCACTCCCCTCCTATTTAGAAGTCCCAACCCGGTTAACACGTACCATGCACCCCCTCAGTCTCCGTCAACCCCATGTTAGAGCTGATTTCTTTAAGTTTGCCCTTTTTCCCCATACCACAGTTCTCTGAAATAGATTGCCCTATCATGTAGTAATCCTGTCTGATCTTGACCAATTCAAGCAGGCAGTGGCCAAACTCCAATACTAGGCAAAGCAATTTATTTTATTTTTTAGTTGTTTCTTTTATTTATCTTTTACTTTTTAACATTTAACTGCTTCATTCTACACTTATGTTCTTTCGGTTTCAGGGAGAACTTTCTTCCAGTTTTATTTATTTTACTTTTATCTTTTATTTTTATCTTTGCTAATCACCGGCGTGACCTGCTCATAACACTCGTGAGAGGTGTGTGGCAGTACTATAAGATAGATAGATGACACTTTTTAAGTAAACATAATTTTATTAAAACCCAGAAAGAACTTTCTTATAGGAAAGATTGAACTCGACTCATAATGCTGACATTGCAAGATGGAAGGGGGACTACTCATTATAACTAATCTTGACTTGTCAATAACTTTCTATAAAGATAAAGAACTTTTTATCTCTGACTTGTATGAGAATCTGATAAGTATCTGATTGACTGCTCTATGAGGTAAAGGGCGATTTGGGCGATAATGTCGCCTTGTGTGTTACCATTTCGCCCTATAAGCATCAAGGAGCAGTCAACTTCGCCGAGTATTTCCGATTTCGGAGATTTAATTATATCGTGTCGACGTCAATTATTGATTGACCCACAGTAAATCAGAGCGTCGTTTCTCAACATCGAAAGTCGATTAGTCAATCAGGATCGACAGAACGTAATGATCTAGCAGCTTATTGTCGCTTATTTTATCAAAAGAAAAAAAAGTTTAATTTTAAGTTTAGTCTGAAAACGACACATACAAAAAGAACCTAGCTTTGTTCGAAAATACGTACGTTCGATGGCGAGTAAAAAAGACAACAAGTGTTACTAAAAATAGATTCGTTACGTCATGGACACCATCAACGCGCTCGCTTTTTGTGATGTAACCAGTTGAACTGAGCCGGATACAGAAGGGCCGTTAGTGGGGGGGATACGGTTGGGGTGGGTTCGGGATGTGTACCCCCTCTCAAAGATGTGGAACATTATTGAATTTTTCAAAGTCAAAAGTTCAAATCTGAGCACTTTGAAAGGAAAATATAAGCTAAAACTTGGTAAATTATCATTACACTCTAACGAAAAAGCCAATGCCTGACCGTAAAAAGCTATGACGTAAATCCGAGTTTATTGTTAAAGTCCAGTGTTAAAATTAATAACACGGTTAGTGCATTTGATGCCGCTCTCCTCAAGCTAAGTATAGTCGGAACGACAGAAGGGCTGATTTCAGAGGGGAGGTTCGTAGGAAGCCATGGTTGGGGTTGGTTCGGGAGGGGTATCTCCTCCGGAAGATGTGGAAAAAAATTGAATTTTAGCATGTCAACAGTTCAAATCTGAGCACTTCTAAACGTAAAAATGAAGCTTATACTTGGTAAATTATAATTAAATTCTAACAAAAGCAATTGAGTCGGAACGACAGAGTCGTTGATACGGGTGTTTCGGGAGGGGTATCCCCCAGACGAAAAAAAATGATGTCAACAAAGCAAATTTGAGCACTTTTGGGCACACCTTAGGAAAAATTGAGCGCTATAATTGAGTTATCATATCGTCGATGTGCCCGTTTTTGTTCGTTTAGATCTTTTTGTTGGCTTGATAAATCACATTCTCGTACCCCATGGTTTTCAAGAAATAAGAATTGATAATCCTGATTTTTAATCCTTTTTTTAATATAAATGCCGAGAATATTAAAAACAAGAAATATCTTTAAAAAAGATATTCGGCGCTCTGCTGGGTTCATTTTCAATTGTTTGAAGTATAGATAGCTAATATTTTATTACAGTGACATGTGCATTTAGTTCAATTATTTTCAAGGCTGAAAAATGTTAGCCATTTTCCTTTTGTTATCACTGAGTGTTAGTTTATGGTGTTGGTCACCATATATTGTTCAGTGGCGAAACAATCTATCATAATAGTTTAAGACAAAACATTCAACGTAGATATTAGATTGGCCTTGGTTGTAAATATTAAAATGCTTCTATGTCTACACATTGATAGTACAGTACTGCGTTACTTAAATTGTTTTCAGTCTGCAATATAAAGTTTTATTATCAACTTTTCTGACTGTAACAGTCATCATTCTTTCATGTAACAAATAAATATTTTAAGCGTTGACCTTACTCCAATAACTTTTATCTGAAGAATAAAGCATTCAATATTGAAACCCTTCTGTGTTTATCATACTGATAGTTCAATAATGCGTTGCGGAAGTAGTTTTCAGTCAGCAATATCAAGTTTTATTTTCAACTTTCCTAACTGTGACAGAACATATTCTTTCATGTAACAAAGAAGTATATTAAGTTTTTACCTAACTCGAATAACTTTTATCTGAAGTATAAAACATTCACTAGACAACTTTTTAAATGTTAATCTTTCATTTCTTTATTATGTTCTTATTCATTGTTCATTGGTTCTTAAAATTTTAAACGAATTTCAGTTATTAACTCCTTCCTGTAACAAAATATATTCTCTGATGTAACGTATCATTCAGTAGTGTAACGAGTCATGTCGGAACGTTTTATTTTCTTCACAGTTCTGACAGCACTTATGATAAGTGGTGTATTTAAAGGGATAAACCGATTTTATGAAAACAACTACAGAGATAACCATTCTGACGCTTTTTATTTTTACAGTAAAACAAATAAGACTGGTAAAATGCCGTATTTACCGCTTCTGTGCGTACACGCATGTCCACAGTAAACAGTCATCGTATTACAATAAACAATAAAACTTAACATCAAAACGTATCTTAATTGAAGTTCTCCAACAGAAATTAAGTGAATAGGTATAATCATGAGCCAGACATGGAATGATAAAAATTCGTTACATGAAGGAAATGATGAAACCAAGGTCAGGTATTATAATATTTTTTTCCCGAAACAGGTCGAAATATTGGTCATTTTTACATGGGTTGTTAAGAGTATGCTTCAATCGAACAAAAAACATACCCCAAGTCACTCTCAAACATACTTTATTTTTTTGGATTTGATATGCCCGTTTTGTTGCAAAAATATATTTTGACTCATATACATTTAAATACAACCATATAATAAAATATCAGATAATAACCCATCCGGCCACAACGGGCCTGTAAGTCACTTTCAACCTCCATGTTCAAGAAATAAATAAACATATATACAAGTCATTTTCAAATGAATGGAGAAAATACAACAGATGATGAAAAATAAGTAGCAAAATGAACATATTGTAGACACGTTAAGTATAAATGTTGGTCATGTACGGTGTACATGTATTAACTATGGGTCAAATGTAATTTGTCCGAAACTGCAATTCAGTCTCAACTGACAATTTTTGTCCGAATATATTGCCATTTTCCTGAATTGTCAATTATGAAAATCTGTCCGATTCTAAAATTAAAAACATCTTTAATAACAATGCCATGATTTTCAATAAAAAATCACTTTTTCCCAGAATGATCAAACGATTTATATGTTATTTTCTGGCTAACATAAAAAAATGTATAAAAATGCTCAATGGCGGCCCACATATGACAAAATGAAAACCCATTCCGAGCGTGCGCTGAGTCATACATATATTCATAGTTTAGTTATACCGCAAGGGGCATACCACGACGAATGTGTGATCAATTAGCATAGTGGGTCACTCATATTACACAGAGTAAATAGTCAGCAGCTACTGTACGTGCTACGCACCTGTTTATCACATATAGCCAATGATGTCATGTGTTTTATCCATTTCTCTATACCATTAAAGAATTTCATAGGACAAACAGCTATGGTAGAGCAAATTGTATTGGTTAAAATGTAGAAAGCTTAGAAAGCTGCGCGCCGAAAAATGCACTTGGTAACTTTTATAAAATCACCGAATGCGTTTTACATCCAAATTCGCCGACTTAAGAACTTAAGATATGTTTTTATAAATAATGGGGCTTAAATTTTTGTCATGAAAATCAGCGTTATTGTGAGTTTTTTCGGACGTTTTCAGCGGATTAACAAGAATGGTGGCTAGGACGATTCAAAACGTGGGAATCCGCCGATCCGCTGAAGAATAACATATTTGGATTCCTTTGGAAAAAATCATAAGGAATACAAGTATTTAAAATACAAATTTATATAAAAAAGCAACGATTTATGAACTAACGAAACACAAGCCTATGAATCTATCATTTGATAAAAGAATGTTTAACCACTGATTAATTTTAATCTTGTTTTTTGTAAAAAAAAAACTTGTTGTAGGGTAGGTCACTCAGATTTTCTCCGTCTAACTTGCATTGAAAAACGCCGATGTCTTCCATAAATAATTTATTCATATTGTAGGCTCGATCACTCTTTAAAAGTTATTCGGATTTTTAATACCGTTATTTTTATATAAAAAATCAGACAATAGCGCATTCAAGTTCGAGTGTCACATAAGTGACGTAAAAATGCACTCGACTAACTGTCCTCGTCTTTTCGCCGTCTAACTTACTATTCAACTTAAAATACCTATCTGGAAGAAATATGCCATTCAATACTTTAATAAACACAACATTTTTAATGTCATTATAACAAGGGTAGAGTTCCATTAGGTCCATGTCTAATTTATGTTATGTTCACTGGGAGAAGTCAAAGGAGTAGGTGCGTTTACCCCCAAATTTGGCCCTGTTGCCAAAGTGCCTCAAATTATGTCATATGATAGGGAAATTAATAATTTACCAAGAATTAACATTTATAAAACAATTCTGTGAAGTCTGTTACCATGGCAACAGAACACAATAAATGGCATAATTTGAAAATATTGATCTCTCTTCAAACTGACTTTTAAAATTGATAGTTTTACAGTCACACATTGCCACATGATGGAAGAAATTTCTTTTTTAGTAGTAAGTATTCGGTTGCCATGGTAACCAATTGTAGAAATTGAAAATCTTTTATTTTTTTGTAAAAGTGTTTTTGCATTTCTAAAGAAAGCTTATTCAAACATTATGTTGATGTACTTATATAAAATGTAACAACATTGAACTCATTTATTGTATTATTTATTACCATGGAAACAAAATAGATGTATTCTATACACATTATATAACATGTTTACAATAGAATGCATGGCATATTCTTGCTAAGAATTGTGATGTTTGAAGTTTAAATTCAAAATGCATGCCTAGATTTTAATTTTCTGGTTACCCCCTCTTTAATTGAAAAAAGTCAGATAAAAACAATTTAGTAGATAGGTTCTAGTTACCATGGAAACCTTATCATTTTTACTAAAATCAGGATATTCAAACATAAATAGTTTTAACATTAATTTGATTCTAAATTTTATCACATTTACCACTTAATGGAATTGAAACCGCAAAAATAATACATTGGTACTGACTTAGTTATTCATTGCTTAGTTCGTTTCTAAGGAAACAAATATCTCAATTCTTAAGAAATTCAAACATGTTACTTAATGAGGAGGAGCTATTATGCAAATGGGCCAAAATAAAAAACAGTATTGACTTCAAAAGTGCTTAATAATTATAAAATATCAGTATGCAAACATTACATCACATTAATTATACCATTTTTAATGCGTGGTTGCCATGACAACATAATTATTAAATACAGTCCTAAAATGAGATTCAGTTATTGCTACAATACTGCATAAGCCAAGTTAATGAAATTTGGAGTGCAATATGTGCACAGTATGAAGACCATAATCAAATGCTATTCTTCTCTATTGAAAGGTTTGGTTGCTATGATAACAGAAAATGAAAATATAATAATTTGAAATACAACCATTACGATTATGAAATCTGATTTTTTACCAATTCTTTCATATTGAAATTTTAAAACATTGGTCAAAATAAAAATTTTGTATTAATATCTAAAATGAAAATGTTTCAAAATGTGTGTTCAAAATGTTCAATCCAAATAGGTGAACACTGAACAAGATACAATACAGTTCAGGAAACTGCATAAAAGATTATGATTCCAAGCTTTCAAATAGAATGACACTACTGGTGTGTACCGTGTAAGGTTAACTCTTATTAATAGTATAGCAAGGTGTTAACAATATTTTCTACAAATTGCTTTGCAATTTATAAGAAATGAATGACTTAATATGAACATGTTGGAATAAAGTAAATTACGATATAAAACAGGAAAGATTTCAGTACTTCTTTTACTTTTTCTTAGTTTTGTCAGTATCATATTAAAGCAGATTCAGACTTTGATGCAAGAAATGATCTAGGTTGTTGGGAATAGAATCAAGCAGAGTGATTTCATTTTGATGGTTGAAAAAATATGTGGATTTAGAATCACCTGCTCACATTGTGCTCAACTATGATACAAAAATGTACAAAATAAAGTTGATTCATCATGAAGAATCCTCACATGTATGTCATCTTTTATGAAAATCCTGAATGAAGCCAGTACTTTTGGACAATTCATATTAATATTTATGGTACAGAGCCAAAAGAAGAAGAATCCTTCTAATTGTCACACCAATGTTATACAAAATAGCAAGTGAAAATGATTGTTATATTTTACTATGTGACATGAAAAAATATCCAACACATGCAGGAAGTCCATGCAAGAAGTTAAATTTTCATGATGCAATTATCAAGCTGCAGTCATGTGTTAAGACATATATAAGTTCATATGACTTTTTATGAGAGCCCAGATAAAATTTACATTTGAGCATTTGCAACATACAGTCAGTCATATAGCTTTAAACATGTATAGATGTGAAACAAAGAAGGTCTATCAGCCATATTTTTGTATTCTAATTTATATTATTAAAAGTGTCTACATAAGGGATAACATACTGTAAAATGCATATACAAACGGAAAGAATTTAAAGTACACATTGATATTTAGTTAAACTGTACATAATTATGTACAAATCATAACAAAATTCTTCTATAGTTTTACTCCTAACCATGGAAGTCAGATTTTTATCGTGTACATAACATCGTTAGTAAACAAATACTCATTGTTAGTACCAGATTTTATCATTTTTGTAAGGTTTTTGACAAACTTGTTTGTCTCATTCAGTTATGAATAGTGCATTGTTTAAAAGCATGATGCATTAAATTCACCAATAAACTTTTTTTCATTATATAATGACGGAGATGTCCATACATCTGAAAATCCAAACTCGTCAAGTATTTTTTTTTCATTTAGAGCCCAGGACTTGTAGCCGTTGTCACAACGATCCTTTGATAATTTATACATAGAGGTAAGAATAACATTACTCGAGTCTTTAACCTTAAACCAGTATTTTAATATTTGTATATATCTATGAATGTACATTGGGTATCGCCTAAGCTCTCCATACACCGCAGCGTTACAAGCATTTTGACGTACCCCGAGAACATACTTGCAAAAACGCAGATGTATCCGCTCTAAGTCTTTAGATTTTATGAATCCCCATACAGGGCTTCCATAGCTTAGTATCGACCCGTATATATTGTATATGTATATATATATTAATTATTTAAAACACAAGAGCTTGTATAATTAATAACAACCTCTAAATAGTTAAAATCGTCAACTACTTCCAAAGTATTTTCACCATAACATGTTTGTTTTGTTATTCAATTTCAATTCATCTCCACAAAGATTAGGAAGGGAACTAAATTGTGTTAGTCTGTATATGTATTTGTTTAGTAAATCAGTTTTTCCTCAAACTAGTTCCATTTAAATAACTATTCATTTTATATTATTAGGAGGTGACATAGGCTAGATCTCCCTGTTGCTACGAGCCTGTTACCATAGTTCAATATGATAGTATGATTTATACACAAATAAAATCATATATTTTTAACAACAGATGTTCATGTTTACATACATGTACTGTGACAAAAATGTAGTCATATCACATACAAGTGAAAGTAATAAAAAAAAGGGTCATAAAGAACATAACAACCATAACCGCACATGTTATTAGATACCAATTATTTTGTATGGTGAATTCGATAAATGTGAGGTTTCAAAAAAGGTTAGCCAAGTACTCTTAAAACATAAAAGAAAATCCAATTAATAGTAATAATAGTATAATGATGATGATGATGATGATAATGATGATGATGATGATGATGATTATGATGATGATGATTATGATGATGATAATGATGATGATGATGATGGTTAGGTGGAGGATAATGAAGAATAATAATGATGATAATAATTATTACAATAATAGTACTATAGGAGAGCAAAGGACCTTAAGCTCTATGTTTTACAGGTTTAATTAAGGTGGATTTTCTTTTATAATGTAACTCCTTTAATTGCGTGATCCTTGGGTTGGGCCAGCTTTGACCACAGGGACCTAATTTGAGCAATCTTTGTAGAGGACATTATTCAAAGTTGTTGCCACGCGCTAAATATGCAGTTATTATAGGCTTTACTCGTTAACAATTGCGTTTTTTTCTTTTCCATATAATTCATCCATTTATTGTCAGATCTTTATGACACTTCATAAAGTGATAACATACCATGTGATACACAGAAGTAAAAAGTTACCACAACTCTACCTGCCTTTATTATGGATTATTTCCCTTTGTAGTTTTTGCGTTAAAGTTTTTAAATCCGGCTTTAATATGGTTTCCACATTGCATTTCTTGTTTCAATATTTCCCCACATGTCAGCATTGACCATATGAGTAACATTTGAACAGTCTTTGTAAATGACCTCCCTGTGATGCTACTATGAATATGCCAATTTTTGGTCCGTAGGCTTATATTTTTAACCAGAAAATGTTGACGTCGATCACACGCACCGACGCACAAACGCAAACACGGACACTGAGTTGAACCTCATAGTAGTTCATATTTAGCACTTAAACGTATGCTAAGATAAGCTAAATTCGTTTAAGTGCTATATATGAACTACTATGAGGTTCAATATACGAGGGGTGATCCAGAAGTAATGAGACAAACGCCATAAATCCCAAACCGATCGTGGAATAAACTTGAAAATTACAACAGTTGTGTAAAAAGTAGTTTTCTATACGGGTGCGAAAAATCATGCATATGCGTTTGCTAAATCTCGAGCTATACTTTCCTGATCTATGTAGGGTAACGTATCCCGCCGCAGGCCACAGATATTTGACGTCAACGACGTCTTAATAAAGTTTAATAGCCTTTACTTACATAGTGTCACTCTTTCTCAAAGGAGTTGCATTGGCTGGGATACACCGTTCATGTCTATGTATCAACTGGCTGAGCATATCATTGAACCAGTCTGAGTCCAGTGATGACATAAAAAATGCACAAGTTCTTCGTACACAGTCAAATTGAGAGACAAAATTTCTGCTGTAAATGTTTCGAAAGCAAGGAAGCGGGCACCTGCTTTGATTTAGAACTTATGCTAGCGCTAATAAAATCCAATATGGCGGACGTACTTGTAAAATTCAATGTACGAAATTCGTTTTCTAATAAATAAATCATGTTGGCTTACATTATGTTATTTATTCTAAACTTGTCTCATTTGAATACTTTAATTGAATCAGAACTTGAAATTTACTGCATAACTTTTTAGTACTGCACGGGAGAGTAGGGCACCTTGCATATAAAAACACAATGAACATGTGCATACCAACTGCTCTAGATACCCAGGCCTTTATCGGCAGAGGTGACGATGAGTGTTTCAACTGAATGGACTGCATTTTCTTTTCTAGTTCGTCTGCTAATTCGCAAATAGTCATCAGCCTATTATCGTTAATGACGTCGGATGCGCGCTTTACATTACAAATTTGTCTACTCTCAGACGTTCTTTCTGGTTTATTTTTATCATCTAGAACTTCCTCACCATCTTCAAACCTCCTAAACCGGCGGTTGACAAGTACCCTGCTTACAGGCATTTTCACCGATGTTAGATTCAACATGTCCACAGTTTTTTTGGCGTTTCGCCTATTTTGTAAAATATTGAATAACTGTGGGTTGCGCCATTTTGTCTGATTTTGCCATATTTTCTTCTTCCGTAGGTTAAGTTTTTATAGTGTGGAACGCAAACGTTTGCACCGATGTCAATCAAAATTTAACCGTCAACAATATACACTTTTGACGTCACGTCGTATGTGTTTCATTCGTTTTGGCGTACTATTTGATAAAAACTGTTACTAAAAGAGACCGTAGTGATAATTGAGAAATGACGCTATAATGGTGTGCGGCGATATACCGAACCATGACCAATATAAAGCTATATATTTTTTTCAATAATAGAAGAAACAGTATAATATTTGGTGAGTTTATAGATAATTAAAAATTGTGACGCATAGTTTTAATTTTATTACACGAACTTTGAAAGTTATAGACGTTGTCTCATTACTTCTGGATCAACCCTCGTATATATACTATAATAAGGAAAATTTAAACTATAATAAGAAAAATTGAGTCTGTCACCTGTAATAAAATATTTATCCGCTCTTTTTTCTATTATACAATGCAAACAAATTTTAGGGAAACGAAAGTTTATTTTAGTCAGCTTGTCAAGTACGCAAACACACAAGTGCTTCGAATCACTTTTCATATAATTTCAATTTCACACTCATAAAAAATTCCACCTCACATAATAAATATTTAGCGACTTGTAATTTTGATATTTAAGCAATGTTGAGCACTTTTGATATAAAGATAATTACAACTGAAAATGTTTATATAAATCAGTATAATTAACTTCTGTCAAACATGTTAGGGCATATATATTTTGATCCGTAAGTTAGTGTTTACCACAACATCAAACTTCGTTTAGAATTCATGTCTCATTGTTGTGAGCAAAAATCTTAGTTTCCTTTACATAAACAGGAAAGCGTTTAATAACAAGTTACACTATTATATTGAAAATCCTTAACAGTTAACATGACATTTCAACACAATGCTATTTTGATATACTTTGCTGCGTTTCGCAGCATTTTTTGATAGTTATTATTATTACCAGGTAAGTATTTGTTCGAATTTTCATAATGAATGCAATACTTTTGTTTTGATGAACAAGGTTTACCTAAATATTCATCACAAAAGAACACAACCCGCGTAGTTTGTTAAATGTCAGGGTCAATCACTGTATTCGGGGTTTTTACAGCTTGATTACTATTGTCGTGTGCAATTTGAGTCGTTTGTCCCCGTATCTATTAATAGATTCTATTCGTATGTCTATGGTCTTGCTATTGGCGCCCCACATTTTCTGAAAATCGACCTTACAGTTTGCGCCGCGCTCAATATTGTGTATTATAAAACGCTCACTGCACAAAGATTTTAGTTTACCAACAGAAGTAGTTGAATTTACGTATTTAGTTGAATATAGATAAACATAGAAATGGAGAACTTGAGAATTTTATGTTTAGTTTTGGTGTTTTCTGTTCTAACAGGTAAACCTTTGTTGCTTTATTTTGACTGTCTTTGTATTTTAAATAATTTTATGAAATGACATTTTTATAAGAATGTGTATACTTTTAGAATATTAGAATGCTAATTAAATTACAGATATCTCTTATACGGCTAGACCAGTTCTAATTGGAACAATGGGTAGAGTACTCATTTTATAAATGATGATTTTATTGAATCAATAAATTGTATATTCAGGTACGTTATTGTATATTGCACGTGCTACCCGTGCCTAACCCGTGTTTATATTGAACGTGTTCGCATCGGATGAAGAGCAAACTGTTAAAAGCGGCTTGTAAGGTTTTGGAAGTCATAACTAGCTTGTTTCCTGTACTGACAACATGGTGAAGTCAAACATAAGCCTGAGGAATTGTTTTGTTAGATAGGCCCCTAAGACAAAAATAACTAAGAAAGAAACCATTGTTACAACGAACCTCTAAATGGTTTCCAAAAATTGATCTCAATTGAATATTCTCCTAGTGACTTGTGAATGTGGGCTACTGATTCAGGGTTGTCCCAATTTAGTGTCTTTCTACATTAAGAAGCAGAGATATATTGTCAGTGCTAAAATATTAACTACAAGAAAATAAAGGACTCATGGGCAGTTCACGGATTTTTTTCAAGCGGGAGTCCAAACTTTTTCAAGTGGGGTCCAAACTTTTGAACCACAACATATACACTGTTTGCAGAATAATCCAACTTGTTAATAGAAAAGACATAAGCAAAACGAGATCTATGTTAAGCAAAGAGAAAAATTGTTTCATCCTACTTAAAATGGCTAACAGTTAAAAGATACACTCATGCAAAGGTATATTTGGAAATTTCAGTTTTGCAATGACCCATCCTCATTTTCAGCAAAAATAAGGATAAATCATTTCAAGGTCTTGTCTTAAAAATCATGTTAATTTTTAGTAGAATAATCTTTCATAAATTGGTTCTACAGTACATATCTACAGTCAGTCAAGGACTCTTTCGGTATATTTGAAGTTACAAATTAGTAAGGTCCATGTTGACTTGCTTAGTCGATGTTCTGACCGGCTTTGTGCTAATTATTGGTACTCTACAGAGGAATTTGTCTAATGATGACAAATTTTATTTTCTCAGTTGCTCAGCATTTAATTCACCAGGACACAGCCCATACAAAGTACCAAATTATACGAAATGACCCTTCTTCACTTTCTGTCACCAACAAAAAGCACAATCGTGAATTCTATTGGATACAGCAACTGCACGGCTAACACCGAGTGGGAATGATAGCCATCTAGTGCTCCCCAGTCACTGCATTATTAAAGACTCTTTTCGTGTCTTAGTAGTTCTTATAAACATATAGAAGGTTTTGCCTTGAAATTCACCATTAAATAAAATTTTGAATCTGTACACTACATCACATATGTATATAATTTATTCTTAACTGATTTAAATTACCTTGTATTTACAGTCTCTATTACAACTTTTAGACAAACATTCCCATAAAAAAGATTTCTGGAGCTTGAAATGTGTTTAGATATACAGTACCCACCCAAATTTTCTAGAAATGTTCTCTTTGTCGGCCAACCAAATAGCTTTTATCTAAAATTTGATTACTGTTTAATTTTGAAATGCTTTTTAGTTTTGCTTTATTTTTTGGTTAACATTATGCGCATAACTGAAACTGCAAAAAAGCATAAAAACTATGTTATGAAAAATAATTACAATAAACACAGTTTTTGGATGCTTGTCAGATTCTGAATATTACTAGTATGCTGCATTAATGAAATTTGTTTTCATTTTATCACCAACCACTCTCAAATATAATAAAAATATAACAAAAATAATAATCAAAATTCAAGAATTGTTAAAAAACTTCATTGTCTCTTTATGGTTGGAACAGTGTCTACTAGGGCTGTCACGATACGCTAGCTCCGTATCGCAATACGTACCGCGATATATTGCTTTGCAAATAAAAGAGGTGCCGGCATAATCCCTCTGCCTAAAACAACTTATTAAACTGCTCAGTTTATGTATGGATTTTGAAAGGAAAGTGCCTGTAGCAGACTTTGGAAAAGCTGCACATTTTTAGAGTTATATGAACAGATAATTCCATAAAAAGTAAATTTAAGAATAAAACTTCATGAAAGAAAAAAATGGGGATTGTGTATTGTGACCTATGATATTTAATAAACACTGCAAGTCGTGTAAAGTAAATAAAATTTTAATCAACGTATGTTTTTACTTGTAACATAACAGCTCAGAGATTACCATGACAAGATTTTTTTGTGAATGCGTAAGAGTCAAAGTTTAGTGTCATTTCTCGTGACAGTCATGGCAGACTTAAAGAGCATAATTATGAAACTGTAAAAATGAGAGAATGAAATTGTGAGTCATTATGTATATGTATATATTTGAAAAACAATGTGGTAGTTATTTTGTTATATACTTTTGTGAAATGTATTCTGTAAACCATTAGTTGTTTTTGTTAAAAATAAATGATAAAAAAAGAAACTGTAAAAATGAGTTTCCTTTATGTTTATTCAGTACATATCATTTAGAATTAATTCAATTCTTTTAATGATTAGCATTATGATATAATATAGTCTGGCCTCTTACTGTTGGGTTAATAAGGGCTACACTAATGTTTTGCATATAAAATGCCTAGTTGTGAAGAAACAAGAATATGTTTTGCACACGTCCAGTACAAACAAACGCTCTCTGATCGCTTAAATTCTTTGAACTTTAATTCTAAATCGATGAACCATTGAAAACTGACGATTCGCTACATTTTCTGATAAAATAAAAACATATCGCCAAAAACCGGTACGCTAAATTCGTACCGCGATACGTATCGTCGCAGCCGCGTATTGTAATATACCGGTATACCGGTATATTGTGGCAGCCCTAGTGTCTACCTTTTTAATTCCGTGTATAAAGTTATAAACAACTAGTGTTTAACGTCGGACAGTAAGTCAGCTCAACATTTGTTCAAATCACAACCCAATGCTATTTAACCATTGAGTCACAAGTTGAGTGAGAAACTTGATCCAACAAGCTTAGTACTTGATGTGATTATATATTTAAATAATTTATATACATCCTGATGCACCTGTGTGAATGGTTCGACATAAGAGGCAAATAGATATTTTATCATGTAATGTAAATTCTTTTGAAAAAAACGAAAAAAAATATGTTATTCATTCCGCAATGTTGTAGATCTTAAACTTTCTTCTTGCCTCTTAAAATTGTTTATTCTTTGTTATTTATAAAGACATATTTTTGTATAGTTAATCCTGCACAGATTGATATTGTATGGTAATGGGTGTATGGTATGCCCCTTAAACTCCTCGGGAAATTAAATTCATGCAATAAAAAGGGATTTGGTGTGATTGTTATGGTATCCCCTAAAAACATGCATTTTGGCCCTTAATACTGGTCCAGCCATTGAATTGTTACAGCTGTTATATAGTGGTGTGGTATATAGCTACATGAATACAGTTAAAGGCAGTCCCACACAGAACACGGTTTGGGACACAGTTCTTATACCGTATACTTGGTTATACACAAGTTGACTGGTGCGAGTAAGACTCAAATGTAGCACAAGTATGTACAAATAAAGCAAGAATGTACTCAGTCATGCAAGGTTTGACACGATTTGAACACGACCTTTGCAGGCCATTCACTGGGTTTAAATGCGGCCCACCAACTTTTGTTCCATACAATTTATACATGAAATTGACACTGATAAGCTCACTCGTGTAGTGGACTTCATGTTCAGTTGTATAATAGTTACCGTCTCTCATGGTGGTGTATGATCGCATATATGTTCATACATGGACATGACAACTGTTCGATGTTTTCAATAGTTTTAAAAATGATACATGGCTTTCAAGGTTACACTTGAATGGCCTGAGTGTAACTCGGATCAGAACACTGTTGGTTACATAGGCCGATCTAGCAGGCGGTCCGAAAAAAGTTCGGACCCCCTGGATCTGCCCCTGGGTAAGGTTTTATGTAGTACTCTTTACATGGATGGCCAACTGTATAAGCTGTGTGTTCTGTGTGAGATGGGCTTACGACCATTTTGCAATGTCATGCAAATTTTATTAATTTTTAAGTTTCAAACGCTTACTTTTGAGATGAAAATGTTTTTCTATATTAAGAACATTCTGCTATTAGGACCATTGATTTTGACGTCCCTATTAGTGGAACTGTACTACATTTTATTTTTCTTGGAAGGGTTCAAAATTGTTAACACAAATTAATGTCATTAAATGCTTTAAATCGATGATATAACATTATATAAAGAAGGTGCAGCTGCTCATTGTTATATCTTACTGATCAAATATCAAGTAACATATTTTATTCTAAATGTATTTATCAATCTTGCGTATAGATCTGCTTGCTGTAAGAAAAGCATGCCAACTTTTCTTGCCAATCTTGAAGTTAAAAGTGAGACTTAACTTGCTTCAAGCCCAATATGAAATGGTTTTGTTAATGTTTTAACAAAAATCGTCGAGAATACTCTGTTGGCTTCTTCGGGTCCTTAGAACCCCCCTCTCACACTTTGACTCTTTCCACCCTAAGGCCTTGACATGTCTATTATTATTATTATTATTAGGTTGTTATGGTAACAGTTATGATTATGTGAATGAGTATGAATATGAGTATGAATATGAGCTGCAGCAAAGTTGGCTTAAAAGATACACGTAAGTAAATGTAGTAGTAATGTTACAAAGAGCATTTAATGCATAATTTAAATTAAGTTGAAAACTTTAGAACTTTATTACTGTTGAGTTTTAACTGAGATCATATACATTAAAATGCATTATCATGTAAAGCAGTGAATAAATATTACAGCTGGGTACAATTTATTACTGCTGTATTACAGCCGGGTACCAATCTATTATTAGTAAATTAAGCTGGATATCAATTTATTTTTATTATATAAGAGCTGGGTACCAATCTATTATTATTACATAAAAGCTAGGTACCAATCTTTTACTGTTATATTACAGCTGGGTGCCAATCTATTATATTATAAAAGCTGGGTACCAATCTATTATTATTTTTATATTAAAGCTGGGTATAAATCTATTATTATTTCATTACAGCTGGGTAGCAATCTATTATTATAAAATAACAACTGGGTACCAATCTATTATTATTATATGACAGCTGGGTACCAATCTATTATAACTATATTTCAGATTGGTACCACTCTATTATTATAACATAACAACTGCGTACCAATCTATTTTTATTTTTTTATTACAGTTGGGTACCAATCTATTGTAATTATATGACAGCTGGGTACCAATATATTATAACTATATTACAGCTAGGTACCAATCTATTATCACTATATTACAGCTTGGTACCAATCTATTATTTTTATATAACATTTGGGTACCAATCTATTGTAATTATATAACAGCTTGGTACCAATATATTATAACTATATTACAGCTGGGTACCAATCTATTATCACTATATTACAGCTTGGTACCAATCTATTATTTTTATATAACATTTGGGTACCAATCTATTATTATAATATAACAGTTGGGTACCAATATATTATTACTATATTACAGCTGGGTACCAATCGTTGGTAGTATTGCTTTTTTGGTGTTGATTATATGTTTATGTACGTGTTGTTGTTGTTGTGGATGCTGTGCTTGCCTTCGTTCTTCTAATCCATCCACAGTTATTGTCCAAGGAGGACAAGCACAACCTATGGGTAAGTTCCATCAAGATAGTGTCATCTTAATAAACAAATATCCTGTAAGTAGTAACAAGTGTGGTCATACATTGCACATTTATAAACTATTCTCAATGGACTTTATTGGGAATTATAACTATTATATATTTGGGCAGAGAAAGAAAGTTTGTACTGCCAGTGAACAGATGGAAAGACCCATAAATTGGAATCGGGAAATTAGGTTTATTGCTGAAGGAATGTAGTTCTTAGATGGTAACATCTTTGTGTTGTCATACAAAGTAATTCATGCATACATGTATGTACAATACTTTTCTACAATGACAATATCTGGCATATTAGTACATTATTAGATTTTACCTGTTAAACAGTCTTTCCACATATGATAATGTATGCACTAGTACATCATTAGGCATCCTGTGCAGTGGATACAATGGAGTAACGCCACCGCGGTGGTTTAAAGTTTCAATATCATTTTAAAGCTATCTATATCATGTACGCCATTTAAATTGTAAATAACAATTAACATTTTGTATAATTACAAACTTGCCTTGTGGTACGGGTTATTCATAGTGTATCTATATAGTGTGACTTGGTAAACTAAACATCACAGGTTCCAGACAATAAGGAAAATGTGTGTCAGACACCTGTGCTAAACATTATACCTATTTATAAGTGTTTTTGGAATGACCTTTCTTAATGTCATCAAAGTATTCAAAGATAAATACTAATATTATTTGGTTTTAATTAAAGATCATTCTTGTTAGTATGAGCAGTAGCCCAATGGTAGGATAACCACTTACAGATTTAGAGGTTCAGGGTTATCCCACTAGGAAAACTGCTCATTTCCATGAGCAAGAAATTTACATACGATTGCTTCACTCCACTCTGGTGTAAATAGGTACATGCATGGTTGGTATAATTCTGTTATGCCAATTTGTCTGCACTAAGCAGAGTATAAGACATCCCAGGATAATTGGTAGATTGGTACAAACAGCCTGATGAACAGGTGTTAAAGCTTTAAAATCAGTGAACGTGCATAAGTATGAAACCTGGACCATAAAATGCCATTACTTTTTTTATAATACATAATTATGTGATACTTATCGTCTTCAATAGTTTCCTTATTTGTATTTGCCATTAAGAATGTACAATACATTGATAAAGGTCTAAGTACTTCCTTATTTACTGAAGGAAGTAGATGACTGGCGAGTAGATGCCATGGAAACATTCTATATACAGTTGTAGTGTTATTTTTTATCAATCTGTTAAGTGACTGATTACTTGATATAGGTTTTGTTAGGACAATGTCTTGGACAAGCTGCTCTAGGAAGTTGCCATATTTTGTGCAAAGATTTTGCCAGCAAACTGAGATAGCAGTTTCCATAATTAGTAGATTCATTTGAAATGTATTCAGCTTACAAAAGTCAATCATACTGGTTAATGCCACAAGTTATTTTCATCTCTTGTTCTAAGACATTTTAATTGATGGTAACAAATCGCTGGTTAGGGAATCGCTAGGGAGTGACATTGTCATACAGTTGGCTCCTGATAAATCTATTTAGTGGTACATTGTATAACAACTGGGAGCTTGCCTCATACTTGTTAGTTATGTGTTTGTCTGTCACTCCATCTGGTCATGGGTTTGACTACCATGAGGGGCATGTTTTTCTATTTTAGGTGTATATAACACCTTCTCATCATATGCCAGCCATCTCACCTGCCCAAGTTTTCCTTGACCATTGACTTTAACTAGTACTCACCTATCCTTCATCAAGATCAACAACTTCTCCATGTACCTTGATTATTATTGGGCAAAAAATACATTTGTTTCCTTGAGCAAGAAACTTTTCCTACTAGCGCAGTACTGGGGGATCAGGAAGTGGACTGAAAAGTGATAAAATCGAAGTTGTAAGAATTTGTTTCACAATCGAGCTAAAATAAATTAGTATGAGAACAAATAAGGGTATAACAAGCCCCAAAGTGGCTTGAACCAATAACCCTTTTCTGTACTTTCTGTCTACTGTGCAATGAACCTGGGTTTCAAACTATATTCTGTTACTATTATATTGTTTTTTCCAGGTCCAAGTATTGCAGTATCAAATATCAGTACAAATACCAATATTAATTGAGATGTTGAATATCCAGGGATGGAGACAATACAATGTATTTCTTACAGACGGGGGGGGGGGTCAAACTTTGATTTTAGGAAGCAGATCTGGACTGTAAAATCATATTTTTATATAGATCCAGACTTAAATTAATATATAACTGCAAAAAATCTGGAAAAATATATAATTTCAAACATTCTGGAAAAATATATCATTAAAAAAAAATCTAGGAAAAATTAACAAATTAAAAAATGCTGGAAAATATTATTAAATTAAAACATTTGTGGGGAAAATTTCATTGACTAAATGTATTCACCCTGTAATTTATAGAATTAAATGGGTTTCTGGATTACAAAAATACAAATGCTAACCTCCAAAGGACTTGTTTAAAAGTTAAGGCAATTGAGTCTCATCAAAATGTTATAGTGAAACCATGCTTATCTTTTATTTAAAAGAGGAAAAATCATAATCATTCCTAATTTAAATGTAATTTTTATGATTATACTTACTTTTAAAATACAATTTCAATTTCGTTTCAATGTTGTTTCGTCAACTGTTTTGCTTTTGTGCTTTAATAATAATTTTGTTTTTAACGCTTTTTTAGCTTGACTTTTCGAAGAAAATGAGAGCTTATACTGTCACCCGGGCATCGGCGTTGGCGTTGGCTTTGCAAATCAAGGTTAAATTTTTTACAAATTGAAATTACTTCAATACTGTCAAAAATATTCAACTAAAACTTGGAATACTTATTCATCATCACTACCTCCACCTTACTTTAAAGGCCCATAACCCTGGTACACTGTTTTAGGGGTTATTCTCTTTTTTACTTAGAAATAAGGGTTAAAGTTTTTACAAACTTCAATACTAACAAAGAATTTCAACTCAAACTTGGAATACTTATTCATCATTACTACTTTCTCCTTACTATTAAAACCCATTCACTGATTAACTGAGAAAAGTTGAGCATGCTGTCTCCTCTGACAGCTCTTGTTTATTATTTTCTGTCAGTAACGTTGCAGAAATTATCAAATATTTATAGAGTTGTATTTGTATATTCTATTTCTGTATATATTTTAAAGTATCATAGGCCTGTACTATCAACAGTACTGTCTTAAGACAGATTTTCATCTTAAACCATACTCTATTATAATGATGTATTATGAAAAGAATTTTGATATTATTCTACTTAAATTTGTAGTGTTTTATATCACAAAATGTTCTTTAAAAAGATTTTAGAGATTATCAATGCAATGTAACTGGGACATTTTTGAATTCTTATTTTTAACTTTTAAATTGAACATAACTAAATTTAAGTTTGGAATTAAACAGAACTAAATTTAAGTTTGGAATTGAACAGAACTAAATTTAACTTTGAAATTGAACATAACTAAATTTAACTTTGGAATTGAACAGAACTAAATTTAACTTTGGAATTGAACATAACTAAATTTAACTTTAGAATTGAACAGAACTAAATTTAACTTTGGATTGATCAGAACTAAATTTAAGATTGGAATTGAACATAACTAAATTTAACTTTAGAATTGAACAGAACAAAATTTAAGTTTGGAATTGAACAGAACTAAATTAAATTTGGATTGATCAGAACTAAATAAAAAAAAATTGTTATGGAAGATAAAATATCTAAAACCATTATCTAATTATCTATGTATTTTATTGAAAATGTTTTTTTTTTCAAACCTTAATACATTCTCATCACGAAATGTACTTAATCTAATAATCTGATTGTAACATTTCTCAGACCCTTATGATATTTGAATGTACTGCAGGATTGTATATATATTTTATATGTGCTTTTTGATATTACAAAATGTACATGTTTTTGAGATTGGACTTTTTGTAAATATTTTACATGTTTTAACTTTCATTTCTTGTTTCATTAACTGAATTAAGATGGCCAATAGTTGAGATAAACAATACTATTTGCATCACAAACGTTTGTTTGTATTGACAAGGAGAGATCACTGATTTATTATTAGCCTTGTTTACTTTAATAAATATTATTTATTATAGATTTTTAATGTAAACAAGATGTGGACAAGATATCAAAATAAATGATGCTTAATCTTAGTTTAATGTAAATAGTCCTGCAGTATATGAGATGAACCGTGCACTTGAGTCCCCACAAAGTTTTTTTTGCAGTTTCTATATCTTTAAAAGGTGCTGAATAAGAATCCGAGTGATGACATCCTGTCATCCTTGAGCAATTTGCATAATATGCAAATTAAGTCCGCCATGATAGAAATTCCGTTTTTCGCTAATAACTCAATAACCAACTTAGATACAAAACTAAAATATGTATCCATACCCATGTTTTCAGGGTCTATCTATCACATGGTACTAATATCAGATTGACCAGATCATTTAAATATGCAAATTTATGCAAATTAGGTATTTTACGAAACACAATATTCGGTTTTGCTATACAAATCAACGTCCATAGAAAAATATGTTTATGTTATGCTAATTTTGTATATATTTTAAATACAAATACATGTATACCAAATAATTACATTAAATCGGTTAATGATGCTCTAAAGATATGCAAAATATTCAAATTACGTTAAAAATTGTAGGATTTGCCTCTAACATTACATGGTGTCATGAATATTTATGCCATTGTCTATCAATCTGTTGATGCCTTGATAATTTTGATTCAGCTTCTATACCTTTGAACAGAGCTGACTAAGAAATTAAGTGATGACATCCAGTCATCCTTGAACAATTAGCATAATATGCTAATTTGGTCCGCCATAATTGAAATTCCGTTTTTCGCTAATAACACGATAACCAATCATGATAAGATTTTAAAATATGTGTCTGCACCTATGTTTATAGGGTCTAGCTATCATATGATACCACATTCAGCATGATCAGATAATTTGAATATGCAAATGTATGCGAATAAGGTTTTTCAAATGAACTGTTTTTTTCAAGTGATTTTTTTGTTCAAATTTAAGTACTTCAAAAAGGAAATTTTGCAGGAAATATAATTGGATCAAGTTATCTGTCAATTGCGACCCAATTTATGTTCAGTTGGATTTCAATATCCAGATTGTCCACATTATGAGACCATTTATATACCACACCTAATCAATGTATTAATGTAAAATGAATGTTTATAATGTGTTACTTAATACCGCGTGGCCTAAGCACATGGGTGCTTTCAGCTCAATATAACATTTTGAAGTGGTCATCCTTTACGCCAGAACCAAAAAAAGGAAGAACAATAAATTAATTTGAATAGTACATCTTAAAATTGATTGTAAAAGTAAAGCTACTGAATTCAAAAGCGTTTCCTTATAAAAAAAACATCCTGTCATTGACATAATTTAAGCTTCTATTTGATTGATATACATGTACTTCATGGCAATAGTAGTAGCTGGAAAAAGTCTTACTTATTTTTGTGCAGATTTGACCTCTCAACATTGTTTACTGTGGAAACTACATGTGTCAACCTTATTAATTTGCTCATAGTTTCCACTAATTAATTTACTCCAGATTAGATAGAACATTCTAGGCATGTTTATAAATATATAATAACAATGCCAGCATTAAGGAATGTCGTATACATAAATCTATAGCTAGCATGTAAAATAATATTTGTTGCTTTTCAACTTTTCAGAATCATAAATATGATAATGAGACCTTGTATGCATGTTTGATAACTAGATTTTGTATAAATGTTTATAGCATAATTGGTTATTGCAAGGTGAGCAGGAATCTCAATTATGTAACGCCATGATCACCAGACTTACCGTCTGGACTATCTTTTTATTTAATTTTTATTTATTGGAGTTAACGCCGTGTCAACACAATTTTAGGTCATTTTACGGCGTCCAGCGCACCTAACTTAGCTTTCCTGGACCATTATCTATAACCAGTACATACCCTTCCACAAGGCCGGAAACTTCTCCATATTATCTATTCAATGGAGGAAAATCGACATTTTTGTCAAATTTTCATGGAAGGGTATAACCTCCCCGGATGGGATTCTTGGACTATCACGGAAGGTTATGATCTGCAAGAATTGAATTTGGATAGCCAAACTGGCAGTGTGCTGAACATGGTCATGGCTACACACATTTAATTTGTCTTTGTATGGCTAAATTTTCGACTATAATTTGACTAAAAGTTGTTTTGCATAGTATGTTCTTACAATAAGTTGAATGCATCCTTACTTATCTTCCTCATTATATCAAAAAATTGATTACAGAACATTTTTTTTAGTAGGGGCAATAAGTCATTGGAGAAAAAACGGGCACAAAAACAATATTCTTTACGATCTAATGACTGTAAGGACCACGTATCTTAATTGTCTAAAATGTATATATAATAAGCAATGCATGCTCTTAGTTTATGTAGAATACCTTACTTCTATACACTGACTTTAACTTAGATGGAGACAAGGAATATCACTTTACTTTATGCACCTAATTTGCATGAGTATACATATCCAAATCATCTTATCATTATAATATGAGTATATGTTCTCCGACATAAAACGAAACAAACTAATACCATGAAAGCATATATATATGTTAATACATACTGTTTATGTTTGTCAAGTTTTTTTCAAGTGTGTCGTCACTCTAAATATACTAACTAAATGCTTTGTCTTTAATGATTTGTAAATTATCGTTAATCTGTTCATAACCACTCGAAATTTGGTACATGATCTTTATTTAATATAGTGGAAAAAACGCTTTCCTATACGTAAAGACCTAATTTGCATATATCTGCATTTGCAAATCATCTCTGATAAGGTCGTATAATATGATAGCTAGACCCTACAAACATGGATGCAGACACATATGTAAATTTTTTATCATAATTGGTAATTGTGTTATTAGCGAAAATCGGAATTTCGGTAATGACGATCTAAATTTGCATATTATACTAATTGCTCATGGTTGACAGGATGTCCTAACTAAATTTCTTAGTCAGCTTTGTCCAAAAAACTGAATCAAAAATATCCACACCTCCACAGAATGCTAGACAACGGCATAAATATACATGACATAATGTAATGTTTGAGGCCGCAAAATCCTACAAGTTTTAACGTAATTTGAATATTTTGCATATCTTTACAGTACCATTAACTGATTTAATGTAATTATTTAATATAATTGTATTTAATATATACAAAAGTAACATAACATAAACATATTTTACTCAAAATCTCAATGTAAAAACTACGGACGTTGATTTGTATAGCAAAACCGAATATTGTGTTTCGTAAAATACCTAATTTGCATAAATTTGCATATTTAAATGATCTGATCAAGCTGATATTAGTACCATGTGGTAGATAGACCCTGAAAACATGGGTATGGATACATATTTTAAATTTGTATCTAAGTTTGTTATTGAGTTATTAGCGAAAAACGAAATTTCTATAATGGCGGACTTAATTTGCATATTATGCAAATTGCTCAAGGATGACAGGGTGTCATCACTCGGATTCTTATTCAGCACCTTTTAAAGATATAGAAACTGCAAAAAAACTTTGTGGGAACTCAAGTGCACGGTTCACCTAAAATATGGCATTTTACTGCAGGACTAAATTTCTCATGTTGATAGAGGAAGAAAAAACGGACTTTAATTTTCAATATAGGTAACAAAATGTGGATGGATCTAAGATAGTCAAGTCACCAAGGAAATGACTTTTGTATGTTTTTGTGCTTTCTTGTGTTTTAGCAGTTAACCACAATTTTTCATTAAATAAGTATATATTACTTTTTAGCTTTTCATTTTTTTTATTTTCTAAAAATCTCAAAAGATTTTTTGCCTATTCAGAAAACCCAAAATTTTCTTTTTGAAGATAGGTTTATTTCTAGTTTGTAGATTATTCTATGTCACCAATATTTGCCATGTTGTTTTACGTAAGATAAATATCAAGTAAATTATAGTTCATTTTTCCCAACTGTCAAAGTTTGAAAATTTCTCGATTATTGAATACAAACAGTCACAATATCACGAGTGTTGGACAAAGTCACCGTGAAATTATTCATGCTTTGGCAGATGAGAAAAAAGGAACTATAAACTGGACCAATGCTACTTAAAGTACTTTCATTATTTTTGATATGATTGCATTTTTCTTGAAAAGAAATGGCAAAGTAAGGGAGCTTTATTTTCATTCAGTGATTTCCATACTAATTGATGTAACTTTGGTGTACTAGCTTAGATAAATATAATTTTTTCTGTATAAAATATAAATTAAAATAAAATCATAATGCATATTTTAAACATTAAAGATCTATGCAATTGATATTATATATTCTAAGAATAATGAAAAAATGACTTGAATGTCCCTTATTCCCATAGTGGTTCTTTTAGTACTACACAGTATATAAGTTGAGTTTCCTTGAAACCATTTCTTATTTCAAATTATTACAACTCTTGCTTATTTTAGTTTCGATCTAATTTCAATATTTCAATATCATGTCTACTATACTATGCAATGTATGTTTTATTCAACTATATACTATGCAATGTTTGTCTTGTATACTGTACTAGTAATTTCACTAAATGTGATATCAGTATTGCAAATTTTATTCTACAGTCAGTGGCACATACATTTATCCCACTGAATTAAACACTTGATATTTGTTTGAATATTCCTGTACATAAATGCAGATACCCTTATTAATAATGACAGCAGAAGTACTGTAGTTAGTATTTCAATAAGCAAAATTGAAATAGCAGGGTTAATAAATGCTCTTCTGACAGTTGAATAAAATTTAACAATAATAGGTTTACTCTCTCTGATCCTGGGGTTCATTGGACTATGACTAAGGGTACCGTATATTACAAACCATTGAGTCATGAATCACAACAAATGTTTGTATGTAAAGTCTGTTAGCTGTATCCATTAGCTTAGGGACATTAAAGGACAAGGTTGTTAAGATTCGAGATGATGTGTACTAGGGATGCGCGATAATACCGGTATACCGGTATATCGCAATACGTCTCAAACACTATACGTACCGGTACGGTCCCGCAATATATCGCGATATTTTTATCTTAATCTAATAGACTAAAATTGCATACTCGAACCTGTTTTGCATGATTTGTGGCCGAATTTGACCAGAATCTATTACATTTCTGGTTTTCCTTTAATCTATTTTAGCATAAAGTACTAGAATAAAGTATTGACATATCACATATCTACCTGTGACGACTTTAGTTTAACATTAAGAAGAGGTGTTGGAACTGATGAATATTTTTATTATTTGACATTTGACGAAAAGAATAAATGTTTTCGTAAAATTTAGTTGGCATCATTAATATTTTATTTCAATCTTAACCTTTTCTTATTTTGTACGCGTCTGCATTTTTATACTTATCCATTAAATTGTTGTCCGCATTTTCCCCTCTATATCTAATGCTCAATAGAGAAAGGGCATAATAGATAAATTCATATCTATATTAATAGAAAAATGTTCTCCAAATATTAGATCAATGGGACATACATAATAGAGTTCCCGAATAAATAAACGCTTTATTGTTGTCTTTTGATGTCGCCTGAACATTTTCTAAACCTTTTGCGATTTTTCTAAAGCGTTCCTGTAAAGCTTTACATCTCCAAACACTCTGGGACAAAAGAAGACATTTGAATTGCATTATTGTAAATTGAATTTGAAGGGTTATCATTTAAAATATGACTTGAACGTTTAGGCTATATAGAATTTATTTCTATATTTTGCTTGTAGAACAATTCTGCCAAGAGCTTATAACATAACTAACAAGTTAATTAGGGAAATTTAGTATGGCCTTGTTGTACAAAAGTAATAAAATATAATTGACCCTGTGTCGAATAATTGGGTACAATTATTGGTTACGTCATAACTTTGTGCGTAGATTCGAATTGTTTTCTCGTACTTGGATCACTTCGGCGTTTAAATAATAAGCAAGTACGTTCATTTAGTCTGGGCAGTCTCATACTGCGCTTTGTCGAACTAGGTGCCCGTTCCTAAAGAAAGTCGCTATGTAACGCTTTTTGAAATGCGCTTTTCGTAGCGTGTATACAAGTTCTACACAACGCGCAAAGGGGTTTACGTAAAGCTATCAAATTCAAGTTGGTGACTTCCACAAACAAAAGTTCTAAATTGTAACAAATGAAAAATATAATCATCAATCTGTGACCACGTTTATCAACTTTAACTGCTCCGACAAAATATGTGCATTAAATAAAACAGACTTATTGAAAAAGAAACCTGTCCACTATGGGGTGCAGCCATTTTAAAAGACGAGCAAGAAGAAAAATTGCTGCGTATCGCTAGCTAGCGATTCAATTTAGTACTTCGTAGCAGACCGCTTCATAGGAAATTGCCACGAAGCGATACGAAGAACACGCATTGAGGAACGGGCTCTAGTTTAAAATGAATTTCAATTTGACAACGAGCTTTTAGACGGCAATATATTTAAAACAATGAATCTCTGAGTTAAAAAAGAACGGTCATTATTTTTGGCTTCATAACAGGTTAATCTAATTTTTTCATCAAACCTTTTTGAAATATAAACGAAACTCTTTATATTACCATTTACGTCTTTTATCAAACTTGATATAAATTTCTTTTCACATGAGCCTAGATGTATTCAAATGCTTAAACTACTTTTACACAAAGAAATAAAAATAGAGAAAAAATCACTGTATATTCGTTTAACTACATATCGCTTTTCAAAATACACCCCAACAAAAGATGGTTCAACTCAAACATGTTATTGAAATCGTCTATTATTCCCGTTATTTCAATAAACTTTAGATAATACATACCTTATTACTGTGGTTTTTGAATTTCATTGAAATAAATCCAAGCTCTTTATATTGCGTACATTCATCCGTTCCGTTCCGATTTGTCAGGTTTTTATACAAAACCGAAATTGAAAGAAGACGCGCTATAAAAATGTTGATGACGATTAAAACGGGCACAAACGAGTTTAAATCATTAAATATTTTCGATAGATTTGATTAATGTATTCAAATAATATATGATTTTATTGTACTTATTAACTTATCTGAATTATATAATATGCAATATACTTGTGTTGAAACCTCATATTGTCATTCAAATACAAGCATGGGTGCTGAAAAAAGCTTATCTTTTGAACTCCCAATATATCGCAATACGTATTGCAATACGCTGTTTGATATCGCAATATATCGCAATACGAAATTTCCGGCGATACCCATCCCTAATGTGTACGTAGGTTATACAGAACTCGAAATAGCAATATACTAAGAAAAATGGTAGCAGCTATCAAACTTTGAGTAGACATTGTTTACTTTGCATACAGCATAAGCTGCCGTAAACTACCAATGAGAAGTAACCATCAAAAATACATTCATTTTCATCGAAGCTTTCTTAGATACCTTAGATGTGTAGTTGGCTATTTTATGTTTTATAATTTGTTGCAGTGCTGACATTGTCACATTATATTTGTATATAAGTATTAAACTGGCATTCAATGTCCTAATGAAATTGTAACAAGTTTTTGCTAAAAATGTTTCTAATATGAACAGCTTATTAGTGTTAAGCATTTTACTATATAACCAATTGAACTTTCTTTTAGTTCTAAAAGATCAATGTATCTTTCTGAATATTCGTCAAGTGCCAGGTTGATGCTTATTGAACATAAAAATATACATCACATCTATGTAGATTTTGATAATAAACAATATATAAAATATAAAATGAGCTATATTTAAGTTAATTATTTTCATTTTTGTATAAATTTCATTTTCAAAGATACCCGGCAAGCTCAGTTGGTAGTGCACAAGTGTACTGATTGAAGGATTGTAGGCTCAATTTTTTCTGGCAGAGCATACTTTGGTAGAGCTTGGTGATGAAATATTTTCTACTACCCTCTTACCACTGGTTCTAAATCATGTAGAGCTGTTGTCAGTCACTGAGAGAAGTATGTGTCTAATAACTGCCAACTGGTTAACAGTTAAATCCAGAGATTAAGACATTCCAGAAAAGTTGAGCAGGTTGACTGACTGATGTGTTGCTACTGCAATATCCCCCCCCCTAAAGAAAAGGCATCAGCATTCTCCAAGAATCTGGGCAAAAAAGTGTGCATACTGCAAGTAACTTTACTATAATTTAAACTGATAGGCCTATGTGTATTATAGCCAGAAGCATATGTTGAGAAATTGATATCAAGTTTGGAATTTGTTCAGATGACTCTTTATTTCATTTAGATTGGTATAGTCTGACAGAATTCTGGGCTTGACCTTTATGCAAGAATAAATAAATCTCAGTATTAAAAGTCTATTTTGTCTTCGGATGTAAATCGCGTTTTATCGTTTGCTTTCGGTAAAATACAAACATTCAACAGTTAATTTTATTTTCATTAGAATGAATACTACTCAGGGTTTCAATATTGTGGACTTGCGTGTTTCTCAATAAACGAATGTGTCAAGAAACTCTCGTTTAATTGTAAGTGAAGTGTGTAATTATTAAAATAAGGTAGTTCAAGCTCTGGTTAATATTGTCGCCCTATAAATTAGAATTGTTATACAAATTATATCCTGAATCTTGATTTTGTCCATGGCTTTTGATTGACTATATCTTTTGGTGCATGCTGCATAAGGGTATCCCTACTTAGTGCTTTTAAAAAGACCCAATTGTGTTAGCCAAGTCTTATGCATGGTCTTGTTTCTAGCTAGCAAAACTAAGATCTCGAAGTATAATTAAGCTACATATAGTAACCAGACCTTGCATGAGAAATCTTTAAATAGCAATATGGTGATAAAACTCTGATGACTCGCAAGATTTGACAGTCTATACATTGTTTGAATTAAGTTTACCAGCTGCGTGTTTAGTAACGACTGTTGGCGAACGTTACGGGTACAGAAGAACTCAACCCGAAGACAACCAGAGTATAACTCAACTCAAAGTTGGGACAACTCAATCCGTAAGTAGGGGATTAAGTTGTCTTGGGTTGAGTTGTCTTTGGGTGGAGTTGTTCAACAACATGTGTCAATTAGTAGTCTGTTTTTTCTCAACTGTCAAAGCTTACATAAATTTCAAGGGGGCTGAATTCGTGTTTAGACTCATGTCCACATTATACTCTACCTTTGAATTATGATATTTCGAAAACATTATGACGCCATCAATTATCAATAAATCCTTACATTAGTCCGGTATATATACTGCAAAAATCGACTGAACCGTGCATGGAAGGATGTTTTTGCATTTTCTTAAAGCTGAAACACTGTAGTTAACGAAACTGGACGATTCCGCTTCGGCACTCTTAGGCAACTCCCAAAATTCAAGATGACGAACAAAATGGTGGATGAGAGCTGATTTATGTAATATAAATTCATCTTTATCAAACTCTGATTATTTAAAAAGCTCAAATTAGTCTTACATTATCTGCAATATTATTTCATGCAATTTTGGTAACCTTCGTTTATTCTCCAATCCAAGAAGGCGGACAAAATGGCGGATTAAAGCTACATTTGTCGGGTACGTCAACTACAATGAGCAGAATCGTACACTGTGGCATATCCAAAAAAAAGTTTAAGCCATTTTTAGTCACTGTTTAACTCTTTAGTTTTGTTTATAAAACTGGTTGATGCCACAATGGCATCATTGGGCAATTTCCAAAATCCAAGATGGTGGCTAGAATGGCGTAAATTACTAGCTGTCCGGTATATATCTACCACAATGAGCTAGGTCATAGACTGGGGTATACCAAATAATTTCAATGCATTTTATTTTGTAGTTAATTCACTTTTGTTTAAGTAACCGATTGATGCAATACTGGTATTCTTGGATAACTTCAAGAATCTAAGATGGTGGTCAAAATGAATGATAAGAGCTGGAAATTTAATTCAAGTCACATAAATTGACATATCTCCTCTCTAATGGGTATACAGCAACGTGTTTAGGCTTTTTACATCTCTTGGTCTTGCTAATATCGAATCATTGATACTAGCTAGTCAGTTGACTCGAGAACTAGAAGCAAATTGTTTCTAAGATGGCAATTTAGAGACACTTTTCTGAAAATCTTTTATTCATTGAATAACATAGGTTGTGATTCGATATTTTCATATCCTTAGAACGACTACATTTTCATGTATGTTTGCCACTTCAATAATAATCAATATGTACTAAAAGGAGGTTATAAACAAAGAAAAAGACAAAAATTTAATGTTATTGAAAGTATTGTGTGCATGTTCTTTTATCTTTCAAGGTATTCTAAGAGTATATTGATTCCAAAGCAATCGATAGAAATTCTGTTGACATTGTAACACATTTTGATAGTAAATAAGAGACATTGCAGTAGGATTTCAAGTATGATCTTGACATCAGATATCACAACTGAATCATGAGTGTTCTTTATTTCATTGTAAACGACTCCATCCATCGATAAAAAGGAGAAATATCAAAAGCACATTTCCATCAAAAGTTTGTATAGTCCGATTTTATCCGGTGAGCCGTGACTGCACTTTTGTACATGTATTTATAGATTTTTGGAATATTCCTACAAAAAGGTAACACAGCTTACTAACCAACCAACTGATTACTGCCTTATCATAATTATTCATTTTTGATTTAAGTGACTCAATAGTCGTGGCGGTAAGACACTTAGATAGATAGACATTGCTTTTGCTACCCCGGGTTCGAATCCTGCTTAATATCCTTTATTCTTTTTTTATTTTTCTTTATTTTTTTTATTTTTTGCAATCATGAAAACGTAAAACTCGAAATCTCTGTGCAGCACGAAGCCAAATGTATATAAAACAGAATATGCATATTTGCCTGAGTTTGTGCTTAATTATTACTTTGATGTCATACACTTAACTGTCTCGACCGTGTCTTATAGAAATGATTCTATGCACATGCATTTTATAAGAAAGAGAATTGAAATGGAATGCATGTAACTTTGGCACATTCGTTCGATTGTATCCTAGTTTTATTTCTATTCAGCCACTGCATTTGAAGCCGAATGTATAGTATAAATGTATTATTATTCGGTACAATGTAAATTGCTGGATATAAAAAATAAAGAACCAAGGAAATAAAACAAATAGAAATTAAACAAAATCAAATTATAGCACAACAATCATTATATGATACGGACAACTATACATGAATTTTATAATAAATTTAAATGTGCAGGCGGTGAGGTTCGAACAACTGCAGTAAAATTTATGCATTGGCCATATGTTTCTGACTCGTTACCGACTGCGCTATTTTGAACAATGATTTTGAATTATAATATCGTGCATATATACTTGAGATATTATAGTTTGTATTGATTTTCAGTGTAGTATTTACTGGTTATACCTATCGTCATGGTTATGATTAGACTCATCCAACCTGTCACGGCTCACCGAATAAAATCAGACTATAGTATAATTTGTTTTTATTTACAAGGATAGCGCCATTATATTGTTATACTGTTGTACCCGTCTTATACTAAAGACCGTATACCGGGTTTTATGTTGTACCGAGTTTGAGTTGTCTCCCTTTGTCTAGTTTCGTTTTAGGTTGTCAATAAAACGTTCAGTCATCAAAAATTGGTTTGTCGTCTGTGATTCCTCCTTCCTGGCGAGGTGGCAACGTTGTTAACAAATAAAAGTACCAGTTAAATTATCTAATAATTCGGTAAGAGAGAACAACTCGAACATTGAGACGGACGAGACAGTTTGTTCTAAAGCTGTATATAACAACCGATCATTATAGATCAAGTCAAAACAAACTTTTGCTGAACCTTTTTACTGACATTTGTTTTACTATCTAACATTATGGCACCTCGTGCTCCCAAACAGTGGAGACTAACTGAGCATGAAACCATTACATCATATGAGTCATGGCGGCAGAATTTACAATACACTCTATCATTGGACAATAATTTCGCTACGTTTCTGGTCGATGGTACAAAATAAAAAAAGAAGACCACCACTTCACCACTAAGAGGCTTTTTAAATGATGGTGAAGATGTACGGCCCGAAGCTAGCCGACGCATTGTAGCTCAAAAAGTTACTCACTTAGAATTAATGCTTGGACAAATTGCCAACTTTTGTCCTGTAATTTTAGGAACACTATTGTGAAAAACTCAACCTGCATAAATGACATCTGGCAGGCCGTCAGATTGCACTTCAGGTTTCAATCCAGCGGGGGACATTTTCTTGATTTCGACGGTATAAAACTTGAACCCGGAGAGAGACCAGTAGATCTTTACCAACGACTTAATAGCTTCGTTAAAGATAACTTATTGACAACAACATGTGGTATAAGTCATATGGGAGAAATACCTGAAGTTGATGGGGAGCTTTCACCAACCATTGAAAATTTTGTGGTGTTAACTTGGCTCAGATTAATTGACAAAAGCCTGCAGAGTTTAGTGAAACAGAGATATTGTACTGAATTACGCTCCAAGACACTTAAGCCTAAAAATTTTCTAGCTCTTAATAGTTTATTGGATGAAATAGCGTCATCAAATGAGGCCAAGGCCCTCCGCTCTTCCTTTAGGACGCCTTCTAAGCCTGAACCGTACAAACGTCAGAAGAAATGCCCACTTTGTAAACAACCTGGCCGACCCAAATTTCACCATTATATGAGTAGCTTCAAATATCTTCCTGAGCAGGATAGGAAGTATATGAGCAGAGTTTAACAAATATTTACGGAAGATGATAGTGACTCTGAGTAAAACTTAAAGGAAGATGATAATGCGGCTAGCCAATTATCTTGTGAGGTCGATAAAGTCCTTTTGGTTTCAAGACGAGTGTGTACTAAACAGTCACCTACGATTAAAATGTTCTTTTAGCATTTCCCTTTGACCGCAACTTTAGATACTGGTGCAGAAATAAGCATGATAAGACACCCCCTTGCAAAATATATAAACGCACCGATTAAACAAAGTAACCAGAATGCACTTCATGCAGACGGGATGTCACCCTTAGCTATAATCGGTGAAACACATTAAAAATTTTAACGTCCCGTGAGAAAACCAGGCCGATTGCTAAAATGACGTAACGCTAAAAACGTGTTTTTTTCAAACAACACGTGAAATTTAGATTAAAAAAAACTAATCTCGAAAATTTAACTCGCTTTCTTATATAAAATATGCACTATTCTAAATAAAACTCGGCATATTCTTAGATCGAACATTCCCAAATGTTTTCATGGTAAGGGGAATAACTGTCACGATAGTATTTATAATTTAGAGTCCTTTAACCACAACGACAAAGTAGCGCAAGATGGACGACATCTTGTCAACCAAGGTGAGTTGTATTTCTGTAAATGTTGTCCAATTATCCGAACTGTAAGCTGTTTGATTTTAATTATGCTAATTTTTAGATATGTTTGACGACGATTAAATTTAAAATAACGGTAAGAAATTCGAAAACAAACCCTCGTCATGTGGTCTTACACAGCATATGGCAAAATACATAGGGGAATTCTACTTTAATATTTATAGCATAATTGGGCTAATTATAAAGATTGTACAAATGTACATGTCTTACGGACTTAGCGCAAAATGGTCATACTTCACTCTTTTTTTAAATTGAGTTACGACCGTTGAGCACTAACCCCCATTGTATATTTTTGTGTTTATGTTGTAAATGTAAATAAATGAAATAATGTATATTTTATATAATTGTATATATATTATACTAGATTGTTTATATTTCTGCTTTAGTTTATACTAAACTATTTTAGCTCATCTGTAAAACAAGTTCTTACTGTAAAATTAATCACTCTGGAGTCTGGTTCTTTATTCTACAGTTCTGAGTGATTTTGAAAAAATCAAGGCAAGTTTGAATAAATTTGGTTTAGTTTTATTGCATGGGTGAAAGTTTTTCAGTATTTATACTGATTTCAGTATTTTGAGATTTAACCACTCAAAATAATGTATATGAAATCTGTCTATTTCAGTACTTTGATAGTTGGTTTTCAGTTTTTTTTTCAAAACTATTAACTTCCACCCATGTCATTGTGAATCACTGGTCAGCGTACAGAATGAAGCATTTAGGATAATGTTCCTGCTAAATTTGTGGGTTTAGCGCAAAACAGTCGTAACTCAATATAGAAAAAAGAGTGAGTTATGACTGTTTTACAATAAACCCGCATAATTGATGTTATGATGTTGGTTTTAAATTCAGTTAAATCAACCGCAGAACTGGCTATTTTGTGATTACCACTTATAACCACTTATACTCGTCTACTAAGTAAGAATTTGAAATCTAGCTTCCTTAATGATGAGCTACTGTAAGTAGTGTAATTCCCTGTTGACATGAATGAAATTCCTTTGTAATCTAATAATAGTGCAAATGAAGTTTCTCAGTCTTGACATTACCCCCACTTGCTTCAACCCTTAGACTTGTGGGATTTGAATCGGGCTAATAAGCTGTCTCATAAACTTTGAAATGAAGTGAAAATTCTTGTTCAAAGACATGAGCTTTCTGTTATAGTGTTCTTCTTATAAACATGTACATGTATGCGTTTTCAGTGTATACCGTTTGCTGCATTTTTTATGATACATACATATGTTACATCAAATTTCTTGATCACTGTTTCTGAATTGAGCTTATTGATTTAGGTATTTTCAGGTTTTTTCTATCTAGTTGACATTAGCTCGGTAATAAACAATAAAACCAGGTCAAATTTGAAATTGATGATGCAGGTTTTTATTGTTGTAAAAAGCATTTACCTAGCACTGAAATTAACATGAAAAATGTCAGCAAGCTATATAACCTGGTTGAGCCAAATGTAATTGAGTTGGTTAACTATTGAGTAACAATTTCTGTTAACTGGTTTGATAATCTATCTAGATATGTATTTTTTATTTTCTGTTATTTTCATGACTTCAATGAAAACTTCTATATTTTGTATATAATCTATGTATGTCGAAATACAATAAAATGTGATCTGATTATTCTAAAAAAAAAAAAAAAAAAAAAAAATAATCGGTGAAACACATTAAAAATTTTAACGTCCCGTGAGAAAACCAGGCCGATTGCTAAAATGACGTAACGCTAAAAACGTGTTTTTTTCAAACAACACGTGAAATTTAGATTAAAAAAAACTAATCTCGAAAATTTAACTCGCTTTCTTATATAAAATATGCACTATTCTAAATAAAACTCGGCATATTCTTAGATCGAACATTCCCAAATGTTTTCATGGTAAGGGGAATAACTGTCACGATAGTATTTATAATTTAGAGTCCTTTAACCACAACGACAAAGTAGCGCAAGATGGACGACATCTTGTCAACCAAGGTGAGTTGTATTTCTGTAAATGTTGTCCAATTATCCGAACTGTAAGCTGTTTGATTTTAATTATGCTAATTTTTAGATATGTTTGACGACGATTAAATTTAAAATAACGGTAAGAAATTCGAAAACAATCATAATTTGTTGAAACCTTTTACTCGGCGAAATCGAAAGTAACGTTTTTCGTCTGCAAATACTGATGAGTGTTTACTGTCAAAAAACTATTTATGTGTGAATGTAATATGCTAATCACTATCTAATATCTACAGATTTACAGAGCGCTTTTTGCCAAATTCCGTTGTCAAGGTAGTCACTAAAATGCTGTGGGGTAGCTTCACCATACAAAGGTGTAAGGGTTTATACTCGCTGTGCCATGGGAATGCCTGGATCAAAAACGGCCTTGGAAGAACTGATGTGCCGTATTCTAGGGGACTTGTTACAAGAAGGCATTGTATGCAAGTTAGCAGACGATTTATATGGTGGAGATACGTTAGAACAGCTACTTCAGCTACTAGTAGCTCTTGACAAGTGTAACATGAAAATTGCACCATCCAAGACAGTTATTTGTCCGAAGACTACTAATATTCTAGGCTGGTCCAATGGGAAATTGTCTGCTAGTCCACACAGAATTTCGACATTATCATCATGTCAGCCACCAGAAACTATTTATGGTTTGCGGTCCTTCATTGGAGTCTATAAAGTTTTGAGTAGAGTTATGCCTCAGTGTTCCCAATACCTTTTACTGTTAGATGATTTGACAGTAGGTCACGCTTCACAAGATAGAATACAATGGAATGATGAGTAACTTGATAAGTTTGAACTTGCAAAACAAGATCTAAGTAATCACAAATCTATTCTTATTCCTAAACCAAAAGATCAGCTTTGGATTGTGACTGATGGTTCGGTATCCAAGCGCCGTATTGGGGCTTCATTATATGTAACCAGATATAACTAATTACACTTAGTTGGTTTCTTTAGCACCAAGTTGCGTAAACACCAAGTCACCAGGCTTTCCGTGTGAAATCGAGGCTCTTAGTATTGGTGCATCTGTAAAGCATTTTATCCCATACCTCATCCAATCTAGTAAACCGCCTGCGTACTTACAGACAGTCACCCTTGTGTTCAAGCAATTCAAAACTCAACATCGGTGAATTCTCTGCAAGTCCCAGAGTAACATCTTTTCTGTCTATTGTGAGTCGTTACCAGTCAAACATTTGGCCGGCTCAGCTAATGTACCTTCCGACTTTGCTAGTAGAAACGCACCTGAGTGCATGGAAGTAAAGTGTTAAATATGTTCATTCATTCAAGTTATGGAAGATTCTGTAGTGCGATTCATCCAAATAGATGATATTTTGAATGATACCTCGCGCTAACCCTTCACTACTAGAACGGCATTGCGAGATATCCAGTTGGAGTGTAGGATTAACGCCGGGTACATTCGCATCTTAAACAAGGTACTAGGCCATCTAAAAAGCTCACAAATATCAAAGACATAAAACGGTATTTACATGATGATACAATATCTAAGGACAATATACTAGTCGTTAAGCGTTCAGAACCACTGTCCAGAGACAACGAGCAAATAATTGTACCGCGATCAGTTCTACAGGGATTACTGACTGCCTTGCATATAAAGCTTGATCACCCAACAAAACATCAGTTAGATTTGTGTGTAAAGCGCTATTTCTATGCACTTGATATAACAAAACTATTGAGCTTGTTACAAATTCATGCTACTTGTGTGCATCTATCAAGAAGTTTCCTAAGCCTCTTCTACAACAGTCAACCGATGACCCCCACATTCAGTCGGAGTATCATTCGCTGCTGATATTATGAAACGCAATAGACAGTGTATTATAGTTCTAGGCGAAACTGTAATTTCATGCACAAAAGTATCCATCATCAAAGATGAAAAAATATACTTTGCGAGAAGCGTTGATTTGCTTAAGTACAGAAATGCACCCGATTCATGGACCTCTTGCGGTCATAAGAGTTGATCCAGCGCCTTCATTTATTTCTCTCCGTCATGATGATGGTTTAAAACAGGTTAATATTATATTAGATATAGGATGTGTTAAAAATGTTAATAAAAATCCTGTTGCAGATAAAGCAATCTTGGAGCTTGAAGATGAACTTCTGCGTAAACAGCCTGGTCAAGAGCCATTGAATAAGATGCAGTTATCAATTGCTGTCGGTCGTTTGGATTGTAGACTCAGGCGGGACGGAATTTCTGTTAGAGAAATGTGGACTCAGCGTGATCAGTTCACACATGAACAATTACCTATGTTAGACAGAGAATCCATTTGTACTCAATACATGTTAAGAAATTCAAATCATGCTCATAATGAAAAGTCAAAGTTTCCAAATTTACAGAGAAAAGAAAGTGAAAGCATTAATGTTGGTGACATAGTTTACTTGTATGGTGACAGGAATAAGCATATTCCCCGTCAACGTTATATTGTAGTATCCATGAATGGTGAATGGTGTTATATTAAAAAATTCTCTGGGAATCAATTACGCTCGTCCCCATGCAAAGTTTTAAAAGCTTAAAAGCTAACTGAATGCTTTCGTGTTCAGCAGGACATAGCGGGCTTCAGTACAAATAGGCCTACATGTGACACTCTTGAGCCTAGTAATAACGAAAGTGACTTAGACGCCGTAGTTGTGACCTCAAATCCAGGAGGTTCCTTCTTTAAAAGACATTGACATTCCGGTTACTCTTACTAACCCACATGATGATGACGAAAATACCCCCACTCATGGTAATGGGACAGTCACCAGCGACTGAGAATAGTCAGACGAAGCCTTTAAATTTACATTATAGACCACAGAGAGCGCGTAAGCCGCCAAAATATTAAGCAGACTTTGTAACATGATAATAGATATGTTCTGTGAATCTTAATTAATAATGTCCTGACAACGTTTGCTAGCTATCTATCTTATTACTTATAATGGTAACCATTTACTAAGGAATATTATTACATGTTGTTTACTATTATTTCACGGCATCTAAACGCCGTGATATTTTGATGGGTAGTTTTGGTAGCAATGGGCAAAAGTCACGTGACAAAATCCTTTCGCTTTCTACTGCCGACATTTTCTTGGTTTTTTTTTTAATAATTTTCTATGGTTTATTCTTCAATGAGTCTTAATTATGTAGGACAGTTGCCAGTCACTGACGAGAGTATGTGCTTAGTAGTTGGTTAACCGTTCAATCTAGAGATTTAGTCTTTCCAGGAACAGTGAGTAGGTTGACTGACCGCCGTTATATGACCTATACAAAGTGTTGCTACTGCATTAAACCCAACAAAAAACAAAAACAAAGGCCAACTTACTTTTATCCCAAGTAGCATGTTTAACAGCATATTGTAATGTATCTTTGTCATAGGCTTCAACTAGTTTCTTCTCTGATCTGCCATCTGTAAATATAGAAAACAAAAAATATTATCAAACATATATCAAAGAACAGTAACTCTGTAAGGTGTAATTTATGGTTTGAACAGATTTACCTCCCTTGTCTGGAAAGGTATATAATTTATTGCTGAAGAAAGACATAGACCGAGATAAAGATTTTGAATTTGAGTCTCTAATAAACAGCAGTCGTTAATATAAAAATGAAAACCATCATGGGTCCAGCTCTAGGTCAACATCTTAAGACCTGAATAATGACAAGGTCACCCACATTAAGTTATAACACAAAATCCAAGATCTAGGTGTTTCTGGGCAAGCCATATCTTGGATCAGGTCATTCTTAATAGGAAGATCCCAATCAGTCTTGGTTAATGGCTAGATGTCTGACCAAGTCCCTGTCACCTCCGGAGTCCCTAAGGGCTCGGTCCTCGGACCTCTCATTTTCCTTGTTTATGTAAATGACTTCCCTGAGTCAGTTTCTTCCCAGGTGCGGTTGTTTGCAGATGACACGGCCGTCTACCTTACTATAACCTCCCCTTTTGACAGCCAAAATCTCCAGGATGATGTATTAATCTTAGAATCCTGGGAAAAACTGTGGGATATGGAGTTTAACCCCAGTAAGTGTCAGGTGCTCCATATTACACACAGTAGGAAGCCTATCCCATTTGTATATAAATGACATGGTCAAGCACTTTCCCCTGTAAAAGATAATAAATACCTTGGAGTCCATTTCAGTCAAGATTTTAGCTGGAATACTCACATAAACAGAATAACAACTAATGCAAAAAAAACACTTGGTTTTCTCAAACGCAATATTAGAACAAAACACGAAAATTTCAAATCCCTAGCATATAAGACACTTGTACGTCCACAGCTTGAATATGCTTCCACTGTATTGTCTCCCAACTCACAGGTCAATACTCACAAGCTGGAGATGGTTCAGCGACGGGCCATCAGATGGGTCAAACACGACTACTCCAGTTATACTAGCGTAACAGATTTACAGAACACCCTTGGATGGAGTACCCTGGAAAGGAGACGTATAGATTCCAAACTTGTAATGTTCTACAAGATATATCATGGTCTTGTTGCTATCTCACTCCCCTCCTATTTAGAAGTCCCAACCCAGTTAACACGTACCATGCACCCCCTCAGTCTCCGTCAATCCCATGTTAGAGCTGATTTCTTTAAGTTTGCCTTCTTTCCCCATACCACAGTTCTCTGAAATAGATTGCCCAATCATGAAGTAACCCTGTTTGATCTTGACCAATTCAAGCAGGCAGTGGCCAAACTCCAATACTAGGCAAAGCAATTTATTTTATTTTTTAGTTGTTTCTTTTATTTATCTTTTACTTTTTAACATTTAACTGTTTCATTCTACAACTATGTTCTATCTGTTTCAGGGAGAACTTTCTTCCAGTTTTATTTATTTTACTTTTATTTTTATCTTTGTTAATCACCGGCGTGACCTGCTCATAATACTCGTGAGAGGTGTGTGGCAGTACAGGTCGTATTCTAGGTCATGCATGTTTTTGTACCTTAAACAATGGACTTGCCCACTAAATAGGTGAATAAGCTGATGCTTGAAAGCATTTTACTGATTTAAACAAACCGCTTTGATATTTAACATTTATTTTAAATAGTGTATATGCACATTGTAAATTTTATATGATTATATGTTTATGAAATAAGAGTGAACTAACTAAACTATAAAATTGTATAAATAATACACCCCTAAATATTGGTGTGTAATGAAACTGGCTATGTTTACATACGCAATGTTTACGTGGACGACCTGTACTATGAGATAGATAGATGACACTTTTTAAGTAAACAATGATTTTATTAAAACCCAGAAAGAACTTTCTTATAGGAAAGATTGAACTCGACTCATAATGCTGACATTGCATGAAGGAAGGGGGAACTACTCATTATAACTAATCTTGAATTGTCAATAACTTTCTATAAAGATAAAGTACATTTTATCTCTGACTTGTATAAGAATCTGATAAGGATCTGGTAGACTGCTCTATGAGGTAAAGGGCGATTTGGGCGATAATGTCGCCTTGTGTGTTACCATTTCGCCCTATAAGTATCAAGGAGCAGTCAACTTCGCCGAGTATTTCCGATTTCGGAGATCTAATTATATCGTGTCGACGTCAATTATTGATTGACCCACAGTAAATCAGAGCGTCGTTTCTCGACATCGAAAGTCGATTAGCCAATCAGGATCGACAGAACGTAATGATCTAGCAGCTTATTGCCGCTTATTTTATCAAAAGAAAAAAAAATAATTTTAAGTTTAGTCAAAAATACACATACAAAAAGAACCTAGCTTTGTTCGAAAATACGTACGTTCGATGGCGAGTAAAAAAGACAACAAGTGTTACTAAAAATAGATTCGTTACGTCATGGACACCATCAACGCGCTCGCTTTTTGTGATAATGGTAACCAGTTGAACTGAGCCGGATACAGAAGGGCCGTTGGTGGGGGGGGTACGGTTGGGGTGGGTTCGGGATGTGTACCCCCTCCCAAAGATGTGGAACATTATTGAATTTTTCAAAGTCAAAAGTTCAAATCTGAGCACTTTGAAAGGAAAATATAAGCTAAAACTTGGTAAATTATCATTACACTCTAACGAAAAAGCCAATGCCTGACCGTAAAAAACTATGACGTAAATCCGAGTTTATTGTTAAAGTCCAGTGTTAAAATTAATAACACGGTTAGTGCATTTGATGCCGCTCTCCTCAAGCTAAGTATAGTCGGAACGACAGAAGGACTGATTTCAGAGGGACGGTTCGTAGGAAGCCATGGTTGGGGTTGGTTCGGGAGGGGTATCTCCTCCGGAAGATGTGGAAAAAAACTTGAATTTTAGCATGTCAAAAGTTCAAATCTGAGCACTTTTAAACGTAAAAATGAAGCTTATACTTGGTAAATTATAATTAAATTCTAACAAAAGCAATTGAGTCGGAACGACAGAGTCGTTGATACAGATGTTTCGGGAGGGGTATCCCCCAGACGAAAAAAGATGTCAACAAAGCAAATTTGAGCACTTTTGGGCACACCTAAGGAAAAATTGAGCGCTATAATTGAGTTATTATATCGTCGATGTGCCCGTTTTTGTTCGTTTAGATCTTTTTGTTGGCTTGATAAATCACATTCTCGTACCCCATGGTTTTCAAGAAATAAGAATTGATAATCCTGATTTTTAATCCTTTTTTAATATAAATGCCGATAATATTATAAACAAGAAATATCTTTAAAAAAGATATTCGGCGCTCTGCTGGGTTCATTTTCAATTGTTTGAAGTATAGATAGATAATATTTTATTACAGTGACATGTGCATATACATTAAATACAACCATATAATAAAATATCCGATAATAACCCATCCGGCCACAACGGGCCTGTAAGTCACTTTCAACCTTCATGTTCAAGAAATAAATAAACATATATACAAGTCATTTTCAAATGAATGGAGAAAATACAACAGATGATGAAAAATAAGTAGCAAAATGAACATATTGTAGACACGTTAAGTATAAATGTTGGTCATGTACGGTGTACATGTATTAACTATGGGTCAAATGTAATTTGTCCGAAACTGCAATTCAGTCTCAACTGACAATTTTTGTCCGAATATATTGCCATTTTCCTGAATTGTCAATTATGAAAATCTGTCCGATTCTAAAATTAAAAACATCTTTAATAACAATGCCATGATTTTCAATAAAAAATCACTTTTTCCCAGAATGATCAAACGATTTATATGTTATTTTCTGGCTAACATAAAAAAATGTATAAAAATGCTCAATGGCGGCCCACATATGACAAAATGAAAACCCATTCCGAGCGTGCGCTGAGTCATACATATATTCATAGTTTAGTTATACCGCAAGGGGCATACCACGACGAATGTGTGATCAATTAGCATAGTGGGTCACTCATATTACACAGAGTAAATAGTCAGCAGCTACTGTACGTGCTACGCACCTGTTTATCACATATAGCCAATGATGTCATGTGTTTTATCCATTTCTCTATACCATTAAAGAATTTCATAGGACAAACAGCTATGGTAGAGCAAATTGTATTGGTTAAAATGTAGAAAGCTTAGAAAGCTGCGCGCCGAAAAATGCACTTGGTAACTTTTATAAAATCACCGAATGCGTTTTACATCCAAATTCGCCGACTTAAGAACTTAAGATATGTTTTTATAAATAATGGGGCTTAAATTTTTGTCATGAAAATCAGCGTTATTGTGAGTTTTTTACAAAATAAAGTTGATTCATCATGAAGAATCCTCACATGTATGTCATCTTTTATGAAAATCCTGAATGAAGCCAGTACTTTTGGACAATTCATATTAATATTTATGGTACAGAGCCAAAAGAAGAAGAATCCTTCTAATTGTCACACCAATGTTATACAAAATAGCAAGTGAAAATGATTGTTATATTTTACTATGTGACATGAAAAAATATCCAACACATGCAGGAAGTCCATGCAAGAAGTTAAATTTTCATGATGCAATTATCAAGCTGCAGTCATGTGTTAAGACATATATAAGTTCATATGACTTTTTATGAGAGCCCAGATAAAATTTACATTTGAGCATTTGCAACATACAGTCAGTCATATAGCTTTAAACATGTATAGATGTGAAACAAAGAAGGTCTATCAGCCATATTTTTGTATTCTAATTTATATTATTAAAAGTGTCTACATAAGGGATAACATACTGTAAAATGCATATACAAACGGAAAGAATTTAAAGTACACATTGATATTTAGTTAAACTGTACATAATTATGTACAAATCATAACAAAATTCTTCTATAGTTTTACTCCTAACCATGGAAGTCAGATTTTTATCGTGTACATAACATCGTTAGTAAACAAATACTCATTGTTAGTACCAGATTTTATCATTTTTGTAAGGTTTTTGACAAACTTGTTTGTCTCATTCAGTTATGAATAGTGCATTGTTTAAAAGCATGATGCATTAAATTCACCAATAAACTTTTTTTCATTATATAATGACGGAGATGTCCATACATCTGAAAATCCAAACTCGTCAAGTATTTTTTTTTTTCATTTAGAGCCCAGGACTTGTAGCCGTTGTCACAACGATCCTTTGATAATTTATACATAGAGGTAAGAATAACATTACTCGAGTCTTTAACCTTATACCAGTATTTTAATATTTGTATATATCTATGAATGTACATTGGGTATCGCCTAAGCTCTCCATACACCGCAGCGTTACAAGCATTTTGACGTACCCCGAGAACATACTTGCAAAAACGCAGATGTATCCGCTCTAAGTCTTTAGATTTTATGAATCCCCATACAGGGCTTCCATAGCTTAGTATCGACCCGTATATATTGTATATGTATATATATATTAATTATTTAAAACACAAGAGCTTGTATAATTAATAACAACCTCTAAATAGTTAAAATCGTCAACTACTTCCAAAGTATTTTCACCATAACATGTTTGTTTTGTTATTCAATTTCAATTTATCTCCACAAAGATTAGGAAGGGAACTAAATTGTGTTAGTCTGTATATGTATTTGTTTAGTAAATCAGTTTTTCCTCAAACTGGTTTCATTTAAATAACTATTCATTTAATATTATTAGGAGGTGACATAGGCTAGATCTCCCTGTTGCTACGAGCCTGTTACCATAGTTAAATATGATAGTATGATTTATACACAAATAAAATCATATATTTTTAACAACAGATGTTCATGTTTACATACATGTACTGTGACAAAAATGTAGTCATATCACATACAAGTGAAAGTAATAAAAAAAAGGGTCATAAAGAACATAACAACCATAACCGCACATGTTATTAGATACCAATTATTTTGTATGGTGAATTCGATAAATGTGAGGTTTCAAAAAAGGTTAGCCAAGTACTCTTAAAACATAAAAGAAAATCCAATTAATAGTAATAATAGTATAATGATGATGATGATGATGATAATGATGATGATGATGATGATGATTATGATGATGATGATTATGATGATGATAATGATGATGATGATGATGATGATGATGATGATGATGGTTAGGAGGAGGATAATGAAGAATAATAATGATGATAATAATTATTACAATAATAGTACTATAGGAGAGCAAAGGACCCTAAGCTCTATGTTTTACAGGTTTAATTAAGGTGGATTTTCTTTTATAATGTAACTCCTTTAATTGCGTGATCCTTGGGTTGGGCCAGCTTTGACCACAGGGACCTAATTTGAGCAATCTTTGTAGAGGACATTATTCAAAGTTGTTGCCACGCGCTAAATATGCAGTTATTATAGGCTTTACTCGTTAACAATTGCGTTTTTTTCTTTTCCATATAATTCATCCATTTATTGTCAGATCTTTATGACACTTCATAAAGTGATAACATACCATGTGATACACAGAATTAAAAAGGTACCACAACTCTACCTGCCTTTATTATGGATTATTTCCCTTTGTAGTTTTTGCGTTAAAGTTTTTAAATCCGGCTTTAATATGGTTTCCACATTGCATTTCTTGTTTCAATATTTCCCCACATGTCAGCATTGACCATATGAGTAACATTTGAACAGTCTTTGTAAATGACCTCCCTGTGATGCTACTATGAATATGCCAATTTTTGGTCCGTAGGCTTATATTTTTAACCAGAAAATGTTGACGTCGATCACACGCACCGACGCACAAACGCAAACACGGACACTGAGTTGAACCTCATAGTAGTTCATATTTAGCACTTAAACGTATGCTAAGATAAGCTAAATTCGTTTAAGTGCTATATATGAACTACTATGAGGTTCAATATACGAGGGGTGATCCAGAAGTAATGAGACAAACGCCATAAATCCCAAACCGATCGTGGAATAAACTTGAAAATTACAACAGTTGTGTAAAAAGTAGTTTTCTATACGGGTGCGAAAAATCATGCATATGCGTTTGCTAAATCTCGAGCTATACTTTCCTGATCTATGTAGGGTAACGTATCCCGCCGCAGGCCACAGATATTTGACGTCAACGACGTCTTAATAAAGTTTAATAGCCTTTACTTACATAGTGTCACTCTTTCTCAAAGGAGTTGCATTGGCTGGGATACACCGTTCATGTCTATGTATCAACTGGCTGAGCATATCATTGAACCAGTCTGAGTCCAGTGATGACATAAAAAATGCACAAGTTCTTCGTACACAGTCAAATTGAGAGACAAAATTTCTGCTGTAAATGTTTCGAAAGCAAGGAAGCGGGCACCTGCTTTGATTTAGAACTTATGCTAGCGCTAATAAAATCCAATATTGTAAAATTCAATGTACGAAATTCGTTTTCTAATAAATAAATCATGTTGGCTTACATTATGTTATTTATTCTAAACTTGTCTCATTTGAATACTTTAATTGAATCAGAACTTGAAAATTACTGCATAACTTTTTAGTACTGCACGGGAGAGTAGGGCACCTTGCATATAAAAAACACAATGAACATGTGCATACCAACTGCTCTAGATACCCAGGCCTTTATCGGCAGAGGTGACGATGAGTGTTTCAACTGAATGGACTGCATTTTCTTTTCTAGTTCGTCTGCTAATTCGCAAATAGTCATCAGCCTATTATCGTTAATGACGTCGGATGCGCGCTTTACATTACAAATTTGTCTACTCTCAGACGTTCTTTCTGGTTTATTTTTATCATCTAGAACTTCCTCACCATCTTCAAACCTCCTAAACCGGCGGTTGACAAGTACCCTGCTTACAGGCATTTTCACCGATGTTAGATTCAACATGTCCACAGTTTTTTTGGCGTTTCGCCTATTTTGTAAAATATTGAATAACTGTGGGTTGCGCCATTTTGTCTGATTTTGCCATATTTTCTTCTTCCGTAGGTTAAGTTTTTATAGTGTGGAACGCAAACGTTTGCACCGATGTCAATCAAAATTTAACCGTCAACAATATACACTTTTGACGTCACGTCGTATGTGTTTCATTCGTTTTGGCGTACTATTTGATAAAAACTGTTACTAAAAGAGACCGTAGTGATAATTGAGAAATGACGCTATAATGGTGTGCGGCGATATACCGAACCATGACCAATATAAAGCTATATATTTTTTTCAATAATAGAAGAAACAGTATAATATTTGGTGAGTTTATAGATAATTAAAAATTGTGACGCATAGTTATAATTTTATAATTTTATTACACGAACTTTGAAAGTTATAGACGTTGTCTCATTACTTCTGGATCAACCCTCGTATATATACTATAATAAGGAAAATTTAAACTATAATAAGGAAAATTGAGTCTGTCACCTGTAATAAAATATTTCTCCGCTCTTTTTTCTATTATACAATGCAAACAAATTTTAGGGAAACGAAAGTTTATTTTAGTCAGCTTGTCAAGTACGCAAACACGCAAGTGCTTCGAATCACTTTTCATATAATTTCAATTTCACACTCATAAGAAATTCCACCTCACATAATAAATATTTAGCGACTTGTAATTTTGATATTTAAGCAATGTTGAGCACTTATGATATAAAGATAATTACAACTGAAAATGTTTATATAAATCAGTATAATTAACTTCTGTCAAACATGTTAGGGCATATATATTTTGATCCGTAAGTTAGTGTTTACCACAACATCAAACTTCGTTCAGAATTCATGTCTCATTGTTGTAAGCAAAAAACTTCGTTTACTTTACATAAACAGTAAAACGTTTAATAACAAGTTACACTATGATATTGAAAATCCTTAACAGTTAACATGACATTTCAACACAAAGCTATTTTTAGTTACATTGTTTGCCGCGACAATCACATTGCTGCATTTTGCAGCATTTTTTTAATTGTTATTATTATAACCAGGTAAGTATTTGTTCGAATTTTCATAATGAATGCAATACTTTTGTTTTGATGAACAAGGTTTCCCTAAATATTCCTCACAAAAGAACACAGCCCGCGTAGTTTGTTAAATGTCAGGGTCAATCACTGTATTCGGGGTTTTTACAGCTTGATTACTATTGTCGTGTGCAATTTGAGTCGTTTGTCCCCGTATCTATTAATAGATTCTATTCGTATATCTATGGTCTTGCTATTGGCACCCCACATTTTCTGAAAATCGACCTTACAGTTTGCGCCGCGCTCAATAGTGTGTATTATAAAACGCTCACTGCACAAAAATTTTAGTTTTCCAACAGAAATAGTTGAATTTACGTATTTAGTTGAATATAGATAAACATAGAAATGGAGAACTTGAGAATTTTATGTTTAGTTTTGGTGTTTTCTGTTCTAACAGGTAAACCTTTGTTGTTTTCTTTTGACTGTCTTTGTATTTTAAATAATTTTATGAAATGACATTTTTATAAGAATGTGTATACTTTTAGAATATTAGAATGCTAATTAAATTACAGATATCTCTAATACGGCTAGCTCAGTTCTAATTGGAACAATGGGTAGAGTACTCATTTTATAAATGATGATTTTATTGAATCAATAAATTGTATATTCAGGTACATTATTGTATATTGCACGTGCTACCCGTGCCTAACCCGTGTTTATACTGAACGTGTTCGCATCGGATGAAGAGGAAACTGTTAAAAGCGGCTTGTAAGGTTTTGGAAGTCATAACTAGCTTGTTTCCTGTACTGACAACATGGTGAAGTCAAACATAAGCCTGAGGAATTGTTTTGTTAGATAGGCCCCTAAGACAAAAATAACTAAGAAAGAAACCATTGTTACAACGAACCTCTAAATGGTTTCCAAAAATTGATCTCAATTGAATATTCTCATAGTGACCTGTGAATGTGGGCTACTGATTCAGGGTTGTCCCAATTTAGTGCCTTTCTACATTAAGAAGCAGAGATATATTGTCAGTGCTAAAATATTAACTACAAGAAAATAAAGGACTCATGGGCAGTTCACGGATTTTTTTCAAGCGGGGGGTCCAAACTTTTTCAAGTGGGGTCCAAACTTTTGAACCACAACATATACACTGTTTGCAGAATAATCCAACTTGTTAATAAAAAGGACATAAGCAAAATGAGATCTATGTTAAGCAATGAGAAAATTTGCTTCATCCTAATTTAAAATGGCTAACAGTTAAAAAATACACTCATGCAAAGGTATATTTGGAAATTTCAGGGGGTCTAGACACCCCTGAAACCCTTGCTAAAACCGCCCATGAGACTAGTTTTGCAATGACCATCCTCATTTTCAGGAAATATAAATCATTTCAAGGTCTTGTCTTAAAAATCATGTTAATTTTTAGTAGAATAATTCTTCATAAATTGGTTCTACAGTACATATCTACAGTCAGTCAAGGACTGTTTCGGTATATTTGAAGTTACAAATTAGTAAGGTCCATGTTGACTTGCTTAGTCGATGTTCTGACCGGTTTTGTGCTAATTATTGGTACTCTACAGAGAAATTTGTCTAATGATGACAAATTTTATTTTCTCAGTTGCTCAGCATTTAATTCACCACGACACAGCCCAGACAAAGTACCAAATGATACGAAATAACCCTTCTTCACCTTCTGTCACCAACAAAAGGCACACTGGTGAATTCTATTGAATACAGCAACTGCACACCGAGTGGGAATGATAACCATCTAGTGCTCCCCAGTCACTGCATTATTAAAGACTCTTTTCGTGTCTTAGTAGTTCTTATAAACATATAGAAGGTTTTGCCTTGAAATTCACCATTAAATAAATTTTGAATCTGTACACTACATCACATATGTATATAATTTATTCTTAACTGATTTAAATTACCTTGTATTTACAGTCTCTATTACAACTTTTAGACAAAAATTCCCATAAAAAGATTTCTGGAGCTTGAAATGTGTTTAGATATACAGTACCCACCCAAATTTTCTAGAAATGTTCTCTTTGTCGGCCAACCAAATAGCTTTTATCTAAAATTTGATTACTGTTTAATTTTGAAATGCTTTTTAGTTTTGCTTTATTTTTTGGTTAACATTATGCGCATAACTGAAACTGCAAAAAAGCATAAAAACTATGTTATGAAAATTAATTACAATACACATAGTTTTGGATGCTTGTCAGATTCTGAATATTACTAGTATGCTGCATTAATGAAATTTGTTTTCATTTTATCACCAACCACTCTCAAATATAATAAAAATATAACAAAAATAATAATCAAAATTTAAGAATTGTTAAAAAACTTCATTGTCTCTTTTTGGTTGGTACAGTGTCTACTAGGCCTGTCACGATACGCCAGAAGCGTACCGCGATATATTGCAATACGCTAGCTCCGTATCGCAATACGTACCGCGATATATTGCTTTGCAAATAAAAGAGGTGCCGGCATAATCCCTCTGCCTAAAACAACTTATTAAACTGCTCAGTTTATGTATGGATTTTGAAAGGAAAGTGCCTGTAGCAGACTTTGGAAAAGCTGCACATTTTTAGAGTTATATGAACAGATAATTCCATAAAAAGTAAATTTAAGAATAAAACTTCATGAAAGAAAAAAATGGGGATTGTGTATTGTGACCTATGATATTTAATAAACACTGCAAGTCGTTTAAAGTAAATAAAATTTTAATCAACGTATGTTTTTACTTGTAACATAACAGTTCAGGGATTACCATGACAAGATTTTTTGTGAATGCGTAAGAGTCAAATTTTAGCGTCATTTCTCGTGACAGTCATGGCGGACTTAAAGAGCATAATTATGAAACTGTAAAAATGAGAGAATGAAATTGTGAGGCATTATGTATATGTATATATTTGAAAAACAATGTGGTAGTTATTTTTTTATATACTTTTGTGAAATGTATTCTGTAAACCATTAGTTGTTTTTGTTAAAAATTAATGATAAAAAAAGAAACTGTAGAAATGAGTTTCCTTTATGTTTATTGAGTACATATCATTTAGAATTAATTCAATTCTTTTAATGATTAGCTTTATGATATAATATAGTCTGGCCTCTTACTGTTGGGTTAATAAGGGCTACACTAATGTTTTGCATATAAAATGCCTAGTTGTGAAGAAACAAGAATATGTTTTGCACAAGTCCAGTACAAACAAACGCTCTCTGATCGCTTAAATTCTTTGAACTTTAATTTTCAATCGATGAAAAAAAATTACAGTCTTATATACTAAGTGAAAAATACCATGCTATCAACTCCGGAAAAATGTCCCATTTTAATAAAACCTGGCACAATTTTTCACAACTCTGGAACCCACAACCGTCTTAGTTTTATTTAATGCTTTTACTTTGTCTTTCTTAATTATATACAAAGCCTGGCTCCCAACCTAATATGGCACATTTAACATCTTGTGCCAGCATGAACCACCAATGACAATTGCATGACCTACTGTATTTTATTATTTATATTTACCTTTCAATAATAATGTTGATAATACACAAAATAAGACAAAAGCTGTAAACATATATTTTGTAATTGTTAAATTTATATAAGATATATATAGTTATTACAAAATACATCAAGAAAATCTACTTAATACTTATTAATACCTCTTGGTGGCAGTTTTTAGTTATATGTCTTATGTTGACATACTAAACAGTTTAACAAACCCTGTGAATTATAAAATGTAACTTGATACCAAATGTAGCAAATATGTTTACATGTTAAGTATGAAGTCTTCGTTAACTTTAATACTGTCTGAAATTACTTAGCCGTAAGTGTTTTGAAACTATTGAGTACTGTATTTATGTGTGGTATTTATTCACCATTAAACATTTAAAATACGATTACTTCCATTACTTAATACGGATTCAATTATTCATATGTATCTTAACACTTGTTATGTTTTTCATCTTGATTATAACACAACAAATGTTAAGTAGTGTTATTATAACTTGCATAAAACTCTGAACTGTCACCCATGAGTGTAAACCATTCACCTTTTTTACAGTTTTTTTTGTCTATTATTACGAATTGTGTCGTATTGTATTGTTATTTGTGTATTATTCTTTGTATATGAAAAAATGAGTAATAAAAAATTACAAAAAAAAAAATTTTCAATCGATGAACTATTGAAAACTGACGATTCGCTACATTTTCTGATAAAATAAAAACATATCGCCAAATACCGGTACGCTAAATTCGTACCGCGATACGTATCGTCGCAGCTGCGTATTGCAATATACCGGTATACCGGTATATTGTGTCTACCTTTTTTAATTTCGTGTATAAAGTTATAAACAACTAGTGTTTACGTCGGACAGTAAGTCAGCTCCACATTTGTTCAAATCACAACCCAATGCTATTTAACCATTGAGTCACAAGTTGAGTGAGAAACTTGATCCTACAAGCTTAGTACTTGATGTGATTATATATTTACATAATTATATACGACCTGATGCACCTGTGTGAATGGTTCGACATAAGAGGCATATAGATCTTTTATCATGTAATGTAAATTCTTTTGAAAAAATGAAAAAAATATGTTATTCATTCCGCAATGTTGTAGATCTTAAACTTCCTTCTTGTCTCTTAAAATTGTTTATTCTTTGTTATTTATAAAGACATATTTTTGTATAGTTTTTATAAGTTATATCAGCATGGGTTGTCAAATAAAACCTCAAAACAGACCAAAACTTTGCAATTTTACAAAAATGTAAAAACAACCGTGAGAAAGAAGAAAGTTCAAACTTTTTAACATCATTTGCACATAATTGATATCTTTAAAGATAAAAGAGATATGGCTGTTTAAAGAATTTCCCCCTATACTTTTCTATTGAAAATTGAGTATCGACTTGAGATCATGTATGGGACTAAAAGTTGGACATGTATTTTAACAAAAATCATCGAGAATACTCTGTTGGCTTCTTCGGGTCCTTAGAACCCCCTCTCATGCTTTGACTCTTTCCACCCTTGACATGTCTGTTATTATTATTATTAGGTTGCTATGGTAACCCTATATATCAGCAGCAGCAAAGTTGGATTAAAACATACTTGTAAGTATATGAAAACTTTAAAAGTTTTTTTCTACCTTTTCCGACCGTAAGACATATCAATTTTATTTCAAAATATCATTTCTTTTATAATTTACAGTCAAAATATTAAATAAAATGATACCCTTACAGAACTCGTTTATGAGTTATAGGCTAAAATATGACGTTTATTCATGAAAATTTTACACGTCAATTTTCGTGTGATCTAGACAAAATAGGGCCTAATAAGAAAGCTACTCAACGTTTTACAAAATTTTGTGTTCTGTGGGTTGTGTAATGCATTGTCATAGTAATTGTGTATCATATATGCGAAAAGAATTTAAAATACGGTAAATATTAACGTATTTAGCACTCTAAGCGGCAAAATGCACGTGCACAACGTACGGCCCCTATAAGTATAGTATATGACATCACGACGCCAAAATAATGACGTTACCCTAAAAATTGGTCTTCACACAACAAGCCTTCAAAATTTCAATCAAATCGGCCAACTTTCACTTTTTTTGGTAAAAAAGTGTTATATAAAATGCATTATACTACTTCAAATAAAATTGACGTCTTTTGATTGGCTGATCGGGTGTGCAAAAAATCCACACCGTGTGTGAGTTCATATACACCGTGTCCCCTCGGGTAGCCTCTCATAACAATGTAACATAAATTCTTGTCAAATGTCCGCCATTTGTTCATCGATTCGAAAATGTTTTTCTTTGTAATCTTAACATTTATAAGCAAATAAGGCATATCGATGTCCTGTTCTTTATAAAATAACGTTATACAGCGGGTTGTTACTCCCAATACTGTAAATCAAGGGCCCAAAATTTGACGCTTTACAACTCCAACATCCCAATGGATTGTGCTTCTTCCATCGATTTCTGTGTGACTGTGTTCAATACGGCCAATTTTTCTAGTCATTATAAAGTTAATACAAAGGTTGACTAGCGTTTCATTCATTGGAGCAAGCCAAGCTATGCATAAGAATAAATAATGAAACAGGCTGTCAAATATCTTGCTCAAAAAATACGAATCCACGTAGATTTTCTTTGCTCTATTTTCGGAAAACCATTTCCATCTTGCCCAAACAGTTTATCCCGTCAGCGAGTGATTCCTTAATAAAGTCCATATATCCCTATCTTCCGTGTGCATTTTTGTTCTTTTTTAATAGATCCTTGTACTTCCGATCCTTAAATCCACGAAAATTATAAGCTTAAAACTTCAAATGTCTAATAGTAAATCCTATCAAGTTCATAACACGATCGCCAGAATGACGTCATGAACAAACGTACTAAAAAGCAATTGGGGTGCGCCACGGGGAAATTGAACTAAAATTCTGCATTTGTTTGTTTTTTTGTACGGAATTGAAGTATTATAAAATCGTAATAAAGATTTCTGACGGTGTATATGGGTCCTTCTACCCCTCGAAGCTTCATATTACCCTCGGCTGACGCCTCGGGGTATATGTGCTCTCGGGGTAGAAGGACCCATATACACCGTCAAAAATCTTTATAACTAATATTATCATGTACAAATATTACAGCTTGGTACCAATCTATTACTGTTTTATTACAGCCGGGTACCAATCTATTATTAATAAATTAAGCTAGATATCAATTTATATTTGTCATATTACAGCTGGGTACCAATCTATTAGTATTATTATAATATTAAAGTTGGGTATAAATCTATTATTATTATATAACAGCTATGAATCATAATAAATATGTATATTATAACATAATAACTGGGTACCAATCTATTATTATAATATTAAAGCTGGTTACCAATCTATCATAGTAACATAACAACTGGGTACCAATCAATTATTATTACATAACTGCTGGGTACCAATCTATTATAACTATATTACAGCTAGGTACCAATCTATTAAAATTATAATACGATTGGGTACCATTCTTCTATAACTATATTTCAGCTGGGTACCATTCTTTTATAACTATATTACAGTTGGGTACCAATCTAGTATAACTACATTGTATATTACAGCTGGGTACCAATCTATTTTAACTATATTACAGCTGGGTACCAATCTATAATAACTATATTACAGCTGGGTACCATTCTTTTATAACTATATTACATTTGGGTACCAATTTATTATTATTATATTACAGTTGGGTACCAATCTATTAATTATAATATAACAGTTGGATACCAATCTATTATTATATATAACACAGTTGGGTACCAATCTATTATTATTATATTATGACCGGGTACCAATCTATTATTATTATTATATAACAGTTGGGTACTAATCTATTACTAAAATATAACAGTTGGGTACCAATATATTATTATTATATTATGACCGGGTACCAATCTATTATTATTATATAACAGTTGGGTACCAATCTATTATTAAAATTTAACAGTTGGGTACCAATATATTATTATAATATAACAGTTGGGTACCAATATATTATTATGATATTATGACCGGGTACTAATCTATTATTATTATATTACAGGTGGGTAGTTATCGTTAGTATTGTTGTTTTTTTGGTGTTAATTATAACTCTATGTACGTGTTGTTGTTGTGGATGCTGTGCTTGCCTTCGTTCTTCTAATCCATCCACAGTTATTGTCCAAGGAGGACAAGCACAACCTATGGGTAAGTTCCATCAAGATAGTTTTTATCTTAATACTTAGTACATAAACTTGCTTTTCCTGTAAGTAGTAACAAGTGTGGTCAAACATTGCACATGGATAAACTATTCTCAATGGACTATATTGGGAATTCAAATATTTGGGTTATTCCCTGTGAAACAAAAGTTTTACAGCTACAATGAAAAAAAAAACATGTACAAAGAATAATAGAATTGATTGCTGTTTCATGCTTTTCTGCAAGAATGTGTAAAAAAATGTGCGGATGAAAAAAGTTAGTACCCCCTGTGCTCAGATGGAAACGAAAAAGTGGGTAGAGAAAGAAAGTTTGTACTGCCATTAAACAGATGGAAAAACATAAACTGGAATCGGGGAATCAGGTTTATTGCAGCAGGAATTGTAGTTCTTAGATGGTAACATCTTTGTGTTGTCATACAAAATAATTCGTGCATACATATATGTACAATACTTTTCTACAATGACATTATCTGGTATATTAGTACATTATTAGATTTTACCGGTTGAACAGTCTTTACACACATGATAATGTATGCACTAGTACATCATTAGACATACTGTGCAGTGGATACAATAGAGTAACGCCACAGCGGTGGTTTAAAGTTTCAATATCATTTTAAAGCTATCTATACCATGTACACCATTTAACTTGTAAATAACATTAAACACTTTGTATAATTACAAACTTGCCTTGTGGTACGGGTTATCCATGGTGTATCAATATACATGTAGTGTGACTTGGTAAACTAAACATCACAGATTCCAGACAAAAGGAAAATTTGTGTCAGACACCTGTGCTAAACATCATACATATTTATAAGTGTTTTGGAATGACCTTTCTTAATGTCATCAAAATATTTGAATATAAATACTAATATTATTTGGTTTTAATTAATGATCATTCTTGTTAGTATGAGCAGTAGCCCAATGGTAGGACAACCACTTACGGATTGAGAGGTTTTGGGTTATCCCACTAGGAACAATGCTCCTTTCCTTGAGCAAGAAATTTACCTACGATTGCTTCACTCCACCCTGGTGTAAATAGGTACTTGCAAGGTTGGTATTCTGTTATGCCAATTTGTCTGCACTAAGCAGAGTATAAGACATCCCAGGAAGAATGATAGATTGGTACAAACAGCCTGATGAACAGGTGTTAAAGCTTTAAAATAAATGAACGAGCATAAGCATGAAACTTGGACCATAAAATGCCATTACTTTTTTATAATACATAATAATGTCATACTTATCGTCTTCAGTATTTTCATTATTTGTATTTGACAATAAGAATGTATAATAAATTGATAAAGGTCTAGTACTTCCTAATTTACTGAAGGAAGTAGATGACTGGCAAGTAGATGCCATAGATAACATTCTATATGCAGTTGTAGTGTTATCATTTTCTTTTTCATCACGCTGTTAAATGATTAATCAATGGATATAGGTCTTGTTAGGACAATGTCTTAGACAAGCTGCACTAGGAATAAGCTATAAAAATCTCGCCATATTTTGTGGAAAGATTTTGCGAGCAAACTGAGATAGCAGTTTCCATAATAAGTAGATTCATTTTAAATGTATTCAGCTTACAAGAGTCAATCATGCTGGTTAATGCCACAAGTGATTTTCATCTCTTGTTCTAAGGCATTTTACTTGATGGTAACAAAGTGCTGGTTAGGTAATCGACAGAGAGTGACATCATCATACAGTTGGCTCCTGATAAATCTATTTAGTGGTACATTGTATAAAACTGGGAGCTTGTCTTGTACATTTGTGGAATTTGGTCCATAAAACATTGTCTTTGGCAATTCTCCGTCTCTTTCTAGTTAGGTTAGGCAGTTGTCACAAATTAGGGAAGATTTGTCCTTAGTATTGGATAAAAGCTTTAGAGGGAAGAGATCTAAATCCCTCTAGAAAGAGTTTAGAATGTCTCACCAGTCACACCTGTGATTTGATTGTAAATTTACCCATAAGTAGCTTAATGTTCAATTTGAACTAAGCAAAATATGAAAGTGTCATAAAACACAATGAAGACTACAAAAATGCAAAATAGCCGTGTAAAACATATAGAAAGCAAACTAATAGTTTTTCTTTTTTTGGTTTATATAACACCTTCTCATCATATGCCAGTCATCTCACCTGCCCAAGCTTTCCTTGACCATTGACTATAACCAGTACTCACCTATCCTTCCTCAAGATCAACAACTTCTCCATGTACCTTCATTATTATGGGACAAAAATACATTTTTAACCAATTATTATAGAAGTGTTGTAACCCAGCTTTTACGACGTTGGTCTGGTAAACATTGGATATCCAGCTCTGCATTGGTTGGAATCCCATCCAAAACCTACCCCGTTGTATCCTTGAGCTAGATTCTTTATCCTACTAGCTCAGTACTGGGTGACCAGGAAGCGGACTCGAAAGTGATAAAATCTAAGTTGTAAGAATTTGTTTTACAGTCGTGATAAAATAAATTAGTAAGAGAACAAATAAGGGTATAACAAGCCCGAAAGTGGCTGAACCAGTAACCCTTTCTGTACTTTCAGTCTACTGTGCAATGAACCTGGGTTTCAAACTATATTATAACTGTTACTATTATATTGTTTATTCCAGGTCCAAGTGTTGCAGTATCAAATATCAGTTCAAATGCCAATTTCTATTGAGATGTTGAATATCCAGGAATCGAGACAATACAATGTATTTCTTATAGACGGGGGGGGGGTCAAACTTTGATATTATTTATGAATTTTAGGAAGCAGATCTGGTCTGGAAAATCATATTTTTATATAGATCCAGACTTAATTTAATATATAACTGCAAAAAGATTTGGAAAAATATATAATTTCAAAAATTCTGGAAAAATATATCATTTCAAAACAATTCTAGGAAAAATAAACAAATTAAAATTTTCTGGAAAATAATATTAAATTATAACATTTGTGGGAAAAATGTCATTGACTTATGTACTCACCCAGCACTTTAGAGAGTAAAATGACAGTAGACCATGACATTGTATGACACCTTTATTCATTGGTCTTCTTAAGTTTCTTTACATTGGAATTAACTGAATTGCAATCCCTTACAAGTTTAAGTTTGAAGAATGATTGATTTTATTGTTTTATTTATTTTTTTATTCTTGATGCAATGAAAACAAAATTTTATTAGTAATGTTGAATATAATAATGAGGTATAATTATAATAAAAGTAAATTCAATTTCATTTTGAGTTGAAGCAAAAGTTATGTCAACCTCTCAAACTTTGATTAGTCTTGATGTGTGAAGGAACTTTTAGAGAGCAGTGTATTATATAATGTAAATGTTTGATTATTGTATACCAAGATACATATCTGGAATTTTATTTTCATTTTAAAATACTAATGTTTTTTATCATTCTTTAATGGATCAAAGTTCAGAGTCAAGCAGTATTAACAATGATGCATGACAATTGGGTGGGAAGTTTGGAGATCATAGCATTTATTTAATTGAAGTAATATTTAGATCTTAATTAGTAGTTTGTTTTTTATATTATGAGGGGACCCTGATATCAAATGCTGTTTGAAATGTGTGTTTTTGTTAACTTTTTTCTTGGTTTCTGGATTACAAAAATATAAATGCTAATCTCCAAAGGACTTGTTTATAAGTTTAGGCAATTGAGATTCTTCAAAATTTTATAGTGAAACAATGCTTATTTTTTATTTAAAAAAAAGAATAATCATAATCATTCCTAATTTAAATGTAACTATTATGAATCATGATTGTACTTACTTTTTAAATACAATTTTTATTTCTGTTGTTTCATTAAATTTTTTGCTTTTGTACTTTACAAATAATTTGTGTTTTTTTTTCATGTTTATTTTTTATTATTTTCTGTCAGTAACCATGTGGAAATTGTCAATAGTTTATAGAGTTGTATTTTGTTTGTTTTATTCCTGCATATTTTTTTAAAGTATCAGAGGTCTGTACTATCAACAGTACTGCCTTAAGACAGATTTTCATCTTAAACCATACTATATTGTATTGATGTCTTATCCGTAGAATTTTATACTATTATACCCTGTACTTAAATTAGTAGTGTTATATTATCACAAAATGTTCTTTAAAAGATTTCAGATCATCAATGTTATTGACTGGTTATGGGCCAAATTGGGACCGATAATCTTGTTTTGTTCTAAAATTGAAAATTCTAAATATGTTCCTTTCAAATGGTGCATTTAGTGAAGTCAGTGTTTTAGCTCTTCAGTAAATTTTCATGCTTATTTTTAAACTTCATTTGACTTTATATTAATGTCTTAATACTTTACTTTACTTTATTCAAAGACTTCAGCACAGAACAGTGCTTTTGGTAATAGACCATAATTATTTACATATACATACAAACAAGTAATAAATAGAGTGTAAGTTATCAATTTTATAGCTCCAAAGAACCCTATGTTTGGGACATTTTTAATCGTTATTTTCATCTTTAGTAATAAAAGAACCAAATATGAGGTAATTGTTGTGGAAGATAAAATATCTAAAATTATTATCTAATTATCTATGTATTTTATTGGAAATGTTGGTTTTTCTAATCTTGATACGTTTACATCTCAAAAATGTACTTAATCTAATGATCTAATTGTAACATTTCTCAGAGCTTTTTGATGTTTGAATGTACTGCAGGATTGTAAATAGATATTATATGTGCTTTTTGATATTACATGTTTTTGAGATTGGACTTTTTTGTAAGTATTTTACATGTTTTAACTTTCATTTCTTGTTTCATTTTGTTGGGATCATCATGATAAGTTAAGATGGCAAATAGTTGAGATAAACAATATTAGGTGCGTCACAAACGTTCGTCCAAATTGACAAGGGGAGATCACTGATTTATTCTTAGCCTTGTTTACTTTAATGAATATTATTTATTATAAATTTTGATGAAAAATAGATAGTTTTGGTCAAGACATCAAAATAAATGATGCTAAATCCAAGTTTAATGTATACATTAATTTTAGTATTTCTCATGTTGACAGAGAAGCAATAAATCGGACTTTAATTTTCAATATTGGTAACAAAAGGTGGATGGATCTAAGATAGTCACATCACTGAGGAAATGACTGTTTCATGTTTTGTGCTTTCTTGTGTTTTTTAGATTTTCTTTAAATACGTATATTACTTTTTTATTATATGGTTTTTTTCTTTTTCTAAATTTCTCAAAAGATTTTTGTCTATTCAGAAAACCCAAGATTTCTTTTTGGAGTTAGGCTTATTTCTAGTTTGTAGATTATTTGATGTCACCAATATTTGCCATGTTGTTTTACGTAAGATAAATATCAATATAAATTATTGTTCATTTTTTCTCAACTGTCAAAGTTTGAATAACTTTATGGTTATTGAATACAAACAATCACAATATCACGAGCGTTAGACAAAGAACACAAAGTCACCATGAAATTATTCATGTTTTGACAGTTAAAGAAACAAACTATATCATTGGACCAATGCTAAGTACTTTCATAATGCCTGATATGATTGCCTTTGATATTATTTTTCTTGAAAAGTAATGGTAAATCAAGGGAGATTTATTTTTATTCAATAATTTCCATACTTTGGTATATAATTGATGTAATTTTTGTGTTCTAGCTTAGATAAATAGAATTATTTCTGTATAAAATATAAATTAATATAAAATCATAATACATGTATTCATAATAAATTTTAAACATCATAGATTTATGTCATTGATATTATATATTCTAAGAATAATAAAAAAGGCTTGAAAATCCCTTATTCCCATAGTGGTTCTTTTAGCACTGCATGTATATAAGTTGTGCTAACTTTAAACCATATGGTATTTAAAATTATTACAACTCTTGCTTATTTTAGTCTCGATCTTATTTCAATATTTCAATATCATGTCTACTATACTATGCAATGTATGTTTTATTCAGCTATATACTATGCAATGTTTGTCTTGTATTCTGTACTAGGTATTTCACTAAATGTGATATCAGTATTGCAAATTTTATTCTACTGTCAGTGGCACATACATTTATCCCACTGAATTAAACACTTGATATTTGTTTGATTATTCCTGTACATAAATACAGATACCCTTATCATCAGTGATAAGAACAGGAGTACTGTAGTTAGTATTTAATTTAGCAGGGTTAATAAATGTGCCCCAGACAGTTGATTAAAATTTTACATTAGTAGGTTAACTCTCTGTTCCTGGGGTTCTTTCTAGGATGGCTGAGGATACCATATATTACGAACCATCTAGCGAGAGTGAGTTATGACCATTTTGCCTTAAATCTTTGAAATGTTTATCATACAGTGTGCTAGCTGTTACCATTAGCTGATTCAAGATGGTGTGAGCGGTGATTATACAGGATTTCCAAATAACAGTATGCTTAAAAAATGGTAGCAGTTACCTAACTTAAAATAGACATTGTTTACTTTACACACAGTGAAAACTGCCATAACCTATCAATGAGGAGTAGTAACTTTCATAAATATTTTCATTTTTCATCAAAGCTTTCTTAGACACCTTTGATGTGTGGTTGTCTGTTTATATTTTTTGCAGTGCTAATATTGTCACGTATTTGTTTTTGTTCATAAGTTTTGAACTGGCACTCAATTTCCTTTAGAAATTGTAACAAGTTTTTGTTAAAAAATGTTTCTAGTATGACTTATCAGTGTTAAGCATTTTACTAACTAACCAATTGAACTTTCTTTTAGTTCTAAAAGATCAACGTAACTATCTGAATATAAATCAAGTGCCTAGTTAATGCTTATTGAACATAAAAATATATACATCACATCTATTTAGATTTTGATAATAAACATTATATTCAAGTAGATTATTTTGTTTCTTGTGTAATTTCCCTTCATTACATACAGCAAGTATCTGCTTGGCTAGCTCAGTTGGTAGTGCACAAGTGTACTGATAGAGGCTTTGTAGATACGATTCCTGGCAGGGTATACTTCTGTAGAGCTTGGTGAAATATTTTTACTACCATTTAACCTCCTACCACTGGTTAGAGCATGTAGAGCAGTTGTCAGTCACGGAGGGAAGTATGACCCTTGTTACTGGTTAATAGTTGTATCCAGAGATTAATCCTTACCTGAAAAGGTGAGTAAGTTGACTGACTGTTGTAATATGGCATATTTAATGTGTTGCTGCGGCATTAATTCTTCCCTAAAAAGACTACAGCATCCTTCAAGAAACTGAGCAAAATCATGCATACTGCAAGTAATTTATAGGAACTGATTGGTGTAAACAATATATCTACTTACAACTGACAATGACTAAAGATGACAGAGCATTGACCATCATACTAAAAAAATGACAGAAATGCAAACAGTTAAGACTTCAATGTTGATGAGCCATCAAATGAAAGAAAATTAAAGACACAATCATCACAAGTGGGAAGATAACCTACAAATAGGTAAATTCAAAGTCCCACGTTGGACGCCAAATTTCTGTAACGTGCACCGGCTACTAGACGTACAGAAATAACTATTTACAATACCATGAAATGGTATGAGATATGATATATATTTTCCTCGAGCTACCTAGCTTAATGATTGGTAAAATAATATAAAAAGGTGTATGTACAAGTCATGAAATATAAGACACGTTAAACAACAGCAACTATACAACATATCTATAAATACAATGATATACATGATTATGAATCAAACCACTACATAACATAGCAAGAGCATCACAAAGCATGAGATTAATATAAGGGCAACACTAATACACGTTAAACAACAGCACCAAATATATACATAAGACAACGAAAGCAAGAGTGATGCTATAATAAACAATATCATACAACATGATCTACAATTGTTGACAAACAAGAATGGACAAAACAAACACACACAAGGAACGACACACCAAATATGATGCCTTGTAAATATATATATCGATAAAAGACAATCAAATAAAGACAAATGCATGGACAATTATATACATTGCAAAATGACATAGATAACTATGATAGACGAGCTTCTCTGAAGATCGTCCTTGTTATCAAATGAACTGGCGATCAGAGTTGCGATCTCTGTCGCCTAGCTATTCATAAAAATATATGATGGCAAAGAAAGTACAAGTGGATAGGACAAACAGGAATGATTCCAAATATACTACTGAAGTCGAGCTATCAGCTCGTCATGAATAACCAGTGGACGGGCGATCTTCATAAACCGTCTCCGTCGCTAATATATTAATAAACTACAAGGAGGTGGACGCTGTTAAACAAATGACAAAGCAGTCGAGCTACAATATCTACATAAGCTCGTATGTATATCAAGTGGATGAGCGAACAGAGTGGATCATCTCTGTCGCTGATTTACAATTTACAATGCTATTAACAATATATATGATGACCAGGATAAAACATATATAGAGTGGGTGGGATGTATAGAATACGCCGGGCTACCATAAGCTTCTCTTAAACAATCAAGGCAATATCCAATAGCTAATCTCTATTGCTGGCTCTCCGACACGAAATCACTGTAACTATCAACTCAACTAAACAGTGTCGCCAGCTTTTCTACATAATATATACATATATGCCATAGACGTCCCAAGTGATGACAGAATTTATGAAATATAACCGAAAATATATATAAATAGTTATTAATTATTTCTGGAGCTCAGAAAGTCGGACGTGCGAGTCTGCTGCCAACTGCAGCCTGACTAATTCAACTAATTTTCCTCGTTTTATACTCTTCGGTACAACTACATTTAATGAGCGTCTTAAAACTAAGACGTAATAATGAATCCTTTAATCAAGATGAACTGACGTCACATTGGACAATGTTAAAACCCGTATCTCCGTACCAATGCTCGTCACAGGTGTAATGGCAAAGTGGTCTATCATTACAAGCATGATTGACCAAGGGGTGGTAGTTTATCTGCCACACTAATATTGTTAAAATGAATTATATGTATACATGTATATAAGTTTTATTTTCAATACTGCCTACCCCTGGAATGGATTGTTTCATTTTTAATGTTTACACTATCACATTTTGTTATTTTGTATGAACTATAGACTGCAGAATGGTGATAGTATTGAATTATAGAAATACAATACCCACAAAAAGCTTGGAGACAAAGATAATTTACTAAAATTCTAAAATATAAATTTAAAAGATTGTTTTTGAGGAACCATTATTTTAATTTTTATCTAGTATGGTTTGTGATAGAATGAAAACTAATATCATGAATGCATCTCAGTTTTAAGATTCAGCATCTGACTTAAGTATTAGTAAAAAATTAAAACAAAGCACAGATTTACAAAAGTTTAACATTGATTATGGATGGCGCTGTAGCCAGAATATCAGGCCCAAGTGTGTAGACTATACATTTAAAAGTTCTAGTTCACTGATTTAATTAAGATTTTCTATATTTTCAATATACCATTCAGTGTCTGTTATCGTGTCAAAACAAAAGTGCTTGTTATTTCAAAACAAACAGATAGATTCCAAGAAATATTCAATAAAAATAAAAACAAAAATGCGCTAAAATTGTCTATACTGTGACATACGGGGTAGATTTTTACAACTTAAAACATTATCATTGGTAGTTGTAAGTCTATTTGCACCAAAATTGTCATAATCAAAACACTAATTTCCTGCATCAAAAATGTTTCCATACAATTTAGGTAGTTTCAGAAAAAGTTTATATTTAAGTTGAAATCTGTGAATGAGTACCTTTAAATCATTAATTTGTATTAAGTTGATATAAAGGCATAAAATACATTATACATGTTAATTGTTTATGTAACTCTGCCAATTGTTCATGATATTTTCATTGATTAAGTTATTTTAATATTGTTTTATAGCCTGGCATAGTTTCAAATATTTAGTCGTCTATGCTTCATATGTCTTTTAGACAATAAACTGTTTACTGTAATAATAACAGATTGCTAATGTATGATACTTGAAACTTAATCAATAATTATTTGTAAGAAAATAAATTGTTATACATTATAACCTTTGTTTTTATATATATATAACTAATACATATGACCATCTACGGGGTATCGGTCTATTTGAAACCATACTTGTGGGGTCGATATTTCGTACGGGGCATATATCAGACCTCGCAATTCTAGCACCTTGTAAATGATGTAGGGGGGTGTAGGGTACCCTACTAAAATAGTGTGCATAAGGCGGTTTTAATAGTGAATGGTATATGCCCCATTAATGTGTATAATTTTTATGGGGTACTACATTTCTTATCATATTGAAGTCACCTATTTTGAAATTACATGTATAGTTGATATACATAACTTAGTGCCCCTTAGGTCTGTCGTTTGGAAATGTTCAATACATGCCTACATAGTTGCATATATTGAAACCAACTATATGAAATTATGCCCCTCAAGTAGGTCTTATATATGGGCCCCATAGGTGGTCGTATGTCTAAATATATATATATATATATATATATATATATATATATATATATATATATATATGCCTACAGTCGGTCATAATTTTAAAGCAACCTTTTATAGTAATTTCTGTTGAACAGTTGTTAGTCAATGAAGATAACATGCACCTAGTTACTAGTTAACAGCTGAATTCTGAGATTTAGCCTGTTCCAGGAAACTGAGAGTAGGTTGACTGACCGCCATGATATGACCTTATACAATGTGTTGCTATGGTGTCTAACCCTACAACAAAATTAAGGTTTGAAAAAATGAACTGCCCTTACATTGCATAGAACTTATTTTTGCTGTGAACACTGCCTTAGTAGGTCCTTATCCTTACACTGTATATTGAAGGGGTTCAGAAGGACCCTAGCTGCCCTTACACTGTATAGAGAAGGGGTTTCAGGAGGACCCTGCCCTTACACTATATATTGAATGGGTTTCAGGAGGACCCTGCTCTTACACTGTATATTGAAGGAGTTTCAAAAGGACCCTGTCCTTACACTGTATATTGAAAGGGTTTCAAGAGGACCCTGCCCTTTTTTATTATTAATTGTAATAAAAAATGTAAGAACACGAGTTTCCTGCTTGAATGCACTTGAATTGTGAGTTGTTATACATGTGGGCTGTGTATACTCTATACATGTCTTATTATATTTTAAATACGTAACGAGTCGAAGTGTAGAGTAGGCGTGGTATTGATTTTCGCAGGGATATGTGTAGATGATAATTAGATGCAAATGCGAAAGGTAAGGTCGAGGTCAATTTGTACGCACTATAGCTAGCCTCATCGCATAGTCCTCTTGCCGGCCTATGTGTAATAGACACTCATTGTACGCTTTAAATGTACTTTAAAATTAATCCCTGTGTTATAATTACATTCGAGCCTTGACGATATAATCCGATTGTTATCGAGCATTAATGCTACATTCGTGTTCAATGTAATGAATAGTTTTGCATAAAGGTCAGGTCGGGGTCAATTTGTACGCACTATACCTCAACAAAAATTTAAGGAAGGGAACTAAATTGTGTTAGTCTGTATATGTATTTGTTTAGTAAATCAGTTTTTCCTCAAACTGGTTTCATTTAAATAACTATTCATTTTATATTATTAGGAGGTGACCTAGGCTAGATCTCCCTGTTGCTACGAACCTGTTACCATAGAAATATGATAGTATGGTTTATAAACAAATAAATCATATATTTTAACAACAGATGTTCATGTTTACATACATGTATTGGGTTATAAAAATGTAGTCATATCACAAACAAGTGAAAGTAATAAAATTAAGGGTCATAAAGACCCTACACAGTCAAAACCACTCATGTTATTAGATACAAATTATTTTGTGTGGTGATTTCGAAAAATGTGAGGTTTCCAAAAGGGTAAGTCAAGTACTCTTATAACATAAAGGGAAATCCGTAATAATAGTATAATGATAATAATAAAAATTGATGATGATGATGATGATAACAATAATAATAATATAGGAGAGCAAAGAATCTTTAGCTCTATGTTTGACAGTTTTAAAGTACAACTCAACAGGGGGTCTAAAAGTATGTGTTTCTTTTACTTATTTGAAAGAATAATATGTAATTAGATCATGGACCTTTAAAGTTGACAAATCCAAAAGCGGTCTGGTACCTAATTTCTTTGTTAAAACCCCGATTTTCGAGGGCTCGACATGACTGATCTCCCCTTAATTCGGCGTCCGTTGCTAACGAAGCAAGGGAGATAACTCTTGCCAGAATCAGTTATGAGTAAACATGGCGGCATTGTTTGTTTTTTTAACGTCCTGTCTCAGTTCGATTTTTTCGAATTGGGATATATAATTGGTTTATTACCGGGTTGAGTTGACTCCGGATTTTAGGTGTGTTTGGCCTGCTAAATAAAAACATGCATGACCGCTGATAAACGCTGGAGACTGTATTGGGTTAGTCAGATACAACGATGAACAATTTGTCAAACTTGCGATCTTGTCCAGCTTCCAGAACCAGATGTTTGATAGTTAAGAAGTAAAATTTTGGATATGACAGTAGTTTTATTACACAGTAAGTATCGATTTCATGTAGTATTATCGTAAATAAATATTTTTTAATTCACAAAACCATTTTGGATTCGTCCTAAATACTTTCGTCCATGTTACCATTATTGGTCAAACCTAAATAAACCTTCTTTAGTGCAGTCTGTGTACTTTTTTATTTGCAGTAATAATAAGTAAAATTTAGTATTTAATGAAATCTGACCATAATATTGATGTTTCACATGATTGATACCTCAATTTGTCCGTGTGAAGCACGTTCAAATTGATGGGGTGGAGGGGTACTGTCTGTTGTGGGGCTTTTATAAAAACATTTAATTTTGATTATTAATTAATTTATTTGAAGTCATCGCCATCTGATCTAAACATGTTTACTTGTAATCGCTGCACCAAATATTTCAATGCTCCAGATGTAGATAGCTTTATCTCTCATAAAATAATATTCAGGGGTGGGACTTTTATTAAGCAAATTTGCACACAGTTATGATCGTCATTATTTGTGCAATCTTTTTGTGACAACTTATTATTCCATTCAGGTGTAATGATTATACGTCATCAAGTTTTATTATTGTTTGAATAATGTGTTTATTTTGTTCATTGTAGGAGTAGGGTGATACTTAATACTTAATCCAGGAAGATAAATAGCTCCTCTTGTGTACTAGTTGGATTTATACAATCATACAGATGCTCAAAATATAAATACATGTTTTTTAGCAGCAGCATTTTTTATTCATGTAAGTATTAAATATTTGTTTGGTTAATGCAACACTGCCCTAATACTAGTTGACAAAATTTTCATCAGGCTTGAAAAATATGGCACATCTGTTTAAATTTTGATCTTAAAGGAAAAAATCAATCAGGTTGTGTTGTCACTTAAACAATCAACTCTGGTTATACCCTTACATTTTCATGTAAACCATGGAATTAAATGTATGAATTATTTTTGAAAAATAAATTAGAGCAGTGTTGCAATAATAATAATCTAACAGGTCCTTCAACATTTGGACTGTTACAGTACAGTGGTTATGCAAAAAATTATTTTAGTCTGAACATGATACATCATGTTTACTTTCAATCAAGAAAAGTCTATGTAATAAATGTGAAGCACAATATATCTGTGCTTTTTCTAGATATGATGAGGAACTTGGATGTCTCTTCAATAAGAAAAGGGTAACTAACTATTCATGGACCCCTTTATCATCTGTTGTCCAGACAAAATGATTTTTTGAATTTAAATGAGAAAAAACACAACTTAATTTTAAAATATTTATTTGTCAACCAAAATTCAAATAATAATTCTTTCAACTGCTTATGTGAATTATCATAAGATAGCATTTAAAAGGTTCACACAGGTTTGATATTTTATTATTACTTAAAGTTGACTAGCATTCCAGGAGTCAGTTATTGATGTATCATCTTTTTGTCACCATAAAGTAATTACTTGATATGTACATTCCAATGATGTGTCAAGTTTTTTACAGCAGGTTTACTACTCTATCAGCATCCTAACTTGTTAAAAATAGTCTGTCTGAAAAAAAAAGAAAATGAACATAAAAGAATTATTTTCATTTTGTAATATATCATATTCACAATAATTTATAATTTCAGGATGTGCATCATCAACAAACATCAGAGATTTTCTGTTTCAGTTGTAAGAAGATTATATTAAGATGACACAGCATTCATTTAAAAGATTTAAAATATCAGAAGTTCTCCTCAAGTCATTCTTACTTATATCATTCAGCTAAGAATAGACTAGCTTAAAACTGATGATTGGCTGCATTATTCGCAACTGTGCAGAACATTTCTAGCCATTTGTGATCATTTGTTTTACAGTCCAAGCATAGCCATGTTTATCACATTACTACATGTGTCATTTTTATACAAATGTTTATAGTTTTGATATTAAAATATAATAATATAGTGATTTGTGTTTGTCTTTACAAAAATTTCTTGTAATAAATGTGCATAAATATGCATTTCAATTTGTTGATTTAACAAGGAGAACATAAGATTGCCTTGTGAAATGTTAGAAATATGAGCCCTTGAAACTAATTCCAAATTATTCAAGATATATTTGTAGCTTATTCTTGACATGTATTCATTGCACTTGACATAGAAAGCCTTCCACTAATATTGGGAGGTATAATGAGTTTTGACTCTGAAAGCTGAGGTTGATTTCCAGCCATAAGTTCCTTGACATATGTCAAAAAATTGACAAAAAGATTTCTTGCAAGTAGATCTAGTCAATTTTCAACTTATTGTGCAACAGTAATAGAATTCTGATAAAAATACACAAAATATGGTAACTTGTAAGTAAAGTTGGCTCTCAATTAGAGTCAAAGTGTTTTGAAATAGTCTTAAATGAAGTTTTAAACCATCATAAACATAGATTTACCTGATTGAACTGAAGCAGAGTTGCATACTTGGCATTGCATTATAGTATACAATTACATTTATAAGATCTTGTGTCTGTCAGGAACTCTGAAAAAAAACTGTAAAAACTAAAAAGCCTATCAAATTCTCTTTTATAACTAATTTATGCTGGTTGTTGGAAAGTGAAAGTATCACAGTTACTTTCATTTCCATGTTCTTGAAAATAAAGAAGCAGGAGGGGGAGCACGGATGTTTGTCTACCTGAAAGATCCGCCCTTGAAATGTTTCTTTTAATTTAGTAGTGGGACACCCAGTTGATTTTCCAAAGGTAGATTTAATGATTCAGTATTTAAACAATGAAATACAAGATAAACCACAATGGCATAGAATGACCCTATGTGTATTTAATTTAGTTATTTCTCAGAAACAAGAATCATTCACAAGGCTACAATGTTCCGTTCTTATTCTACATTCCGTATGAATACTGGGTCTTGGAACAGACGCTGACATGACGAAATGCAAGCTAGTTGAATTCAGTGAAAATCAAGCACGTTTTTATGACAATTGAAAGCCTTTCCAGTCGTTTGATAAGCTTTATATTCCAATAAAAATGACTAAGAATTACTATACTAACCATAAATGACGGCAATTCTTCATCTGAAAGTGATGTTGACAAACAAAAACAAAATGTCGTCATCATTGGAAAAGTTATTTTTGGAAAACGTAAATTAGGTCATGCCGGCCAGACACCACTATAACTTCACGAGGAGTAATATTGATTATTTCCCTTTCCCTTTGAGTTAAGTAAAAATTTTCCTATCAAGGTATTGTAAAGTTTGCGGTCTCTAAAAAACACAAAAGTTATTCAAATTTTATTTAAAATTCGACGGATACAGTGGCTCATAAAATGTATTTCACGCAAGCGTGATTTTCGAACTAATGAGTACGAACTACTACGTGGCCGAGCCGAGTTAACGAAGTGCATTATGGGAATGCACGGACTGTACGTGCAAAGGGAGGTAACTCCAAAATCAAGGGCAGGTAACACACTTAGCAACGCTAAAAGAACGACTTTTAACGGCCCCTTGTGCCGTTGCTAAACGTTTCCTGACCAAAATACATGCGTCATATATCTTAGAATTGTCATTTTTATTGTATCAGCAAAAAACCTAGGCATGTTTGACAGCGTGTTGAGTTCTACTTTAAGGAGGATTTTTAACATTTTCTTATATGTTTATGTTTCGACCACACGGACATGATATGAGTAATCTTTGTAGAGGACATTATTCAAAGGTGATGTCACGCGCTAAATATGCTTTACAATTATATATATATATTTTTTCAATAAATTTGTATTCCCTAACATGTCAAAATTGACCCCATGAGCATAATTTGAACAATCTTTGTAAATGACCTCCCTCGTGATGCTACTATGTATACGCCAATTTTTGGTCCGTAGGCTTATATTTTTACCACAAAATGTTAAGACAGTGTTGATGTCGATCACACGCACTGACGCACAAACGCAGAAACGTACGACAAGTAGAACCTCATAATAGTTCATATTTAGCACTTAAACGTATTCTAAGATGAGCTGAAAAGATCCACATGCGGCTCTAGCGGGAGGTTAGGGAGGCCAGATCCCCCCTGAAATTTCCAAAATACATCCGCCCATGAGTGTATTTTTAACTGTTGACGATTTTTAGACTATTGGCGATTTCGCCGAAAGGCTTAAGTTATACCACAAATCGAAAAACTACCGACAAAAATGCCTGACCAGTTTAACTGCGGAGTGAAACATGTGTCTCTGATTTTCTACGCAGTCAATTTCTAGGCGATAAAATTGTTCGGTCATCTGACTCGATCAGTGACATATGTTTACTTATATTGATAAGCGTGTGGAAGGGGCGTAGTAAAATATATAGATTGTGTCTGTAGCTGTTTAATGTATTGATACTGCGGTCATTCATTGTATTACTTGAAGTTTAAGTTGTTTTAATAATATATATTTATGATATTTAACTACACAAATGAATTCCTACAGAATTTGTATGCAAAGTGTACAGGGGAAAACTCTACTTCAAGATTGTGTATGGCAAGAAGAGGAAAATAAAATCTCTCAGGGTTGTATAAACATTTTGCCCGCATTTTTCTCCTGCTCGATTCGTACTTGAATCTAATGTGTAAGAAGTAATCATTAGTATGGATTTGTTAGGTTTCAATGTGCACGAAAGTCTTTCTGTATTTCAAGTATAGGATAGAGCATGAGTAGCAGTTTGATATGGGATTTATCAACGAGCGAAGCGAGTTGATAATATGAATTTCACGCGTTTCAACGAATAGCGTGAAATATTTGTCTACGCGTAACGGATTCTACAGGGTGAATTTAGTAAATATTTGATGATCACGAGATTTTCGTGGAGTTTTGTTATGAATACAGTGTTGTGTAAAGAATTGGTCATTCTAGCGGACGCACTGGACAGGACTACAAGTCTAATTTTAGTTCCGTTTTCATATTGGAAGTTTTTGTCAATGGGGACACATTATATAACTGATAAGCACTGTGAAAATGTATCCACTTCATTTGTATACTTTGTTTCCACGTTTAGTTTGAATTTTGTTAAGATCTGTAAAAGTAATGTTAACTAAAACTATTGTCAAACAGTTTAGTTTTAATGTTATTGTGAAGCTGGCAGATCTAGTAGTGTTTATAAGAAATGTAATATGTATAGATTTGTCGTTTTTTTGACAAGTAGATGATTGGATGTGATTATTGTGTACATAACTATGCATTTACATCTGATTTAGGCAATGCATAGCAAATGAGGTCCAACATTTCGCGATACGACACCTGACAAATGGACACAGGTTTCCAGAGCAACGAGCAATATGTTCTATCTCTGGTTTTTCCTGGGCGAGTCGAATCGCAACTGCATCATTTCATCAACGTTGCCTGTGTATTGTATTATATTGTATTGTATTGTATTGTATTGTATTGTATATTGTATCAAACAAGGTGCTAAATGTACAAACTCAAAACCTTCTTTGTATGATATAAATGTAATGCATGTTTCATAAAATGTATGTAAAATAAACTCACGTCGTCCTGTCTATGGTCGCCGTCTGCTCATTGCAAATTGGTGTTGCTTTTGTCTTGTGTAAAGTGTAGCGTTAGACATCTCATATCAAACTGCTACGAGTACTCTATCCGACTTAGACAACGGGTAGGAAATTATATGTTTATAATGTCCAATTTTCATTTATTTTGTCACGTATTTATACTACTGTTACCTTAAAGCCATATAAAACGCAGACAAATATAGTTGGCCTTAATCTAAAGCGTACGATATTTGTGTCGTGAATTTCGTGCGAAAGCTAATTAAAACTCATGAACAACATTTAGATTGTGTTATTCATGGATATAAATATTTGTGCCCATGTACATATCGACAGTTAAACAATGAATAAAAAATACAGATCAACAATCATTTTTGATAAATAATCGCAGTGGTGAGTCGTCTTAGGATTAATTCTTTATTCTTATGTGAATTGCATCAGCAGAATAATCACATATATATGTATGCTTACAAAATTTGCTAATGAAGTATTGTGTTACATAATACTGGTCGTTCTATTATGTAGGAACAAGTGGACCTTTGAATCAACCTCTACCAATATTTTTTCACCTGCTTAAAACCATCAAGATGATTGTCCTGAACAAAAATGGTAGAAAATCTCAATTACATTGTTTAATACATTATGTTATAATTATAAACATTTGTGCATGATGACGCCTAAACATTTGTTTTGTTAAAAATATGAACTATCCAAAATACAATTGATCGAAAAGCTTTTTGTCTTAAATATAGATCTTGGTTTTCTTTAAAATAACATAACATGTTGTATAAACTTGATCGGATGAATTCAATAAAATCATTCCTTTTTGCAGTAGTTTTAGACTTATAAAATAATGCGCTTCCTTGTCTCCCGGTAATAAGCAATAAGGACAGTTAATTTGGCTTTCAAGTAGATTTGTCTGGTTCCCAGTCGTACTTTGACAGGTAAAAGAACGTCAGGCAAAGCATGATAATGGCCGCGCCTTATGTAATGAATTAGGTGTTGGATAATAATATTTTAATATGAACATTTCTCACCACACGGGCTTAAATCTATGGATCATTGTACAAGAATTACAGTGGATACCTTTGTTTAGTAGTTCGGTAACATTTATGCTAAATAAAGTTTCCAAAATTCTAACGAGACTATTTCACGTCTGAATTGTGTTCACTTCGAGTCATGGTTTTTGCTTAATTGTTCGATAAATATATGAGCAATCAGAAAAATCGACTTTGAATTTCTTATACAGTACCGAATTCCTACTAAAGTTACTATTGTCAGCATGTGATCATGCAGATAAAGAAAACGTAGGTCTATGATATTTTTTTTATCTGAATAAAAACTAGGAGTGCAGCCATGATCGTGCTTTGACTGACCTGATAACGATAGTGGTAAAGGACAGGTAATCCAGACTAAATACAGATAAGCTTATTGAAGCATTTCAGTTAATTGTATTAAACTGATTATGGGGCGGATCTAGACTTTTAACAAGGGGTTGTACTATTTAATGACTTACGCTTGTCAACAAATAAGATCATGAATTAGACTATTCCAATGTTCGTGGCCGCTTGTATACGAACTATAAAATTTCATTTTGTTCTTAGTGTGCACCCCACTTAAAAAGGCTGGATCCACCCAATACTTTCACTCACTGTTTTCTTGAGTTTAACGCACGGAGAAAACGATCTGATAATATCAAACACTTTGCCGTGTGATATGGGATTTATCAAACACTTTTTAAGCAACGTGATTGGCTGAGAGGGGGCCACCGTTGTCTAATACTTGTTTAAGTAGCGTGAAGCAACTTTCCTCTGGCTCGCTTCGCTCGATAAATTAATAGTTTTGTATCTTATTATTAACAGGTTTCGTTTTTCTGCAAACATTGTATAGTGTACCTACGCGTGCAATTAATAACAAAACTGGAACTACACTAATACAATGACATAACGTAGCCTACTATAATTCAAGGACAATCTCTTCTTGTATTTGTAAGATTTTAACATGATCCAACGGTTGTAAAAATTATATGATATATTATCTAGATACTTTTATCGTATACCCTGGAAAAGGATATTTTAGGTTCTGTGAATGTGCTTGAATCCCTTAGAAATGAGCTTTAGGGGTCGCAGCAACTCTGAATCCCTGGTCAAGGCTTTGTCCAGGACCCATAGTGGGTCCTTGAATACCGCCCCATACCCTTAATCTGATTGTTCATTTCCCAGCCCCTGTAACTTGAATTTTCCGCCCCCCCCCCGTAACTGGAAATCCTGGATCCGCCTATGGTCCACATGCTATGGAATAATCTACCAGATGATGTCAAATTATCACCTACTTTGAATGAGTGAAAAAACGATTGAAAACTCGCTATTTCTCTATTTTTTTTATCTACTCTAAAATTGACATGGCTAGTTAATACCTTAACATAAATGTATTAAGTGTATTATGTAGGTCCTATAAACTTGATACATGTATATGGAAAAAAATGCACAAACACACTAAATAATATCATGTGTGATAAATTGTATATATTTATGGTGGAGGGTTTTTACTTATTAATTATTGTTATTATTAATATTTTTGTACAACGCCATTGAATAAGTAATACAGAAATAGGCGTTTAATCAAATGAAGAAGTTGAAGTTTTTAGTGTGGTTGTGGTTCGAATGTTTGGACCCCTTGCAAAAAATCCCTGAACCGCCCCAGATATCAAATTAAATCGCCATGTCATGTTTAGAACTTGAATCACTATAAACACACAGCACAACCTACCCAAGCGTGTTTATATCTTTACATCCCTATTGGCGCCCCACATTTTCTGAAAATCGACCTTACAGTTTGCGCCGCACTCAACATTTGTGTATTATAAAACGCTCACCGCACAAAGAGATTATTTTACCAACAGAAATAGTTGAATTTACGTATTAAGTTGAATATAGATAAACATAGAAATGGAGAACTTGAGAATTTTATGTTTAGTTTTGGTGTTTTCTGTTCTAACAGGTAAACCTTTGTTGCTTTATTTTGACTGTCTTTGTATTTTAAATAATTTTATGAAATGACATTTTTATAAGAATGTGTATACTTTTAGAATATTAGAATGCTAATTAAATTACAGATATCTCTAATACGGCTAGATTAGTTCTAATTGGAACAATGGGTAGAGTACTCATTTTATAAATGATGATTTTATTGAGTCAATCAACTGTATATGCAGGTACGTTGTTGTATATTGCACGTGCTACCCGTGCCTAACCCGTGTTTACACTGAATGTGTTCGCATCGGATAAAGAGCAAACTGTTAAAAGCGGCTTGTAAGGTTTTGGAAGTCATAACTAACTTGTTCCCAGTACTGCCAACATGGTGAAGTCAATCATGAACCTGAGGACTTGTTTTGTTAGATAGGCCGCTAAGACAAAAATAACTAAGAAAGAGACCATTGTTTCAACGAACCTTTAAATGGTTTCTAAAAATTTATCTCAATTGAATATTCTCCTAGTGACTTGTGAATGTGGGCTACTGATTCAGGGTTGTCCCAATATAGTGCCTTTCTACATTAAGAAGTAGAGATATATTGTCAGTGCTAAAATATTAACTACAAGAAAATAAAGGATGTACAGTCTCATGGGCGGTTCACGGATTTTGTATCAACCGGGGGTCCAAACTTTTTCAAGTAGCAGGCCTCCTAGTGAAACCTTTAAAACCTTTAAAAATCTTTAATTTCAGAGCAAACCTTTAAAACCTTTACACTTCCCCAGAAAACCTTTAAAACGCCAAAATAGGCTGTAATTCTCTCTCAAAACCTTTATATTTGCTCTGACTGGTTGCTGTGCTAGTTTAATAAAGCAAGGTATGGATTTTGTTCTGCATTTTCCCTACACTGTAAAACAGGAGCTATGTATGATATAAATATGCAGAGAAAATAGGTATACACATTAAATAAGGTATGCATTATATTGCATAATTCAAACAGTATATAACATCAAAAAATGACTTTGGTATGACTGTGGGTTTAATAAAGAAATGAGAACTTCGACGAAAATAGCCTTTATTTACTCTTTATTTTTCCATATTTTACACTAAAAGGCCTTTATTTTCATACATTGGAGCCTTTATAAAACTTTTATTTTTGTTTTGGCCTGCTAGGAGGCCTGAAGTAGGTTACAAACTTTTAACCACAACAACATATACACTGTTTGCAGAATAATCCAACTTGTTAATAAAAAGGACATAAGCAAAATGAGATCTATGTTAAGCAAAGAGAAAAATTGCTTCATCCTAATTTAAAATGGCTAACAGTTAAAAAATACACTCATGCAAAGGTATATTTGGAAATTTCAGGGGGTCTAGACACCCCTGAACCCCTTGCCAGAACCGCCCATGAGACTAGTTTTGCAATAACCCATCCTCATTTTCAGGAAATATAAATAATTTCAAGGTCTTGTCCTAAGAATCATGTTAATTTTGATAGAATAATTCTTCATAAATTGGTTCTACAGTACTAATCTAAACTCAGTCAAGGACTCTTTCAGTATATTTGAAGTTACAAATTAGTAAGGTCCATGTTGACTTGCTTAGTTGATGTTCTGACCGGTTTTGTACTAATTATTGGAGTCCAATACCAAATTACTGGAGTCATACGAAATTACCCTTCTTCACCTTCTGTCACTAACAAAAGGCACAAATCGTGAATTCTATTGGATACAGCAATTGCCCATGATAACACCGATCGGGATCGTATAGCCATCTAGTGCCCCCCCCCCAGTCACTGCATTATTAAGGACTCTGTGTCTAAGTGGTTCTTATAAACATATAGAGGGTTTTGCCTTGAAATTCACCATTAAATAAAATTTTGAATTTATACACTTCATCAAACATATAATTTATTCCTACCTGATATTAATTACCTTGTATTTGTTTACATCTTTACGACAAAAAATCCCATCGCGGGTTTAGCGCAAAATGGTCTTAACTTACTCTTCTTATATTGAGTTACGACCATAATTTGCACTAAACCCGCGAATTTATAAAGATTACTGGATCTTGAAATTTTCTTAGATATACAGTACCCATCAAAAAGTTTGAGACATTTTCACTTCATAGACCAACTGAATAGCTTTTATCTAAAATTTGATAACTGTTTTATTTTGAATGCTTTTTAGTTTTTCTTTATTTATTTGTAATCATTATACTTATAACTTTAACTTCAAGAAATGCATAAAATTATGTTATGGATAATAATTACAATAAACATAGTTTTAGAGGCTTAAATAGAATGTCAGATGCTGAATATTTTAAGTATGCTGCATTAATGAAATTTGTTTTCATTTTATCCCAAACCACACTTAATATATTGAAAATATAACTAATCATCAAAATTCAAGAATTTTTGTAAACTTCATTTGTCTTCAAACCTTTGGTGGGTACAGGTGTCTCTATTATTTTTATTTTTTTTAGCATGCAAGTCTACTAATCGAGAGGCTGAGGGTTCGATTCCCGCGTGGGGCATACTTTTGTGGAGCTTGGTCATAGAACTATTTCTACGGCCAGTCTCCCTCCTACCAATGATTCTTAATTATGTAGGGCAGTTGTCAGTCACTAACGAAAGTATGTGCTTAGTAGTTGGTTAACAGCTAAATCCAGAGATTTAGCCTTTCCAGGAACAGTGAGTAGGTGGACTGACCGCCGTTATATGACCTATACAAAGTGTTGCTACTGCATTAAACCCAACAAAACAAACAAACAAACAAACTACAGGTGTAATAACAGTATTATTTTTTAATTTCTAGTAAAAAGTTATTAACAACTAGTGTTTAGACGTTGGACAGTAAGCCAGCTCCACATTGGTATAAATCCCAGCACAATGCTATTTAATTCTTGAGTGAGAAACTTTATCCTACAAGCTTAGTACTTGGGGACCAGGAAGTTCACTCAAATGTGATTATATACTATTGTTCGGTTTTTTTTTCTAAACTGTCAAAACATGATTAACTTCACAGTTAATGCGTTTGTTAAATTTTTGTCGTAATATACACCCATGAGTTTCCGAAAGTGTGTATTATGATTGGGTAAAGTTTATAATGCCGTATGATAAGTTTAAGTCAAGATATTTTTAATAAAAATTAGGCTGACATTACAAAAACAATGCATTCAGTCCCCGTGAAATTATTCAAGCTTTGACAGTAGAGAAAAAACGGACAATACCTGATTACATCCCTGTGAATGGTTGAACAAAACCGGCAAATAGATCTTTTCTCATGTAATGTAAAATCTTTTGAAAAATTGAAAAAAATATATTATTCATTCCGCAATGTTGTAGATCTTAAACTTCTTTCTTGCCTCTAAAAATGTTTATTCCCTGTTATTTAAAAAGACATATTTTTGTATAGTTTAGCCTGCACAGATAGATATTTTATGGCAAAGGGTGTATGGCATGTCCCCCAAACTCCCCGGGAAATTTTAAATTCATGCAATAAAAAGGGATTTGGTGTGATTGTTATGGTATCCCCTAAAAACATTTCTTTGCATTTTGGCCCTTAATACTTGTGCAGCCGCTGAATTGTTACAGTTGTTATATGCACAGAACTTGGTTGGGGCACGGTTCCTATATACTCCGTTATACACAGGTTGACTGGTGTATGTAAGAATCGAATGTAGCACAGGTGTGTATAAATAAAGCAAGGATATTCTCAGTAAAGCAAGGTTTGTCACTATTTGAACACAATTTGCTTATGATTTTTATATGATTGATTAATGTTTCAAAGTACCGTCTGGTGCGGTTTAGTACAAACACGACCTTTACTCTGCCATCACTGGGTTTAAATACGGTCCCACCAACTTTTGTTCCATACAATTTATATACGATATTGACACAGTTTAGTGGACTTCATGTTCAGTTGTATAATCAGTTGTATAATAGGGTCTGGCACGGTCTCTCACGGTGGTGTATGATCGCATATATGATCATACACGTACATGACATCTGTGCCAAGTTTTTTTATAGTTTTAAAAATGATACATGGCTTTCAAGGTTACACTCGTATTGCCAGAGTGTAACTCAGATCAGACACATTTGGTTATGTAGGTAGATCTAGCAAGGGGGTCAGGGGAATCTGGACCCCCCTAGAATTTCCATAATGAACGTGTCCTTTAGCGTATTTCTTGATTGTAAGTCGTTTTTTAAGTAGAATGAAGAAATTTTTCTTGGTGCTTTAAACATAGATTTAATGGTTATGTGGTATTTATTATTAATATGTTGCATTATTTTGCAAAATGTGTAAAATGTAGCTGTGATTCGAAAGTTTGGACCCCTCCCTAGAAAAAGTTCGGACCCCCCTGGATCCATGTATGTGAAGACAGCAGTAACAGCAGTACAGCAGTACAGCAGTACAGCCCTACTGCCAGAATTTTCGGCAGTACAGCAGTACAGCCCTACTGCCAGCAGTACAGCCCTACTGCCAGAATTTTCGGCAGTACAGCAGTACAGCCCTACTGCCAGAATTTTCGGCAGTACAGCAGTACAGCCCTACTGCCAGAATTTTTGGCAGTACAGCAGTACAGCCTTACTGCCAGAATTTTAGGCAGTACAGCAGTACAGCCATACTGCCAGAATTTTCGGCAGTACAGCCTCACTGCTAGAATTTTTCGGCAGTACAGCAGTAAAGCCTTACTGCTTGAGTTTTCGACAGTACAGCAGTAAAGCCTTACTGTTAGAATTTTCGGCAGTACAGCATTACTGTTAGAATTTTCGGCAGTAAAACCTTACTGTTAGAATTTTCGGCAGTAGGGCAGTACTGTTGCAGACTGCTGTATCATTCTAGCAAATCATTCTTTATTTTGCCTCTCAGAATTCTCAGATCATAAAAGTTATATGTTTGAATTCTCTATAAGGTCCAAAATTAAAAAAAGAACATATAGAGCCAATCTAGGATGTGGGATATGTTAAAATCAATACTATGAAATATGAAAATAAAAAAAAGTTTGTTTGTTTTAATTGGGTTAAACGTCGCATTCAACTCACATTTAGGTTATACAATGTATATACGACATCCAGCTCTTCCTACTATAATACCCTACCACGAGACTGACAACTCATGTATAGGGTATGACATCGTACCGCGACCAGACTCGAACCCGTGATCTCCGGATTCGAAGTCAGACATGCTACGCCACTGCTGCAGCTAAATAAAGAAGTAGAATGAAAGAACACATTTAGTGATCCGAGGACTTGGATAATTATATACATGTTTTTTCTTGTTAGGTTTATATCTATGTTTTATTTACAAAAAAATGTTCTACACGATCACAAGTTACTGCTGGTTCTTGTGACACTATGACCATGAAATATTCCATTTACTTCCCATTTTTGGAAAGCTGTATGAACAAGCTTTCTTTTGGTATACAATACTGCTACAAGTTCGAGTAAGTATTTCACTCTGGATGAGTTATATAACGAACAGTTTTTCAATTTTTTTAATTCTCTGCACAGAGAACTGCTTCAAACGTACAGAAGGACCTATCTCTGATGTCAATATTTGCAACGTATTTGTAATAATATCAACGGCAAAAGCATGTTTATGCAATGTTTACAAATAACCATAAAGAATAAAAAATACGGCTTTATTAAGTGATGGAAGTGCTTCAAGAAATATACTAAATATTTTTGTTTAGTAGGTACCTTTTTTACAAAAAAAAATGTCCTGCACTACCGCAAGTTACTGCTGGTTCTTGCGACATTATGACCAAAACATATGCCATAAAATACACGTTTTCTGAAAGCTGAATGAACAAGCTTTCATTTGGTATATAATACTGCTACAAGTTCGTGTAAGTATTTAACTCTGGACGAGTTATATAACGAACAATTTTCAATTTTTATTTCATTTCTCTACACAGAGAACTGATTTAAACGTACAGAAGGACCTATCTCTGATGGCAATATTTGCAACGTATTTGTAACAATATCAACGGCATTACATGCATATGCAGTGTATAAAATAACCATAAATAATGAAAAATACGGCTACATTGAGCGATCGAAGTGCTTCAAGAAATATATTCAATATTCTAGTTTGGTAGGTACTTTTTTCAAAGAAAAATGTCCTGCGCTACCGCAAGTTACTGCTGGTTCTTGCGACATTATGACCAAAACATATGTCATAAAATACACATTTTCTGAAAGCTGAATGAACGAGCTTTCATTTGGTATATAAAACTGCTACAAGCTCGTGTAAGTATTTAACCCTGGACGAGTTATATAACGAACAGTTTTTTAATTTCTATTTGAATTCTCTACACAGAAAACTGATTCAATCGTACAGAAGGACCTATCTCTGATGGCAATATTGCAACGTAGATGTAACAATATCAACGGCAATAACATGTTTATGCAATGTTTAAAACTAACCATAAAGAATAAAAATTACGGCTTTATTAAGTGATCGAAGTGCTTCAAGAAATGTACTAAATATTTTTGTTTGGTTGGTACCTTTTTTTAAAACAAAATGTCTTGCACTACCGCAAGTTACTGCTGGTTCTTGTGACATTATGACCACAACATATGCCATAAAATACACATTTCTGAAAGCTGAATGAACAAGCTTCCATTTCGTTTATAATACTGCTACAAGTTCGTGTAAGTATTTAACTCTGGACGAGTTATATAACGAACAATTTTCAATTTTTATTTCATTTCTCTACACAGAGAACTGATTTAAACGTACAGAAGGACCTATCTCTGATGGCAATATTTGTAACGTATTTGTAACAATATCAACGGCATTACATGCATATGCAGTGTATAAAATAACCATAAATAATGAAAAATACGGCTACATTGAGCGATCGAAGTGCTTCAAGAAATATATTCAATATTCTAGTTTGGTAGGTACTTTTTTACAAAAAAATGTCCTGCGCTACCGCAAGTTACTGCTGGTTCTTGCGACATTATGACCAAAAACATATGTCATAAAATTCACATTTTCTGAAAGCTGAATGAACGAGCTTTCATTTGGTATATAATACTGCTACAAGCTCGTGTAAGTATTTAACCCTGGATGAGTTATATAACGAACAGTTTTTTAATTTCTATTTGAATTCTCTACACAAAAAACTGATTCAATCGTACAGAAGGACCTATCTCTGATGGCAATATTTGCAACGTAGATGTAACAATATCAACGGCAATAACATGTTTATGCAATGTTTAAAACTAACCATAAAGAATATAAAATACGGCTTTATTAAGTGATCGAAGTGCTTCAAGAAATGTACTAAATATTTTTGTTTGGTTGGTACCTTTTTTTAAAACAAAATGTATTGCACTACCGCAAGTTACTGCTGGTTCTTGCGACATTATGACCACAACATATGCCATAAAATACACATTTTCTGAAAGCTGAATGAACAAGCTTTCATTTGGTATATAATACTGCTACAAGTCCGTGTAAGTATTTAACTCTGGACGAGTTATATAACGAACAATTTTCAATTTTTATTTGAATTCTTTACACAGAGAACTGATTCAAACGTACAGAACGACCTATCTCTGATGGCAATATTTGTAACGTATTTGTAACAATATCAACGGCATAACATGCATATGCAATTTATGAAAATGACCATAAAGAATAAAAATACGGTATATTAAGCGATCGAAGTGCTTCAAGAAATATACTAAATATTCTTGTTTGGTAGGTATCTTTTTTACAAAAAAATGTCCTGCGCTACCGCAAGTTACTGCTGGTTCTTGCGACATTATGACCAAAACATATGTCATAAAATACACATTTTCTGAAAGCTGAATGAACAAGCTTTCATCTGGTATATAATACTGCTACAAGTTCGTGTAAGTATTTAACTCTGGACGAGTTATACAACGAACAATTTTCAATTTTTATTTGAATTCTCTACACAGAGAACTGATTCAAACGTACAGAACGACCTATCTCTGATGGCAATATTTGTAACGTATTTGTAACAATATCAACGGCATAACATGCATATGCAATTTATGAAAATGACCATAAAGAATGAAAAATACGGCTACATTTATTGATCGAAGTGCTTCAAGAAATATATTCAATATTCTTGTTTGGTTTGTACTTTTTTACCAAAACAATGTCCTACGATACCGCAAGTTACTGCTGGCTCTTTCGACAGTATGACCAATACATATGCCATAAAATTCCCCCTATTTTAAAAGCTAAATGAACAAGCTTTAATTTGGTATAAAACACTACTACTACTTCTCGTTTGTTTTTTACACTATATTAGTTTTATAAACAACATTTTTGTTCATTCGAATTTCTACGCGAATCCAAGGGTTTTTTTTCCAGAAAATTATTCAACGTGATTACAAGTTACTGCTGGTTCTTGTGACGCTAAAAACGAAAACTATGCCATTTAATACCTATTGTCGTAAAGCTGAATGAACAAGCTTTCAATTGGTATATAATACTACAACCAGTTCGAGTGAGTATTGCACACTGAACTAGTTTTATTGCGAACATTTGTTCAATTTTCATTAGAATTCTCTACTATGGTTTGGATTAATGTGTAGGTAGGACTTTTTTTTCTATGTCAATATTTGTTGCAAATATGAATAAAAACCAATGAAAATTTATATCAAAATAACGGGAAAAAAATACGATTTCATAATCATAAGAAAGTTTTTTTCTATTATGGTTGAAATAAGTGCTCTAATGGGTTGGTTATGTTCAGATACTTCGCTAAAAATTTCACTTCGCTCAAAATTTTACTTTGCTATAGTAAGTTACTGCTGTTATTTTTTATCCGAAGACCGGGTCTGTGTTCCATTTAATATACATATTCACAAAGCTGAATGAACAAGCTTTCATTTGGTATATAATACTGCTTTATGTTCAAGATAGTTTTCCACTTCGGATATGTTTTATTAATGACATTTTTCGATTTCCATTCGAATTTTTCATCTGGAGTTGGAAATAAATGTGCGTATATAAGGCCCATCTTCAATGTCAACATTTGTTACAGATCTGCATCAAAAGACAAGAATTATTTATATCGAAATAAAGATAAAACATGCACGATTATATCAACATGAATTACATAATACTGGTAGAAGTAAGAGCTTAAGCGTTGATTATGTTCACGTATTTCGTACAAAATTTAACATCGCTTTATATTGCGAGTTACTGCTGTTTTAGTGTTATTATGGTCAATAAATATACTATTTAACATACATTTTCAAAAAGCCGAATGAACAAGCTTTAGTATGGTATATTATTCATCTCAACTGTCATGTTAGATTTTATACACTGAATAAGTTTTTCTTATGACAAATCTTTCAATAATTTCATCGTGGTTATCATTCTTGATATTTTCTCCGCCGAATGAAATATTTAGCCGCAGATTAAACTTGCGTACCGAATATCTGTTAGATGTTAAACGTTTGATTTTGAACAAAATCATTCCCTTTCGTAAATCTTATCTTGCACGTATGATAAGTCATGTTATATTTGATAAGTAAAGTGTAAGAAAATAATGCAAATAAAAACAGAATAATCATGGTTCATGTTATAAAATTAACTTATATTTTAGATCAACTTCCGGGTATAGGAAAACAGCGGAACCAAATTGTTTTCGCGAAAACATTTTTTTTACGCAAACAACAAATTATTATGTGAAGGACTTTTGTAACAGAACTAGCTCATTTAACGTGTTTTATAATATGCTTTCATAAATATCAAGTTTGTTTGAATAAAAACCATATCGTATTTATGTAACAGGTGGTAACGAATATGTAAAAATGAAAAATCAAGTTGCTTCCGCTATCTATCTTTACCCGGAAGTTGGTCTTAAATGCGGAGAAAATATCAAGATTAATTACCACGCTGAAAGAAATGTCATAAGATAAACTTATACAGTTTATAAAAACCAACATAACAATGTATCATGTATAAAATTAAAGCTTGTCCATTCGACTTTTTGAAAATGTATATTAAATGGTATATTTACCAGTCACAACAACACCAAAAACAGTAGTAACTTACAATATACATGTAAAATGGTATTAAAATTTGCACGAAGTACGTAAACTTTACCAACGCTTACGCTCTTTTTTTCAACCACTAATAAAACAATTCGTGCTGATGTAATCGTCCATGTTTTCTCTTTATTTTGATATAAATTATCATTGATTTTTATGCAGATCTGTAACAAATATTGAGAGAAGTCTTTAAATCTGCACATTTAATTTGAATCCCGAGTAAACATTCTAAACTTGAAAGATATGTATTAAATTAAATATATCCGATGTTGAAAACTATCGACAACATAAAGCAGTACTATATACCAAATTAAAGCTTGATCCTTTAGCGTTGTGAATATGTGTATTGAATAGTATGTTTACCCAGTCATTGGATCACAAAAAACAACAGTAACTTACAATAGCGAAGTTAAAGTTTGAACGAAGTACGTGAACATAACCAACCCTCAGAGCTCTTATTTCTGCCAGTATCAAAGCAATGAATGTTAATGTAATTGTCAATGTTTAATATGAATTACCATTGTTCTATATCCATATTTGCAGCAAATTTGAAATTTAAGATAAGTCCTATCTGTACATTTAATCCAACGCCGAGTAGGGTCCGGATAAAAATTGAAGAGCATATTCCTAATAAAACTCGTTCAGTGTGAAATTTTGCCACGATCTGGTAGAAGTATTATATACCAAATGAAAACTTGCTCATTCAGCTTCACGAAAACGGGTAATAAAAAGCATAGTTTTAGCGTCACAAGAACTAGCAGTAACTTGTAAAACTTTTTGGAAAAACACAGGGATACTAAATCTACAAGATTTTTTAAAAGTTTTATTATAGATTATTATCTTTAGCCGTAGTCTTTTACGCCTATTTAATACATACATGTAAAACCCTAGATTTTTTAAACATATTCGATGCAAATATTGACATCATAAACAGGCGCTATCTGTACGTTTAACTAAGTACTCTGTGTTGAGAGTTCAAACGAAAATTGAAAAACTGTTCGTAATAAAACTCATCCAGCGTAAAATACTTAAATGAGCCTGTAGCAGAATTATATACCTAATGAAAGCTTGTTTATTCATCTTTACAAAAATGGGCACTACAAAGCATACTTTTCATTCATAACGTCACAAGTATCAGCAGTAACCTCTGATTGCAAGGGACGTTTTTTAAAAAATCACTTAAATTTTAGCATCCCAAAACGAATGTATAATATGTATATATTTTTAAACAGTCAAGTACTTACAATGTTGTTTGTAGCTGAGTTCTTTCATTCTTCATTCTTATTTAGATAAATGTTACGTCATAGCTTTTTTAAACACTGTTGGAAAACATTGGCATCAAAAATAGGCCCTATATGTATGTACAATATGGACCTTCGCGTAGAAATTCAAATGAAAAAAAATGTTATTTATAAAACTAATATAGTGTCAGAAAAAACAAGAAGAACTAGTAGCAGTATTATATACCAAATGAAAGCTTGTTCATTCAGCTTTCAGAAAATGGGTATTTTATGGCGTATGTTTTGATCATATTGTCGCAAGAATCAGCAGTAACTTGCGGTAGCGTAGGGCATTTTTTGTAAAAAAGTACATACCAAACAAGAATATTGAATATATTTCTTAAAGCACTTCGATCACTCAATGTAGCCACATTTTTCATTCTTTATGGTTATTTTTATACATTGCATATACATGTAATACCGTTGATATTATTACAAATACGTTGCAAATATTGTCATCAAAAGTAGGTTCTTCTGTACGTTTGTATCAGTTCCCTGTGCAGAGAATTCAAATAAAAATTGAAAAACTACTTGTAATATAACTCATCCAGTGTAATCTACCTACACAAACTTTTAGCAGTATTATATACCAAATGAAAGCTTGTTCACTTAGCTTTACGAAAATGAGTAGCAAATGACACAGTTTTCGATCATAGCGACACAAGAACCAGCAGTTACTTCTGATTACGAGGGTTATTTTTTGTAAAAATATGTTTATTTTACTAACCCAATAGAACTCATCCAGTGTAAATAACTTACACGAACTTGTAGCAGTATTATATACCAAATGAAAGCTTGTTAATGCAGCTTTCAGAAAATATGTAATTTATGGCCAATGTTTTGGTCATATTGTCGCAAGAACCAGCAGTAACAAGAGGTAGCGTAGGACATTTATTTTGTTAAAAGGTATCTACCAAACAAGAATATTGAATATATTTCTTGAAGCACTTCGAACACTTAATGTAGCCGTATTTTTCATCTTTTTTTGGTTATTTTCATGCACTGCATATACTCTTTATGCCGTTGATATTGTTACAAATACTTTGCAAATATTACCATCAGAGATAGGTCCTTCTGTACATTTGAAACAGTTCTTAGTGTAGAGAAATCAAATAAAGATTGAAAAACTGTTCGTTATATAACTCATCCAGAGAAAATTACTAACACGAACTTGTAGCAGTATTTTATACCAAATGAAAGCTTGTTCATTAAGCTTTCAGAAAATGGGTATTTTATGGCATATGTTTTGGTCATATTGTCGCAAGAACCAGCAGTAACTTGCGGTAGCGTAAAACATTTTTTGTCAAAAATGTACATACCAAACAAGAATATTGAATATATTTCTTGAAGCACTTCAATCACTCAATGTAGCCGTATGTTTTCATTCTTCATGGTTTTTTATGCATTGCATATCCATGTTATGCCGTTGATATTATTACAAATACGTTGCAAATATTGACATCAGAGATAGGTCGTTCAGTACGTTTGAATCAGTTCTTTGTGTAGAGAATTTAAAAAATGAAAAACTGTTCGTTATATAACTCATCCAGAGTTAAATACTTACACAAACTTGTAGCAGTATTATATACCAAAAGAAAGCTTGTTCATTCAGCTTTCCGAAAATGGGAAGTAAATGGCATATTTCATGGTCATAGTGTCTTAATGTGTTCCTTCATTCTACTTCTTTATTTAGCTGCGGCAGTGGCGTATTGGTTAGCATGTCTGACTTCGAATCCGGAGATCACGGGTTCGAGTCCGGTCGCGGTACGATGTCATACCCTATACATGAGTTGTCAGTCTCGTGGTAGGGTATTATAGTAGGAAGAGCTGGATGTCGTATATACATTGTATAACCTAAATGTGTGTTGAATGCGACGTTAAACCCAATTAAAACAAACAAACTTTTTTTATTTTCATATTTCATAGTATTGATTTTAACATATCCCACATCCTAGATTGGCTCTATATGTTCTTTTTTTAATTTTGGACCTTAAAGAGAATTCAAACATATAACTTTTATGATCTGAGAATTCTGAGAGGCAAAATAAAGAATGATTTGCTAGAATGATACAGCAGTCTGCAACAGTACTGCCCTACTGCCGAAAATTCTGGCAGTAGGGCTGTACTGCTGTACTGCCGAAAATTCTGGCAGTAGGGCTGTACTGCTGTACTGCCGAAAAGTCTGGCAGTAGGGCTGTACTGCTGGCAGTAGGGCTGTACTGCTGTACTGCCGAAAATTCTGGCAGTAGGGCTGTACTGCTGTACTGCTGTACTGCTGTTACTGCTGTCTTCACATACATCTGGATCCGCCCATGTGTAAGGTTGTATGTAGTACTGTTGACACAGATGACCAACCGTATAAGCTGTGTGTTCTGTGTGAGATGGGCTTACGACCATTTTGCAATGTCATGCAAGTTTTTTGATTTTTAAGTTTCAAACGCTTACTTATGAGATGAAAAAGTTTTTCTATATTAAGACCACTCTTCTTTTAAGACCATTGATTATGATGTCCCTAATAGTGGAACTGTACTACATCATCTTTTTCTTGGAAGGGTTTAAAATTATAAACAAAAATAAATGTCATTAAATGCTTTAAATCGATGGTATAACTTTATATAAATAAGGTGCAGCTGCTCAAAAGCACCATTGTTAAAACGTATTGATCAAATATCAAGCAACATATTTTATTCTAAATGAATCTAGATATTCTATTCTTGACAATTCAGGGTAAATTTTTTACAAATAAGGATATGCGTTTGTGCAAACATTAGAACAAACCAATCAATTCTGTCATAAAGGTAGGGCCTTATTTGAAATTAAGGTTGTGTTGATTATTTTAACTAAGGTTGTATTATTACTGATGTGATCAATCTTGCGTATAGATCTGCTTGCTGTGACAAACGCACGCCAACTCTTCTTGTCTATCTTGAAGTTAAAAGTGAGACTTAACTTGCTTCAAGCCCAATATGAAATGGTTTTGTTAATATTTTAACAAAAATCATCGAGAATAATCTGTTGGCTTCTTTGGGTCCTTAGAACCCCCTCTCACACTTTGACTCTTACCACCCTTGACATGTATGTTATTATTATAATTATTAGGTTGCTATGGTAACCCTATTGATGATGTGGTAGATGAATATGAATATGAGAAACAGAAAAGTTGGATTGAAGATCACATGTAAGTAAATGTAGTAGTAATGTTACAAAGAGCATTGAATGCATAATTATACCCCCGCTTCGAAGAAGTGGGGGGTATACTGTTTTACCCTTGTCCGTCCGTCCGTCCGTTACAAAATTTCCGTTGCAGATTTTTTCAGCAACTATAACATGCAGCAGCCTAATACTTTGCATATTGCTTCATCCCATAGTCCCATGTGGTGTAAAGCGATTTCATGCTCCTTGCTCATCTACTTCCTGTTTCTCACAGCGGGGGTATCACTAGTGAGCATTTGCTCACAGATTTACTTGTTTTAATTATTTTGAAAAACTTATGAACTTTATTACGGTTGAGTCCTAGCAGATAATATACATTAAAATGCAAACATCATATAAAGATATGAATAAATATTACAGCTTGAAACCAATAGATTACTTTTTATTACAGCCGGGTACCAATCAATTATTAGTTAATTAAGCTGGATATCAATTTATTTTTATTATATAACAGCTGGATACCAATCTATAATTATTACATTTCAGCTGGGTATTTATTTATAAATAAAGATGGGTACCTATCTATTATTAGTAAATTACTTCTGGGTACCAAATTTTTTATTTATAAATTACAGCTGGGTACCTATCTATTATTAGTAAATTACAGCTGGGTTCCAATCTATTATTAAATACACAACAGCTGGGTACCAATCTATTACTGTTATATGATAGCTGGGTATGAATCTATCATTATTATATTATGACCGGGTACCAATATATTATTACTATATTACAGCTGGGTACCAATCGTTGGTAGTATTGCTTTTTTGGTGTTGATTATATGTTTATGTACGTGTTGTTGTTGTGGATGCTGTGCTTGCTGTCGTTCTAAACCATCCACAGTTATTGTACAAGGAGGACACACTATGGGTAAGTTACATCAACATAGTTTTATCTTAATAAATAAACTCACTTTTCCTGTAAGTAGTAACAAGTGTGGTCAAACATTGCACATGGATAAACTATTCTCAATGGACTATATTGGGAATTCAAATATTTGGGTTATTCTCTGTGAAACAAAAGTTTTACAGTTACAATGAAAAAAACATATACAAAGAACAATAGAATTGATTGGTGTTTCATGCTTTTCTGCAATAATGTGGAAAAAATGTGCAGATAAAAAAAGTTAGTACCCCCTGTGCTCAGATGGAAAAAGTTTTCACCACCAGTGGGCTGAGGAAGAAAGTTTTTACTGCCAGTGAACAGATGGAAAAACCCATAAATTGGAATTGTGAATGTAGTTATCAGATGGTAACATCTCTTTGTTGTCATACTAAGTATTTCATGCATGTACAATACTCTACTACAAAGTACATACTATGACCATATCTAGCATATTAGTACATTATTAGGTTTCATTTACACACGTGATAATGTATACACTTGTACATCATCAGACATACTATGCAGTGGATACAAAGGAGTGACGTCATAAGAGTGGTTTAAAGTTTCAAAATTATTTTAAAGCTATCTATACCCTGTACATGAAATAACTTGTGAATAACAATGAATATTTTTTATTAACACTAACTTCAATGACTTTTGGTATAGGTTATTCAAAGTGTATCTATATAGTGTGACTTGGTAAACTAAACATCACAGGTTCCAGACAATACGGAAAATTTGTGTCTGTGCCTGTGCTTAACATCATACCTATTTATAAGTGTTTTGGAATGACCTTTCTTGATGGCATCAAAGTATTCAAAGATAAATACTAATATTATTTGGTTTTAATTAAAGATCATTCTTGTTAATATGAGCAGTAGTCCTGTGGTAGAACAACCACTTAGGGATTGAGAGGTTCAGGGTTACTCCATTAGGAACACTGCTAATATCCTTGAGCAAGAAATTTACCTACGATTGCTTCACTCCACCCTGGTGTAAATGGGTACCTGCAAGGTTGGTATAATTCTGTTGTGCCAATTTGTTGGCTGCACTAAGCACTAAGGAGTAAAAGACATCCTAGGGAGATTGATAGATTGATACAAAAAAACCTGATGAACAGGCGTTATAGCTTTAAAGTCAGTGAACATGCATAAGCATGAAACTTGGACCATAAAATGCCATTACGTTTTTATAATACATGATAATTATGTGATATAAATACTGTCTTTAATATTTTCCTTATTTGTATTTGCCAATCAGAATGTATAATAAATTGATAAAGGTCCAAGTACTTCCTTATTTACTGAAGGAAGTAGATGACTGGCAAGTAGATGCCATAGATAACATTCTACATACAGTTGTAGTGTTATCATTTTCTTTTTATCATTCTGTTAAGTGATAGAATAATTGATATAGGTCTTGTTAGGACAATGTCTTGAACAAGCTGCACTAGGAAGTAGCTACATAAAGCTAGCCATTTTTGTGCGAAGATTTTACCAGCAAACTGAGATAGCAGTTTCAATCACTGGCGGCCGGCACGGTCCCAAAGCAAACACTATATTATAGTGTTTGCTTTGGGACCGTTGCATCCAGGGCGCGCGATTGCGCGAATCCCGCTGTTTTTAATCTCAATCCCGCAAATTTAAATTTTCGTGGGTGGCAACTCCCGCACAATCAGAAATGATCTCCCGCTATACATAGGTTCGTACGCAACTAAATTGCATTTCAGAAGAAAACAATCCTCTGGGAAATACTTGCAAATGATCAGTTCCGAAAATCCATTCGATCTCTACCGTCTACCTGGGAAATTCCCGAATGACGTAATTGTAGCTAGTCTGGTTCACTGTCTTCTTTACTCACGGAAATACCCTAGATCTAGAGAAAGTAACTCAGTCTGTAAAATGACGTCATTCATCGGGTAGAGGGATATGTGCTATTGAGCGATATCCCGGCCATGTGAACATGTGGCTTATATCGTGTAAACATTTCAAACGCGGTATAGTTTTGAAGTAAGATAAATTCTGTTTTGGATTATGTCACATAAACGGATAACAGACTTTTATCAAGTCGGGTACAGAGATCGACCCGCAGCCATGTACTTCTTCTATATGGAATAGCGGATGCATGAAGCTTCGTCTCCGTGTGGGAGCAGCCCCGTCACGAAAAAAACCGCAAAACGTTCGAACCGAATTTTCAGGAATCGTGAAAAAAGACTTACTCTTGGCTAAATTACGAGCATGGTTTGGGTATGTTTTGTGAGCTTTGTTTAAAATCGCGTAAGAAAAAAAAAGTTTACAGCCGGGTGTACTTATTATAGAACATCAACACTCACGAGACACTAGAATCACACAATCATTGTTGTGCACTCCAACTTTTCACTCCCCCCTTTTTGAAAATCGGTGGGGGATCTCCCCCTCTCTGGGTTCATCCTGGATGCAACACTGTATAATAATTATATACATATGTATTTATAGTGCTTTTACTTCGGGACCTCACGGGTGCCTGTGGTTTCAAATTTGTAGATTCATTTGAAATGTATTCAGCTTACAAGAGTCTATCATGCTGGTTAATGCCACAAGTGAGTTTCATCTCTTGTTCTAAGACATTTAACTTGATGGTAACAAAGTGCTGGTTATAGAAACACCAAGTAGAGATATCCGTGTTCAGATGGCTTCTGATAAATCTTTTTAGTAGTACATTGTATAACAACTGGTAGCTTGTCTCTTACTTGTTGGTTATGTGTTTGTCACTCCATCTGGTCATGGGTTTGACTACCATGAGGGGCATTCATACATTTGTGGAATTTGGTCCATAAAACCTTGTCTTTCCCTCTATCTAGTTAGGCAATTATCACCAATTATGGAAGGTTTGTGCTTAGTATTGGATAAAAGTTCGAGGGAAGAGATCTAAATCTCTCTAGGAAAAGTGATCAGAATGACTTACTAGTCACCACTGTGATTTGATTGTAAAAATTGCCGAAAAGTAGCGTAAAGTAAAAATTGCCCAAAAGTAGCGTAGAGTTAAAATTGCCCAAAAGTAGCATAAAGTAAAAATTGCCCAAAAGTAGCATAAAGTAAAATTTGCCCAAAAGTAGCGTAAAGTAAAATTTGCCCAAAAGTAGCGTAAAGTAAAAATTGCCCAAAAGTAGCATAAAGTAAAAATTGCTCAAAAGTAGTGTAAAGTAAAATTTGCCCAAAAGTAGCGTAAAGTAAAATTTGCCCAAAAGTAGCGTAAAGTAAAAATTGCCCAAAAGTAGTGTAAAGTAAAATTTGCCCAAAAGTAGCTTAAAGATCCATTGAAACTAAGCAAAATATGAAAGTGTCATAAAACACAATGAAGACTACAAAAATGCAAAATAGCAGTGTAAAACATAAAGAAAGCAAACCAGTATTTTTTCTATATTTGGTTTATATACTAGGACGAAAAAGAAACGCCGGGTAACCTATAATAATTGTTTTAAGGGATAAATTGTATTATTGGATTATTATATTTATTTTTGTATGAAATGTCATCTGTATGGAACCAGCTGTTGAAGTTTCAATCGATTTCCGATGCTGATTATGTGAAAAAATACCCCCTTTTAACGATGACCCTTCTTGTTTTGCGAAACACGGCCGGACATGTGTTGCATATTTTATGTACCCGGCGTTTCTTTTTCGTCCTAGTATATAACACCTTCTCGTTATATGCCAGCCAGCTCCCCTGCCCAAGTTTTCCTTGACCATTTATTATAACAAGTATTCACCTCTCCTTCCTCAAGATCAAAAAGTTCTCCATGTACAGTGTTTATTTTCACTCTGTGATTTCTCTGTAATACTTGAGGAATGGGCAAAAAATGCTATAAAAAAGTGTAAGTTTTAGGACACTCCAACAGGGGAATTTTTTTACTTGGGAAGCGGGGAAATTAATACTTTTTGGAGAGGGGAATGGGCCCAATTTCATCCCCAAAATGGCCTGAAACCCTCCCCACTGATGTACCTTATTAATGGACAAGAATACATTTTTGTTGAATTATTATGGAAGGGTATAGCAAGCCCCAAAGAGGCTTGAACCAGTTACCCTTTCTGTACTTTAAGTCTACTGTGCAATGAACTTGGGTTTCAAACTATATTATAACTGTTACTATTATATTGTATATTCCAGGTACAAGTGTTGCAGTATCAAATACAACAGTAATGCCATCTAACCCTCATCATGTTGGCTATGATCAGTAAAACAATAACACCGGGATGAAGAGGTGTTTAATATCCTGGCATGAAGACAATATTTCTTACAGACAGGGGGTCAAATTTTGATTTAAATTTTGAATTTAGGAAGCAGATCTTGACTGTAGAATCATAATTTTATATAGAACCAGACTTAAATCAATATATAACTGAAAGAAAGTCTGGAAAAATATGTAATTTCCAAAACTCCAGAAAAAATTTATCATGTAAAAAAATCTAGGAAAAATGAACAAATTAAACATTTCTGGAAAATAATATTAAATTAAAACATTTGTGGGAAAAATTTCATTGACTAATGTACTCATCCTGCACTTCAAAGAGTAAAATGACAGTAGACCATGACATTGTATGACACCTTTATTAATTGCTCTCCTAAAGCTTCTTTACATTGTAATTAATTGAATTGCAATCCCTTACAAGTTTAAGTTTGAGGAATGATTAATTTTATTGTTTTATTTTTTATTCATTCTTGATGCAATGAAAACAAACAAAATATTAGTAAATGTGGTATTTATGTATTAAGAACAGTAAATTCAATTTAATTTCGAGTTAAAGCAAAAGTTATGTCAACCTCTCAAACTATGGTTAGTCTTGATGTGTGAAGGAACTTTTAGAGAGCAGTGTATTATATAATGTAAATGTTTGATACTTGTATACCAAGATACATATCTGGAATTTTATTTTCATTTTAAAATACTAATGTTTTTTATCTTTCTTTAATAGATCAAAGTTCAGAGTCAAGCAGTATTAACAATGATGCATGACAATTGGGTGGGAAGTTGGGACATCATTGCATTTATTTAATTGAAGTAATATTTAGATCTGAATTTGTAGTTTGTTTTTTTATTGTTTTTTTGAGATTCTTCAAAATTTTATAGTGAAACCATGCTTATTTTTTATTAAAAAAAGAAAAATCATAATCATTCCTAATTTAAATGTAACTATTATGAATCATGATTGTACTTACTTTTTAAATACAATTTCAATTTCAGTTTTTGCTTTTGAACTTCAATAATAATTTGTGTTTTTAAATGTTTATTTTTTATTATTTTCTGTCCATATCCATGTGGAAATTGTCAAATGTTTATAGAGTTGTATTTTGTATATTCTATTCCTGCATATATTTTAAAGTATCATAGGCCTGTACTATCAACAGTACTGTCTTAAGACATATTTTCATATTTTAAACCATACTATATTGTATGGATATACTATCATCAGAATTTTGATATTATTCTACCCAGTACTTAAATTAGTAGTGTTATACAAGATGTACTTTAAAAGATTTTAGAGATCATCAGTGTTATTGACTGTTTAGGGGCCAAATCGGGACCGATAATCTTGTTTTGTTCTTAAATTGAAAATTCTAAATAATTATGTTCCTTTCAAATTGTGCATTTAGTGAAGTATGTGTATTAGCTTTTCAGTAAACTTTCATGGTTATTTAAATCAATTGACTTTTTAATGTTATAATAGAGTGTAAGTTATATGCACAATTTTATAGCTCTACAGTACCCTGTGATTAGGACATTTTTAATCGTTATTTTCGTCTTTAGTCATAAAAGAACCAAATATGAGGTAATTGTTGTGGAAGATAGAATATCTAAAATTATTATCTAATTATCTATGTATTTTATTGGAAATGTTGGTTTTTCTAATCTTGATACGTTTACATCTCAAAAATGTACTTAATCTAATGATCTAATTGTAACATTTCTCAGAGCCTTATGATGTTTGAATGTACTGCAGTGTTGTATATAGATATTATATGTGCTTTTTGATATTACATGTTTTTGAGATTGGATTTTTTGAAAATATTTTACTTGTTTTAACCTCCATTTTCTTGTTTCTTGTTCATTTCTTGTTTCATTTACTTTGTTGTGATCATCAGGATAAGTTAAGATGGCCAATAGTTAAGAAAAACAATATAAGGTGTGTCACGAATGTTTGTTTGTATTGACAAGGGGAGATCACTGACTTCTTCTTAGCCTTATTTACTTTAATGAATATTATTTATTATGAATTTCGATGTAAAAAGATAGTTTTGGTCAAGATATCAAAAGCAATGATGCTAAATCCAGGTTTAATGTGAATTTCTCATGTTGATAGAGAGGGAAAAAATCGGACTTCAATTTTCAATATAGGTAACGAAATGTGGATGGATAGTCAAGTCACAGAGAAATGACTGTTTTATGTTTTTGCATTTTCTTGTGTGTTTTTTAGCAGTTCACTACAATTTTCTTTAAATAAGTATATTACTTTTTAGCTTTTTTATTTTATGGTTTATTTTTTCATTTTCTATAAACCTCAAAAAGATTTTTGTCTATTCAGAAAACCCAAGATTTCTTTTTGATTTAGGCTTTTAAATTTCTAGTTTGTAGATTATCTGATGTCACCAATATTTGCCTTGTTGTTTTACATAAGATAAATATCAAGTATATTATCATTGTACCAATGCTAAGAACTTACATTATGCCTGATACAATTGTCTTTGAATTTATTTTTCTTGAAAAGTAATGGTAAATCAAGGGAGATTTATTTTTAATCAATAATTTCCATACTTTGGCATATAATTGATGTAACTTTGGTGTTCTAGCTTAGATAAATAGAATTATTTCTGTATAAAATATAAATTAATATAAAATCCTAATACATGTATTAATAATAAATTTTAAACATCATAGATTTATGTCATTGATATTATATATTCTAAGAATAATAAAAAAAAGGCTTGAAAATCCCTTATTCCCTTAGTGGTTCTTTTAGTACTACATTGTTTATAAGTTGTGTTTACTAGAAACCATTTCTTATTTCAAATTATTACAACTCTTGCTTATTTCAGTTTCGATCTAATTTCAATATTTCAATATCATGTCTACTGTACTATGCAATGTATGTTTTATTCAACTATATACTATGCAATGTTTGTCGTGTATACTAGTAATTTCACTAAAGGTGATATCAGTATTGCAAATTTTATTCTACTGTCAGTGGCACATACATTTAGCCCACTGAATTAAACACTTGATATTTGTTTGATTATTCCTGTACATAAATGCAGATACCCTTATTATCAGTGATAAGAACAGGAGTACTGTAGTTAGTATTTAAATTAGCAGGGTTAATAAATGTGTCTCTGACAGTTGAATAAAATTTTACATTAGTAGGTTAACTCTCTGTTCCTGGGGTTCTTTCTAGGATGGCTAAGGATACCATATATTACGAACCATCTAGCGAGAGTGAGTTATGACCATTTTGCCTTAAATCTTTGAAATGTTTATCATACAATCTGTTAGCTGTTACCATTAGCTTAGGGATATTAAAGGTTGAGCAGGTTAAGATTCAATATGATGTGAGCGGTCATTATAGAGGATTTCCAAATAACAGTATGCTTAAAAAATGGTAGCAGTTACCTAACTTAAAATAGACATTGTTTACTTTCCACACAGTGAAAACTGCCATAACCTATCAATTAGGAGTAGTAACCTTCATAAATATTTTCATTTTTCATCAAAGCTTTCATTATAGACACCTTTGATGTGTGGTTGTCTGTTTATAATTTTTTGCAGTGCTAATATTGTCTCATATTTGTTTTTGTTCATAAGTTTTGAACTGGCACTCAATTTCCTTTAGAAATTGTGACAAGTTTTTGTTAAAAAATGTTTCTAATATGACTTATTAGTGTTAAGCATTTTACTAAATAACCAATTGAACTTTCTTTTAGTTCTAAAAGATCAACGTAACTATCTGAATATGAATCAAGTGCCAAGTTAATGCTTATTGAACATAAAAATATATACATCACATCTATTTAGATTTTGATAATAAACATTATATTCAAGTAGATTATTTTGTTTCTTGTGTAATTTCCCTTCATTACATACAGCAAGTATCTGCTTGGTTAGCTCAGTTGGTAGTGCACAAGTGTACTGATAGAGTCTTTGTAGATACGATTCCTGGCAGGGTATACTTTTGTAGAGCTTGGTGATGAAATATTTCTACTACCATTCACCCTCCTACCACTGGTTAGAGCATGTAGAGCAGTTGTCAGTCACGGAGGGAAGTATGACCCTTGTTACTGTTAATAGTTATATCCAGAGATTAATCCTTACTTGAAAAGGTAAGTTGACTGACTGTTGTAATATGACATATTTAATGTGTTGCTGTGGCATTAATTCTTCCCTAAAAAGACTACAGCATCCTTCAAGAAACTGAGCACAATCGTGCATACTGCAAGTAATTTATAGAAACTGTCTGGTGTAACATAGTAAGAAACACATGTTTATTCATTAATTCTGAGTTTGAAATTTATTCAGATGACTTTGCTTCTTATTAATTGATTATTGTGAATTGTTATATCCTGAATATTGATTTTGCCCTATTGTTTTGGAGGGGACTTTATATTTTAATGCCAGCTGCATGAGGGTATCCCTACTTAGTGCTTTTAAAAAGAGCTAATTGTGTTAGCCAAGTCTTATGCATGGTCTTGTTTCTAGATAGCAAAACTAAGATCTCGAAGTATAATTATGCTACATAGTTACCTGACCTTGTATTGGAAATCTCTGAGAAGCAATATGGTGACATCCTTCTAGGGACTGGCTTCTGATGTCTCACAAGATTTGACAGTCTATACATCGTTTAAGTTTACTTGGCTCCAGTTTCACAAACAAACTTAAGTACAAACTCAATAACAGACTCAAGTGTTTTTGGCCTCTAAATTGCATGTAAATGTAGTTGGAATGGCTGTTATTAAGTAATCATGATAATGAAAATATATAGAATGTATCAACATAAAATATCCTGGGCTTTATTATAAACTTTAAGTTACAAACTCAATTTTCAATTGAGACTTTGAGAACAGTTTAACAGACTCAATCCAAACATGTAAGTCAGATTTATTTTATATGATATAGCTTTTAAACCACTATTGTGGTTTCTAATGATACTTCATTTGTGGTAAGATTGATTAAATAAGTAATATTAATGATGAAAACATAGATTGAGTTTCAGTACAAACTTGAGTTTTTTTTGTGAAACTGTTGCCTGAAGTTCAATCTGTAGAGTCCAAGTGACCACAGGCTGGCGGTGTCCCACAATTTTTTTAAACACATATTTTTGGACAGCCTGTGGTCGTGACAATATTTAATCAGATTTTCGTTGTTGTATAGTCCCTCATAACTTCACCTTTTTAGAATTGAAGTTAAAAGGTTTTGACTCAACTAAGTTCAATATTATTAATCCGATATATTGGGCTATATAACAATCAACGGGTCGATAGCGCAGTTGGTAGCGCGCCGGGATTTGGAATCTCGTGCCGGAAGGGGTGCGGGTTCGAATCCCACCCGGGGAGGTTATACCCTTCCATGAAAATTTGACAATAATGTTGATTTTCCTCCATTGATTAGATAATATGGAGAAGTTTCTGGCCTTGTGGAAGGGGAGTTGAGTACTGGTTATAGACAATGGTCCAGGAAAGCTAGGTTAGGTGCGCTGGACGCCGTAAAATGACCTAAATTGTGTTGACACGGTGTTAACTCCAATAAATAAATAAATAACAATCAAGGAAATGAAAACAGTAATTAATTTTCATCTACGTCTAGTTTTGTCCTACAAAAACCCTGGCCTTTTTCTCAGGCTTGGTACCAAGACCTTTGGTTATCTTAGGTTAGGCAGTTTTAGTGAAATATAGCATGTAATTTTGATTTTGCTGAAAAAGCACAAATGTATCAATCAATTGAGTGTGACAGATTGAATAATGATCCTCAATAATATTAATTATAATAATAATAATAATAACGACTTTATTTATAGTGGATAACATATTTGGTGTAAACCAATTTTCAATATGGTCCACACGTATTTGTCCATGTTCTGCATCCCTGGCCTGCACTAGGAGGGTCATTGTTCTGAATAAAGTTAGCACCACTTTTTGTTCAGCTAATTCTGTTGTTGTGGGAGTTGAAGTTTTCTTTGATTTTTGAATCTGGGTGAAACTAGAGGTGCTTAGTTGTTTTGAGTCTGAAGTAATAACTTTTTTTGACAAATGATTAAATCACTTTAACTGATGAAAATATTGAAGGGCTGAGCACCCCCTAGCCATCGCCCTGTTCCTACAGGCTTGCAATAGCAACCAGATTAATAAATAACACATAAAAAACAAACAAGTCAATATATATAATCTATGATCACTTTATTTAAATACTAAAAGCAGACACACTGTGACCTAGAAAAAAAACAACAACACATGACAAAAATACTGATAAAAAGACTTCAAGTTAAAATATAAATATTACATCACTAAATGCATGTGATTTAATGTAAAGGTCGAGCTAATATACATAGAATAGACACCATATTTTACTGACGCGAGCATGTGGAGCTTGTACTTATTAACCAGAGGCCGATAAATACATTACACTGTGGCTAAATGAATGACATTGTCGGTTATCCCACGATACATTACACCGCTATGCTGCGTTATGTACCATGGGCCATTTGGTTAGAAAATATCGTAATCATGAATAATTAATGAGGCAGTTTCATTGGTTCCGCAAGGAAACCACTGCGGAAAACTAGCCAATGAAATTGCGCAAACATTTTTTGAAAATAAACATGTGTGTTGGTTTCTATTTTTAGTGGAAAAAAAAACCAATAGACGTCATTCTTATTGAAAAGTATTTAAATGTAAGACGCGATTTCATTGGAAGAAGATTTGTCTCCCTGCCTCATGCATATTCACGAAAATGAGATTTTGTCAGTCAAATAGCCCACTGTACATATGGAGTGTAACGGAAGAAAGTACTGTGGTTGCTAACGATCACTGAATGAATGAATGCAATATTTTATGATGTATTGTATAAATTTAATTTGTCTCGGGTAAATTTGTACAAATTTCTATAAAGTTAATGTACTAACAATTGCATGTATAACTCACATAAAATGTTAAATCACCAAGTAAATAAAAGTGTTATAATAATATTCCAATAGAAGGACCATCAAAATGGATGGTCTTAATAGAGGAGCGAGCTTGATATAGGGTCCAATTTCTCCTCAAATTATTAACATTTGGGATTTATTAATAGTACAAAAAACAAGATATTGCAATAACCACAATGGTCTATATAGGGAAACTTCACTGTGAAAATTTATGAAGGCAAGTTATCATTAAGTCTAGATATATTTTTCTTATCATGTTAACTTTCATTATACAGGAAATACTATTATATAAATTTCTATTTTCAATTAATATTATTAAAATCAGAGTACATATATCCGAACTAATCATATTCTAAAACAAACATACATGGTTGGTAGGAAGTCAAAACTTCATACATCTTACTTAAAATTACTTGAGTTGTGAAATGTTGAGCTCTCAGCCAACCACACATGATTTTACATAATTATTTAAATAATACAGTCTAATATAACTAACCTGATACATTTGACCCCTTATATAGCTGACCCCTTATACAGCTGACCCCATATATAGCAGACCCCTTACACAGCTAAAATTCTTGTAATTACAAATGTATATAACCCTTTATTACAACATTGTAGCTCGAGTTGTTAGCAAACCCTAATACATATGGGCGCATACTAATTTAAGTACTCAGACCTTAATTTGATAAGCAGACCCTTATTTGTTTGATAAGCAGACTCTTTAAATTTGTATAGGCAAACCCTACTTGTATAAACAGACTCTAATTTGTACAAAAAATTGGGATAATAAATTACCTAGGCAACAAAATAATCATACATTAAACAATCAAATTTTTCATCATTTAAATCAAGTCCTGTAAAAAATGTCATTCTGGCATGTTGTGGCAGGGTGAGAGCCAGTGAACCAGACTTCTGTTCTTGTGTTGACTACCTTGACTGGTTTCATTCAGGGGTAGTGAGCTCAGAGGTTTTAGGGTATATTAATAGCAACATCCACAGCCATTATTGTCATATCAGGTCAGTCTTATATGACTATATTATAGACAATTAGTACAAGTTAATTGTTAAGCTATCCTAAATTCAAGCTCAACAATTTAAAACTATCTAAAAATATAACAATGAAAAAATTGTATTAAAATATACCTAGAAAAATGAATACATAAGTAAAATGTAATATACATGTATATAAAATGAAATGAAAGAGACATTACTATAATTGTACCAGTACATGAAAGCATGATAAATATAATAAAAATATGGTATGAATAAAAACCATCAATGTTATCATATGAAAAAATGCAATAAAAACAACACTTTAGTAATATACATGTATGTACATAAAATAAAACCAGTTGATGTAAAATTCGACACTACATAAATATTGTATTCAATTAACAAACAACAAACAATGAATTACAATAATTTAAAACATGATCTTGGTGTGATCACAGTCTGACCCACGTCTAATCCAAATATGCCCATTTTTTATTACATGTTAGTATGATCATATATCAAATTTAGATTGAAAACAAAGCATGAACAATAGATTTAAGAGTAAGTAACTTAAAAGTATCCTGAATGAAGTCTCCCTAAGGCCACAACAAGTTGATGATATGTTCCACGGATTTTTCTAGAAAAAAATGGGGCGAGCGAGCGAAGAAATTTTTTTTAAAAAAAATCCTAATTCAGTTGCTTTATATAGCGGTTTGACCAATTTTTTAGGAGCGAGCGAGGAAATAAAAATTTTTTTTTTTGTAAAAACCATCAAAATTAAGGTGCGAGCGAATCCATAGAACATATAATCAATTTGCTGTGGCCTAAGTTTCTTATAAAAAAATTTAGCAAGGCTGTATGGTTGCTATACCCCTACCTATCATTTTCTAAACTGAAACTCGAATAAACTTGGACGCTTAATATGCAGACCACAGTGTAAGAACCCTAGCTCCTCTTGCCTTCAGGAAGTAGAGCTAAAAACTATAAAAATCTAAGACAAATAAAACATAAATATATGGATTGTTAATAGAGAATATATTGAGCAAAATACACTACAAAATAAAATATACTCAGATAATAATGTATGAATAGCTAAAACAAAGTGAACTTTATAGGGACTTGATTCATCAGTTGTCATTTTTTCTACAACCTTTTTACCGGGATGTTATCAGTCCTTCCTTTATAACTGATCTACATTTTCCAGGATTTAATTTAAAATCTTTAACATTAATGATATGACATGACTTACATACCCTTAAACCTAAAAAACAACATCTATTCCATAGAAATATATATGGTTCAGAAGCTATCCGTAATTGGCTTAGCACCAGAGAACTCCAATATACAAAGACAGTGTTCTCATATGCAAAGAAAGGGTCCTCGAATGTTGCAGTGTCTTCATATACAAAGACAAGTGTTCTCGAATACATAAACAGTCTCTTCATATTTAAGAGACGGCTACAAAGCTAATTCTAAAGTACAAAGCCAGTTTTAATCAACCTAATAGAAATGTATAACAACTATAAATATGTAAGATACAACTTCTAGCATACACAAACAAGAACAGTCCACGGACAGCGCACTCAACTATTCGGGGTGTTTGTGTAAACAACAGCAACATCCAGTCAAAATTCATGCTAGAGTTATGCAACTTGGTATTTGACCTCCAATGGTAACCCTGTAGACATGCGTGAATTTCAAGTGAATCCCTTCAGTAGTTTCAAAGACAAAATTTCGCACCAAAAAACTTAACAAAGAATTTTTTAAGTATAAAAGGGTCATAATCCAGTCAAAAGTCATGCTAGAGTTATGCAACTTGGTATTTGACCTATGATGGTAACTCCATAGACATGTGTGAATCCCTTCAGTAGTTTGAAAGATATAAAAATGTTGCACCTAAAAACTTAACCAAGAAGTGTTACGCCTCTGACCCCACGGCCGATGCACAACTGATTAGTCAAGCTAAAATCAAATAACTTAATTTAAAGACAGAGCAATAACAGAAAGGTTTTAAGTGGGGTTTTTTACATCCCTATTCTTTAGGTTACAGTGGATTTAGGTTACTTTAACCCATGACTACTAAGGCAGGAAGATATGAATGAATAAAACATAAAATATGAATATCTCAATTCAGCCTTCTTTTATGAAAATATTTTGTTAAGAAAGAAATTATCAAACAAAATAGATCCCATCTTAAATTTGGTTTTGGCACAGTGTAGTTTAATCAATCAATGAAAGAAATTATAAATCTTTTTTAAAACCATCCATCAGACAGAGACACGGCCATACAACATAGGCCTTATATTTTAAACCAACAACAAAACAATAAAACACAAACAACTTGAGCAAAATAAAAGTGATTTTTAAAATGAGACAAGAGCTGGGTAAGACAACGCGCTTGACTTTTCTCAGTTCTTAGGAATTGGTGTTAAGGGTTTTGATAGTAAGGTGGAAGTAGTGATGACGAATAAGTATTCCAAGTTTGAGTTGAATATCTTTGATAGTATTGAAGTTTGTAAAAACTTTAACCTTGATTGTGGATGTTTTCTAAGTAAAAAACATGAGATACAAAAACTATGAATAAATGAACAACAATAATTGCAATATCAAACAATCTCTTCTATCATAACTATACTGGGTCCAAAAGTTTCTAAACAAATTTTTTCTTTTCATATTTTCTCTGAAATGGAACTTTTGTAAAGAATTTATTAAGTATATAATAAAAGTCATTTTCAGTAAAACTACATTTTAACAATAATGGGAGATAACATGAAAACATACAATTGAGGGTTCATGTTAAAATGTATATTAGTAATGAAACTAACAACAACATGTGAAGTATCTATGTATATTTTAAAACACTAAAATCTAAAATTTGTAAAGAATCTTTTCGACCCAAGTGTACATTGGACTACCTATACATAAAATTAGGGTCATTCCAGCCGAGACAAACAGAAAGTTTTGGGATAACCCTCTTAGATCTGTCTGAATGTAGATCTTAGAGGGTGAACTCAGAAAAGTTCCAAACTTTGGTTGATTTCAGCTGTAATTACCAAATATGAGATGTTCTAAATGGATGAAAATAAAAAAAATCATTACAAATATAATTATATATTACAAATATCACTATTTTAATAGAATGCAAGCAGCTCATAAAGAAACCCAATTTTACACACATAAAAATGAAGACATACAAGGAACCTACACACAAAATGATTATAATACGTAAAATACTTCAATAAATGGAATACCCAACAACTTATGTATTCTCCTATCAAATATATTATACAATGGATGAGTATAGTAAAATAGACAAGCTCACCAAGATTATCTATTAAATATATAGTAGTTTTCAATACACCATATATATGATCTACCCCCCCCCAAAGTTTTTGGAAAAAAATAATGACTTATGACTCACAAAGTCCCATATAAGTGGCTGGCTGACCTTACTCACTTTTATTAACTACAAATGTATTATTGACTGTAACTCATTTACAAGACAACTGGTTATGTGGAGAAAAATTTGACCAGTTCATGGGCTTAGCCCACAACGGTCGTAACTCGAGTTAAAAAGAGTGAGTTCCGACTGTTTTGCGCTAAGTCCACGAATTGTGACTCAAGTTTTAATAAAACTATAACAGGCATACTTAATCCATCTGATAAACTAGGTACATGTGTACTTAACAACTTAAAATCCATTTAAAAACATGTATTGGTTTTGTTTCGAAATAGCTTTCTTACATAAACGAAACAAATCTACAGCGTCTACAATTTCTGGAGAAGGAAGATTTAACACAATTCTAAGAAAATAAAGTAAAAACAATATTAACAAAAAATAAATTATAATAAAAATATGAAAAGAGCAACAATCAATATACAACAGCAGTTTAGAAGTCAATTTAGCACAAATATAGAGATATATACTATAGAAATATAGTAGACCTTTCTATTAAAGATTCTAATGACAAAATATTATTTAAGTCTAGAACAGTCAACACTAATTTAATGTTCAATACTTTTTCATTATTAAATCTGTAAGTCAAATGTGCTGTGATAAATCCATGATTTAGACTTACAATACCATTTGTTGTAAGATATTTTATGAAAGGGTCTACTACTGGCTAGGGGCCAACAATCTTAAACACACAATGTTGCCTTGTATATCCAAAGTATATTGTACTTAAATACTTAATACAGAAATATATTTACAAACTCCATGTCAATTTAATTTTATAAGAAACTTTATCTAATCTGCAATAATGTCAAATCAGGATACAAAATAGACTAGTTCTCTGAGTTTCAAAACCATAACATTCAAGTAATGTCTTAAAGCTTTCATAATTTCAGTGAAATTGTATTAGAAAGAATGTAAAGGAAAATTTTCTTAGCACATACAATGAATATACATGTATAAGTCAAGAGAATAGTATATTATACTGCCTCTCAGCATAACATATTTAGGGTTGCCCGCAAGACTGTAGTGAGTGCATTTCGTAAAAGAGCAAGTCACCACAGTCTTGCGGACAACCCTCAATATATAAGATACAATATAACATACAATGTATATAAATATAACATATATACATTATAACAATTACATTATAAAATATTCTAAAAACTTTCTATACCAAGTAAAAGGACAGACCTATCACCGAAGTAGATATACCCCTAGAAATACTGAACTGTGGTGAGTTTTGACCCAAGTTATAACCCAAAATGATAAGAACTCAAACTTGTTAAATTGACATCACATCAGTGTACAAAAACAATTCAATATATTGCCTCATTAAAATTTTATCTAAAAACCATAAAATCACTTTGTATGTTGGGTTTAGAAGTATCACTAAAAGCATAATACAATAAAACTATACTACCCAACAGTTCATGATTATATTGTATATTAAAAAAGATAGCAATAAAAAATATAAACAGAAGGAAAAAGGTTTCAAATAAAATATAAAATAGAATATCACCAAAGTTAAAATACAACATTATAGTTTATATATAATAAGTTTTATATTAAAATACATTATACATGTATAGTGACATACAATGCCCGTAACAATATAAATCTGTCTACAGTACCATCAGCTTATATCATATTAGTTTAAATTCTATTATTTTTGTCTTCCCAGCATTTTTAAGGTATCAGAAAACAAGAGTAAATAGCCCAGCTAACCCTACAACCAACCTCCTTCACTCATACATAATTAGTAAATTGATATTACTCGAAATGAACAAATCTGTTGTCTTATAATGGATAAAGTTCTTAGTTTAAGAGTCAACATAAAAAATGCCATTAGTATCCTAGGTAAAGACTCAATACAATATATCATAAAAAAACAAACAAAACATAGACAGCAAAAGATAGTTCATTAATGAAATAAATTAACCCGCATTAATGATGTCACAATAATAGAGGTCATTACACAACATTAAACAGAAAACATTTGAGACAAAAGAAAACTAGATCAAATAGTTCATTTTATACAATATCCAGAGTTCAGCACAAATTACTTATAAATGTTGTCTCTCCTTTCCACACAGTATACATTGTAATTTGACAAGTACCAAACTTTACACTGGTATGATACCAATCACAGGTAGGCCTACCATAGGTTAAACAGGTACCTGATGTTACACAGGTATCCGATGTTACACAGGTACCTGACATTACACAGGTACCATACATTACACAGGTACCATACGTCACACAGGTACCATACGTTACACAGGTACCATACGTTACACAGGTACCATACGTTACACAGGTACCATACGTTACACAGGTACCATACATTACACAGGTACCATACATTACACAGGTACCATACGTTACACAGGTACCATACGTTACACAAGTACCATATGTTACACAGGTACCTGACAATACACAGGTACCATATGTTACACAGGTACCATACATTACACAGGTACCATACGTTACACAGATACCATACAATACACAGGTCCCTGACGTTACACATGTACCATACGTTACACAGGTACCTGATGTTACACAGAAGTTACACAGGTACCTGATGTTACACAGAAGTTACACAGGTACCTGACGTTACACAGGTACCATGCCTTATACAGACAATATTATACTTTTTATACTGACCTTACACAAATAGTACCATACTTAACACATATCATACTTTACACAGGTACCATTTTTACACAAGTACCCTACTTTACATGGCATGATATTTTACCCAGGTGCCATTCTTTACACATGCATGATACTTTACACAGGTACCATTACACAAGGTACACAAGTACCCTACTTAACACAGGTACCCTTATTTACAAAGGTATAATACTTTTGAAGGTATGATACCTAACACAGGTAAGCCTACCATATGTTACACAGGTACCCTACTTTACACAGGTACCTGAATTTACAGTGGTACTATATGCTATACAAGAACTATACTGATGCACTGAGCCCTGCTGGAAAAAAGTATAATATCTCTACAATGAAATTTCACAGAAATTAATCCCAACTTGTGCCTGGTTTTTGTCTTATATGAAGGAATGTTTTCATCTCTCCCTTGCCTTTTACACTAATCACTCCTCTATATTCAAATTCAAACTTGTCACCAAGCAGTTTAGCTGTATCTTCAGGCACTTGGGTCCTTTCAGCTACTCCAGTGGAGTACATTCTACTAGAAATGTTCACAGTATCGCCCCAAATGTCATACAGAAGTTTAGTGGTACCTATGACACCAGCTGTAACTTCACCGTAATTATAACCTATATTTAAGATAAAGTCAAAGTTAAATATACTATCATTGAAACGTTTTATAGATAAATGCAGTTCCTCACAGAATTTCATCAAAGCATACAAATGGGCATATTTATGTTTATTCTGGGATCTCGACACTTCGTTCAAACCAGATGCTGCCATAAAAGTGCTACTTATAGTTTTAATCTTTTCAACGTCTTTAAATCGTTCATCGTCCAAAAGTTCTTCATAATCACTTACAAGTTCATTCAAAACACGTATAAATTCTCGACCACCTTCAAACGATTCGTCATAAATTTCATTAAAGTTAACTATAGCAGCAAATATCACACCGACATCTTTGTGATTTCTAGAGTATTTAGAAGTCTTGCGTACAACCTCAGACACATGAGGCGGTATAATGTTATGCAACAGCCAATCAGCTTGATCCTTATTCTCTTGCATAATTTGCTGCAGTTGCCAAGCTTGGGCGTCGCCGTGGTAATTCAAACGATAGCTGATTTCAGATTCTCTATTTAAAAATCCAATCAAAAAGACCAAGAGTAACATATCAAGAATGATCTCAAACTGTAATATATGGACACCAGAAAACAGTGGTATGTATTCTTTATCGACTGTGGCGTTACCTAAGTCAGTTGTTATGGTGCCGGGAGTACTATTGGAGTATACAATATTAGATGTAGTATTGTCCATTAAGTCACCAACATTGAGTTCATCGACACATTTAACCACAGCTATGAGAACAATGAGTACAGCTCCGGCTAGGAAAGCTAGGGTAGATTTCAACCATGCACTTAGTGTAGTAAAGTTGGTAAAATGTAGAAGGGACACCACAATACAGAAACAGAAGAATCTGTCATTCCATGGAGCGGACATCACCATAAAACAGGAGAAATTGCTGAATACAGCTAACAATGGTATACTTGCAACAACAGCTCCGAGGATGTTACGGAAATACCATCCTGATGTGATGTGAATCATTTTCAGCCAATTTCCGCCATCTTTGCTTTCAGAATATTTTATGGTGAGAGCTCCACGAATCAGGTTCAATGTTTCAAGAACGAATGAAATTCCAAAGAATATCAGCCAAGGTAAGTCTCTATTAAATACAACGAAGCAGAATATAGAAATAATTGTGAATACAAGAAAAGAGACAAGAATTTCCAGAAATGAGTGATATTTTGGGGCCGAGAGAGTGTGCTGATTATGTTGATCCTCCATGTAGTGATCCCGGTAATTTTCTTCAATTTTTCCGTCAGTAAACGTCAGCATACATCGATTGATGGGTGGCTTGAAGAGTAACTCCTTCTGATCCACACTGGCCTGTATACACCTGACTATGTGTTTATCTGTATGGTAGTTGATGTTACGAAACTTGGTCCACGTTTTATTGATTGGTTCTTGACTTGGATCAAAATCATACTCTGTAATAATAAAATAAAACAGTACTTGAAATAAAAGACAAATGAAATATAACATCGTTTTATAATATGAGTATATAATAGAGACTAGTTTTACATGATTGCTTTAATTTTTCATTCAAAAAGTTTCTCCCAGCAAAACTATGTTTTGATACTAGTCCTTCATGTTGTTGCATAGAGTGATTTTATATATTACCATCAAAGATTTGACTAAGAGATCAAAACCATTTACAAGGATTTCTTTTTCTCTATGAGCTGAAAATACCCTCTTATGCTTTTTTCTATCTGGTCATATCTTCATAGCTTAAAAAATAAACATGTTAAAGCAAGAATTGTATTATTTCAGCAGTTTGTAGGCTGCAAATGGACCCCTCCTGATTTAAAAAAAAGCCATTTCATTCAGTTCAAGCCTGGAAAACTTTCATCCATTAAAGAAAAGTTTAAGAGAGAAGATTAAGCCCACACAAGTTTGCTTTAGATCCATAACGTTTCATATTTTCCCCAATACCTTTAGACATTTTTCTTGACCAAATTGAATCGACCAATGAATTTTCAATATTTTCCCCAATACCATATACAATTTTCTTGACCCACTTTGAATCCTCTAATGAAAATTGAGTTGTGACAGTAAAACAAGTCTCTAAGAATACCCATACCTTAACATAATCAGGTACAGAAAACTAGAGGTGTGGTGTCTTACTTGATTATAATAATGATAAAATGAGTTTAAATAATAATAAGTGCAGAAACTAATACACAAAAAATTACGTAAAACATGCAGTGCATTTATTTCTAAAACAAAACAAGTTTAAATGTGCATTCTAATCTTAAATAGGTATAACAAGTAAATATGTGAGCTAATGCTCACTAGGGATACCCCCGCAGTGAGAAATATGACTATCATAATGTAACTTTCATTTAACAAAATCTAAAAATATGCGACAAACAGGAAGTAGATGAGCAAGGAGCATGAAATCGCTTTACACCACATGGGACTATGGGATGAAGCAATATGCAAAGTATTAGGCTGCTGCATGTTATAGTTGCTGAGAAAACTGCGACGGAAATTTTGTAACGGACGGACGCACGAACGCACGCACGGACAAAGGTAAAACAGTATACCCCCCTCTTCTTCGAAGCGGGGGTATAAAAATATAAATGTTCAACAACTAAACTACGAGTCTATGATTATTGGTATTATATACTATACATTGTTTAAAGCAGGTATGATAGCATCACTGTCATTTTGTCTATAAAAGATATGATGACCGCTTAATGCATGGTGTATTATAATGGTTGTAAAAGACAGATCGAGCAATAGAGTATAGTGGCTTCCATCACACAGATAGATAGATTTAAATCAGAACTCAATTTGATGGGGCTTTCCAGTAGGAAATTTTGGATGTACCAAAGTTGACATAAAGAAGTATTTGTTTGTTTGTTTGTTTGGGTTTTACGGCGCACCAACATAAAAAGGTCATATTGCCCAAAAAAAGTATGAACACAGACCAAATAAGATTTTATCTGCGATGCATAGGTGTACTTTTTCAGCAATAATGTGTGAAATAACTTTACACCTGAGCTGATGCATCAGGTACAAATGAACCTTATTTGACTGGAAAAACCCATAAATTGGTGTACAGAATACAACCTATTGTTATTTTGTCTATATAACTGTAACATCTACTGTATCAGATTTTCATAGAAATAAATTAATGCAGAAATGATCAGAAAATTTAAGCAGCAACAAAAAAAGATGATATATTAAATTCAAATCAAATTTTTGTCATTAATAGTTAGGACGACATTCATCAACAAAACAAGGTATGGAAAAAATGGAGAAAGGAAGATACAATTGGCATTACGCTGAGGCTACTATAACCACACCCTTAGACAAGTGGCTATTTTGTTTAACAAAGTAATACTTAGTGTCCAGACATGAGACTATGCTTGTCCAAGTATAGTGCATACAAAATAACAAAACGACTGCTTGGGCAAACATCAAAAATGAAACAATCCATTCCAGAGGTAGGCAGTTTTGAAAATAAAAGTTGTATAATTCATTTTAACAAAATTAGCATGGCGGATAAACCACTACCCCTTGGTAAATCATGCTTGAAATGGTAGACCGCTTTACCATAACACAAACAAGACACTCATAAAAAATATTAAAATTATGTACTTTTATATTGCCATCCTGAGCATCCCCTGTCGTGGATTAGATCATCGTTTTGTTAATATAAACAGTGTTTTGTTTTTTTGTATGCACAATATAATAATGCTTATCCTTTCATTGATAAACCAATAATGAATATTTAGAAAAAAGGTCTAGCATAGTGTCAATTATCTCTGATATGTGAAGTTAGTTTTATGGTGGCAATCATTCTATATTAGAACTCTAATTTAAGTTTGTTTTTTGTTGTCTATAGATTTAATGCCGTGTCAACACAAATTAGGTTATTTCACGGCGTCCAGCGCACCTCACCTAGCTTTCCTGGACCATTGTCTATAACCAGTACTCATTTTCCCTTCCACAAGGCTGGAAACTTCTCCATATTATCTAATCAATGGAGGAAAATCTACATTATTGTCAAATTTTCAAGGAAGGGTATAATCTCCCCGGGTGCGATTCGAACCCGCACCCCCTCGGACACAAGATTCCAAACAAGGTTTTTATACATTATATATGAAAGCACCAAACATGGATTAAATCTTATTGTTCTTTGTACACACATTAGAAAAACCCAAATATTTCAGAATAAAGTCTATTCATTCTATTTATACCTTAGACTGCTTAATTTTGACAATGAACTTGTCTAGCCTTACACAAGGAGCAGTCTATTATCAATTCAAGGGTATTTTAGTTCAAAGTTGAGCAGCCATCAGAATTGAGTCAGGTTAGATTGCAGTATTAACTAGCGATACAGTCAGGTCATTTTAAAGGTAACCCAGCAAGTTGTTGATATCCCAAGCAGATTTACAGCCAAATCAAAATTAATGCAAAAATACCAGCAGTAGGCACTATATGTATGATTTTCTAGCCAAATATATTAAACTAAGAAATAAAATAATCAATATATATATCACACAACAAAAAGTATTGCATGCAAGTAGAAGGAGGTTAAAGTAAACAAGAGGTCAGGGCTCGACATAAATTTTTAAAGGTTGACTGGTTGGACAACCAGCTACATATTTTACATGCCAGAAACAAATGTACAGTGGCAGTACCAAGTTGCCTGAATCCAAATTTAGATCATCAGTGGCAATCTGACAACCTATATGTGTCGAACCCTGGGTCAAAGTTTAAGAATGATTCCATGAAGAGTATCCACATAAAGGTTCAAGGAACACAAACATTCTGTATTTCACAACTATTGAACTTTTTACTCCATATACATAGATTACATAATACTGGTAAACTAAAATCTACAGTATAATTTATAATGTAGTCAGACAAATTTTGTAATTTGTTTTCTAGTCTATGGTTGGTCATGGATCCAAAGTTTGCTGTCAATAAAATCAGGAATTAAAAGTACAGTCAAGTAACGCAATAACGCCCACCTTGGTTATTGTATAATAATGAGATTTTTGACAAATTTTACCAGCTTTAATATGCAGGCAAAAGCTGGCTTCTATCAGTCAATGCTTTAAAATTTTGATACCAGCTTAATTTATTTTGCACACAGAAGAAAAAAGTATCAACTTGCCAGATTATACAAGATAACAAATTTTCAACAGTCAACACAGGTCAAAGCAATGACTGTCCTATTACACCAAAAAGCATAGCTGAATAAAACGTGTCCTTAACAATAAGGTACTAACTATTTGCTTTAATGGGACAAATGATAAACTAAATGTTTATAAAAATGTACCTAAGATTACATGAACAAGTTTACATGATCCTTGTTACAGATATTTAATTTAATCTATGATTTTTTACTATTATTGTCCTACACTAGCGTGAATACTGGTATACTACATAATACAAATTGAAAATAAATGTATATAGGGTAAAAGCGCAATAAAAGTGAGGAAAGGAAAGGTATGGAAAAACTTGCAGCATAAAATACACAAAAAATAACATAAACAAGCATCTAAGCCCACTTCACACAACGGCCATTTTAACCTGGTACGAAAGGACTCTCCCTTTGAGGTTGCTGGGACACACCCATAGCAGATAGTGCCGACATCGCGGACATTTGTTGTACTGTCTCCGAACCAACATAGCTTACATTGTTGTTAGAGGTATATTTGTTTGATGACATGATATTGTTTTCTACATCACAGTATTCTATACTCTCAGATTTAGAGATGGTGCTACATGGTGAATGAAATGTGGAATTTTTCGTGGATTGTCGTTTTGATTGCTTTGATAAGGATTTGCTTGTTCTTGGTAATTTTGGTGAGTAGGGAACGTTCAGGGAGTAAATATTGGGAGTGCTTAAATTCTTCGTGAGGTGATTATGTTGATAATGGAGACGAGTAAGTATAGGTGAGTTAGTAAGTGATTTAAATGGTTTTTGTTCTTTATGGTTGATTAAGGGAGATGGTAGGGGTGACATACGACCAAATGATGGTAGACTGTTGCTGTGGATAAAACCAGTCTTCGGAGGTACCCCTGTTTTAGAATGAAAAGAAATGTAACATGAGTTAGTAAATAAGTTAATAATGAACAGCTATAAGCAATCATACAAGTATAAAACGTTAATCTACAAACAAAATTAGCAAGCTTTAGTGAGTAGATAGAAGCAGATCATGTCAAGTTTCATTAAAGCATGTTTTTCTGTATTTTTTGGTAAAAATATAGATGGTTTCAATTCCGTTTTTGGTGATTCAAGTATCTTGTTCCATTTATAAATTTATCTCGATTATGAAATACAAAATGGCTTACTGTCAATTCATATATCAGGGCTCGGCATTAATTTTTACAGTGGGTTGCCCAGTTGGACAACCAGCTATTGTATATATTTTACTTGCCTGAGCAAACTGTTTACTAAAAGAAACAAGTTGCCCCAATCAAATGGGACAAATGGACAACCTTTAATGTCAAGCCCTGTCATTGTTTTAAACTTAAAGGCCAATGCCCTTTAAAATAGGCCAAACCAATGTTTAAAAATGAACTTGACACAAACTGCTTCATTTCAAAATGCATCATACAAAGAACAAAAAAAAATATCACTACTATGTTTCTACTAATTGAAAATTGAGGCAGGGAAAAAATTAAAAAGAAAAAATGCAATGAAATTACATGTGAAAGGTTTAGTAGAATAAAATGACGAAAACATTTAGCTAAGAAACTACAAGTACATTGTTACAACACATCAAGTAAAACATAAGCAATCTAAAAGCTTTGTTAAAATATGTAATGAAAACATTTAAATCATGAGTGATATTCAAGTTGCCTTTATGCAGTGTTAATATGCATAAAAACATAAGGTATGAACAGTTTATCAAAAACTGGTTAGAAACCATTACGACCGTCACACTGTGTTAGTATTAAATACTATTTATACACTCAATTAGTAAACCAATATATTTCAAAGTTTTTAGTATCAACCAAAATAGAAGTATTTCTGTGATAGCTAATACTATCAGTAGTGTGGAGCCAGTTGTGCTTTTTAAAATATAAGTTTGCAATACCCTCAAACAACTGGCTCATGTATTACATTAAACAAGAGCACCGCTAGGCGGAGCATTATATGCCCAAAAGTGTTGTTTTTTTAGTCAGTTTTAAGGTAATAGTGACCTTGACCTTTGACCTTGTGACCCCAAAATCAATAGGGGTCTTCTACCTGATATGGACAATCATCCTATGAAGTTTGAATATTGTGGGCCAAATGGAACTTAAGTTATGCTTCGGAAACCAAATTGCTAACAGACGGACGGACAGACAGACGCCAGGAGGTATAACATAATATGCCCGAAATTCTTTCGGGCATATAAAAAGGGAAGTAATTCAGACAAATCATAACCAACATTGTGCAGCATTTACATATCAAATTTATCTTTGAGATCTAGGTATTTCAACCAGTACTTAATGTATAATATCAAACTAGTAGAACTGTAAAATTATTGAAAACAAAAACATTCAACCAATATGACATGTGTTCCAATTATCACATTTTGTTCCTCATTAATGACCTTGAATATTACCTTGACCTTGGGACTACAGGTCAAGGTCAGAATCACATTGTTTTGTGCTGGAGAACATTTCAATGGATCAGCACTAAACTAGTCTATTTTCTTCAGTACTTACATGTAGTTAGACACATTTTGCACTGACTCATTGGTTTGTAATTTCTACTAAGTTATTATGAAGTTCTATCCAATTTTATTAGGTTATGACTAAGATACAGCAAGAATGGTTTTAACTCAATTGTCTCTCGTCCTTGGAATTTTTTCATCATTCCTAAAATGGGACATACAGACAGGTGCACACAGATAATACAACTGTACTATGCCACATTTCAAGAAGTATAAAAATAAAATACCGAAGACGCATAAAATATCTTTCAGGCTTAATGCAAATGTAACCAGTCTGCCTATCTGAGAGTATTATATTAGGATATTGTAGTAACTGTGTGGTGAAGCAAATAATATTTTAAGAAGACATTATTTTTGAAATTATTAATATTTCAGAAAAAAATATAATGAGAATACTAGCATCCGCCAGTTAGCATTAGCATGGTTAAAACAATCACATGTAGAATGTTTAGGTCACAATTTCAAACATTACCTTTCTTACGCTTACGAGCTGTCAACAAAGAATGTTAATAAACAAATATGAAAAACTAAAATTTTGTCTTAGCAAAGTTTTACCCATTGTTGTCCAAGAGTATTGATAACTCGTAAGACAGCAATGGTTTTAACTAACTAATAAGTTGCACAGTCACTTACAAGGATCAAAATACTTCACTATGTGCAGACCAGATTTCAGATTGAATGTCAAGTATTGAATACAAGTAAGTATATGTCTGTCACGATTTGACAGAAAAAGACCTTCAGGACACTTGACAGCAAATTTGACATCCAAACAAAATAGTGTTAATAGCTTAGCCATCCAATATAAGACTAGTATTGCGTCGAACATAGTAATACAATTACGGTGGGAACTTAGTTGACCAGTAGTAAAAAAATGCCTTGAACCTTAAAAACTAACTACAAGCTTATTATGGCTGCATTGCTCAAATGAGCCATATTGTATTACTCATCATCCCTCTAATAGTTGATATCATCTAACTTGTTAAAACATTGCATTCATAAATACATAAAAAATGAGCATTCAAATAAACATTCCGTAAATAAAATAAATATCATACAAAATATAAGAAACAATAACAACATGTAATATACCTTTTTCTTCATGTTTATTGGCATTGTTGTTAAGATGTGAACTCACTAACATAGCTGTTGTAGGGACACCATTAGCATCAGCTGATGTCTGGAAACAACAATATATTATATACAGAACATTTGTAGACTTTGGTGTAGGACCAATTTATATTTCATTGAGTGAACTAAAGAAACATATTTTCAAGAGTGACATGTCCTCAAGAGAAAATGTCATTTTCTGAGCTGGAGCACAAGTTCAAATGAAATGATCTTATTCAAAAATTGATAAATATTCCGTTTCTTACATGCTTTTTTGTGTTTTGCTAGATAAATATTTAACACAAATATAACACTAGGTTATCCAAATGTGTAGCCTCTTTAAATACATGTAAAGTCTTTATTATTATTATTATTATATTATATCTTCACTGTTTATCTAAATGTACAATAAGTTGCAAATTCTTCTATTCCACTTCAGTGACTAGCTGTACGCACACACATACACCCACCCACCCACACACACACCCACGCACCAGAAAATCAAAATTAACTAGAAAATACAAGCAGGCACATATTATACTCTTGCCAGTGCTAAATTTAAACCCAAGACCACTCCTCTAGTTGACTAAAAACCTAATATTTTTGTGTTCTGAATCACATGGAACCTTGAATCATAGTCCAAATATTTCTTTTTTTCTTTTATACATTGTACATGCAATACTGTGTGAAAGTGTAAAGGCGTCCCTCAAAGAGACACGAGGAGGGAGAGAAGTACCCATACAGATACAGGGAAGGGTTGATGTCCCACACGGGCCAAAACATGACCCACGGTGAAAGAAGTACCCTTACATAAAACATGGCCCAAGATGTAAGAAATACCACTATAAGTACAGACTATTTAATAAACAATGTAATATACCTCAGCTGTTGTATCATTCATTAAAGTATCAGATTCAGTTGCTATGGTAACTTCACCTTCTATATTAACTACAGTATCTATTTTAGGTGAACCATTTACTTCACTTATACCTGTAGCACTACTCTTCTTTTTACCAAGAATAAAATAGGTCTTTATCACTGAAATATATGAATAACAAGTATTAAGTAGGGGCCCATATTATCATATCAAGCCAATTACAACTGATTAAAACTAGAACATATACATGTAATAGGTATTAATATCATTGAAAGGTGTAAATAAAAAGTATAAAATAGAATTGTTTTTATTGGGTTTAATACCATGTCAACATAAATTTGCAGCAGTCAGTTCACCTAACCTAGCTTGCCTGGACCTTCATCTTTAGCCAGTACTCACAGGTACCATTAAACAAAGCAGGCAACTAATTAACAGAGAGGAAAATATAGATCTACATTATCAAATTTTCTAGGAAGGGTAAAACTGTCATGGTTGGGATTAAGACTCATTTGAGTTTCAGGAAAAGAGATTCAAAAGCTCTGAGTGCTACCAACTATGCTACAGACTCTAGTTTGAAAGCACGGTTGAAACTACCATGTGCATGTCATAAATATGTAACAGAAATGTGGTTATATAATAATCATGCATAACTGCTGATTTATGTTTTAGATTTTAATTTCCAGCAGTTAGCAAAAACTTTTATCATAAGGAAGGAAGCATACACCAATACTTTCTTCAAACATACCACACATCATTATTAAGAATGAAAGCAAACTTGATGAATGCATTCTGAATAAAGTAACAAAACCCTCATCTTTAAATTATGTAACCAATATTATCATATATCAGTTTATATCCTATATCAAACATGACTCATATATTCTGTACTGGCCAGACAACAGATGGTATATTAAATATATTGATACAAAAAACAGAAATAATCATTTACTGCAAAGACAGATTTCCAATTGATATTGTTGACAACAAAATATCAGTTACTGGTAAATATATGACTGAATTTAAGTTGTGAGATCAATGTGTGTAAAATTTCTGTGTTCATTTTGCTGACTAGTGTATTTTCTGTCAATCTCCATGAACAGATATCCTTTAGACCGCTGTCATATAGGATCTCTAGAGGGAACTCGGAGGGTCACGCCGAGATGACTTGTGTCAACCAATCAATGCGTAGCTTCCATCTAGGCAAAACACTATTAATAGCATCTTGATTTCGTTATTTTAATTTTTAAACCATGGTCTGCAAAACCTCAGCAGCGATAATAACAATTATCAAGATTTGAGCATTTTTGTGTCGACACTGGTTGCTGTAAGCCAATCAGAACGATGCATTTGAGGTCACATGATGAAACAAGTAAATCTGTGAGCTAATGCTCACTAGTGATACCCCCGCAAAAATCTAAAAATTTGCGACAAACAGGAAGTTGATGAGCAATGAGCATGAAATCGCTTTACACCACATGGGACTATGGGATGAAGCAATATGCAAAGTATTAGGCTGCTGCATGTTATAGTTGCTGAGAAAACTGCGACGGAAATTTTGTAAGGGACAGACACACAGACAAGGGTAAAACAGTATACCCCCCTCTTCTTCGAAGCGGGGGTATTAAAATGGACGTCGGACAGTCAAAATAGGGGTGCGTGTATGAACTCTACCACGCAATGTTTTGTCGAGTTATCTGCTTGTATTACCAGAAAATACCGTTATTAATGTATGAACTATAACCAGTTTCAAGAAAGTTGCAATATAACCCCAGAAAATATGCATAGCTAATGATAACATGTTTTTCTTTTAAAAACTCGCATTTGTTGAAAAAAAATGCAAACCTATCTTCCCTACTGTGGGGCGAATCTAAATCAATGGTTTTACATATCGTTACCAGAGCGCGCTAATTCCTGGAATTCTAAAAATAGACTCAATGGTTTAACATCTTTACCAGGGCACGCTTATTCTTGTCTTCTATAAATAGACTTGGGTTTGGATATGCTGTGAATACACGGCTTAACAGCGATTTCAAGCATTTTTGGAAATGCTAATACTTGTTATGCATGCAATACATACAATATGAAAAGGGTGCTATACCAACATGGTTTATAGTGATGATAGTAATAACTCTTTTACAGGATTTGTCCGTCGGTCTGTCCAAATTTTTATGGTGTCTGCACTGCACTGGTTCATGGATATAAAGAAAAAAGAACATTTCTGATTCCAGACAAAGTATAAAGACCAACTTACTTTTATCCCAAGTAGCATGTTTAACAGCATATTGTGATGTATCTTTGTCATAGGCTTCAACTAGTTTCTTCTCTGATCTGTTATCTGTAAAAATAGAAAACAAAAAATATTAGTAAACATTTATCAAAGAACAGTAACTCTGTATGGTATATTATATGGTTTGAACAGATTTACCTCCCTTGTCTAGAAAGGTAATATATAATTAGGGACTTCTGTCAGTTATCTTCCTCTGATAAAATCTGAAGCGATCCAGTTGGTAAGTAGGTCCTTACAGTTGGAATCCTCGGATTTTATCATAGAATTCCTATGTAAGGATAACAAAATATTCGATCTAATATCTTTCTTGGTTATGAAGTTATTTACAGAAGTGATGAAATTTGGATAGTTCTTTACCTTAAAAATACTTATCTTGAATTTCAAACAAGTTAGATGATTTACAAAAAAGTTATTAAAGATTAATTTTGGCAAATTGACATTGAAAAGTAAGGGTAAAATCCGAGTAATCCAACTAATTGGACCTACCTATCTGTAGAGCATACAAGGGGAAATAACTGACTAAAGTCCCTAATTTAGTGCTGAAGAAAGACACAGACCGACATATAGATTTTGAGCCTCTAGTAAACTATAGTAGTTAATATAAAAATGTAAAAAAAACATCATGGGTCCAGCTCTATATCAACATCTTAAGACCTGAATAATGACACTTTTTGAGTAAACAATGATTTTATTAAAACCCAGAAAAAACTTTCATATAGGAGAGATTGAACTCAACTCATTATAACTTAACTTGACTTGTCAACTCAAAACCAAATTTATTTTTGTCTTTCAATTCCATTCTAATACAGTGACAAGAAGTACAACCAGGTCAATTTTTTGAAATATTGAAAATTCCTGAAGTCTGTCTTAAAACAAAATAATCTTGATGTTAAAAGTAAAATGAAAATAGCAGTGAGCACTATACATTAGGCTTTTTAATGCTATTAAAATTCAACAAAACATCATACTTAATTTTGTAATGTATAGATATACACTTTTATAACCTCCAGTTTTGAAGAGTTACATAGATTTCAAATTTTCAAACCATGATTGACTAAATACAATAATTGTTACCATCTAAAGAAATATAAAATTCTATACATTGAGATAGAAACATATTACAAGACTTAATTTTTTTTATAAAACAGTATGATCTTTGGCCCCCATGCATACAAGAATTAATATTGACAGTTCCACCCTCTTTAAGACAAGAATTTTAGAACTATTGACATTTCCCAGGTTTAGCGCAAAACAGTTGTAACTCAATACAAGAAAAGAGCGAGTTACGACCATTTTGCGCTTTACCTGCAATTTATTGAAATCAAAATAATGGAAGACACTTCAAAAAATTAGAAGAAAAAAAACTCAATAAATATTTTTTGACACTTCAATGTTAAAGTAAGTAAATAAAATATTTACATTTCATTCATTAATAAATGTTTACATTTGAGTAAAATTTCAACATAAAAATATACATACATGTATACATGTACATACAGAAAACTTTTAAAATAAAAACCTGTCTGAACTGTGTAATACCAAGGGCCGAGGGTATATAAAATAATTTATCTATGATATTTAAAGTACATACATTATTATATATAAAACCGACTTTGATCTTTAAATCTTATAATTGGATTAAAACCAATCAAACTAAATTGGGAACAAACCACTGTTCGACTATGTATATATCAAAACCTAAGTGAATGTGTTAAATCAATGAATTTTTCATGAGAGAGATAAGTTTTTAAAAAACACCACTGATATAATCACAACCATACAATTATAAACAGCATAAAATCCAATTAAAATAAATAAAGTTAAAAAAAAGGTTTTAAGTTTAAATTCTGCTTTCATATATAAGTTCAGCAGGCTTCACAGTCTAGTATGATGACCCCTGATCATTGAAATCCCCTTCAACCATGTGACTCTCAAAGTACCCAGCACACCAGGGTAGAGTGAAGCAATCACAAGTAATTTCCATGCATTAAAGAAATAAACAGTGCCCCTGATGGATTTTGACAACTTGATCCCTAAATGAATTCCTTATATAGTGCATAAAAATTGACCCCGATCTGACCTTTCACATTTGCATCTAATAATTATCTACGAGTATCCCGATGAAAATCAGTAACACACCTATTTCTACACTTCGGCAGCGATTGTAAAATTATAGAAGTATGTTTGTGTGTTGAATTTTGACTCATAATCCTCACCGCCAGGGTGTAATCGAGCATTAATACTACATTCGTATTCAATGTAATGAATATTCTTGCATAAAGGTCAGGTGGGGGTCAAACTTTACGCACAATACCACTGGACCACTGGTCCATTACTCCAACAGAGAGAGGATTCATTTGGAACCACAAAGATACCATAATCTGATATTTTTACCCTAAATTTTCATGAAAGAATGGTATTTCCTTATATGGTCAAATGGGACATTATTGAAATATATGTAAATATTCCAAGAGAATTTCTATATGTAGAAACCAAGAACAATTATGTAAATTAAGTAAGAAATACTCAAGCATGAAAAATCTCTAGAAATATCTCAGAATCTAATATGAGACAACAAACAGATGTTGACAGAAAAGGAAACTTGTAAACCAATATGTGTATTCTGTTTATACATGGAAGGATCATGTTTTGTAGAGGAATGTCTAAGCTCCGACTTCCATTTTCAAAGTCTACAGAAATTGTCTTAATCCATAGCCAGAAGCTTGGAATTTATTCAAATTTTTATCTATTTTTATCAGTAATGAATGCAGAAGTACTGTAATAACAGTATGTATGGGGACTATCAAACAAATATCAAGTATTTAAATCAGTGGGGTTAATATATGAACTAATATAACATAGAAACAGTATTGATCATTACCCCACCCACCTGGACTGTCACACATATAACCATGTATTGATTACAAGAGGTGATTGAGACAAGAAGTGTTGATTACATTAATCAATATAATATACATGTATACTATTTCATTGTTTGAACCATCAGTACAATCTCGTCGCATTCAACACATATATAGGTCATATACACGACGGCCAGCTCTTCCTACTATAGTTTTCCTGGACACTTTTTCTATCACCAGTACTAACTTACCCTACCACGAGGCCAACAACTCATGTATAGGGTATGACCTGCCGCGACCGGGATTCGAACCCGGATCTCCGGATTCAAAGTCAGACATGCTTACAATCTCTATATATTGTCTAAAAATACACACATAAGTGTTAGATCTAGATTCTACAGAAGACTGACAACATAGAGAATCCTCTAACTAGGGCACGTAGCACAGTTGGTAGTGTTTCAGAATCCAATCTAGCTTCCCGCAGGTGGTACGGGTTTGAATCCCGGATTATACCCAATCTGATTAAAACCCGATCTAAAATTTTACACTCGCATACTCGCTAATTTAGATCTGGCCTTTTCCAAACGAAGGTCATGTTCAGGTGACTTTTCTCATCATAATATTCATGACGAAATTGTTATGATACGTAACTTGTTTACATCGCCTACGTCACGCAATTCACGAAATCAAAATGTGTTTAAAAGTGTTTTCGTCTAGATGAAAGCTACGCATTGATTGGTCGATACAAAGTTCATCTCGACGTGACCTTCAATGGAGAAAGTAGAGAGCCTGTACGACAACGCTCTACAGGATATCTGTTTACGGAGAGTGGGATTATACCCTACCATGAAATTTGACAATGTCCATTTTCCTAATTGGGATATAGAGAAGTTTCTAGCATTGTAGAAGGATAGGTGAGTACTGGTTACAGACAAGGGTCCAGGAGGGCTAGGTTAGGTATGCTGGTTATGTTGACACAGAGTTTGAAAAGAGAATCCATCTTTGATCCAAATTAATGAAACAAATTTCCAATCACAGAAGTACTTCTTAGGCTGTATCTGAACCCCAACCAAGGTGACAACCAACCCCTTTCTAGATTCACAGACAAAATAGAGATCAATGGTATATTTAAGACTAACATCTATATTTATATACAGATATATCATGTCAGACATTACCTATAAATAGGAAGTTTTCAAAGTCATGATGAAGACATACATCTTTAAAATAGTTTCCTGTATACAGATTGAACATATACTTATATGTCAACTTTGCTGACAGAAGAAATAAATAGGAAATGAGGAATATTCCAATAACATCTTGTAGTCTGTGAGACTATTTCAAGACACACTACTCAGTTATTATAAATGATAGTATCTAGGCTTAGAAGCTTAGAATACAAAAAGCTGTGGTTTCGATCCCAGTTCTAGGAAATAAGGAAATCCAAAGATTTTACCCAAGTAACAACCTATGATTGTTGGTGCACTGTAAAACCCAATTTTTGCTCATTTTCTGACATTCAAGAGCATTTTGACCTTCATATTGGTCTACCTATGCTCCGACCAACAATCATTCCAGAGTGGTGCATGTATCAGGTACTTAAAATATATTAAACACATTTTGCATATATGTCCTGAAATGGGGCCACATGATGGATCTGTCCACCATAACCATGTTGACCTTACATTCTACTTTGTATAATATCCATGCAATTACCTTACATTGCATATTGTCCCTTTTTCAAGAAGTAAAAGTAAAAAAATCTATAAAGTTACAATAACCTTCTGTGACATGGTAATTATTTCTTGTAATTTTCTCTATCAACATTCATGCTTCAATGATCAATCATATACCTCTAGACTGTCATATTGATTTACAACACAGGTCTCTGACTCTCTCTCTCTCTGTTGAACAAGCTTGCACAAAACATCAGTGGACAGTAACCTACAATCAAGTTTAGTTGCACTTTAACTAAACAGTAATAACAATGTTGTTGCCCATAGCAACAAGAGTGTCCAAGTTATAATGAGATTCTAATCCAATCCACAACTCCCTTGGGTTATAATGAATGATACAACAAGAATTGACTCCACAGGAAACAAAAATGTCCCTGATTTTCACATTTGTCATGGAATCCATGCAAAAATACCCCAGCAATATGTCTCAATTGACCCTGTGATCAATACAACATGAAATGTATCAATTTATCTGAGATGATTTTGCTCCATCCCCTGGTGACCTACCATTATAGTTTGTGTACAGATCTAGTCCATACCTTACAACACTATAAAATATATTACAATTTCCAATCTTTTCTTTTCAAATTATAATACAACCCTCATGCTTAACCATTTTAAAATGAAAATGAACAAAACACAAATATTTTATTGCACTCATTCTCTGCAGTGACCTTGATCCATAAACTATTCAAGGGCATGTCTGGTAATTATTACAATGTCATATCATTACATTGTCTTTAAGTCATGTTAATTTATTCATTAAACAAGAAATTAATTAGGACAAAGTGACCTTTGACCTAGTGACCTCCAAATCAAATTCGATCTACAAGTAATGTTCATTTTGTATCTACCAAGTTTCATCAACATTGAATCAAAATAGTTCAAAATTGAAAAAAGGCAATTTTTAAGGCTACACATATAAAATGGGACCAACATAATCAGAATGTAACAATTAAGGGACAAAATCCCACTCAATACTATTCAATCTCAGCATATGGTATCTTTCACCAAGTTATTGATCTGTCATAAGGCTTGAATGCACAGGTGCCAGATAACCTGAAAATATGGCATTAAATGAATCAACTGAAAACATGAATAATAATCTTTATGTGAAGAATCATTGAACATATTCTAATTTATCATCATGCAGAGTAAATACATCAGGACAAGTTGAATCAAGTCAATGTAGAATCATTAATAACATGACAGTAACAGTAAAACCTTTCTACAACATTATATAAACATTTAGGGCTGTGTTTCATTGGCTGTCATCTAGAAACGACTGTTGACCTTGTAGGGATGGTCATTTTTTCATTGGAAAAACAAGACAATGGTAATAATTATGGTAGGTGTTGTTGAAATTGACTATCATTGGGGAGCAGCTGTTAAAAAATTAATATAATGCAATGTAATATTATAGCCCATAAATGCTTCACATTTCAACAGCATTTCAATTACATCACATTTCAACAGTTGACAATAACGTCACTTTTCAAGAGTTTTCAATTACATCACATTTCTAACGCTTTTCAGTCATTATTATAAGTGTAACAATCAGTTCGAGCTGTCCCATACACTTTCCCTACAACAGTGAAGTAAGGATATGAAAGTGGTCGTCTTAACAGGTCATTTAAGCTGCTAGCAATATATCTTGTACGTAGATTTTTGGTTGCTCCCACTAAAAGTTGTTGTCCCTAGCAACCAGACACCCACATATTGTGTAGGCTGTTCAACACGCCAAAGGGGTTGGCTGTTAAAAAAGTTTCACTATAATACAAGTCAATACAAGCCATCTATTAGAGAAAGCTATTACAGGAAGCTATCAGTTACATAGAATATTGTCAGCAGAAACATTACAATGGCTATAGCCTGCCTGATATTACATTGTATAGGTTCTAAATATTGAAAGGAAATCATTTAACATCTCCCTCATACAAGAAAACTACATTATTTGTCTACTTTTATCAAACAATCAGATCAGAAATATTTCCTTTTTGCAGAAACTATTCCACATAAAACTTAGTACTTAACTCTACTCTCCCACTCTCTCACTCAGTGCATTATTTTGTTGTGAGATTTCATTTTTTATTTTCAATGTAAATCAATTCTTTTTATTACATTATCAAAGGTATATGTTTTGAACAAGCAATTTATGGCACTTCCAACAATTTCAAACATTTAATTCTTCAAGGGAGTAGGATAGGCAGCAATGAATTATATTTTTGCTCTAGAGACTCAGAGAAACAATACCATGTACTGGAACAGTCTCTCAACAATAAAGGCTTATAATTCAGAGGTCAACACTGACAAATTTAAACAAACTGGATAAATTTCAAACATTGTAAACCTTCCAACTCAGTCAGCAGGCTGGGTAATTGTCAACACCCTTTATAACAACAAAATAAGTCATTGACAAGGGCCCAGGAAAGCTATTTTAGGTGAGCAAGTTGTTGTAAAATGACCGTAATTTGTGTTGACAATTTGCATTTAAACTTAACAGAAACAAAACAGCACAGGTTTCTTAATGCAAAGTCCATGGAGTCTAGTGCTCAAACTTTGGCCATAACAGCAACTAAAGTACAAATAAAAAATACATCTTTACCATAAAGACTTAAAAATCTATCAAAGTTTAGCTAAATATTGTAGAATTCTTATTGTTTACAAACTACTCTTCAAATTGAAGTTCACAAATGTTAAGTTAACATTTGTGAACTTCAATTTGAAGAGTAGTTTGTAAACAACTTAACACAGAGGTTTTATTTGCTTTCCACTGAGAAAACTAGCAGAGATAATTACTATAATAATGGCGATGATAATAATGAACATTAAAAAGATAATTATAATGATTTTTTAAAACAAAAACAGTACAATAATGAGATAATGATAATGAGGTAAAACAATGTCAGGAATTCTGAGTACCAATTAAAGTTTTCAATTATATAACAAACTTGAAAAACAAAATCTTAAACAATGTGGAAAGTGAGTAAGAAGAAAGTATTATTTTGACTGAGAAACTGAGCTAATGTTTGTTATATTGTCAGTCTATCAACATGCTTATTGGTTGAGCCTATTTAAGTTATAAAAGGGGAGGGGGGTTTGTGAACAAAAGGTGACCCATAATTTCATCTGAATGTATCTCAATCTGAAATATTGTGAATGAAATTAAAACTTATTACACAGTTAAATGTTACCAAGAATTGTCCAGACATGCTACTTTGGTCAAAGTCAATTAAATAAAAAAAGGGACCATAACAGGGCGCTACTTTCATTTTCTTAGTAGGATGCCAATTTGAACAATCTGCTAATATATTTCACATACCCATACCAAATGTTTACTAGCAGTAAAAAGTTGCCAGAACCCAAATATAGATCTTCAGGGGCAATATGACAACCTTTAATGTCGAGCCCTGTAAAACCTAGCAGGCATAGCTTATAATGCGAAGCAAAAAACCTACAGAACTTTGTTTCTTCCTTATTGATGAGACAGAATCATTCCTCAGATAACCACACCATTATAACACAGACAAAATTAATAACAACTTGTGATTTTTATTACGACAGACAATGTAATGACTAAAATGAGAAAGTTCAACAATTTACTTTAGTTAATTACCTCCTATCTCCAACCTAAAATCTGAGCAGACAAGTTCATCATTCTAACATTCTTATAAATCAATGATATAGTTCCTATCTCTCAACATAATGCATTCATACACAGGGGAAATTTTACTCCAAGAAATTTCTATGATTAAATCCTTTCCTATCATAAATATTCAGGGGTGGATTAAGATATGTTTCCATCCAGGGGATTGTAATCTAAAACTGTAGAACTATAATGTACACAAAGCATTTGAACATTATTTCAATAAAATTGCATCTGTCAGACATACAATTCAACTCACAGTCCTATATTTCTGGAAAAAGCCTTTGACCTATTGTGCAAAGCACATAAACTTCCCATATAATAGATGACAGGCATTTGCTAAAAAATATTTAAAGAAGATTGAGACAATCTATCGACAGCAACCACAGTATTTTCTTCCTTTACACTTCATATGTACCATGGGCAATTTGACTGGTGAAATCTTGTTTTAATGAATATGCATGAGGCAGGGGAGACCATTATCTTCTTCCAATAAAATCACTGTTATTTAATTATTAAATCATTTAATTGTACTCTTCAATAACAATGATGTCATACTGGGATTTTCTTCACCCACTTTAGAAAAATCACTCAGTCATGGAGGCTGTCATTTTGAATGATAAACCAAACCTCAGATATAAAACGTAATTTCATTGGCTAGTTTTCAACAGTTGGGAACCAATGAAACTGTCTCATTATTATTCATGATTACAACTTACAAGATTTTCCTAACCAAATGGCCCACGTTACATAACACAGTATAGTGGAGTAATGTATCGTGGATCATAACCGATGATGGAGAGGATCCTCACTACAACCCCACCCTGAGCCACACCTGGTTTCAGTTATAAGTATATCAAACATTTATCAAAGGTACCAAATTATCAACAACATGGTATAGGAAGATTTCTTCTCTAAGTTTAATCTATAAATACCACATGATTCATTCAGAATGTAAACAAACATTGTACCATTTAATGCTAGATTTAGCCCAATATATAATGTGATACAGATGTTTTAAATATGAGAAATAGTGATTACTGTTGAATTTTATTCAACTGTCAATGATGCATACATTAACCCCACTGATTTAAATACTAACTACAGTGGTTTTGAACTCACAGTGAGCACAAATTATAGATACCTGTATTTATATACAGGAATTATCAAATAAATAGCCAGTATTACAAGAGCTGTCAGAGGAGACAGCATGCTCGACTTAGTTAGTGTTTGTCACAGGAGTAAAAAATATGTATAAGGAGTTATAAACCTAGTCACATGGGATGTGGTTGATAATAAGAAACATATATTTAAAGTTTGAAGTCAATACCTTAAGAAATAAAACAGTTGCAGTAAAAACAAACATTTTTTAAATTTCAAGGGGAGATAATTCTGAAAAAATATATTTGGAGTTATACACCTTGTCACATGAGATGTGGTTGATAATAAGGAATGTACATTTAAAGTTTGAAGTCAATACCTAAAGGAATAAAACAGTTGCAGTAAAAACAAACATTTTTGAAAGAAAACTCTAAGTTCAAGGGGAGATAATTCTGAAAAAAATATATTTAGAGTTATGAACCTTGTCACATGAGATGTGGTTGATAATAAGAAGCATATATTTAAAGTTTGAAGTTAATATCTTAAGAAATAACAAAGATATAGGAGAAAGTATTTTACTGCACAAAAACTTTAATCTGTGCACAAAAACTTTAATCAGTTCAAGGGGAGATAATTCTGAAAGAAATGTGTTTGGAGTTATATACCTTGTCACATGAGATGTGGTTGATAGTAAGGAACATATATTTAAAGTTTGAAGTTAATACCTTAAGAAATAACAAAGATATAGAAGAAAGTATTTTACTGCACAAAAACTTTAATCAGAAAGGTGGACGCGGACGCGGACGCGGACGCCGACGCTGGGGCGAGTAGGAGAGCTCTACATTACTACGTAAAGTCGAGCTAAAAATCAGAGGGGTTAATGTTAATGCCACCAACAGTTGAATAAAATTCAACAATAAAATGGAATAAAGTTGGTTATAAAAATTGATACAGTTGGTTTATTAGCTAAGTTCTTACAAGGATGTAAACAAATAGGAGTAACTTAATGAGATTTCAACAAGTTGGATTGTCACCCCTACTAAATGAGCACTTCATCACAGAATAAATCATGAGTTTTTCTATCAGCATCATGAATCAAATTCAAGAACATTTCCTGGGAAGTCAACAAATATAAAATGGCACAAATTAATCAAACATTCATAAAAACTATAAGATTATAATCTTGCCCAAGGTTCTTAAAAAGTTCATGAACTATTTATGGCTTATGAATAATTCAAATTCATTAAGTTTCATGAACTGTTCAAGAAATTAAGTTCATGAATTGTATTCGAATATGTTTCTGTACTGTTCATGAACTGTTTATGCATGACTTTAACAGTTAATGATTCATGAATATCATTGGACAGGAGGCAGGCTGGCTGGTTGAATGGTTGGCTTGAATCCCAGGCAACAATCAAAATTCTAATGTTCTTATAAAACAACTTGTTCAAGGAATTTGTTTCCAAAATTTTACAACCATGATCCATGCTCTGGAAACTTCAATTAAACCTGATCAGAGATTCTATCAGAGAAATCATCAGTAAGGATTCAAGATATATACAATTAATGATCAAACAATGTAACAATCTATCATTGTCAGATTAGTTTCTATACATCTACAATATGATAGGTCAACGGTATACTAGTCTATATCCTTCTTTATTTTACATGTAGTTAGACTAGTTTTGTACTGACCAATCAAGATGGAGATAGCTCATTGAGACATTATAAACCACTGTAGATTGATTGATGAAATCATTCAAATATTATACTTCTATCTCATTATGTCTCTATTATTATTATAATACTTGATGAAATCAATTTTCCACCAGGTTGGGAATTTTTTTTTTTAAATTAGAAGGATATAAGCTTACAAATTTAGTCTAGCATGGACTGAGCAGACTTTTTTGTTTGCACTTGATGGTTTTACTTAATTGTTCCATGGAGTTACTAAAATATTTAGTATAAACGAAGTAACCAAACCCATAAGCCTTCATTATAGTCAACCACTGAACCACCATGAGTTGTAAGCAGCCAAAAGTCAAGACTAATGGGAAATTAAAGATATCAAAGTTGTCCATTAAAACATACACAATTACCAAGCAATAGAAAGATCATAACTTTAGTGTTACCAGTGGTAGAATGACTAAATTGTAGAACTTATCCAAGTTATGAAGCCCCGGGACACACATTTGATTAAGTTTGATGAAGTTAGAAACTGATAGATAAGAGCAAAACTAGTCAAATTACCCGTAAATAGAGAAGAATGTACACTAGTTTACCACCTTTGGATAAAGGGTGTGAAAATCTGTAATCTTCCTTTCGTATTTTCATTAGGTAAAGCTATAGACACTTGAATAAACCATTGGGGTAAAGCAGACATTTTTTTAATTGTGCTTTGTACAGTAAATCGATCAAGACAGAACAATTATTTAGAATAACTCATTATATTCGTAGATCAACTTTAAATAATTGATATTCAACTGTATACAAAATTCACTCTGGATTGCAATACATAAAACATGGAGATATTTTCTGAATAAAATTAGAAATTTAATCAACCAAGTCTGTTGCCGACAAATCACACAAAACAAATAACAAAATTAATAGTTTATTTTGTACAGATATTGAATACTTATCACCAAAAACATTGAATTAATATACATTAATAGAACATTATAACATCATGAATAACTATTTATCTACAAACCATACACTCATACACAAAATGTTTGTATTTCAATGAAAAATTAGAATTTTATTATATTTAATCAAACATATTTCTTTTCTAAAGCAAAGCCTGGATGTCAGATAAGAGATAAACCTATCAATTATATGGTGACAGTCTCCTGATTTCAACGTTATCACTGAGAAAGACGCCATTCAACCATTCACCTATTCCGCTATAGGAAATAACAAATAACGTAAAACCATAAATCGTCAAATTTTTCAATCAACTATTTATGTACATTACAAGCAATGTTTTCAAAGAATAGAAATTTAATTAAAATTCCCCCAGTTTACAATGAGAAGGACAATGAGGACTAGTCAGCTAATAAATCAATCTAGGTTCTATATAAAATTAATAGAGTATATCAATCCTGCAAGCATTGAGAGAGAGAGCTAACACTTGTATAGAAACTAAATCAATTGTAGGTTATATGCTGACTTAGAACACTAATGTCTCAGTCCCATAAAATTGTGGCTCGTTGCAGACCCGTACATGTAGACAGCCTTATTCCGTGAGAAGCCTTGCGTATTAAGGTGACGGTAAGCACATGGCACAAAACAACACACCCGTACGAAGCCATAGCTGGAAGATATGCAAGTTTAATCCATACTCGACCATGACTGTGTTCACGATTTGACTTTGAAACTGATACAATTGTATCCATGGCTCATCTCACAGAACATGGTAAAAATAACAGTATGTTAGTGAACAAAAGTTCTAACGAGTCCTTGCCGAGCTTGATGGCACAGCACCCGTACAGTGCCCTCATGGCTATTTTTATGTTTATGGGACTGTAACATAAGGAGGTAGAAAACTATCCTGTATCCTGCATAGTGTCATAACCCAGGCATTAAAATACATAAAAACAAATTTCCTCTTTTGGTTGGCCCTAATTGAGGTAAATTGTCACATGGTATTCAAAATGTAAACAAATTCTGGTTCTTCGTCAAATTATTCAAGTAGCCAAAACATAGAAAAAATCATTATTATATTTCTTGTCCGAAACAGCCCACATAAGCTTTTGAGATAAATTGTTAACTTTGAATCCTCCGCACAAATTATGTTTGCACATGACCTAGTTTACCACTTTTGTGCAAAGAATTTGAAGCTAACTATCAAAACTCACCAGGTCAATTTGAATTTTTTGTATGGAAAGAACAGTAGTATAGAGCTGATATTGTATGTCATATTTCACATATGTCCAGAGGCTTCTTAAGTATTAAAATGACTCATAAAAGATATTCTAGATCCACCATAATTATCTCCCCTAGATAAACTAGACTTTTATCATTAACCCAATTATAGACAGTAAATAATGAGTGTTTATAATGAGCAAGAATAATTACATCTCAGCAAACTAAATCAATATTATGTCTAAACAAGACTAATACTTGTAGCACCAGTAATATGTTCTAACATTAGAGAGAATACAAGAAACATTAGAGATTGGAGAAAAATAGATATCATGTATAAACACATAATCAGGCATGAGACTGGCTGAGAAAACAACAAATTCTTAAACTGAAAGGGGAGTTTTGGGGCCTTATCTAAAACAGAATGGGGGTCTTGGGGCCTTACATATATCTCAAACTAAAGGGTCTCGGGATCTTATCTTCAACTGAAGGGGGGTCTAAGGGCCTTATCTTAAACTGAAAGGGGAAGCCTTCCCTATCGGAACCTTCCCCAAGTTTATTTAAATTAGACAGTCACATGTAGCCAATGCATTTTGTCCAAGGAATACTAAAGTGAGATACAGTAAATCAGATAATGTCATGTCTGCAAAATACAGTAACATTCCACAACAAAGACCAACTTAATTATTGCATAAATCATGCATTTTGGGACGTTTTTAAGTCACAATTATTAAATTTTGGAAGAAAAAAGCTTAAACATTACAGTAGCTAGTACTTAAGAGTAATCTGGAATCTCAAAGTTCACTAAAGTTAATTCTCACTGTAATGGCTAACGTGAAAAAGAAAATTGCTAAGAGAAAATCCAGTAAAATATATATATCCATAGAATGAACAACAATAATAACCTAAGTTCAATTTCCTTCACCATCATGAATGGCTGAATAGAAATCAGTTCAATAACCCAGACGTTTCAGACAGTAAATAATAATCTCATAGATTGTATTAAAGTGAAACATGCTGCAATCTGCAGAATTACTGATATAACTCATAACATCAGTTTTTATTAATTTGAAAGAATTTCCAATCACTTTAATGTGTTATAACTTTCTATTAGTTTTAATACAAGACATAACTTGATTAAAATCAATATCTAAATTGATGGATTTATCAACAGTGCAAAAACTAGCCTACATCCTTCTTTATTTACATGTTTTAAGACATGTTTTGTTCTGCCCATTGAAATGCCTTTTGTAAACATGTAATACATGAATGCAACAGATCAAAATACTGTGAAAGCTGCTTGACTAGATCATGGTAGTGCACAAGTCTACTGTCATTGAGCTGATCGAGGGGTAAAAGGTTTGATTCCACATGGGCCATACTGAAATGGGGTTTGGACATGAAATAATTTCTATGGCTTCTACTACTGATTCTAAATCATTTAGCACAGTTGTCAGTTACTGATTAAGTTGTAAGTAAAAACCAGAGATTAGGCTTTTCCAGGAACAGCCAGTAGGTAGAATGATCACTGTAATATGACCTATGCGATGTGTTGCTACGGATTTAAAAATTCCCAAATATGCAGACTGAGAAAGGAACAAACTTTAAAACGTAGAGAGTCAGTTCTTAAAAGTTGAATAATCTTTGGCATTGAATTTTATTCTCCTTGACAGTAATAATGAAGTAATCATTTTTTTCTAATTTTACTGGAAGGACAAAAACAGCTATCATTTAGAATGCTTCACTGCAGATCCTCATGGGAGGCTATAAATGATTACATAATTGAAATAACCCTAACATGCATTCACTTCATGCAGATTTTCAATTAACCAAATTCAGAAAATGAAAAGGTATTAATTATAATCTGGATTAAATGCTGAAAATTGGAAACACTGAGAAATAATCAGACAATTATAGCAAGAGAGAGAGACAGCAAAAACATCCTGGCAGAGATTGCAATGAGACAAAACAGTCTTCATGTTCCATGGTTACCATTTTCTGTAAAATATTCCACAAATCCTTGAGGACATGAAAAGATGGCTTAACATTTTAATCACAAAATGAAATCAGGAAAAACAACAGTTTATAAATGAAAGAACAAAATATCAGAGAGTGGAATAAATATGCATGCACAGTGAGTATGGCTGCAACATGAATATAATCATATTTCTGTTTGTAAAACGGACATCAGAACTATAAATTTCAAACATTACAATTAGGAAAGACAACAAGTTACAATAGGATTCCTTCAAGAATCATGTTTTGTTTACAAGAATTCTCGAAATATAAAACATTGATAATGAAATATGAAATAGCAGACTGAGATAAACAATATTTGATATCTTATTATAAACAATATTTATACATTGTTACTATGGTAACAGAATGAAATTGAGAAAGTATAAAACTATGTTAAACACATTTCTGGTAAGAGAATTGAGCCAAGCAAACACACTATTCATGTGTGCTACCACAGTGTCACCGTCTTATTTCAAGGCTATACCATCTAGAGACCCATCTTTTAATGTTCTCAAAGAACAAGTTAAAAATAAAACAATAAAAACATTATCTTCCGTCTCACTTTTTTGTCATAACATCACAGTCATGGACTCATGCGCTGTTGCAGACTGTTTTATGGACTTCTAAGGGTAATTGTCGGGACCTTAATTAAGCCCAAACATACAAAAAAAGTAAACTAAGAGATTATTCTAAAGCAGAACAGCAGGTTCCTATTCCCTACCCTTTTCTCTCCACCCTGCCCATTTTCTCTCTTTCCTACCCTTTTTCTATCCCCCTCCCCTCTTGCTCCTCCACATGCAGTAACAGTTATTTTGAAATATCATCTCTCTGATGCACCCGATCACCTAATCTGCATCAATGCCCTTTTCTGAGTTCTAGGTAACTACTTCTAACTTATCAAATAGTCCCTAAAATTCTACAAAGAGCACACTCTTGGACTCCACATGACCCTCTTCTTCTCAGCAGTAACAGCAACAACAATAAAATCAAAACAAAATGTTGATTGGTTTAATTGATTGTCACACTATGTCCCATAGGAGAACTTTATGACAAGATAAAGAGAAAGGTCAAAATGTGGGTGTCCAATAATAATTTATCACAGCAGAAGATGTACGAGAGCTTTTCCTAAGAACAAACAATGCTAAAATAAGGAAATAATACAAGACACATTAAAAGAACGAATGGTGTGGGCGTGTCCAAACTGGAGTGGTTGTGGCCTGATTGGGGTGGGTGTGGCCTCACTGGAGTAGGTGTGGCCTCAGCCCTGACTTGAGTGGTTGTGGCCAAGTCATTATGACCTAAGACTCAGGAACTCATTAAATAGCCTGAGCTCTGAGTTGATTCAAATCACTTTCCAAGCCTATTTTGTTGTTTTCCAGAGCAGAGCAAAAAAATTAAAAAGCATCCAACAAGCTCAGTTCTTGAAGAACAAATGCACAATTAGCCAAAACTGCCTTTTTATTTAGTTAAAATTATTACAAGAGACAATACAGTTGAAACTTTGAAGATATCACCATCAAAACAAGAGGAACAGAGTTATAGTATCGTCTATACAGGCTCACACTTGATTCACTATATTACAATGTTAAATAATTTCACCAACAGCAAAAAACATTCAAATCTACCACTACATCAGTTATTAAATCTTTAAACAAATTGAAATTCAGTCAGACATCAAATCAAACATTTCTAAGAACAAAGCCAATGTAAGACTTATTCACAAAAGCATTGAATCAGTTATCTCTGCAACCCCCAGGTACTGATTGAAGTGTGTAAGGCGGTGCTGTTTAAATAATAAACACCTAATTTCATTTGTCTACAACATCAACTAGAGTAAATAATCTTAAACTTTGTAGAAGAAAAATGATTAATGATAGAGTAATCTATTTATAGTAACAGTTTTAACTATTCTTGTAGTGAAGCCAAGAAACATCTTAGCTTATTTCAGAGAGAATAACAGAAGAAAACCATGGAACCAAATCAAGAAACGCTCCATGAAAATATTATTATTGGTGTTCATCAGGGGTGGGTCAAAAATAATTTCATAGGGAATTTCAGCAAGTTGCTCCCTAATTCAGACAATGAAGATTTTGACTCTGGGAAACGACAAAAGAAATTAGAGCGAGAGGAGTCAGGACAACAAAAAAATACTTAAGGAGACTACAACACCCAGTGACCCTCCCCCAACAGACGCTGTTTGTGCTATTACCTGGAAAAATAAATACAAGAAAGTTTGCAAGAATTGTATTATGCAGAACAGTAGGATAATTTATCCTGGTAATAAATAACTACTACACCAGACAATAACCTTACATCAGAGTATAGTGGTAATTTTCTATACAACTATTGTAAATACTTAAGTCTTGGATTCAGACATAGTAATCTGTTCTAATAATGAGATATAGAAATACAAATTAATCCTCGGAAATAATACTAACAATCTAAAACCCACAAGGTACAGACTAACTACCATTGAGGTCAAGAGATGAGGGTCAACAAACCACATAAACAAATCAAAATCTTGAAATAAGATTCATATTACATCATTTAATCATTTAGGCCACAACAAGTTGATCATATGTTCTACGGATTTTTCTGGGGAAAAAATGGGGCGAGCGAGCGAAGAAATTTTTTTTAAAAAAGTCTTTATTCACTTGCTTTATATAGGGGTTTGACCAAATTTTTATGAGCGAGCGAGGAAATAAAAATATTTCTTTCGTAAAAAAACGTCAAAATTAAGGTGCGAGCGAATCCATAGAACATATGATCAATTTGCTGTGGCCTTATGAAAGTATTTTTGACATAAAGAAATAGAAGAAATTTGATTTATTTTGAACAGGTAAATCAACTTCAAGTCTGTTATCATCTATTATAACTTAAATGTTAATGTGGTTTTGTATATACTCTATAATACAGGATTTAAGGATAATTCAAGTCAACTCAAGTCAGACAGATTTAAACTATTTTAAATTCTTATTAATACAACTTGTAATTTTATTTTAAGAATGAAAGATCTCAAATGAAGAACTAAATTTTGATGGGTTGGTTCCAAACTAGTCTACCAGTATTTATAGATGTAAATAATGAAGGATGTAGACTACCCTGACCAATTATGGTCATTGTTTGTTTGTTTGTTTGTTTTTGTTGGGTTTAACACCGTAGCAACACATTGTATAGGTCATAATATAACAGCGGCCAGTCAACCTACTCACTCCTCCTGGCTAAATCTCTGGATTAAGCTGTTAACCAACTACTAAGCGCATACTTTTGTCAATGACTGACAATTGCCCTACATAATTAAGACTCATTGGTAAGAGGGAGAATGGCCGTAGAAATAATTTCATGACCAAGCTCCACGAAAGTATGCCCCGCCTGGGAATTGAACCCACGACCCCTCAATCAGTAGACTTGCGTGCTACCAACTGAGCTAGCCAGGGGCATTATGTTTCATGAGCCAATTTATCATGTTTATTAAATTACATAATGTTTTCTTACTAAGATTTTGATTGGGTCTAACTCTGTATCAACACAAATATGGTCATTTCATGGCAGCCAGCTTTCATGGACTTTTGTCTATAACCAGTACTTACCCTTCAATGTCATGGCTAAACAGCTTCTCCATATACCTTATTAATAATGGAGAAAAATCAACATATTTGTAGAGTTTTCATAGAAGGGTATAACCAGCAAGGGTATAGGTCAAACATACATCTCCTTGAGGATCCTAGCTTTTGATTGGATGAGAATTCAGCGTAGCCTACAGCTCCAGAGACCCTCAGATCTCATATTAAGAGGAGAACAACCAATTCTTATATGAATAAATTTTTATTCTAACTTAAAAACTAGTATATACAGTGGATGCACTATGCAAGAAGACAAATTTGTACATGACCAGATAGAACAAGCTTCTAGTATGACACTACAGGATTGTCTGGAAAATCATAAATCTGAGAACTATAAGACAAATAACTAGAATCGACAGTTATATTCTACAGATAATTACATTGTTTCATATCTCTATTGTTATAACAAGAAGTTTTATTTCATATTATCTCTGACATTTTTGATCATTATGCTGTAACATTAAAATTTAACTACATATCAATGAAATATGAGACGTCATTAAGATAGGTCAATGTAAGGCTAGTCTACTTCCTTCTTAGGTTACATGTAGTTAAGGCCATAAAAAGTTGATCATATGTTCTATGGATTCGCGAGTACCTTAATTTTAACGGTTTTTACAAAAAATATTTTTATTTTCTTGCTGTCCAATCAATTTATAATGAAGAAAATAGGATTAAGTCTGTAACTCTTACGAAAGCAACAGCAGACCAATGCCAGGTGCAGTTTCAGTACTACTTCCTTTCTTCAAACCAGTCTCCATGTAATATAACAATCAAACATACAACAGACATGTATAACAACAATGGAAGAAGAAAACAAACATAGAATGCAACATACAATGTGAAAAACTGCTACAATCATCTAGAAACCTAATAATTTGGCATGAAATACGATACACTGGAATTCACTCTCCTCTATACAGTAACAACAGAAATACAATAATTGTTTTTTATTTGCGTGCAGGAGATTAACTGTGAGAAATAAGCATGCCAGCTAGGGATTTACAATTTGGCATCACAGAAACAAAACTGAATTCTATAAAGCTTAAAACTAAAAAATAACTCGGCTGATTTTAACAAACTTTGAGAAACAAAAAATATAGTATTTTCTGATGGGGGAGTTCAAAATATTTAAAACAATTCTATAAAAGACAACCACCTCAAAATACTTTTAAAGGAATTTCCGAACAATTATCTACCATAAGGGTAGAATGGGGCTAAACACAAAAATATCATAGTGACACAATTTTTTAACCATTTGAGCTTCATCCTCTTCATGTGCATAAAGCATAACAGGGCTTGACATTAAAGGTCCTCCTATTGCCCCTCATGACCTGTATTAGGGTTCAGACAACCTGTTACTGCTATTAAAGATATGGTACAGACAAGTTAAAAATATAGCTGGCTGTCAATTCAGGCAACTCAGTTTAAAAATTAGTGTCAAGCCTGGCAAAAAAATACAAATTACTGAGGCAAGAAATGTTTCAAACCCACCTCCTCTGGTTGGATATTAGACTAGTCCATTGAACTCATCTAAATTTAATTAATATAACAGTATCTTTACCTTGTCTATTTATCTGATAACATTAAAGATTAAACAGCCTTTACAACATTATATTGTAAAGGTTATTCATAGCCTCAGAACTTGATAACATCAATTATTTCTATTATGTTACTAAAAATAGAACATCTGTTCTAAAAATAGTAACATAACATTAATACAGGAAATATGAGCATACATAATTTATCTAAACATACAAATGGAATGTCATAGTTACAATAGAGTATGGGGTGATATTCTGATAGCAAAATAAATACAAACTATAAACTACATAGTAATTACCTAGATGTAAGCGCTTTCATTGGACTAAAATATGAAATATCATAAAATAACAAGGAAATGGTAATAACACCAGACATCCCAAGATAAAGTAATAGGACTAGAAATAATATATTGCATTAAAATGACTAACTAAATATACAGTTAGACTGTTAGTGAGTGTATGGTAGCATAGCTATCAAGGCTAAATGGCTTCAGGTGTGATATTATGACAGCTAGGACCCCTGTTGGTCTGTAGCCAAGCTGGGTCCAGGGGGTCCAGGGGACTTTCAAGAGGTTCCACAGGACTTCCTGAAATATGTCAATTTATAAGACTGCCTGATTTTAAAAAACATGTCTATAAATAGCTGTGCACTAGGTTACCATTTAATTGAGAAAGCAAATGTTTAAATTACAGAAATATTTTATTTCACAGCAAAGCAGAGGCGCTGATAGTGGTACATACATTTAATGGCAACAAGCACTTTTTTTTGGAAATGCATGTGATCTAGACAACTATGAACCAAGTGCGTCCGCATGATTCAATGCTCATATGCATGTGACAAATGCATAATGTGTGTGACTTGATACGTATGCATAGTATAGAATACAGGAAATTTTGGTAGTAACTCACAATACAGATTTCTCCGAATACCAATACAATATGCAATGTAGTTTAAATTATAGCAAGATTTTCTACAATGTAGTTAGAAGACTCCAGAAATTCAATAAATACAAAAACATACAATATACATCACTGGGATATTCTCTATGAGGTTCCAGATAGTTTGTTCCAGCAATGTAAGTTTTTGTGACAAATCTTGTAGCATCCTGGCAGAGAAGTAAACAACAAAATTAGCAATCCATGTAGCATGTCAATCAACTTGTTAATCATCATCATTATTTAGACTGACATTTATTTGGCTTAGAGAAAAAAGATTCTTTAGGATGAAGTAGTCTATGTTTAGTTTTAAACAATAAACAGTTTTTGAAGATAATACTGTGCCCATCAAAAGTTTGAAGACATTTTCACAACGTTTCACAAAATTCCAGTAGCTTTCATAAAACATCTGATAACAGTTAATTTTGAATTGAGTTTTGGTTTTGTTTTATTTTCATAATGGTTCAATTCATAGTTAAGACTACAAAAGTAGCTTAAAAAACCTATGTTATAGAAAAGAATTACCAAAAAATCTATTAAGAACAACAGTATCATAGGCAACCATTTGCCATTGAGCATGGTTAAATGCTTGGCTTTGGAATCATTGTCACCAACAATTATTGCCCCAATACTATATAATACAACTCTCCTATCACAGACACCATGAAACAATAACAAACCATGACTCATATTTCAACTCTAAAAATGATCACAAAACAACAAAAGAAACAACAGAACAGATCATGTTTCCATGACAAGATAAAGTCACATAAACGTGATTGTCTTTTATAACTGTAGACATCATTAGATGCTACAATCAATATTGAAAGAGGACAAAAATCTCAAAGAACTATCACTATTAGAGAAATCTCACGGAACTTACTATTAAACTTTATATGACCTTTATATAAATGCCAAAAAATAGCAACAACTATTATTTTCTATGATATTACACTACATGTGACCTTTACAGTCATATAGCTTCCTTAAAATTCAAAGTGACAAAATCACAGAAAATATTCTTTGTACACTTGTCATAATGTCTTTGAAGAGCATGCATGTGCATCTGTCTGTTTCAAGTAAGAAACCCCTTAGGTTCTTGTTTTCATTATTTGTGATGTCCAATCAAAACATTTCTAAAAAAAATCTAAAAACATTTCTCTTTTTGGAAGGATTTTTTACATGATTTAGAATCAGTGGTAGGAGGGAGAATGTCAGTAAACCTATTTTACCAGTGAATACTGATACAGAAAACTTGTCCAGGAAATCTGGTAAAATAAGTTTACAGTGCCTTACATTACCAAATAAAGGGTTGGAAAATTCCAAATAATTAAAAGCTCACAAATTGTAAGAACCTAACCCAAGTTTCCTGTATCAGTATTCACTGACATTTAACAATGACCAAACAACTTCTCCTTAATTATATGGAGAAAACTCATCATTATAGTAAAATGTTCACGACAGAGTTACTCAAACTACACAACTACCAGGAATCAGACCTAGAAAGCCTAATTTGAAGCATCAGGACATTTCAGCAATATCTACTGGAGGGTAATGGACTGTAATGAGTCCATGAAACTAGTGGGTGGGGTTTGCCCAGAACAACCACTTTCTAGTTCGTGTAACCAACAATTTCTTGTGGGCAACCAAAATTCTGCAAATGACATAATATTTTTTTATAGTGCTTGCTCTTAAAATTACCTGTACGAACAACCACTTTCATATCCTAATTTCGTAGACTGTAATATTATTGAAATTATCATTAACAGTTCAAGGAACTCTGGAATACTGTCTTCTCTTTAGAAATATATGTACACATTAAAATTCCCTACAGGAAACCTAATGTCTAAGTCGTATCAGAATATAGCAGAGATTTCACTATAAAAGACTCAATTATCCCAGAATTATGTGAGATTTATGTCTGAGGAGTAAAATCTCAACCTTAAAAAAAACATCTAAGAATAACTTTTTAGTTTGGAACAAATTCAGCCTTTTACAGCAGTCTATATCATAAAAGCAACAACTTTAATAGTAATTGTGTTAGTTACAAATGACAGACAATACTATATAGGTAGTTCTTGTCTTATTGAAGAAGTTCATTTGGTTTGTAAGCCTTGCTTAGGGCATTACTCTCATTCAGTCACAGTTCCATTTAGAGATGTCAGTTGCAGTCAGCAAAATTAGCAGTTATCATTGTCCATGAGGCATCCATTTTACATCATATGACAACTAAAGAATTCTGCTAAAATTTGCCAAGGTGAGGAATAGCTCAGTAAAATAGAAGTAATTTTGGGAAATTTCTCTTTATATCTTATGAAGATGCTGATTGTCATTCTGTGGATAAAATTGCATGTTTACCAAATTTTTTCAAAGACAATTTTTATGCCATAAACTTACTAGAGAAAAGTTTAGCCCTTTCTTTTCCAATAATCATAAAGAATAACACATGAAAGAAGAAAAAATATAAACTTCAGTTTATTGTGATAAAATGAAGAAAACCTAACGTTAGAGAGACAACATGACCGGAGAAGTTATAGACAAATTGGATTAGAGACACGACTAAACTTAATTATCTAGCTCATTAAAAGACAAGACTAAATGCTACCAGCCATACGAAACAATTCACAGAACAGTTATGTCCAAGTTTCTGAATTCAATTACCGGTATTCTAGACAATAATAAGTGTGCACATATGCACATCAATTTGAAAATGTGTGCATCAATTTGAAAATATGCACATCTATTTGAAAATGTGCACATCTATTTGAAATGTGCACAAAATTTGAAATGTGCACATCAACAGTGTTTATTTTTGGTCAATTTTATAGCCATTTATGGGCTATATTCCCAATCTAAAATCATATCTTTTTTTCCCAATTTTCAATCCAAAATTCCCAATTAAACTTGGGGAAAAAAAGATTTTTGAAAAAGACTGCTGTAAGTATGTTTCAGCTTAAAAGTTATACATCCCGGTAATCTTTCTTTTTAATTAATTAAAATTAGAGAAAAATGAAACTAAAAACTTTGTCAAATTAGCTTTTGTTATCAAATTTGCATTTCATTTTATCCCAATTTAAACCAAAACGCCGATAAATTCCCAATTCTAGGGGTATGGGTCATATTCCCAAATTTGTGGAAAAAAACATTGATCAATTTGAAAATGTGCACATCAATTTGAAAATGTGCACATCAATTTGAAAATGTGCACATCAATTTGAAATGTGCACAAAATTTGAAATGTGCACATCAATTTGAAAATGTGCACATCAATTTGAAAATGTACACATCAATTTTAAATGTGCACATCAATTTTAAATGTACACATCAATTTCAAAAGCAACCACTTTCTGGTGAAGTGGATTTCAAATTTGAAATGCTACAGTTTTGGTTGAAGCAGGTCATATTTTTCCATTAAAACTTGACAGTATGAAGAGACATACGCCTTCTAAAAGGCAAGTTTAGCATTGACAAGAAAATCAGCAAAGCTATGTTAGGTGAGTTGGTAATTGTAAAATAACAAGAATTTGTGTCAACCCGGTCTTTAACCCAATGAAAACATAACCAACCATTCAATACATTCAAGGCAACATGGGAGCAAGAAATCAAATTACTTCATAAAGCAAAACAAAGGCGTTTAAAACAATAACACCAACATCACATCAATAAATTCTAAACTATCATCAAGCCTCCCACTCATCACATTGAAATTTTCACAATCAATATAACATTACAGATATCCATTACAACATGTAGGTGTAGGTTTAATTTAGATTTTAGTTTCATTAATGACAAAATAATGTAATCAATATTACATCAGAGTAATAACATTATATACTATAATACCAGTATATATTCAATTAGGAAAACATCAAAAAAGTTAATACATAATTCATTTATCAGTTTTTTTTCTATCAAGTTCCACGCCTCTTCATATCAACAAAAGCTGTTGTTGTTTAAGTAGTTTGAATACGCTATCAGTGGAGCTGTCCTCTCAATGTGCTGAAATTAAGCAAGACTTTTAACCTGACAACCTGTGTCATTGAACTTTTATTTAAGCAAATTAAATCATCACAGCCAGTTTGCATACTTCGCTACTAAACAGGCAATGACTTTTGGATCAAAGGGTCTAAGGTCCAAAGCTTACCTGTTGGATGTTTAACACCTCTTTGAGCAAATGTGTCAGTCATGATCTATGTTCAGCAAACTAGCTTACCAAGGTAAGGTAAAATATTTGCCAAGTGTACGTTTTTTGGATATAAGGGTCTAAGGTTCAAACCCTACTTGTCAGACACTGTTAGTTTCCTAATTAACATAAATAGCATTCCCGAAAGCTTACCCTAATGGACTTAGATGTAAATACAGTCAAGTTCCATTACATGTTCTATAAAAAATTAAGATTTAATAGAAAAACAGCCTTACTCTTAGAGCGCCCTTTTTCTTCTCAAATTAAGCATTTGGAACTTGAAATTGTCAAGATTTGCAACAATCAAGGTAGTCTTTATATTGGAACTTGAAATTGTCAAGATTTGCAACAATCAAGGTGGTCTTTATATTGGAACTTGAAATTGTCAAGATTTGCAACAATCAAGGTAGTCTTTATATTGGAACTTGAAATTGTCAAGATTTGCAACAATCAAGGTGGTCTTTATATTGGAACTTGAAATTGTCAAGATTTGCAACAATCAAGGTAGTCTTTATATTGGAACTTGAAATTGTCAAGATTTGCAACAATCAAGGTAGTCTTTATATTGGAACTTGAAATTGTCAAGATTTGCAACAATCAAGGTGGTCTTTATATTGGAACTTGAAATTGTCAAGATTTGCAACAATCAAGGTGGTCTTTATATTGGAACTTGAAATTGCCAAGATTTGCAACAATCAAGGTAGTCTTTATATTGGAACTTGAAATTGTCAAGATTTGCAACAATCAAGGTGGTCTTTATATTGGAACTTGAAATTGTCAAGATTTGCAACAATCAAGGGGGTCTTTATATTGGAACTTGAAATTGTCAAGATTTGCAACAATCAAGGTGGTCTTTATATTGGAACTTGAAATTGCCAAGATTTGCAACAACCAAGGTGGTATTTATATTGGAACTTTACTGTAGGTACCTGTAAGGATGGCATAATAACAGGCACCATTTCTTGAAAAGCTAAAGACAATAATAATAAAAGACCTTCCAGGGAGATTAATCAACAGATTCTACTGTAGCCAGGCTATCAACAAGGAATATTTTCTCTCAAATCAGAGATCATAGAAAAAACAAGAAATCTAAGTCCATAAAATGTAAACAAATCTTTCCTCAGAATGGTCAGTGATATTTAGAAAACAAGAGAGACATTGAACTTGTATCTTATGATGATCTAAACAAAACAATATGATAGATTGTCTAGTATTTACAGAGAAAAATTCTCCATCCTTTTTTTACAGTCAAAAGGTCAACTGATATTTCATCAATAGACTACAACAGTAGATCATTCACACTGTACAATGTTTATAGTGTTGACAAACAAGCACCCAGTCATCTATACAATAGACATGATTATTTTTCTACAAGAAGTCTTGTGTCCAGAAATTAATCTCAGACTTTCCTCATATTGATCAAACATGGTGGTTTACTTCATCTTCCTAACAAAACAAAATGTTTAACTCACTATGCTAGCAGCGAAAATAACTAATTTTCTGACCAATTTCACATGTAGGTAAAAGATGGCAAAACTATTTTTTCCATTATGCATTACAAGAAAGTAAGTGGTCTAATGGTATCCTGCCGTGCATAGTAATGAACGGAAGAAATGTTTTCTACAGAGCAAGAAGTGTATTATCATTTCCACAGACAAATAAACACAATGATAGAAACTTGCACTTGTTATTTCTGAATTAAGTCAGTTAACTGTTGGCTTAAACCTATTAGGAACCAATGTCCTCATTGTTTCCAGGAATTCTACGCACAGAAATGTTTTTGCTTAATTTTCTTATAAACAATATGACGTAGCAAACACTGTTTTTTAAAGTTGCACATAATTTGCTGAGGTAACTAACGTTAAGTCCATTAAGAAATTTTGATAAAATTCTGATTAAGTAATTTTATTTTGCTTGTATAATACTTTAGGTCCAGGTAGAGGACTTAGAATAACAAATGTAAGTTGTAAGAACTTGTTTTTCTCACAATTGACCAAAATAAATTAATGCTGACAAGGGCCATACAAAATAAAATTTGTGATTACAGAATCTGGGTAGGGTAAGTTTAGGACCATTTAAACAAAAAAAACAACAAGAAATATAATGTGGAAACCACATTAAAACCGGATTTAAAAACTTTAACGCAAAAATTACAAAGGGAAATAATCCAAAATAAAGCCAGGAAGAGTTGTGGTTACTTTCTAATTCTGTTTATCACATGGTATGTTATCATTCTATGAAGTTTTATAAAGATCAGACAATAAATGGCAGAAATATATGCTAAATTGAAAACTTTAACGCAATTGTTAACGACATCGTTGAAAAATCAGGCTAAAAAACCATTAAAAACATAACTTATGCAATAAAAGTTCAATGCAAGAGCATAAACATCTTGCATGCTCACTAATTTGAGCTCATATTTTATATCACAACATTGCCCTTAACAGTTTTAAATTGGGACCGGAAAAATGACTCTAGTTGGAGCAAAATACTGTTCAAAATAGCAGATCCACTAAATAACCATTTAAAGCTATCAAATGAATATTGACTAAACTATTCAAACCGGCTTAAAGAACTATTAACTTTTTTGCAATTTTTCCAATACAATGAAGTATGCAGGTTTGACCTGAAGCAAAACAAAGAATCAATTTGGTAAAGTCTAAATACGATTGTCCCTGGAAGAAAATTCCATGTTCAGAAATAGAATATAGCCACCACACAAATCAGACTATTGGGATGAATGAAATGTAAAAGAGAACTCAGAAGTAATGACCATATTAAATCAATGGCAACCATTATCTACAAGACAAAATATGGTATCTGTACATTACTAAAGAAGCAAAAATAATACATATTGTTGATAAATATGTTACAATTAATTCATAGGCAGGGCATTTTTTCAGTATGTTAGGATGGTGCTTAGTCGTGGGGCCTTACTTTAAATAATACATTGGGGAAATTTTATTGCAATATTGATAGGGTAATGATAAATCAGTGGTAACCTCTAAAGTTTGGGGAAACTGCAAACAAAGAAATTTCAGAAGGGGAAGGCGCCTGTGAATGGCCCGTTATATGAGGGAAAAAAGCTCTGATAGGTGTTAGACAGGGTCAAAGACTGAATGCTGCATACTGTAAGTGCCATTTGGTAACATTATATACAAGCAAACAGATGAGCAATTGCTTTTAGCCAAGAATTGATTTTTGACAACAATAAATTGCCGACAGCTGATACTTGTGTCTTTGAATAGTATCCCCTATGTATATTACTTTAACAACATAATGGAATCAACCAGGTATACATTTATTGTTTAGAGAAGATCAGCTGTTACAACCTTTTCAATTCATATACACAGCTGACATCAAACAAAGTAAAGGAAGAACAGAACAGAATAGAACAGGTTTTGATTCATTGAAACATATATACTAATTAATGTAACTTCAATCACCAATACTGATAAATGACATACTATTAAGTTGCATATATCGGCAGCTTAAGCGCATAACGCATAACGGTCATAACTCAATATTAAAGAAGACCGAGTTACAGCTGTATTGGCTTTTAGCACGCCATATGTGACTGACCTAGATATCCTTACACAAGTAAGATTGTACCATGCTGAAATGTACCTGAAAGTTTTACCTACTGTATGCATACATTTTTATCTTGTTACTAAGGATTTTACACCAAAATGCATGACAAAAGTTTCATATTGTCAAAAGCAAGAACACAAAACAAAGACTTGTGTATTATATAGTCTGTAAAACTATATTCTCCCTGAATTCATTAATTGTTTACACATTGGGGCACATCCAAGCAAACAGTCTGCCCAGGTTGATGAATAATCAGACAAGCAGCTCTCAGAAAGCAGATATAACAGACACTTAATGACCTATCTACATACCTATGCTACCATGCAGCAATCCACCATGGGGTTCAACAAAAGAACAGGGTCAGACACAAAAGGTTATAGGGTCAGATGCAAAAGGTTGTCCTATTGACTCTGATGACCTATATTTGGGTTCGTGCAACTGGTTACAGCTAATAAAAATTTGGTTTGAGAAAATAAAATATACATGTTTAGCAGGTTGTCCAACCCTGCCATCTACTTTAAAATTAATGTCAAGCCCTGTAGAACCAATGACTTTTGAAAAGAAATGGATTAAAAGTAATAAGCACAGACAAAAACCAAACATTAGAAAATTCTACACACTTCTTTTCAAAAGTTCACAAACAAAACTAGACAACATGGAATATTTCAGACAACTAAAATTTCTAATTTTATTGTCAGAACCATCTGAATTTTAAAAGCATTATCTTGTACAGACCGTAATTTGCCAGACCAAACAAATTGCATTAGATTCAAAGAAAGAAAAGCTGGTGCATTATTAGAAATCAGAAATAATACTTCCAGACTTTTCCATCAATAATAATAAAACAAATCCAAGATGTATATCTGGATGTAGACATTGCTAAAAGAAAGATAATCTATTATTATGATGTCTTTAGGGGCAGAGTTGTCAAGTAAAGGTTAATACAGATTGCACTAGACTACCAAATCAAAGGTTAAAGATTAATGTGGAGCTTCTCTAATAAATTTGCTACCCTTGTTTGAAGTAAGACTTATATCCAAGGTATCTTGTATCATTGTAGATTGTGTTCATAATCAGGATCTGATTATCTGGTATCTGTCCGTAACATATTGCATTCAACATGGGACTAAGATTTTGAATAGCCAGGATAGTAACTGCAAGTGTCATCCGATTATAATATTGTTTGTTTGGGAACACTGACATGGTGACAAAACTTAAGATAATGCTGAAAGCAACAGTAGATCACAACTTTTTTAACAAAACTAAAATGTTATCAAGTACTAATTCTGTACTAAAGGTTATTTTTTCAGATAATTGAGAATTACAAATGATGGAACTATTTAAATGTGAGTTCTAAATTTGAGTTCTTTGAGAGAACTTACTTAAGTTATAAATGCTTTTCCCATACATGTTTGAGATTTTTACAGTCAAGAAATGAGTGTTTTATAGTGAAAATGTGCATCTTCTTTTTTCAGAAGGTAAGACTACATCAATTTCGCAACTAATTCTAGCAATATGCATCATATTATACTGCATTCACAGGTGCTGAACACACTTTTCCCTTCTTATTGTAAAATTGTGTCTGACACCTGAGATTCCATTAAGTTAATAATAAATAACAATATTGCTGTTTTGGAGTTGTGGACTAGCATCTGGACAGCCAATGTCCACCATTAACAGACTAATGTTATGAGCATTATGACACTTTGACCAGTTGTGGCAACATGCACTATGATGATACTCCATTAAGTCTATAACAATATTGGTGTTCTGGAGTTGTGGCCAATCTGTACAGCCAATGGCAACCATAAACAAACTAATGCTATGAACACCATTATGATGCTAGCAGAAAAGGCTGCAATAAAAACTTCATCAGCTCTTGGTCTGCCAGACAATCTCATTTCACAAATTGAGGTAAAATTTGTAGTAGAGCTTACATTAATCAAGTTATAGTGTGTGTTAGAGTGGCTTGAAATCACAGAGGAGACACTATTAAATCAGAGATGATTGCTGCAGGAAACAATATATTATGTACTGAGAATCATTCTAGATATAAACATGGGGCAATGTGTTTGATGCAGACACTATAACATTACTATTTTAAGGACTACATTGAAAAAGGACTATTTTATTACCAACACCATTGTTTCTGACAAGATAATGCAATATATTCTAAAATTAGACACCAAGGCTTAATTTAATGTACATTTATGAAAGTGCAGCTTTCAAAATCTCTAAATTTCATTATTTCAACATTATTTTTACACAAGAAAGAACACTATCAAAATAGAAACCAATGCACATGTTTATTTTCAAAAATGGTTGCATAATTTCATTGGCTAGTTTTTTGCAGTGGTTTTCTTGCGAAACCAATGAAACTGCCTCATCATTTATCCATGATTACAAGATTTCCCTAACCAAATGGCCAATGGTACATAACGCAGTATAGCGGATATAATTTTGTATCATGAGATAACCAACCATGAGTTTGTAAAAAAAACAGATTCAAATTCATGTCAATTAACATCCCACATATTACTAATTAATCATATAATTAAGGCTAAGTAGAATTAACTATCATGCAAAAACTACTCCTTTATATAATAATCTAGAAGCATTCAAACATACTTCAGAATCTATAACTATTATACTATAGTCTCTTAAAACTTGTAATACTTCTAAGAGGTTACTGGAATATAGAACTCTTACATCATGAACTAGACTCTATAATGTATACAGAAAACGTTTGTGCATTGTAGCAAAACAGAATATTTTGGCAAACTGAAAATATTCTCAGAATGAAATAATTCCAAGAATAGCTTACATATTCATGGGCAGATACATCGATGGCAGGGGGGGGAGAATTCTAAACCAGAAAATGGACATAGTTTGTGTTGAAACTGCGACAAAACCAAGCAAAAAGTCCTGAAACCCATACAAATTTAAGTCTATAATAGCAAAACCAGGCTCCACCATAACCTGGGCACAAGCCATGGGATAGAAAAATAATTTAAACAGGTAGATAGTTGCACTACAAGCTGTGAATAATTTGACCCATTAACTATATAGCACAGTAAATAGGGCTAGTGCTAACAATTTAAGACACAGTCATAACAGTCAATAATACAGAACAGAACAGATACTTTATTACTGGGCTTGAGCAATACTCATCAACCAAATAAATACAATATATATACATATTGAGAGTTGCCCAGAAGACTGTAGTACCTTGCTCTTTAACATAACAGACTTACTACAGTCTTGCGGGCAACTCTTGATATACAATTACATGCGACATACAAATGATAACTTCAGTGATATGACCCCTCAAACCCCTTCAGACCCTCAACAATTCTACTTCATCCATTCCAGTAATCTTTCAAAAGCAACAACAAAGCCAAGTTAAAAGATAACGATTTCCCTACATAAGAACTAAACTGACACAAGACAAAGCAACAACATAATATAAAAGTTTATAGGTACAATAAAAGACTACAGTTTGATGGGGAAAACATTTGTTTATCAAGAATAAAAATATAACTCTGACTAAAGTCCTTATCATGTTGTTATCTTGTATGATCTATAAATAGCTTTCTAAGACTGATAGCTGACACAATTATCTTAGAAATCTAAACATCAATGTCACAATAATAAAGTTGAGTATAACTTACAGGAGACAATTAAACAGTAAAATGCATGTTTCACATAAAAGTTTTGGATCAATACAAAATGCGTTTATAGCCGCCTGGCTAGCTCAGTTGGTAGCACGCAAGTCTACTGATCGAGGGGTCATGATTTTGATTCCCAGGCGGGGCATACTTTGTGGAGCTTGTCATGAAATTATTTCTAAGGCCATTCTCCCTCCTACCAATGATTTTTAATTATGTAGGGCAGTTGTCAGTCACTGACGAAAATATGTGCTTAGTAGTTGGTTTAACAACTAAATCCAGAGATTTAGCCTTTCCTGGAGGAGTGAGTAGGTTGACTGACCGCGGTTATATGGCCTATACAATGTGTTGCTACAGTGTTAAAACCCAACAAAACAAACAAACAAACAAAATGCATTGTTCCAAATCTGTAATATGATAGGCTATGCACAGAATTTCAAACCTAGTGTGCAGAAAGGGGTTCTGATTCAAGACTCACCTGGGCGGGTTATACCTTTACATAAAAAATTTGACATCCACTAATAATGTATATGGAAAAGTTGTAAGTCTTGTGGAAGGGTAGGTGAGCACTGGTTGTAGACACAGGTTCAAGAAAGCTAGATTATTTATTATGGGCTGGTTGTCTTAAAATGACTAAAATTTATGTGGACACAGCAATACCCAATAAAGGATGCTTATAAAGTTGGAACAAAAAATTAATGGCTTTAACATTTTGTGCAATAACGTTCTATGAAAACTGTCAAAAATTTGTCCAAACTGTTAAGAAAATTTTATTTTAAGCAACTCTGAATAGAAACAAAGGTGGTTTGGAAAAGATGACTGTACAGGTCTGAGGCACAGTGGGCTATGTGCAGGTTTTCAAATCTAGTATTTATAAGGAATAGCTAATTAGAGCCTCAACTTGGCTCAACCATGTATAACACCCTTTCATGAAAATTTGACAATAATGTCAATTTACCTTCTGTGACTATCAATGTATATAAAATATATGTACAAAAAAAGACCACACACTATTACAGGGGTCACCTGATAATTAGACCAGACACCATTACCAGGGTAACAATAAATAGGTTAGTAGTCCAGACAAACCACAATGTAACTCAGGGACATATTTTTTATTTGACCAAGACAAATGCGAACAATCAACACAATTAGCCAGCTAAACACCCTTCCACAATATATGTGTGACCATATAGTATAAATTACTGTGATATTTAATTAATTATCTCAATTTGTCCAAACTTGAATACTCATCTCATTAACTGAGTGCAGTTAGGTGAATTAATTACAAGTCTTAATTTTTATGATCAAGGTAGTTATTCTTCATTCATTTATGTCAAAATGTAGTCAAAATGTAACCTAGACCAAGAATTTATAATCCTCCTGTACATTTAAATTAGAATAAGTAGTAAACTTGGTTGTAAATCATAACAAAACGAAATTTTCTGAATTACCATATTTGTGGTAATTAACGCACACCTTATATATATATAAAAGTGAATATATCTCAGGTGAGAGTTAAGCCTTGTCAAGCTGTCAGGTGGTTATATACTGTACTATATATAAAACTATCTAAACCTATGTTGACATATACTAATATAAAAGGTAAACAGAGGGCATCTTATTATGATGATTTTATAAACACCTCAATAATTGGACAAAAACATAAACTAAGACATTAATGATTTAACAGAGAACACTTACTGTTTTGTTAATGGAATTATAATTAATACTTATTTTCTTAGCAGAACAATAAATCTCCATGGTCTGACAATACAATATAGAGCTAGCTTAACAATAACAAACAAGATTTTCTCAGAGATTTTAGAACGAAGGAAGACAAAATCTGACAAAACTAAGCTCATTTTGAATCTCAAGCCAACATGGAAGATTAAATGAATTCAAATGTGCAGTCACTTTTAGTTTTAGTGGTTTTAAATTGTCCGTTTTAGAATTTCTACAAGAAACTTATTCCCAGACTCATTGTTAGATTGACTTATACACTGGCATCAATGTTAAACTAAAATCGAAGTATAGTCTCACATCTTTTTGTACATGACTTAAAATTTACAAGTACAGTATAACCTCTGCAGAGTGGCCTTCTACAGAACAAATCCTCTGCACAACATCTTTTGACATTTACCTTAGGTATAAATGTAATTCTAATTGAATATAACTTCGGCAGAGCAACAACCACTGAACAGCAACATACTCAAGCCCCTCCAAGTAGGTGTTTTTCAAGAGAGGTTGTACTGCATTACAATTTAGTATTAAGTTAACCTGCATTAATTGTGTTGTAAGGACAGATGTAGATGGGAGAGGAAATGGTCTTAAACCCCTTGATTTATCAAACTACATGATACAGCAGATAAAAATAAAATCTAAATTGTAAAGCTAATGTTAGCATGCTGGCCTTTTACTTTTTCAGAAAATTTCTTCCCCTTGATCCCAAAGCTCTCTAGAATACCTCAACTACGCTAAAGTTGCGCACAGAAAATGTAGAACAAGATTATAAGTGAATGCCCGAGAACTTAAGCCTTCCTTACTCAGCAAATATAAAAAGAAACAATTTTTTAAGAAAATTAATGTATTTTATGAAATAGAAAAATCGGTATTTTCAATATGGCATTCAAACGTATTGAAACTTAACTATTTCATCATGTCGCCATAAAAGACTTGACTAGAATACTAATGAGCCGGACTATAATATTGAGTATAGAAAAAAGACTTATATCATTAACAGTAGATCAATAACCCTCTGATACATGGGCCCAGTGATTATATAGACTTATTATATTAATATGTTCTATTCAACTTTATATTGATTATATATTCTTTCTATTGGATCATTTCTTTCAGTGCTAAACCAGTCTATATACAAGTAAATAAAGAAGGATGTAAACTAGTTTTGAGCTGACCCATCAAATGAGAGAACATTATGTTTTCTCTACAGTATCACATTGAATATTCCAAAACTTTTGATACAATTTGTCACTTTAATGCAATACTGTTCTAACTCAAGTTTTTTCAAAAATACTTTATTGCATTTTTTACATAAATCCATGATATACATAAAAAAAAACTTGACTAGATAGAAAATAAGGGCCAAAGAAATCAATTGGCATTTTGCTCTTACAGAATATACTGAAATGAACACCTGGTTTGTTCAAATGCACATTTTGTGGCCTGCTGTATGCTTTAGAAAAACATAGTAAGTGCTGTGTGGCATTAAGCTGATGTTATTACATACAAAAATCTATGGAATTATTCTCGAATAAATAGACTTGTAGTATATAATAACATATGAACCTAATTAATATTCTAATCAGTAACCTAGATGAATGCATCATTTTACATCTTGTAGAAAACCAGTTAAGCATATCGGTAATATTCTATAAAATCTAATCTTGGCTGCCAGCATAGTTACAAGTAGTTCTATATATATATATGAGAATATTTTTGTTTTTGTTTGGTATAACACAGTAGCAACACATTGTATAACTCAAATAGCGTGGTCAGTCAATCTACTCATTGTTCCTGAAAACCAGTTATTAGACCTGTGCATACTTCTGTCAGTGACTTATTACTGCCAAACATGATTTAGAGTCAGTGGTAGGAGGCGGAATGACTGTAGAAATTATGTCATGACCAAGCTCTATGAAAGAATGCCCAGTCCCGGAATCAAACCTACCACCCCTCAATCAGTAGACTTGTGTGCTAGCAATGGAGCTAGCACTGGGTGGCTTAAATAGAAGGATATTTGCAGGCCTAGAGAGAAACAACTAGGATGAGTCCTGAAGCAACTTGTTTGTAAATTGTCCAGGTTGTCTGAAAACAAACACAAACAGTTGGAGAGATGTGATCATGTTCTAAGTTTCTATTGTATAGAAGGTTGTACAATTACTTGAAAATTTAATTAGACAAGTACAATTACTACAAATTTTCCTTCACAGTCAAATGGAGAAGTTGCCAGTTTCTTGTAAAAAGTTAGAGAAGTACAAGTCAGTAGGCAGTAGAATATATATCATAAAAAACTCAGGTTTGATTAAGGGACATGCTGACCATGCCACAACTAAATATTATTAAAAGTTGCAGTCGAAATGACATTTTACTAATTCAAAATTGTTTCACTTGACATATCAGCCAGTACAGACAAGTTTTACAATTTGTTCCATTCATTAAATACACACAGACCCGAGTGCTATAACAGACGTATTAGTAATGGTTTAACCAGTACAAAATAATCTATATATTGACTAACAATACAACAAATTAACATAAAATAATAATTCAAATAAAAGAAAAAACCCGCTAGGATAAACAATATAAGTATATAAGTAAATACAACGACCCTGACCTATTGTAATACTATTGTAATATAAACTGTGGTAGTAAGATATTTAATGGAACAGAAGTAATTGGTCAGACAGCCTAAAGGTTAAATATAATTACATTCAAACTTTTTCAAAATAACTTACTATATGCTGTACATATAGTAAATATATTCAGATTAACGTGACCAATGTAACAGGCCTCGATTTTATAACCCGCTCTCTCCCTAACGTTGATAATATTGCCGCTATGAATGATCTTATTCCCTCTGTCCCAGTACAGAAAGGTCATACTTAGATTCATGATAAAGAACATTGGCTCTGGACAGTAAAACAATGAAATTGAGTCATGTTTTCTTCAGGAATATGTTCTATTACAAGTGAAAATTCCTAAGGGTCAAGCCCTTTTGAGTCCAAAACTGGATCAAGTGGAAGGGAATAATCCAGTTCTAGGACACTGGCTTAAAGATCTAAAGGTCTAGACAATATATCCTATTCAAAAGGAACACAGCTATCTACATTAGACAAGAAATGTTCCTAATAATGTGAAAACTTCACTTTCCAAAGGTAAATAGATGCCTGCAAGGCTGGCAATGCATGATTCCATGGCACCTTGGCCAGCAACCAAATAAAGCAAAGTGAAAGACTAAACGAGAAATTGACAAAAAATATATTAGTTTCCCAAAAGGCAAAAACCAAAGTAAACTACAAAAATTCAGTGTATACAAGCATGAAACCTCTAAGGCTCAGACAGTTACATGCAATTACATAAAAATGTCTTTTTCTCATGACATAGGTAAAGATTACCAGAGAAGTTCATCAAGTAGTAAGTCATTTGCATGTTATAACAATTAAATTTAAATTAAAGCAACTAAACTTTAATACAAGTATACATCACGTTCCAGTGAGTTCAGTCTTCACGAATGAATTTTCAAAGCGCAAGACATTCGGCCTGGTAAACGTCAAAATTTTACCAGACCGAAAAGACTTTTACTGGACCGAAGGCTTACCAATCATATTTTGTTTTAATATGTTATTTTAGACTGCACTGCTTATGTTTCTACCTCATATATGATATTATTATATAATAATCATTGAATAAAGAATTGCTTAACTTACTTGCAACTGCAAGTTTTATGTTCGATTATGCATTTTTAGTAATATTGCTATTGAAATTTCCACCTGACAGTTGGTCTTGTGATCTGTATGTTTTAACCGGACCGTCAGTGTTTTAGACGGGCTCGGTCTTCGGTCTGGTGGCTAAATTCGAAGACTGTGAGTTGACATGCTGTCAAAATAGTTTTAAAATAAACCTACATTGTTTTAAAGTAACTAAAATACATTAAAAAGACAAAAATAACCTAACATCGTATGGAATTTGTGACCTGTAGGCTGTTATAAATTATAATGCTGTAGGAAAAAAAAGTGAAATCTTGACAATGTATCCTAAAATATATCTCACAGGCCAGCTAAGTAGATCATATCTTGTGATATACAATAAATCCTTCATACACTTCTGTACACTAATTATGTACAGTAAATTAAAGCCAACTCGAGCCATCAGTATGTTTTTATTAGGAACTGCAAATCCCAGACTAACAAAAATTTTAAATGGAGCCAAATTCTACATGACGATGTCAGCCAGTTTTCAGTCGTCTTAACCCACAAGCCAAGAGCACAGCACAAAGCAAAAAGAAAAGGCATCTAAAAGCTACATACTTTATAGTCAGGCTAGCTGATATTTTTGTCTATTACAACATAACATTACAAATTGGGGTATAGTGCTTGCAATGACTGTTTTAATAGAAAATTTACTGAATATACCACAGGTTTAAATTTCACACAAATTTGTTTTTAAGTTCAGCTACACCATGAAACAATTTCTTGCAACTTAGATTTATCCCTCTCTTGTCTACTTCCTGGTGTTCTTGTACTCGGCAGAAAGAATAACCCTACTTCTTCTTGAAAGGAAACAACATAGTAGGTTTTGGATGAGATTGGAACCAATACAACTCTGGCTTTCAGATGACCACCAATCCACTTGGGCATCAGAAATATAAAACCCTACAAAATTTTGACACAGAGAAAGGGAATTTACGGGTTTATATCCTACCCTTGCCACTGAGCTGACATGAACTTAGTAGACCCCCCTCAATACAGGTGACAGGTCCAACATAAAATTTCAAGTAAACAGACCCCTCTTGATGTAATTTCTCAGCCTGGACAAATTGATAAATTCAATTCAGCATCCATTAATGCAGAAGAAGAGGGATTACTTGATATTGTAGAATTTACCCTATTATTGATTCCAGAATGAAACAAGACATAGTGTGAGTACAAGTTGTGAAAGTTAACATAGAAATCTAACCAGCCTTTTTCTAGTATTATATTTTATGTGACAAATATACTTGTCATGTGTCATTGTAATACTGCCATAGGTTATAACCAGATTATGGATCAAACATAATGGTGGTGTAAAAATAAACCAGAAATGATGCTTCAGGGATGGGGATGACGCAAAATAATGACATCATAATAATGAAACTTATTTGCAAGTAAACATTCTAGCATTCTACCACTATAGGCAAATTCACCTGTATACAGAAATAGCCTTTATTGTCACTATCTATCCAGCCTATGGCCTTAGCGGATAGATTGTTACGTATATGAACTTTAAACTATTATCTATTCACCATCAAATCATGATCAAGAATTTTAAGATTTATAAAGAGAATAAAGTCAATACATTCATCGCCTTACATTTCCTCAAGCACTATCCTGATTTATTACATTATCTAGTTAAGAGCAGTCATTGCAGCACTAGCCCAATTTATAGTGTTCTATAGTGAAGAACACAATTATCAACTAGCCTGACTATATGAAATAATTAATATTTTCACAGGCCCTAATAAATTTTCACTAGTACTGGGCTTTGGGCTAGTGAGTAAAGACAACAACTGGTTAAGGGCAAAAACCACTCTGACTAGAGACTAAATGAAATGAGTAATATTTACTAGCCCAAATCAAATTCAATTGTTCAGGGCTTCGGACTAGAGTGCTAAGGCCAAGACTGCAGCATAAAACTTGATTTCTGTACAGTAGATCCAGAATCTACTGTAGACTAACCGTGTACAACAGTAGCAATCATTGACCAAAGTCGCGAAGAAGAATTAAAAAATCTGCATTTAAAGGCTAAAGTGTTGATATCAACAAACAAGAAGGTAAGTTGAATGTATTCCAACTCTAATTATCAAGCAAACATTTCAACAATATAAAAACCTATTAAATTATTGACTTCAGGCATAATAATTATCATTAAACCAGTTGACAACAAAAGTGTAGCACACATCAGTAACCTTTGAAGTAACGACATTGTTTGTTTTATCATAATAAAGATATATATAACCAGAGAACTGTAAATATTTACATATAACTGACATGATGTATTTATTTTAGGGTTGAGATATGACTATACCTGGACATTCATGATAATAAGACAGTTACATTACAGCATTTTAAGTATCCATAAACTAGATAAAAGTAAAAACATGTAAACAAAATGTTATGTACATAGGTAAACTGGAAATTTGTTTATATTACATTTTTTTTTTGGCAATGATTTGCATTTCCTGTAGGCAGGCCTTAACTTTAAATTTGTCCTTTTGCCTCAGACAACTTATATTTGGGTTTGGGCAACTTATAAAGTCTTATTACTGCTAGTAATAATTTGGTTTGGGCAAGTAAAATATAGCTGGTTGTGCGATCTGGCAACCTACTATATAAAATTAACGCGGAATCCTGCTAGGTAAGGCCCATGCCATTAAGTAGGGTGATCAGCATTATTGTTGATCATGATAGTATGATAGGGCAACCTAACTAAATGTGACACAAAACACATTAATGGGCAATCTAACAAAACGTTGCACAATCACATTCATGAAGACTTCTACCCTAAATGTCTAACTTCATCATTATGCTATAAGTTTTCTATCTCCCTTATAAATGAATCATATCAAAATACAACTTTGCAGACATACTTCATCAATCATAGTTGATAAATAGAGAGTTTTTTAATAATATAGAATTATCATCAGATTCAATACAGAGCTCTTCATATCTGGAGGTAAATTGATTGATAACATATTTTCATACGATATTTTCTGACAGGTTCAACATCAAAGTGCTTATAGCATCAACTCAGACTTCTTTGTTATATAGAGCCAATGTAAATAAATGGTAAATTATGTCAGAAACAGAAGTTTTACCATAAATCTAAAATATGCTATAAATAGCATGTTCCAAAACAAGTCTACGGGAATATAATTAAAGTTCTGTATCAAGGTACACAGGTGAAATTTATCTATCTATTGTCATAAAACTCATGTTGGTATATCATATCAATTAATTAATTAATGGCTAATCTCACTGTTTGCACCACTTACTGATTAAATTAAAAAATCTAATTTTCAGAGTATCATAATTAAATAATAATTATGTTAATAGAAAACACAGTTGCATACATGAGCTGATCCAGGTAAAGGGGGATAAACCAGTGGGCCCTGACCTCATTAAATTTTCAAACTTAACAAATACATTCATAAAAATGCCAAAAAAATTTTATGTAAACCAAATTTTCCAACTTTTCAAATACATTATACATCATACAAAATTATATACACAATAAAAATGATAAAAGTCGTTTTCAAATTAAGCAAATCTTGAAATCCCAACCCCAAAAAGGAAAATCTGTAGATTTGGAATCCCTCTAGTGATTATTCTTGGTCTCAGAAAAGGGCAGAGAGGCAGGAAAAAAGGGAGGAGACACATAAGAAAATTGATGTATTCAAGTTAACATTTCTGCATAGGGAGGGACGAAAAAGGACAGGGAATAAAAAATTGGGTCAGACTGCAAAGAAATGGGGCAGACTGCAAAGAAATGGGGCAGACTGCAAAGAAATGGGGCAGACTGCAGTGCCCAGCCATTCTCATTTTGTTAAGAATAGTCACAACTAGATCTATACCATGTACAGGTACATATTTGTACAAATGATCAAAATATTTCTTACCTTCAATATCCTCTCCAGGTTCCACTTCATATTCATCTTTCAAGAAATGATAAGAAGCTTCAGAAATATGAACTCTTCCAGGTTCACCGCTAGATTCCATAGTGTTAGCCAAGAACACATCATTAGACCATACATCAAACTTGAATCTTCTAGTTCCGACAATACCACACAACACCGTACCAGTGTGAACGCCGACTCTCATGTTAACTTGTTCATTATTATCTTCATCAAACTTTTTAATGGCCTCAATCATACCTAGACCCATCTCTACACAACATTTAGCATGATCAGGTCGAGGTTCAGGACAACCTGATACACAGTAGTAACAATCACCGAGGGTACTAATCTTCTCACATCCAGATTTCGTACAGAGAACATCAAATCTTCCAAACAGATCATTTAGCTGACCTACAAGTACCTCGGCAGTTTTATTTGAACTCATCTTAGTGAAGCCAACAATATCAGCAAACAATATACTGACATTGTCCATTTTATTCATATTGAATGTACGGAAGATGATCTCTCCCTTCTTTAGAGCCTTTGTCTTAGAGCCACGCTTTTTAGTTTGAACTTCATTGCCTTCCTCATCCTTGTCCGCTCGGCTTTTCATTACTTCAGCTGCAACAGACGGAGGCATAAGAGAGTGGATCATTGTTTCCTTAATTTCTTTCTCCAGATGAAGATCGTTTCGTGCAATAACAGCTTGACCAATCTTCCAAAATGTACTTCTCTGCCGTACTTGCCTCATTGTGAACAATTGGATACCCATCAAATGTATGCATAAATGGAGTAGTACTTTCCCTGCTATGAAAACTGGCGCTTTCATGAAATGGTTTTGCATCGCTGTTAGAATTTCAAAAACAATGGAATATATAACACCAATTGTTACAGTAATGAACAATGGCATTGGAATTACACTGTACATCATTAGTAAAACTTCTACACATGCCGTGAACGCTCCAATCATTGATAGATCTGATTCCATGTATATCATCGTCAGTAAAGTTCCAACACATATAAGCAAGGACAGAAACACTGAAGTGACCAGATACATTCTTTCATAATAATTGGTGTAAGTAAAGCCTGTTATCAATCCTATGACAAACAATAGAACTAGAGTTCCTATCAGAAAGTATGGCCAATGATGGGAGTAAGGTTGAGTAGCTCCGAAATATATGGCCCAGGCTATACATGCAGCAAAGATGTAAAACAATGCATACTGAAACCTTCTGCGGGTCTGAGGAAAATAATTTATCCATTGTTGCTTTTCTAATATTTCAGAGTCGAACTTGATATTAGGCCACCAGTTTCCTGCACGTTCAAATAAAATAGGCATATCAAGACATCCCTTCTGTGGTGGAGTATGAGTCGGAGAATTTGATGCAACTGAATCCATTCTCACCGTCTCTTCATCGCCACTTTTATTATATTGAACATTAGCTTCCATTTTACTTGTTGTTCCGTTATTCTCTTTATCCATGACAAATCAAAGTGAGAAATCTATGCCGATGAATTTCTACAACAGCTTATTGGTCTAATTTTTTCTCAATTTCCGAAACAAAACATTTTGTCTGAAATTGTTAATTCTTTAAACGATCAATGCACAAGAAAATAAGCTAAACTCCATGTCCTGTCAAATTGCAAGAATTATTTCAATAAAAATTTTAAAATTAAAATGCACTAATTTAATCCATAATCAAAAAATTTTACAACCACCGTTCTCTATACTCCACAATAATAAAGTTTCCAACGCAAGAATGCTATCAAAGTCTCAACTCTCAGTGTTCGAAAAAATTTAGAAAGCGAAATCAAGAATTTACACAGCTTAAATATATGACCGAATGTACGCTAGAGAGACCTGTATTCCAATGATCCAATACACAAAACTACGACTGTACAAGACTATTGGTTCTTTCGTTCTCACTGATATGCTGTATTTCAAGGCGTTTAGATTTTCTAAGGAGCCTAGTATCTGAAAATGTAAAGGTTTTAGTTGAATGCATTTACACAATATCGATAAAGATTCAATCAAGAAAATATTTCTATATTGGGTTATTTTTAGATCAAACTCAAAGTTTGAAGTTTTGTTTACAATGACATCAAATAAATCAGACTATTACGGACGACGTGACCCGACCTTTTTTCGATACCTAACTGAATAACGCCTAATTTATTATCATAATTTGCAAACATGTTATTTATTTTACACGCATGCATCTAAAAATAGAACAAACAATTTTTACCACATGTTGAGTCAAAATGAAGAGGCAAACATTCTGATTTAATTCCACATGAGTTAAAACTGCTCCACTTCTTTGATCCGAAATCGGATTGCAAAAATATTAGGCGGTGCAACGTTAATATTTCCAATCGTGGAAGTTACTCAGTCAGTACCGTACCACTCATAATAAACGCCCAGTCGCGTGCAGATGAATAATTTAGTTAAATAAATCATACATTTACGCTTTCATTTTTCACGGAAGTTTATATGCGATGTTTACATGAAGTTATTTTTTTCAGCTTTTGATAGATGTTGATCTTGATAATAAAGAAATGCAAAGTATGAAACGTGAAATACAGGGGTGGATCTAGAATTTTTCCAGGGGGTAGGGAGGGAGATAAGTTAAGGCAAGAGGTTGTAACTTCATAGGCGGTTCTAGCGGGGGGGTCGGGGGGGGTCGGCCCTCCCCCCTAGAATTTCCAAAATGTACCTGTCCATAAGTGTATTTCTTGACTGTAAGTCAATTTTAAGTAGCATGAAGCAATTTTTAATGGATAGATGCATATATTTAATGGTCATTTAGTTTTTAGTATTAATATGTTGCATTATTCTGCAAAATGTGTATAATGTGTGGTTCGAAAGTTTGGACCCCCCCCCCCCCTAGAAAAAGTTTTGACCCCCAGAAAAAAATCTTGGATCCGCCCCTGAACTTATTTCCTCATTTTGAATACTCAGTATTGTTTTTTAAATTTCAGGACAGGTCTGGTCCCCTCACCCCTGAACTGTACTTACAGCATTAAACTTACCGTTTTAAAGTCGGGTCCATGGATATACTAAGAAACAACCAATATGCTACAGGGCAGCAGTTGGGCAGAAGTGCATTCATGTATTTTTTCACCTTGACAAAATTGGGTAATTTCCCTTTGCTCATATTTCATTACAGCTATTGACTGACACATATGCAACTTGACCAACTTATTACCTGGGTGGTTGCCTTTTAGAAAAATGTATTTGAACCCAGTAACCAAGGCAATGCTAGGTCATAGCAAAAGGGATAAAATGCAATTCTTGGTCTTTTTAAACTTGCATTTCATTTAAATATTTTCTCTCACAATAATGTGTAAATTGCTAGTACTTTTCACTGACCCTAAAAGGGATAATTCAGTCATCATTTTGGCCCTCTTTTTGGAGCTCAATAACCTTGACTTTGTGCACCTGTCTTTTGGGACCATTTAAGGTACATTTTAATTGGGAATAATGTAAAACAAACAAATAAAAAAAACCCGCAATCTGCTGTCAGTTAAGACTACCAATAAATAATACCATTTAAATCATGATAGCCTAAATGTTGAAGGACTGGATAATTATATGATATACATTTTACTTGCAGAAGTTACTTCCCTTTAGTATACTTGACAATAATATTAGTGATTTTTCGACAGAATATGCTACATAAAGTAGTTCATAGTAACATAAATGTCATATTCCTGTTTAACCTACAAAAAGTATTCATATTCAAATGTAATACTAATTTTGCAATAAAATGTATGATAACATGTACTATTTTACTAATCAATTTACCAAATTTTGTTATAAATATTTCTTCTATTTCTAATGTTAATATAACTTAATAAAATAAACTAGACTGTCCCAAGGCCAAGGTTAACCCTTAATCGGTCAATCCCGCATTTTAAGTGTCTGGAACCCCCCTTCATGTTGGTTGCCACAGGCCTTGAAATATGTGTTTTAAAAACTAGATTTTGCAAAATTTCACTAAAGAAAAATTGTCTTAAAAAAGTATCCTTTTTTTGCACATCTCCATCATCAAAAGATGTATCAGGGTTCCATTGGGGGGCTGTGCCCCTCCACCATGTGTAGCTGGGGTTTGAAGGGGTTCAGCGACTCTTATCGCTAGAAAAAAGATTAAGGTCATCCAGTGCAGAAAAATGTCATAAAATGCTGTTAAGAATGCTGACCTCAATTTCGGAAAGTATTTCAGAACAAAATGCAAATTTTGGGTTGAAAAAGAACAAAGATTGTCTTTTTATTTTTTTGCCCAGCCCCAGCATTGCCAAGGTAACTGGGATTAAAGCTTAACTAGTATTTTCAGAAATAGAGTCATTAAGGGAGTAACTTGTCCAAATTTCATATCTGTCAGTTAAGTAGTTATGAAATTAGACCATCATGAAAGAGCCCCAGTGTATTAAAGTGAACCAGCTTCACTTAATTCCTTATCCTTCTGTATGGAGCCAACATCCTCCCACTTTATATGGGAAATCAAATAACATGTATAGTTGAATTTTGATGGAAGGATTTTCATGAGTTGCTCAGGAACAGGAATGCTAAGCAAGATTGCCTACTTTGAAGAACAATACCATAAGCATTGTATTGATAAATTTTATTCAACTGTCAATAGCACATACATTAACCCTGCTGAATTAAATACTCAATGTTTGTTCAATACTTCCTGTACATGAAAACAGATATCTAATTTTATTAATTCTGAGTACAGAAGTACTGAAATGAGAATTTTAATTAATAGGGCTAATGTATGCGCTGCTGAAAGTTGAATAACATTTACTAATACCATGATCATGTTTAGAGCTGATTAAATCCTCAAATAGAGAAAATATTCGCTGGAAGAAAGTAAGTCATGACCAGCAATGGAGCTTTCACAGTGGCCATTATGTTGTTTACATGTGACTGGGAATAGTTGCAGCCATCTATATACAGCATTAACATTGTGTACAATCATAAAGCTAAGTCACGGTTTCCGAGGTCATAGATCACTTAATCACAACATAGCCCATACATGTTCATGTAGGGTTTGACACCAACAATGTACCAGGATTTCGAGGGTCCAAAAAACTTGGGAGGAACCCCAGTGATGCTTAGCTACCTGAGTTCCTTCTGGATCCCTAAAAAATGCCCTGCTCTTACATAAATTTGAGATCCCATGAATTGTATGCCATAAATTGAGACTTTAATATGTATGTTATTTTTGTCAATTATTGGAGAAATCCCTTACATTAAAGAGATATCTCTGAATAACTGACTAGGGATTCCTTCTGGATCCCTGGTTATACAGTGAGTGTTGAAACTGGTTCATGATGGTCAAATGAGGTCATTAAAAGTAGCAAAATAGGACATAAGGTTATAAAGTTAGTGTGTCCATAGTATAATACAAGTACAGCAGACTTTACTACCATAACTGTTGTTCATTGAAAACACCTTTAAGCAGATGACCCTCGCAGAACATAATTCTTTACACCTGAATGGAGTGAAATAACTGCAGGTAAATTTCTTGCTCAGGGAAATTAAAAGTTCCATTTGTTGGATTCAAACCCAAAACTTACAGATTCCTAAGCATCTGTTCTACCACTGGAACACTGCTCCTACTAAAACATGACAAAAAATAGATGCTTGAAACATTACAAATTCATTTGGAAGCAGTTTTATACACTGTATCTCACAGGCAACCAGCACAGTCCCGAATAAAAATCTTCGTGTTTTTTCATTCGAGAATGAGCAGGCAGCCTGTGCTGTGTCTATATAACAGTACTACTGGTATGGTATTGTTTTCATTTGTATGTTTCAAATTTATATCATATTCATCGATAACAACACTAAGCTTTGAGCATGAAGATTGTTCTTACATTTTATGACCTAGAGCCATTATCTATTTCATAAAAAACAAACACAGATATTTTCAGGGAATACCGTTCTTTTATTTTTTTATCAGTTTCACATAAAACATAATGCAGCAATAATAATACAATTTATATATACTCACAAATATTGATAGCATGAAATGATAAAATATTATAAATAAATTATTATAAGCCATGTATACAATGTATACAGTAAAATATTACATTATTATATATATTATAGCAATAAAGAAAGCCTTGTTTGTTTACATATAGATATCTTAGTGCTATGACAATGTATAAACATAGCTTGTTGTCACTTACAAAATCTTGGTTATTCAAAGCACCCCCCCCCCCAATATATCACCAACATAGTGAAAATAAATGATGATTATTGTGAGCTGGACATAACAAACATGTATGAAAGCTTTGAAGACATTTTTAGAGAATATAACATGTTTCAAAGAAAATGAACACCCAAAACTAATCCAAATGACAATATAATGGCCATACAGTTTTATATTTTGTTCACATGTCTTCATACAATAATAACATGACTTTATAATTATAATGGTCACATGACATCATGTTTGATCACAATATGTCATATATTGATCACATGACTTCATATAATGGTCACATGATGTCATTTATTGATCACATGACTTCATCTAATTGTCACATGACGTCATATATTGATCAAACAACTTCGTCTAATGGTCACATGATCTCTAATGCTTGATCACATGACTCCATATAATTGTCACATGATGTATGTTTGATAACATGACATCATAGAATGGTCACATGACTTCAAATCTTAAATCACATGACTTCATGTAATGGTCACATGACATCATACACTTGAACACATGATTTCAATCACACATAATCATAACCTGGTACAAGTACACAATGTGGTTAAACTTAAAGTATTCCAGTCAAATGTTACTGACTTTTATCCATAACCATTTATTCCATACTTTGTTATATTCTACCATTTATTCTTGTTTCATTTAAAGAGATACATTCAAGTTTAAGTGAGCACAGCCAGACCTAACAACCAAATACACAATACAAGTACAGTTAGGCAATATATTCTAGCATCCTGTATGAATATTAAATAAATATCAGATCTATTTGTTCTTAACTACTGGGTTCCAGAATATAATTATCTCTATACAATGTGTATGGATAATACTGTGTAATTATTATAATTTATTCATAAGTCAGAATTATAAATCTAGAAAGGTATAGAAACAATTCGACAATAATTACGACATTGTCATAATCAAGTCAACTCTTCATCAGTAAGTTAAAATCAAACACATCAGTCAGGAAGCAGACATATTAGCTTGTATTAATTCAGACAATCAGTTGACTTTGATGGTCCTAATAGTGGAACATTTCTGTACATGGTACATAGTATTTTTGTTAGAATGATATCTTACAGTTTGGACACACTTGCATATGAAGATGCCAAGACCCTAACTTCAGTAGGTAGAAGTTTTAGAATCAAATTTTGAATTGATATAGTTACAATACGAGGGCTGAACTAAACGCTAGTGTAACTCCCTTTATCTTCAAATGGAGTTACAATAGTATTTCGTTAAGCCCTCGAATATACACGCACATGTTCTAGTTAAACTCTTGCCAACAATTTGGAATAATTTTGCCTTTATAAGAGACAAATTCAAAATGACATCAAAAGTCTGATATCGAAATGTTATGAGAAAATTCATTCCAAGAGTAAGTATTGGAACTTGTAACTGGAGGAAAAGCCATAGTCTTTGAAGCAGAAACATAAAACAGCTGGAAGAAATGTCATCTCATATTACACTAGTTATTCATGGGCAAAAACTGAGACATAAAATCTGTGATGCATTGTATAGCAAGCCTTTAATTTCTATAATTGCATCCTTTCAATTATAAAAAATTCAATTTCCTATAAATATTTTAACCCTCATATAATTATCTTGAATCATTTTATAGAACAGCATCAATTAAAGAGTAATCTCATTGTTGAAAAGAAAATTCTAGATCAAACTTCCATATAAGGTAAAAGTAATTAATTCTTTGTAATTAATTTTCCATGCAATATAGAAAAATCTAACCCCAAGAAAGGAAAATGTTTCTAAGTATATTATAAATGAACAGTTGGGTTAAAATAAAAGATCAATAACTCATCTCCTATATTGTATAGTAATAATGACTAGGCAATTTATAAATGTTATAAACTATGATGTTATATTGTACCAATCTTCACTAAAATTGGCTCAATGATCACAAATAAATGCTATAATATATTAATTATTTCAGCTACCAAGGTGTGAATTTAGCTGCAAAGAAACCACAGGTATACAATCACCATAGAAAATCAACATTAACCTGCTGTGGATATTTTCAGGCCAAATTGGTAGAAAACATGGAGCGCAGCCATAGAAGTTAACAAGTCTGGTGCTGCTTTCTGAGATAATTGACTGTACGCCAGACTTTCCATTTCTAAATATTCATAAACTGTTCGCCAATGAAAAGATTAGCTATACTGACACTTGAACAAATATAGTCGCATGTATTTGGACACAAAAGATTACATTGTTAAAAAAATTAGCCATTTGTCTAAGGGTGTGGTTAAAGTAGCCTCAGCGTAATAAAGCAGTACTGATGATCATTTCTCATCAAATCAATAAGACCATTATTCATAACTGTAATCACATAAATGGCCTGTATAAAGCAGTTCCCTTTTATTACATTATTCACACATGAGACACTAAGTTATCAACTGTAAGTACAAATGAGGCCCTAAAAATCTAACTTTTAAGTAGATATCATGATTCTTGAGAAAGATAATTTTGTGTTGTGTTTTAACTGAATAACTATATCAACAAATGACCCTTTTTAATAAAATATAATGCTGTTTTAATTAATAAATGTTCTATCAAAGAACTAATAAGTTTTATTCTTTTGGCTCAGTCATATGTTTACATATAATGTACCTTTAAAATAGACATCACAAAGATCATTTCAAATTATTATTTGAACAACTACTGTAGTAGACTTCATTAAACATTTAACATCTGAACAATTAAATCTATGTAAAAATGAACTGCAGCTTATGAATGTATCTAGAAAGAGTACTGACCAAAAAATGCCAAGTTAGCAAACTTTTGTTGAGAGAGGGTCCAAACATAAATATCATTGTTTTAATCTGACGATTTACTTCTTACGAGAGAAAAGATAAGGATCTGTATTCCTGACTGATAGTAAGTTTCCTGTGTCCAAAAACTTAAAAGAGTGTACCGGGGTACATTGTACTTTTGATAATAATTCTAAACAATGCAGGTTCTTACACCGACAATTTTTATATAAAAAATGTAATCCAGTAAAAATCAATGGTCCAAGCTGATATCTAAACCATGACTCAATCATAAGCAGACACACTCTACCATGATGCCATGAATGCTAGTCTGAAGGCAACAGAGTACAAGTACTGTATTATACCTTACATGCTCAAAAAATGAAAGTTTTGAAAATACTAAAAACCTACAATAAAATACTAAAATAGAGAGATTTCAAATAAATTACATAGAGCATTTTATTTTCTAATTACAGAAAAAAGTATTAATACTGAAAACTTTCACACATATTTCTTAGTTACATCAGTACATATGTATATTAATTTGAGCCAGACAAAAATGTAACCCAAGAACAGGAAATAAGAAAAAAAAATCATACTAAAATAAATAACAAAGATTGACAACTAACATGTCTTGAACATATAAGAGAGAAAATAAACACAGGTACGGTGAGAAACAATCATTAAATGAAATATAAAATAATCCAACAACAATAAATAGGTGCAGTTAACATAAAACATATTTCTTTCTTAACAATTCTTGTGTTTCTCTGTTTTACTGACTAACCTCTATTAAGAGACCACTCATTGGTTGTTATAGGACTGAAATGTAAGGCAGTCACCAGATGCATCAGACATACGGTGCTTAATATAAATACAAATTGTACTATAATACTCAAGGGCTTTTACTGGTTGCTTGATGTTTAAGTCCTTTAGTAGACATGAGTGGGTGTCTGTTTGCCTAGAACAACTACTTTTTAATTCGGGCAACCAATAATTTCTTTTGAGCAACCAAGAATCTACAAACTACATGTAGTTATGTGTTTGCTACTAAAATGACTTGATCGGGGAACCACTTTCATATCCTATTATCATAGACTGTTATATTATATTTAAAGTAAAATAAATCCTTCATTGAGATAATCCTTCAATAGTCTAGACCATTATACACGATACTAGTTTTCATTCAATGTGACTATTATATAAACGTTACAATATCTGTATGAGTAAAACCAATTTAAGAGTATGAATATGTTAACACAACTGGCCTTTAAATAATTATATTAGAAAAAAAATATATATGAAAAATCTATAATATTTGACTAATATTTGAGTAATTTACCATGATAACATAAATTTTATTGAATATAACAAACAAACAAAATGAATACAGATAGACCAGTATTGCACTGAGCCATTTATGTATACATGTTAAATAGCTAGACAGTCAAAAATATGAATATTCAGTAACATAACAAAATAACAACAACAACAAATTTGAGACAAAAAATCTTACATTAAAATTCTCATATAAAATTACCCAGCCAAATGTTTTTGAGATTTAATGCAAATGGAATACCATAACAAATGCATTAGTGCAGAGGAAAATGCTACAATCAAATTTCTGACGGAGAGAAAATATCAGTTTAATTTTCTCTCAAATGCAAATTCTGAAAATTGAGAAAAGTGCAAATTTGGAGCAAATACACAATAAATGCCTGGAGCAAATTTTACACCAACTTCATTGATCATTAATTTCTTGAGCCAGTGCTGAATCATTGTCCGTATAAAATATATGGTAATAAAAAATACAAAAAAATACACAAAAACAACAACTACAAAAACATAACCTGATATTGAACAAAACACTTAGTTCTTAAAGTTTGTAGCTATCTAGAAATCATCAAGTTTTTAATCCACATTCTACAGACAGAGAGAGAGAACGTAAAAATAAAGTATATTTCATAACTATCAACCTGCTTCTGTAAACACATAACATATTAGTTGAGCATGCCATTATGGTGGACATTCAAACATTATTTAAATGAACATTTCATAAGCAAAAGTTCATAATTCTTAAAATCCTATAGTTTTTAAATTCCATGATTTTATCATCTATAGCAGGAGGAGTCTTCCTAAATTTCATAAAATCTCAAACCTAGGACTTGTCCTGAGAACTTATACCCATGGCTTCTAGTTGCAATCACTCATAGTTTTAATGTATTCATATCAGCAAGTTAATAACCTTAGACTACAACAAACAAGGTATTGTAAAATTTTATTCAACTTTCAGTGGGGAATACATTAACCCTAGTGATTTAAATACTCCTGATCAGTTTGAATTAGCTGGGTTAAAGTATGTGCCACTCTAGGGCTTAGCACATAACAGTCATAACTCAATTTAAAAAAGAGAGATTTACAAATGTTATGCGCTAAGCCCGTACACTGACAGTTGAATAAATTTTAACAATTAAAATTGAGTTACAATAGTGTTTTGTTTAGCCCTTGAAGAGTACTAAATATTTGACGTAAATTACAAATATCAAATAATATTCACACAATAACAACTAATCAGTACCGGTAAAGACAAAAACAAAATATGATATAATAAAACATATACTTAAAGAATTCAATTATAAAATAAAACAAAAAGACATTAACAAATTCATAAGACAAAAAAGAAAACTCAATAACTCAACAATAGGTAGAATATACAAGAAAATTCATAGTAAAATATATCTAATTCATTTATTTCTTAAAGAGAATAAGAAGTCAGTATGATAAAACATCATAGTAATTAACATTGTAACTTCCATAATTAACAATGTAACTTCCATAATTAACATTGTAACTTCCATAGTTAACATTGTAACTTCCATAGTTAACATTGTAACTTCCATAGTTAACATTGTAACTTCCATAGTTAACATTGTAACTTCCATAGTTAACATTGTAACTTCCATAGTTAACATTGTAACTTCCATAGTTAACATTGTAACTTCCATAGTTAACATTGTAACTTCCATAGTTAACATTGTAACTTCCATAGTTAACATTGTTACTTCCATAATTAACATTGTTACTTTTGTAACTTCCATAATTAACATTGTAACTTTTGTAACTTCCATAATTAACATTGTAACTTCAATAGTTAACATTGTAACTTCCATAATTAATATTGTAACTTTTGTAACTTCCATAATTAACATTGTAACTTCAATACTTAACATTGTAACTTCCATAATTAACATTGTAACTTCAATAGTTAACATTGTAACTTCCATAATTAACATTGTAACTTCCATAATTAACATTGTAACTTCCATAGTTAACATTGTAACTTCCATAGTTAACATTGTAACTTCCATAGTTATCATTGTAACTTCCATATCATAGTATATTGTACATATATGTAACATACATGTAGAAAGTCTTCTAGATAAATAACAAAATAAAGACTCTGAGAGAGTATTGTCAAAAGTTAAGTTATTCATTAATTAAATAGTAAAGGATGACTTTAGTACAAAATAATATTATACAACTTTTGTTCATAAGGACTAACAATGACATAAGGGTTTAGTTATAATGGTGATTCCTGGGGGTGCAGCGGTTCCAGACCTTACTATGGAACTCTTTAAATAAAACTGTCATGAAAATTAGGATCTAAATTGAGTATTGCTAGTTAAACCCCAGTGATATCATGTTACATAGGGAGCTCCTGTCGAAATGAAATGGGACCAGTTGTCCAGCCTGGCTAAACTACATGGGACCACTTGTCCTCCCCTGTCAAAAATGGCATGGTACCAGTTGTCCATGGTACCAGTTGTCCTACATTTGTTAGATAAGTTGATTCATTTTAAGTACAAAAGCACTTTGTCGAGACAACTGTAATACATGTACTATACTACATGTATATACTTATGTTACTTCTTAAATCAGAACAAAAACATAAAAAGATATAAAATAGAAATGCTAACACAATAAAATGTCATATTTAGAGACGTAAGGAAACATATAACTTGATTTTAACTAGAAATTCCAGGAAAACTTTACACTACTAGAGACTAATTGAGATAAATTTGACACAATGTATCTCATGTGAAAACCAATTAGTTCCACATTAAAAACCAAAGTAGGTTACCTCAGGCTTTGTATGCGAGGATAAAATCCCTTGGGTAAAATCTCCTTAAAAGCAATTTTAAGAAACAAACTGTTCTCACATTATTTTATAACCTGCAGTCATCTCTCTTATTTTTCTAAAAATAGCAAATTGAAAAACAACAATGAGCAATTTATTACATAATATTTTAACAATTGACGCTGAGAATGTCTTTAAACATGCAATATTTTGTAAAATATGATGGAAAAACAACACATAACAGTGTAAAAATGAAATCATTTTTTTATAATAATTTATAGTAACAGTTTTTATGACAATACTAAAGTCTGCGATTATAATGTCTGCAAAGTATTGACAAGAAAACAGCATGGTTCTTATTTTAAAATTCCTTTTTTTCCCTTCTGAATCGATTTGACAATTTGACTTATATTTTCACTGAAGTAAAATATAAAGAACATAATAAAATCATAAAATATGAAAACTAAGTTTTTCCAGAAACACAACAACCAGGTTTACCATCAACTCAAAAATGCAGGTTTTTCTATTGACATACAATGATACAAGCCAAAATATACCACCAACACACAGACCCAGGTTAAATCATACAAACTCTGAAGTCAATCATTCAAAACTTTAAAACACATAACCCATTCTTAACAGTATGTATTATACATTGTCATATGACATAAATAAAAGCAACAATACATATGTGACTTGTATTAACATGAGCAAAATATACATGTATAAATAAAATGTGATAAAAAGTCAATAATACCTTTTAGCTAGGAATAAATATTTTGCAGGTTTATCGCAAAACAGACATAACTCACTCTTTTCTTATATTGAGTTATGACTGTTTTCCACTAAACCAGTGATTTGTATTTTTTGTTTCTGTATGAAACAATTATAAGGATATTGTATGACAACATTGACCCAACACTTCTCCTATAAACATCATATTATTTGATCAAGACCATCTTGGGTACAGCAAGATCATGTGATTTTAATGATCTTTAGCCCTTACAATGTGGGAGACAAATAAGAGAAGCCTTTGCCTCCAGCAAAAAGCCAGGTCAGCCAACACAACATGAGCCAGCCTGTCTAGGCTCTATGCTATTGGCTGCTTGTTGTTTAATTTTCATTGTGGAACCCCAAAAAAATGACAATGTATAGGTCTAAAAATTGAAAACAGAGTAGTCCATTTTGGAAATTCAGCATTGGAAGGGATTAGTCCCAAATAGTGATACATTCTACACTCAATTATTGGTGTTTATATTCATTATAATTTCACTGGGATAAGCAACAGTTATTGTTCCTTTTTACAATATAAATGTAACAAGTGTACACAACAAAATGCTATCTAACCACAGTGTTTTCACTGTTTCAATTAATTGTCATAACAACAATAAAGTTCTGCTATCCAGACCACCTTGGTTATAGCATATAGCAAATTCATTATTTAATAATTTTTGCATGATTTCGATGATTTTTATGTCCAAAATGCTTATTTGGCAAGAAAAATGTCCTTATATTAAGCCCATTCACCATGCTTCATGGTAATAGTTAACAACTAGCCAAAACTAAATAAAACAATTAAGTTTCAATAGCTTAAATCAATTTTCTCAAGTACCAGGCTTCAGGGTACTGAGTAAAAGCGATGGCTGACTTCATGGTAATGGGTAAAGGCTGTAACTGGATTCAGGGTAGTGGGTTCAGGTGATGACCGACTTCATGGTAGTGGGTAAAACAATGGCTAACATTAAGGTCGCAGGTAAAGGCCGTAACTGGACTCAAGGTAGTGGTTTCAGGTGATGACAGGGTCAATGTTGTCAGACAATATAAAGAATGATAAAACTATACAACAAGCTTTAAGTATAGAATGTTAACGATGACCGTACATTGTACAATGTTTAAATGATGTTTGCAGACAACAATTAACACATATCAATTAACAACAAGTATAGCAAATACAACAATTACAATTATTTGCTCTTACATGGTTTCACAAAAATTCTCAAAATCAAGATTTATGGTATCATAAAATTTTTACTTTTTATGATATTTAGTTACTATGTAATAAAGCCTTCAAAGCTATGGTCAAAATTATCTGACCCTTTTTTTGGGTAAGCTGACTTTTTGTGACCTAAATGTCCAAGCCTTAAGTACCAATCTTGGCATTGATATAAAGTACTAGCATACCATATATCCCCAATTTAATGCCCCATCTCTAATAAATGCCCCTACTACTTTATGGTAAAAAGACAAACATATTTTATGTTGTTATTGCACCATTTTCTGATACTCTAAATAACACCCATTATGGAAAATGGAACTTTCCTGTGGCTGTTTAAGAGAGAATATATGGTATATCAGTTATATCTTAAATAAGAAAGGAAAGATCTCTCTAAAACCAAAATGTATGGTAGAACTTAGAAACAAAGACAAATCTTGAGATTTGTAGTGAAACCAGGCTCAGATCAGATGTGTATTGTTTTAAAAAAGAACTCCCAAATAACAGGAGTTTATCACTTTCACTAATTCAGGATGGCATTTTTGTCCAAGTTCAAAGGGAGACAATCAAAATAAGTATTTATTCAGGGGAGCTAACTTCCCATACAATTAAGTGACTTCTCTCCCCTTTACTCAATGAAGTTTTCTCTTCTTTTTCTTCTGGTGTTTCTGTACCAAGAACAACATCATCATCACCATCACCTGTAAAATATATAACATATTATCTGTAAAAACTGAAACAATCTAAGGGGGCATCCACACGATTCATTATAGTTGATTTACATTGGGTGCCATTTGTGGGTTACAAAAAGCCAAGCTTGGACCATATATTTTATTGGGTTAATAGAATATAAGATCTAAGCTTGAACCCAACTTATGAATTTTTCAGTCATAAGTGGTCACTCCCATCTCACCAAAAAAGCTTACTTGAAGGCAAGGGAGCACAAGTGCTGCATAATATCTCCTTTACATAAACTTTCTTCTTACCAGAATTACTTCTCCCATTTTTAAGCTTAAGTGTATGAGACAATCTAAGGGACAATGACACAATTGCTAGTGGGTAATTTACATTGAGCACCTATTGTAACCACATAAAATCTTTTGTTGAAGCTTTGATTGAGTGGTAATGGACATTACCACTTCACTCACCATAAAACTAGCTATAAGACAAAATATTAGTATCATATTGTACCTTTGCTACAATCTCATGATAAATTTGATAGGTCAGCACAAAACTTGTCTAACTTTATTTATTTATTGGAGTTAATGCTGTGTCAACACAATTTAGGTCATTTTACGGCGTCCAGCGCACTTAACCTAGCTTTCCTGGACCATTGTCTATAACCAGTACTCACCTACCCTTCCACAAGGCCGGAAACTTCTCCATATTATCTAATCAATGGAGAAAAATAGACATTATTGTCAAATTTTCATGGAAGGGCATAACCTTCCCGGGTGGGATTCGAACCCGCACCCCCTCGGGCACAAGTATCCAAATCCCAGCGCACTACTTGTCTAACTATATTTACATCAATAGGAGGTAGACTAGTTTTGCACTGACCTATCAATATAAATTGCACTACAATAAAAAACTGGTATTGTCTATTTTTTCTCAACTGTCAAAGTTTTAATAATTTCACGGTGATTGATTACACACTATCACAATACCATGGGTGTAAAATAAAGAGCACAAAGTCACCGTGAAACTATTCATGTTTTGACAGTTGAGAAAAAAACAAACTATATTACATTACAATGCTAAAATGATAAAATTTAATAAAAAGAAGGCTGAGCCAGTCATACAAAAAGACAGATTTAGAGAGGAGAGTGCACTATGCTCTACATTGTTGACACAGTAAATTCTCATAATATTACATGAATCAGTTCTCATACAAAATGAACATTGATTTGAGGACAAACGTGTAAGGGTTCCATTGATAGTGTTGTATAGTTCATTTAGTTTGAAGCCAGACACTTTGTTGTTTTGGTTTTGGTGGATAAACTGAGGCTGCACCAGATTGATTTTAAATATAGCGTTAATAGATGTGCACATGTTCCACCTTTCAAACAAATAACAAACATTGCAAAAACTTAACTCATACCATAAAAGCTTGACACAAGTACCTATCAATGTATTTGTGATCATAAATCAGTAATGACAATGGCATTGACCCAATGTTGATTGCATTTAGGACCAAGCACACTTTAGCTGGTGATAAACAACATTCAAAATGGAAATTAAGCATGAAAACAAAAGCACTCAAATAAAAACACCAACATAAAGGTAATAGCATAAGCTTTAATTTTCTTCTAAAAGTTGAGCTAAAAAATGCCCAACTTTGTAAAACAGTCTCTAATGCTATTTGTTTGTACAAGCCAGATGAGATGTGAAAATTTTGACTGGCTGCTATACAAAGAATCAATTTTGGAATGGCCAAAGCTAAAAACAAACATTAAACCACTTCAATAAACCAGTGTTCACAGTGGAACACCCACACACACAGCAATGCCCTGACAATATCTCCTACTTCTTCCTTGAAGATTAAACTAAAACTACACATAATCATTAGACATGTTCTGTCTCCTTAATCTAAGAGGAAAGAATTAATCAACTTCTTTAAACTTTGTTCCAAAATGAAACAAAATTAATGTATTTCCCTAGTGAAATTAATCATGAATAATTTCTAAAATTATCCCAAAAAATATTCAAGAATAATTGATAAAATATTTAATGCAAGCCTTCTTCCAGGAAAGAGACAGCTTAATTTACAGTAATCTCAGTTATGCTTTACTCATAATCCTGAACATAAAAGGTTAATTCGTTGATTAATTTGAATTATATTGAAAACTAAGTTAGAATGCAGGTTATATAAAAATAGTTTTTGTAACAATTATTTTATGAAATTGTAAAATTGCAATAGTTGAAAATTAAAGGTACTCATTCACAGATTTCAACTTAAATATCAACTTCTTCTGAAACTACCTAAAATGTATGGAAACATTTTTTGATGCAGGAAATTAGTGTTTTGATAATGAAAATTTTAGTGCATATGGACTTACAACTACAAATGACGGCCTTTCAAGTAGTAAAAATCTACCCCGTATGTCACTGTATAGACAATTTTTGTGCATTTTTGCGACTTTTATTGTATATTTCTTGGAAACTATAGTACATTTTGTCTTGAAATAATAAGAACTTTAGTTTTGACACAATTACAGACACTGAATGGTATTTTGAAAATATAGAAATATCTTAACCAAATCTGTGAACTAGTACCTTTAAAAAATTGGTAAAAAACCAACAAACATGCTATTTCATAGAACCCTATTCTATGATATTATATAACCTGACCTATATTCTTACTGGTACAAAATTGCCATACCAAAGGAGCTGATTTATGGATTCACTGAACTGGAGGAAAACATTAACTATTGTTTTCACCTCATCAAACTTGAATTCTGCCAAAATTGATTAACTATTATTACAAAATAAATCTATGGATTATGCAAAATATAAAAGTTACAAATGAATTTTTAATTCATGAATAATTAGAAAATTTAAATTTTAAATATATACAACTTAAAACACAAAACATAAAGACATGAAATTCTGAAGAACAAGAGCAAAACTGTTGCAAGTGATCTTTGTCATAGAACACTTTAAATCAATCATGCTGTAATCTCTAAAATATGGGTTTTTGAAAGAGAAATGACAAAATTGTTGGAATATTTATGAGATAATAATAAAAGCTGATTTGATGCATAAAATAGAGACATAGAGAAAATATAGAAAATGTTTAAATGATTTCCCCTGATATATCATGGATGACATGACATTATGTTACTATACATCTGATACGAGGAAGAAACAAGAAATAGTGATGTCTTAAAGTATTCATAACATTCCCCTTTGTCAGCGAATATAACAAGATTTCTAGAAACATCTCCAGGGCAACCAAAATAACACAAAAATGAGTGAGGGCAAGGCTCGTTTGACTACAAGTAAATAAAGAAGAATTTAAACTAATTTTGCACTGACCCAAAGACAAAGTATCATATCCATGAGTCATCACAAAACTAATGTAAATCCTTCTTTAATAACTTGTAGTTAGACTTGTTTCACACTCACCCATCAATATTTGATAATACATGATCTTTTCAAACAACCACTTTTCAAACCTTTAATCTAATCTAATGAATGATTTGATTTTGAGATTTTGCTCCTGTCACTGTTTACTCCACTCACATAAAATTTCAGTCATAATAATAGTGAACAACAAAGTTAACCAGTACAAGTAAACTAGTTTTGGCTGACATTCCAAAATATCAGTGCTTTTCTGACTGTCCAACAGAACATATAATCTACAAAAGCTACCAAACATTTCTGGATCACAGACACATTTTAACATAAAACAGGATGAGACAATGTTATAAAAGTAGGATAGAGAATTCTTTTTTTATCATTTTTTCTAAATTGGGTTTAACACCATATCAACACATATTAGATAATTTTACAGCTTCCAACACACCTTACCTAGCTTTCCTGGACCCTTGTCTATAGCCAGTACTCACCTACCCTTCCACAAGGCTAGAAACATCTCCATATAACATCCATTAATGGAGGAAAATTGACATATTATTGTCAAATTTTCAAGGAAGGGTATAACTGCCCTGGGTGGGATTTGAACCCATACCTCCTTCGGGATAAGAGATTCCAAATCCCAGTGCGCTACCAACTGTGCTATCGATCCGGATTATATGACAGAGAAATTCAGACACAAAAACATTCAGCAATCAAGAGAAAATCTCATAATTATAATCATAGTGTCCATGAAGTCAATGATAGGAACAAAGAGAACATTACAGAAATAATGATAGCCAAGTAAATGAACATTCTAAGATAACATGTGCTGAGAGAATGTCATTCCAAGAATAGAGACAATGAATAGAAGATAAAATAATGATTTGTAATATGATACCTAGTTTAATACAGACATAAAACAAGATGGCTTCCAGATGATAATACATTGTATCAACTACAGGGATATGTCATGTGACATTCCTTTGATTTTCAAACATACTGTACAAGGGATACAACCATGTTTAGTAGACCACTTCATGTAGATTTATTATTACATGTATGTGACACACAAAAAATACTGATACCCTGATGGCACTTTTACCACACCATTAAATGTTTAAATATAACTCTTCTTTTTGAAAATCAAACAAAGGTTTCATGACATATCTCTGTGGTATCAACACAATATATTCATTCTTATATAATGCCCAACAAGAGTTTGGAGACATTTTTTATTTTGTAACCTTTTTATCTAAAAAGTGATAACAGTTACTGTTTACTACCAAAATAATGCATTTTAATTCGGTTTTATTACAGTAAAAACTGCCTTAGCGACCTACTGAATTAAACGACTCACTGTCTTATGTGACCGTATCTGAGACCGCCCAACATAAATGCCTATATAAAGTCCCTGTATTAAGCGACACACTGTCTTACGCGACTAACGACCCTACTTTATCAGTCCAATACCGATAATTAGGTTTAATTAAGCAACTTTTCAGGCCTCAATTGACCCAAAGATGTTTTTCACACCTCGATAATTACTATTAAATTGTATAATTGGCCCATCAATCGACACGCGTGATACAAAAAAATAGCTTTGAAAACATGCTGCAGACAAATGCAGATTAACAAAAGGCATAGCACATTTGATTGTTTGTTTAAACATTATTAAATAGCTTTTATAGACAGTTATTACTTAAATTTGGCAATTGAATCGATTCGAACGTGATTGCAAAACAATCAGCCATTTTTGTTTGCATCGCTAAAAGCCGTATTCCGGTTATTACCGGTATTTTCGTCATCAAAGGAACTTGCATGCGATTATCGTTCTCAAACATATGTCATCGTTTATGTGTAAAACAAATTTATTTTTAATATTGAAATTGATATAAATTGTCCATTATCAAACCAAAGACAAGTTTTAAATTAATTAATGTAAATCAAATTGAGTGATAAAATTATTAATTGTCTAAAAAATTTTTTATAACTCTTCGAGGGCACAACTTTAAAGTTGATAGAAAATCGGGAGAATTATGCTATGTAATATCATGTTTTTAACTGTTTAATGTCCCAACTCAGTGGGGGTTTCACTTATTTGCCTGAAAGTGCAATATTGGTGACACGCTATTATATTGACTTGAACCTGGATTTAAAGACCCACTGTCATATGTGACCATGTTTGGATGTTCCGCCATAAAAGTCGTATATGACAGGTTTTACTGTATTTAATATTGTTCTATTTATAGTTGAGACAACACAAATCACTAAAAAACTAGGTTATAGAAAAGAATGACATTGATCCTAGTTTTGGAGACTTTAGAATGTCAGACAACAAATCTTATAAATAATTCAACTTTTAATGGCCTATTGTAGGTCGAGATGAACAGAAAATGGCTCACTGTTCCATCACAAATGATACTAAGTAGCTCCCCTTAAAAATAAACAAGCTTCAAATTCATAGTAAAACACAATGTTTGATATGGCCAGATCCTGGGTGAGATATTCAATGTTTTATAATCCAGAACAATTTAACCAAATGTCATCTAATAACATTAGTTAATGGTTTCTCTAGATTGTGTGCCAAGTCAAAGTCACATGAGGAGAACAATTCACCTAGCTATGGCTTCTGGGATAGACTTCAATCCTCTGCAAGAAATTGGCTTCAGTCTCAAATGAAGGGCCAAGTTGTGTAGCTATACTTGACTCCAAAACCCTTTATTGATGAGAGATTTAAGTGGTTTGAAGTCAAGGAACTTAAAGGGCCAACTTCACTTGACTTTTGTAAGAGCCTTGAATTTTACTAGAATTAATTCTTATGATTTAAACACCTACATTGTCATATTGCGCTAGTAAATTACTAGCGCAATATGACAATGTAGGTGTTTCATTTGTCCACATGTATTTACTTATTTATGTAAACAAGTATTTAAACTGTGATGAAATAAATTATATGACTTTTGTTCTATGATTATGTAATGTATTGTGCATGTAAAGCATATTGCCGGCTTAGTGCAAAATGGTTGTGACTCAAGTTAAAAAAAGAGTGAGTAACGAACGTTTTGCACTAAGCCTGGGATATGTAATAATGGTAACCATGGCAACTAGTCCAAATTACTATAAATCTCAATGAAACCTGAGAACAGAAAACTATAATTCAATGTATAAATTCACAGTAAAATCAAACAATTTTGAACTATCTCAGTACAGACATAAATCAAATCTGACAATAATCTTATATTTATACAAGAAAACAACAAACATGACCAACATGAAAATATATCACCAGTAATATAATACATCGTACAAACTTCCAGGATGAATCATGAAAAACAAGGACAGATCTCGCAAAATGGTAAGTTGTTGGGGTTGAAGAGAAGTAACTTATGCTACTTTCATCATTTTATTATCATTATTTTTTATTATCATTATTGTCATTATCATTATCATACTTATCATTTTATTACCATTAGTAATATTATAATTATTTTATTATCATTATTAATAATGTTATTTTATTATCATATATTATTATTCTTTCATCGTTATTACCATTATCATTATCGTTTCATCATCATTATTATTTTTATCATAATTATCGTTATCTTTATTATTACATTGTACATTGTATTATCATAAGAAAGGGCTGAGGCTTGAGTTGATCCTTAGTTAAAAAGACTCTAAGATATAACATCCATACTTAACAATTAAAGCTCATCAGTTTCAGGATCCATAAGTTTCAGAGTATCTAAGTAACAATTAAAGTCTATAAACTGAAAGGTCCAGTCTGTCATAAAGAGAATTCAATATAAATATGGTAATAGAACTGTCACATGAATAATCATGTGATTCAGAATGAATTGTTTGTACTCCTTACTTCACCAGGAGAGTACTGCATCATCCAGAGTTAAACAGACAAGATCTACATCTTGATGATATGATAGTAAGAAATTAGAGAAGCATTTCATTATACATTAGACAGAGAGCATATCTCAAACAATCCTATAGATATAATAATGTAATACCAAGAACTTTTCTGGCTTTAGGTAACTGAAGATTGAATACTGAAAATAATATAATCATAACTAAAACTTAATATAATGCAATCATAGATGAATATTTAGATAATCATCCTCTTATAAATATAGGGCCAGTTTAAATGCCAATTCTGGATTCAACAGGCATTATAGGGTCTGGACACAACAGAAAGCAACAAAATAAATATTTAAATTAAAAGATCATGATCATTACTAGACATAATTATATTAACTTTTACTTTCAGGATAAAAACATTTTTTCACAATGACAAAATTTCATCATATTTAAATGATAATATTGTGAAAAATGTCAAACAATATTTAATAAAGAAGCTGCAAAGATCATCTGATAAAACTAAAAACAACAAAGTTACAATATTTAATACATAACTACATATAAAATACAAGAATGCTTTAGAAAGGCAAAAAGTTCTACAGACATAAAGTGCCATGGCATATTTGCAAAAGTAGACATTTTGCACTGCAGGGTATCCAATTCTGTATAAATCCCATTACGGTACATTTGGTCATATAATTATTTGTCAAACATGGCTTGTAATTTTAAAGTCCTGCAGGGTACACAATAAATGCACAAAGACAAAAGTGCAGACATTTATGGAGATTCAATGAAGAACTTGCAGTTTTCCTTCTTTCATCCCACAGGTACACCAAGCACCTTTGATAGACCCAAGTGTGCCAAAACATTAGCCGGATTTGGTCTGTTCTCGGTATTGGCTAATTTTTGATGTGCAATATACACAAGCATGACATTGTGGTATACAAAAGTCATGTAAAATTATGTAAAATTATGATTTAAGCTGACTATAGGTCTGTCTTTAAAATTCACTATTTTTTATGCAACAATCTGCAATTTAGTTACATTATTCATTTTTTCATTTGATTTATCTATAAAAATGATCAATTTTGCAACACAATTATTAAATAAAGTTGACTAAAATAATAGAAAGAATCCAAATTTTACTATATTTTATTATAGTATTTTTTAGGCTTTGACCACAGCAACTGGGAAAGTACTGCTACTGACAGATCCTCATGGCGTCGTCAGATTTTCATTAGGTCACATGCTGCAGAAGCAAAAAGAATAACCGAGGCCAAGAGAAAACGGGCAGAACCAAAGTCCAGAGCTGTCTCCATCGACATGGCAGCTCCATCTCATCCATGTCTGTCATGTCGTTGAATCTTCAGGGCAAAAATAGGTCTGATAAACCATTAACAGACCCACAAGACCCATTAAGACTCAATTCAGTATGGTCATCTTTTCGCCAGCCAAGGACTAACAGAAACGTTTCAAGGACAGCCTCAATTTTTACAATAAAGCTATAAAAATATACAAACCTATTCTAAAGTCAACATAACCTTCCCCACCAGACATAACTAATCTAGAACCATCATCATATTGTTGTTGTTGTGGTGTAGTGGTGGTATCATCATTATCAGTATTAGATGATACATTACTGACACTCGGTCTTCCTTTACCTGAAAATATAAATATAACATAGTCTAGAATTCTGTTAGAAATTATACAATTAAATGACTGATGTTTTGTTGTATAATAAACTATAGACATTAGCTTTGATGTGGATTAGAATTGAATCCAAAGTGCAAACCAGTAATGACTTAATGAGCACAAAAATGGCCACTGTTGCTCAGGTTTTGCCACTTAGACATACTAATTTAAGAGCAACGGTTAAATTTTTCTGGAGAAAACAGTGGACAATTGTTTGCTTCCCCTGAACAGTAAAAAACACAAAGAACTTGATAACAATGTTAATTTTCTAGCTACATGTATCAAGGGTTGCCTACAAGGCTGTAGTAACTCACTCTTTTATGCAATGCACTTACTACAGTCTTGCAGGCAGCCCTCAGTATGATATTAGCCAACAGTAAATCCACAGCTATACAAGGAAAAGAATAGAAAAGTCATCATCAATGACAAAACTTATCTAGTGTTCATCAGAGGTGTTTCAGAGGTGATCAATCACTCTAGATAGAACAACAACAACATTGACATATTTCTATTGTTGTAAAAATCTTGACCTGATTGCATTTGTATACTACTACCGTACAGCTCGGTTAAAAGCCCCTCCCTGAATTAAACTCCGCCCATTTTTGGAAAATATTCCATCTTGTAATTTGATCATTCCATTTATATAATTTTGTATCAAACTATTCTTTTAATACTGGTTGAAGTTCAAACCCCACTGATCCAAAACTGTACAACTCTGAAGACTGATACATCATGTGTTTCATTTATTTATCTACTTAGATTTTATAAGCTTATCATATGACTAACTAAGACAATTGTTATACTAATTAATACCAATGACAGATTATGGCAGATTGATAAATCAAGCCACTTGAAAATTTATTGTAACTAAAAGACTTTATAAGAGACATAGAGCATGGTTTTGCAATAGAATTATGCAACTAAAAGTCTAAAACCCATGATCAACTCTACAATGTAAATGCTGAATTCAATTATCAGTGACCTAACAAAGAAAAGTGTGCCTTTCAGCTTAAAAAATATTTGCTTCCATCAAACTTAATCTTCTTTGTGGCCATGAATAATTCTAAACTGGTTTTCGTCTCTTAACAAATTATTGATGACAAAAAGTCAGTGGCGTCTACAGGATGCTGTTTATTATAAATTACAACACAAATTAACAATTATTTCTATTTTGTTATTCCATATGTCTGCTATGATGAGAAATCGAAGCATATTATTAGATAATAATCAAATCTCAGACATCTAACAAATTACCCACAAGATGCATAAATTTATCCCAAAGAAAGAAAATTACCAAGTATAGTATAACAAAACTAACTCAAAATGATCGGAAAATCACTCAAACATAGTAGAATTTACAAATAAAATCACCAGAACTTGACAAGAAAAAGAGAAGACAATGATATGCATAATGTCTTTAGAAATCATGGGATCCATATTTCAGTGAAAAGACACATGAACAGACAGACAAATGAAGGGCAAACCTATAGTTCCCTCTGGTGTAAACTTCCTTCCAATAAAGACAACTATTGATTCAGAGACACTGTTAAATCATCTTAGTGTTGTTTTGCAAATGACAAAGTAAACAACATTCCCTTGTCTAAATAAGCCAGTTGTTCAGGAAACTTTAAAGTAACCTTTAATCAAGAAATGTGTAACAGTAGAGATGTATAATGTTGTGCTTTAATGAAACACCTCTGAGGATTCCATTTTATAAAAATAGGAAACATTTAATGCATTGTAATTTCATTTAAATAACATTTCCTGGAATAATCTATTCAGTTTTACACCAGTGAGTTTGTGAGATAATATGTTTTCTATGGAGAAATAAAAAAAATTCTAATGGCATTGACTTTATTAAAAAAGAAATACAGAAAACAGAACCAGTCAATCAGCTTCTGACAGACATATAGACATACTGGTACCCGGAGCTTATAAGAAAATGTACAATATACGGCAGCACTTAATTAAAAACTGTTAGTCTTTATTCCTGTCATAACAAGAAAAGAAAGTGTTTAACAACGGAACCAGCCAAACATTTTTACGGTAAAATAGATAAAATGGTTCCCCAGTGCTCATCTAAAAGTAAGACAAATACATAAAGAGCCTTGACGAATAACTGTTTTATCTTCTTTAACATTATATTGTACTTACAACAGTCTAGCCTTGATCTAACAATTCATTAAATTCATTTAGACTAACTTGAGAAAATATGATTATAAAATAACTACAACAAATATATTAGATTGTGAAACCAGTCTGTTAGTTTACTAATAAAGTTTAGTTCATTATTCTCATTTTCCACCTTCTCACAAAATGTGATGAAATAAATTACAAAGAGAAAAAAACGAGAACTGGAACATGAGGGCAATGACTTGAATCATGTCTTACAAAGAGCAAATGTTGCGAAGATATAGAAATTGTTTTTTATTGGGTTTAATGTTGTGTTAACACAAATTATGGAAATTTTACAACAACTGCTCTTCTAACATAGCTTTTCTGCATCTTTGTCTTCAGCCAGCACTCACCTACCCTTCTGACAAATGCTCAATGAACCTTATTAATGAAAGAAAATCAACATCAATGTTGAACTTTCATGGAAAGGTATAACTTGCCTGTGTGAGGTTCAAACCAGCAACCCTTTCAGGACACCAGATTCAAAATCAAGCAAGAAGCCTACTTTGCCACAAATGCAGGTTATTAGTTTCAGTGTTTCTTAATACATGTACCAGAGTAAGCAAATGCATTGCTGACCTTTTTTGTGGGCAAGCACAGCAGGTTCAAGAAATATATATAAAAGAAATAAAACATGTACAGTATTTTACGGGTATAAAATGCACACTTGTATAACACGCATTAACAAATTTGGGCAAAATCTGAAAAAAACAACTTTCTACAGGAAAGAAAACAAAATTGGTCAAGTTTGTGGTGAAAAGACAAAACCATCTGCCAATTTTTTCGGCAAAATCGTAAAGAAAAAACTTTGTCCCATTTTTTTTGTGGAATTGAACACAGGCTTTCAGAAAGAAAATGTGCAGTGTCAAACAGTGTTGTCTCTATAAATACAGTTTTTATCATATGTCTAATAAAATGAACAAAATCTAAGAAACAAGTGAGAACCTCTCTACAACAGTCAGAAACAGGACTATATTATCAATAGGTTGCACCTTTTAACAAAAATTCTAACAAAAAGAGTCATCGAAAGTCAGTTTCATAATCTTGCAGTTCAAAGTCAGAAGGATAATAAAAATAACTATGATATTATATTCAAAACGTATACAATATAATACAAAATTCGATAATATTTGCTTATTTGGAATTGGTTGGTAAAAAATGAACATATTATAATAAATAATTAATGTTACTTGCTTTTGATAAACAATTTTGATCCTAAGATTTTTTGTGAGCAGCACCACAGAACTATATAAACTTGATGTAGTAATGTGTTGCAGTAGTAAATATGGGAAAATAAAAGGATGACTTAAAAGTAACTGTTGTCTATGTTATTTGAAGGTGACAAATTTCATTGTACATGTATATCAATATACTATTCATATAAGATTATTGTTTGGAATAAACATTGTCAACAATGAAGAATAAAAAATAACAGCAATAAATAAGCTGACATTACAAAATTCTTGGATGAAAACTTAGGGTATGACAGATGCTTTATTCAGTCACTGACTTTATTATTGTCTTAAATTTCAAGTAAATTGAAAAACAAATCAGAAAACTTGTTATATACACAAAATAGCAATATACTGTACAAAATGAAAGTAATAAAGTTTAGAATATATTGAAATTACTATAATAAATATCTCAACTTATAGGCAGACATATGAAATAATGAAATCAGTCTATACAGCAGATAGTAATAAATATAATATAATATCAGACAGTATTTCCTGGTAATATATGAGAACATATCACAGTATAAATGTGACAAACATAAAAATAATTACGATAATAAAACATGTTAGAATTATAAATCATTTTTTTCCTGTCAATTATAACTATATACAAATATAATGTATTAAGTACAGTAAAGTTATTCTAAAAAGATTACCTATTTCAAAATCACATAAATTAAAGTTCAAGTACGGTAGTCTGCACTGGTATCTGATATTTATAAGCCAACTTTACAATTTTGTATGATAATCCCTAATCATTGAAATCACCATCAGGCAGGTCAGATCCCTCACAGTATCCATTTACACCTCAGTAAAGTGGAACAACTGTAGGTTAATTTCTTGATCAAGGAAATTAGCAGCGCCCCTATTGGTGATCGAACCCGGGACCACTGTCAGAAAACACCTACTTCTTTTTTAAAAATATGCTTTATTATAATGACTAAAGACAAAAAAGAGGGGGAAACTAATCAGAAAACTAGACTTACGCAATTATAGATATAAGCATATACCATACATTTTCAATTTAATGCCCCTGGGTTGTTACAATTTCCAAAAATAGGGATAGTGTATAAAGAATATCAGAATATGGTGAAATAACAACATGAAATATGTAAGTTGTGGTTAGTTCTTATTCCAAAAGGTAGGAGGGAGCGTTTATTAGGATAGGGGCATTTATAAAAGAATGTATGGTATATTGTACACTGAAAGACATGGAATACATCCTGTAAGGAATCTAAAATGTATAAGTTTGTGACATTCTTTCTAACAAAGATAATTGCAATGTCTGGAAGATGACAATTTCAGCTAACATATAAGTACAACATACAGTCATATAATCATAGATCTGCACGATACAATAGAATTCAAGACAAACTAATAAACATAAATAACTTTCTTGTAATTGTTCTTATATTTCATCCACCATAACTTGTCACTTGTACATATACACAAAAACCAATACAATTACATAGACCAGTAGGTGACAAATTATCTCCCTTGATTTATATATTGACATATAATTGTCTTGACAACTTGAGAAATCAGAAAATAATTTAACACTTAATATCTATATTATATTATACTCTGACTCATTAGTGGAGACCAATTAATTAGTGAAAACATTATCAGGGCAAAAACACTATTATTAGAAGAAGCCGGATACATTGATTGAACAAAGCAAGCCAGATATAAGTCCAGCATGATATAACCACTAGGCCACAAATCCTAGCACTAAGAATAACTAGACCTATCACTGAATGTGATGATATACGCCTGAATGGGTCTTTGTCTAGAAGTTTGAATCAGGTGCAGAGAAACTGAGCCGAACAGTAGAAGCTTAGCTGTCTGTAACAGACCAACCAACTGATCAACAAGCTGACTCCTATAAAATCATTCCAAACATAGTTTTGGGGGGTATAATAACTGCTAGACTACAGGTCCTAGCACTTAGACTGGTGTTATCAACAAAACATGAAACAAACAATTAAACCATAAAGCTCTCATAAAATATTTCATCATAAAATACATCAACATGTCATCTAGAAGAAATACTAGGACTATAAGAGAACACAATACAGGATCAATAGAAATAATAACATCAAGGTTTCATATACTAGCTGAATCTGTCATCACTTTTCTATAGAGTGAAGATCATTGTGAAATATATTCCTAGAGAAGCAACAGTTGTCAAGTGATTTGTAATTTCCACATTAGAGGTACGGGTCATCAATATAATTAATTGAATCCCATCATTCTCACTTTTTCACTGCATTGTCATTACCTTGACCCACTGGTCATAAGCCTTGGGGCTGGTGAAAAGATTTGGTCAAGTATAAATTGTAAAGCAAGACCCCCATGGGATCAAGTTCCTACTAATTAGCACTATACTAGTATGGTAATTGGCGCTAATTAGTCGGTGTCAGCACGTAACGTCATGTACATAACGCGCTGATGATGAAACACGATGATGTCATCTGGAACGCAGCATAGAAGTAAACAACAACATTCATCTTTGTTTCAGGTGAGTTTACTTTATTATTGCGATAAACTATTATACTAAAACATTTGACTAGTAACAGGGCTTTGCCCATTTTATAAGCATACTTATGGGGCCTAATTTCATGTTGGGCCTACATGATCAGAACCCACAATTTTAGCACCTTTTAAATTCCCCATGGGTGATAGGGGTGGTAGTTATTATGATGTGATTAATATACTGATGTTGATATCTAAGTTCACACCATCTAGTTCTCGGGTGTGGAAAGGGTTAAGAAGATGAATGCAAAAGTTTGGAATGCAAATCAATGAAATTGCCATAAAATTTCTGATAATGTTAGATATAAATAGAGACATTTGGCTTCTTCCCGAAATACTAAAAACGTCCTATAATAATAATTAATATATCACAAGAATGCTGATATAAAATATATGATATAATATCAATGTTTAAATATTTTATAAAATCTTATAAAACATATTATTCTCAGTAATTTCCCTGTATATAATATAACAAGAAAACTATAAAACACAAATATTTAATTACTATCTTAAAGATTTATGATTGAAAATTAATTGGTAACATTCTCATATATCATAAACTCATCTTATAATGATGCTACATATATAGAATCTAGAATAATCAATTTAAGAAACATGAGAGAGATTTAACTATGTATGGTGCCACAGTAAGGACATCTGCACTTCACACTCAGTTGCTCACAAATCATTAACATGACATAAGTTTACTATTATTCTTAAATCTTGCATAAATCCTAGCCAAAATCATATAACTGGAAATGTCCTGAGATTTTCAATCTAACTTACCAAAGGGTTTGCTAGCTTGAACACCATTGATACTTGAGTCTCACCTGGTATAATGCCCTTTCATTAAAATTTGTCAATACTGTCTATTTTCCTCCATTATAAGACATATGGTGAAGTTGTCAGTGAGCTGATCATCATAAAATGACCACAAGTGTTGTTATCATTTACACAAATGGTGCCTTTATGTGTCCATAGTAACATTATTAAAAACTTACTGGGTTCAAGGTGTCAACAAAATTATGGTTATTCATATGCATGGTGGCCATCACACCTAACCTCGCTTACCTGGACCCTTATGTGCAATCAGTACTCACCTACCTTTCCACAAGGCCAGCAACTTCTCCATATACCTTATTAATAGAGGAAAAATGACATTATTGTAACCACCCAGGTTGGATTGGAACCCTTGACCCCATCCAATGACTAGACTAAAATATCCCAGCACAATACAAACAGACCTGGGTACAAAAGTAGAATCAAGTATTTAAGCTATTTCTCAAGTCACTTCCATGGCACCATAAGTGTAAGATATATGAGAAACTACGGTACGTACAGAACAATTTTCAAGAAATGGTGTAAAAATAAAACATTGAATAACAATATATCAATTAGATTGCTGAGAGAAAATATTGTATAATGATTCATTAAAATAAAGCTAATAGATTTATAACTAAGGTAGTCTGAGAATATATACCTAAATGTGCTTGACAATATTTTATCTGATACTGCAGTCATTGCCTCAACCAACTAGCAAGAAGCCAAGACGAGTGAAAGTTGATTCAGACTAGTGAAATATACTTATGTCGTATAGACTGACTAGTTGATAATTTAGCCCTATTCACTGAGATCAATAAACACAATTTTTCATGCTTAGTCAAAAAGTATTGACTGGCACTCTATGCATGTTTGGAACTTTATGTAGATCTAACTTAGATCTAAAAACAACACTCAATTTGTTAAACTAGTAAATGTTAAAAAGCTTGTCAGTCATTTTATATGAGCGAAGAGTATACACAAACTTGTTACGATTTCAAACAGAATTTAACTAAGCGCCAGTTTTGTGCTGTTCAACAATAACTTAACTACCCATGAGTAGGTGGACTGACCGCCTATACAATGTGTTGCTTCGGCATTTAACACATTTCCCAACAAAGCAAAACAAACAACAATAACTATTTATTTGTTTATAAGGGTTTAATGGCACACCAACTGATAAAAGTTATACCATGCCTGAGTGAGGCTGACTGATGATCCCAATTAATGCTAACCACTAAAATATACCATAACCATAACTTAAATCAAAAGTTCTTTACATAAACAAATTGACCTAAATCTTTTTAAACAATAGACCATCCAATATACTAGATCAGACCTGAAAGTCAAACAACATTATGTTTACAAAATCACTAATCCAGTTCTTAGACAAATATATAAGTCTACCAGGTTCATGTAATATTTATAGACAACTTAAAGCTACCGAGACCCTCAAGATTACATACATTATACAGACAAGATTGAATGCTTCAAAAGACAAACATTATCACCAACTGTAGACAATATTTACATCTCTGATAGCTATTGTCAACAAAATGTTTCACTTCAAAGAGAAGTCTCTGATTTTATACTGCTGAATTAGCAATCTGGAGACAAACCATTTTTGGCCACCAAATATGGCAACATCTGGAAATTAATACTCAAAATTCAGTTTTTCAGTAAAGGAAAGTGTCATTCACATGTTATGTAAATAGCTAATACACTGATACAGTTGGTGCCAGTGTGGGGAATGACATGACTATATGGTTCCTAACATGGCAAAAATGACAACCTGTTCAACAAATTTAGATGAAAAAGACAAGGTAAATGACATTTATACATAACCAATTTTTATCAGATCTAGTGCAGTCTAAGCAGCACAAACTTGTTACAATTTCAAACGGAATTTAACTAAGTGCCAGTTTAATGCTGTTTGACAATAACTATTTATTTGTTTGTTATGGTTTAATGGCACACCAACCTATAAAAGTTACATCATTTCTGTGACTGACTGATGATCCCAATTAATGCTAACCACTAAAATATAACAAAACTAAAAAATAGATCAAAAGTTCTTTGCATAAACAAATTGACCTAATTCCTTTAAAATAAAAGACCATCTATAGTGCGTACAAAAAAACAAAACACTGTTTATAATAACAATACAATGAACTATTGTACGATTATATTGAACTGTCCGATTGCATAATTACACGGTTATCGCACACTGTATATATTATTTTCCGCGTTCTATATATAGAAATTCGCAGTAAAAATTACCATGTGTAGGTTAATATAATGACGATATCTCATCTGGCAGAATGGTCGTACGGTTAAAGTGCAGTGCTACAAAACATCTGTTTTTGAAAGAAGTGCGAGTCTGTAGCTAAATATGTCATTTTTTATTTTTTGTTCTTCGTTTTTTGTTTGTTTTTTGTTTTACATCTATTTTATTCAGTAATTTTTGGACATAGAAATACAACATTTCAAAACAAACAATGTAAAAATCACTCAAATTTAATGACTGAGTCATTTTTGCTACTGTCATCATCACTTAAAAAGATGCCACTAAATTTATAACAAAGGCTTCTTCAAGATTTATGATGCACTTGGGGGGGATGTGTTTTATGCAATCCGCCAATGATTTAAATGAGAAAAAAAATAGATAAAATTAAGTTTCTATCGGGATTCGAACACACGATAAAAAGATTTGTAGTCTGGCGTCCTACCACTCGGCCATACAAACTACGATACATTTTGTAAATAAAATATAATACATAAGTGTTATGTGCTGACAATACCCTCTACGTGAACTACCGAAATTAACCGACTATTAAATATACCATGTAATGTGACGTTTTAATTTATGCAATCGGACAGTTCAATATAATCGTACAATAGCCCACGACGAGGGATGCCCAGGATGTCTTTAAAATAAACAATTGTGATATGTTTTACTTGTGTCTTAGTTGTTGGTGTAATGAAAAGCGTTCTACTATAACAGACATGATTCACCAAGTGGTGGTGGTTTATCAACCATGCTAATTTTGTTAAAATGAATAACACAAATTTTATTTTCATTACTGCCTACCCCTGAAATGAATTGTCTCATTTTTAATGTTTACCAAAACACGTTTTGTTTTTTTGTACGCACTATAGTATACTAGACCAGACCTGAAAGTCAAACAACAAAATCACTAAACCAGTTCTTAGACAAATATATAAGTCTACCAGGTTCATGTAATATTTATAGACAACTTAAAGCTACCAAGACCCTCAAGATTACATACATTTTACAGACAAGACTGAATGCTTCAAAGACAAACATTATCACCAACTGTAGACAATATTTACATCTCTGATAGCAATTGTCAACAAAATGTTTCACTTCAAAGAGAAGTCTCTGATTTTATACGGCTGAATTAGCAATCTGGAGACAAACCATTTTTGGCCACCAAATATGGCAACATCTGGAAATTAATACTCAAAATTCAGTTTTTCTATAAAGGAAAGTGTCAATCACATGTTACGTGAATAGCTGATAGCCTGATACACTGATACAGTTGGTGCCTTAAACCACAAATTTGATTCATACCAGTAAAAACTACTTTTAAGTTCATATGGTTGGAATTGAGTTGATCATTTTGACCTTTACTATACAACAAAATAAATTAAGCTAGTGCTCAAGGAAAGTTAAGGCAATGACTATCATAGTAGTATAGTACTGATATAAAACATATAAATATCATAAACCCATAATGCATTCAGATTTGTTTTGGTCTAAATTATATATGAAATAAACAAAAATGAACTTTGGCAGAAACCGAGATATTCCACAATATTCCCCAACATTATCTTGACAGTATTCCCAGACTCTAACATAATCATAGAACTGTTTCCTCTCATCATGTCCATGTTATCAGATACAATGAGGAAGATTTACAGTCAATACAAACAACAAGTGTCATAAAACTATCTTATTTCCTTTTTATAATCACTTTCAGGATTGAAATAAAATATTGAACGATATAAAACAAGAGAAGCACAGAAGCACGCACCATGGCTAACTAGGTCGTCTCGTTACAACTCAACTAATATAGCATTCTACTCAGCGGCAATCATTTCCTCTCTTACAAAGACTACAAATTATTTTCTTGCCTCTGGTCAGACAGACAAAATATAGAAATATTGCCATCATTATAAAGCGCTAACAAAATGTTCTCTACGGTAGAATAGCTGGAGGGTTGTCGAAGAATTATTCCATACAGAAGAAAATAATATACTGTACATTCTCTAATGAACGCCCCTTTCCTATTTAATGTCTTCTTATTTTTGGAAAAAGAAAAACTAGGACCTAAATATTTCATGTTGCTATTTTATTATTCCAATACTTTTAATAAAACTCCCCACTTTTAAAGAAATAATGCCCCTGTGAGGGGAATGGGAGTGTTTAATGGAGATTTTATGGTAGTACAGACAATATGATGGAATACTGATTTACTGATAGTAAAGATATAGGATATTGACACAAAGTAATCTCAGTCTGTTATTATAGACTGCATTAAGCTGACACTTTTATTTTAACATGCAGTCTTAGAAATAAACCATTGTACAGGAATTGTTGTTGGGGACAACAATTGTTCAAAGGTTATGACTAAGCAACCAAAATACCATATTTATTAACAGCAACTTACACTTGTCTATACTTTGCAATGAAATGAAATGAAGGCTTGAGTTTAGATGTATATACATTAAATTACAATAGACTATATCTGGAGTTCAAATATTTTGGTTTTCCCTAGCGATACAAACAAATTTACACCGTCACAATAAAAATATATGTACAAAGAACAATAGCATATAATTCTGCATTTTCGTGCTTTTCAGCAATAATGAGTAAAAAATTTGTTAAAAGTACCTCAATGCTGACGGAAAATTCATAAATTTGTTTTCCCAATTAGATCTATGACAATTTAAGTAACAGTTCCAGAACCTTAATATCATAAATTAGTAAAACAAATGTATATCATTTCTTGAATAATAAATGAGACATAGAAATCATCATAAAAGGACAATAACCAGATACCTAGTATACTGTCCAAGTTGAGATAATCAACAAATTGTTCCATACAAAAAACACACAATCTAGACAAGTCTCCATAGATATTATTGATGTATATAGTTAACTCAGTGAATGGAATATTATATTTCCCTAGAAGATATATTTAATCAGCAATGATAAACATCTCAATAATTATGTCACAAACAATTTTACCAGGGATATCTTACAGCAAGGTAATAATGAATTTAATCAAGTCTTTTCTTTGGTTGAAGACATTGCTAGTTGTTCTGTGTTCTAGATTGATGACATTGCTTTGAATGTATTAAACAGTACAAGGGCACCATAAGGAAGATATCAGCAAAAGCAAACCCCAAAGCCATTGTGGCAAAAGGGCGAGTATAGAGAAACACACTTGTTCACTCAGCACACTTGTTACCGAGTTGCATATACATAAACTGTTATATGAAGTTATATTCAATAAGTATCCTGGTATGTGATCATGTAGGAGAGGTTTTGAAGAGGTTAATGGAATCTTTACCTAACTTAAAGTTAAAAAATTCTGAAGATTAAAGTCTCTATTCTTACTTTCAAATATTTTGGATACAATAAACTTCATCGGGAATTTATACCTACATTTATGAGTTTGTTTCCTGAGATATGTTATGTAATAATGAAAAGTATGAGTACAAAGAACGATAGCATAAATTTTGATTGAGTCTCATGAATTTCAGCAATAATTTGTAAAGAATGCATTTTTTACCTCATCAGTGCTGGAGGAAAACCAAATTATTTTGAGTCCTGGATATTGTCTATTGTTCATACTACAAGAATTTTTACCACTCTCTTTGTCAACTACATCATTGTATCATTGTAGGGAAACACTACAAAAGACTTGCAGGACAGTTGTATAAGATAATGACTATTTTCTATCAACGTACTGACAATAGATAGTGATATAATGTTCAATACTTGGACATATATCCTCTAATATAAGGTCTCTTACAATGTGTTCTGTAGAGATAACAATTTCTTTTCTATACAATACATTAATACACAACATTTGCCTTATCAACAAATCGTATAGGCTATATCACGGTGGTCAGTTAACCTACACACTGTTCCTGGAATTTAAGCTAAATCTCTAGAATTAGCTGTTAACCAGTTACTAGGCATATACAATGTACTTCCATCAGTGAATGACATTTCTGCCCTACATGATTTACAATCAGTGGTAGGAGGGAAAAAAATCATAGAAATTATTTCATGACCAAGCTCCCCCAAAGTATGCCCGCCCTGGAATCAACTCACAACCCTATCAATCAGTAAACTAAATGTGTACCGGTACTACAGACTAAACCAGAAATGTAGGATCTTAAAATTTTACCATTACAGATCGGGCATTTTTTGTCATATATATTCTAGCCTCAGTGCGTCAAAAGCAAATACACATATTCAATACAACGCATTGGTTTCTTAAAACATCCATTAACGGTCTATAGCCCCAGTGATCTACAACAACAACTTAAGGTTGCCTTAAGGCAGAGGTGTCAGTCACAAATTTTCCTTATTATAGTATATTATATGCTCTATATATACTATAATAAGGAAAATTTGTGAATGGCACCTGAGTGCCTTAAGGTAAATGAAAATTTGTCTTTAGCTGATATTCTCTTTCCAGACAAATAATTAAATAACATTAGATATCAGGCATACAATAACTACAACTTATCTTTCTCCTATATGTTCTTGAATTGACAGATTTGAAATTTATTTTAGATTGTTTTACATAAATTTTGAAAATCAGGGAAAACAGCTAGAAGGACAATCATTATTCTGTTACAACCTGTTTTGTAATAAAAACTTAAATTGTATACTAATTATTACAAAATGGATAATAACAAAAGGAGTTGAACATTTAACCCATTTTGTAATATATCATTGGGTAATTAAAGAAATTTGTCAATTTGGACATAGAATTATTGCAAGTTGAACACTATTTACTTTCAACAACAATAATCTAAAAGGTAAAACTATTTTACATTAAAAATGATGCATCCAGACACTTTTATTATATTTGAATGATTTCAGGTTTTTATTCAAAACAGTTACATTTGTCCTCTTTTAGATCATCAGGCATGAGCATTGAAAGATTGATTTCAATTTGTGGAGAGAACATTCCACTGTTGAGAATCAATATTTGTACATGTACATGGTTGTAGTTTTACCATTGTATGAGATTTTAAGTTTTACAATGTTAAGATGGTTTAGATGTCTGCCTTGGGAACAAAAAATATGAAGAAATGCATGTGAATTGTAGGAAAATTGCATTAAATCTGTAGTGCCTGCTATGTGCTACTGTTTAAATAAAATTCAATTTTAAGTATAAGAACATGTTTACTTGGTGCATCAGTTAAATCATTTTATTTTCTTTTTACTTTTAAGAATAAATAGACAGATGTGATATGTGAATATGGGTATATGTAACAAATTATTCATATTTCTTTGGTTTGGTCTTAATAGTATTTTAAGATATGCTCTTGTTTTCGGGTTTTTTCCGTCACATGTTTGCAGTAATTATGCATCTGGAAATATCTTTCAATATCCTATTTCTAATTAAATGACATGATAAGTGAAACATAACAAATCAACAGTTGTATAACTAAGATGTTACCAGTGGAAGCTTCTGCAATTGTTTTTCCAAGCAACCATTTTTTCTGAAGAGGTAATTTTAAACATCTCCTGGACTCAAGAAAAACATTATCTCATTTTTGACATCACTTCTTCTTGAAGCTGGTAAAATTTGGTTATTTTTTTACATTTTAGAATAACCTGTCAATGTCTATTTATAAATGTGTCAAGATAATGCATTCTTAACATTTCCAGGCAAACTGACTAAAAGATTATGAGCATATAAAAAAGGCCTAACAAAATGTCATATCACTAAAAGTCTGAACAAAGTGCATTTTTATGGAGCTGACAGATAGACCCTCATTAAAATAAAATCAAAACGCACTAAAATAATCTAAACCATTACTAACTGGAAAGGTTTTTATACATTAATTTACCATATTTTACAGTTTGTCAATTTGTACTATATTTCATCATTGTAACACATCTTTACTATGCCATATTCGGGATATTTAAGTTGGAATCTCGGAACAAATAGCCTTAATTATACATGTTGTTATTTCAAGAAATTGTCTCCCCACTCCTCTTTCATTAAATTTATCTTCCAAGATATTTCCAATTAAATGTTTAATTAGCAAAGATACAAGGAGAAAATACACCAAGCTACTATAATACAGTTTTTATAGAACAAGAATCAAGTTTAATTAAAGAGTAAATAGCATGTTTAATTATCTGTAAATTTTTTATCAGACATAGAATGTCACATCTTACTGTTACTAAGTTATACTGCATATACATGTAGACTAAAGTAACTTGGTACACTACAGTAAAGTTCTGCTACATGACAAAAGAATGCCTTGGTTGTTGCATAGTTACTTGAACAAGAGGGTAGAGCTATGATATTTTTTCGATATGATATTCAATTATGGAGCATCGTTGAAAGTTGAAAATTTTAGAATCCCCCCCAAAAAAATATTTTTTTATGACTTCAGAAACATATGAAAAGAACCCTTTTAGAGATCTTCAGAATTCTGAACTTCTTAACCAGTCATGAAAATAATCACCCATATACATGTCACGAACAATGATAGCTATACTCAAATTTGTGGGGTTTTCTGTCCTTGCAAAAGGTGGTACAAAGAAAGTTTGTTACACTTTATTGTTGAGAAGCATGAAATACAAATTAAATTCTACTGTTCTTTGTACACATATTTTCATTGTAACAGCGAATGTTTCTTTGCACCATACTGGAAAACCCAAATATTTGAAATCCAGTTATAGTTTATTGCCGGTATTGGCCTCAAGTAGGACAAGTTATAAAGTTCACTTTTTGTCTAGAATTAAATAATTAATTTAACAGAGCTGAAAGTACCTCAAATGTTGCATCCAACTTATCTAGAAAGTATTTATAGATGAAATCACAGCAGCTCTCTCTGTGATCGAACACCATATCTCAGATAAAACTGCATCAATAATTCACAAGATAGAAATATATGTGTTAATTAAAACCTTAATAGAAATAATGCATTCAGTTCAAAGTAGAAATAACCTTGGTTTATTTCTTTCTGTTTTTCAAAACTATGCAAAAATGAAAGAGCAATGGTATGCTGAATTTGTAGTAACAAGCAACTTGAGGAGACACTGACTGAACAACTCTGAGGCAAGTAAGACATACAGGAAGTAACTGAAGCACTTTGCTCCAGGTGACTACAATGGTACAAGCATGAGACGAGTTTGTTTGTCTGCATCAATACCATTTGCATATGGAATTGGGAATATCCAAAATACTAAGGATCGATCTGGTTAAAGTCCATTGTGTCCAATATGAGGATACCATGCCCCAGAAAGTGTGAGCATCCAAGGAAGACTTGGTCTGAATGTGTAAAAGCCAATGGACAGGGATCCCCTAAACAGGATCTTACAGAGATAAAATATCAGACAATCTAGCTGCCTGCCGCCTACATCAGTTTGTGGGATGCCCCCAGCAGTAGAAAATAAAACCCTAGATTTGATGATTTGATTGATTGATAAATTTTGGTTGGGTTTAACGACATATGAACACAATTAATGGTATTTTACAGGAACCAGCTCACCTAACCTAGCTTTCCTGGACCATTTTCTATAACCTGAGTTCTTACGTCCACTTTCACAAGGCAGAAAATTTCTCCATATACTTTAATAATAAAAGAAGGAAAATCAAAACTATTCAGAAATTTTAAAGGAAGGGTATAACCACTTTTGTGGATTAAAAACTAACAACTCTTACAGGACACAAGATTGGAAATCCTGCCAGAAGCCTAATGCATCACAGACCTGAGTAAAAACTGTTTTGTATAGAAAAATCTAGTCTCAATTCTTTATCATCCCTTACTTCAGGGCCAATCCTTACAACTTTCACATTTGCATCATTATGGAATAGCAGGAAATGAATGACTACAGAAAGATCTGGCTTTACAGTACATCAGATAATTTCAATTTGGATTTATAAACAATCAAAGTTTGTTGCATAACAATATTCCTCATTATAACCTAGAATATCAATTTCTACATCCAATTTGTACCAACTTTATATCTTTAATATTAATACATAAAATAACAGAGATTTTCAATTAAGCTTTCTTAGAATATGAAACAAATATTCTTTCTCTCTATTTGTTATTTACAAAGCAACAGGAAATTAAATCAGTCAATGATGTAACTCTATATAATACTAAATTCTATGTAACTATAGTTTTATTTCATTTTCTTTATTGACAATGTTTTACCAAGACCAGCAATCTTTGGAGTTACATTATAAAAGTAATATAACAGCTATATAACAAACCATATAACTCTAAGACTAAAAACAAATTACAGCAATGAATTAGCTATGTGGACAATTACAATGTAGTAATGTTGAGTTATGTAGTTATTCACAGTTGGTTGTTTCCTATGAAAAGACTCATAAAATACAAGAAATATGTTAGATTGAAGCCAATACTAAATCTGTAGTACCATTCTGGGTTTTATTAATCAAAGGTTAGCTAGTTTCCAATCTAATAACAAACTTGAATGTAACTTTCCAATCAATGGAGGGTTTCTTCAAGTAAAAAAAAAGATCTAAGAAATCGTTCAATCCCAATAACCCAAGGAAACTAGCATTCAAAGAAAAAATTTCTCATGAAATCTGGTGTGATTCCTCCAATGCAAATGGATACAATTGTAGCACATAAAATAACATTAATATTTTAGACAAACTGATTTGTTTTCCTTTAAGAGGAACCAAGCATCATGCTATTAAAAACTTTAAATTCGATGAATCTCAAAGTTGAGTGATTACAGTACAGCATGTTAGGTTCACACAGCATGAAATTAATAGAATGAAGTTGGAAAAAAGTTAAGAATCATTTCTCAATAATTTGCTGAGTGTTTTTGAAAAAAATGTGGTAAGGGGTTTAGGCCTGGAACCCTGTATAACATTCAATCTTCTTCTCTCAATTAAGCTAATGTCAAGAATTTATGTAACTTCAATGGCCAGTTACCTTCTTACAAACTAAATTTGACAAGATCTCTATAAAACATTTTCATACCAAGCAGCAAATGTTCTAAAACTGTCCAACAACTGCAACACATTATATCTAACATTACAATAGAGTCTTAGACAACATACAATACTCAGATTGTGCAAGTTGTCACATGATATGATTGATAGCATGATATGATGACGGCTTTACAGTACATCAGAAAATGTCAATTTGGATTTATAAACAATCAAGGTTTGTTGCATAACAATATTCCTCATTATAACCTAGAATATCAATTCCTACATTCAATTTGTACTAACTTTATATCTTCAATATTAATACATAAAATAACAGAGATTTTCAATTAACCTTTCTTAGAATATGAAACAAATGTTCTCTTTCTATATTTGTTATTTAGAAGGCAACAGGAAATTAAATCAAACAATAATGTAACTCTAAACAATACTAAATTCTATGTAACTATAGTTTTATTTCATTTTCTTATTTTTTTTATTGACAGTGTTTCACAAAGACCTACAAGCTACAGAGTTACTTAATAGTTTCATTTCATTTCCTTTATTGACCATGTATTACCAAGATCAGCAATCTTCGGAGTTACATAATAAAAGTAATATAACAGCTATATAACAAACCATATAACTCTAAGACTAAAAACAAATTACAGCAATGAATTAGCTATGTGGACAATTACAATGTAGTAATGTTGAGTTATGTAGTTATTCACAGTTGGTTGTTTCCTATGAAAAGACTCATAAAATACAAGAATTAGTTTAGATTGAAGCCAATACTATATCTGTAGTACCATTCTGTGTTATATTAATCAAAGGTTAGCTAGTTTCCAATCTAATAACAAACTTGAATGTAACTTTCCAATCAATGGAGGGTTTCTTCAAGTAGAAAAAAAAGATCTAAGAAATCGTTCAATCCGAATCACCTAAGGAAACTAGCATTCATAGAAAAACGTTCTCATGAAGTCTGGTGTGATTCCTCCAATGCAAATGGATACAATTGTAGCACATAAAATAACATTAACATTTTAGACAAACTGATTCGTTTCCCCTTAAGAGGAACCAAACATCATGCTATTAAAAACTTTAAATTCAATGAATCTCAAAGTTGAGTGATTACAGTATAGCATGTTTGGTTCACACAGCATGGAAGTCATAGAATAAAGTTGGAAAAAGTTAAGAATCAATTCTCAATAACTAATTAATTTGCTGAGTGCTTGAAAAAATAGAGGTGAGGGGTTTAGGCCAGGAAACCTGTATATCTTAATCTTCTTCTCTCAATTAAGCTAATGTCAAGAATTTATGTAACTTCAATGACCAGCCACCATCTTACAAACAAAATTTGACAAGATCTCTATTAAAAATGGGTATACTCTTCAGCAAATGTTCTAAAACTGTTCTAAGACTGCAAGACATTATATCTAACATTGCAATATGGTCTTAGACAATATACAGTACTCGGATTGTGCAAGTTGTCACGCGGTTCGATTGATACATGCACTCGATATAAATGATACATAGTACACAATAGAAAGCTCATTTTGCAAGCACATTCCGGATACCCTGTGAACAATGTACAACACTTTAAAATTTATTCTCAGTCTGTCCATGAACAAGCAACAAATCAAATTTAACCTATACTATAGAAGACAATGGCCTGCTATGAATACATGAAACCATATAATATAAAACAATATTTGTGTAAGTAGACACTCTAGAGACATTACAAGTGACAAATATGATAGACACAGCTAGATATAGTAGAAATAAAATAATTGATTTTCCTGTACATCATCTAACAATATAACAAATATCATAACATTTCATCATATAGAGACACTGAATGTTTCATTGTCCTCCAGTACAGGACATACAAGACCACAATGGAAACTAAGAAATCTACATTTTATTTTTATGTTATCTTTATTAGACTATGTCCTTGTACAATGAATGCACCATACTTACAGTATTTAAACTTTATGTTTTTACAATTTAAATCATTCTTGTACTACGAATAATATTTTCACACCCCTATGCTTACATAGTGAAAATACACATGAACATGTTAGAACTCAATATAACGCATACAAGACAAAATTATTGTTACAAGTCCGAGTCTGAAACCAAAATTAAATACATTAATATAAACAAATGTATAAGAATATCTTTAATCATTTCAAAACCTTCAGACATGCTTGTAAATTTTGGTCACCATGGGTAACAGGATGAATGTCAATTTGAGGCCCATTATACACAAAACATAATGTAGATGAACAACAACCAGTCAAAAGTCATGCTAGAGTTATGCAACTTAGTATTTGACCTCCAATGGCAGCCCAGTAGACATGTGGAAAGTTAAAAGTGAATCCCTTCAGTAGTTCTGATGCCACTGCCGACACACAACTGAGTATGATAGCCCACTATTCTCCGAATAGTCAAACTAAAACAAACACAATATAAATCAAAGGTTACATACCAGGTACAGCAACAAAGAATTTCACAGCATCTCTATGTCCATGGAAAGATAATTGTGCCTGTGCCATAGTACAGTAAGGTATAAAACTAGCTGGTGTAACATCATCAGTTTTACTATCACTATATACACGTACTAGACCACCTGGACGACTCATAGATGATCCCATAGACACTGTCTGTTTATTATCTGTAATACAATACATGAACTTAATACTTGATGGTATTGTTCATTTTTTTTTCAACTGTCAAAACATAAGTAATTTCACGGTGACTTCATGTGTAAAATAATCTTCATCTTACACTTGTGATTTTTCGTTAGAGAGTTTTATAATCAGGTAGAATTGTTTGTGTTGTATGATAGGTTTTCAATCAAGATATTTCAGTTACATCCAGGGCACAATCCTAAATATAAGGCATCCAGTCACCATGAAAATATATTAAGCTTTGACTTAGTTTAGAATTTTAGAAAAATGGACTATATATATCGCACCAAAATTTGAGCATTTTCAGATGTAAATGACAGATATGTGACTGTCTACTAAGTTTATCAAAAAACAGTGTGCTGTCATTTTCTCTTAACATATGCCATAAATATTCTAATTAAAATGTTACACATTTCATAAATAATTCATTGTTAGTACAATGTCTCACATGTCATGTTACAATGTAGTTCTGATTGTATTTCAACAGAATCTACATTCAATGAAATTTAAATTTACAATAATATCCATGACAGAACTACATTCTCTCGGAGGCAAATCAACATAGAAGATCTCCAAGCTGTTCCAAATGCACATGGTCATATCTACCTCTCATTCAATTCTTACAACTATAACAAAACATATACTTACTTTCCGACAGTGGTACAGATATTATTACACCATTACCAGTACCTATCCATAATCTATTACATGATATCAACATTGATGTTATACGTACAAATGAAAAACCTAGTTTTCCTGTACCTGTATGATACAAAATATAAAATATATTATAATCATTTAAAAGACAATATCACTTTAATTAAATAAATAATACAAAATTATAACAACTTATTAAAAAAATCATTGCTATGAGATTGACAAATAAAATTAACTAAAAGTATGGTTTATTAAAAAATGCATTTTATGACAATCTGCATTTGGTATGGTTATAACTTCTGATCTCAATTACTGTAAAGCAGGTTATTTTCACAGGGGTTTATTTTCCCTATATTTGCTGTCAACAAATATAGCATGTATTCTTAATCCTGGGACTATATCTGTATCAATACAGATTGTACTAGTAGAAATAGGATATACAACTAATTTGGAAATTCTAATCCCTTTAGAAAAGGTGAAACCATCTTGCCTCCTGTATTAAGAAAACTTCATGGCCCACAAAACGCTTACCGTAATAAGCAAAGAAATAGTGAAAATAAATTATTACTTTAACATAGGTACAATACTACACGTTCGCATCTTTGCCATCAGGCAAGCTTTCATGGTGACATGTTAGAATGTTTGTAAACAGATCAAGAGTCCAGAGTTTGTTAAGAGCTAACGTTATATCAAGAGCTGAACAAAACACTATTGTAACTCCATTTGAAAATAAAGGGAGTTACAATAGTGCTTTGTTTCAGCCCTCGGTATGTAGCAAAGGTATAATAGAGGGCTTGTACTTCCTTGATTTTTTTATATTTACTATGGCAACATGGTAGAGTGCCAGCTTATGACTCAAAAGTTTGCAAGTTTGATTCCAATTTGGACCATGGGTTTTTATTGGGTAACACAAATATGATTTCTGAATTAGAGAAGTGTAAATACCTACCTAACATTTTACTAACATAAGGTTCAATGTCTACATCTTGTAAATGTTGATGTGTATAAGCATGATATAATCTTAATGTACTATCTAATCTTATAGATACCCATACACCATCACCAACCCAAGCTAACTGTCTCACTTGACTCTCTTTACGAGGATGGGCATCAAAACTTTTCTATAAATATATATAAAAAATCATATATTATATTTTATAATATTATTTCAAACAACTCTAAATCATCTGTATATTCTCATTACTTCTCAAAAGTATGAAGCACTTCTATCATACATGTTTATGCTCTAAAGCTAAAAGCTCAAAATACACATTCCATTTAAATAAATATACTCGAATTGAAAGTCTTATAAAGTCAAATGAACACATACATGTATATCAGAGCTAGATGTCTACAATCATAATTTTAGTCAGGCATGTCATAGTCTGCTTGTCAATCGAACAAAAACTAGTAAACACATATGATGGTAATTAAATGACTGTTTAACAAACAATGTCATACTAATCTATGCAATAGCATGAGCACTAAGTTTTTGTCATTGACATCAACTCCCTTTCTACCTCCTTCTCTCCCATGCCCTATAGGGACCACACCCCTAGCAACCCAATCCACGAGCAACATGTATAACCTCTTTCTCTCCCATGCCCTAGGGACCACACCCCTAGCGACACCAATACACCATGACATTTCCCTAGCAACACATATATACTTACAGTGATTGTCATGGATTGTGGATCAACTACATGTATTTTATTACGATATCCACACCAGACATGTTTATTAGCAATCACAGACATACATCTAATGGAATGATGGGGTTTTCCTAAATCTAATAAATGATAATTCTGTAAATCCCATTGTCCATCTGTAAATAGAGAATTTAAAACATATATGAAATAGTATAAGAAATATCTGCAAATAACAAGGTTCTAAGAGCTTTAGACCACTCATATGAATACAGACAGCAAGATGTTTTAAGACTTCTTACTACCATATATAGTCATTTGATCTTCAACAACATATGCTTATTTATGGACATTTTTTTCTTTCTAGACAAATACTTGAATTATACCAAATCGCGCATAAAAACTACTTCTTTTTCTCTCACTGGTAATTACAAATTGATCCAGTGAGTTTTGATTGTAAACTCACAATCCTCTGCACAAGAATTGAAACTGCACAAGTATTAAACTAGCTCATTTGCAAAAATATTTTGCTCAGAGGATTTAGAGTAGTTACATATATGGAATTTTTTTTGGAAAAAGAAATGCATCTTTTTTTTATGTACTTTTTTAACCTTCTTACTCTAAATGGTAATGTGGAAAGAAACAAGATATATAGAAGATGTATAGAAGTCATCATTTACCGGTACAAAATAAATGAGAAGAGTGTTACCTGTATCTCTATGGAATATTGCAACAGTCCCATCAGCCAAAGCAACCAATACTCTTCCTTTTACATGTCTGAAAATATGTTATAATATGTAATACCAAGGTCATTGTATACAAGTCAGATCAAATGGACTGGAAAAACTGAAGGAACAAAACCCTGATAAATCTAGTTTCCCTCATCTTTCCTATCCCTTCAATCCCTCCATTTCAACTGTTCCCCAATTATTTCCATACACCATTCCAACCTTTCATGAAAATGGTTCAGGTTACAAAAAACACAAAAAGCAAAGCTCATTTTTCTCTATAAAATACCATCAATTTTTACATGTTAATACTGCGATAGAACAATGAAGGACCATATAAAGTAATTCATGACCAAACTTTATGAAGGTATGAACGGTCTCGTCTGGTAATTATACCCACAATGCATAATTTGACAGTCAAGTAGCTACAGGCTGAGCACTTTCCATAAAATACATTAAGATGTCAGTAACATGGACAAATAACGTACGAGACATTTGATAGCCTCAACAGAATTTTCCCATTGGAAGACAAACAATAATTTAACAATGAGACAAAAACATTCAACAAAAAACAGACAAGATTTAAACCAACCATATAAATTGATATCATCATAGCACAACTATCTGTTTAAAACAGACACTGAAATTGAGATGAAATTTTCACACAAAAAACAAGAAAAGCTATAAAATTATTCACACTTTTCTGTCAATATTTTAACAGTAGTTCTTTCAACTTAATACAAAATATCATCTGACTTAACAGGGAGATTTCAGTGAACAATTCTGTCACAGACTCAGAAAAATATAGAAATTCTATCACAGTATGCTAGACAAGAGAAGTGAAGTCTTTTTAATATACCTTGCAAAGGGAAGTAACTTCTAGAAGTATTTGTTACACAATGCTTAAAGAGTTACTGTTCATGCATTATCTTAGAAAATGAAGTCCACTTAAAAGACATTTTGATAAATCATAAATTATATTCATGATTTCATTATTATAATTGAACATTGTTTTTTAAATTTAATACTGTGTGACTTCTATAAGGAAATGTGACTTTGAAATTAATGTTACTGCCTAATAAAATCCCTAACTTTAGGACTGATCAAGCTTTACTCTGCTCAGTTCTTTCTATGACCATTGTTCCTTAACCATTAACAAGGTACAGATCATAGTACTGATTAAATGTCTAAACTTAGGTATTTGGTTCTGGGGACAGTAAAAAGTAGACTAATTGATGTGATTGTGATAAGACAGAACAATTATCAAAATAGTGCCACAGAGCCCATAGAGAATAAACCAAACCTTACTCTACCATGAATTATATAATAGAGGAAAATTGACATCATTGACATACTTTTTTCATGGAAGGGTATAACCAACCCAGGTGACCAAACCTAACAATACCCTGTATTATATAATACTTACTCTATATTCAGTATAGAATCTCTAAGTTTTACAGAATGTAAACATCTTCTCCATTGTGACACAGATGAATGAACATATAAACTGTAAATAGAATTAATATCATATAAAGCTAATGTCAAACATTCTACTTAAAGTACATACAAAAAATATATAATAAAATCAACTGGATAAAAATCAAGTCCTAAATGAGATCATAAGATTTCATGCTATATATAGTCCATTTTTTCTCAACTGTTATAGTTTTAATAATTTCACGGTGATTGAATACACATTATCTCAATTTCACGAGAATTAGACAAAGAAAATGAAGTCACCGGGAAATTATTCAAGTTTTGACAGTTGAGAAAAAACGAACTATACTAGATACATCAGTGAAAGTTAAAATCATATAAATTCTTAATTTCCTGATTTTTATGTACCTTTATGGTTCCAATAATTATCCTGCAAGCCTTTTCTCCCATAACAACAACATATTTACAAACACATTGTTTGAAATATAATTTTTTTAGCTAGATCTACATAGTGATACATAGAACTCCACAAACCTTCCACTTTGTGCACCCAGCCACATTGTAGGTTGAACACTACTCATCTTCTCTATTTCCTCAGTTTGTAGATGACTACTACCAGAAGCTAAAGCATTGATTCCATCTTTAACAAGTTCTGATGGTTCATGTAACAATCTTCTACTTACAATACCAGAACTAGCAGCTATCTCAGGTGTAGCTGTACCTGAATCTACAGGTGAACCACGAGCTTTAAACACTGTAGGTTGTAACGTATCACCTGGAATTATCAAATATAAATATGTACATATGGTTCAACCAAACTTATAGCCTATCTAAATATGAAATGAAATAAGACAAACTTGAAATCTCTGATCATTTATCAAACAATACATTCTCTATTGAAGATCCCTCCCCAATAAATGCCCTCTTGTTCTTTTTGAAAAAAAAGAACATCTTACATATTAATGTTGTAATACTATTAGTTACACAGTCAGTTACTGACCGGATACGGTGTGATACCGGGTCAGTAAATTAATATTGGGTGAGAGCGTAGCTCGAGCCCAATATTTATTCACTGACCCGGTATCACACCGTATCCGGTCAGTAACTGACTGTGTAACGAATTTATCTTACCGAGTACCCCCATCTGAATTTTAGCATCAAAGAACACGGACAAGAGATTCTGCCCGAATCGTCGCTTGGCTGCCATCTTGTTTATTGACCGAAAGGAACCGAAACGCGACTGTTATTGACGAAAAGGACACACAATATTGACACAGTGAACTCCCCTTATCGATGTAGTTAGTTCGAATTAATTTTGGAGTAGAAAAATAAGGTTTCGTCAGCGCTATCATTTATAAATTTTGTTACTGACTGGATATTAGAATCTACTGACCTAATATGGGATAATACATGGTCAGCACGTGACCGCTCTGGGCCAATGAAAAACGAGTATTCTGTACGAGGTAAGATAAATATTTATATATAGTTCAAGCAAACTCAAGCCAATCTTTTCATACCATATATTCTCTACTAAAGGCCCCTCCCTAATAAACCCCCCCCCCTGTTTTTTTAAAAAAATTTTCCATATTTGTGTAGTTTCACAATTTTCTTTTACTCTTGAAAACATCCCCTTTAAGGAAAATGTAATGCCCTAAAAGCATTAAAAAATATACAGAAATGAATAATAAAAGTAAGTGCACCTTAATCTTCATAACGTGACACATTATTGCAATATTGGTTCTAATATTAAATTTCTAGAGCATATATTTCATATTTTACACGGATCTACAAACATTAACAGCTTCAGGCTTTAAAATCTTCCAAGTATAGACTTTAGTAGTCTTAACAAGACTTTTTATAGAACTTCTACTAGAGAAATGTTACACTAACATTGACAATTTAATCAGGTCCTTAAATGACATTACTTTACCTTCTTTTAAAGTTACTGATTCATTGTATCAATTTTCTGAATAATAAATTTGTCATTAAAAAAGCATGGCCAATACATGATGTGCTAAAATTATATGAGAGGACAAGCATCAAAGTCTGTACAAAAAATCTATGTTGTACATTTACCCTTAACGGGGTTGAACATTTACACTTAATAGGTTGGGACATGGAAGAAATTGGCCATTTTTCAACTTAACACAATAGGTCTACTAGTATCAAGTTGCGCTTTTTCAATACAAAGAGATACTTTATCCAGCCACCATTTTGTGCTTTAATTTTTTTCCAGCAATTAATGATCCTGATTATTTTCTGGCAAACACTTATCTAAAGGCTTGTAGGGCCATTTTGAGCAGGGATAAACAAGTAAAAACAATGGATAGACCTGTATAGGGTTAACAAAGCTTAATGCTTTATTAAATGCAAAGTAATGAGATAGGTTGGAATAGGGTATAAAAGTGAACCATATTGAAAATGCATTGGTGAAAGCTCAAACATTTTGAGGTGGAATGGTACTTCTGATTTTTAGATTTACATGTAATTTTTGGTACCGTTGTAAACTTCATGATATTTCAGATTCAGATCTATGCTTTATTTGGTGTCATTATTGCTAATAATGTTACCATGACGTCGTGAACATTACAAAATTGCACACTTTTTACGTCAATTGACAATGGTAAGAAAACGTCTTTAATATGTTGCTATGTTCCATGTCGCAATAGAAAGTGCAGTGCATTAAAGAGCAAGTTACTACAGTATTGCGGGCAACTCTCAATATGCGATGATAACTGAAGCTTCAATATCTTAATTTTGATATTATATCATACAATGAATGCAAATATTCCTCAATCATAACTTTTACCAAGAGATTAATTAAATAGGATTTAAACATATACATTACTGAACCAGATACAAACAGTTACTTGAGTGCAGACAAGTGATAAGATAAGCATTATATATAATAATTGTGCACTATACAAGGTATAATATATAATTTGTTGAAAAAACAACAAATTACCAAATGCAATTCTATCCAAGGCAGTCATGTGACAATTTGTTTCATCATTGCTCTGAAGACTTGAACTCACTGGAAAAACATTACAAACAATAGATTATCTTAATAGAGCTTGTTACCATGGCAACTTTTAATAATACATGTACATTGTATTTGCCATGTTGTTTCTTTACAATGATTTTTTTTCTTTTTTCTCCTGATTGTTTGCCTAGATGGCATAAAATTAGAAGGAAGACAGGCAAAAATGATTATCAAGCCTTTTCCTTATGATTTTACAACTTGAAGTGAAAAATTATATGTAATTTTGCCCACAGGGTACCAGAATAGAATTGGTGGTAAAAGAAGACTGGCATTTAATACCAATTTAAAATTCAAAATATTATAAGCCAAAATTTGGCGATTTCCAAAAGCAAGCTATTTAAGATAATCTGTTGCTATGGCAACAAAAACATATAAAATACACACAACAAATAAAAGAAGCATGATTGTAAGTGAAACATAACAAAACAATATAAGGTGAATATTATAAAACAATCAAATAATCTTAATATCAGAAATAAATATTAGTACAATAAAGTAAAATTGTTTTAATGAAACAAGGGGGACAACTCATATTTACAACCATTTGATATAAAAACATCTTTGCTTTAAAAAAAAAAAATTAATAGTTTAAAAATTATGAAAATTGTAAATTCATCAATTAAATAAATGAATATAAATGCTCCATGCATACTTCATGCTATATCTAGATTTGTTTCATGAGGGTATCTTGTATATCCGAGTAATTTTTAAAAAAAGTAGCAAACGTTACTGATGTGATAAAGTATCAAAATATATACCACAGGCTGTAAGAATCTATAACTATCCAGATAAGATAATATATATATTAACATCATATTCTCAAGGAATTAAATGGTTTATCTCATAGCACACTAGGTTTATATTTGATAGCATTCCAACATTCTTCTCAAGGCATTTTTTCTGAAGTTTTTTAGTCTACAAGCAATAAATTAAATGTTTTAATAGCAAGCATTCATTTTATAAGTTTTGTTCTAAAAGCATTCTAAGATTATAAAACAGACATGCACTTTGTAAGATATTTGAGAGTTTTCAAGGTTTTATCAAGGCATTTAAATGTATTTCTCAGCTTAAGAATGAGAATTGACAATCAATTAGTTTTACTTCAAATGACATTCTCAGGTTACAAGCCACAAACAAGAGCCATCATACACAGACAGGCAGAGATCTAGTCTAAGAGAGAGAGAGAGGGAGAGCTAAATGGTCAAAATCCAAAAATCAGCTATAGGATCAAACATACTACGATTAGTAGTACTCAAAATGAAAGCATTCTCAGGCAAGTAGATGCTTAAAGTTCAAACTCTCAGGTTAATCGTCACAGACAGGCAGGTAGAAGTAAAGATCAAATTCTCAGGCTACAAGGAACATCACAGACGGGCAGGTAGATGTTAAGTTCAAACTCTCAGGCTACAAGGAATATCACAGTCAGGCAAGTAGATGCTAAGTTCAAAATCTCAGGCTACAAAAATCATCACAGACAGGCAAGTAGATGCTAAGTTCAAAATCTCAGGCTACAAAAATCATCACAGTCAGGCAAGTAGATGCTAAGTTCAAAATCTCAGGCTACAAAAATCATCACAGACAGGCAAGTAGATGCTAAAATCAAACTCTCAGACTAAAAAATCCCAGACAGGCAAGTAGATGTTTAAGATCAAACCCTAACAAGGTTATAAATCATGCCAATAATTAAACCTTTCTCTAATGAGCTGATGGAACCTTTCTCTACAGAGCTGATAGAAGCTCTAGATGAATGTTTACCAAATAAGGACTCTAATGAAGCTCTTTTATCATGTGATAAAATATGTGAACCAATAGAGGATCTCTTGTCATCATTACTTCCTATACTACCACACTCCGCATCTGTATGGTATAATAATACACACATTTGTATTTATATAAGTATATTCTGAAGAAATTTAGTAAAAGCAATTGTTTAATTTTGTTGGGTTAAACGCCATAGCAACACATTGTATAGGTCATATAACGTCATCCAGCACACCTAACCTAGCTTTCCTGGACCACTGTCTATAACCAGTACTCATTTACCCTTCCACAAGGCCGCAAACTTCTTCATATATTTTATTCATGGAGGAAAATTGACATTATCGTCAAAGTTTCATGGAAGGGTATAACCTCTTCAGGTAGGATTCGAACCCCTACCCACTTTGGGACACTAGATTCGAAATCCAGGTGCGCTACCAACTGCGCTGCTGACCTGGGTTGTGAAGGCAATTGAATGCCATTGCGGCTCAAGAAAAACATCAGAATCCCATGATTTTGCTGTAGTGACCAATGGTATTTATAGCAAAACTTTACTATACAATGAAAATGATGTACACACTATTCAATGCCTTCTTAGCACATGAGAAATGTACACAAAAACATGTCATAGGGCAGCTAGAAATAATCATAATATTGCTTTTTTGAAAGTTAAAAAGTTAGAAGTGAAAGTGTGGTTTAAAGTATGCATCTGTATATATGTTTTTGTATGATAACCTTCGGATTATTTAATCACCCTCAGGCAGGTTGTCTCTCACAGTATCTTTTTTATCAGTCATCAGAACAGAAGTACTGTAGTGAGTATTTATATCAGTGGGGTTAATGTATGCCCCACTTACAGTGTGTATCATTAATGCACCCATGTTTCATATTATAATGAGTTCAATACTTAAACCAAAATTCCTGTATTGTTAGGATATGTCAGTTTTTAAAAACAAAGTACTAAGAACTTGTAAAAAAATTGAATACAATATTTAAGTTATATATAAACAATATATAGAGCTTATAAGGTCATGCATTACTTGTTTAACTTTACTGAGTATATAAACCTTATTTTTAACCATTTTGTATTAAAAACTGTTATATAGAATATAAAAGGAAAGTTAAATAGAATATACTTAGATGATTTAAATATATAGAATATATAAATTATAAGGACAATATAAAAAATAATAAGTGATAATAACAATATGAAATTACAATGTGACATTGTATAACAACACTGATCTAATACTTCATCAATAGTCACATGGGTTCATGTCCAAAACACTGAAAATTTTACAATTTCCCAAGCTTTTATGTTAACCCTTTCTCAACATCCAAAAGTTCTGAATCTCAGGATCAGTTTTGAAAAGTTTCATTTATGTAGTCATAAATGGTTTTTGGCTACCAAGCCTTTTTTAACACTGCAAGTTCTCTTGGGTAGCTTTCAGATACCAGGCTACACATGTACAATGGTGCATTTATTTGGCTCGCTCTTTTCCCATTTTTCGATTTTTTCACTATTTTTCTCTGATTTATTGTAATAGTAAAGGTAAATAAGACCAGATCAATATTGTTATACAATGAACCATACAGATCTACCACAACATTTAAACATATAATATTGTGTACAAAATTCATTCATAAAATATTATACATTCTGTATCATATCAGGAAAATTTTCATACAGCCTGCATAGATATTCCCCATATGTATAAAAAGGTTTTAAAAAAGTACTTTAACATTGCTAAATCAAGGGTGGCCATAACATATAATATTTAGTGGAGGGAGACTGAACACTGATCAAAAATTAGCATCTCAAATTTAATGTTTTTGTTAGTAATAACATAGTCTCTCGGTATTCACTTAAAATATAACAAAATCAATGTTAAACTTTAAATTAAGAAACATAAGGGAGTTTACCACAGATAGTTTCATATCATATTTTCAACAATGTTAAAATTGGCTCATAGAAATAGAATGAATTTTGAACACAATAATATATATATAAGCAGACGTTACAATATTCCCACCTTCATGTTTAGAGAGTGCCTCAGATACTGCCTCGGTGATATTAGCTCGACTTGGTGACGGATCTAATGAAGCAAAGATGATTGATTATAATATAAGTAAAAATATGATAAATGATGATAAAGAATAATAGAGTTATCTCCCTTTAAGTTTAAACATGGTAATAGAATGACCTCCCTTTGAAAAATTTAAGTTGAATTATCTCCCTTTGAAAAAAATAAATGATCTCATAGTAAATTAGATGAAATGAAGAAGCATCGATGATGACGTCGACTCAGTTAAACCATTAATAGATAACAACGTGTTTGACCCAAGACAATGTACAAAGGGAAATAACTCCAAGCAAGAAAGAAATGATTCCAATATATTAGAGAATGAAAAAAGAAAATAATCAATGTTTTTATTACCAAATGATATAACCCACACAGACTTTTACAATTTTAGCACAAAGCAACTAATACGATATTATACATTAAGCTAAAATACTTAACAATAAATGTACATAAATCTACTACAGTAACACCATACGGCCATAACAAGATGTCCTTCTATAGAGTTACAAATACTCTAAACTAATTTCATTGTAAGGAAGGTAGCAATGAAGATTTCTAATCTTGAATAAGTGACAACATGACAAAATATAAACACATCTTAATTTAATAGAAAATCTCAAAATTAAATAAAAACAAACTTGACATGAAATTTTTAGGATAAACAATGATTCTAATATACTTAGGGTATGTATCATGATACAACGGAACCTTATTTTATTCTAGACAGAAGAAAGTTTAAAGGTAAGATCATGAAGAAATTATGGAGACTTTGTTGAAGATGTTGACTAATCAGACATATAGGAGCATATGTTAATGATGAACTGTTCATTATAAATGTCAAAATCTTTAGACTTGCTGACTAGAGATCAATGACTAGAGATTCAATGAATCATATAATTTCCTCCATATGATACATGCCAGTAATATTTCCTTTGATTATAAGTTTTAAACTATAAATATTAAAAAATCTAGCGGAGTCTAGCCTTCCACAAAGTCTACTATATATAAAGTTAAAAGTCACATCTCAAAAGAAGAATAATCACCGACAGCATTTGATTTTAACAGTATCTATCGTACCATTTTATGTAAGCAAAAATCCTCAAAGTAAAGTTCCCACATATTATCATACAAAATCTAAAACATATACCTCTAGATCTCTGAGGGGACCCTACAGGGGACGCTGTACTACTTTTACCAGCCCCTCCAGTCGCACATTGAACAAAGGAGATCCCACCAATACCAGAGTCTTCTGAGGCCCCTTCTTTATTGTCCTTAGATGTATCAGTAGTAGGGGCTGGTTCAGGGTATTGTGGGTAAGATTCAGCTTTCAATATATCTTCATCTACAGGGTAGTCAGATTCTGATGCTCCTATAAGAAGAAATGAATAAATAATTGAGTTATTCTAATAGTCTGACAGAGCTATATATATAAATATATATATATATATTTATAGTGTACATGTATCTATGGATCAGTATGAAAATAGTCTATATTCAATACTATTTACACGTACATAGACTATTTTTGTGATGACACATTTGATTGATATTTTTATTGTATTCATATACGATTCAGACATTATATATTGTACTCTGTACACAGTTCATACATAACTTATAAAACACATTGGTTTATATATTATTGTTTCTGAACTGTCTTTGATGCCTATATGGTTTATAGTTTAAATCAGTGAGTACACTGGTCAACCTTTAATCAATAATAAATAAGTCAAGACTTATAACAATCAAAACTTAAATAAATTATTATAAACAAAAGGCAAATAATAGTCTTCAAGTCTTCAAGTTTATTCTAGCAAGGGACAACACACCCAACCTCCATAGCTCATCATGAGCTCTTCATGTCCATGTGAGCTAATTTAAACCTATCTGGAAGTGTTTACTAATATATTTCAGTGAAGATTTCAGAACTTGTTTCACAACTTACCTGGAACACTAGCTATACATAGTATAGGTGTTGTAGAGACTCTAAATGTTTCTAATATATCCCCAGGATTATTGGCATCAATAACTGAAGCATTACTTTGTGAATGTGTACTTGTACATATCCATACAAACGATGATAAATCTACTTTCTCTCTTAAGTTGTTCTCATGGTCCTGAAACATAAGTAAATGAGTATGAACACTTCAGAACAATGTTATATCACTCCAAATTGATAATTCAATACAATGTAGAACTAATGAGTAATGTTTGTATAAACTCTTAGGTAACTAGATGTACAATCTCCATAAACAGATATCCTGTAGAGCGTTGTCGTAAAGGATCTCTACTAAGTCAATGCAAGGTCACATCGAGATGAACTTTGTGTCGACCAATCAATGCGTAGCTTTCATCTAGACGAAAACACTATTAATCACATTTTGATTTCGTAATTTCTATTTTTAGACCTATGTTTGCATGCTAATTTAACAGCGGTATTTTTCACAGCCTGCGATTGGGTGGCTCATTTCAAATTGCGTGACGTAGAGGATGTAAACAAGTTACGTATCATAACAATTTTGTCCTGAATATTATGATGAGAAAAGGTCACCTGAACGTGACCTTCGTTTGGAAAAGGCCAGATCTAAATTAGCAAGTGTGCGAGCAGTAAAATTTTAGATCAGTTTTAATCATTGTTAGATGTACTACACCATTCATAATCCTTCATCATAAAGCTAGATAAAGGGCTTCTAAATTTCAAGTTTTAAAAGGCCATGAAAACTTTTAAACCTTTTCCTGTTATAACAGATTAGCCTCTTGAGCCTCGAAATTTCAGGAGCTACCAATCAGCACTGTGGCAGATCATGAAATTTTTGTATCAATTCCATCTTATTAACTTGTGTGTAATTTGTAAAACATTTGCACACAACTTTTTTTAGTATTAATAAATCTAAAAGAAATGTTAAACACACATACCTTTAATTCTTGGTTCAATTTATCAACTTCAGATCCTGAGGTACCAGGAGATTGTTTAATATCATCAGGTTGATAGGAATAGAAAACACTGGCACCAACGATAGAACCTCCATCTTTAGTTTTACCTCCAGTAAGATTGACACCTGCTGCACACCATATCTATAATATATATGTTAAATATTACAATAGAAAACACTGGCACCAACAATTGAACCACCATCTTTAGTTTTACCACCAGTAAGATTGACACCTGCTGCACACCATATCTATAATATTTAATGAAGAAACCAATGATTATAGCCTAGCGACAACCATTGCTCAAAAGAATCCATGCTTTCACATGAATATGTCTTGAGGTCTACAACAAATACTAATGAAATTACTTCTCCCTGATTTCAGAGTGAGCAATTACAACTCATAAGCTACTGTTGGCATTTTCAGATGCTGAAATGTAACAGCTGCAAGAATTTGATGAGAAACAAGTTCATGTGACTATATTCTTTGATATCTGAACAACAGAATACAAAATATATCCCATTTACCTTAAGTCCCATTTCAGTATCCAGTAAAGGTCTACAGTATACAGGTACTGGTACAGGGACTGTACTTTTAGTGGGCGTGGCACTTGGTATTTGTGGTTGAAACTTAGCAGGTAAACTCCAACCATAGGCTTGCATTCTACCATCATCTTTCTTAACATGAGCTCTCACTTGTTTATATTGTTCTTTTCTCTCCTTTTCTCTCTCTTTCTTTGCTTTTTCTGATGTACTGAAAAAATATTATAAAGAAAAAACTATGAGAAATACAGCTTTGGTGACTCTGGTCTTTGAGTTTCTGAATCTACAACTGAGCTCTGAAGGTATGATTCTAGTACACAGTCATCGCCTTAATTTCTTGAGCACAAGCTCAATGAATCAAGTTATACATAGTAATTTAAAATTATCAACAAGCTCAACTTGGTGAAATAACAAATTTTCACTAATCAAAATCAATTTTCAGTATCCCTTGGCTTGGAGCTAGTGTGTTAAGGCGATGACTGGCACATATAAATATTTGAATTATGTTTTAGAGGTAATGTGAGGTGAATGTTTTCATAAAAATATTTGATAAGCATGCTCTAAGTGCTTTGATAAAGCAAAATTTAGTATTGCATGCAAGTTTATGTAAGAAGAAAGAGATCAAATCTAGTTGTCAACTTGATAAGAAAAACAGAAAATATTTTATTTCATAGTCACAACATGTTTATTTCATAACATAAAAAAATTGTAATCTTCATTTGAATGTATGGAGGAAAGTGCACTACTTCTTTGTTCATGTTATTTTGAGGGCTCGTTATGGCAATTATTATGTACATCACCAAGTTATCTTGGATTGTATATTTACATTTTTACAGTAAAATTTTAATTATGAAAATCTACAGTGTGATGTCGTATCAATGTTAAAAGTACTTTAATGCTTAAACTTTACTTATTTTAGCTTGAAGGGACTTAGGGTACACCTAAATCTTTCACCAATTATATAAAGGGTTAACTTAATTTGTTTAAAAAGCCAAAAACCATAAAACCAGCAAATTCTATCTTTCACCAAAGGGAATAAAGCTTATAAGTAAAGATTTTCAGCAGGTGATCAGATAGATGGCTCCATAACACTCACATAAAATGTGTTCTTGGTAAATTTTATCAATGATAATCACTAACAACCCACAGAAGACAATGAGACTGCTCAATGGGCTTCTAAACTTAAAAGGGCTGGTATTGACCCAAATGCTCTGGTCATGCGATCTGCTAGCAGGGACTTAAGTATAAATCAAATCACCCTACTAGACTAACATCCTTTAAACTCAAACATTTAACCTATGGCCAGTCTCCTAAGGACATAACATGCTAGCCCTTTGTCCTCTGATAACAAAGGTAATCAGTATTGATATCAAATAGAGGCTACAGGGGAGGGGGAAAGGTCTAGCTATCCTTAGGAAACTGGCCACAAATTTTAATGCAGTTTTTTATTAAGTCTCATGTGTTTACCAACACAACTAATAGTGTGAGTTTAAATTAAATTCGGTTTAACAATTTATGTGGCTTTATAAGCCAAATGTTTCTATACTCGCTGATGTCTCTAAATCGGCACAACCAGGAATAAGGGCTAAGTAATAAATTGTTGGGAATCAAGTCCTAGGGATGTATGACAGACAATATGCAATCACAACCTCAAACCTTCAATAAAACTAGTAATCTAGAGATATTAACACCATTAAAAGTGAGCCCCATCTACTTACATATACTTGAATACAACAGAAGCCATTTCAAACTCTTTACTGAAAACAGTTAGTACATACTGTGTAAATGTCTTCAATATGAAACCCCTTGTAAATAAAATTATTATGTTCATTAAATTCATCAAAAACTTCCTTTACACGGTCATACAAATTAAACCTCATAAATTTGTTGCTATAACTAAAACTTGTTAATGTGCAGAATAGGCTGCTGTTCATAATATATAATAAAGCACTTTTACATTGTACAGAAAGTAAGAATGAAGTAGGGTAACTCTATTTCCAGACAGTCACCTGTGATAGAGCAATTACAATGAGCAATACGATTTACAAGAATTTCAATTATACTATAGTATGATGTTGTTAGTGGTTAAATGTTAGAGCCACTGTCACCTTCAGGATTAAAGTGTAACAGCTGAGTATGAATGGCAATGACTGCTGAAAAAAGTCTGAATTCTCATGACTATAATATTTTATGACAGCAACAAGAGAAACCAAGAATCAACAGAATTCAGTGAGTTCTACATGTACATACGACTGCAACACAACTATGTGTGGTCAAGAGTCCTAAAAGAATTGATCTGTTGTGGCCAGTTATGCTTAGATGTAACACTATAATCATAAAGGTAAGACCTGACCAATTCACCTTATTATCATAAGTACATTGATCTTGTATCTGTTAGAACAAAATATTGTAAAATAAAATCTGTATACAACAACTAGTAAAGGATACCTTAATTTGTCCTTTATGGACAATATTAAATTATATTATTCTATTTTTTTAGTGCCAGGAACAGTGCTTTTCTTAGTATACAATGATATACAATGATCATATGCAGTAAAATAGGACAGGTTCATTTTGTTAGCAGGGGAATATTTGCAATCTTAGTCCTACTACTATAGTATGTGGTGCAACAATAAAACTCTAACTACACAAATAACACACAAAATATCATCAAGGTATATCAGTAGGTAGCTACCTGATCACTCTTTACAAATCTTTACAGTACAATGAGTACATGAAAGTGTTTGTGGCATAAAGTATTGTGGTTCAATTGAAAGGCCATATAAGGGAACTTTCCCAGGAAAAGAATTGCCCATTAATTCTCCATTCTGTGCTTTCAGTGCTTTTTTCAGACAACTTAATACTCAGATTGTGTAACCAAATCATGCCAAGGAATTATAAGAAAGATCACTTATAAGGGAAATAACTCAACAATCTTAAATCAAAAGACTGTCTAATATGTCATCATAGAAAGTTCATCCATGAGTAAGCATACTATTGAAATACCTGCACACAGTAAAGACTGGGTTTGAAATAAAGTCAAAGAAGACAGAAAAATGTTAAAATGTTTGTTAGATTACAATGTACAGATAAACTACTAACAATGAACTGTGAGGTAGAACCATATCTTAAACAATACACTAGTCATCTGTAAACCACACTCCCAAAGAAATAGCAAGGACATAGACTTCAGGCTGATCAAACATCACCTTTCAAGGACATTTGGATGTTATAATCCATGGTAATACCCCCACCCTACAAATCGCAAGTGATGGGCTATAGTCTCTGCTTTTTTTGGTGCAAAAACTGCAGTCACCTGGCAGTGTGGGAAGCTAGAGGCAAATGCACAGCTGTTTTCCCTGCTGTCACACAAACTGTCCCAAAAGTGGGTTACAAATGACTGGTGCATTATGTTTATGTAGACAGGGGCATAATAGTTAGATAAACACAATATTTGTGTTAGAATGTATGTATTTTCATACATAAACTTCTTCAAAATAAGCCTTTAGTATATGACTAGAAAATTATTATAAATAGTTAGATACATGAACAAAACATTTACAACATACATGTACATGCAAAATACCTTTATTATACCCATTTTAGGGGAAGCATGCAACATGACCAATAAGATTATAAAGTCCAAAGGTAGAAGTTTATCCATATAACTATGTTAGGACTATTTCCAAATATAAATACCGAAAAATGTAGAAACTAAAGTGAAATAATATAGAAGAAAGAAAATAAAAATAAAAAACAACATACTCAGGCTGTGAGACAATGGGTTCACCAAGTGATTTGTTTCTGTAAAGGTTAAAACAAGCTATAACATGACAATAATGAATACAAGGAAATCAATGATTGCTACAAGCTATTCCAGACAGACATGAGCCACTTTCATAGTTTCTCTGAGCCACTTTTATAGTTTCTAGGAAATCTTTTTTGTGATGTCCTAATTAAATTAGTGATTATTCTATAGCAGAAAAGCAGGGTTGTGCATCTTGCTCTTTTTTTTTCCTAGCCCTTTTTGCGTCTCCATGTGCCGAGATCTTTACATTGAAATGTCAACCGTCTGATGCACCCTGTCCCTTTTATCTGCCTATCTGCCTTTTTTTGAGTTCTAGAATAATCACTATAAATTAAACACTTTAATGGGACTAAGGTTGTTTTCAGTAATTCCATAAATTCTCCAACAAAACTTTAACAAGAATTTAGAAAATCTCACCATGGAGTTCTTGGAAAGAAGGAAAATAAGCATACAACATTTAAAGTAACAAAATTGTTTATTTAATTAATATTTAATTTATTGTCTGTCTGGAATAAGATTCACAAATTACTGATTTCAAAATAAAAAATACAAGTTTTATCAAGAATACACTGTACAACTAAAAATATATATAACATGCATTACAATATTGTGATAAAACAAGTTTCGTTCAAACATCATGACACCCAAGGAGAGAAAATTTGTTTTTGCTCAATTGTGAAACAAGTTTTTAACTGATAAAGTCATCACTCACATGTATGCCTCTAGATCACTCAGTGCCATTTCTTTTATAGATTATTTCATTGACAACAGGATTTTTATGGATTTCTAACCACTCCAAACTCAATAGCTAGCAAAAGATTACCACTAAAGTGTGATAACAGCTCAGTCATGCCAGCTTCAATGCCATAGATTCTTAATGGTAAACCCAGAGGGTGAGTACTCATTTGGCATATAACAAATGATTAACATATCTTGTAGTTACATTGAAGCACAGAGGCTTATCAAGTTCTAAAGCATTCAAAACACAAGACTATAAAACAACAACATTGCACTATATTATAAAGACAACAAATCTACAACACTTAAAGTATATACATTGCTTGATGAATATAAAATACACAGACAATACCATGACATAAAATTATACATGTATATACAAGAGGTCCAAATTGGTTCTAAACAGCTCACCTGAGCAACTATTCTATATCAAAAGCTCAAAGTCAGAGAGTTATACCAACTCAAAAATGGAGCAGGCTCACAGTTAAACAGATGAAAAGTTTTCTGAAATATTGCCTCTATACTGCTAACAAGTCAAATATTTATGACCATTGGCAGGGCTGGACATTAACTTTTAAGATAGGTTGCCCTGACTGACAAACAGCTATATATTTCACATGCCCAAACCAGATGTCCAAACCCAAAATTGCTAAATATCAAGCACTGATTGAAAGCCACCCAGTACTCATAATGGCTTCAATAAGGTATGCTCAGGTGAGCTATAAAAAAATTCACACATCTTGACATTCAGTCTACATGCATGGCAAAAAAACACATTTACATCAACTAGAATATACATGTAAATACTTACAAATCATCTTGTAAGAAATCATAAGCCTTTGATTTGTCACCAAGATTCATTCGGCCCCTATTTCTCTGATTAGGGTCTCCAACAGGTTGTACATTAGTTGTAGGGGCACTGTATTTTACCATGGCAACAGGTAGAGGTTTCTTCTTTGGTTTATCTGGTGAGCTACTAAACAAGTTACTGAAACTGTAGAAAAATACAAATATGATATCATTAGTTGGAACTAGGTAAATATTTCCATGTTACAATAGCTAGCCTTGCAGCATCTGTTTTTTCCCAAAATACCTTTGATAATCTGGAAATCTTGCAACCTTTTTTTTCTTTTTCATCTGATTCTTTACAAATTTTCAACAAATGTAGCTCTACCTATGGGCATAACACCAGGGAAGTTTCATCCAAATATCTTAATTTAATGTTTAATTTTAAGTCAAAATTTCCATGGGAAGTGGTATTTTTACATGGTAAATTTACTCTGAGATAAGTATGAATAAAGGTATGAACGGGGGATAGTGACAGTATGATGGGGGTGGATGAAGGGTAAAATAAAGTTAAATTTAAGGTACTTTTCATTTCATATTAATTAATCCAAATCCTGAAAACTTTCAGCAAAAGATTACATCAAATTCTATATTAGTACATGTAGTAACAGTGCAAAGTTATGAAATTGGAAAACTTCCTTTTTATTTTTAAGTAGCACACTTGAATCTTCACCAGAAATAACATATATAAACAAAAAATAACATCTCATTTGATTAAAGCCAATAATAAGGGTTAATTATCCATACTTTTAGTTATATGTTTTTTTTTTTTAAAAAAAAGGTTAGTATTCTATGGTATCCCGTTTCAATAGAATATTGATGTAGTAGACTACTCTACTCTTGAACCTTTAACCTTTTTTATTAAACCTTTTATTTTTGTATAATAATACAATTAATTATAAAATCAATTAGTCAATGCAAAATTAGTCTAATTCCTTCTTTAATTACATGTAGTCAAAGACAAGCTTTGTGCTGACCAAGGTTTACAGAAACCAACTTGCTCTTTTATAATGAACTACTAATCATTATAATCAGTATTAACTCATTCCTTAACACCATACATTATCATTGTTCCTGAAGGGCCTCTGATGGAAAGTACATGTAGTATTTACAATGCATGAAGGTAAGTTGAATATTTCAAGACTTTACCCAACCCTTAACCTACTAAATTGTGATAATAGACTTGTCTTGTTTTTAATTTGGAGCAGTCCATAGTCAATGTAAGGGAGATCTAACTTCAAAATTCTATCACCAGTATAGATCCAGTCCAGACTGAATGAATATACAAGCTGGTCTGATTCTGTAACAGAGGCTTTACCTTTTGGCCTCAAAAAATAAAATGTTAATAAGTTCTTCAAACCTCCAGCCAATTGTTGAAAAACAAAACTATACAAAAATGAATACATGATATTGCATGCATGGGTGAAAGTTTAAAATTTCAAAATCCTGAATTTCAAAAATTTAGAAATTTTTACATTGGAAATTACCTTGCTCAGGGTTCAAGCATTTTCAATTTCAGGGCAAGTTCTAAAAACTTTCACCCATGTATTATGATACAACACACAAGATATTTACAGTAAAATAAATAGTGAATACAACATACTGATAGACCTTATACCAATGTGTGTGCCTAGTTAACACGTGTCTAACAACATTTAACTGAAATGGTCTTAATATAGGGACAGTTCTTCTACTCAAATGAAGCATTTGTGACTTTGAAAATTGTCAAAAATATCAAATGATTTTGCAATAATCAAGGATGACACAAAATATCGCAGTGCAACAAAACTAAGTAAATTCATTACAAAGCAAATTCTGATAAAAAACCGAGGGTTGTTTCAAAAGGTAAAATGCAGTTAGACATGTTACCTCCCAGGGTTGGAGCAATTCAATTTATTGTTAATTCATTTTGAGACATGAATTCAAGTTGATGGGTACTTCATAATATTTATAGATAAAACAGATAAATGTTGTTAGACAATGTGATAAACACAAAATATTCTATATTTCTAGCCAAATTAATATCTATATGTATATGCCAACCTATTAATATAAAATATCTAGTTTTGAAATTATAATAAATGTAAATGAATACTGATATTTGTAAGTTATATCATGCTATCGTAGTATTAACAAAAGACATCCAAACAACAACTTCTATTTGGCACAATATATAAACTGCTAGTAAAAAAGTACATGTACCTAAGTGTACCAGAGACATTTACTTGGGAAACAGTGGTTTATATGTAAATTAAATACAATGTATGTATAAATTGAAAACACGATAAACTTTGAAGTCATGACCCCCCCCCTTCCCCTCCATCTTCAATGACTACCAGGAAAGTAGTCCCATTATTTTTTCCCAACTTCTCTTAACTAAAATGGGTTCACCAAACAAGTCCCCGTAGTTCAACCATTAACCTGTTAGTGGGATGTCTTTTCATCAATAAATGTGTTCTTATAGAGATGAGAATTACACTTTACTGTATCTATATTTACATGAATGACTATGTCCCATGAAGTGAAGTCTATATGCATGAAATAAATACAAACAATAAAAAAAGGGTAAGCAATAAATATGTTAATATAAGTTCATAAGCATGTATGGATACTGCTATGTTTTGCGATTTTCTGGAACTAATAGTACAATGAGTGGTTCCTTAAAACCATTGATGCTGAACAACCTCTGTTCTAAATGGTGAAAATTTCAACTTAAAATGCCATCTAGCAGGAATCATTATTTCCATTTATAAATTTAAATGTGAAAGTCTAAGCCAGTTGTAAAATGAAAAATTGTCCTGGAATATCTACTGTAATTTAGAACTAAGGGTGTGAATCCATATTATGACCATAAATTATGCTCCCTTAATCAAAGATATAAATAAAATAATCGATCTCATTGACTTACATGGAATAGAATGTCAAATTCTCATCTCTATTATGAATATGAGAGTTTTATTAAAGCTAAATGGTTATACATTATAAACATGCATAAATAGACAAACAAAAAGGTTTTTAGCTGAGCTATAAGTTCCTGTGGTATTAGTGAAAATCTGAGGTAAAATTATAACTGCTTGGTTAAATGAACAAAAAAATAAAACATGAAGACATACCTTGATAGGGAGCTGAAACATGCAAGATGGAAAAAAATAGAACTAAAAGTGTTAGATCTCATACAAGACAAAACATACACAGATTATATACAGGGGCTGATCCAGACTTAATTAGGGGACAGGGTGCAAGCTATATTTTTTAAATGGGGTCCATGCAAGGAATGTCTCCTTTTTGAGGAAGTCATGCCTATAAATTCCACAAAAGTAAGTACATCATATTAATAACTTACAATTTGATTTTGTAAATATCAGCAGTCATTGATTAATTCGCAAAATTCTTTGAACTCTTTCAAAATTACTTGCAATTTGATGAGTAAGAGCAAATCCAGTCAACACCCTTCTCTTTTTACATAGATTTTTACCCTCCCATTGATGATTGTACGTTAGTTTTGAAAAACTTACGGAGGGACTGTCCACCTGTCAGGACCCTGATCACTGGATCCACCCTTGATATAAGTAGACAATACAAATGTTACATAATGATGCTGATAATGACAGCAATGCTGATGATGATAATACTAATAATCATAATGGTGATGATGAAACTATATCATAGTTTGAGAGAATAGGGTATGTAAGTAAACCCAGGTTTTAATTCCTGATAATTTGGACCTCAATAAATTTGTCTTGTAGGATTTTCCAAAGCCTTTTGAGTAATATGCAATGTTATGTGAAACTAATGCAATCAGTATTATTATTGCACACAGGGTTTTGGAGAGCCTTGATTAACTCAAATCCACACAACAAAGCAATTCCAGTCCTCTGATGTTGTACAGCAATGGACTTTGTTAACCCAAGTGTATAGGGAAATTCTACCATTAATAAGTTAACTGCACACCGATATCAATTATTTAAACCTATGGATCTCATAAGTAAAATGTAATGACTGACATACCCTGTAACATTCATAATGAAATAAGACCATGATGCAAATGCTAGCAGTCAAGTACCATAAAATCATTCCAGCCAGTGAGGAAGAAATGAATAAATCCAATGGAATTAATATTCTTCAACTAAGAGCGAAAAATGCTACCAAATATTTAAAGGTAAATAAATTTTCGCTCAGGTAGAAGAAAATTAAATCCATAAACCATTAAGAGCAGAGAAACCTCTGAATGAAATCAATCTAGTACTGATCAGACTACATTTGTATATTTACAGATAAAGATTGAATGATTGTTACACTGAAGAGATGTTTTATAGACACAACTCACTTTGTTACAGCAACAAACAATACCATGAACATATCTACAAAACTGTAGAAAGCAAATACAAAATGTATACCATGTTTGATGTTTGTTTACTTATGTATGGTATTTGTCAAAGGAGGCCAGCAAGGTCCCCATCCATTAGACACTTTACTTATGTACAGTATCTTTGATGAATTTAAGAGCATGCTGCCATCTTTAGTGTTTGTCAAAGAAGGCCAACTTAGTCCTAATTCAAGGAAGACACTTTTTACATGTACAGTGTATTTTCATAAATTTAGAGCTAGCCACCACCTTTGGTGTTTGTCAAAGGCTGACTCAGTGCTAAATCCAAATAGGACACTTTATATACATGTGCAGTATATCTGATAGAACATGTGCATGCACTCACCTAAGTGTTTGTCAAAGGCACCAGGCACAGTCCCAATCCTCCTAAGACACTTCCAGTAAATATATACATGTACATTGTCAGTGTATTTGATAGATTGAGAGCTGGTCCTAACCTTTGGTATTTGTTCATAAATACAATGTATTTGTTGTTTGATTCTGTTCACAAATTTTTTTTGAACAGTAAACATTTTTTGTTAAACAAGTTCAAGCAATTTAAATTTAACATATGTGCACCATCTCTAGTGTATGTTTCAGAAGTTCATAACTAAGCCGATAGGACAAAGCTTCTTGCTCTAGATAGAATGAGAGAAACACCGAGATACTTCACACCAATCATTTCAAGAAAATGATCTATAGTTGTGTTGTCGATATTTAAAATTTACCATCTTAAAATTTATGAGTATATCATGTAAAAAAGGTGTTTTATTTGACTGACATAATTAATACAGGGCTGTCACCATGAAATTTTGAAATTAGCTGAAAAGAGTAAACCTTTTCTGAAAAAAGTCAATTTCAGTAGCATTAGCCAAACTTTACTCTTACTGAAAGAATTCATCATCGTTTGACATAAATTTTTGATGACCCTAAATATTTCACATTTCTAAGACTGGTCACTCAGCAATTATAAAAGGTGAATTCATCTCACTAGATGGGAAATATATCAAGTGACATTGTTAAGGAAGACTTAACTTGGCTGATATCAACTGAAGATTGACAGCCCTGCTAATATCAAAATGTTTAATGCAAGTAGTGTGCCAGACCAAATTTTGAATGTACTTATGTTTTGTGTAATTAACTACAATGATTTAATTGAAATTCTTGTAAATGAAAATACTAAAGCATGCTTTAATAACTCAAAATGCAAGTGGTTCTGTCATTGTATTCCTTCTTGCAGGCATGGTTCACATACATAGCCATCATTTAAAAGTGGCGAACATTAATGCTTGTATAAAGGCAATATGTGTGTATGAATTTCATAGCTTGTTAAAAGATGTCTAGTCAGACAAAATATGTCATGTATCTGTCATTGAATGTTAATCTATGCACAAAATAACTTGGTTTAATGTTCCCATTTGCAGATACAGGACATGACAACTTGGGGCAGCCATTTTGATGAAGATTTCTAATTTTTAGTTTGGGTGTCTTGCAATGTCAACTAAGCCAGCTCATCAAACCTATGGTTTTCTGGACCTTTTTCTACAACAAGTACTCACTCTTCCTTCCACAAGGCCGACAACTTCTCCATATACATTGTCAAAAGAGGTAAAATTAACATTGTCTTTTCATGGAAGAGTATGAACAGTCAGAGTAAGGCTTGAACCAGCAATCTGTTCAGGGCACTTGATTGAAAATCCTTCTCCTAGCTTACAGTCTCACAGACCTTGATTTAATTAATTCAAGTGTTACAGTATCATTAAAATCAAATCAAAGCTTCTATCAAAGCACATTACCACCCTAATAGAAGGCAGCCCATTCATTGTCAACGCTCAAGGCATTATCCAGACTGCAGCCTTATGGTCACCTGACAGTACAGCCTTACTTTGGTCACAGTTTAAATGAACATTTTGCTTATCACAATACAAGGACAACATTCATAAAAAATATACATCATTTGTCTGCCATACATGATTTCATACCGAGTCAAAAAATGGGAGGGAGGGAGGAGGGGCTTTAAATAAAAAGAAAAACAGGTTTTTATCAAAATAACGTCATCTTTAATAATTATTTATCTGAACTCTTTAACAAGATATGCCACACAACAAAGCAAAAAACATTAAAAATAGCAGAAATAAATACATAACTTTGAAACTAAGAGTCTTCTTTACATTAGAGGGTGTAGTCTACTTTAAAAATACAAATAAATAAAATATTACAACTTTTCCCAAAATAAAAACTTAAAACTTAATAAATATTATTATCTGTAGTACAAAGATATGGACAGTTGCTTTGAAACAAAGGCCAAAGATTTTTTTGACTTAACATAAGTCATTTAGGACAAAACAAAGCTGTGCTAACCAGGACTTTCTAAGAATTTTCATAACTAATCTACCAAAGATTCCCACAGTAAAATGCATCAAAGATTTTTTCTAAGAACTTTACAATTTGTTGGATTAGTTCAACATAAATAAATGTATCCTACACCATCATGTTGTAAAGAAAATGGAAAACAAATACAAACTAGAATATTTGAAATATTCTTTATATCTAGAACTTTCTGAAACATCCTAGAATGTTCCAAAGTAAAGTTCTATAACATTCTGGATCTAACATAGGGATCAATAAAGAAATCAAATATGGCAGACAAACGGCAAGAAAAAAAAAGACAAACTAAAAAATTCATGCATACACGATACAGAGAATAAGCTTGGCAAGTGTTACAGTAAAAAAACATTAGATATGATTATAATCATGCAAGCATTTTCATTGGCTGGTGGTCTACTCTGAAACAGTAAATATGATTGGTCAATTAAAGTCATGTGACCTAGTATATGTATAAAATGAACAAATATGAAATTGATGATAAATCTGGATTATATAGGTACTGAAGTTGCCTTCACCAAAAACTGAAAAAATAATCAGAAATTTTAAAAGATTAAAAAAAATGTGCGCAAGTCTGACCATACTGACCCCTAATTGATCCCTTTACAATATTTTGTAGTAACAATAAAACTAACGCAGTGAATATATTAACCATATCCAATATTAGTGGCGACATACAAACATTAACAAATTCTTGAGTATTAAACAAAATTAATGTATTCCACAGCTTGATAACCGGTATGATAACTAAAATGACTAGTTTAATTACATAAAAGAGAAAGGTGATAACATATAGGTCTAAAATATGCTGCCATCATTTATATGGATTAAAAAATGTAGTAATGATAAGGCAAAAGTGCTTCTAATAAAATAAAAAAACTGCCTTACAGAGGCACACAGCCTCTGAGGTCACAGGGCTTGATTCACTCAATGGACATCACTTTGAGAGCCGAACGTATACTATTGTAACACCATTAGAAAATAAAGGCAGTTACAATTATTGTGTTTCGTTAAGCCCTTGACTTAATCAAAAGTGAAATTGAGACAACCTTAATGTATTGTCCGAATTTGTTATTGAAAACAAAGCTGAAAAATTCATTTAATATACCTAAAGGAGTTACTTTAATTAGAACAAAAAAAATTCAACTTATTTCTTCAGGTATTAAAACTTATCCCAAATCTACCAAAGACCCTCTTCTAACCTGGCTAGAAACCAAAAAAACTACTTAGTATAACACATAAATAACAAGTAATACCACTACATTTTTCAAATAGGCAAAAAAAGGCTTGTAGCTTCAACTGACTATACTTATGATAAAAGTTCTTTGGACATTGAGATCAGATGCCAAATTACATTTAGCTAAAAACAAAACAAACAATATTCGTGGATTTCTCAACATGAGACAAAATATCATAAAACATATGAGCAAGAATCAGTGTAAGATTATAAGAGTTTAACCTACATCTTAGTAACTTATTTTAGAGTTTTTACGACTCATTGTACACTAAACTGTATGACCTTACAATGACTAATTGTAACCACAATGTTACATGCATGGGGTGTAAGCTACAGAATTTTCTAAACAATGAAATTCCTTTAATTTGTCATTTCAGCAGCTTTAACACAAATCCACTAAACAGGGTTTTTGTAGAAATCAAATATCAGGTGATCCTAAGCCATCTGTTGCCTACACCAGTTTGTGGAATGCCCACAGCAGATGATAAACAAAATCAGGATTTGAATGATTAATTACACAGAAAACATTTGTTTTCAGATCCCAAAATTCACAAATTTCAGGAAAATAGCCCCTAACTAAGGTAAAATAGTCCCAAACTTCAGGAAAGTAGTCTCAAACTTCAGTAAAATAGTCCCAAACTTCAGGAAATAGTCCTAAAAATCACCCACACATGTAACATTCGAGTCTAGCCATCAACAGACATCATCTACATTGACAATGAAAAAAAACTAATCTACAGCATCATGAGCTATTTTGGGCAAGTACTTGTAGATCTAAAATTAAGACAAATCATTTTTATACACTATATATAAAATTATAATTAACTTTGACAAAATTATGATTTATGAAATAATGAAATTAGCACCATGTTTCCTGAGTGATGTACTATCTTGTACACATTCTGGTTCTAGAGATTACAGTATTAACAACCTGAGGATTTATACATGGTTCAACGATGTCCAGGGACTGATTATACATGGTTGAAATGATGACATGGGTTTATACAAGTTTCAATGATGCCGCTACATTGTATAATATACTAACTTAGAAAAAAGATAGAAAAAAATATGAAAAACAAACAGAGATGCACCAAAATGCATGTAATTAATATCATAAAATGAAAAAAAAATCTTGTCATAATTAAAAAATTACATTACAAAACATACAAAAATGAAAAAGTGGAGAAATGCTAGCAGTATAAAAAGTAAGCAAAGGGCATTTTTATGTTTTATTACATGAACCAGGGTTCATACAGCCCATCCATGAAAAAAATATCAAGGACTATTCAAGGATTTAATTTTTCAAGATTTTTTTTCAAATTTCTCAAGCACTTAAAAGTGTGACACACCGTAGATAAGAAGGTGCAAGAATGCCACTGAAATGATATGTTTATTGTTTTAAAAGGATTTACAAGTTATTCACTTAAGAATCTTAAATTTCAAACACATGGTCAATGAAAGCATTGTCATCGTTTATTTAAAAACTCAAACCTTTGATAATCAGTTGATAAAGGGCATAATCTGCAGAGTTTACAATAGACTAAATATTTTTAAGTATCTCACTTTCAGAGGTTAAAATTTCAAGGTTTCAAAACAAAAACAGTAAATTTTGAAGGTTTTGTGAAAGAAAGTCATTTTTCAATGGAAGCCCTGACTTAGAAGATTACATCACAACCAAATATTTTACAATGCAGTCATGAGACATCAATAAATTGTAAAATTGGAGAGAGTGTACCAATACTAACAAACAAAAAAATGAATCCTACTTGAACAACAAATGATACAAATGACTAGATAACAACATAAAAATTAAAATGTACTTCAAGGTATAAGTGACTTTGAATTTAACAGTCTATTGATACCTTTAATTAGATGGGGCTGAAAACTGTTTGATGTTTTTGAGAAGCGCTATACCAAGGGTCACAACTTCTCTAAGACTGTGCCACCTAAGACTGGATAACAACTAATGTTTATGTAGTTGAAACATCGTATCTCTAGAGGTGACACAATCTTAGGGGACACAGGAGGTGGGGTATTTCATACCAATTACTGCATAAAATTCAATCTATCTAAGGGACACAGGGGGTAAATCTCTTAACTGAATTAAATCCATAGAACACACACCAAAAGATACATGAAACTAAAAATAATTTAGGTTTATATGACACATCATTCATTCACAATACAAGTTGGACATTATAAACCAATAAATTACAAACAAGAAAGCCCTGATGGCTTCATTACGCTCACCTGAGTCACTGACCTAAAGGTCACACTTGAATAATATTAGAATTACACCAACTCATAACAAAATCATGGCAAAATGAGATTGTCAAGTAATTATTTTTCTAACATGAAAAATTGCAACAGTACTTTAGTTGTTTTTTTCACACACTTAATCAAAAATGGGTAAATGTTGTCTAAAACTCAAAATATTGCACAAATGCGGTACAAACTATTTTTTACATTATTGATGAAAATTATACATACATTGTAATTTAAAGAACCTGTGGTTCTCTGATAATTCAATTTCAACAGTTAATGCTAATTTGTAGAGCTTGAAATCCCATCATCTGAATGATCAGATAAAGTCTTTGGACTGAACATGCTTTGTTTTAAATTTGTTTAAAAAACAATGACTGCTGATAAACAAACAAACACAAGATGATCACAATAGCTCACCTAAAGGACAAAGTCCTCAGGGGAGATAACTCAAGAAGACGTTTATCTAAAGAATGGTTAATAAAATGTAGATAAAAACTATAGTGTGTTCATGCCAAATAAATGATAAACAATATTCAAATATTTTTATACCCTTTTCTTCACAAAGAAAGCATTGAAATGAATGAAGTGAATTAATGGCATTGGAGAGGACAGTTGAAAACTTGTATACATGACAGATAAGATAAGTCAATTATTCTCAGCAATTTTTCCATTCCTCAGGTATCATATTGAAGCCAGTTTACCTTACTCACTTGTACTGGCTGGCCAGGAAACACCCCACAGGAGCATTATTACATCATCATTTTGTAAATTTCCTTTGTTTTTGGTTGGGTTTAAAATTGTTGAAACACATATACAGTGGTTTACAGTCACAATGGCCAGCGCACCTAACCAAGTTTTCCTGGACCTTTGTCTAAAACCAGCACTAATCTAACTTTCTTACTAAACTAGGCTTTACAATGAAAATATTATTAATAACAAAGATAGTTATGATAGTACAGTAAAACATTACTTTCAAGTCTCTGCAAATAAGATACAGAGTAAGGCACTTCTTTAGAAATAAATGAAAATCAAACTATTTGTTATTGCACAAATTGAAGTTTCATTAAGAAAAGTCAATGGTGGGTGGAATGTTATTTTTAAAGAATTATAAAATGTAAACAAAGAAATGTATTAAATTAGCATCAAATCTGGATTATAATTAAAAGTTCAACTTACAATAATAAAATAAGAATTGACAAATAAATATGAATATTAGAAAAATATGATATAGTTTACAATGAGAAATGAATATAAAAACTAGTTGCCACATAGTTTGTAATATCTACACAGATTATATCAATATTTTTATAGATCTGTAATCACATTACAAATAAATGTTTTATACAATTCATAAGTTAGAGCTGCTATTGGGAGCTGGGGGCGGGGGGTAACAAAGTTCAAATTTTGGCCCCCATACCTTTTCTTTCTTGATATTTTGCACACAATGCAATAAGTACTTGAACCCAGTACTTGACCCATCCCTGCCATGCATACTCCAAATCATAATAACCTCTATTTCCAGAGGGTATTTCAGGCATCTGTACGTCTGATTGTATTTCAATCATGAAATTTGGTTGTTGTTTTTTAAATATATAGAGGCAATGAGGAAAAAATCACCGATCATAGTGAGGTATTTGGCTTATACATATGACTATTTAGAATTATTGTATAAGACAAAGCTAATGTTAAAACCAAGAAATTGAAGAATTGACTAAGTCTAAACCTAGAAATGACAATACAATACAAAGTGACCAATTCAAATATGATATCATCTGTATAGACATTTACAAGCTATGAGAACAATTCATGAGACATTTTTGAAATATAATATCGTAGTATATCAGACTATTTGAGTCTCATAAGGGTTTTTCTTCTTTGGTGTAGGGGCCGGAGGTGGATCTGGGGCCACCAAATTGCTGAAACTGAAAAATGCAAGAAAACAATATAGACATACATAGCTGCACTAATATAGCATGTAGGTTTTATTGTAACCTAACTGAAATCATATTTTGAAACAAAAAATTTAAACTAAAACATGAACTTTGAATGTTCAACGAAGAACTTGAAGAAAAAACAAACAAAATAAATTATAAAAGAAAAAGAAAATTCACCACAAAGGTTCCTATAAAGTTATTTTAAAATTTACTTATCCCTACTTTGAATGTGTTTTGATTCTGTCAGAAGAGATGAACATTAGCATATAGTGTTTCCATTAAAACAAAGTGAAATTAAGGTAAGAGTTTTACGACTGCCAACTCTGCCTTTATACACCATATACTTTGTTTAATACATGATTATTTCAAATTCTAACAGCTGGGCCAGCTTTTACAACCTTCTCTAGTCATGTCATGGAATTAGAAAATACATTTTTAAAACAATCAGACCAAATCAATACCCTTAAATATCGATCAAACAATAAACCTATGTATATAACCCCTTCCACCAAGTTATAAATACAAATAATGCAACTCACTTTTAAATACATATACCCCATAAACACCCACAAATTTTCATACAAGGTATCCTGTACCCACATACAAATGAAGTCCATGTTCGCATAAAATTGGTACCATAGAAATGAAAGCACTTTAAATGACAGGTATAAATGTATCAAGTGGTGGATCATTAAGACAAGTAAAAATTAAACCATAACCTTGTAGTGAATTATCACAGATGTGAATTGAACATTTAAAATATAACATAAATAATGAACAGAAACAAATAACTAGTATACAATACAACATGTATAACATTGACTGCTCGCTACTGAAATGAAACCAAAAAAGGCAGAAAAAGAGCAGATTGGATAACACAAAAATGACCAATAACAATTAAAATTGTTTGTCAAATGCCAAAAAATGTTTTTTTCTATTTTAATTAATTATTCATGCTTAACAATTTAGTTCAGTTAGAATTTTTTTAGAAAAATCAAAGAAATCTACGTTAATACTGAATCTTAAATGATTTCAATAAAATAAATACATACATTCATAATACTAAGGTCACATGACTATACTAACCAATCAAATTCAAATGTTAGAACACATGACAAAACTGACCAATCAGCATTCAAAAGTCACATGACTCAACCAACCAATCAACTAACAGACTTAGTATGATGACAAAGAACTGATCAGTCAAGAATGTATTACTTGACCTCAAAGTCATTTGTTAATCATAATACATAAGATGGTAGAAATTGATACATAATTAGTATAAATCTGAAGCGTATTAGTAAAAAGCAAAATGGCACCTGAAGTAAGTTAAAGACGATCCCTAACCTAATGAATTTAAATGTTATTGATTTTGTTTTAAATGGAATTGCTTTATAAAACATGATTCGTTTGACAGGGCTGAAAGACACACACAGGGACATGCTGTTAAAATGAATTCATCCTCATGCTAACACACAAAGACATACAGTATAACCTCACTTGCAGACCAATTTTATAGTAACACCATTCTCAAATAGCCTAGTAGATATTCTACATGGGATTGTCTAGGAAACAGTCATAGTCTTAACCCACTAGCCTGACGCCTTGGATTTATGAAAATTGATAGGGGCTTGTGAAAATTGCTTATTATATAGTTGCGCTAGTTGATAAGCATAATCAACTAGTCTAGTGCTCAAGAAACTTAAGACAATGACTAATAAGGACAAGAATGTGTGCTGTTATAATGAGATTTTCTCAATATTCAGACTAGAATCTGTTTCTAAAACAAACTGATTAAGAACCTATGAACCACACAGTATGGTTTACATAGATGGCCATAGCAAATGAGAAGTAAATGTAATAATGACATAATGAAAGTACCCTGCACATCATTGATCATTAATGAATTACAGCACTACTAAGACACTGCAAACTTTAGACTTGCTTATATTAGTGCTTGGTTAAAAAATATCTAAAATATTCACTTTTGTATCATTCTGTTGAAAAGAAAAACAACAGTAATACAAAAAAAAATTAGATTACTAATGATGTCATAGATTGGCTTCATGATAACAGGTTTTAAAACAACACTGTCTTTTGATCACCAAATATGGTAACCTTTAAGAATTGTTAGTCTGATGCTTCACAGTTATGATAATGAGGCTGGCCTCTCATTCAGATAAACATATATTTTCCATGCTGAAATGATTTTTCAACCCAACTTTAATTGTTCTCCGCAGTAACAATTTTGGTTAACTTGAACAAACAAGACTTGTTTCCAATTTTCATAACATGAAACAATACTAATTGAGTCTTAATAGAATATAACATTACTGAGAGGACATAAACCAGTAAAAACATTACCATTATGGATCAAGGGAGGTCACTCACACTAACTTTATGTCAAGGGAGATTATTCAACCAACTTCATATCAAGGGAGGTAATTCATCAGAAACTTGCATAATTCATGCAATATACTACAGTATTATAGTAACATACCTAGTTATAAGACAAAAAGGACCAGGATCCAATATACATGTATATATAGAGTATAAATACTTACAAATTCCAGATAGAGGATTTTTTCTTGGCATGACTAATTTCAGGATGTTCTCTGGAAGCACGAATCATTTCTGTCCATCGTACAGCTTCTTGTAGTTCCATTAATCTCTCTTTATATTGGTTACGTTCCATCAACACTCTAGCCATTTCAACTCGTGTAAATCTCTTACGTTGTGCCATAGGTACATCATCCTTAATGATTAAAATAAATATTATAGGTTATTTTTAAGTATTTACTTGTGATCCATTGTAAAACAAGTTATTTTGTCCTGCCTTATTGTTTCTATTTAGCATAACCTATCCAATAAGCTGTCCTCCTTATACTTAAAGGACTTAGACATTCTGTTTCTTTTATTCTATAACAAATCATTTTAAATATAACCTAGACAACATCTCTCTGATACAGAATTTACAAGACAGTATGTAACTAGACCTATCGCTGAATTTGATAAAATTTGGCGACGAGAAAATGAGAGTACAAGATTTTTAATTAACGGGCCATAACTTGGCAAAAAATCAATGGTCTGTATTCAAAATGCAATATGCACATGTCTGTCTGCTATCTGGTATATGTGTGAAGTTTGAATCAAATCCGTAAAATAGGTGCTGAGAAATTGAGCTACAGACTTACAGACCAACAAACCGACCGACAAGCTGACTCCAATTGGAGGGTATCATAATAGAGTCTGTTTCTTGAAGCACTAACAGAAATTCACTAGCGTAATTTCAATTTCTCATGAACCAATAGTGCAAATGCTTGTTTTCAGTTTCACTGTAGTACATTGTATAGTATAGATATTCAGATAAAACTCTAAGTAAACAAACCTCATTTTCACCCTCTTGTGCTTGCTGTACTTTCTTTTCTAATTCTTCTTTAGTTTTCTTTAATTCTTCTTCTAAATCTTTAATTCTACCATGTAGTTTATCTTTTACACCTTTCAATGATTGGATCTCTTCCTTTAATATCTCTTGTTCACTGAATAAACAGAACTTTTATTATTACTGAGTGACTTTGCTTGGTTTTGGTTTTACAAGCGCTTTTAACAGTTATGAGTTCTAGGGGGAATACCCCTTAGAACAGTTACGAGTTATTTGAGCAAAACAATTTGCACAGCTTGTGTCTCTTGGATAGTATTTTATTTGTATGTGGTTTCCCAAATCTGAGGAATCCAACTGTAAGGACCTACATACCAATTGGATTGCTTCAGATTTTATCAGGGAAAGATAACTGACTAAAGTCCCTAATTAAGGAAGTATAGGGTGAATCTCCAGTAGTAATGAAACCAAATACTTCACAAAAACATAATTACTAGACAACCACATGTTTGTTAGATAAAAGCTCTAAATATTGATACATAAAGTAATATCTCTTTCCTGTCAGGAAAACACTGTTATTCTATTATATGGCAACTTGGGATCTTTAGAATATTTTCAAAGGTTGTAAGTTATCTCAAAATATAAATCAACAAACACTGTTTATAGATTATTAACACATTTAAAGCAATATAATACAATACATAGACATCTTACCTTGAAAGTTCATCAACTTTAGCTATTAGATCATCCTTCACAATATTTAAGGCGTTCCTATAAAAATAAAACATATAAATCAATCATGATATCAAACAAACCAACAAACAAGTCACTTCTAATACAATTAACAATTTTTAAAAAAAGACTAAATTCTACCACACAGAATACACTCATTAATACAGTCTCATTTATTATGAAATTAGGCCATAACAAAATATTTTTACACTTACACAATGGCAGCAGGTCAAATCCACCATTATACCTACACTATATTTAAACCATTACTAACCCTGCCTTTTATAAAGAGCAGGTAATTTTGCCATAGAGGAGAAAAAATTGATCCATTGCATCACGCCAAAAAAAACAACCCTTCATCCCTTTTTAAAAAATAAAGTCATGATGCAACTAGGAAAACAACTAAGTTCAACTTCTTCTATGGCCAGTATAATTATGGTATTCACAGGGTGAGTGCCATATGTTTTCTAAGCATGAAAAAAATATACTAACAAGTAAATCTGTGAGCTAATGCTCACTAGTGATACCCCCGCAGTGAGAAATATGACTATCATAATGTAACTTTCATTTAACGAAATCTAAAAATATGCGACAAACAGGAAGTAGATGAGCAAGGAGCATGAAGTCGCTTTACACCACATGGGACTATGGGATGAAGCAATATGCAAAGTATTAGGCTGCTGCATGTTATAGTTGCTGAGAAAACTGCGACGGAAATTTTGTAATGGACGGACGGACAAGGGTAAAACAGTATACCCCCCTCTTCTTCGAAGCGGGGGTATAAAAAGTTCACTTTATAATACAAATTATACATACTTTGTAGCAAGTAGTTCTGTATTCTCTAAAATCAAGTTTTCTAATTCTCTACTCATACCTGTAGGTTAGAAAATATAGATAAACAATTAATATACATAACTACATTAAAACATTGTACATACATCAATCTACTTATCAAGAAATAATATTTTCGGGAGATGATATAAAGGCAGTAAGAATATGCAAAATGTTTATGCATCTACTTGCTAGTTCAAAATTAAAAGTCCAAGTATATTGGTAAAATTTTGGTGGAAATCAAAGCAGTGAAACAAGTTTTCATTTAGAATTGAGTTAACTGTTAGAAACAGGGGCAACAACTCTGTTAAATAAATAGTTATATATTTAGAAGAAGGTAAAGGGAAAGAGAAATAATTAATAAGATATATAGCAAATTAGTCCAAAATGTCCTGTCTATAAAATCAGAGCTAATTGTAATAGTAAAACATGTATAAAGGTATCAAAATAACATAACTAGATCAAAAGTTTATCAACTTATGTTCTAGTAATTAAAAATGAAATATTTTCAATAAACATCATCCCTTATTAGATGAAATCATGTTTTCAACAACAACAACCCTTAATTCCCTAACCAACATGCATCATACCCTACACCATAGTATTCAATGATCATACCCAACCAGTGGCTGTCAGCATAAAAGACACTCTTTCATGCCAAAGCCTTGTGACACATACAAGACAGTGTATGTCCTGTGTAGCATAATGAGCAACATTTCTACAATGTGCATGTTATATTTTGAGTGAACTTCAATTAAAGCATTCACTTGAATCACAATGGCTCTCTATTAATCATTCTAAGCCTTTGTCTAAACGAGGTTTCTCATTCATGGGTTAAAAGACAATTAACTCCATGGAGAACACCAGGATCCATAGCACAGCTAGTAGCGCACATAGGTTTTGAATCAAGTTTCTAAAGGTGAAAACTGGTTCAAATCCCAACCAGCAGCCAGGAATCATTTTGGATCATTAGGTTAGATATCAAGTGTTCAAACTGCTAGACAAGTGCCACGCCTACTAATTAATATTCATAAAACAATACAATACAAATCTTACCAAAGAAGTTGTCACTCACTGTTGTGATCAACAACAACAACAACCCATGTAGTTAGAAGTAAGCATGAAGGGAAAAAATAAAGAAAACACAATTTGTTAGTATACTAATCTACATCCTTGTTTTCTGTATAGATACAACTTGCAATAATAAACATCAAATCTCTTATAGTCACATAATAATAGATATTTTTCATTTTAATATTTTTCATTTCTATTTTTTATTGTGGCATTATTATTCTTATCTTCTTTATTTCATATTATGATAAAATTAACTTCAAGGCAATTTAATGACACTTATACATTGTCAGGCTTTTGTCAGGTTTTAAATAATTGTGCCTGCCTTCAAATGCACTTTGCTTATATGAGAAGAGAGTTTACTAAGCAAGGTTTTCAGAATAAATGAACCATATACAAATATATGAGCAAATTGTTTTGGTTACAGAGCATGTCCAGTTAAGAGGGCTTCCTACATAGGTCTAAATGTATTTGATAATATTTATAATTGCAAGTTGATCATACATATTCAACATAAGTTATAAATCATTCAATTTATGTATCTATAATTTGTGCAACATATCTGCGTCTATTTGTAAAATTTTACAGAAACTCAATACTATAGTTCCAAATTCAAATTTGTTGCCCTGGTGCAGGTTAAATAACAAGCAACACTTTCCAGACACATGTTTTCCATCACATATTAGGACTAAGGTACTATTCTCATATCATAAGTTACAGCAACAAGGAAACTGTTTAAAGTTTTTCAATCTTTCCTTTAAGCTAATCATCTAACATTTTTAATTATCAAACCCTCAGTCAAAATGCTTTAATGTAGAATTCCCAAACATACTAAACATAATGTTATAAGAAGACATTATCACAACCAGAGTAGACATTCTGCAGATTTGAACAAATATTATTTTCCAACATCAACATCAGATGTTGTAAACACCAAATCATCCCATGTTGCTTTACATAGGATGACCACAAGACTTAGTCAAGTACATGTAGAGGTATTCTACATTAAATATTGATTCACAAAGCATTGACATCAAGTGTCACTTAAAGCTTACAACATGCATGTTTCTACAACTAACACCAAATACTACATAACAACATTTACAAATAAAAACAACATATAGTTACCATTGTCAAATAATGCTACAAAATTTAAATGCTTTCACAATCAGACACATGAGCAAACATTTCAAGGTCATACAAATGCAGTATAGGTTAAAAATGCAAATCTACAGTCCTGAACAATACACTCATTTCAAGACTGAAATCAACTCTAAGGGTATAGGTACATTGACCAGTAGTGTTTTAATAACATACTAGAAACCATACCAACACAACCATTTTGGGGGGACCTACAAAGTGTTCATCTTGTATGATTATAATACATGAATATAATTGGGTTTTTAACTTTTAAAATGGTTGATAAAAGGAATAAAAAAATGCACTTAAATTAAAGTTTTTATTTAGTGTCATTGAATCTTACAGAATCAATGGAGCAAAAATTATAATGAGCCATATCAACTTAAACAAAAACATGTATCAATACCATCGCCAGACAATAACATTGCAAGCTCTTTTAGCAACACAATGACCATATACATTAAGTATACTAGGTTAAATAAAGTCCAAGGTAGAAACCAAAAGACACGATATCAGTTAATTTCCATAATAAAAGTCTAAAACATGAACCATAACTCTGTAAAATTCAAACTACAGAGCAAGGGCCATAACTCAATCAAATCTTATTCCTGATATTTTACAGTCAATTTATCAAAAGGGGTTACTCCAAAGCAAAGCCAAAATCATTTAAAGAAAAACAAAATTAAGACATTGGAAATACAAAGACTCAGAAATAAGTTGGCATTATTTCCCTTGACCAAAAAGTACCGGTGGGTCTTGTATTTGATTGAAATATAATTGCAGGGTATAGAATTTGCTCAATCATTGTTGACTGCAAGTATAGGAAAAATTAAAACCCAGTGAAAATAACCCGCCATACAATAAAAATTAATTAGAATGTACAAAATAAAGAAGGGTATAATATTTTATCCTACCATTAGAGTTTCTTTCTTCTTTCTCATCTTCACTGTCTGTTACAAAATACAACAAAAATAAACAACATCAAACTATAGAATAAAACAACATGCAATAACAACATTCTACTAACTAAAATATTGGTAGTGTTGAAAACATAGTGATTTTGAAAAAAATTTGTCATTAATGTAGGAAAACGGAATTATGGAGTAAATTTGAAGACGCAGCCAGCTCGAACTATCTGGAGAGTTTTTATTCAAATATGCGATCCCATGACAAAAGTATTTATGCAAGAGACAATTTTATTAAAGTCTTGCTAGTTTACAATCAGATAATCTAAATGCTTTCATAGGAAGTTCTTATCATGAAAATGTATATATATATACAGTCAATTCGCATTATCTCGACTACTCTTGTGTCGACATTTCGTTGTCTCGATTGAAAATCAAAAGTCCCGATTTTTTTCCTTCTTTATCTATATGAAAAAATCATGTTTGACTCGATCTTTTTGTCTCGACATTTTCGCTCTCTCGACTATAAATTTGAGTCCCAAAGTGTTATTTTACTATAAAATTATAATGTTTAAGTCGACTAGACAAAGATATTATCGGCGATCCGTTGAGGTGCGAAAAATAGCACGCGTCCATTGTTTATCGATTAGCAACTGTATAGATTATCTGTTCAAAAGAACGTGTCAATATTGAATTAACATGTCATTTAAATATACAAACTAATTGACATGAATGAAACCATCGTTGAATAAGTCGAGTGTTAATTGACAGATGTCAAAATTGAGTGTAAAAATATCAAAATGCGTGCTTACAATCATGTGCTTCATTTCAAAAAACACTGCGATACTCGTTACTTTTTTGTGTTCATTAATTTTGTTTAATGAATATTTTGTCCAATAAAAATAAGAAACAAATATTATTCGTTTATTTTTATTATTATATTTCGTCATTTAAGTTGATATAAATGTACGGCATCTTCTTTGCATGATAAATTAATCCCTCAACAGACCTGTTGGAAAAACGATGTTTACAACTGTTATGGATCGATACTAGAAAGACACGCATTTAAAAGATATGCCGACATTTTTGTAGTTCAAGTCTATATTTTTCCGTGACGTAATAGTCAACTACTCTTCACACACACAACTGGATATTATCAGCAACTACTCAAAATTATCAAAGAGAAGCCGACTTACACGTTGACGGTGCTGTGGTTGTACGAAATAGTGTATGACGTCGAACATATACACACTCAATTTATCTGACTGGCTACAAATATTCTGAATAATATACGCTTGGTTAGTTATTTCGAGAAACAGTCAGTGAAATAGTAGAAACCGAAAGTAGATTTTCGGAAAATACGCAATTTTGTTCTATAACTTGTTGAGAGGGAACTTTGCCAGCGGTAAAAGTGTCACAAAACCTTTAGAGTACAAGTGTATGGTAAAACCCTATTCACAGCTGCAGCAAAGCAATTATTCTAAACTACACTCTCTGAACAGGTAAAACTGCTACTGAAGACATCGGAATTACCTCCCTTAGAAAATTTCGTTTATCTTGTTTGTCTCGACTTTTCGTTATCTCGATTATTTTCCAACGGTCCCAACTAAGTCGAGATAACGAGAGTTGACTGTACACACTTTTAAGGAAAATGAATTAAAAGTTAATTATCACTGTGTTCACAACACAAAGGAAATTAAAATTGGATAAAAATGCACAAAATGCATAAAAAATAAAATATTGGCAACATGCCAAAAATAAAACTTCAAACATAATATTATCAACAATTAAACTATAAAAATCTCCAGAATTTGTAACTTAAGTAAACTATAGTTGACATACCATCTTTTTCTAGATTATAAATTGTAAAAAATAAATTGTATATTCTTAGAAAATAAATGAAATATAGATACTTGTACAATAGTCTTTAGTTTTTATTTACTTTAATTGAAACCAGTACATCATAAAGCACCAGTCATTTTACTAACAAGAGCAGACACTTTGCTTGGCAAACTTCAAATTTGCCCATTAAACTAAACTTATTCCAATGATCCCAAAATGGACCAAAAAATGTGACAAATATTTGAATATAATTAGTGCAAAGAAAGCTACATAAATTACCTGTTATGTTTATATAAAACCAGATATAAATTGTTAATACATTTATATAGTAGATATGTTACTAGTAGAATTAGTAAATATATATTTATCACAAGCATCAGATCTAATGTATTAATATTCATATTAGACTATCAGACTAATATTTGTCCCCCTCCTCCCTTCCCTCCACCTCAGGGGTGTCTGATAGATCAGATAGTACAACAGTTTTAGGTATACATACAGAGTCATGCTATAAATCACATTGAGATACATGACAAGACAATGCTCAGTATCATGTCATTTCACAAAAATCAAAGTTGGTACAGAAAGTCTTGCTAGTGTGTTTTTTAGAAATGATTCAAACATGACTCTAATCCCAACAGAGACTATAACCAACAGCAGACCACACATCCCTCCAAAACATGGATTACAATACAGGGTTTGACATTAAAGGTCCTTGTTTTGCCCCTGACAACCTATATTGGGTTTGGGCAAGTAAAATTTATATAGCTGGTTGTCCACTTTGAAAATTAATGAAGAGTCTAGCAATATTTTTCTTCATATAGAAGGTACCATACTGAACACTTGAATGTAAGTTTTTCAGAATAAGGAAACAGGAAACAAATTAGAAAATTGATATGAGCAGTTTCACTCAGACATTCCAGCAAACCCTTAAGTTTTCAACATGCAAGGTCATGGATACCTTCCCCAAGCAAACATCTAATATGAATCCAGAATCTTAATGGCAACAACTGCTTCTTAATTTTGGACTTCCCAAAACAAGAATAAATTGTCTCAATAATTTTGAATGTGTGTACCCCAAACCAAAATGACTCTCTGTGTTTTACCATGAATCAAATGAAAAGTAAAGCTACATCACAGCTATTTAATTAGAGTCTTGTGTTATATTCTAGTCAAGTATATAAGTTAGATGTAAAATATCATTACAGAATAGATTACAACAAACATTCCATGCTAAAAGATATCTAACAGTTTATCTAAGGAGATTGAAAGTTAAAATATGGGTCCCCTTAACACCATTATAGCTTTTTATTTTGTTTTAGTTCCAAAAAGGTAAAAGACAATTTGATATAACTAAGCTTCTACTATGAATAAAGTTTGAATTTTCGTGCATAAAACTGCATCTTATGGCAAAAAACTTCCAATATCTACCAATGTATTTTCTCTTTTTCCTGTTCAATATGACTTTCTACTGATTCACTTTTCAATTAACAACAACTAGCATAGAAATTTAGAGGATGTCTTTGTATACATAGTCTTTTCAAGTCACTAGGATGAAAATGAGCTATATTTAGAACTAGATACCAATTTATGGGTTTTTCCATCTGAGAATGGGCTGCACAAATAGAGTTCTTTACACATTATTGATGAAAATCACGGGGTACGGATTAAACCCTATTAATGTTCATTATACACATGCTTTCCTTGTAAAAAAGAAAATTTGAAAAAAAAAACCAATATTTGAATTCCAAATATAGTCTATTAACTTCCAAAAACTAGATAAACTGTTATATATACCAAATATAAATATTTCTAACATACAGTACAAGTGGAGGGTTGCCCACAAGACTGTAGTAAGTGCATTGCTTAAAAGAGTGAGTTACTACAGTCTTGCGGGCAACACTTGAAGTACATCAAGATATCAAACATTTAAAAGATCACATTCAATCAAGCACACACTACAACATGACAACAAGACAATACTATAGAAATCTAGATCTAGTTACATAGACATATAGCATTCTACAAGATAACACTCAGCAGTAAGTGTAGGTTATTCTCACCTGACGATGCATAATCTGCTGGATTTACTGATCGTCCTTTAAATGAAATATTTTTATTTTATAACTTGATAATAACAAGGTCCATATAAATGGGGGAGTGCAAAACTAGCCAAACAACATGTGAATAAAGTAGGTAGATTAGTTAAATGCACAGACCCAAGGATTAGTACAAAAACAAGTTTTAGTGATATTTGCTAAGAATTTTTTGAATTTTGGATATTTTTGTCATTGTCAAAAGGTATAATTTCAGCCACAATTTAGGGGAAAATCACTTGAAGGCAAGATACTGACTTAATTTTAATATGGGAGATAACTGATAATTAAAATAACTTATTAACAAGGAAACTAATTATCATTCATAATAACACAAACATAAACACCATCTCCATAATTTAAATTACCAAACCTAACTCTAAAACATCTATGCTTACATTTGAATTAATTAATATAAAGCATATACCCCATGCAAATACTAAAATATCCTAAAATAGCCCCATGTGATATATTAACCCAAAGAAAATACCCAAATAATGGTATATAAATTATACAATGTCACAGTTGATGTTCTGTGGCCCTATAAAAATACTATTCAGAACTCTTTAAACATTTATCCTATATTTTAGCTCAAGAAGAGTCTATAAAACAACTCATTTTTTCCCAGTCACATAATTTTTCACGTCAATCACATTATAAAATTGGCAATCATGTTATAAAACTTGACTGGGCACAAGATCATATTTCAATATTTTAAGTATGAATGGCCCACTCATTTCATAAAATCATATTGGCAATCACATAATAGTATTTAAACGTGACATTGTGAGATATAGAGTATTAAAGTAGGCAGCAAGGCCGTTAAAAATATCCCACAAGACTAAGATTAACCATTGTAAATTTATGTATTAAAAGATATAAATTCTACCTGTAATATCTGCTCCATAATCAACATCACCAATCAAATCAGCATCTTGTATAGTCAACTCATCATATATAGAGGCATTATTTCTTCTAAAATAACAAAATAGTGCAAATAGTTAATAAAAAGTCAACAAAATGGGCATCAAGTTGTCTGGGGCAGCAACTTTTTTCGTTTGTGGAACCAAACATTTCTATCTTCTTCTTCTTCTTCTCGTTCCCCTACAACCTCACTCCGGCCACATCGATGAAGGCTGCTGCAACATTTCTATTAGGAAGACCTTTTTAATGGATTTAACACCATGTAAACACAAATTAGGCTCATTTTAAGGCAACCAATGCACAAGAGCTGCAGTGTTTTCTCCAGAATCAAAAATTAGGGGGTCACAAATGACCCCCATGTTCAGAAATAGGGGGTCAAATGGGAATTTAAGGGGTCAACATTAAAATTACACACTTGTGCTTAGATGTTGTGAGATGTTCTTTAGCTAGCCAGTACACAGATCTGATGGCACACACAGCAGCTTGTCCTTTACTTGACAGAATAGTTTCTGTTTGTTTAGCCATGTTGCGTCGTATTGACTGAGCTTCCAAAGCAGCCTTGTGTTGAGAAGAGGAGATATGTCTCAACAAGGTGGAATGGCGAAAATTTGTACAACCATGCGTAGATGGATGCCTTATTCTCAGATAAACAAATTGAGCAAGTCATTTTATCGATATAAAAGTTCAACCAAGGGTTTTCCTTCAACCAATTCTGACGGAACGCTCTTTAAACGGGATTTTTTCTCGGACTTTTCGTCGTTAGATTTGTTCGATTTTGCTGCGGCGGTAGGCGAAATTTCAGCGGATCTAACGCCCGTAGACGACGTGGACGGTTTTTGATCATCGTCAGGTGATACAGGTCTACCATCTGTCTTAGATGTTTGCGTAAAAAACGCTGTTAATCGACGCTGTTTTGGTGCAGACATCGCGGAAAATGACGACATGTAATCAGAATCATTTAGGCGCTTTACTACGTGATTACATAGAGTCTGACAAGCGCCTGTATGACGCGATTAAAATTGGGCAAGTATAATCCGCTGACGAATATGCAGATCTGACGGACGTGACTATAATTTGACGACGATTTTTGACTGCGTCACAAAATACGCACTGGCCGTGTTATAGCGCGTCAGAGCCGAAAAAAGTGCGTCAAAAACGCGCTCTGGAGAAAACACTGAGAGCCACAAAAATATGTAACCTCATGAAAGAGTGTTGTTGATAGTTTTAACATCGTCTGTGTCAATCTACATTCCACTAACCAGGCATCAGAGAAACTAACACCATTGTTCTATATAATAAAATTATTATAAGACATATTGAACTAAGTTACAACACAGGTAAACTTCATCTAATTTCTATCATAGCTAGAAACAGACTCTACTCTGATCTCACTCTCCAGTGAGTTACCAGATCATAGCAAGATTAAGTGTTGATCAGACATCCTCTCTTTGACCTAAATCATAACCAGCTATCAACAATACTGTCAAATCATTGATATTACAGGAGTCTGTATTGTTATATGATGACATCAAATTATGGAAATAATAAATAGCTCTATAATATATGTTATGTCAGATTGTACTTACTTATTAGGTCTATTGTTATTCATACTACCACTACTTTCCATAGATTCTTCCATATCATCAAGTTCTGGTGTTGTAGCAACTATATGTGCAATAGTATCATCAAGACCTAGATTATAATTATATATAATATAAAGTAGTTGTAATTTATAGTCAAAGTTTCATGTTGATGTATGTTCATTGACTTCATGGATACTTGTATACTGGGCTAATGCCATCTGGCTATGGATTTCTTAATGGAGTTATTTATTCCGCTTATTTGCAGCGCGACAGAAATATAAAACACTCTCTGGTACCTTTTTACCTGTGGATTGAGAGAAGCAATTGCAGACAAATTTCTTGTTCCAGTATATTAGTAGTGCCCCATGACAGGTCACACGACAAATTATTTCTTTTCTGACTTGTCTAAAGGTGCTAGTCATCCATGCTACTGAATGTGTCCAAAATGTTGTCACAATTAGTTTAGGCTCAATCTAAATGATTTAAAATAAGCTGAAGCTCTCAGGGTATTACTCACTCAAGCTGGTCTATAATTGCCATCAGGCCCTCCTTTCCTATGTATTAACCTTTAAGTATAGTTCCTTTGTGACCTGGTAACTGTTGTATTCAGTTCTGCTTTTTACTAACTTATCATTAATTGATTAGACAGATAAATACTCGGATATTATAAAGGAAAAATCTTCAAAATATCAACATTGAGATTGCAGAGAACACTCATTATACAATTCAAAAACACACAATATTTACAACACTATGTAACTTACCAATGAAGCAAATCCAAACAAAGGCAGAGAAAGCATTATGGGGAAAATATATAAAGTGTTGAAAATTTAATAATTTACTATAAGCATAACACAATCATGTGTTAAAGCCTCAAAGAATCGCTCCAAACTAAGCAAAACATACAATGCAGGTTTCTTTTGGTGCATTAAAAATGATGCAATAAAACAAATGATCAGCCTCAAATAGACTCCCTCTTTTAAACCCTGCTGTAGCCCTGATAATCCTAAGGTTATTCAATGACTGTTACCCACTGGTCTTTACTGTCAATGCTATTGAGACAAACCCCATAACTTAAATAGTGCATAAATTAACAAACTCACAAAAGGTACACAGGAAAGCAACAAATATTAACTGTATAGCACTTGAAAATTATACAAATGACAACATGTTCTTATATGAAACAATTAGATAGATACTTCAAAAACGAGAAAAATGTCTGTATTAAAAAGTCTAAAACTATCTATGAAGTTATAAGGATACAAATTGATGATAGAAAATTAACAAATATAAAAAAGAATTGATAATTATTTATCATATATGTGCTAGTATATACTAATAAATCAAAATTTTTGGTTTGGTTGTATGGTGCTTCAAGCTGCATTTCATACAATTCATTCATCAAATTGTGACAGTCAGTCGACTACCCCCTGTTCCTGGAAATGCTTACATCCCTATACATTAGCATTCAACCAGTACAAAACATACCTTGGTTAATAACAGACAACAGTTACTGCTCTACTTGATACAGCAGTAGAGGGAGAATGGCCATAGAAGGTATTTCAAAACCAAGCTGTAAAAAGATACGTAGATCTCATCGCGAAATCTAACTAGCAATCCATGGATGCTCAATCAGACACCCGTGTAAGCTACATCAACTATTATTGAATACATTGTACAATACATGAGTGTGATAGTTATATATGAAACTCACTTAAAAACAAACACAATCATGCATAATAGTATAGAATACTTGACTGTAACCATAACAAATAACATCAAAAAAACAAACAAAACTTTAAGATTAAAATACAATCAAACACCTAAAACAGATATAATAAGCAAAAACACCAACCCAAGTGTCTACAACAACACAATGTAATGTATGATAACTATGTGAAATACACCATTAAACCCTGTTATGTAAGGCATGACAAACTCTACACAGCAAATAACCCAAGTACATAACCATCATGCTAATAAAGCCAAGGAATTCTCCATAAGAAATGTGCAGTTAGACTTTGAACAGGTCAAGAGATCTTGGGATTCTTTAATTTAGTGACAGTAAGTGACACCACGGTGGCAATACCATGAGACTATGACATCAAAAACACTATGGTTTGAAGCAGAAAGTGAAAGAGCTGTACAGTCTTGTAATTCTCATAGCATTTGTGATGTCATAGTAACGTGGCATTGCCACAGTGAGTGACACTGACCATTGAACTTTCTCTTTCATTTATAAAAGACTCTTGTCAAAAAATCAGTACCAGACCCTCACCATTATGATTATATTTAAGGGATTGTATAGAAGGCTTACCTGGCATAGCATCTTCTTCATAAGAGAAATCATTGGAATCAAAGACAGGAGATAGTGGTGATGAAGGTCTCTCAGTTTGAGTTTTATCACTATCAGACACCTTTCTATCATTATCAGACTTAGTTCTAGTCCTTACCGCTTCTTTAGTTTTAATTTTAGCCAGACTTGGTTTACTTTGAGCAATTGTAGAACCTTCTACAAGAGTTTTATCTGAGATGCCATCAATTTTGTCTTTACTTATCACAGACTTATCAGGAATTTCTTTAGTCACTTCAATAGGAGGTTCAACTGACTTAGCTTCAACATTAACATTGTCTGAATCCGATACATTTGGCACTTCCTTAGATTCAGTAACAGTCTCAGTCTGAGATAATTCTTTAGTTACTATAGCAACAGAATCACTAACAGTTTCGGAATTAACTGAGTCATCTTTAACATCAGTAACAACTTTAGTGTCATCAGTAAGTTTTTCATTTTTATCATCAGCAATATTATCAATTTTATCATCAGTCAGACTAGGTTTATTATCAGTTTTATTATCAGTATTGTCTGTGAAGACTTGAGGTGAACTAGGAACTTCTGTCTTGTCTTGTGGCTCTATATCAAAACAATAATAAACACAAAAAACAGTAAACTAAACTGCAACAAAAACTAAAATGAATCAAAGCACTAAAAGTGCTACAAAAATCTTCAAACACAACTACTCATATAAAATCCTTTTTTTTGTTTTCAGTCTTCGAAATAACCCACTTGCCCGAAGCCCGGGACAAGTTAAATTGCCGGCGGGCAAGTTAAAATTAAAACCTGTCTGCCCGATCGGGCAAGTTGAATTAAATACGCACGGAAATTACAAAATACTCTTATTTGATCCACAATCAAAATCGTTCGTGCGTCAATTTGACCCACGTATATTCTGCGTTCTAGAGTCATAGTTGATTCAAGATCTCGGATTGACAACAAGTGGAGCGTATGTTACATCCGCCTATTTGATGTAATCGACCAATCAGCGATGCGCGCTACGTGGGGCTTGCAGTTTGTATACACACTTCAAAAGCCGATAACAAGTAACTCCTTTGTTTATCAATCACCCCTGTGTACTTTATCGCCTATAAAGACCGCCCGCTCAAAAAATCAATAGTGCTACATGTCGGCCCGATAAGATTGTTAACGTAATCAAACTGTTGCAATTAACAAACATGTGACAAACTGTGATATTGCATTGATTAAAGTAGATAAGCTTTTGTATGCTTGCCGTTAAATTGATAATTGTATTTAATTATGAGCATGTTGTGACGCAGTTTAAATAGACATAATAGCCAGTTTGCAAATTTTTTTTTTAAAAGACAATTAAAGTTGACAACAATAATAAACTCTGATTAAATGATAATAATAATCATTAAATTCTACGTCAAAATAATCGTAAAAAAACCAAATTATTTTACATTGAATTATTTTCTTTTCGTACTGTCATACATTTTCGCGACCGACGCTATCGCCAATAAAGTGAAACATCGTTCAAATTATGTTGTCATTAAATTATGTTTTATCATTTATATTTTTAGATTTTTTTAATTTAGCAATAAGTAAGGGGAAATCCCTCAATTTTTCGATTCAAGAATAAACATTGGTTGAATATGTGAAAATTTTAAAATATTCGTTTCATAATTATCAGTTAAAATCGTGTTTTAGACTCTAAAAAAACAATAAATATTATGTTTTGCTACATGAAAAGCATAATTTAACAAAAGGTATGATATTCATAGCAGACTGTATTTTTAAAGAAAATATTTAAACAAAGAAAGGTCAAAATTTAGGACATTTTGAGCACATTTTTAAATGACCCTTTATGATTTTTATCTCTGTTGATGAACATATACCAGCAAGCAACATGCTAAACCAGAAGAACTGATCAATTTAGATGAAAAATAAATATTTTTAGTTAACAATTTGATACAAAAGCACTATGTCGTGTGAATTTTACAAAATTTAAGTTAAACAAAGGCATTGCCATACTGAATGTGATTTTATACATGGGTCTGTTTGTCAAATGTGACAGAAACTATAACGTAAATGTTGTTTAACAAAATCTCATGCAGAAAATTGATTTTGATCCCTGAAAATTTTGACTGAAGGGTCATTGAGCCTTGAGTCTGAAAGACTAGTGCAAGCCCTTAAATTGCCGAATTCCTACAAAGTATTGTAACAAAGTCCATTTCGTACACGAAATGGAGTCTTTATTGTTCAGTTACGATTTTTCTCCAATGATAATATTGATTTTGTTTACTGTGAATGAACATTAATATAATAAACTACACTTTTCTCGATAAAAATTTAAAAAAATGTTTAACTTAGATGAATTAATTGCCGAATTCCTACAAATTATCAAACCAAAGTCCATTTCGTACACGAAATGGAGTCTTTATTGTTAAAAAATGAATTGTTCACACAGATAAAGATGATTAAAAGCATAAATTTAAAAAAATGATCCTTTATTTTCGGGCAAGTTCAAATGGATTCGGGCAAGTTGAAAATCCATGTTGTCTGCCCGAAGGGGCAAGTCCTAAAAAAAAATTATCGTGAAGGCTGGTTTTGTTTAATGCTGTAGCAGTAAGTCATATCACAACGATCCAAAATATACTGCACTTCCATCATAAACAGGTCTAAACAAAAGGTTTGTCAGTTATCTTTACATTTATAAACTTGGGACTGAACCGATTTCTCAAATTCAAGTAGAGTAGTTGTGCTTGAAAATAAACATAACAAGTTCAAAATACAACATGCGAAAATCAACTTAATAAACAATTAAGAGTAAAAAGAGCATTTCACAAACAGCTGATGCCAAATCAAAAGCTTCCAACTATTGCAATCCCATGCAATGATGAGCAAACTATACTTTCAGACTGTCATCACCTAGATTTTAGAGCCATTTATTGTCATAAAATTTCCTGTACCCCAATATAAGTAGACTTTATGTAATATTGGCACAGAAAAAAAGACACAGAAAAATTTTCCCTGGACCAAAATTAAATTCATGTTTATCTGTAAGCATGAAAAAAGTTCTACACTATTGCATTCTAATTCATAAGCAAACATTCCCACAAAAAGCCTCCAAAAATTATCTTATGAAAACAAAATCTATAGGCCCACATCATAATTTATTAATATATATTTTTGGAATAGAAAAAAATATGGCTCAAAATCTAGGACTAGTATGAAATGATGTTGATAAATGAAACTATGTACTACATAGTGAATGGTCCAAGACAATGTAGACAGTATATGATGTGTAATGATAATATTTATAATAAAATAGGAGAAAAAAAAACAACAATAAACTTGTACACTGCAGTCAATATATATAACTGTGGTCTGGTCAAAATGATCTCATTTATTTAATAGTGATCTAATATGTTAAGATATTATGCAATCTCCTTAAACAGATATCCTATAGAAAGCTGACATAGGATCTTCTGACATTGCAAAGGGGGTCACATTCATAATTATGACCTTTGTTTTGACCAATCAATGCATAGCTTTCATACAGAGAAAAAAAAACGTGAGCATGATTTGAAGTGAAAACTTGTCAGAATATAAAATGAGCAAGTATGGAAGCAGAGAATTCAGATCAAATCAAAATATCGGGCTACTTTGACCATGATCATGGAAGAATAGTAAATTCTAGCGGATTTTTGTGTGATTGAACATGCCGTAGGCATGATTGATCTGTGTTTGGTTACTGTTGGTTCCTTAGGCCTATTTCTTTAAAATATGACTCATTGTTTTAATAAAGGCATTGTTTTTCTATAACAAGACTGCAGTGTAATATAAGCATCATAAATAAATAAACAACATATAGAATATCAACAACAATAAAAACATGTAGCGATGAATCTTGAGCTGAGAATTAAACAGATAATAGATTATATTCCATTACCCATTCCTGACCTCGCCCTTCAACTTTAATTTTTTTTTCTTAGCCATAAACATTACCATGGATGAAAGTTCAGAACTTCTGAAATCCTTAAATCCCTGATTTCAGCAGCTTTTACATAGAAAAAGATCCCTTTCTAGGGTCCTAAAAATCCCTAACTTCAGGACTAGTCCTGAAAACTTCATCCATGAGTTACCATGTGGACAAGTTAGTACAAAACTAGTCTTTGAACTATATGTAAAGAGAAGGATGTATATTTGTTTTGCACTAACCTACTGATGTACTCTCATGTTAACAGCATCTTTGTGAAATAAAAAGTAAAAGTAAAATTTTGTATGCAAATTAGCAAGGTCAGGGAAGGGTCAAATTAGGAATACAATCTCAAACATTGACCTGTTCACACTCAGCCCTAAGATCTCAGAATACTCACTTGTAGCAGTAGCAAACTCTCTCACACTAACAGCATCAGTATTTTGTTCTTTGTCACTGGTTTCCGTGACAACTTGAACTTGTCTACCAGTATTAGAATTTATATCTAATTCACCTAGTTCACTTTTTAAACTTGTATTATTATCTTTACCACTTCTTGGTGACATCATATCAAAGTCGCTAGCATCAGGGGGACTGTTGGTTGAACCTAGCGGTGTACTTAAATGTACACTGCCTATAGCCTTGAGATTAGGTAATTGAAAACCACCCCTGAAATAGAAAGAGGAAGGCTAACTTTAGATCTATATACGCAATTTATCAAAACTGCTACTGCTTCTGCCACTAACACCCAAAGTACACTTTAATTGGGTTTAATGCCATATCAACAAATGGTTTGGTCATTTAACTGCAGCCAGCTCAAATAACCTTGTTACATAACCAAAAATATCAGCCCAAAATTGAAATGAACTGAATAATATGAAAAGAAAATACATGTATGTAAGATTGAAATTTGTCTTTTTGATCGGTGCCTTTTAAATGGTGCGAAAAAAATATCTTCATGAATTTGTCTTTTTGATCGGTGCCTTTTAAATAGTGCGAAAAAAATATCTTCATGAAGATAGAGCTAAAACCATTACTTATTGTAAAATTGTTTATAACATTAAATCTGTAAGTCACTAAAGTGTAAAAAGTTATACCAGTCAAAAACAAGATAGACAATATATATCACTTAAGATCAAATACATAAATATTTTGATTTCAATTTTACAACTTCAACTATTCATATCATAACTTTAATCTAGTATAAGAATATTTACATATTTAAAATTTATGAAGCAAATATAATTGATTATACAGAACAAGTAAATCTGTGAGCTAATGCTCACTAGTGATACCCCCGCCAAAATCTAAAAATATGCGACAAACAGGAAGTAGATGAGCAAGGAGCATGAAATCACTTTACACCACATGGGACTATGGGATGAAGCAATATGCAAAGTATTAGGCTGCTGCATAATATAGTTGCTGAGAAAACTGCGACGGAAATTTCGTAATGCACGGACGGACGCACGCACGCACGCACGGACAAGGGTAAAACAGTATACCCCCCTCTTCTTCGAAGCGGGGGTATAAAAACAGAAAATGTCATGTACAAGTAGAGTAATTTCAACCTTAGACATTAAAATAGTAAATATTTCAAAAGAAAAAGTAGTATAACCTACATATTGATGGGTCAGTGCAAGAATAGTCTGAACACATCAGTCATTGCCTTAATTTTCTACAAGAATTAGCCCAAATAAATGTTTTATAGCAATGATCAAATTAAGAAAAAAGCTTGCTTATAAGAAATAAGTAATTTTTACTATCCTGAGCTCGACCTTAATTTTATAACTAGGCTGCTCGCCTGGACAGCCAGCTATATTTTTAACTTGCCCATACCATAACTTTAGAAGCAGTCACAGGTTGCCAGAACCAAAATATAGGTCATCAGGGGCAACATGATGACCTTTAATGTGGGGAACCACTATCCCGAATCAATTATAGCTAATGGGTAAAGGCAATGACTGTAAAGTTAACAAAAGAAAAGATAGATGTTAACTAGTTTTACATTGACTCATCAAGATTTAAATTATTAACATAACAAATGCTTTCAAGTAAGATGCAGGCACGTAGGAAGGATCTGAATATTGGGGCCGCAGATGTGGTGGGTACGGGAGGGGTGTCCCCTCCTGCCGGTCGAAATTTTGTATGAATGTTTGCATATGTTATTCGATTTCTAGCACTTTCAGTAACGCCGGTTTACAAATATTTGTATACATTATAAAGAGACGTCAAGATGTTCATAGTATGTCATAAAAAAATTAACTCGCGGCCCCATTGCCGCTGCTTGGCAGAATATTGGGGCCACAGCCGCGGCGCCTGCTCCTACGCGCCTGAGATGAAATAACAGTCTTATACTGAAATGATACAATATTATGAAAAGTGAATATTTAAGAATGTGAAAGCAAATAGAATCAAACTGGAAAGATAAAATATTTATGCCCAAGATAATACAGTAATGAAAATATATTCCAAGACAGTTAAGATGATATTTCAAAGCTAAAATATAATTTCATACAAAGATATATTTAATATGGATAAAATCATATACATATATATAAGATCAAGTTTGAAGTCTAAAACAACAGACTCAAATAATTGACATTTCAAACAACAAACCCAGATAGCATAAAATATATGAAATGAGATGAAACCATTCTTTGGCATTTTTTGACATTCTCTAGCACTGCTCATGCCTCAGTACAAATATAGGTATGAAAGTACTGACCAACATACAGTACTATATTGGAAGAAAAAAAAATATCTCAGACAAATGCTAACATGATATATAAAGATATATATTCATTCTAAATCAACCATATATCCTCACATAGATGAGAAGTCTTGTTTATCTATAGGTGACGGCTGTGGTGTTTTCCAATTTAAATAATTAAAGCTTGATGAACTTCCTTTTCTGGATAAACCCCTATCGAAACTATAGTATATAACATAACAAGTTTAATAAGTTTATTTATATAAACACCGTAAGGTCATAGACCCATGCGGTCATAATGTACATAATTGTGACAATTATGAGAACATAAGTTACATATTAACATAGAATAAACAAGTAAATCTGTGAGCTAATGCTCACTAGTGATACCCCCGCAAAAATCTAAAAATATGCGAGAAACAGGAAGTAGATGAGCAAGGAGCATGAAATCGCTTTACACCACATGGGACTATGGGATGAAGCAATATGCAAAGTATTAGGCTGCTGCATGTTATAGTTGCTGAGAAAACTGTGACGGAAATTTCGTAACGGACGGACGGACAAGGGTAAAACAGTATACCCCCCTCTTCTTCGAAGCGGGGGTATAATAAAGTGTAAATATTGATATTGTTAAGTATGAATATTGGTAGTACAGCATATAATAACATGACTGGACCAACATTTACATATACATATATTATATAAAAAAAACATCATCTAAATATACCTTTACATTTTTAATCATTGATAGAAGAAACTGACAATGAATACAACATATTAGAGCTGCAATGTTAAAGTTCTTTTCAACAATTTTTATACATGACCCCTTATTAGAGGTGCAATATAGTGTTTTGTGACGGTTGGGGCACAAACTGGCCGTTTACAAGGGGTGACCACTAACAAAGGGTGGCTGTAAGAGGGATTGGATTGTATAATAATGAATAATTATATTATAAATTTATATTGTTGTGTCAGCACTAAACTAGTCTACATCCTTCTTTACTTATAAATAGTTATAATAATGACTATTCTAGAACTCAGAAAATGTCAGAAAGGCAGAATAAAGGGACAGGGCACATCAGAGGGTTGACTAATCAAAGTAACTATTTCTGTTTGTGGATGAGAAAAAGGGGCATGGAGGAGAGAAAACGACAGAGTGCAGAGCCCTGCAATTCTGTTTAATAATTATCACTATTATTTACAAGTAGTAGACTAGTTTTTCACTGGCCCATCAAGATATTATATATTGACTACATACATTTATGTATTATATATATAATACATACATTAAGGAAGTTATAATTCTTTTATTACAAACAATGTATGTAATCCAGAACTCAAAGCGTTGTTTAGTTCATCTACAATGACTAGGTTTGACCAAAGATAATACAAATTATTGTTTGAAATCAAAACTTAATAATTAATATACAAAAAAAAATGGAAGTACAATACTGCTGTTAGAGGACATCTCTGCAAAATTTATGCCTGAGCAGAATTCTAGTTGTGAAAACTAAAATCTGAGACTTGCTCATGCACCTGGACAAGTGTTGATTTCACTGACTGTATGATTACTTTAATGAATACTTAAAATTTAAATCCGGAGCTCAGACAAACCAGGAACCAATACAATGATATTTACTTTATTCCTGACACAATTAAACAAAATAAATACCTAGATCTAGGACTGTTGGCCATTTCAGCTATTCTATCACTACCCATTAACATTTTAGCTCTTTCCATATAATCCATATGTGTTCTCATTAACTATAATAGAAAATAAAACATTTTTACACACACTTAAATGAGAAAATAGGTAATAAGGTAGGCTGAACATGACCCCTGATATAAAGTAGCCAGATCTAAAATAAGCGAGTATGCCAGTGGACATTTTTCATGATTTTAGAACAGGTTTTAATCAGACTTGAACAAATCCAAGTTCCAACATTGTTCAGTTTACCATGTGATTCAGGTTTCATTTTAGGCTGCAGGATCATCCTTCCAAAGAAGATATTGCCAGCTTCAGCAGTTGATTTTCAAAAAACTGACTCTTAAACCAATAAGGTAAACAAGCACTGCTGAGATCTCAATTGTTAAAAAAAAAGATTTGAAGCATACAAAAAATAATAGATGTACAAATGTTTGCATTCGCTTACCTCTGTGTATCGTTCATGTACTTTAGAATATTCTTTCTGTAAATCAGCTTCTTTTGTCTCCATTCTATTTACTGTAATAAGAAATATATAGAGTAAAACATAAGGGTTACACAATGGTACACGTTTTGCTAGAACTTGCATTGTCTTATGTCACAGTCACATATTAAAGGCTGTTCATGGTGTATTGCCACAGCATCAATCAGTCAGTGTATATCTCTAGTACATTGGATTTTATCTGTGGTAGTGGTTTCTACATAGTCTGTTAATTCTGCTTTCTTTCAAACATGCTCAAAGAGCTAAAGTGTCGCCCCTGATCGACCTGCAATAAGCCAACATTGGTTTTGCTCCCCTGTGAATCTTAGATTTTAAACACCATTGGGGCCACTGCCAGTGACTGCCGATTCAACAAGGATTATTGCGATTACATGAGGTTTGTCACCGTGTTGCTACGGTTGAAGTCCTAGTTTGCCCCAGTGTCAAAACTGGTACATACCAGGACAGCGTGAACTAGGAATATGGCAAATAATTTGATTACTACTGCAAATTTTCTTGACTGTGTGTTTACCAGTTCACATTATACAGAGGGTCAATACTATGTCTTAAAATTCATGAGAAAAAAATGAACATAAAAGATATTGAGGAGTAGTAATTAGATACATACAATGGTCCGAAGCATTTTTATTCTTTAATTCTAACATTCTTAACTGAGATTCCAAACTCTCTATTTTCTCTTCTGATATTTTCTGATATTCTTCTCTTTCATCTTCCATCTCTAAATATTTCTGTAAATATAAATATAAATATCATCAACAAATATAACCTACATAGAAAATATAGATAAATATTCCTGTAAAACGGCTAAGCCAAGATAAATGGGACCTTTTGATTTTTCCAATGTTACATTGAAATATTCTGAAAAATTCATTTTAAATTAAATGAAGAGTATTTTTTTCCAACACGTTATTTTGAGAGCTTTCTGATGATGTATAGTTTTATATATGTTCTATTACCATTTTTTGAATTATTTAGGATTATATTCCCTAAAAACCCTGTTTTTACACTGTTTTTGAGTCTCACTGAGGTTTTGTTCTTTTTTCATCGATTGTTTTGAAAAGTGGTTGTTGGTTACAGTTATTTTGATGTGTTTTCTATCTCCGACTGACATACAGGTATACGGTATTTTTTACGAAATTTATTTATAATCAATATTTAAGAAAAATTTCATGAAATAGTAAACATGTACCCTTGTAACGCAAGTTAGAGTTTTACGTTACCATCTTTGATAGACTTTAAAACAATGTTACTGCTTTATTTCACTTGTATCACCTTTTTACTATTACAGTTTATAATTATTTGTATCTAACCCAAATGAAGTTTTTTAGAGCATATGCATTTTCTTTTTGGAAAATAACTACTGAACATTGTAAATTTTATGTAGAGTCCGTAGCCCCTGTTTAAAACTGTGTGCTGACTTAATATAAAGAAACATATATGCTGTTTTATTACGTTTTCTGTTTTTGGTTGTGCCATGTAGGTAATGCAGAAAAGGAATTAAATCAGAAGAAGAACAAAAAAAATTTAAAGACAAATAAGTGCTGTCCGTAGCCCTGTAGAGTCCGTAGCCCCTGATATATTTATATCTTTTTTCACACAGGAAAATTATAAAACTTTTCTAATTTTCTTAGTTTCGTACTTGTGCTGACTAGCTATGCATCTAAATACTGTATGTCTTGACAATCTTCATTCTGTTGAAAATAATGTTAATTTGACGTAATTTATAAATTTTCTGATAGATTTCTTTAATGGTCAAACTGATACATTAGACATTTCAGAAGATACTTAAATATATATTTGTAGTGTTTGTAAGTTAAAGTTTATTGTTTTTTAAAGGATAATTACACTTAAAACCAAACAAACAGCTTTAAATATGTGATAGAAACAGATACTGGTGTTGTGTAGAGTCCGTAGCCCCATGTTAATTTTCACATACGTGTAATTCATTCTTTTGTATTTTTTACTCCCAAACTTATATATGTATACCCCACTGAACAAAAGTTCTAACCGATCACTTTTCAAATTTTGACTACTTCATAACGGGCCGATGGATCCTTATTAAATTTTGCAGAGGTGATTTTCGAGTCATTTTCTACCGATTTGTGGGAAAAAATAATTTGATACGGTCCAATGCACTCGATCGGCACACATGGTGTGGTTTACACATTTTGACACGAACTGTTCGTGTAGAGAATGGTGAGAAAATAAATTTCACTTTGCATGAATCCTTGTTAACTTTATAAATGAAAAAAACATAAAACATTGCACGAATGGCGATCCTGTTGGCAAATTGTAACCTTTGTTCTTGGTCTTCGGCGTCAGTTAGAAACGATTCGGTCCCTGGCTACATCGTCCAAAGTCGCGATCGTCGAAAAGACCCGATTAAAGTGTCGTGCAACTTGAAATAGGGATGAACACATTAAGAATAATAAAATTATAGCATTTTTTCTATTTTGACAATACTTTTCGATATTTTTGAAAGATTTTTCCATGAACAGCCACTCACCTGTTTGATAGAGGCTTCGGTATTCAACATTCCATTGGCTACGCTACGATCCTGCATCGGCATTCGTGCAATGTTTTATGTTTTTTTCACTTATAAAGTTAACAAGGATACATGCAAAGTGAAATTTAATACTCACCACTCTTTGCACGAACATTTCTAGTCAAAATGTGTAAACCACACTCTGTGTGCCGATCGAGTGCATTGGACCGTATCAAATTATTTTTTCCCCATAAATCGGTAGAAAATGACACAAAAATCACCTCTGCAAAATTTAATAAGGATCCATCGGCCCGTTATAAAATGATTAAAATTTGAAAAGTGATCGGTTAGAACTTTTGTTCAGTGTAGAGATAACTTATTTGATAGATTTTTGTTGTTGAAATATACATAGAAACAGGTTGACAATTCAGGACTTTGTTTTGTTTAGACATTTTATGTTACTAAGAAACATACATTTTTTGTGTTTTCTCAAGTAAAGTAAACGAATTGTTTCTTCATATTATTGCGCATTTGTTCAAAAGTCAGAAAATTAATACTGTATTAAAGGAATATTTTTCCACAGGTCAATTTACATTAAACTACTTTCTTCAATCTACTAAATACAATCAAGTCAGTAAGTAGAGTCAGTAGCCCCTGATATCCATTTTATGATTTTCTTTTTTTTTGGTCAAGAAACATATGATTATTCATATCAAACTTATTCTAAATGTGTTGTCTACATCTTCGAATACTTTCAAATATAAAAAAATCAGTTTTGTTTCTTTTTTCTCATTTAGATGTAAATTGAAACTTTACATTCCCTGTGTATTTTGGGTATTTGCGCTTTTGATCCTAGTAAATGTTGCAAACAATGAGAGTCCATGTAGATTCACTTCCAAATTGATAAAAACATAAATATCAAACTTATTTATAAATCATTTATAAGAAATATACATCTATCTAAATTTTCTAGTGGTGATATGAATTACCGTGTAGAGTCCGTAGCCCCAGGTTTCCAATTATATAATTTTCTTTTTAGGGTCAGCAAAACCATATTATTCATATTGTGGCGTACCCGACCCCGTCTCTCTCTCTCTGCCTCGGATCTGGGTCCTTGTTTGTTCGATATGTCGGTTAATTCTAAGTTCTACTAGGTGCTAGCTTCTTTTTAACTAGCAGTTCGTCAGGATGACACCAGTGACTAACTTATACGGGATAGTCACAGCCCGCAGAGTATTGAGACAAATACTCAGATGAAATGTGAATATGAATTGCCTTCTTCAAATGCCTAACTTCAGCAACGTTCGCTGCGTACGCGCTCCTTAAGGAACGTGCACACCGCAAGCGTTCAGAAATTTAGAGATTTAAGGCAAGTTCAGGAACTCTGGTTAAGATCTAAGTAATGAAAACAACTGGTTTGCTACTAAATTTATTTTTGAATGATGAACCAAAAGTGAAAACTAGATAACAAAAGTAAGATTATGAGGCGAAAACAAACTTTTAGGCGAAAACTTTAAAAACCACGTAAGAAAAATATAAGTAAGATAGGAAAGGCAAAAATGACTATAAGCGAAAACGTTAAAAACAAGTAGCATAAAAGTAAGGCAAAAATGAACTTAACATAACATAAAGTAAGTAGGATAGAAAAGACAAAAATAAGACAAAAAAAAATAAATGAGATAAGAAAACAAATGAGATAGGAAAGGCAAAAATATATACAAGTATTTACATTAATACCCAAATTATGTCAAAGTCTTAACTAAAGTAAACAATGTCAAAAATACCTTATATTAAAACTAAGTCATAATCTGCATATGACTCTGCAGTCGTAAAAACGGTTATTTTCTGAATAACTAAAATACAGATAAATGCAAAATCCAAGAATGATTAGGAAAATTACAACCACATTAGACAAGAAATTTAAAAGTAGAGCTATCAATATGAAAATCAGCATTTTAAACAAACAAAGTTCTAAGTAAATCAATATTTACCCGCTTGCCTGTTCATCTCCAAAATAGAACTCACTATCTTAATAAAAATTGAACTTAACTAAAATATAAATAACTAAACTATATTAAATTAATTTAATATTGCTTTTGCAATAACGTAAAATACTTTCTGAAACTAAGAGAAAGCAGCAGAATGCCAAAATCAGGCTGTGCATCAGTTTATAAGACAAAGACAGGTGTCGCCTGATTGGTCAGTTCCAATTCTAATTACATTTTAATTGGCTGTCACCAATTAAGAAAAGTTGATTGACAAATGTTAGATGCTGATAAGCCCCGCCTACTGACTGGACATATGAGTCATTCAAGCTTCAAAGGTTTTGTATTATGTAACCTCTAAATTCCTTATGTAAAAAGTACAAAATCATTTTTGATTGATAATTCAAAAACTATAAACGATATCTAAAATTCAAGATTATCAGTGAAATCAGCATATCATTATCTACAAAAAGAGACTAAACTTGACAATATTACTCTAAAGATAAAGAAAATGATATTTTCTTATCTTAGTTAATCTAATATTGATAATCAATAAGCCATTGAAAATTGTTAATTTTTCATAAATATAACAATATCAAAATATAATTTACATTTTCATTATCTGTGCATCATTCTGATTAAAATGAACCTATGGATGAATATTTTATCTTAAGAAATAATGAAATGATGACTTTGATGAATATTTGTTATAAAATCTTAAAAATCAACATTCAAGCAAAACAAACTACATATTATTGATCTGTACACTTTTCTGAATAAAATTAACCTATTGATGGCTATTCTACCTTAAAAAATAGTAAAAAGGTGATTTTGATCAATAAAATCATCTAATTGCTTATAAACTCTTAATAAACAATATTATTACAAAAGTAAGCACATATTATTCATCTATAGATCATACCGATCAAAATAAACATATTGATAGATAACTTATCTTGAGAAACAGCGAAAATGTGATTTTGATGAGTTAAAACCATTTTAAAAGTTAAAATGCTAATAGCCAGTAAATAGACAAAATCAAGCAAAATAACAATATACATAAGCTTACTTAAATATAGTATTCTGGTTACTAAGGAAATAACACCCTTAAACTTGCCTATAACCATGTCAATACTTATTTAAAAGAATTTTAAAACATTTAAATATTTAAAGGCTATAAAATTAGTCTACAAAGTCAATATTTTCTATATAATTTGTCCTTTCAGTACCATAAATCTACAATATATTTACCCCTCTAGGTGCCTATTGGTATTACATAACCTTTGGGTGGAACAAAGATACCCTGGTGAGCTCCAGTTGACTTGGACATTGGTTGAAATAACTTTTAGTGTATTCATTATGTAATACTTAGCTGGTCAAAGCAAAAATCCAGACAATATTAAGTAATATATACCGAAAAATATGTGAATCAAAGAGTCAAAAAGACACCATGCTGAGTGCTAGAACTTTGAGATCCTGACATCAGATAAGATCTATATAAAAATGTTGCATAATACCTAATTGACAGCTGCAATGAATGCTGGGTAAAATTTGTTAGATATCTATTCCTAGTCTGAGTTGAAATATGTTAGAGCAAATTACAAAAAGAGTCAACTGGCAAAATACAGGTCCTTCACAATATCAAACATGTTATAAATGTGTTGTCTACATCTTCGAATACTTTCAAATATAAAAAATCAGTTTTGTTTCTTTTTTCTCATCTATATGTAAATTGAAACTTAACATTTCCTGTGTATTTTGGGGTATTTTCACTTTTGGCCTCGGTAAATGTTGCAGACAAGGAGGGAGTGGGCGTGGAATCTCTTCAAAATTTTAAAGTACATGTTTATAAAACTAAATAACAATTTTTTTATAAGAAATATACATCTTTATAATTTTTCGTGTGGTGATATAAATTACCATGTAGAGTCCGTAGGCCCCTTGGGTACATCTATTCAACCATTCTTAACTTTTTTGTTCTACATGTTCCATCCAAGATCTTTTGGAAATTAGTGCCTAATAGACATGTCTGTATATTACTTTAAAAAAATCTGCACTCTGATGGGGTCTGAAAATTGGCCTATGTGAGACTGAAGAGGTACCCTTTATCTTGGCTTAGCCGAAATATAAATATCATCAATAAATGTAAGGTACAAATACATTTTGTAAAATATCAATTAATACGGTCAATCTAGTTCCATTGTTAGGAGTTAGGACCTTCAACACAGTCTTAATAGAGGGACATTTTTCACATCAACTTAAGTATTTGGGACGTAAAAATCATAAAAGTTGCATGATTTTGCATTAAACCAATGTGGTTTTCATAGTGAAACTATACTGTGTTCAGACAATGCAATCAACAGCTCACAATCTCATTTCAGATCATGTGGAGTTTTATGTTGTTTAAATGAATTTCTCTCAAGTCATTAGGTAATTCATGTTGAAATTTTAATAGTGTATCTACTAGATAGAGAACCATTCAAGTATAATTAGAATCTACCAGTCTGTCTCTCAACAGAATGTGAGTAATGCTATTAGCTACTCTGCCAGACACACTGATCATCAGTATGTCATCGATATGTCTACAAAATGACAAATTTTGCATGTTGTTTCATGTGTGAACACAAACTATATCGGGGGTTGCCAGCGAACCTGTAGTAAGTGCATTGCGTAAAAGAGCGAGTTACAACAGTCTTGTGGCCAACCCTCGATATTAATTTCATATCTCCTTCTGAAGTTTCAAGCGTATCAATAGGTCAATGTAAAACTAGTCTAACTACATGTAAATAAAGAAGTCATCATGTTTTGCACTACTCCATCAATAAAGTATCATTTGTTGTTCCAAGAAACAACCAAGTGATGTTTAATATCAACTATGATGTATGTTATCATAGTACCCTGGATTTCTGATTTCAAATGGATAAAAAACAAAGAACAAGTTCAAATAAAAATAATTCTTCTATGACTGAGCACTAGTCTGGCAGTACTAAACTTGCTTCTTGTATAGAAAATAATCATTCAACATTCTATCAACAAATGTTTAACTCTAATAGTACAGTAAAACTCGGATATAACATACTCGCTGGGCCATAGTAAAAAGGTATGTTATAACCGAGGTATGTTATATCCATATAGCATACTAAATATGTTATACAGTATAACCTCTGCTAACGGCACCTCTAACGAGCGGCATATTAGAATTCCCCCCGTCGATTTTACTCTATGATTTACCTCTAATGAACGACACCTCTGCAGAGCGGTAAACGGCCGTTCAAATAAATTCCCAAAGTTAATCTTTACCTCTATGCAGCGACACTAAGTCTAGCAAGGTTTACATCAATAATCGATAATTATCTATAACCGGATGATTTAAACAATAAGCGAAACCCCAAATCGTATAACACTACCCTCAAGTGTCATGTTGCTAAATCATTTGTCTAACAGGGGTTAATATACAAGTGACATATGGTTTCCATGACACCAACGAACGGACCTTAGATGAGGAGCGCTTTGTTTGGTAGGCTGACGTCATCAAGTATCAGATGCACATACGTCTAGCTAGTTGACGATAATAAATGAAACTTATTTGTTATTGTTCTTTTTATTAAAAGCTTCAATGAAATGAATTCTGTTTTAAGATTATTTGAGGTTTAAGATAATATCAGATATTTACTCCCGAAAAGACGACGATAATTCCTGCTAAATAGTATTCGCCATTAGACAAGTATAAAAACATTTGACAGTGACAGAATCGATTTCTCTTGTGTATTGCTTTCTTTAGCATAAAACTAACCTTCATGCTAGGAATTGTCAACCGTTATAATTATTTATTTAAAAAATTCGTAATCTTATTAAAACTTTTTTTACTTTTGTCGATCAGCGCTCGCTAAAAACTGTATTTACATTACGGAACGGATAAAGGCCAGTTTTCCGGACCGAAAACGGCCGTTTTCGTGATTGGTAGAAAAAGTCTACCTCTGCAGAGCGACACCTCTGCAGAGCGGCAATTTTTTCAAACTCCGCCGAAAGTCGCTCTGCAGAGGTTACACTGTATATAAGGATGAAAAACAGGCCAGAAAAAATGGTATGTTTTAACCGAGTGTATGTTATAACCGAGTATGTTATATCCGAGTTTTACTGTACAATGTAGCTGCATATCTCAGAGATAACATTGATCAATAGTCAAAATTACTGAGGAATTTATTACAGTTTAGAAACCTACATATATGATATAAAAAAATTTATATGACAATTATAAATGCAACATGACAAACAATGATAACATTTTATAAGTAAGTAAACAAATCTATCCTGGTAACAGTCTAAAACATGCTGGGATAAAGTTAGTTTTTTATATAACTAGATATATCATGGGTAAATACAGTTAGAATGATCCTGTCTGCTTTGGAATTTATACAAAAATGAATGATCAAACTATTGCGGAGTCCAAACCCCAAGGTAGCATAGTATCAAAAGCTTTATTGTATTACATTACAATATAGAATTATTTAGCAATCAAGTTTGTAGTAAGGCTTTTTTATATAAAGGCCCCTAAAGAAAACCTCTAAACCGGACCCCCTTCCCCAATATATACTTTTCAGGATGCATCCCCATCCAATATCAATCAAACATAAAATACATTAGTAATGCTGGTGGTAGCAATGATTAAAACTTTCAAGAATTACATCGGTCTGATGAGGATGTTTAACAAGTATTGTAGGAATTTAATCTGAATTATTTAAACTAATTACAATTCAAGTGCATAGTTAATTCAAAAACAAAGAACATAGTAAATGTATTTAGTTCATGCACATCAGAATGTTGTGTAAAATGTACAGACAGATCTTACAGTATTGGGTGGCATTCAATGCAGTTTTTTAACATTGTATTTTGAGAACTTCAGAAGAAATCTAAATTCCCTATCTCTCTTCCATGAATAATAACATTCAAAATCATACTAAATTCATGCAATAATGTAAATGAGCTAGTCTGTTAGTTCTTAGTGCATATATCAAAGATTGATGAAAGGGAAATATACAAGAAAGATAAATAAATTATACATATAGCAAGTTAATTAATTAATGCTCATACACAGTCTTGTAGAACAATCAATATTTTACATGCAATTATAATTAGTTAATTAATAAGTATCTTCAAACAGTATCATACTATTTTCATCTTCGTTTCACAAGGTCAGTGTATTTTTTCTAGTAGACTTGTAAACAAGTATTTTTATGTACATTGCTTTATGTTATATTTCAACATATTTTTAGTCATAGATGATATCCTGGCAGTCAGAAGTCCTACTCACTGTCTCATTGACAGGCTTAGATATCTTGACAGAAGCAGCTTTAAACATAGAATAGAGCACATTCCCTTTCTTGTGGATGACAACTGCAAAGCTTTATTGAGGTAGATGCGAGGTTGGCCATAAAGAATATTACATGCAGTCCACCATAATTCACAAGCCCCAAGACCAGAACTAGTGAAAATTGATTCAGGCTAGTGAAAATACTTATTCCATGTCGTCTGATTGTTGACAATTTTGCCCTTTACTATTATACATAGTAAACCAGGCTAAAACTGGAGCAAATTTATGGCAATGACTGATTTTATGACCAAACTCCAGGTAGGTATGTGAATCTAGACTAGAAATCACCCCCCTCCCACAAATCATATTATTATCAGACAAGCTACAGACTAAGATAAGAAGGCTGATTGATAGACTGGCACATAGTAAGTAAGTTAAATAAGTAAGATTTATAATTAGTACTATATATATATTCTAACACATACATTAAGTAACATATCAACAGTACTACACAGTATAACATTATATCTATCGTGTTTTAACCCCTTTGACCTGATACACATATAATACACATGTATATAATTAATTAATTATTAATTAATACTAATATAATTACACAGTATGATACATGTATATTTGTATACCAGACAGGAACTATACTAACAGCTTTACAAGATTCACAGGGTATCTGTTGAACATCAATAAAAATATAATCAATTACAAGTCATACTAAGAAAGAATATCATACAAAATTCCTGCATGAGATTCATACGAGTAATAGAAAAAATTGTATACAGTCTTCAACATGATGTTTATGAATAACTGTGATTCTAATTAATTATGCATGTACCTAAAGTCTGAGTACTGATTATTGCTTCAGTACACCACAGAAATATAGGATTCTAGGCAGAGTTTAAAGAAACATGATCCCTATTGATATACAATGACATTCTAAGACAAGTACTGAGGACTCATTCAAGTACAGATCACTTTCAATAATTTACATACATTACAAATATGTAATTGTAAAACCAATTCAAGGAAGAGCTAAAACAAATATATTCAGACAATTAGAATCACTATTTTAAGCATAATTTTAAAAAAAGTGAGATTTAAGACTTATATTACATTAACTGTGATGTTAAGTCTAAAGAATCTCTGAATAATTTTATCTTTATTGACTTACAAATAGTTCTGCTACATAATTGTATTGTATTTGTATAGTGATATTTTATCAAAATAAGTTCATTATCAAACAGTCTGAACATTTATCTGTTAGACTTTTTTACCATAGCAAAAAGGATGAAATATCTTCCAGACAATATGATTATGAATGAAATATCACCAGCCAGCTTGGTGCTAAAAGTTCATCAATTGTTTCTTGCAAGAAAGGGCTTCAATAATGTCTGTCTCAGATTCCAGTCAGCATTATGATAAGATTACATTACACCAAGGTAGAGCTCATAGATTACTGGACAGACTATTCTCATTACTTATATCTAGTATTGAGATACTTATAGTCAAAACATAATTAATTGATTGCTATATTATCATTATATACAGTCTCAGTGGGTGATAGTTCACACAGGTTTTACTTCATTATCTAAGTAATCAATACTAAGACACAGGGTTCTGCCAAGGATGCGCCCTTGCGTCATTCCCGCGTAAAAAAGATGAATGTCGCATAATGAATCACGCAGGTGCGCCATCGGCGCATCAAATTCCTGACAACGACGTTGCCGAAATTCGTATTCGTCAGCGTTTTATCTTTCAAAACAATTTAAAAAGACCAAATCTGATTGGTTGTTAACAGCACAATTATCCAATCAATAAGAACAACTCAATTCAACTTACGTCGATTCTCGTAATTTTCACAGCATCTTTGCTGTAATTTTCGTAGGGTCGCGAAAATACGTTACAATTGCATTTTTGGCATGTAAATATATTTTTATGGTATATTATGTACATTGTTGTATAAATAAACGTGTACACGAGTAAATCACACCAGAAATTCAAGTTGAATGTGTGTTGTTTACACGATAAAGTCAGTTTAAGCCATTGACAAAAAATAGACAGCTTTGTTCTATTTTTAGAACGTCATCAAAATCAAAGAGCTCAAAGCATGCTAAAAGTAGGGATCAAAAGCTGCTGTATTTTGATTACTTTCTGATAATATCTATGACATGTGGTTTTTAGCAGGCCTGTGAAAGGGGTTCCAGTTCCCATAATACTATCAAATAGATTCTATCTATGAAAAATGTTTGTTTTTAATTAAGTTAATGTTAGTTTAATTACATTATATAGATCTACTTTTAAAAAGTAATGACATTCTTTTTGTGGTTCTTTATACTGGACGCAAGAAAATTTCCCATTGTCCCCACTTTTTTAGACTAATGGGGCCATTGTCCCCAGTCAGTCAAATCCTTGGCAGATCCCTGATTAGACATAGAGTCAGGTAATAAAGTCAGACAATATTTTTTCACATGAAATAAGAACATTATATATAGTTTACTCGTTTTTAGCACATTGATGGTTATTAAGGCAGTAACAATCAACAAGGAAGAAGTATTATTATACTGGGTTTAACACCATGCTTACGCATTTTTAGGATATTTTATGTAGTCCAGAACACCTAACCTAGCTTTCCTGGATCCTTGTCTATAACCAGTACTCACCTACCCTTCCACAATGAAAACTTTTCCATATACTTTATAAAAGGAGTAAAACTGACATTATTTTCAAATATTCATAGAAGGGTTTAACCTCCTCTGTAGGGATTTGAACTTGTACATACCCTCTTTGGGACACTAGATTCAAAAATCCAGGCGCGCTAGAAAGAAGTATTAATTTCTACAGAGTTTTACTTAACTAACATCAAGGAAGCCTCAGATACAAAAAACAACCACATGTGGAAACAGACAGGAATAAATCTTTGATTTGAATTTCTGATAAAATACTGAGACAGTGTTATCAATTTGAACATTAAAAAAATTCAGTAATATTAAGATGGTAATATTTGTTTTACAAACAAAAAGATTGTCTCGTTATATGTAAATTCATAAATGTAAAATACTAAAATGATGAGTATAAACTATTTATCATGAAAACATACAAAGATAACTACTAGAGCAATCTAATAATGATTAAGAAGTATGTTAATAATAAATGAATACTGCTTAATGCAATTATGGCCATTGGACAAAACAACTATTGACTTAGAGTGTCAGTTAGTTAAGACTTTCACAGTTGTTTGTAACACCCATGATAAAATGTCAAAATATAATTTTTCAAAACTTGGTGCCAAATCCCCCAACCCATACCAATAAAAATCTTGATCCATCCCTATAAGAGAATATTGTAAGAATATATCCATTAACATTGTCTGATATAATTATGTACTGTTACCAGGATAATTTCTAGTCAAGTAAATTCCTAACAAATATACAGTGAAATATGAACTGATTATCAACCTATTCTGAGTGCACAAGATGCAACAATCTATTGTAACATCTACATCAATATTTGTAAATGCTAAATTTACATACATTCAGTCAGATAATAATTCATAGTCAGATAATAACAATATCAAAAATACCAAACATAATACAAATATCATCAGTTATCAATGAATCAAATAGCAATCAGAGTTACACAATAAGAGACTGGCATAGTTATGTACTCTTATCTTGTTTTTGTATACAAACAATATAGAAATATAAAATGTAACAATGTACATATAAATAGATCAATATTGGACCTAGACTAGATATAGTAATCAGGAAGTCATCTCTCTACATATCATAAGAGTGCAGGAAAACATCTTTCATTGATAATATCAATAGTACACACTACAGTTTTAAATATGTATGGTTTAAACTCTATCTACAGCAATAATCCAATATGGTGATAAGAAGATGGGGTGGTAATTAGGGAGGTACCTTGCAAGACTTCAGGTCATACACATTGCATATTTTTAAGCCAGTGTTTCAAAATACATGGGATGAAAATTAAAAAAAACAAAAACACTCTTAAGCAATCAAAGAAAGAAAAGTTATAAATGCCCAAGTCAAAAATGTATAACATGAACACTAACAAAAAAAAGGTAGACTTGAAATGTTTGTACTGTCAAGTTCCTAAATGACAACTCCCCAATCCCAAACCAGAAAAATTACATCGACTAGGGTAAGTACATAAAATACAAGTCTGAAACGAACAGATTTGATTTATACAAAACCTACCCAAACAGTCATTAATTTATGTGATGTCTCATTCAAAGTTGGAACTGGCTAGGACAAAAACAACCATCTCATATAAGACAGTAACCTTTATTTTAATTCCAGTCTATGCAGGAGAGGTATTACATTGTGCTTGTACATCTATCCTGTTGAGTTTATTTTACAGTAGAGTGACTGCTTATGCTCTAAAGGTTGTGAGTTTGATCCCATTTCAGACAATTTTTTACCAGATTAAATTCATGGACATTAACACATAATATGCATTTTTTTATATCTAACAATCATTGTTTCCAACAAGCCCTATTTTATGAAATAAGTTATTTTTACAAGCCAGAGTCAATTGTTACTAGATCAAAGCTTCAAGGTTACCTCATGGCATACTGTAAATACTGTCTAGTGGGGGAATTCCTGTGAATTTTTTTATCATCTGTGAATTTTGACTAGGTAAGGGAATAGATCATGGTCATATTTATACAGCAGTTTGACCAGAATGTATAGACTCCCATCAACTATGTAATAAAAGGCACAGTTTCTGGATATGTCCAAAAGTTTAACAAATAAATGTCTGACTCAATCAAGATTATATAACTTGTACATGAATGGATCTGAATATGTCTTACCACTTTAACTCCAGCCAATCCCTCACAGAGAACATACATAGTAGTACTTCATATAGCTCGTTTAGGATTACTTGAGACAAAAGGCTTAGTTTGTTTACATATTTGGGACTCAGGTATTACATAAAACAGGAGGGTCAGCTTATTTTGTGTAATGAAAGTATTAAACATGTCTTAATGTGTGGAACGCGTGTTCTCATACTAAATTTAATACATCAAAAACACACTGATAATAATAGATAATAACATGTACTAAACTTAAATCCATGTGTGTATAAAAATGGTATCGTTGTATTTTGTCTCAAGTTATCCTAAACGAGCAATATCAATAATGTAACTTTAGTTTTTAAAAATACGTTTGAATTACACTCCTATGACCCCGACCTATATTTGGGATTGGGCAACTTGTTACTGCAAGTTCAGGCAATATATTATTTATAATAAATGTATCGATGGTTGGCAAACCAAGCAACCTACTTCAAAAAATAATGTCCTGTCCTGAATTAACATAATTAGATGTTAAATACCTGCTCGCCATTACCTGCATAACATTTTTTCCTCTGTCTTAGATAATTTAGGAAATCTTCTCCTTATTTTAGGGCTTGACATTAAGGGTTGTCCCATTGCCCCTAACAAACTATATTTGGGTTCGGACAACCTGCTATTAAAGATATCGTTCGGGCAAGTTATATATAAAGCTGGCTGTCTATTCAGGCAACCTAGTTTGAAAATTAGTGTAAAAAACCAGAATTAACCCTGCAGATTGCCGAACCTTAACAGTTGCACAATGGAACCTCCTGCTATAGAGTGCTCATGAGGCAGTCACAATTTATGCATTCAAAGCTATGATCCCTGTGAATGTGCTTGTCCCCATTTTTCAGCAGTAGATAGCATATACTTCGTAAAATAGTTTTAAAATGCACTTGCATATATTAATAATATGTTCTTTTTTTTAATACCACCCACAGTTATTACTCCAATTTGTAATATACACCTTTTGATTGTTAAATTAGGCGCTGGCACAAAACCTAAATAGTGAAGGAGTGCTGTATTAAGAAGACAACATTGAACATTGGCCTGGTCTTGTTTCCCCCAACGTCCTAGTCAACTGTGAGGCTGCACAAGTCATAAGTTCAACAACACAAAGACCAATTTAATGCTAATCATATGTAAAACAACAACATGAACACTATGAAAACATAAACAACAACAGAATGCACTGTATACCAACCTGATCAGCAGACTTTCTCAGTTGTTTTTCTCTTTCATATTGTGTCAGGAGTTGCTCATTATCTTCTCTAAGAAGTTCCATCTCAACATCTACTTCACTTTTATCAGAATATGCTTGATCAAGACTTTCTAGAATTCCTACCACTAATGGCATTAGTTCTTTCACAACATCTTCATCATATTTCTTGATCATTTTCTCGAATTCTGAGTAGACAGAAGATGCCAACTGTGAAACCTTGTCTGACATGACGTGACCCTCCTCTCGCGTTCCGTATACGATCTCCGCCATCGTCGATGCCATAATATGGACGATTCCAACAGTTAAAATAAAAAAGCAGGCGATTTAATACCAATAAACATTAAGAAAGACAATAATAGCAAAAAAGTAATATTTTTTGACAGACTGGCCTAACCGTCCTCCATTTTGTCAGAATGATGATTAGTGGTCATGTGACTGCCACGCATGCGTATTTCTATTCAGCCTGTCCAAAATGGCGGCGTACACAGCTCAGAAAATAGCACGTAATGTGTTTGCTGGTAAAAAACACTTATTGGCGTGCCGATCGGCCACGTCTTTTGCTGCTTTGAAGAGATACAACAGTTATACAAGTGTTCTTAAAGGTGACACCGTCAGGATCGGTTGTGCATCTGGATTTTGGGGCGACTCGATGGTTGCAGGTTTGTTTACTATTTCTAATCAAGGGAGATAATTTAAAAGTTCTTATTTGCTACAGTATTCTCTATTGAAAGGGAGGCAACTGCTTCAGGTCTTAACTTATGTCTTACTCTTAGTGTATAGTGATACATTGAATGATAGTGCTTTTGAAAAACACTCCTGAAAAATAACACTTTGCGTAATGTTAAGTTTGATTAAGATTTCTATCTAAATAAATCACAAAATTATCTACTTTAATTAAGAAATAACTTACAGTTGTCTATATTTTATTGTCTAATAAAACATAGGCACGAGTTGTGATGCGCGTATGATTAAATCACGAGTGCTTTAGCACGAGTGATTTAATTAGCGCATCAAACGAGTGCCTATGTTTTATTAGACAACAAAATATAGACAACTGTAAGTTGTTTCGATTCTAACATCGTAAAATACATCCGTAGAAAAGATATATTTATAGAACTATTTTTAACTGTCAGAAACGTCATGCTGTTGAAATCCCCCCAGTGCAAAGGCCGAAAATAGCATTTATTTACACAATTCTCACAGATAGGTGTTTCTTATTCCGAACAAAAAATATTAAAATCTTAATTATAGAATAGAAACAAAATTGTAAAAGTCAACCCTTATAAACTCGGGCGCCATTTTCGGCTTTGCGCATTTAACGTGGGGAGTAAAATTTCAACAGCCGTCACGAGCTATATTTTGTTGAATGATAAAGCATTGATGACGTCACATTAAATAAAGAGTGAAAACGCACGTGCCTATGTTAGAATTTACTTTACATGATTTATAATGCGTAAATACTTATATTAATTAAATCCTGTTTTTATTTCAAATGTTTGGGACTTCAGTCCAGAACAGATATATTTACTGTATATCATCCCCTTGCCCATTTTGAAATTTACCAAATCCAGAAGTAGTCCTTCAGTTTATGAGAATAGAGCAATTAAAGAAGGAATAGTCAGCATAGCCAATGCTGCCATATCAGTGTTTATAGCTCAATTCACTTTACATAAAAGAAAATAGTCACTTCAATATCTATACTTGTATTCTAGAAGTACATTGTATACAAGGCTAGCTTTTCAATCTATGATGAATCTCTAAAGCCCTTATTACTTGTTTGAGTAAAAATCAGTACAAAGTATGGGCTCATTATTTCATCTATCTGTACATAATGTTTTTCTTCGTAACAAACAAGTGTCACTAAACTGTCCTTTGTATACATACATTGTTGCAGCGCTAATTCTACTTTAAATTTTCAAACCTGAACAATTTCAGTGCCTTCATCACTTTGATTATTTTATGTCTGTGAGTTTTCATTCTGCCATCATGGTATATCTTTTTTTCACATAATTCATAAATGAACATTTATTTATATTTTAGCCCCACAGTTGGTACACACTGGTAATATAGATTATCTTGTGTTTGATTATCTGTCTGAGATTACTATGTCTCTACTTGCTGCAGTAAAGAAAAAGACAAATGTAAGTCCATTAAAATATAGGTATTGTAAATCTTCAATGATATTAGAGCCTGCATATCTGAGGCAAGGTGACTTTAATAATTAGGTGGTCTGAATATTAAGGCCCCAACCAAATAAAATGTATTTTGTGGAATAGTTCTTATGTTATAATTCTTGGTAAATTAATGAGGATGGACTTAAAATGAGTTTGTGTTTTTCAGCAATATAAAAAATTTAAAAACAAGAGAAAATCTTTAAAACATGGAAAGCAAGACAACATGGTGAACTCACTAGTTCTCCTAGCTTATGTTTACTGAGTTGATTCCTTTTTGTGCATAGAAACTCAATGTTCTACAATCAAGTGCCAAGCTGTCTATGAGTTGCCTTTGTAATGCATTTAGTTTTCTTGAGAATTTTTATTCTTGTAGTCTAGACTAATTACTTGAATTATATTTTATTTAGGGTGCTGGTGGATTTACTCCAGATTTTGTTCAAGTTGCTATGGCACCCAGTATCAAAGAAATAAAAAAGAGAGGTATTGTATTTTGTATTTCTTAAGTTCTAGGAATAAAGTGTGTATTGATTTAAGTGTATATATTTCCATTGATTAAGATTGTATATGTATAGAAAGTACATTCATGTATTATTTTTGGTTGATTATTGAATATTAATTAATTTAGTGAACTGGTTTTGGTTATGATAGAGTTTAAAACCACATTCAAGGTCAGTAGAGTGATTTTGTTACAAATATCCAGCTTCAACCCAACTTAAAAATAAATAAATTTACTAAAACATATTTGTTGCTCTCAGATCCTCGCAGTAATTTGAATCTAGACTATGGAAGTACATTGGGATATTCGGAAATGATCTGTTTAATGCCATAATTTTGTAAGAACACCTCCATATTGAGGACAAGCCCTGTGATTCAGAATAATTATTATCAAAGGACTATGCAGTTTTGATAAATATGGTTTAAAGTAAAACCCTATATTAAAGTGTCCAAAAGCAAATTGTATAAGAGTATCTCTGCTTAATGCTACATAGTGATATCCTTTGCAATGGTTTGCTACATTGGAGTGCTAGCTAGCAAATATATTTTTGAACATTCTGACACTTCCTGAAAACCACAATAATATTTTGCTCTCTTGAAGCAAAACCATTAGCCTGTACAAAAAAGCGATTTCTGAAAACACTAACTAGCAACTTCATTACACCTTAATTAAAATATTACATGTACTTATATATATTTACTATGACTACAGGTATAAAAGTGATCAGTAATGGTGGTGGTGTAAATCCTATAGCTTGTGCTGAAGCTTTAAAAGCTGTTTGTTCTGCTGCTAATGTTGATCTTAATATAGCTGTTGTTACGGGAGATGACCTTATGTCTCAGGTTGGTTTAGTGTGTGATGTTTATTTTATGTTTGTTGTATCTGCTACAGTTTCTGTGTGGTGTGATGAAACATTCCTGGCTGTAGCAGATTATACTCTTCTATTTAAATTTGTTATCTGTTCCTCTATAGCGGAAGAAGTTGTCAGGTTCATATGGTATGGTGGGTGAGTACTGGTTCAGAAAACAGAACGAAAAAAAGGTGGTTTGATGAGTTGACAACTTACATAACCCTATCTGAAGTGTTGAAAATGGTGAAAGTACAAATCAAAATATTAATAAGGTGTTTTTGTGTCAGTTTCAATTCAGATTTCACTTGGTAAGGTTATGCCTTCTTAGCAATATCATGAGTAGAAAAGGGAACGAGGCATGCCATTAATTTTGGTGACCTCTATAGAAATAAAAGATTTACCAAAATAAAATTATTATTATAATTATTATTATGATGAATGTATTTTAAATGTTGGAAATGTTGTTCCAAAATGAAGAACCAAATAACACATATGTTAATAATTGAGTATTTTGATAATTTCAGATGGCCGAGTTGAAGAATTTAGGAATAAAAGAAATGAACAATAACATGGAGATGCCTGGTTCTATAACTAGCATGAATGCTTATCTTGGGTATATATCATAGTTATGTTCTATTTTTATTTCTCTCCATCATGGCTAGGGTATGGTATGAAACCTCAATTTGGTTCAAGTTGGACTGCAACAAAACATTTTTAAACCATTTGTAGATAGGATAATTACGATCTGATCAAGTTTGGTACCCTTTGATGTTTTATATTTGACATTAAATGCTTTATTTGTGTTCATCTCTTTTGTTTTTAAACTTTAATATAGGTACATAGTTCTACCAAATTATTGGTGTAAGTAAACTTTATATAAATGACACGGAATGTCTGTTTTATTTCATATTTTTGCTTGTCTTGTTTAATGGTCTTACCAGTCTAAAAATCTGTGAGACAGGAAAGAAACACTGACCATAAAAAATTCTCTGACCGGCGTTACTATTAAGTTTGAATGATAAGTTTAATTGATCTCATTATTTTACAGAGCTGGTTCTATAGCCAGAGCTCTTGATCTCGGAGCAGATATTGTGATTACTGGTAGATGTGTAGATAGTGTCCCAACATTTACTGTTTAATGTGTTATTGTCATTATTTTACAGAGCTGGTTCTATAGCCAGAGCTCTAGATCTTGGAGCCGATATTGTGATTACTGGTAGATGTGTAGATAGTGTCCCAACATTTACTGTTTAATGTGTTATTGTCATTATTTTACAGAGCTGGTTCTGTAGCCAGAGCTCTAGATCTTGGAGCCGATATTGTGATTACTGGTAGATGTGTAGATAGTGCATTAGTACTGGCACCGTTATTACATAAGGTAAATCTATATTATTTTCTCTGATGAATATGTTATTTATGTTGGAACAACAATTAGTTGGATTCATGTAATATTGATGTATTAGTTGAACTAGTAATTAGTTTTGTTGCTCTATGGTGAAACAACACAGGATCTACTATATACTTGAATTTATTCGGCCCAGTCCCTGTTCAGACCACTTTTTAGCTCGACTATTCTAAGTTGCATAACTCCAGCTTGAGTTTTAATTGGTTGTTGCTGTCGTTTACATGAATACCCCGAGTGTGCTGTCCGTGGACTGCTCTTGTTGTGTTATGTAATTATAAAGCTTGAACATTAAGAATGTATTTGTATGTATCATTGTATTGTACCATTATAATTGCTATATTATTACATGTATTTAATTTCTATTTTAGTTTCAATGGAAGATGGATGACTTTGAAAATCTTGCTAAAGCTAGGTATATAACTAACTTCTTAGTTTTGAATCCTACTTTTTGCAAATAATGATGACCTTTGTTAAGTTTTCAAGATAAAAGTATGCTCATGTAATTAAGAAAAGACAGCATTTTAATGATTTTTTAAAAAATACTATCATTTTAGCTATTGCGAACTGAAACTTATTTGTAATGCCTGCTAGCATGTTTAATAAACCCAATTATCATTTTTTCTTCCATATAAATAATTTTAAAGATGTAACCACCTAATAAATTGTCAATATTTTGATTTTCTCATGCATATAAAGCATATAATATTTATATGAACATGTTTGATATTGTCATACTATTAACGATTATATACAGTCCACCCCCTCCTAACGGCCACCCCTCTTAAGCAGTCAACCCCTGTAAGCGGCCAGCTCATGCCGCGACCGTCGGAAAACGCTCTATAATGCACCCCTATTAAGCGGTCACCCCCGTTCTCCAGCCAACGGCCAGCCATTTTGCATCCCAAACCAAATTTCCCCCCCCCCCCCCGTAAGCGGCCACGTGAGAGTCTGACCGTTATGTATATTGACAAAAATTATCAGAGCGTGTCATCTTTTGTCGTAATACATAATACACATGTCAACGTTATCGAATAAACTTTATCACGTTGCCGATGGCAACATAACTAAGCAGTCCCTTTATGATGGAGAAAGCCAATCAGAGCAGTTAATTTAGACACACGTTTCGCAGTTTGCTAATCGATAATTACAGAACTTAATAAAATGCACATACAAGTTAAACGATAGTTTGATCTTGTTGTGTATTTCGCACCTACGAATATTACCTCTATTACTAAGCGGTCATGTATATTGACATAATTGCAATGACCCGTATCTTATAAATACAAGGGAAATCGCTACATTATCTTATCAATTAGTCGTGACAGGCTCTAAAAATCAATAATTAGCTATCGTTTTGTTGTTAGCGTGTATAATCAACGGATTATAATCCGATAATTATGTATTAGGTAATACAAATTGAACAATTGACCTACATCCGGTCTGGTTTAAAACCCTGTTTTGACCGTTCGATCTTCGTAAGAGTATAGTATTATTGCCAAAATATTTTATTCGACGGCAAATGATTTTTAGTGTGTATATAAACATGTTTGCTGCATGTGTAGATATACAGTGAACTTTTGAAAAAGTATGATGACGACGATAATTATTAAGCACTATTTGTTCGTAATGGGTGAATTTCTTATCAATCCATTTAAACAAAGAAAGGTCAGAATTGAGGACGTTTAAACAGATTTTCGGAAAATAGGCTGCGTTCTACATTCGATTTATTTAAACGAGGCCAACATTCTTACACAGTTATCGAAGCATTAGTTATGAAATTATCTGTTGCTTAATAAGACTTTTATCACACTAAATACTAATAAATATCGTAAATTTAAGTTTGATTTTGTATTTTACCTAATAGGGCATCAAGTCTTAACGACTTATAATTATTTTATTTTTTTTGAAAATCTTTCCACCGTATTCTTTTTATCTTTTCAACATAAGTAAAGAATATTAAACAGACTGGAAATAATTTACTGTGAACTGCCCTTGTCTTATAAAGCATAATTCAAGCATTCAATTAAAAATGCCCTATGTCATCAAAACTACCTCCAGACCCCCTCTCAAGTCAAGGTCAAACCCCCTCTTAAGTGGTCACCCCGCTTAAGCAGCCAATTTGGCTGTTTCCCTTGGCTGGCTGCTTAAGAGGGGTTGGACTGTATTTGTTAGTAAAAAATATTACAATATAATTGTATATATTTACAGTTTAGCTGGACATCTGGTAGAATGTGGGGCACAAGTAACAGGTGGTATCTTTACTGATTGGCATACTATACAAAATTGGTTAGTAATTTAATGTCAATTATCTGTCATGTAAAATTGATTTCATAAGCATGAACTTAATTATTACTATTAATTTTGATGCATTCAATTATGAATTAATTTTACTCGAAAAAAGTTTAAACTTAGTTTATGAATTTTATGTATCAAGTTTGTAGCTTAGAGGCCTACATGGAAAATTGGTTTTATCCCAATTTTGTTCTTATTGTTGTCATTGTTGTTTTTATTCTTCTTCATATTATTATAAATTTCATCATCATTATCATTATCATCTCCATTATCATCATTATTACCATTAAACATTCAATTGTTATATCATTCCAGGTCTAATATAGGATTTCCTATAGTAGAATGTTCATCTAATGGTAATTTTGTTGTAACTAAACCACCAAAGACTGGAGGTCTGGTATCCACGGCAACAGTATCAGAACAATTATTATATGAGATAGGAGATCCAGCTAGATATACCTTACCTGATGTTGTATGTGACTTTACTGATGTAAAACTACAAACTGTTGATGGTTAGTTAAAGTATATTTTTATACGCCCGTTTTGAAAAAACGGACGTATTATGTTATGATGTTGTCCGTCTGTCCGTCTGTCTGTCCGTCCGTCTGTCAGTCTGTCAGTCTGTCCGTCTGTCCGTGGACAATTGCTTGTCCGGATGATAACTCAAGAAAGGATGTACCTAGGTTCCTCAAATTTTATGTGTGGATAGCCCTTGGGTGGAGGAGGTTCCCTATTGATTTTGAGACCCCAGGGTCAAAGGTCAAGGTCACTGGGACTTAAAATAGGTAAAACTTGTCCGGGCAATAACTCAACAACGACTGTGCCTAGGTTCACAAAATTTTATGTAAGAGTAGCTCATGTGTCAAAGATGTTCCCTATTGGTTTTGGGGCCCCTGGGTTAAAGGTCAAGGTCACACGGGCCTCACATGGGAAAAAAACTTGTCCTGACAATAACTGAACAACCAATCTATCTAGATTCACCCAATTTTAGGTGAGAGTAGCCCTTGTGTCAAGGATGTTTCCTATTGGTTTTGGGGCCCCTGGGTCAAAGGTCAAGGTCACAAGGGCATCATATTGAAAAATCTTGTCCGGACAATAACTCTACAACCACTGTACCTAGGTTCACAAAATTTCATGTGAAGGTAGCCCACATGTCAAGGATGTGCCCTATAGGTTTATGGGGCCCCAGGTTCAAAGGTCAAGGTCACAGAGGCATCATATGAAAAAACTTTGTCCGGACAATAACTGAACCACCAATGTACCTAGGTTCACCAAATTTTATTTGAGAGTAGCCCATGTGTCAAGGATATGCTCTAGTAGTTTTGAGGCCCCTGGGTCAAAGGTCAAGGTCACAGGGGCATCATATCGAAAAACATTGTCCGGGTAATAACTCAACAATGACTGCACCTAGGTTCACCAAATTTCATGTGAGAGTAGCCCATGTGTCAAGGATGTGCCTTATTAGTATTGGGGAAACAAGGTTAAGTTTAAACCTTCAACCAGAAGATATCAAATTACCAAGCAGTGACTTTAAATGCTCAATCAATATGTTAATAAAGTCAAAATGGCAAGCAATAAAAAACTTGTCCGGACAATAACTGAACCACCAATGTACCTAGATTCACCAAATTTTATGTGAGTGTAGCCCTTGTGTCAAGGATATGCCTAATCGGTTTTTGGGCTCCTGGGTCAAAGGTCAAGGTCACAGAGGCATCATATTGAAAAACCTTGTCCGGACAATAACTCAACAACAACTGCACCTAGGTTCACAAAATTTTATGTGAAGGTAGCCCATGTGTCAAGGATGCGCCCTATAGGTTTTGGGGCCCCAGGTTCAAAGGTCAAGGTCACAAAGGCATCATATGGAAAAACTTTGTTCAGACAATAACTGAACCACCAATGTACCTAGGTTCACCAAATTTTATGTGAGAGTACCCCATGTGTCAAGGATATGCTCTAAAGGTTTTGGGACCCCTGGGTCAAAGTTCAAGGTCACAGGGGCATCATATTGAAAAACCTTGTCCAGTCAATAACTCAATAATGACTGTACCTAGGTTCACCAAATTTCATGTGAGAGTAGCCCATGTGTCAAGGATGTGACTTATCAGTTTTGGGGAAACAGGGTTAAGTTTAAACCTTCAAACAGAAGATGTCAAATATCAAGCAGTGACTTCAAATGTTCAATTAATATGTTAATAAAGTCAAAATGGCAAGCAATGAAAAACTTGTCCGGACAATAACTGAACTACCAATTTATCTAGGTTCACCAAATTTTATGTGAAAGTAGCCCTTGTGTCAAGGATATGCCCTATTGGTTTTGGGGCTCCTGGGTCAAAGGTCAAGGTCACAGGGGCATTATATTGAAAAACCTTGTCCGGACAATAACTTGACAAGGACTGTACCTAGGTTCACCAAATTTCATGGGAGAGTAGCCCATGTGTCAAGGATGTTCTCTATTGTTTAGGGGCCCCTAGGTCAAGTTTTAACCTTCAACCAGAAGGTATCAAATTACCAAGCAGTGACTTCAAATGTTCAATCAATATGTTAATAAAGTCAAAATGGCAAACAATGGAAATAATGCTATATTTAATAAGTAACATGAAATTAGTTCACCAAATTTTATGTGAAGGTAGCCCATGCGTCAAGGATGTTCCCTGTTGGTGTTGAGGCCCCTGGGTCAAAGGTGAAGGTCACAGGGGCCATCATAATGGAAAAACCTTGTCCGGACAATAACTTAACAATGATTGTACCTAGGTTAACAAATTTTATGTGGATCAGCCCATTTGTCAAGGAATAATGTGCTGATAGCTTTTTTGTAGAGGATGTTCCTTTTTGATTTGGAGATCCCAGGGTCAAAAGTCAAAGTCACTGGGACTTAATTGGTCACTGGAAGTTTATATGGGAAAACTTTGTGCCGGTGATTACTCAACCATGGCTGTACCTAGGTTCTCAAAATCTTTGCTTTGGATAGCCCTCCAGTTAAGGACCTATTCCGGGATCATTGGTCAAGGTCACAGGGACTTCATATGAGATAGAACACAGCATGGACTGCACACGGGCGTATAATGCCCCGCCCAGCGGAGCTCTTGTTTGCGTTATGAACTTGGTCCGCTCAGGTAGCTCAGCTGGTAGCACACAAGTCTACTGATCCAGGGGTTGTGGGTTCAATTTTAGGGTTTGGCATACTTTCAGAGTTTGGTCATAAAATAATTTCTACAGCCATTCTCCCTTCTATCACTGATTCTGAATCATATAGGGGAGTTGTTAATCACTGACTGAGTTTTGAGCATAGTTAGGCCATGCCATATCGGAATTTTGTTAAGTGTCCACATGCGCGTAGGTTTTAGAGTCCTCAATCAAAATAAAAAACAAAATTGTTGGTAAATTTTTCTTCAATAATTCCCATGCTCCGGAATTCGATACGACAATTTAATTTAGGGAAAATAGTGTTTGGCAACGACATTATTCATCTAAAGCAACTTATCATAACCGCGTCATAAATACAAAATGTATTTCACTTAAAAAAACACTAGACGTTTTATATTGTTTCATGTTATTCCATTGAAAAAAAAAATTATATTAAATGCATTGTTTTTGTAGTAAAAATATTTGTGTTTTCGTTTTAGGTTTGTGTGTTTTTGTGAATAGGTACCTAGATTTGTCAAATTTGAGTTGACGCTTAACAGAATACCAATTTTGCATGGCCTTACTGGCTAATAGCTAAATCCAGAGATTTAGCCGTTCTAGGAAAGGGGAGAAAGTGGACTGACCCTCGTGAAATTACTTATACAATGATTTACTGCAGAATTAAACCCAACAAAAAATGAAGTAAAATGAACTTTGTTTGACTGACCATGACTTTTATGAGAAAGAAGGCCATTGCGTATGAAGGATTGTAGTTTAGTTATGGAAAATCCTTGGAAGGATTAAGTTAGGTGAACCGTTTACTTAACATGACTCTTACTCTTTAAAATGGACTTGTATACTAAAAAACTCAAAACTCTCCTCGAAGTGAATTGATTTGGTAAAATTGTATAATAAATATAAAGTAGACTGTAAGCATCAATGAACGTAGACCAAACTTTAACCATTTATATGTTGGACTCGTTTATTATGTGTTTACAAATCCTTAGTTTGAAAAAGTGAAAACAATTTAAGTTGAAGTATAATTGTATATGAATTATAATATATTTATAGGTGAAGAAGGAGAAGCAGTATTTGTATCTGGTGCTAGAGGATTACCTCCCCCTCCACAATATAAAGTAAGTTGGTTTTGTTTTGTGGTCATTGGAGCACTAAGTGCTCCTTGGGAGCTATAGTTATAGGTCTGTCTTGCAGTGTGTGTGTGCTTATGTCGTAAATAATTTCTTTGAAAAAACTTGTTATAAAACATAAGATTTATACAGAATATGGTTTTAGAAACTGTTAGGCCTAGTGCTACAATACTTTGCACACAGTATAGCCTTAAATTTCACTTCTAAGATTGTTCAAATGATGCTTCTAGAACCCAAATTTAATATATCTAGCGATCTGTAAGGATCCTTGAAATCCTCTTGTATTACTTAATTTTATTCCAGCTTGTAAGGTTCATTGGATTGTGGTTGCTGACTTCAGTGTTACTACATGTTGATAGATTTTATTTTGAAAATGTTATACAAAAATGAGCATGGCCAATCATCAAATTTGTTGATCTTTGATCTAAATAAACCTGGGCATGAACATGATTGTTTATTTTAGTACTTTACCCTGAAGCAAACCAGAGGGTGATAAGCTATTTAAAAGGTATTTTTCACAAAAACTTCTTTCCCAATGGAGATTTAGTGTGTTTGTGTATATAAATACAATACATATAAAATAAAACTGTTGTTATTTTAGGTAAGTGCTACCTATGCTGAAGGTTATAGGTTAACAGCTGTATGTGGTGTCGGTGGACCGAGATCTAAAGATAAAGCTAAGAAAACTGCTGATGAAATTATTAAAAGGTAATCATAATATTTGTAGACTCCCAAGAAAAATATTTTTAACATTGATAACTTCCTTAAAGTTGAAAAAAAACCAGTGTTTTCAACTCTGAACCTTATTAGAACTGTTTTTTAACTTTATCATCATTAGGTTATAGTTTGTTGTGAAAAATGTTATGAAACTATTTTTATGGAATCAATTTTGAGTACATTAGAGTGCTGCTTTTTCACTGGACCAAAGAATTGATCATATGGATTTAGCATCAACTACTAACACTTCATGAAACTGTAAATGGACCACTATTAGCTCTTTTATTTTGGGATAAATTACAATGAAGAAAGACCCTAATATTGGACCACTATTGGCAATATGATCCTGCTGTTCATAGTTTACCCAGTACATGATGTACTGGAAAATTTGTCAGAATAGTATTTGATGATTATGGGAGAGGTTAAGATGTAAGACAGAGAGTTATATCAAATATACATGTGTTAAATTTTAATATAATCGCCTCACTGTACTTGTGTATCAAATGTATTAAAGTTGGCTTATTATTTTACAGGTATTAATTCTTGAGACCCATGGCTTTTGTTTATAGTGGTAAATATATTACTGTATTTTATTTCAGATGTCAAAGAATATTTAAACAATTAAAGATAGATGATTTTACTAAAGTACATATAGAAATGTTAGGTTCTGAACATAATTATGGTCCTATGACTAATCTACCTCAGGTATGTTTATTATTATTTCCATTTTTCCATTGTAACCATTGTTCCAACTCACTTCAAGTTTAAGCAAAAGGTTTATCCTTAAGAGGATAAGAATTTTGGGGTAAAAATTTTTAGGGGGTATGCTTGCTATTACAAAGATTTTGTAGCATATTTTGCATTGCTCTTTAATTTGACCGTTATGTTTCTAAGTTCTGTGTTTAGTTCTGAAAATTTTTTACACAAATATAATGTCATCTGTTCTCCAAGATGAAGTCAATTATCTTCTAAGATGATGTCATTTGACGATGAAAATAAAATAATATATTTCAACTACCATGGAAATATAAATTTTTACATTTTATATTTTTATCAAATAACACCATATATCACTATATAGCATTAAAGAAGCTACTTGCCCTGTCTGTTCCACTGTTTAGAATGTAGCTTTTGATGGTCCCAGTAGTTGAACTTAACTTTAATAATATTCCTTTAATATTATAGTAAAGATTTTTTTTCAGTGGTTAATTCATTATAATGTAATTATCTATAGAAAATATATTTTTTATTAGGGTTCAAGAGAAACAGTATTATGGTTAGCTGTACATCATAAAGATAAAAAAGCTTTAGAAATATTATCACGTGAGATAGCACCTGCTGGAACAGGAATGGGTAAGTTATTAATATTTAGTCAGGGTTCAAATTTAACAAAAATTTGGACTTGCAAATTTTTGCAAGTTGATTTAATTTTAACGTGCAAAAGCAATATAAAACAAAATACCTGTAGCACTTTATTTATTTAACTATGGATTAAGGGGGTTATTGTGGGATAGACAAAAATAGAACATGAGTTTTATGGTGAATCTTTAATTGATACTATCGATTAGTTTAGACAGTAATAATTTTATGTAGATTTCAACTCGCAACAATTTGAGATTTAGTATTAAAGTCACTCGCAATTTTCAAAATCCACTCGCATTTTGCAAGTATGCGAGCCTAAATTTGAGCCCTGATTTCGTTGTATTACATAGTAATTAATCTAGAACTTAGAAACAGGGAGGAAGGCAGTTAACAGATACTTTGCATCATTGAGATGTTGGTTTCAAAATCTGTATATACTGGTACTATTTATGTACAGGGAGGGGGTAACTGGCTATTCTGTTCAAGAACAAAACTGTTTTTTCCTGTCTAGGTCAATGATAGATTGTTGTATAGCTAGCTTTCTGATATTCATTTTAATAAGGTTGCTTGAGTTTTTAACTTCACATTGAAGCCTTTTTTCTCAGCCGAATTATGATCAACCTTGGATCATTTGACAGAACTTTTCTACACTTCAAAAGAAGATCATAATCATAAGCCAATGTGTCCAATATTCAACCACTGTACTCCATGTAATGATTCTCTCAAGCTGAATATTTAGTCGGATTTTTCAACAACAAAAATCGGCTAATAGGGTAGTTTGGCGAAACACAGGCGGGCAGGTGTTCCTCTGGTGTCGTTAACAATTGCGTTAAAGTTTTCAATTAAGCATATATATCTGCCATTTATTGTCAGATCTTTCTGAAACTTCATACAATGATAACATACCATGTGATGAACAGAATTAGAAAGTAACCGCAAATTTCTGGCTTTATTATTGATAATTTCCCTTTTTAATTTTTGCGTTAAATGTTTTAAATCCGGCTTTAATGTGGTTTCCACATTACATTTCTTGTTTGATAGCTTATCTAATACTGTATCGTAGATTTTATGTGTGAATGTAACTAACTGTTGATATTTACACATATTTGATCTATTTATGTATGGATGGTATATTTTGTTTATTACAGCTCCTGGTTTGACTGGTATAGTAGGTGGAAGACCTAAAGTGTATGTATAAGATAGGCTTGTTTTACTATCTATAGTGAAGATTTTTCCAACATTGATTCATAATAATGTTGTTATTTAGTATGTGAAGCTATGTTGTTAAGCACTAGCCTGATTTATTACACTTTATGGTACATGTAATTTGATCTATAATCAACTAGCCTGATCATATGAAATAAGTAAAAATCACTAGCCTGAGTCAATTGTCACTAACTTAGGGCTAGTGGGTTCCGGTAAAAACTGACGTCATTTTTAGCTCGACTTTACGAAGTAATGTAGAGCTCTCCTACTCGCCCCGGCGTCGGCGTCCGCGTCCACACTTCTGATTAAAGTTTTTGTGCAGTAAAATACTTTCTTCTATATCTTTGTTATTTCTTAAGATATTAACTTCAAACTTTTAATATATGTTCCTTACTATCAACCACATCTCATGTGACAAGGTCCATAACTCCAAACACATTTTTTCAAGAATTATCTCCCCTTGAACTGATTGAAGTTTTTGTGCACAGATTAAAGTTTTTGTGCAGTAAAATACTTTCTTCTGTATCTTTGTTATTTCTTAAGATATTACCTTCAAACTTTAAATATATGTTCCTTTCTATCTACCACATCTCATGTGACATGGTCCATAACTCCGAATGCATTTTTTTTCAGAATTATCTCCCCTTGAACTTAGAGTTTTCTTTAAAAAATGTTTGTTTTTACTGCAACTGTTTTATTTCTTTAGGTATTGATTTCAAACTTTAAATATATGTTCCTTATTATCAACCACATCTCATGTGACAAGGTTCATAACTCCGTATACATTATTTTCAAAGTTATCCCCCTTGAACTTATAGTTTTCTTTAATAAATATTTGTTTTTACTGCAACTGTTTTATTTCTTTAGGTATTGACTTTAAATATATGTTCCTTATTATCAACCACATCTCATGTGACAAGGTTCATAACTCCAAATATATTTTTTCAGAATTATCTCCCCTTGAAATTAGTTTTCTTTAAAAATGTTTGTTTTTACTGCAACTGTTTTATTTCTTCAGGTATTGACTTCAAACTTTAGATATATGTTCCTTATTATCAACCACATCTCATGTGACAAGATTCATAACTCCTTATACATTTTTTCAGAGTTATCCCCCTTGAACTTATAGTTTTCTATTTATTTCTTTTTTTTTTCTTTGAATTTGTCAAGTTTATATTTTCAAATTTTAAAATATGTATGTTCCTTATCATCAACCACATCTCCTGTGACAAACACTTACTAAGTCGAGCATGCTGTCTCCTCTGACAGCTCTTGTATAAGTTAATTGCTGCTCATAATTTCTGTAGAAACTGAACTATTGTATTGATTAACTATTAATTATTGATCATTTTGATTGGCAATGGTATGTTGGTCTAGATGTTATTAAAAAATGAGATTATTCAAATTGAATATATCTGTTTTAATTCTATTATGTATATATTTATTTTAGATCACCAGTGTTGAAATTGTTCTCATTTCTACATGATAAAGACAAATTTAAGGTTGGTTATTTGCTTATTATTACAAAATACAAATAAGTTTATTGAGATATAGGCCAACAGCCTCTGACACATGACATAATACATATACATATTCAATAGTTTTATATACATGTTCATAATATAACAATAGATATTGAAACTATAATTATTGACATCAGTGGTTCATACAAGTTTGTACATAGTTCTCTACTTATAATATATTTAGAATGTCTAGTCTTCTATGGTATGCTTGCCATACTATGTTAAATGCCTTAACAGGGGTATTTGATTTAAAGTCAATGTAGATGTATTAGAGTGAAACTTAGACTATGAAATGAAATTGTTGATCTTTTCTCCCTGATGTGGTAGAGGCCCTTACTGGTTCTAAGTGCAAGCCCTTATTTTTATTACAAAAGAGGGGTTCTTACTGTTCAATTAATGAAATTCAGGAATTTTAATTTATTGACTTTAACACATGTTTCTGTATGACCAACATGTAACTATATCTATGTGTATTTTATAGATTGATATACATATGAATGGAGATCATGTTGAGACATTTAGTCCAGTTAGTGTTGAGACATGTATACATAAAGATACCTGGATACAAGATAAACAATCATCTAACTCAGGAGGGTTAATGAAGGGTACATGTACATATAGATTAGAAGATCTTGCTTATACTAGAAGTGGTGATAAAGGAAATAATTGTAATATTGGTTAGTATTCTTTATTATAGTCTTTTTTTTTGGACTATCTGTCCAAACAAAAATATCTATAGTAATTTTAGTCTCAATCAATCCTTAGAAAATTATGTAAGGAATCCAAAAGTAGATCCTTGAGCATATAAATAGAAATTACTGCACCTATCTTAGCAGGCAATGTTCTTGCCTTGTTTCATGCACTTGAAAATAGTTCACAGTTTAAACAAACATTGCTCATACTGGATGTATTCTAGAATGTAAACTTCATATCTCCCTCTATTTGAATGCCTGTTTACAAAGATGAGTCATATGATGTAAACACTTGGCAACTGGCTGACTGAGTAAGTTGGTGGAAAGTATGTTTTCTCTGTAAGACAAACTTAAGTTTCATTTTGACTAAACTCATAAAGAATGTTAAAACTTTGACACCATGTTAGAGTTTGACAGGTTGGCCAAGCTACTCTGAGACCCTTGTGGCCCTGTGACAGATGTTTTTTATGACATTTTGTGCCATTTTTATTTAACAATAATATAATGAATATAATATGTTTAGAATTTTTTTGATGAAGCATTGCACTTCTTGATTCAAAAAAGTTCTTAAAGAGATTGATTTCTAGTTCGAAAAGAGACAAACCTTTCTTTATTCCATCATTAAGTGGATGGTTTTTTGAAGAATTATTTTTTAGTCTTTAAGTTAGTAGGCTATCTATAAACTGTTGTGTTCCATCAGCTTTCAGAAAGTGCTAGTTTAATGAAAGTGTTGGATTGCTCTTAAATATGGCAGAAAAAAATAAAATGTCAAATTGAAGGAATAAACTCTTAGAAATGAAATAATTATTTGCTAATATTTGACATATTATATATTTATATATAGGTGTGGTAGCTAGAGATCCAACATTTTTACCTTACATAAAACAAGCTTTAACAGAGAAAACTGTAGGACAATATTTTAGTCATATGTTTGATAATCCTGATGATAGATTTGTACAAAGGTAAGATTTTTATAAATAAAAAGTGAAAGCAAACCTTATTACATATAAGAAACAGTAACGATACAAAAACACAGACCTACCTCATGGCCAAAAAGCATATAGGGAGATTTTTTTTAAAATACCACAAACTCATGTATGACTTGAAATACAAGAATATGGTTGTTGGTGTTTTTATTCATAACAATGTACTGTATCATATAGATTTCTATGTGTTTATGGTCTAAATTTGTAAGTATTCTCTATGTATACTAGGCACTGATGCAATTATTTAATTCTGATGATGCTGTTACAAGTTGATGCTGTATTCAAATTGAAACACTTGTATGAAGTTGGTATGAAGCTAAACAGCTTAAATGATGATATATATAAAAAAAAGTCTTTCAATATCTGAACACATGGAGATAGATTTCTCTAACTATAGATTATTATACCCTCCCAAAACTCTGTCGACGGCTCAATTTCTCAGCACCTATTGTAGGGATTTGATTCAAACTTCACACATAGACGCAGTGTCAAGCAGAAATGTGCATTTCCCATTTGGTTTACGGTCCATTGATTTTTCGCTGAGTTATAAATGCTTAACCAATAAAAATGTCATGACAAACACCCATTGCGGGTATTCATCACATTCAGTGATAGGTCTAGTTTTATCCTTGTTTACTTAGTGGTATACTTTAATCACATATGTTAAGTGTATTTTATATATTTCAGATATGATGTACCTGGTATAAATGGTATTAACTTTGTTCTACATAATGTACTGGGTGGTGGTGGTATTGCTTCATTACGTAGTGATCCTCAGGTAGGTATACTACTACATCTTAGTTTTCTTTCTTTTTAATTGGGTTTAACGTTGTATTTAACACATATTTAGGTAATATATACGACGACCAGCTCTTCCTACTATAGACTTCCTGGACACTTTTCTATCACCAGTACTAACTTACCCTACCAAGAGGCCAACAACTCATGTATAGGGTATGACCTACCACATCTGGGCTCGAACCGATGATCTCCAGATTTGAAGTCAGACATGCTAACCACTACACCACGGCAGCTATCTTAGTTTTCTTTTATGCTTTACAGACAAAAGTGATTATACAATAGGAAAATATAGTAAAAATACAATGATGTTTTATCATAATTCAAATATCACCTTTATTACTTCCATTGACTTGAAAAGATGTTTTTGTAATGACTCAATGTTCAATTTGCATTTTTAAACTAATTCTGTGATGTACAACCAAAATAAAATTTTGACTAGACTTGAAATTGTTTGGGCCAATGAGACAAATTGATATTATTTTACTCTTACTAAAAAAGACCTGTTTTGTTAAATGCACTTCTTTTGAGCACCTGTCCAGTTTTGAAAAACAGAGTCAAAGCTGTATTGCATTAAGCAATTGTTAAAATAATTCATAAACTTGTACATTTTCGAGAATTATTGTCCTGTATACATAGGGTAGTAATTTTCCTAAGATTTATTTTTTTATAACTCAGTGTATTTTAATTTCTATATTTTACAGGGTAAAGCTTATGGACAAATGTTATTAGATTTTGAAATCAAAGATATGCCTGCATTAGAGGACATCAAGAAATAATTACACAGAATTGATTTATTATATTCTTATAATTATTACTATTTTCTATTTGATTATCTGTGATATATTATTCTAATTATGTTAACTTTACTATATGTGCTAAAATTAAATAGGAGAGTGTGACATCCTGTGAAAAAGGGAGTTTAGGGCTTACTCCTTCCTGCAGTTATTATGACATGATGAAAATGTTTAAGTATACAATAGACCTAATTTGGAACTCAAATTTGCAGGTTGTACAAACAAAGTTTGTGACTCCTTATTGCTGAAGAGCAAAAAATACAGATAAGTCCTATTGTTCTTTGTACACATATTTTCATTGTAACAGTGAAAGTTTGTTTGTACCGCAGGAGATACCCCAAATATTTGAATTCTGGATATAGCCTATTCATCTATTAAATTCTAGACATTTCATAATAATTTATTGTTGAATCAAACACTGGTGAATAGACTACATGTATATCCAGAATTCAAGTATTTTAGTTTTTTCCTGCAGTATGAACAAACGTTTACTGTTACAATGAAAAAATCTGACTAAGAAACAGGACTTAATCTGTGTTTTGTAGTTTTCAGCAATAACATCTAAAAACTGTGTACAGATGGAAACACCTATAAATTGGAGTTCAGAATTGGGTATATTGTTCGAAGATACCTCATTTTTATTTATTGCAACTGAAAATGCAAAATTTTTATATTTTTAAGAATTTGTATATGTATATGATATTAACAGTTATATTTTTTATTTTCTTCATATCTATTCATTACATTTGCTGAAATGTTTTGTCTCTGTTATTAAAACTGTTATATATGACATAATTCCATTAATTCATTTTCAAATAAATTGACATTAAGCCGGACATCCCTTTTCTAAAATTCATTATCTGTTCACCAATGAAAGGATTAGCTTATACTTGAACAGGCTAAGTGTCTTTAGACGCAAAAGGTATACTTTGTTTTACAAATTAGTCACTTGTCTACGGTCTCGTTATAGTAGCCTTTGCATAATGTCAATTTCAAAGGAAAGATAACAGTCCTGAGTCACTTTAGACACTTACATCTATAATTAGTTTTGGAACATGTTGGTTCATTTTGGTTCATTAACAAATCTACATTGTACTTGTTTTTATGACATCTATATACAATACAATACAATATTCTTTATTGCATTAAACAATAACAATGTTTATAGCAAACATACATGGGTAAACATATAATGAAAACATGGTATAAGACAGTGGTTACATGTGATTATTTTTTTTTTTTAATTCAACAGGAGCAATAGAGTTAAACATCATTGGAATATTAAATAATTTGTTTTCTGAGAATATTTGCATGATAAATATATTTTGATAAATTAAGTACTGTTTGTTTGGACTGATTTGCCATGAGGTTTGTAAATTTTTGAATTGTAGGGAATGTGTAATAATATCGTTTTAAATATTTATGTCTTAGGTGTGTGTATTTTGGACAAGTTAATATGAAGTGAAATTCGTTCTCTATGATATTATGACTACAATTTTTGCATATTCGTTCGGAGTGTTGTTGACGGAGATGTCTACCTTTTTCTATGGCTAAATTATGCGATGGTATACGTAGTTGACATAATGTTGTTCTATATTTTGTTGTAGTTACATAATTAAGGTATTTTTCTGTTTCAAATGAATGTTTAAATAAACAGTATGTATTGAGACGGTTTGAATTATTAATTCTATTGTACCAGTTTTGATAAAATGTGTCAAGAATTCGTTGTTTGATAACGTTATAGTCAATTAACATAGTAAATTGATTTTCCCACAGGTAAGATAACCCACAGAGATTTAAAACATTTTTAACTTTATAGGCCCAATTATTACCATTGTATAAACGTCTGTTGTCTGCATCTTCTCGTAATAAATTGTATGTTTTATATAAAAGTGAATGTTCAGGTTTTGTGAGCAGGTTTAACCAATATTTAATAATAAGTAGTTTTCGACTAATAGTCATGGGTGTACGCCCAAGTTCTCCGTATAGCGCATCTAGATTTGTGTTACGTTTAACACAAAGTATCTTTCGGCAAAATTTACTGTGTATTTTTTCTATGTCTGGACAATCATGAAATCCAAAGATCTCAGCTCCGTAGTTTAATGTTGGTGCAACTAGTGAGTCAAATAAATTCATTTTTTCAGTTATAGATAAATCTAATTGGTTATACACTGTAAATAATTTATGTAGTGAGAAAGATGCATGTTGCGAGATTTGTTGTTGTGTACGATTCCAATTACCATTTTTATATAAGTAAACTCCCAGGTATTTAAATGATTTTACAATTTCGATTTTATTATTGTAGATAAAAAAATCATAGTTAGTGTGTCGTCCATTTTCAAATATCATTATTTTGGTTTTACTTGTATTTAAACGTAAAGCCCAATTGTTACAGTAGTTTTCAATATCATTAAGGATTAATTGTAATGTTGTGGGGTCGTGTGAAAAAACAACTGCATCGTCTGCAAACAGGAGCATAAATATATGAATGTCTTCTATTTCGATTGTACCGTTGACATTATTATTTATGTTTTTTAATATATCGTTAAGAAAAAATAAGCATAATAGACTACTTAAGGGGTCTCCTTGTTTAACTCCTATATTTGATTTAATATAGTTTGAATTTTCATGATTGTACCGAACGTACGATGTTACGTTGTTGTATAAAGATTTTAAAGACTTGATGAATTTTGTACTGAGATTTCATCAATTAATTTTTGCCACAAGTATGATCTATTTATTGTATCAAACATTTTTTCCCAGTCAAGAAATGCTACATATAATTTTTGTTTATTTGATAAAGATCTTTGTATTAATGTATTTAAAATAAATATACAATCAATAGTTGATTTGTTCTTTTGAAAGCCATATTGATTGTCGATGATTTTATCATTAATGTTTGACCAATTCGTTAATCGGTTGGCAAGGAGTTTAGAATATATTTTTGATATAATATTATTCAATGTGATCCCCCTATAGCACGAAGAATCACTGGAGTTGCCTCCCTTAAATATTGGTATAATGATACCAGTTTCCCACCCTTTTGGGAAAACGCCATCATTTAATACTTTATTGTATAACTTAATCAAGAAAGGTGAAATTATATCGAAAGACTGTTTGAAGACTTCGGATATTAAGTTGTCTGAGCCCGGACTTTTTGAATTAGACTGTGAAAATACAGCTGTTTTGACTTCTGTATATGTGAAGTCTGAGTCTAGGTATGTATCAGTAGTACTATCAGCTTCAGGATTGTTCTGTGTTTCAGAAATATCAGGTGATGTACCGTAAAGATTATTGAAATGAACGTACATGTCATTTACACTTAGATCGTCCGAGTTGGCTGAAATTTGTTTATATTGGGCTTTTATTGTTTTCCAAAAGGATTTTGAATTACTTTTTGCAAGATTCGATATGCGAATGCCTTCTTGTTTATTAAAATTGGTTTTGTGTTTTCGTTTTATTTTAGTGTATATTCGTTTTTTAATTAAAAAATCGACTCTGTTTTCTGGTTCATTATTTCGAATGAATTTATTTCGAGCTAAGTTGAATTGCTTCCTTGCTTCGTAGCATTCTTTATTAAACCATTTCTTTTTATCAACATGATGTTTTTTTCTATAGTTTATTCGATTAGTACGATTTTTACCAAATGTGTTAAAAGTGTTGTTTTGCATAAAGTTAGTGAATGATTCGACGGTTACGTCAATACTACAATTGTCGATATTATCAGAGAGCTGCCGTAGCGTGTCGCTATTAGTCAATATATTTTGTTTAAATAGATCGACCATCGAGTCATCCCATTTTATATGTTGTGTATCGGACGGTTGTTGGTCACGTGCTATATTAGGCGGGCTTTTTCGCGCTAAAGATAAAACTAATGCACAATGGTCTGAGTGTTCATTTGGAGATAATATCTCAAAGTGTTGAACGAACCTAAAGACTTCATGTTTTAATAATACATAGTCGATAACGCTTGCACCGTTTCTATTATAGAAAGTGTATTCGCCTATGTTTTTGTCGCCATGTAAGCGGCCGTTACCTATGAGTAAATTTGCGCTCTTACACATTTGTAGTAAGCGGTTACCATAATTGTCGATCACGTGATCTTTATTTACTCTCGGTTCAATGTAAATATTATTATTTGATCCAACCACGTGTTGGTCTAAATAATTGTCATATATAATATAATCAGGATGATTGGAAGTCCTACTATTAAAATCGCCTAAAATGAAAACTTTACCTAGTGATTGATATTTTTCGATGTTTGATTCTATTGTTTCGAATAGATCGATTTCATTTTGATTGATTACGTTAGAATTACATGGTGTGATATAAGTATTACATAAATAAACATCATTGTCAAAATCAAACAAGGATTTACAAAGTTTTATCCATACAATGCCACATTGTTGTTTGTCAATAACAGTTATTTTGTTTTTTAAGCACTGTTTATAATAAATAGAAATACCTCCACTATAGCGACCTTTTGTGGTATTATATGATTTGTTGCCGTATAAATGATTAGAACAATAACCTTCGATTTCTAAATTGTAACAAGTTTTTGATGAGATCCAAGTTTCTGATAGAAATATAATGTCATTAGAACAGATGATGTTTAAAAAATCTATGTCATTAATTTTTCGAACAAGTCCATGAATATTCCATGATACTATATGTAGATGCTCCGGTTGACATCCCTATGTAGAGTTGGTTGATGGCGGTTGATATGGTCTTCCATTCACAAATAATTGATTTTTTATGAATTTGACATTATGTCCATTTCGTTTTTCCTGCATCATTGTTGGGTAAAGCTCTTTACGTGAATCACGCCATTGTTTTGGTAGTTGTATCCCGACACCTAGCTTGTTGTGTTTTAGATGGTCTTTGATGTCGTCTTGATATGACGCTGAGCGTACCATTTCTCTTTCGTGATAGTAATGGAATTTTGCTACAATAGGTCTGGGAGATTTTGATTTGTCATTCCCAAGTCGGTGTACCCGATCGAATGTCATGTTAGATGCATCGATTTTTAAGTTGGCATTTATAAACTGTTTGATTAGTTCCTCACAGTTTTCAGTGGCTGATGGCGACTCTCGTACACCATAGAAGATTAAGTTTTCCCTCATTGACCTGAACTCTAAATCCGAGATCTTATCATCCATACTCGTTTTGTCATTTTCTAGACTTTTGATAGTCCCTTTTAATTGGTTGCATGTTTTCTCCAATGATTTGACAGTTTCATTTGCTTTTTGTATATCTGTTGTTTGTTTCTCATATTTATTGCTGATGAATGTACTTGATTTTTCAACTTCGATGACTCTTTGATCAATAGATTTTACTTTTGTCTCTAATTCACCAATTTTTGAACTTATTGAATTAACAGTTTTTTCAATGGTTTCTATTTTAGCTACGGAAGACTTAATTGTTTTTATGTCTTCTATTAAACTTGCTGCCCATTGTGGTGGCTGGTTGCTTGGTGATAACATGGCTTGGCTTGGTAAGCCTGCTGTGAACTGAGGCGTATATGGCGTTGATGGAGTAAATTGAGTGTTGAATTGTTGAGGAAAATTCATTGCCATTGTATTCAAGTCAAAAGTAAAGTATTCTGGAGATGAAGGATGAAAACGTTTATTATCGTTACTCACTTTGTTATCGTTTATGTTCGTGTCCGATTGTTTACTATCCTGTGTTGTCGATACACTTGAAGAACCGGTATTTGATGTCTCGGTTGTATCGTGTGTAGGTTCCGATAATAATGGCGATATATTTTTCCGCTTGCCACGTTTACACTTTGGTTTAAAGTACGCTATCTCCTTTTTACACTGATTTTTCTTTGGTGGCATGAAGCTTAATTAATCCAATTAACATTTAAATAGAATTTCATCTCATTATAATTTCCAAATAAGTGTTTTATTTCAATTTAATTTAAGTTTATTCCAACAGTGAAAAACACGACTGTCTACCAAGTTATACCACGTGATTACTATGATAATAATATGTGATTATTACAAAAATAAAGAAATTATAAATAATAAATGTTGATTTTTTTGTTTAATGACCAAGCTATGCACAGAATTTCAAATCTAGTGTCTTTAAGGGTTGCTAGTGCTAAGCCCACAATGGCTGGTTATACCCTTGCATAAATCTTGATATTAATGTGGATTGTCTTCCATTGATAAGGTAAATGGAGAAGTTGCCAGCCTTGTTGAGGGTTCTGCCTTCTGGTTATAAACAAAGGTACAGGAAATCTAGCTAGAAATCAAGGTAAGCTGGCCATCATAAAAGCGACCATTATTTTTGACAGTGTCAAACTTGACAAATAAAATTGTATGATGACTACATATATTTGCCAGTAAAATCTACTTTCAATAATGGGGATTAGGATTAGTGGATGGTTACTGCAAGAAATTTTCTTCAGATAAAAAATATGTTGACTTCTATTTCAAAGGCCCTGGGTTCAATTCCCTGGCAATACCTGCAGTGCATATCTTCGTGAAATATGGCCATGAAATATTTTATACCATTCTTGAAGCTATTGATTTAGTCAAGAAGTAAAATATGGATTAAGACCATCTTATTTTTGTAAAATCATACGATTATTTGACGGTTTTAAGTTCTACATGTTCAGTTTGATAAGAAAGAGGTTCCTAAAATCATAATATAAGAACACAATAAGTGCATTGGCTGCGAAAAACGAAACAATAGTTTTATCGTAACAGGCGATTCCATTTGTTCAGACACACTGTTTGTGAAACTTCCAAATGTCCTCGACACAACACTATGTTTTTGTGAATATATGTCAAAATTTAAAGATGTATGAAAAAGTCAACTTTAATCTTGGATTTAAGTAAGACGACATAGGTGGATCCAGCGGGGGTCAGGGAGGTCCGGACCACAATGAACTCTGGATACGAAAATGTGTGTCAACCTGTTTCAGGGTCACTTAGCACAAATTATACGTTTCCACAACAAACAATTAATTATGAAATAAAACATATAATATACAGCAAATTAGGCATCAATCAATCCTGAAATATTAAAAAATGTAAACTACATCCATCACTGGCGTTGATACACCAGCATCTAGCCTTGACCTGTCGCTTCAGAATCATATTAATGTCCAATTTTCATATCTTGGCCTTCAAACCATTGGCGACGGGCACGATCCCGGGTATAAATAGTGCGACTCTGAACCATGCCGGCCGCCCATGTTTCAAACTGGTAACAAATAACTGTACTATATTATAATTTATATACATGTATTCCGAATATAACGACATACGGCGTCGCTTATTTTGACGAGTCTATAGTCACGTAATCTGCAACAAAAATCAATGAGGTAAACCAAATATGTTTTTCGACGATATCTCTGTTCAGACAAAGAATTGAATGGCACCATATAGTGCATAAACATCGTTGGCTTTTCTTTCCTCCAAAACGATAGCAATACCACTGGACTGTGACATCACAAATGCTACGGTCTCAAGAAGGAAACGGACACAAAGATATTTGAATTTTTATAAAAATAAAGTCACTGACAGTTATTTAAAATCAAAAATACACCCCTCCCGTACCCACCCCAATTTGGGTCTGCCAGCCCCCCCAGGCAGCTCTACTCTGTATCCGCCCCTGGCCACATGCTCAACGACCCACAGCCTTATTAACGAGTGTTAAGTCGGAATGGTTTCTACTTCCCAAATACTTTTCAAACAGTTTTCGATTTTCACAAGGGAATGTCTGCTAAATTTTAAACACTACTCGTTCCGTTCGGTTTGACGACTTTCCATTATTAGCAGATTTTCCGAGCTCGATATTTAGCAGAGCTTGGAAGACTCACATGACATTCGCTAAACAATCATAACATTCGGAGCATCCTCGATTTTCTTCGCATGCAATCAAGGCTACAACTACTTGTAAATGAACGAAAATGCCGAGAAGTCCACCCATGATCAAGTTTAAAACTGTATACAGAAAGAGCGTATTCTCAAGCATGCACTCAATGACCCAGCAAACTGATTCAGGGTCTATAGTCACGTGCTCTACAACAACAACCACTGACGTAACCACAATTTTTTTCGCCATTAATTAACGCATAAGATTACTACTTCTTAAGTCCGTCCGAAATTTCCCCCATTAGCCCTATGATTCTATAAGTTGTGATAGTTTGCTCTTTATAGCCTGCACAAAAATGAATCAAAATGTTATATTCAAATATATTTTGTGCAGAGGATTACACTTACGATAAACAGGGCGATGTGGATATTTTTGGAAGATAAAAAGCAGGCCTAACATTTGTTTCAGCGCTATATTTTTTTTAATTTTTACCTGGCTGAGTTCAGTTACCGCGAACGTTACAGAACGTTACTTAACGATACATTCGGAACTCCTCGGCCATATACTTGTTTACTTCAACACCGGTTGTTTCAAAATAGCGTCTAAATATGTCCGAGATTAATCGCAGTGAATGGCCGAGGAGTTCCGAAGACGAAAATAAATGTGTGTTTACCTTAAGAAGACCACGTGAATATATACCCTGTTATCTGTTAACATGTAATGATGGGATATGATATTTGTATTAAAATGTTAACCTACTAATTTAGTACAGTAAAGCAAACCAATGATAAATAAATTTTCAGTACCATATTGACTATAACAAATTGTAGCTCCATGGTAGAGTGTCGGTCTTCAATAGAATAGTTCAAATATTCAAATCTCATAAAGTTAATAAAGCAATGATTGCCTGATTTTGGTACTATGAGACTCAAATAAACTTTCGTAATTTCTGTTGGCAGTTTTATTACATGGGGTTTCCCCATGTTTAGTAGTGGACTGTGGCAAATCCACATCAAAATTTGTGGCGGACGATTACATTCGGTTGTGCGCGCGCAAATAAAGGGATAATTACCACTGCAATTATAATAGTCCGCATTACGCGTTAACAAGCAGACGATAAGAAGCACGTGTATATCTTACCTAGTTTATGTAAGGCAAAGGTCCCTTGTATCGCTGGCCCGCTTCCATGAGTTGTATACAGCCATATACGCTACCAAAACCCCATGTCTGACAGCGCTATCGGCGCTTTGATTATTAGTTTCTATGATGAGTTCTCTTACAGAGTAATACATGTGACATAATTATTTCAATAGTAGAATCTTCTTTATCATTGTAGTACACTTGTTTGTATTGTATTGTTGAGAATAACACTTCCTACTTTGTTAATGTTCTAGCGACAGTTCAGTGTTGAATCATTGATATTAAAGGCAGTACATACTAAATTTGTTATTTTTTAAAGAAAAGTCTGATTAAAACTATGTACGAGTCTTTCATTTATCATGCACTTAGTATTATACAATATACTTAATATACTCAGCATTTGCTTTCATTGTTATTTCGGTATCTTAATTTTTTTCTGATTATATCTTATGTCAATATTACAAAACTATGAAATAAAATGAAATAAAAAATACGGCCTGCAATAGATTTGAACCAATGCAAAATAAATGTATTCCTTGTAAATTCGTCACAGTCGACTCTACCACTTGAGCTATTTCTATATTCATTACAGAGGGTGGACAATAACATTATAAGAATATAAACCTATAATTTGACCTCTATATTTTCAACAATAACCAAATAAAAAATATGTATCTACAGTGCTTCTTTATGTTATTTATTATTTACATCAATTATGTGTGATTTCGAAGAGGAGGAACGAATAATCTTGGAGATTGCTATACAAGTAACTCCGTTCACATACCAACCAAGTCACGTGCAGTCTAATCGCCTGTTTGATTGGTCGGACAGACTTGTAAATTTTAAACGGAAATGATGGACCGCCATTTTCAACTGGCAAAATGGAATAACATTTTTTTTCATAGCTTGTCGTGGAATTTATACAATAAAACAATAAAAAGGTCAGTTGGTTTGTTAAACAATTCGTTTTTCCTTGAACCGTCGTGAGACTAAACCTTCGTTGTTATATATTGATGAATGCAGTAGAGAAAATACTCTGAGCAGACTTATGGAATTATGCGCAACAAGAATAAACTTTGGCCTATTTTGGGTATTTTTGGAGTGAGAGGGCAAGTCGCTTGAGGTGCACTTTAAGTTTATACAGATTTTTTTCATAATTTTGTTTCAAGATTAGGGCTACGGGAGTTTAGTCAAAATATGAACCATGTGACATGTCTATATTTCTTATTTATTCAAGATGATTGTTTTTCAAGTCGGTTTCGCAATTGAATCTCCATTACACACCAAGTTTGTTTACTTATTATTGTCGAAAAACGTGAAACACAGACAAAATCCCACTGATCCTTGTACAGCGTTGTGATGGTAATATACTTATGTGTAAGCTGTGTAGAAATGAATTGGAATTTAAATACAAATATTGGAGTTAAAATGTGTTAACTGTAAACATCATTTTCTCAAAGGGCGTGAGTCAACTCATCAAAAATGTTGTATGTAAACATTCTATAGATAGTTTAGGATGACATAGTACATATAGTTCGAACAAAAAAACAAAGCACTGTTTATGATAACAATGCAATGAACTAACCCAAAACGAGGGATGCCCAGGATGACTTTAAAATAAACAATTGTGATATGTTTTACTTGTAAGCGTTCTACCATAACAAAAATGATTTACCAAGTAGTGGAGGTCTATCAACCGCGCTAATTTTGTTGAAATGAATTACACAAATTTTATTTTTATTACTGCCTACCCCAGAAATGAATTGTCTCATTTTTAATGTTTACCAAAACACGTTTTGTTTTTTGTACGCACTATAGTGTCCCAAGTTATCCTGAATGACCTATCAAAAGACGGACTGAAATTGTTCTTCTCAACTGTCAAAACATTAATAATTTCAGTACCCTCGTGACGGATTCAATCGTATAATTTTCAATTTTTTGTAAATATACTTATGGACAAATGTATGAGTGTGCAATAACAAACAAAAAAGATATTATTATTTTTGTAGACCGGACAAGACTTTTGTCCATTAGTATATTTATTAGTCTAGCATTTAAAGCGTGTAGAATTTGTAAAAAAACGTCTATGTGATAGACACAGATGATCGAGTCAAAATAATGAAATAGAATTTTCGCTGTGTAAAGAATGATACTTGAGACAATTAAAAATTGTGTGCAGTGAAGTTGATTTTCACTCTATTGTTTGTATTATTTGTCTTGTCTGTTTTAGTGTGTAGTAAATTATTTTTATTTGTTTTGTCTCAATTTGGGAGCATTAAAATGATTGGTATCAGTAAAGGAATATCATTAGATGTAGATGTAGTTTTATACTCTTTAAGAAAATATATATCTTTAAACCTAAATTACATGTATAATGCAAACATCTTACAATGTATATTGCAGAGTTCTCATCACATTTCAAGATGAGTTTGATTACAAAATAGTCTCCATGGCAACAGTGAAAGTTGCTGTGAAATTTGTGGAACAATTATGATCACAAAAATCTTTGGCTTTTGGCTTGTATGGTAAGTCGATAATTTTACTGTTTTTTATCCCCAAAATTCTTGTACCCACTTAATTGCTGGCCCGGTCATATATTGACGTACATGTGTTAGATTCCTTCTGTAATTTAGTGCCTATTACTGAACACCTTGAAATATAATTCTGGCTAGATAAAACTTGTCATAATTAATTAAGAACTCCTAATCATCGTTGCTAAAAGAATAAAAATTGACAATTTTGTTATACATTGTATATTGATAGTTTCTATTTAGCTAGCAGAGACGGCTTGAAGTAATAGAAGCAAAAAAATCAAACAGCTGTATTTTATAATCTTTAATTTCATGCTAATGCACGATATCTGACTTTATTGTTATTATCCAAAGTAATTTCCTGGGCAGGGGAATATTTTACAGTGATTCTTTGCTGCTGATATATAAGATCATCGGAAATAAACCACCCTCACAGGTATCCACTCTCACTTGGATGGAAGTTCATGTTAAAGAAAATCCGCAGTGTCTTTGTTGGGTTCGGACCTTGAACTTCTCGACCCCTAGGTGCCTCCAACAACTGGACTAATGTTGCTATAAATTAATTAAGAATAACGGTCTTTGGATAGCCTGTCCTTCACTGTCCTCTTTGTCTAATATGACCCTTAATCATAATAGATAATATGACTTTATTACCCGTCGACTGTTTAACAAGGGGGATAATCCAATTATATTATTTTAGTTATATGTGTAGCGTTCGTCTCCCTTTATTCTTTCAAATTGGACGTCATGTTTGACAGCAATATTATTTTAGTTACATGCAATGTGTTGTTTTTGCATTGATTAAAGTTAAGATAAAAAGTTATCACTTCTTTGTAATTTTTCTAGGTATACAATGATATTATGAGTGAAGATTGTACCTTATATGGTTATAAGAGGTTTAAAATGGTTGTTAGCAAATGAATTTATAAAAAATACCAACTTATATGGCCACCAATAAGAAGCTAAGTATCACTGTTTACAATATATTTACAAATAACTATTTGATAAATATTTCTATTTCATTTTGAAGCAAGTAATCAGCGCCATTGACCTGATCGGTTTTGAAATAATTAGGATAAATAGTGACTGTATGAAATGGAAGTAAATTATAATATGGGTTATTGGTTGGATAAAAACCAATTTATTTAACAACCAACTTTATGTCACATTAATGTATGATGCGACACTTGTACTTGAAGTCTTCAAGTTACCTTATATTGTTGTTAGAATAGTTCACCAAATTAATATGCTATTATTCTGTGATATTTTTGCTGTATTTGCTTCATTTGTCACAAAAACACTGTATCCTTTTCTCGACTGTTAACTAGGACGTCTAGTCTGCTTTGTTACCAACATTAAGGCCAAAAAAACTATGTTCGTTGTTATAATTGCTTTCACATGGTAACTTATCGAGATATTGAATGGCCACAAAACACCATAAGTTATACCTATTATAACTACATTTGTATTTCTGTTTTGCTAAAATAACACACTCACATATACAAAAATAATAACTGAAATCAAATCTTCACAACTGATGTCATTATTTCTATCTTTGTCACTTTATGACACAATTACACAATGTATTTTCTAACTCGCATTAGACACAAATGTCTTTTTTCTATATCGCTGTTTTTTCTGCCCTCTTACGAGAGGGCCCGAAGCGATATTTCTGTTGTTATAATCTTTCTTCCTTGTTGATTGAAAAACATAAACAATAAATGAGTATTACTTATTTCAAACACTTTGCATAATTAATTTCTTTGACACACAAACTCTCGAAATGAGATATTTCATTTTCAAAATAAAAACAGCACATCTTTCTTTCTGTGTCATTGTAATACCCACTAGGTAAAAACAAAAGATAAACCCAAAACCATAAAATGTATTTATTTCTATCTTTGCCGCTGTATGACACACAAACTCACCAAAATAAGATATCTTATTCCCACAAAACAGCACATCTTGGTTTCTTTCTTTTTGTGTCATTTTTCCCACAGGCACACTTGGTAAGTATTTATGAAAGCCCCTAAACGTTTTGTTTTTGTTTCTATCTTTGTCGCTGTATGACACACAAACTCACGAAATAAGATATTATATTCCCACAAAACAGCACATTTATTGTTTTCCTTCTTTTGTGTCATTGTATGATTTAAAGACCCACTAGGTAACCATTGAACCATAAAATGTTCTTTGTTTCTATCTTTGTCGCTGTATGACACACAATCTCACAAAATGGGATATACCACAAAACAGCACTTCTATTCTTTAATTTCTGTCTTTGTCATTGTTTCACCCACTAGGTAAGTATTTAAGGAAACCCTAAAACGATAAAATGTTTTTGTTTCTATCTTTGTCGCTGTATGACACACAAATACGTAAAAATTGTTCAACAAAACTGTTGATATCATTTCTATCTTTGTCACTGTATGACCTTTATAAAGCATAGGTATTTTTTATACATGCCATTCTTTTTTTTTCGTCTTTTAATTTAAGATTTATTCTAGTACAAAGACATCATACACTTTGGTACATACATTTACTACCTGTCTAACTGCAATACTAATATGCTAGATTAATAATACTCGACTCAAAACAACTAAACTAAAATAGTTTTATTCTTTGTCGTTGTATGACTACAATGCCCTCTATAAACAATACTGGTTGGCCACAAACACAAAAAATGGTGTTTAAATTTCTTTCCTTGTCTCTATCTGTGATACACAAACGTGCTCATTAAATTCTATCCCATACGACAATTGGTCAGATGAAAGAAAATGGCCACCATACAGAGGATAAAAGGATTAAGATTACGATATATATCGTATGTTTAACGTTTTGTTTAATCTATGTCACTCAATGAAAGGATCCTAGTTGCTAAGTTGACATTACCTCTTTGTCGGAGATGAAACTTGATAAGATGACAAAAAGAAATACAAAATTAAAGTATGGTTGCATCAGAAGAATTACTATATATCAATATTCTGTTGGAAAATACTTAAAAACACTTGGCACCAAAAATAATAACGATAGTAAACTGTAGTCTGAGCACTTTTTCAATATTCATAAGGTAACTTAAGAAATCCCTCGTGTACAATATATCTGTACTAAAGGGTAAGGTCAAGATGTTTGTTTTTTAGGGTGGATGGTTTTGTAAGTGATTGACATTGCACGGACTTGTTGACTCATTGCGCCAGGAAAGCACCTGTCATTGTTCTGGTCATCTAATGATTATTGTTTATATGTATGTGCTCAGTCCTACTTATGCCGTATAAGTAGGCTTAATGCATTAAGTTTTACGTTTGGTTATTAATAAGAAGTTTCAAAATTAAATATAACAAAATTCAGTAAGGTTAAGGTACTGGTACTGGTATAGGGTGCCACAAAGTACCTCCCACACCAAGATGGATGTGGGCGAGCACATCTTTGAATAATTTTCTGCCGGTGGTCAGTAGGTCTTATATTTCTTTGTTGCTCCTAACCGAGTAATCGGGAGGTATATTTTTCGCCGGTCAGCGATGACAAAGACATTACTGGTTATTGAGATCCAATTGGTTGGCTTGTCTGGTTAATCACTTACAAGGTTATCACTATCACCATATATGTAAACAAACAGCATTGAAAATGATAACTTCATTAATTGTCAAAACACAAATAGAACATTGAGTGTTCTATTAGGTTAAAGTACCATTACATAATGTAAGAACTATATCTCCTGTATCCTTAACTGGCCAGGAAGATAGAACTATCCTAACTTCATCAAGCACTGACAATAGTGTGCCACTGGTTATAACTGTCATATATTTACGAGATCCTCATTAGATTATTAAAGTATATTACTGTACGGTTAAATAAACAATGTCACATCACGAAATTAAGTATATCTAGACAAATAATGCGTTGTCCATGATTATTATATGAAGATATTGATTGCTAGTTTCTGAGAAATAAAGTTATCTCCATTAGTTATCATACAAAGTAGACATATAGTCTACTGGATGTACAATGTATACTGAAAGTCTGACATTTGTATGCGCATCTTACAAAAGGTAAAGTACTTACTAAAGGTATCCTTAGTTGTGTTGACTTCTATCTAACTCTTTCTTTTTCATATCAGCCTCTCTGTTCAATGCAGTTGGCAAAAGTTTAGAAAACTGGTATCTACAACTTCTCTACTCCATTCATTATGTTTTCTTCGTTTGTATCAGGAAACTGATGGTAATGCCCAAACATTTGGCTATTCTATACCAGTATATTGCATTAAACATACTCTATGCATTAAACATACTCTATTCATTAAACATACTCTATTCATTAAACATATTCTATGCATTAAACATACTATATGCATTACACATTCTCTATTCATTAAACACACGCTATTCATTGAACATTTCTATTCATTAAACATACTCTATTCATTATACATATTTATTCATTAAACATTCTCTATCCATTAGACATACTCTATTCATTAAACATACTCTTTTAATTAAACATTTTCTATTCATTAAACATTCTCTATCCATTAAACATACTCTATTCATTAAACACACTCTATTCATTAAACATACTCTATTCATTAAACATTCTCTATTCATTAAACATACTCTATTCATTAAACATTCTCTATCCATTAAACATACTCTATTCATTAAACATACTCTATCCATTAAACATGTTCTATTCATTAAATATAATCTATTCATTAAACATACTCTTATTAAACATTCTCTATCCATTAAACATACTCTATGCATTAAACATTATCTATTCATTAAACACACCCTATTCATTGAACATTTCTATTCATTAAAAATATTCTATTCATTAAACATATTCTATTCATTAAACATTTTCTATCTTAGATATAGTATGTTTAATGCATAGAGTATGTTTAATAGATTCTATTAAACATACTACATGTATATGCATTAAACATACTCTATGACAGTCATATTTATTTATTTAATTAATTTTTATTTGACATAAAATGTCTTATTATTAGTCATGTTTATACATTTGTATATGATGTAATTTATTACTTGTTTGTATATATGTACATAATTATGTTCTATGACCAAAAGCACTGTTCTGTGCTGATGTCTTTGAATAAAGTGTGTAAAGTGTATGCATTAAACACACTCTATTCATTAAACGTAATCTATTCTAGAAACTTTAACAACAAATATATATATTTTAATTGCATGTGTGCTTTGAGAACATTTATTTTACTATTTCCCACTGAAAATACTCGGTATACATTTAAAACAAATGAAACCTTTGTATGAACTAAAGTTTGCTTAAAACAGAATCTTCAAATAAAATATACTCACGCATGAAACATACTCAAATTGAGTCGTTCGTTACATAAAACATATTTTACTCGATACAAACTTAGTCTTTACCTAAAACATAATCTTTCCACGATACAGCTATTTTACATATTATTTATCTTTTATATAAAACAGTATCATTTTAAAACGAAGCATTGTTTTTTCCGCATAAAATATATTTTCTACAACAATCTAATTAACCTACCCTAGTCTATCAAAGGACAAATGACTAAGAATTCATATTTTCCAATCTCAGTATTAGAACAAGTAAGTGTTTTATAATTTACGTTGTTGAGTTTATGTTAAAGGTTTATTTTACTATAATTTTATAAGAATATCAAGAGAGACGACTCTTATTGAATAACACATGAAATCAAACCAAATGTGAGACTTTCTAAAGCAGCACGAGGTGTTCCAATTATAGTACTTAAAATGAACATTTCTAAATTATAAACTGTTGGTACAGTTGTATTCATGTTTAAATCTAGCTACCTGGGTTTAATTCCCGGTAGACTGTATGTAATTCTCTTCCATGAAAATCCAACAAAGTTGTAGGGATAAGTTGTGGACACCTCGTGAGAGGGGCGGGTACTGGTATTAGATAAATGTCCAGGAAAGCTGGTTACATTAAACGATCGCTTTACATAACCTATTAAAGTGTTGATAAATGACATAACACAAGTTAAGACTTTTTTCTTCAAGTTGCGTCATCTATAAATACTGAACTACTATGTAAAAGATTGTAATTGTACACATTTTTGTGTTAGTATATTAAATAAAAACTTTGGTTTTTGTCGTTTAATTTTTCACAGGAACATTTCAGCTCTGAAATATACCTGTTATTGGTTTAAAAAAAATACAGACTGTAATTCTTGTTGGTTTGCATATTGATATGCTGAGAAAATAACAAGTACCTAAAGGTAAGTTATATCAATTTCATAGTCCGTTTTGTCTCAACTGACAAAACATGGACTAAATGTTATTGCCAGTATAGCTCGCTTTTGATAATTTTAGACATTGTTTACGTATTTTGGACTTACGTATTGTTCAAGATACGGAGGTCAGTGGGTCAATTTATTTGAATATGATATTCTCTGGCGGCGGTTTCTTTTTGGCGGTTTGGCAGTCCAGATATGTCGTTAGTAGAAATACTTAATATAGTTAATTAGCTTATGTACATTATTAGATCTCATGTTATGGCATAAAAATAAATGCCAATTTCAATCGATCTAAAACTGTGTTGTGTTGTGTTATACCTCATCCCATAATCCGTTCAATCCAGTCTATTTGGACAATTCATAAAATTAACAACACTTGATAATAAATACGTAAATTTCCCAGGCTGTAGAGACGACGTACCTATAAAATAGAGGTTTATTTTTCACTGATTCAAATCCCAATAATTGCGCATTTCTAATTTTAATTTACAGCTTTGTAACTGAGTTGTTGCACATAAATTGATGATAAAAGCGATATATAACTAGATTTGATATATTCTTTATACACGAATATCCATACTCATGTTTCAATGCAAATGTACTTAGTGTACTTGAAATGTGTAGAGTGAAAATTAGGAATGGTTCTCGTCGTTATGACGCTTGAATACGAGGAAAATTGAAAACTTTTTTTGTATTTCATTTATTTGAATATTACTAATTTAAAATAAACATTTGCATGTTGACACAATCACTCTTAAAACTCGAAATTAAAAAGATATCACATTGGGTCCAAAAGATTCTTTACAGATCTTTTCTCGCATATTTTCTCTGAAAACTTAAGCTTTTGTAGATAATGTAAAAAGTATACAATAAAAGTTGTTTTTCATGAAAAACTACATTTTGACTAAAAGGAGATAATAAGAAAGAACAAAATTGAGGTTTAATGTCAAAAATGTATTTTAGTTGTGAACTAACAATAACATGTGAAGTGTATTTAAGTACATACTCTAATAACAAAATTTAACATGTGAAATAATAGTGTTGGACCCCAGTGTAAGCTTACTGAGATTTGAACCTACAAACTCCACTATTGAAGTACGCCACCGTAACCAATGCGCTATTGTATAAGTTGATGGAGACGGTCATTGTAAATTAATTTTTCATTTATTTGTACTGATAATAAATATTACCATATACATAGATTTGCACAATGTGAAAATTGTATTTTGTCTCAGGTTATCCTAAACGAGTCACATTAGTATTATCACCGGTCACAACGAAAATGAAAACAATCAAAAACCTGGTAGTATCATAATGGCCGATATAGTGACCATACTGTGCATCATCAGTTACAAATATATTATTACAAAAAAATGGGTTTGTTAAGTATGTTGAAATTCATGATTGTGAATTAGTAAAGCATTTATGTTTAGCTCATGACTTTTTACATGCCCATTTTTGTAATAGTATAGTAGACTTCATTTACAACAAATATCATAATCACAATTGCTGTTATATATTTTTGTTTTAACACACATTAAAATGTGTTTTAAAACTTATGACAAGATTGTGATGCTTATAAAGACGTAGTTGATGTAATGGTGGATTTATAGTCGTTGTTGTCGTCGTCATCGTTGTTGTTGTTGTTGTTGATGTGATGGTGGATTTATAGTCGTTGTTATCGTCGTCATCGTTGTTGTTGTTGACGATGTGATGGTGGATTTATAGTCGTTGTTATCGTCGTCATCGTTGTTGTTGATGATGAGTTTGATATTGATGGTGGTGATGATGATGATGATGATGATTACGATGATTATGGTGGTGATGATGATGACGAAACTATGGCAGCGACAATGATGATGATGATGAAAAAACTTTTTTATAGTCTGATACTGTGAAAAGTTTAGAACAATGACAATCAGATATCAGTATTTTTTTTAGTTTTCTGTGGCCACAGCATAGTTGAGTATAAATGGAATTCTACCTTAAATTGATGTTAGTGAGCAGTAGAATTGAATAATTAGACAAGATCGGGGTAACTTATGTCACAGTCATCTGTGCATTTGATAGATTAATTAGTCAAAATATCCTATCAATGTTAATGTTTCTTGTTTGTATCGTTTCAGAATGTTTGGGACAGAAGTACTGATCAAACAATTTTCAACTACATGTATTATTATCTAAAGTGTTTTCAGGAAGAATCAACACTTTGAGTTCTACGTAAATGTTATTATTTGGCCTGCCTTTTCTAACAAGTCGTCTCGGACATTTTGTCCTTGAGATGTTTGTTGTCCAAGTAAAAAGACGAACTTGTTTTGTTGTTTTATTACTTCAATGCTTTTCACAAAAAAATATAGTTCTGTTTTATTAACCTGTCACAACTTAAATAATTTCAGGTCACTGAATCTGTTGTTTTAACTCTTCGAACTTGTTATTTTCCCGATACTCAAATCGCCGCATATATATTTTAATCATCAAATATTAATATGGTTCGTTGACTCAATATTTAAAAAGAAAATAAATAATAACACATTCAGTAACCGTTTTATTATTCAAGTTGTAACTGTTTAATAAAACAGAACTATAACAATGGTGTCTATTTTGTTGATGTTGTTATATATAATGATAACGACGGTTATAATTCGTTGTTGCTGTATATATATTGATGATGACGGTATTGATCCGTTGTTGCTGTTATACATACTGATGACGGTTATGATTTGTTTCGTTGTTGCTGTTATATATAATGATGATGAAGGTTTGTTTCGTTGTTGCTGTAATTAATAATGATGATGACGGTTTTGATCCGTTATTGCTGTTACATATAATTATGATGACGGTTTTGAATCGTTGTTGCTGTTATGTATAATGATGATGACGATTTGTTTCGTTGTTGCTGTTATATATAATGATGACGACGGTTTTGATTTGTTGCTGCTGTTATGTATAATGATGATGAGGGTGTTAATTCGTTGTTGCTGTTATATATAATGATGATGACGGTTTAAATTTGTTGTTGCTGTTATGTATAATAATGATGACGGTTTTGATTCGTTGTTGCTGTTATATATAATGATGATGACGGTTTAAATTTGTTGTTGCTGTTATGTATAATGATTATGAGGGTTTTAATTCGTTGTTGCTGTTATGTATAATGATGATGAGGGTTTTAATTCGTTGTTGCTGTTATGTATAATGATGATGAGGGTTTTAATTCGTTGTTGCTGTTATGTATAATGATTATGAGGGTTTTAATTCGTTGTTGCTGTTATATATAATAATGATGACGGTTTTAATTCGTTGATGTTATATACAATGGTGATGACGGTTTGTTTTGTTGTTGCTGTTATATATAATGATGATGACGGTTTAAATTTGTTGTTGCTGTTATGTATAATGATGATGACGGTTTTGATTCGTTGTTGCTGTTATATATAATGATGACGGTTTTAATTCGTTGTTGCTGTTATATATAATGATGATGTCGGTTTTCATTTGTTGTTGCTGTTATGTATAATGATGATGAGGGTTTTAATTCGTTGTTGCTGTTATGTACAATGATGATGAGGGTTTTAATTCGTTGTTGCTGTTATATATAAAGATCACGACGGTTTTAATTCGTTGTTGCTGTTATATATAATGATGACGACGATTTAAATTCGTTGTTGCTGTTATAAATAATGATAAAAAAAGGTTTTGATTCGTTGTTGCTATATATAATGATGATGACGGTTTTGATCCGTTGTTGCTGTTATATATAATAATGATGACGGTTTTAATTCGTTGATGTTATATACAATGGTGATGACGGTTTGTTTCGTTGTTGCTGTTATATAAAATGATGACGACGGTTTTGTACCGTTGCTGCTGTTAAAAAATTATGATGACGGTTTTGATTCGTCGTTGCTGTTATTTATAATGATGATGACGGTTTTGATTCATTGTTGCTGTTATACATAATGGTGATGACGGTTTTGTTTCGTTGTTGCTGTTATATAAAATAATGACGACGGTTTTGATTCATTGTTGCTGTTATACATAATGGTGATGACGGTTTTGTTTCGTTGTTGCTGTTATATAAAATAATGACGACGGTTTTGATTCATTGTTGCTGTTATACATAATGGTGATGACGGTTTTGTTTCGTTGTTGCTGTTATATAAAATAATGACGACGGTTTTGATCCGTTGTTGCTGTTATATAATGATGATGACTGTTTTTATTTGATCCGTTGTTGCTGTTTCATATAATTATGATGACGGTTTAATTGGTCGTTGCTGTTATATGTAAATGATGACGACGGTTTTGATACATTGTTGCTGTTACATATAATTATGATGACGGTTTAAATTCGTCGTTGCTGTTATATATAATGATGACGACGGTTTTGATTCGTTGTTGCTGTTATAAATAATGATGACGACGGTTTAAATTCGTTGTTGCTATATATAATGATGATGACGGTTTTGATCCGTTGTTGCTGTTATATATAATAATGATGACGGTTTTAATTCGTTGATGTTATATACAATGGTGATGACGGTTTGTTTCGTTGTTGCTGTTATATAAAATGATGACGACGGTTTTGTACCGTTGCTGCTGTTAAAAAATTATGATGACGGTTTTGATTTGTCGTTGCTGTTATTCATAATGATGATGACGGTTTTGATTCGTTGTTGCTGTTATTCATAATGATGATGACGGTTTTGTTTCGTTGTTGCTGTTACATATAATGATGATGACGGTTTTGATTCATTGTAGCTGTTATACATAATGATGATGACGGTTTTGTTGCTGTTTTATAAAAAAATGACGACGGATTTGATCTGTTGTCGCTGTTAAAAATTATGATGACGGTTTTGATTCGTTGTTGCTGTTATATATAAAGATGACGACGGTTTTAATTTGTTGTTGCTGTTATATATTATGATAACGACGGTTTTGTTTCGTTGTTGTTGTTATATATAATGATAACGACGGTTTTGATTCATATATAATGATGATGACGGTTTGTTTCGTTGTTGCTGTTATATATAATAATGATGACGGTTTTGTTTCGTTGTAAAACGTAAAGTACCGACATTTTGTGGTCTCTGGCCCATGCCCACGGAATTTTCCCAGGGTAGCCACTATATCCACGTGGTGGCCCTCGGTCAGACCTCTGGCGTGTTATACGCCAGTACCCGGCCAAAACGCTTTAACTCGAGATTCGAGCCCTGAAACATGACCCTTCTGAGTGTTGATTTTATAGACAAAACGTAAACTACCGACATTTAGTGGTCTCTGGACCAAGCCCACGGAATTTTCCCAGGGTAGCCACTATGCCTTCGTGATAGTCATAGGTGAGACCTTTTGCGTGGTATACGCCAGTACCCGGCCAAATCGCTTTTACTCGAGGTTCGAGCCCTGAAACATGGCCCATCTGAGTGTTTATTTTATACACAAAACGTTAAGTACCGACCTTTAGTGGTCTCTGGCCCAAGCCCTCGGAATTTTCACAGGGTAGCCCATTATGCCCATGTGGTAGCCCTTGGTCAGACCTGTCGCCTGGTATACGCCAGTACCCGGCCAAATCGCTTTAACTCGAGATTTGAGCCCTGAAACAAGGCCCATCTGAGTGCTGATTTTTTACACAAAACATACCGACTAGAGGCCTTAGGCCCGACGAATGGACTTGCCATGTTTAATAACTCGTTATTGTATGTAGTTTTAGGCTTAAATTATTATTTCGCTCTTCGTTATAAAACATTTTTGCTAGCTTCAGCGACGTTTACAGACAGACGTACATTAGGCCCTACACATTATTATCCAATATGCATGATTTCCATCATTAAACCAATGAAATGATACATTTATTTAACCCAGTTTTTAGCTTTATTTATTCTCTTTAAAGAGTGATTTAAGGGCTCGTAGTTTCAACTTTGATTTACGATAATTCGAACTTTTTCCACTTCGGGAGGGGTAATCCCAACCCACATGCACCCCGACTTACTACAGCGGCTGGACCGGGCCCAAACAGCAGTATGATCTAAATGTATTTTACTGCTGCAATGTTGATCTTACTGCTAGTAAGATAGATCTTATTGTTGTTTCTGTTGTTATTGCTAACTTCACATCCATTTAAAGATACCGATCTCGTTTTGTACGCAAACGGTCTTACTGATATCTTCACCGTCACATGCAAAAGGTACCGATCCAATCTATAATATAGTTTTTTTGTCATTTTCAAGGCCTAACGTTCGTTTATTTATAATTACGTAGATCTAATTATTAGGTCATTAAAGTCTCGACGGCTTTTGCAGTTGTTTCTGTATAGTTCTACAAGTTAGCATACAAATTTTCTTGAAGCAAACGAGTATCTGCGCAGAGCAGACATAGAGCCGCCCATGATGAGCGGGTACCTTTAATATATCTGGTCGTCAGCGCATTAGTTGTTCCCGTGTAGACATAGACGGCGTCAGTTACAATTCTAAATTCTAATACACATTGAAAAGAAAGTCTTAAATATGCTAGTGTGTATCACTATTTTTATGACGTGTTAATATCCGGTGTGATTTAAATTGGGTCACAGAGTACACCAAAACCGGATTTTGTGTCAATTGAAGTGTGTATTTAACGGTTGAAATGAGCTGGTTTGAAATTAACGACGCACGGATTTCACTGACTGCACGTGCTTTTTGTGTTTCGTCACTATGCTGTCCAAATCTCGTGCAAGCCGAGAAAACGCAATCCATAGCACATGTTCGCAACAAAACGGTTAGAAATTATTTTTAGTCACTGTTTTCGCGATTTTCTTGAAGATTAGCTCAGAAAGGCGCTGGCTTTCATGCATTAGGCCTACTCGTTTCTGTAATCCGTTACTTTGTAAACAACATGTTACCGGACCCGGGACTTCAACACGTTTTTGTTTTTTGCTTGCAGAAAATGAAGAAGCAAATGAAGCCAGACGTGTTCTTTGACCATTACTTAACAACAGTTGGACTTTGGAGAAAACCTGTTCCTCGAGACGGACTTTCGTTATTTCGTGCTGTCTCAGAACAAGTAAGTGTTAGTCATAATTTTTACTGCCTTCGAGTTTGAAATTTGCCATTTTGTGCGTCTGTTAATTTCAAATTTTTGTTCATTAATGTTTCAAAGACGCCAACATAATGACATTCAATGCTTTTAAGAAGCTCATTTTTCAACAATTTATTGATAATTTATTTGTAAATTTTCCTTAATTGGGATTGTTGATGCCCTTGTGAACTATCATTGTTGAGCTTCATCCCTTCCAAGAAATCTGAAAATAAACCCACCCCAATGCACAATTTGTAATCTGTCCTTTCTGTCTTTATTTTCTGTTTATTATGATTTTTATCTGATGTTTTTTCCGAACCCCCCCTTAAATTTCCAAAAAGTACCCGTGCATGAGTGTATGTTTTAACTGTAATCCATTTTTAAGTAGCATGAAGCAATTTTTTCTTTGCTGCATAGATCTAATGGTTATGTTGTTTTTTTTTGTTATTAATATGTTGTGTAATTTTGCAAACAGTGTATAATTAATGCTGTTATGGTGTGAAAATTTAGACCCCTTAGAAAAAGTTTGGACCCCCACCCCATAGAAAAAAATCCTGGGTCAGCCCCTGATGGGGTCAAAGTGGATCTATCCATGTTGATCTGCAGGGTACTTTTCCTATATTTTATCAAATGAGAAACTGTCAGCTGACATTAAAACTCATAAACCGAGAGGTTTTGCTCTCAAGTTCACTTTTATCAGTCTCAATTTTAAAATTGTCTTCTGACACCCCTAATATCCCCAAGAGGTAACTATGCCTTGAACAAATCTTGAACTAAACATTTTGAGCAGTGATCTGTGTCATAACCTCAAAAATAATGTTGATAAAGGGCATATTTATTTATTTATACTGGGTTAAATGCTGTGTCAACACAATTTTTTTTGGTTATTTTACGGTGTCCAGAGCCCCTAACCTAGCTTTCCTGGACCCTTGTCTAAAACCAAGACTCACCTACCTTTCCACATGGCTGGAAACTACTACATATACCTTATTAATGTAGGAAAATTGACATTATTGTCAAATTTTCATGGAAGAATATAACCTCCCTGGGTGGGATTCGAACTCGTATCCCTTTCGGGTGATCAAGGGCATAAAATACAAATTAAATTATATTCATAAATATTCATAAATCATGCTACCAAATATTTAAAGGTTTCAATGTTACCTTTGTACTGTACGTTTGTAATTAACAGTTATTCAAGACTCAAGTGTTTCACACTAATTTGTATGAAGCCTGTAGAATTGTGTTCTTACAGCTAGGAAAAGATCCAGAAAAGGTTTGTTGATCCTATTTGTTTTTGTTATGGTGTATTTACTCCACTGCTTTTGTACAGCGTTTTTAAAGCTTGCCTGTGAAACCTGTCATTCTAGAGTACACCTTCTGGACCCCCAAGCATGTGAAGCTAATGCATTAAAGTTTCTTGCTGATGGGCTGGAAGGCCTCTGGTGAGATTCAAACCAACAAAGGGCTGGCTTTCTACCAGTCAACTTCTGTTAGACCTACCATCATCCGATGTCTAACTTCTCTTTGATATTTTAATAGATCTTCTAAATCGCTTGACAGAGGGTTTACTAAGAAGATTTCTGGGGGTGGGTAATACCCTACATTTATACTCTGCACACAGTTCATTTTTTTAAATTTAACTTTCGACGAATTATTTGTTAGTAATTGTCTAACTTTATTAGCTAGACAGAAATTGACGAACCTATTGCCTGTCGGACATTAATTGTGGAACCCCTTCCTTGAAATTCTACCTCGAAAGTTTGCTATGTAATAATTGTTTAGAAACTTTGTCACCCTTTATGCCTATTATGAGAATGCTTAGTTAATTGTGTGCAGACACCACCACATAAATGCATAGAAATTTAGAAATCACTTTAATTGCAGGGCTCGATATAATTTTTCAAATTTAGCCTGGTTGGACAACAAGCCATAAGTTTTACTCGCCACAACAAATCTCTACTTGCAGTAACGGGTTGCTCCAATAGGTAGTCAGAGGCAATGGAATGACCTTTAATGTCAAGCTCTGATTTGAATCACTAAAGTTTCTGTATTTTTTTTTCAAAATTTGAGTGGTTAGTCCAAACCAATCAGCATCAGTTGGTGATTTCATGCTATGAAGTAGGTCTATTGATTATTTTAATGATGTATGTATAAACTGAGATTTGTTGTCTGTAAACTACATGTAGTTGACTGACTTGTAACTTTAGCCATGCTGAAAATTTTATTTGAATTTGATATCCTAACAAATTATACAAATATTGTAACACCCAATGTCAATAAAATTTGATATGTTTTTGACAAGTCATCATTTCAAGGTTAAATACTTGTTTTATTATATTATAAGTATTATGATAAATAATATGATTATTTAATGGTGCTTTGTTACTTATTTATGAGTATGAAAGACATAATTTAGGCAGTATTTACTTTTATATAGGTGAAAAATTAAAGATGACAGGTATGCTGACTCCTGAAGTGACCTTGGTCTGTTCATTAATAGTATTTGAACAAAATACGGCTAATTTCTGATTGGATTAATGTTCAAAGTAATTTCTTGTACTTAAGTATTTATAAATGTTATCATTTTAGGATTGGACAGAGAGTGAAGTGATTTCTATTTTATCTAGAATGTACAAGTAAGTTCATAATTTATTTGTTTATTGTTGTATATAATACATGTATATAGAACGAGGGGTTCATATTGTTTGAAATTTTAAATAATTTTAAACAATATTAAATTTTGAACGACCAAATTTTTTAAATTTGAGAAATTGGTTTATCTAATTTAATAGCCTTACTTGATAGCTTGGTGAGTAGCGTGCCTGTCTTTCAATCCAGGCAATAATGTATTGTATGGTGGGCCTGTCAAACCGGTACATATTGATTATATCTGCATGTCTGACATCTAGCTATGTTCTGTGGCAAAAAATATGCTGGACCCCATTATTTTGGTTAAGAACAAAAAGTGGAATGGCCATTTTTGTTTTGTAAATGCTACTTACGAACACATTTATGAAAATCTTACTTTATAAAAATGTTGATGAAACACAAAATTGACGTAGTTACACTAAATTTGTAGTTACACTTCTTCTTAAGTTATGAAAACGTTAATGAAACGGTACCCAGAGGTTTTATGTTTAATTTCCAGACAGGAATTATATAGAGTTAGGTCGTGAAATACCATTCTTTTGCAGGATCCACATGTATATGTTCACAGAGTTCGGTCACACAGAAATTCTATGTTCATTTTCTTCATATAGTTGTATCATACAAGTATAAGACTTATATCAGACACAGAAAATGTTGTGTTTTTAGCACTGAACAAAAATGTAATAGTTAAGAGATCTCAGCTTATCTAGACACAGAGAGTAGTTTAACTGACTTTCATGATACTGATAGTATAGACTCTCTAAGTCTCTTCATTTGTCTTCATAATTGATTTAATCTGATGGTTCGCATGCATGGCTCAACATTAAACGTTGTCTGATTGCCCCTATCAACCAATATTTGGGTTTGGGCTACAAGTGAAGTATAAAGCTGGTTGTCCAACTGAGCAACCTATTTTAAAAATAATGTTGAGCTCTGCATACGATCTGTTTATAATTTGTTATATATTTCTGTTGTAATTTTCAGGAGAGAGTTTTTTATATATGAGAATGTCGGTCAACCTCCATTACAAGCTACTAACAACCATTATCAATATTCTGTAAGTATTATATGATTGTATTCATTTTGTCATCTTGTGTAGTTATGTGTAGTTAACACTGATACCAGTATAGTTTTAGGGCTCAACATTCTTATATTAGGTTGCTGGGTTGGACAACCAACTGTATGTTTTAGTTGTCCGAATCAAATGCTTACTAGCCGTAAAAGGTTGTCCGAACCCAAATAGAGGCAGTCGAGGCACCACCTTCGATGTCAAGCCCTAAAGTTGAATGGTATACAGTTCAATCTATTGTTGCTACAGACTTGGTTTAGTAGTTGAGGGTCTTTGAATTAAGATGTCCCAGGCTGTTACAGTTTATATGTTTTACAATATTTTATGGAGATATTTAATACTGATTTTGCTTCATTGGGAGAGAAGTTGTCAGACCCATTTAAAGGATAAGCAAATACTGTTAAAATTGTATTTTAGAAAAATAGATTTATTAGGTTCTAAAAAGGAATGTTTAATAGCTGCTTCATATTAAAAAAGACTACATTGTAATATGTTAAAGTTTTCTGTGCCAAGGGAGTTAAGTCATGATATTGTTTTTTCTGTTGTTAATAATTACTTTCCCTTGTTGCTTTAAATTGATTTAGATGTTGTATGTTACTCAGTATGAATGTAAGTAAAAACAAGCAAAAGGGTTTGCAAGTTGTTGCATCTATGTTGCATAAAACCACTTTACGAAAATATATTTACTAACATCAAACTTGAAAACCGTCTTACTGCTGTGATAATTAAAATATAACATGCATAAGTTACACAATAAAAATGATCAACCATTTTACTGTTTTAGTTAATAAAGGTGCCCATTTCTTAAAGATTAAGGTCCTTTAATAAGAGCACTCATTGTGTATATTGTTTTTGTTAATGTTGAATATATATGATCCAAAATCATTGTAGAGCTTATTAATGTAATTTTGTGAAAGTTTTTTCTATTTCTTAGATTTTTTACTTCAACTTAAGCCTATTGTGACAATGGTAGTCCACATTTTTTGTTCAATTTACTTTCTCTTTAAAATGCTATGAATAACGTAATTTTTTTTTATTTGAGGTTATATAAAACACATTAGTACCCAGGGCTCGAATTTAACAAAACATTGGACTTGCAAATTTTTGCAAGTTGTTTTTATTTCAACTTGCAAATGTAAAAATGTGACTTGCATTTTATCTCAAAATCTTAACAAAATACATAGTTACAATTCATATATGCAATACAAAAACAACATAGCACTATATTTATCTATGGATGGAACAAGGTCGTTACTATGGGATAGATTAAGAGTATCAAACATGTCTTTAAGGTTAATCTTTAATTGATACTATCAATCTTTCTGGCCGTTTCTAAGCTGATTTGAGCCTCATAAGTTTAGACATATATTTTTGCGTCAATTTCAACTAGTGAAAATTTGCAAGTTAAAATAAAAGTTACTCGCAATTTTCAAAATCCACTCGCAATTTGCAAGTATGCCAGCTTAAATTCGAGCCCTCCATTTTGTTCTCATTCCATCGGCAGTGTATGAGTTGGTATAGAGACATTAAGTTATTACAAATATTTTGTCTATTTTTCCAGATATTGTTATGCAGAATTAGTGATAATCAATTAGATTCTGTGTATCCTTACAATTATCAAGAAAGTTTAGCTATTTGTCAATGTAAGTATTTATATAAATCATTTCATAATTATTACGTCTATTCACTAACAACACTATGGGGGTACTTGATTGGCATCATCAGTACCATTCTAGTGTGCACCAGTCATGTGATTGGTGAACGGTAACTTATGACTCAGTATGAATCAAGTAATTCCACTAAACAGAATTCCAAGTGATGTCAGTATTTATGTCGAGTTTCAACAGTTTTTTTATCAATTATCGGGTGTTTATCAACACCTTTTATTGTACATATTAAATTATTAACATGTAATCAAGTCATAAAATTGATTGTTTAGTTTCATGTTGCTTTATTGTACTGTTTCTGCACAAGCTGGTGTCTCTGATCTAAACCCACGCAAGTGAAATTAACAGTTGTGTAAAAAGCAGTGATAGAACCTTGTTTTAAAACCAGTTTTTGCCTTTCTGGTATCAGGACCTGCTTAACATTCTTAGCTTACTTTAAACTAACTTTAAAAAACATTAACTCTTTACAGACATATGTATGGCGGAGCTGTTACAACGTTGGATAGCCAGCTCTGCGTTGATTTGAATTCCGTCCAAAACCTACCCCATTGTTTTTTTAGCAAGAAATTTTATCCAATTAGCCTAGTACTGGGTGACCAGGAAGGGGACTTGAAATGAATAAATCTAAGTGGTGAAAACTTGTTTCACAATCAAGCTTAGATAGATTAGTATAAACTAACTGTTTATTTGAAATGACATGACCGGAGGAGTTAACTCCCTTTTACTTTAAATGAAGTTCATGTTCAACTGACCCACTACTTGATTTACTTACATGTTTTAATCAATTGTAGTTATTTTTGTGAAATATTTCTATTTATACATTAAGAAAAGCACTACAAACTACTTTGTAGTATTTGCAACTATATTACCTACTGTAAATGACACTATTGCCAAGGCTGTTCTTCCTTCAGGGAATGAGCTTTACCTGATTGTTGTAAAATACATTGCCATCTTGAATTACTTGACTGTTTTTTTATTAATGAAATTTAACTTTATGTATAGTCCGTTTTTCTCAACTGTCAAAGCTTGAATAATTTCACGGTGACTGAATGCATTGTTTTTATACTGGCGACCTAATTGTTGTTAAAAATATCTTGACTAAAACATATCATACGGCATAAGAAGCTTTACTCAATCATAATACACATTTTACATTCACCATAAAATTATTAATGTTTTGACAGTTGAGAAAAAACAACCAATATGTACATGTAAAATTTTTTATAATTGATTGTAACATTTGAAAGGGTAATAAAGATACTTTATAAGGTTGTAATTGTTATACATATACATGTATTAACAGATATGTTTTTATTTCTCAAATATTGGTGAAAAACCAAAAACCAGTCACACATTTACAAAACTGTAAAGGTAATTATGGATTGCTCTGTATTAAATCATGAAAACAATGACTAAAGTGTTGGTGAATATGAAGTTTTGAAGGCTTCATTATTTCAGTCGTCCTTTCTTATATTCCTGTAAAGTTGGGTGTTAAAGATTACTTTCTATTGGTTCATTGGTTACAATACTGGACTAGTAATCTTTGGATTGAAACCTATGTTCAAAACAAATCTCATTGTTTTCTTAAGCAAGATAGCAGACTTAAGAGTGATTTTATTTATGAGATGTTTCACTATCAAACAATTACAAATAAACTAAAATGTATATTGTTTTATGTTTCAGCTGTGTTATATGAACTGTTATATCGTGAAGTATTTGGTTTAGATCAAGAACTTACTGATGCTGTCAATCTGATCAGAGATCAAAATAAACATAAACAGACCTTCATGTCTAACAAGTAAATATTTCATATACACTTTTCAACTAAAAATTTCAGGTAATATTTCGGGCGGGCGGGATGGCAGGCTATTGGGTAGGCAGGTTTTTCAGTGTCATTAACAATTGCATTCAAGTTTTTTTATTTACCATAAATTTCTGCCATTTATTTTCAGATCCTTATAAAACTTCATACAATAATAACATACCATGTGATAGACAGAATTAGAAAGTAATCACAACTCTACCTGGCTTAACTATGGCTTATTTCCCTTGGTTATTTTTGTATTAAAGTTTTTAATATGTTGGATATCTCAGACTCTTTGATTTATGCTCAGATCTTGACGAAAATCTGGCTTTAATTTGGTTTCCACATTATATTTCTTGTTAAATACCGACCCGCTGTGGTCAAGTGGTTAAGTTGACTGACTTAAATCATAACTTATTACTTTATAGACAAGTTGCTAGACTGGTTAATTGAAGATTGATGTGGTTTGGTGTCACATTCTTTCCTGCATATTTCTGAAACAGACGTAGATCATGATAAGACATTTAAGAAAGAATCACATGACCCTATAACATAGATATTCTTATTGAAAGGGAAATATTATATTGTATACTAGATATTTTGTGCACCTAGATGTAAACATGGGGAAGTTATTATTATTTAGTTGTCAAAATTTGCTTCACTGCCAAGCTACAGTTATTTTTGTGATCAAATTTGAACCATGAGATAACATTTGTACCAATCTTGTCAGAAACTTAAGAAAGGAATTAATTATTTACTTGGTATTTTGTAATAATTCATTCCTTTTGTAAGACTATGTCTATGACAGCATTTTACATATAACTTGATCTGTATCAAAAATTATTTATATGCATTAATCGTCATGCATTTAAAAATAAAAAAAAAGCTGTCTGAATTTAGATTGAACAGTTTTTTGGTCGTCTGCATTTGAGAAACATTATTTAAACCAGCGGACATTTTAACAATGTTTATAATTTCCCTCTTTGCAGGTTAGATGAGATATCTCAGTCATACATAAAAAGATTCCACGATATCAGTTTATCACCCAGGGTAGGTAAAATTTCTGTCTGTCATTAATGATGCACTTCTTGTATGCTCTATTTATGATGCAAAAACCGTCGCTACCTTTCTGCTCCTTAAGTTTCTGAAGTTTGCACATTTTTGCACTAGAGGTTTTTGCACTCTACATTTTTGCACTTTTGGTTTTTGCACTCTACATTTTTGCGCCTAAGGTTATTGCACCCTCATTTTTGCACTTGAGATTTTTGTTCTACATTTTGCACTTTAGCTCCGACTGTTCCACTTTAAGGTTGGTTGATGGAAAATTTTTAACACTAAGCAAGATTTTAACGACTTTAAACGCTGACATGAGCATTCTCATTGTTTTTGTTTTTCTTGGAGTCTGCACAGCAATTGGATTTTGTTTGCATAGAAATAGTTAATCCACTATTTATGGGCTGTGAGAGGGTCACACTTCTACCGTACAATTTCCTTCACAAGCATGAAACTCCAGCTAGCCAGACTCTAAAGTTTGTTGTTTTTGTTAGCTGAGTGGTACAAACTCTTTAACACTGACTGCAAAGTAAATGTGTTTGTTGAAAACTTCGATTTCTATAGACTTCACTTTAAAATTTTTACAAGCTCTTATCCAAACTGTCATGTTTATTAATGATGGGATAAATTATCAAATATCCCAATTATATGAAATTAGTAATTTTCGGTATACTTTCATGTCTCAGACTTCCGACTAGTGAGCTATGGCAAAGACTGTTTCAACAATTTATTCTCTGACTTTCTTTAGTTGACAGTAAACGCTCCTGTTATTTTTTAAAGCATGTCAATGTTGCCAGTTGTACATTTGATGTGAAATAGACTTTGTTGGTTTTTGGATCTTTTTAGAAAATGTTCAAATTTATGGTTATATGCTGAAGTTTGTTTTTGATTATTTTATAAAAATTTTAATTGGTTATAATTAGTTACACCTTTCTATTAAATCTTACCACAATTTTATTTACTTCTATGCATTGAGAAGTTGCTTGTGTCTGCCTATGAAAATTGTTGCAGTTATATTATTGACAAAATTGTTTAAAGGGGTGTTAAAGCCATGTAGCAAAAACAAACAGCCTATAAAAGAGATAATTTACTAATTTAAATGAAACTTATTATGATTTCTATTTTTAAAACAGTATGTTGAAATGTTATAAAAGCTCAACTTTTCGAAGAAAATAAGAACTAATTATGCCATCACTTTTGCGTTAGTGTTTGAGTTGCTTGATTTGTCAGTTATTTTAATTGTGTTATATAAGCACTATCCAAAATATATAATTGGATGTTGGTATGTTTATTCCTTTATACTGTAGCAACTATGCTGTGAAGGAACATAACTCTGGATGAATTTCATGTTATGCCCCTTTTCAAAATGATAGTATTTTTTTTCAAAATATTTTCAACACTTATTGAAGTACTTAAATGAAATTTGGTATGCTTCACAGCTTATTAATTGGAACTAGATCTACATGACTATGTGGAGTCAAAATCTAGATCATTTATGTATGAAGTTGTAACCCTTTATTAGTATAAATGCACGTAGGAGATTATTTTTAATTGAAATATATCTTCAAATCTTATCAAGAAATTTGAATTTTTAGTAATTACTAATATTTACAACAGCTACATAACTAAGGGCCATAACTCTATTTCAATTATTTTTAAATTTTCAATACAAACCTGTTCATATACTATAAGGGATATATGAGTTGTGTGATTACTATATATTTGAGTTATTTTCATTGAAAAAAATTAAGCCCTGCGTTTAAAGCTCTCTTGTTTTATCTTGAGCCTTGCCATAAACAAAATCACCTGAGAAGTTGAGCGTGCTGTGCCTGGACTGCTCTTGTTTACTAAAGAAAGTGTTACAGTCTATCTAATAATAAATGATGCAGAAAATGCTTCATGGAAGTTATATTTCATTTAATTTGGAATACATTTTGTTTATTTAAAAGAGTAATTTATCATACACACAAGCATGAAATTGATCCCTTTTTAATATTTTAAGTTTTGCATTTGACTGAAAATTCCAAAGCATTTTTTTTGGTGTTGAATTTTAAATTTTGTTTGAAAGTGTCTAGCTTGAAGTATATCACAAGTGACATTGGATGGTGTATGAAAAGAGGATTTTTGTATATCCTTTTAAGTGAATTTCTTGTAATATAATGCATACGTTACTTTTGTCATAAAAAGTTCTACCTGTTTTTACGATTCCTTTGAATTTTGTTGAAATAGAGAGACATGTGAATTAATTATGTTATATCTCATCAATCATCTTATCAAACAGATTATTATATATATTAATGTATGATATAAGTATGACTTAAGTGTACTATTTGATATATCCCCTGGCATAACTGCCTAGGTCTGGAAATTAATTGAAGTGAGTAGACCTATGACTAGGTTGCTCTACAGGAATTTTTCAATTATGCCTTAGATTGAAATTCAAGTTAAGCCTTTTACATCAGTACACTAGTGTAGTGTTGCAACCATTGAGGTACAGTTGTTTTTATGCCAGACTTGCAATGCAAAGACTTTGATTTATTCAATGTTAATTCTGTTAAAAAGGGCTGTTAATGCCCTTTTATGGAAATTTGACTGAAGTGCACTCTTAAGAGGTTCTCTGTCCTGGTTTTTTTTATAGAAAAGTAAGCTTATACTGGAAAGAAAAAAAAATAGAATCATGTTATCTGACTGATATATTCTGGTTTTTTTTGTTGATGCACAGCACAACAAAATTAAAGCACTGAAAGTACTGGGTTTATTGTGGTAAGATATATTGTTATAGGTTCAGACAACTGAAGTCTACTTTTGTGCCAGATAAATGACTATACTTTACTTTTCATGAACAGACTTGATATAGGGACTGTAATATTATGTTTATCACAAACATAACTGATGCATCTACCCATTTAGTCTTGTTTATTATATCATCCATTATCACCTTTAATTGATCATTTAGAAATTAATTGGCGTAAAATGTTTAATGTACGCTTTAAATGGATAAGTAGTCTTGATAAAGTATAATGCATTTTATATCCTGTATTAGGTTTATAATATTGTTAAGTTATATCCATGAATCCGTACAAAACTAGTATGAACTGCATGAAAATAAAGAAGATTTAGAATGTAGACTTTCATAAAAAATATATGCGCCTTATTTATGAACTGTTGATTAAACCATGATAGTGAACTGGAGTCAGTTGCTAAAGGAAGTTGCTACCATAGCAGGGCACTTGTTTGGCATATTTTTGGGCTGAATATTCCCCTCTCAAAATCTTACGTTTTTACCCTATCTTAGATGAAAATTCCCATCAAAATTTAAGAAAAACATGAACATGATTCTGAAAACTATGTTTGTTAATATTACTTGTTTTCTAACGTTTTTGAGTACAGCAAATAAATATAGTTCTGGAACAATTTCAGGTTATTTGTTTTATTTTTCATTCTACAGTCACAGTCTATAGTAGCTATTCAATTCAATCGAAAAGTATCACAAGTCTTGAAATGACGCAAAATTCCAATTTATGAGGGTATGGGCACTTGTCTCCAAAAGTTGCTTCCGCACTATTAAAAGTGCTTTTTTTAATTATGCAAGCACTCTGCTATGGTGTGCTTCAAGATAGGAAAAAATGATTGAAGTCTTAGCAAATTTTGTGTTAAGTGTTCCAAATGCATTCAGCTAGAAGAAATATTGCAAGCTAATGAGCTACATTTAGCAAACTGTTGCATTGAAAATCCCTTTGTAGTGCTTGATATTGATAGTTTATGCAAATGGTCCTAGATATCCATTGTATGAAAGAAATAAAATTTTCTTAAAAGATAACCAATGGCATAAAATGTAATGAAAGTCAATATTGTGCTATATGCAGCAGAATAAAATAAACATTTAGAAGACAGTACATCCCAGATGTTGCTTCCAATTGACAATTTTATCATTTTTAGTACTGAAGTCCTATGGAATTTTTCATCTATTGTGAACAAAAGAACAATCTTTTTTATGTAACCTTATCATATTTCTAAAAGATTTTATTATATTTTTTTGACAAAGAAACTTCATGATTTCCATATTTTAACTTAAAGGAACTTGATCTAATTGTCAATAAATATCTGCATTGAAACTTGTGTACGTGTATATTTAATGATAAAACAGACAGCTGTTGAATTTGTATATTTATTGAACATCAGGGATGGATGCAGATAATAGTTATAAAATGTGCTCTTCTTGAAAGAGGTAGGGAGGGTTGTAAATTTCTTAATAAGATAGAAATATGATTCTCCTGGCAATGGTACTATGTGTTGTTTGAAATCATCTGAAAATGCCTTGCTTCAAGCTGCCTTAAGAACACTATGTTTCAAAATGTTTGTTCAATGGGCTGTTAAATATAAAACATTTCAAGGGTGTATCGTAAACCTCTGACTTGATCTGTGCATGAATACTTTAAATATAAGTAGCACATAGTTAATGTAAAATATTCTGATTATATTCAGATAATATTGTGATTTCAGGATAGACTGAGGAAAGCTGCACCACCAGTTCCATATAGAATAGCTAAAGCTTTAGATCCTAGAATATATAGAAATGTTGAACTAGATATCTGGGAGGAAGATAGAAGAGGTAAGATTATAGCGTATTTATTACTTCCTACTTTGATTACAGACTTTGATTCAGGGGCTTGACATTTATGATCTTTTGAAATAGTTAGCCAAGTAGGATGACTACATTTTATTCCAAATTAAAATTTAAGCTCAAGCTTTGTTGCTTGTAGGAATTTAATTACAAGCCCTTTAGTACCAGTGATATGATTAGCTCATCAAACAGCTGTAAAAGTCCTAGCCGCGGCCGTGGCATACTGGTTAGCGCGCCTGACTTCGAATCCGGAGATTGCGGGTTCGAAACCCATTTGCGGTAGGTCATACCCTATGCATGAGTTGTCGGCCTCGTGGTAGGGTAAGTTAGTACTGGTAATAGAAAAGTGTCCAGGAAACCTATAGTAGGAAGAGCTGGCGGTCGTATTTATGACCTATATATGTTTTGAATACGACGTAAAAAAATCAAATCAAAATGTAAAAGTCCCTTTATTCATGAACTGTTCTTGCTTTTTTTGGCATTGCGCAATTATTGAGGGGGTAAATTTAATAAAGCAGCACTATATTTTATTGTGAGATTATGTTTAGCATGTGCTCCTGTGCTTATGTAGTGAAAGTGCATCAGCCATTAGTTAGAATTGTGGGTCAAATTATATTCATGTAGCAGTGTTCGAAATTAGCGGCAGCCCGACGCCCGTGGCTTGTGATTTTTTAGTCGGGCTTGTCAATTTTCTGTCTAGTAAGCCCGATCGGGCTTATCGCAAATTAAGTCACAACAATGGCCGAATATCGCGCACATTTTCGGCATAACTGCGCGAAAATCCCCTCCAAATCTCTTATTAAATCATAAACAAAATCGTAAAATTCCACACGAAATTCTCGTCAAAACAAACTTTTATTGTCATCATAAACAACTTTAAAATTTGTACTTTATTTTGTAAAAATAATTCCTTCAATCATTGTTATTGTCATAATTTCAAGTAGCAATCTTGACTTATTACGTCACAAATTGTCATGTACATCGGGGAGTCTATATTTTAATTGTTTGCAGCAATTAAAATCAATATTAATCCTTTGTTTGGTGACAAGAATGTATTCGCAGTTTTAAACGGAAATAGATGTTAACAATTTTAGAAGTGTGTCAGCATTTTTCACACTTAGTAGATGTTTGTCAGCGTGATAATGACATAATTGCAATGTCTCATTGTGTAACTATGGAGTCTAATTTAATTGTTAGGTAGAATTAATTCTTAAAACAAGCGTGACCTAGTTTTTTAATTGTTGACTACATATTGAACAAATAATTGCGGTTTTATAAGAAAATGATATCGGCGATCGTAGGAAATCAAATTTTCTTTGTTTCAATTTACTTATAACTGTTAATTACACCCGTTTTTTTATTTTTTATTTTTTTAGTAAATTCAAACATTTCCATGTTTGTTCACATTTTTGACATAATGGATGGGACGGAGTGGCCCTCTCCGTTATAACTTCGCTCTATTAGCACATCAAAGCGAAAACGAAGTCGCCGACATTTTCGGAAAATCAATGAAACAAATTATGACCCAGATTATGACAGTCCTCGAGACCTCGATTTAACGACGGATGGAGCGTATGTAACATCCGCATTTCTTATATAATCTACCAATCAACTACGCAGGAGTTGTGCTGTTAGTATACACGCTTCAAAAGCCGATAATTTGTGACTCGATTGTTTATTGATGGCCCCTGTGTATATTGTCACCTTTAAGACCAACCAGCGTCCTCTTAAAAATCAATAGTGCTATATGTCGGCCAGATAATATTGATATCGTAATCAAACGGTTGCAATAAACAAACACGTGTCAAACAGTGATACTACAATAATATAAGTAGATAAAGCTTTCTGGATGCTTGCCGTTAAATTGATAATTGTATTCAATTATGAGCATGTGATCAGGCAGTTGAATAGATGTAATTAGCAGTTTGCCAATGATTGCAATTATTTGTTTTTTAAGCGTGGTGTCATATGTTTTCGCGATCCAAGCTATCGCCAATTAAATGAAACAAGGTTAATTCTACTTTAGTAATTAAAAAACTTTATTATTTTGATTGTTCTTCTTAATTAAGCAATTAGTAACGGGGAAATTCCTTCAATTTTTCGATTTCAAGAATATACTCCTGTTGGTTCATTTGAATTTATGAAAATTGTCAAAGTATTTGTCACGTAATATACCAGCTAAAGTCGGTTTGCAGACTCTAAAAAATCAATGATAATCATATATTGCTACATATTATGTTATATTTTAGAAAAGGTATGTTATTTACAGCAGAACTAATTAGATAAAAAATATTTAAACTAAGAAGTGTAAAAAATGAGGACATTGATAACATATTATCAAAAAATGGCCTTTTATGCATTTTTAATCTCTTTTGATGAACATGTACTAGCAAGTAAAAATGCTAAACCAAAAAGAAGAACTTTTCATTGAAATGAAAATTAGATAATTTAAGATTACAATAATTTGATACAAAATCAATGTGTTCAGTGAATAACTCAGTAACCAAACATCCAGGAAGTATTTAATACTCACACTACTTGTGAGTTACAGCAGACATATTATTTACTAAATGCAATCGTAATAACATGTATTTAAAGGATAGAAGTTCTAGAAAAGTTTGCATTTGAGAAGTTTGTGAATACTGTTCAAAACATTCCATTCAGCTCATCTAACTTTTCCCGCTTGTCTATCCTCCCAACTTCTCCCTCACATCACTGCACTTCTCCCTAAATTACTGGAGGGAGAAGTCACTTCTCCCTAAATTTGGAACCCAGGCTCATCCCTGTTTAAAATTTAAAAGTCTTTGATTAAATACATTCGAAATTTCTAAAATCGTGAGTTTGTTACGAAGGTAATCAGTAACATTCTGTCAGTTTTGAACAACATGCATGTAAAACAAGATTTAAGTAACTACAAAGGCATTGCCATGGTGCGTGTAATTTTAAAAATGGGTCTGTTAAATATGCTATCCATATTATCCATTGAGACTTTAAACACATATATTCAAATTCTTTGAGGCAAAGAAAAAAGAAGTAAGTGTGAGCTCTGGCACTCCTGGTTGGAATAGTTACTCTTGCCACACAACAGCAAATTCAATGTAAGAAACATTAATTCTGGCACAGCCAAGAGGTGCAAAATGATAGATGTCCTGTTAAGACAAAACAAACTGTCAAAAATGAACAAATGCAGCAGGCATGGCTTTGTTTTAGTTGCATTTATAAATAATAAAAGACTGTATTGATACAATAACATGTGTTTTTATTGATTTTTGTCTCATTGCTTAAACTTCCTCAGTTTCCCCAATTTTTGATACTTTTAGAGTATGTTAAATCATCCTGTTATTCGGGCTTGTTAATTTTAGTCCGGGCTTGAGAAAGTTGCAAGGTGACAAGCCCGAAGGGCTTGTGTCCAAAAATCCTAATTTCATACACTGATGTAGTATTATGAGTACAGTATGGTCATCTATTGCTGATACAAATATAGATGTTGACTAAAGTTGTACTATATTACATATTTGAACAATATCTTATAATAATGAATATAGCACTGATAATATAATACATTCAATGTAATGTAATATGGTATATTTCTCAATGATGTAGCAGCATATTTGATTCTTTGTTTAACAATATTGGCATGGAAACATGTGGCTAAAATATGAGATAGCTTTGTTTGTCCAGTTATAGGATATCCTCTATCTGAGTTCATATGATATTGTTCATAAATTGTCTATTTTGTCATTTAAGTGTGAATATCTAAAAAATATGATGATTGAGTAGAACTAAGGGCTGTTAGATTTGAATGTGTTGGTATTGTTCTGGAATGCACTGGTCATGTGATTGGTGAACAGAGCTATAAGTATGAATCAAATAATCTGGCTGAACAAAACTGTAGTATGCTCCAATACTCAAATGAAATTTCAACACATTTCTATATCATATATTGGGTGACTAATTTCTTGCACTTACACATACATTTGCCATGAAATTGATGGCTTATACCATTAACATGGTTTTATTTGGCAAATGTTTCTATGCTCATTGGTGTTGCTAAATCATTGCAAGTGGGATAGATATTGGTGATGGTTTCTTAATTAAAACATATGTTATATCATGTAATAAAGAATATAGGCAGGAACTTGGATCAAATAAGGAATGCTGACCTTTAGTGATTCATTAGGAACTCCGAATTCACTACGAATAACCTCAACATTTTTAAAAGTATATGTTTGAATAATACACTAAAATGAAGTTTCTTAACAATTTTTTCAAGCATATTGTTTGTTTGGGTTTTACAGCGCACCAACACAGAAAGGTCATATCGCGCCGATTCAAGCATATAACTTAGAAATATGTTTTAACAAGCCTTGTGTGTATACCATTAGAATTATTTTGCATACCTGTTACGTGCTTCGCCTCACATAATTATGTAGTAAAAACCAAGTATTTTTTATTATTATATACCGCATTTGTATAGCGCTCTTTTCATATTGATAATATATGTTAAAAAGCGCTTTTTGGTGAAAAAAGGCCAATCTCACTATAGCCGTCAATGCCAAAACTTGGTCATTACACTTCATGAACAACTCTTCCATCAGTGTTCTTCAAACTTAAATTGCATGGAGGTTTGCTTACAAATGCTGTAGACTCCTGTAGATTTCGATAAAAAATACTGGTAAATGCATCTTATACATTTTTTGCTGGTTCATTTCATGATGATCAATTTTCATTGAATGTTAAAATAGAAGCTTTTCATTAATTTTAAAATCATGAAGAATACTACTGTGAGCTAAATTCTAATTTGAATTCTTGGTAAAAAAAATTGCTTCCTGAATAAAGGCAACTTGAAATTAGATCAGGACGCACATTCATGCTCACCTTTAAATGAAACAAAAACCTTAATGATATCATATATCTATGATATGATTTATCATATTTTAGGGGAACTTAAATAGGTTAATCATAAGCATGGTTGATCATGGTGAAAGCTGGTAAATTGTGTTTCGCAAAAAGTTCTTAGCTTGCATCTCTCTGTATTTGAGAAGAAACATTTTTATACGCCCGTTTTGAAAAAACGGTCGTATTATGTTATGCTGTTGTCCGTCTGTCCGTCTGTCCGTCTGTCCGTCTGTCCGTCTGTCCGTCTGTCCGTCTGTCCGTCTGTCCGTCCGTGGACAATTGCTTGTCCGGATGATAACTCAAGAAAGGATGAACCTAGGTTCCTCAAATTTTATGTGTTGATAGCCCTTGGGTGGAGGAGGTTCCCTATTGATTTTGAGACCCCAGGGTTAAAGGTCAAGGTCACTGGGACTTAAAATAGGTAAAACTTGTCCGGACAATATCTGAACCACCAATGTACCTAAGTTCACCAAATTTAATGTAAGAGTAGCCCATGTGTCAAAGATGTTCCCTATCGGTTTTGGGGCCCCTGCGTCAAAGGTCAAGGTCACAGTGGCATCATATGGGAAAAAAACTTGTCCTGACAATAACTTAACAACCAATCTACCTAGGATCACCAAATTTTATGTGAGAGAAGCCCATGTGTCAAGGATGTTCCCAATCGGTTTTGGGGCCCCTGGGTCAAAGGTCAAGGTCACAGGGACATCAAATTGAAAAACCTTGTCCGGACCATAACTCAACAACGCCTGTACCTAGGTTCACCAAATTTTATGTAAGAGTAGCCCATGTGTCAAAGATGCGCCCTATAGGTTTATGGGGCCCCAGGTTCAAAGGTCAAGGTCACAGGGGCATTATATGGAAAAACTTTGTCCGGACAATGAATGAAACACCAATGTACCTAGGTTCACCAAATTTCATGTGAGAGTAGCCCATGTGTCAAGGATATGCACTATTGATTTTGGGGCCCCTGGGTCAAAGGTCAAGGTCACAGTGGCATCAAATTGAAAAACATTGTCCGGGTAATAACTCACTAATGACTGTACCTAGGTTCACCAAATTTCATGTGAGAGTAGCCCATGTGTCAAGGATGTACCTTATCAGTTTTGGGAAAACAGGGTTAAGTTTAAATCTTAAACCAGAAGATATCAAATTACCAAGCTGTGACTTCAAATGTTCTATCAATATGTTTATAAAGTCAAAACGGCAAACAATGAAACACTTGTCCAGACAATAACTGAACCACCAATGTACCTAGGTTCTCCAAATTTTATGTGAGGGTAGCCCTTGGGTAAAGGTTATGCCCTATTGGTTTTGGGGTTCCTGGGTCAAAGGTCAAGGTCACAGAGGCATCATATTGAAAATCCTTGTTTGGGCAATAACTCATCAACTACTGTACCTAGGTTCACAAAATTTTATGTGAAGGTAGCCCTTGTGTCAAGGATGTTCCCAATAAGTTTTTGGGCCCCAGACCCAAAGGTCAAGGTCACAGAGGGATCATATGGAAAAACCTTGTCCAGACAACAACTGAACAACCAATGTACCTAGGTTCACTAAATTTTATGTAAAAGTAGCCCATGTGTCAAGGTTATGCCCTATTGGTTTTGGGGCACCTTGGTCAAAGGTCAAGGTCACAGGGGCATCATATTGAAAAACATTGTCTGGATAATTACTCAACAATGATTGTACCAAAGTTCACCAAATTTCATGTGAGAGTAGCCCATGTGTCAAGGATGTACCTTATCAGTTTTGGGAAAACAGGGTTAAGTTTAAATCTTAAACCAGAAGATATCAAATTACCAAGCTGTGACTTCAAATGTTCTATCAATATGTTTATAAAGTCAAAACGGCAAACAATGAAACCCTTGTCGAGACAATAACTGAACCACCAATGTACCTTGGTTCTCCAAATTTTATGTGAGGGTAGCCCTTGGGTAAAGGTTATGCCCTATTGGTTTTGGGGCTTCTGGGTCAAAGGTCAAGGTCACAGGGGCATCATATTGAAAATCCTTGTTTGGGCAATAACTCATCAACTACTGTACCTAGATTCACAAAATTTTATGTGAAGGTAGCCCTTTTGTCAAGGATGTTCCCAATAGGTTTTTGGGCCCCAGACCCAAAGGTCAAGGTCACGGAGGCATCATATGGAAAAACCTTGTCCAGACAATAACTGAACAACCAATGTACCTAGGTTCACTAAATTTTATATGAAAGTAGCCCATGTGTCAAGGTTATGCCCTATGGGTTTTGGGGCGCCTTTGTCAAAGGTCAAGGTCACAGGGGCATCACATTGAAAAACATTGTCTGGGTAATTACTCAACAATGACTGTACCTAAGTTCACCTAATTTCATGTGACAGTAGACCATGTGTCAAGGATGTGCCTTATCAGTTTTGGGGAAACAGGGTCAAGTATAAACCTTCAACCAGAAGATATCAAATTACCAAGCAGTGACTTCATATGTTCTATCAATATGTTTATAAAGTCAAAATGGCAAACAATGAAACTTTTGTCCAGGCAATAACTGAACCACCAATTTACCTAGGTTCATTAAAGTCTATGTGAGGGTAGCCCTTGTGTCAAGGATATGCCCTTTTGGTTTTGGGGCTCCTGGGTCAAAGGTCAAGGTCACAGAGGCATCATATTGAAAAATCTTGTTTGGACAATAACTCAACAAGGACTGTACCTAGGTTCATAAAATTTTATGTGAATGTAGCCCTTGTGTTAAGGATGTTCCCAATAGGTTTTGGGGCCCCAGACCCAAAGGTCAAGGTCACAGAGGCATCATATGGAAAAACCTTGTCCAGACAATAACTGAACAACCAATGTACCTAGGTTCACTAATTTTTTTTAGGAGAGTAGCCCATGTGTCATGGTTATGTCCTATTGGTTTTAGGGCCCCTGGGTCAAAGGTCAAGGTTACAGGGGCATCATATTGAAAAACGTTGTATGTGTAGTAAATCAACAGTGACTGCTCTTAAGTTCACCAAATTTCATGTGAGAGTAGCCCATGTGTCAAGGATGTTCCCTATTGATTTTGGGGCCCCTGGGTCAAGTTTAAACCATCATCCAGAAGATATCAAATTACCAAGCTGAGACTTCAAATGTTCAATCAATATGTTAACAAAGTCAAAATGGCAGACCATGGAAATAATGCTATATTTAATAAGTAAAATGAATTTAGTTCACCAAATTTTATGTGAGGGTAGCCCATGTGTTAAGGATGTTCCCAATTGGTTTTGGGTCAAAACTGGGTCAAAGATCTAGGTCACAGGGGCATCATATGGACAATCCTAGTTCGGACAATAACTAAACAATGATTGTACCTAGGTTAACCAAATTTTATGTGGATCAGCCCATTTGTCAAGATGTAATGTGTTGATAGCTCTTTGGTATTTGATGTTCTCTTTTGATTTGGAAACCCCAGGGACAAAAGTCAAGGTCACAGGGACTTAATTCATATTGAAACATTTTCCGGACAGTAACTCAATAATAATTGTACCTACATTGTAGGTTTTCCAAATCTTATTTAAGGGTAGCCTTAATGTCTAGCATATGCCCCTTTGGTTTTAGGTCCCTGTGTTAAAGGTTAAAGTCAAAAGAAAAATCATGAGGAAAAACCTTGTCCAACAACCAACTTTACCTAAGATCACCAAATTTTATGTATCAATACTCTTTGGGTCAAGGGCGAGAACTTTTGGTTCTGAGGCCCCAGGGTCAAAGTCACTGGAAGTTTGTATGGGAAAACTTTGTGTCGGTGATAAATCAACCATGGCTGTACCTAGGTTCTCAAAATCTTTGCTTTGGATAGCCCTCCTGTTAAGAATGGGACCTATTCTGAGATCCTGGGGTCATTGGTCAAGGTCACAGGGACTTTATATGAGATAGAACACAGCATGGACTGCACACGGGCGTATAATGCCCCGCCCAGCGGAGCTCTTGTTGTTTTTGGTATCATATCTGTTTACTTTAGAATATGTATCTTATAACACAAAACATCAATCTTATAAATTAAAAGTGACATGCAGTATAACAGATACCTTATGAATATTTATATGTTGACTTTTTACCTTACAGCTGTAATTTATATGTTTACACCAAGGATCAATACAAATATGTTTTCAGTAAAATGAAACCATACACCTTACAATGATCTATTTTCATATTAAATGATACATCAGTATATACAATGTTTATAGTCATGCATGGTCCATATTTTGATTCATCTGTTAGAATTTTACTACATTTATCAACTCTTTACTGCATCTGGCTCAACAAGTACACATTCTGAACATTTTTCTTTTACTAGTTTTGGTTTATGCTTCCACTAGGAGAGTCAGTATCTCCTACAAATGTACAACTTCTCCCACAAATGTACAACTTCTTCTACAAGTTTACAACTTCTTCCCCAAGTGTACAAATTCTCCCATAAGTGTACAACTTCTCCCACAAGTTTACAACTTCTCCCACAAGTGTACAACTTCTCCCACAAGTGTACAACTTCTCCCACAAGCGTACAACTTCTCCCACTAGTGTCCAACTTCTCCCACAAGTGTACAACTTCTCCCACAAGTGTACAACTTCTACCATAAGTGTCCAACTTCTCCCACAAGTGTACAACTTCTCCCACAAATGTACAACTTCTCCCACAAGTGTACAACTTCTCCCACAAGTGTACAACTTCTCCCACAAGTGAACAACTTCTCCCACAAAGGAACAACTTCTCCCACAAATGTACAACTTCTTCCATAAGTTTACAACTTCTCCCACAAGTGTACAACTTCTCCCAGTAGTGTACAACTTCTTCCATAACTGTACAACTTCTCCTACAAAGGTACAACTTCTCCCACAAATGTAACACTTCTCCCACAAGTTTACAACTTCACCCACAAGTGTACAACTTCTCCCACAAGTGAACAACTTCTCCCACAAATGTACAACTTCTTCCACAAATATACAACTTCTCCCACAAGTGTACAACTTCTCCCAACCACAAGTGTACAACTTCTCCCACAAATGTACAACTTCTCCCACAAGTGTACAACTTCTCCCACAAGTGTACAACTTCTCCCACAAGTGTACAACTTCTCCCACAAGTGTACATTTCTCTCACAAGTGTACAACTTCTCCCACAAGTGTACAACTTCTCCCATGACTGTACAACTTCTCCCACAAATGTACAACTTCTCCCACAAGTGTACAACTTCTCCCACAAGTGTACAACTTCTCCCATGACTGTACAACTTCTCCCACAAGTGTACAACTTCTCCCACAAATGTTCAACTTCTCCCACAAATGTACAACTTCTCCCACAAGTGTACAACTTCTCCCATAACTGTACAACTTTTCCCACAAGCGTACAACTTCTCTCACAAATGTACAACTTCTTCCACAAATGTACAACTTCTTCCACAAATATACAACTTCTCCCACAAGTGTACAACTTCTCCCACAAATGTACAACTTCTCCCACAAGGGCACAACTTCTCCCACAAGTGTACAACTTCTCCCACAAGGGAACAACTTCTCCCACAAGTGTACAACTTCTCCCATGACTGTACAACTTCTCCCACAAGTTTACAACTTCTCCCACAAATGTACAACTTCTCCCACAAGTTTACAACTTCTCCCACAAGTGTACAACTTCTCCCATGACTGTACAACTTCTCCCACAAGTTTACAACTTCTCCCACAAGTGTACAACTTCTCCCATGACTGTACAACTTCTCCCACAAGTTTACAACTTCTCCCACAAGTGTACAACTTCTCCCACAAGGGCACAACTTCTCCCACAAGTGTACAACTTCTCCCACAAATGTTCAACTTCTCCCACAAGTTTACAACTTCTCCCATGACTGCACAACTTCTCCCACAAGTGTACAACTTCTCCCACAAATGTTCAACTTCTCCCACAAGTTTACAACTTCTCCCATGACTGTACAACTTCTCCCACAAGTTTACAACTTCTCCCACAAATGTACAACTTCTCCCACAAGGGCACAACTTCTCCCACAAATGTACAACTTCTCCCACAAGTGTACAACTTCTCCCATAACTGTACAACTTCTCCCACAAGCGTACAACTTCTCCCACAAAGGTACAACTTCTCCCACAAATGTACAACTTCTCCCACAAGCGTACAACTTCTCCCACAAATGTACAACTTCTCTCACAAGTGTACATCTTCTCCCACAAGTGTACAACTTCTCCCAGAAGCGTACAACTTCTCCCACAAATGTACAACTTCTCCCACAAGAAGCGTACAACTTCTCCAGCGTACAACTTCTCCCACAAGTGTACACCTTCTCCCACAAATGTACATCTTCTCCCACAAGTGTACAACTTCTCCCACAAATGTACAACTTCTCCCACAAGTGTACAACTTCTCCCACAAGTGTACAACTTCTCCCACAAGGGCACAACTTCTCCCACAAATGTACAACTTCTCCCACAAGTGTACAACTTCTCCCACAAATGTACAACTTCTCCCACAAATGTACAACTTCTCCCACAAATGTACAACTTCTCCCACAAATGTACAACTTCTCCCAGAAATGTACAACTTCTCCCACAAATGTACAACTTCTCCCACAAATGTACAACTTTTCCCACAAGCGTACAACTTCTCCCACAAATGTACAACTTCTCCCACAAGCGTACAACTTCTCCCACTAGTGTCCAATTTCTCCCACAAGTGTACAACTTCTCCCACAAGTGTACAACTTCTACCATAAGTGTCCAACTTCTCCCACAAGTGTACAACTTCTCCCACAAATGTACAACTTCTCCCACAAGTGTACAACTTCTCCCATTAGTGTACAAAAGTGTACAACTTCTCCCACAAACGTACAACTTCTCCCACAAGTGTACAACTTCTCCCATAAGTGTACAAAAGTGTACAACTTCTCCCACAAATGTACAACTTCTCCCACAAATGTACAACTTCTCCCACAAGTGTACAACTTCTCCCATAAGCTAACAACTAATTCCATACCTGTTCAACTTCTCCCATAACTGTACAACTCCTTCCACAAGTGTACAACTTCTCCCACAAGTGTACAACTTCTCCCTCAAATGTACAACTTCTTCCATAACTGTACAACTTCTCCCACCAGTGTACAACTTCTCCCATAAGTGTCCAACTTCTCCCACAAGTGTACAACTTCTACCATAAGTGTCCAACTTCTCCCATAAGTGTACAACTTCTCCCATAAGTGTACAACTTTTCCCATAAGTGTATAACTTCTCCCATAGCTGTACAACCTCTCCCACAAATGTACAACTTCTCCCACAAATGTACAACTTCTCCCACAAGTTTACAACTTCTCCCACAAGTGTACAACTTCTCCCAAAAGTGTACAACTTCTCCCACAAAGGTACAACTTCTCCCAAAAGTGTCCAACTTCTCCCAAAAGTGTACAACTTCTCCCACAAGTGTACAACTTCTCCCACAAATGTACAACTTCTCCCAAAAGTGTCCAACTTCTCCCACAAGTGTACAACCTTTCCCACAAATGTACAACTTCTCCCAAAAGTGTACAACTTCTCCCACAAATGTACAACTTCTCCCAAAAGTGTCCAACTTCTCCCACAAGTGTACAACTTCTCCCACAAGTGTACAACTTCTCCCACAAATGTACAACTTCTCCCACAAATGTACAACTTCTCCCACAAATGTACAACTTCTCCCACAAATGTACAACTTCTCCCAAAAGTGTCCAACTTCTCCCACAAGTGTACAACTTCTCCCACAAGTGTACAACTTCTACCATAAGTGTCCAACTTCTCCCACCCGCAAGTGTACAACTTTTTCCCATAAGTGTACAACTTTTCCCATAAGTGTACAACTTCTCTCATAAGTGTACAACTTCTCTCATAAGTGTACAACTTTTCCCATAAGTGTACAACTTCTCTCATAAGTGTACAACTTTTCCCATAAAGTATACAAATTCTCCCATAGCTGTACAACTTCTCCCACAAATGTACAACTTCTCCCATAACTGTACAACTTCACAACAACTCATAACCAAGTGTACACTTTTTTCCACAAACATACTCTTCTAATGAAGGAATATTAGTATTGTCAAATCATTATTTATTTTACAATTACATGTTCTAGTCTTATTTACCGCCGGCCTGAAGGCTGGTGGTGTATTGGAGTCGTCGGAATCTGATGACCATGGTAGGAGCAGTTCATGATTTCTTTTACTGGCGTCCTCCTTTTTTATTTACTAATGTTGACAGTGCTAAATTGTTTTAAGCTGTCGAGATAAGCAATTTAGGACAATCATGGTTTTCTTGTTTTTTACCCAAATACATAAGCCTCGCCTAAGAATATCACTGTGTAGCACTTTATGCCCTGGTGCCCTTCTTACACCAAAAGGAATGATATCAATGTGATATCGGAGTAGGGTACCAAGGGGCAAAGCTATAAGTTGTTATATGCTCAGGCAACAGTCCTCATAATAGAGAGGAATGTGTGCTACATATGGTTAAGGTTACAGTTTACTGTGTCTTTTATGTAAAAGTTGATCATAAATGATTTAATATACTGTTGACACAATAAATTAGATATTCCTTTGAACCTAACATAGATATATGACATGAGTACTAACAATGTGGGAGACTGTAGGTTAAAAATGTTAACACTTTATTAGGCTTCCATAGCACAGTGAACCCATTACTTAGTTTTTACTGTAAATGAAGATACATGACATAATTTTAATGTTATTTGGATCAAGTGAAGTACATTTTTTTGCATTTGATTGCGTTTTTAACAATTTTATTGCATTTGTCCCACCTGGACTGCAATAGTTTGAATTTTAATGTTGGGCTTGTTTTAAAATCAGTCAGTCACAGCAATAGAATGATTATAAATAAGATTTTACTGGTTTATATATGCAGAAATATTAAAGCCACTATATGAAGATACATTCACTAACAGTAGACTTGAAAACTGTTTTACAACCATGAAAACATCAAAATATTACATGTATTAGAGACACTAAAAACAGTTCAAATCATTCTGCTTTATAAATTTGAGTTTGGCTAAGTGTCCAATTCTTAAAAAAGTGGGGTACTTTTATAAGAGCACAATATATTCATTTATATGCTGGTGTTTAATATACCAGATCCAACATACTTTAAAAGCTTAAAATTATGTAATTCGGAGTAAGTTTTTTTTCTAATAATACTTCATCTTTAACATACTGTGATCAGAACTATTGTTTCAAGTATTGACAACCGAATTCTACTTTCGGTTTCGATCAACTTTCACTTTGAAATACTATAAATAACATGAACATTTCTAAGAAATATTTGCATTTATTTAAAAAATCTTGTTCATTAGAGGTGTTTGAAATAGATACTTGTCTATTTTCTTTGAAGTCAAAAACAGTGTTACTTTTGATATAGGGGCTTTAAATATAGCTTATATCACTATATAATTTAACATTTGTATCAAAATCTGTGAAACATTGTTTTTTGGGATTTAGGAACACTGAATAGATAGATATTTTGCTATTTTCTGAGTAAAGCTTGACAAAGAGTATATAGACTGTCAAACTGGCTGAAGTATTTGTATTTTGACATTGATCTGTGTACCTGGGTTCAATGACGCAGTAAGCTACTTGCACATCATTATAATCCCTGAATACAACAGGTTAAACTCAATGCTTTAGCACTGCAGTTTTCCTCTGTGAGTCTGTGCCAGCAGCAATGTCTAAATGAAAAACAATCCTGCTCATCTAGTTAGTAGTTCCTGTATTCCATCCTGTTTCTGCCTTGAAAATAAACTGTTCTGTATGGCCCAGAAGTTCTGGGACAGAATTGGGGCAGAATCTGTGCTTAAATATTCCTTCCCAGAACATTAAGTACAGTTAGCTTCATTTTTATACTGACATCTTTATATTTATTCTTTTTACATTTGTATTTTCAGAACAAATAAAAGAATCACCAGAATATAAAGAAAGATTTTCTCTTGGAGACAAATGTCAGGTATGTTGTTAACGTTATTGTATAATGGTAAAGTTTGATTTTGTGAAACTGTATAGGTCATAATATCTAATATTATTTATATTATTTGATTAGACATTTGTAATGATAAATTTTATGCAATTGTCTGTGGCGCTTACATTAACCACTCTGATTTAGATACTCAGTACAGTAATTCTGTACTCACAACTGATTGATATCTGTATGTACAGGAATTATTAAACAAATACCTGATATTTAAATCAGCTAGGTTAATGTAACTATGTGTCACCAACAGATAAAAATCGTTGACCTAGGCAAAACTAGATATGAGGATTGACTATTTTGAGCTGAAGCATGAACACTTGACAATAATTTAAGTGATAATTATTATAACTGCATTTATATAGAAGTAGATGCCCTCTCAGTTGATTGCATGTCTTACATGAATCCAGGAATGCTGGTTAGTCATTTGTTCTTGTTCACAAACTTAATTTTCTTCAGCCATTCTCCTGCCTGTTTATGTTTGATTTATGATGTATATAAATTGTGCTGAGGGTTTGTATTAAGTGCTAGGATAGGGGCTTGGATCCAGAGATCTAAACCTATTCTGGGGACTTGAGATAGATGGCTAACTGCTGTGATATAACCGAAGTAAATTGACTGAAAAACTGATAAAATGAAACAAAAACACCATACATTTCATTAAATTACTAAGAAAGCCTAAGCATATGAAACTTTCTGATGCAAGTTCATCATGTTTAAAAACAAAACCTTGACAGTGGATAGATACATGATAGTAAAATCACTATCATGAGATAAGGAACACAATTGTTCTGGTTGTGAGCTCAGTAAAATAACATCTTCAATAGTGAATGAAAGCAGTCTGATCATGTAATTTGAATCTATGGCGATTATTTAATAGTCTTCATATGAACATTATTAAATTTCTCTATGGCCCATAGTCCAGAGCTAGTGAAATAAGTCACTGAAAATTAATTTCATTTAATTATGCTGGTTGATAAGGCTACAACAAGTTGATCATGTATTCTATGGATTCTCTTGCACCTTAATTTTGACGTTTTTTCTCACTCACTCATAAAAATATGCTCAAATCACTATATAAAGCAACTGAATTAAGATTTAAAAAAAATTCTTCGCTCGCTCGCCCCATTTTATTCCAGAAAAATCTGTTGAACACATCAACCTGTTGTTGCCTTATTTGGTAAATTAAAATCAGGCTAGTGGTTGTGAAATTTTGAGACTGATGTAACTGTTATAACTAAATTAGTACAGCCAGTGTAGAATCTGTAGGCATTATGATTACATCTTACAAAAAGTTAAATCACTTCATGTTTTTAAGGAAGATTTCATATCTACTGCAAGTGAATGCATATCTTTGTAATAGGGTTTTAATGTTATCTTTTAGTTTATCAAAATGCAAAACTTAGATATGAACATTTTATAATGTAAATTCTCTAATGTTAATTATATATGATGTGTATCAGTGTACTAACGTGAATATATGTATGGATAAGTTAGGCTTTATATTTTAAAGTTAAAAAGTTTAAAATTAATAGAGAGATGCTATTTCATGGTTATTATGTAATCAAATGTTTGATCTAGCGTTACAATATAAGATATATGTATTCTTTTGATTTGTTGATTTAGATACTAACCTCTGAACATTGTTCATTGTGTTCACAAAACATAAGATTATTTAAGTGAAAACTTTCTGAGAAGAATTTTACCTGTTCTTCATTTACTGGTGGATTTTAGTCACATGACTTCCCAGCTCCGTGTGATTCCTCCAATCTTTGCTCATGTATGGAGAATGAAGCTCTGGTTCCACATTACTTTAAGATAGGAACCAATCAGAATGTAGTATACTTGTTACTATGGTATTGTAAGGTTGGATACACATCAGAGTCTTTATACTTATATATTTCATTCCTTATAAGTTTATCATATATTTGGTAACTGGTAGAAGTCAGATTTTATAGTACAGTCTTACTAGAGTGGCTTACAAGGGTTGTCTATATCTCACATCTATATAGCATGGTACTTACTGGTAATAGAACAGAGGGATAAACGTGAGTTTTGTTAAACTTATTATAGTTTCTATTAACTGTGGCTTTGTTTACACATATATAGTAAATTATAATATATTGTATTATATATTATTTTATATTATAAAATTATATTTTGTATCAGACTTTCAATCAGTTACTGTATTCCTATATTTTCCTATTGTTAGGGTTTCATTCCTTTATTTTCTATAATATATTATGTTATATACAGAGACCAGGAAATTTGCCAAAGTCAATCGGTCCAGGGCCTTCCGAGTACCAGATGCAGGTTTAAAGAGAAAAAAAAACTGCATAAAACGGCCGGACTGTTCTCTGAATTATATTCATGACCATAATATTTCTTACTTATTACTCCCCTTCAGGAAGAAATATGATACAATATAACTTAACTTTTACCTAGCAAGTAAAAGATACTTATAGAATTAACTCCCTGCAAACATATGCACTGGTCGGTTCAATAAACCGAACTTACTTGAATAATAGCTGTTTTTAACCAGCTTTCATGTTGTTGATAAAATGAAAAACTGATGAAAAAAATGTCATACGGGGAATAATTGTAACTTCAAATGCGCAAGAAACAAGTTCAAACATGTTGATGTGTTGCTTAAGATTTAAGCATCATTTGCTAAATTTAGAAGGCAATCATTAAAACCACAAGTTTCATCCGTGAAAACTACCCGTCTTTTCCCATCGGTGATTCATATTTGTACATCTGTGGCTTATCAGAGGCATATTGGTGATGTTGGTCGTAGACAGCTTGTCAATTGGTAATTTATTTGAAATGGTTAGTTTTTACTGATTAAACTCATTTTCCCTAATGATGTAACACACGCTAATGACGGACATGGGAAAATTGCTATTTTTTAGACCTTTCTTTATATAATGACAAAATAATTATTTGACAAACCGATGATGTTTAGTACCATAGGAATAAGTGAAACAAAGGCTTTCTGATGCTGTGATGTTGTTGTATTATATAAATAATACTACAGCAATAAGAGAACTAAACGTGATGATTAAACGAAAGAATGAACTTTATTATGTGTTTGTAAGTTTAATAATAAAGCTAAGCAGTGGAAAGTTATATGAGTGTTGATTAGGGCCCTAAGAGGCAACCATAAAAGTAATATTTATAATATTATTTACAAATTGCGACGTTACGTTATATCCGTCATTATCGTGGGTTACGTCATAGCTTGTAATAAGTGATAAATTGACAACTTATCGAAGACGTCGGTGATAAATCAGTGTTTGTCAGTTCCGTTCTTAACTGGAAAAAATGAAACAACGGATCTATCACTGATCCCCATGTGTTTCACTGGGCCTTTAAATGAATGAAGAATTTAATGAAATAAAATATCTCAAAATTTCTGAACACTCTAAATAGACTTTACTTTTATTTATCGAACTTCTTAAGTTCTTATAAGTACCTGAAAGTAAACACATTTACCTGCGGCTATTCTTAACATTTATGAAAAAGTAAAGAATTTGTGGAATTAAGAAATTATTAGAAGAGAGATATTTTAAATGCTTGTATATAGAATGCATCAGAATGAATAATTTTAAACATTTTTTTTTTTAATCCATGGGGTTAGCTCACTTGGTAACCAATCTGACTACGAATCCATTGTATAAATTATTCATGCAAAATTTTTTAAATGCTTGGATAAATTAAAATCCAATTATGTTCTGTTATGTCTGTACTTTCTGATATAAAAAGTAGATAAGTTACATTGTGTGTATTTACCATCATATTGAAGGTTACATAATTATGTATGCTTTATGATATTTAAACTTTACTATAATATTATTTTAGAATATTATGCATTGATTTCTAAGGGCTTTATGACATGAGCATGTGAACTGCACAATATTTTTTTACATGGATTGCGTAAGCAATTCAGGTCTTAGTAAGCGACATATTTTGAAATGCATCGCAAAATGTCGCGAATGTAGAAATTCGGTGGACATGCACAGTCAGATTCAGTACAAAGGCATGTTAGGGTTAACCCAACGCTAGAATAAATAGTGCTGTATGTAACAATATATGACAGTATCAAGCAGTCTTGTTGTCAACACACAATACAAGAAAATATCATTGTTGATTACGTTTTTAACATTTTCGATTAAAAACAGCCATTCATCTGCTGAAATATAGATAACAAGTTATGTAACCTCTGACCCATTTCGGTTCTCTTTGTACATTTAACTGGATCCCGATGTGCTAAAAAAAACACGCCTGCAATTTTCCACTGTCTAAAAATAGATCATATACCTGCGGTGTAGGAAATCATGATCGGTTGATTCGCAATTTACTGCAGGCCATATCAGCATCATGATCCTTTGTTATACAGTTTGTTTGTGAATTTTAGATCCCGCAAGTCCTCTTTCTAATGGCACCACCAAATTTTGCTCTGTTAAATCCATGTCCGGACAGTGCTATCAGTGCTTTAATTTCTATTACGCTTATCTTAATGTTAATGATGGTAAGGGGAATAACTCTCACAATTTTGTTTATATAATTGTCACAATACTTACCTGTTTACAGTATTATAGGAAGGATATGTTAGTGTGACTGGATAGCTTAGTTGGGAGAGCACTAGCCAGACAAATGTAAGCAGTGGGTCCTGTGTTCAAGTCCTGGTCAGGCTGCATACTTTTCTCACCCTGTGACAAACTAACGATTTCAACCTATACTATGGCTAGATTTGATTGGAACTTTTACAAATAATCTTGAAATTTAAAGTTGTACTGTAATTGAGGTTCTTATTGAACCAACTTTGAAGGGTATCCATCTAGGATTCTTATATTTACTATTCAAATGCTTCTTGATATTTTATTAAAACATTTAACTTCAATATTTATATGCAAATTTTATGTGTATATTTTCATTTATACATCATAATATTTATAGCTTGAATTTTTGTTGTGATGTCAATAGACTATATTTAGAACTATGATTTATGGGATTTTCTACCCAGGACATAATAAACTGTGAGTGCATACAAAGAATGATAGCATTAATGTTGTTTCACAAGCTTTAATGAGTAAAAATACCTTTTAAAACAATCGTATTTACAAAGATTATTTCCTACTTTGCAAAATAAAGTACATTTAAGTGTATCCTGTATTTGTTGCATGGCTTTTCAAGTTGATGGTGTAAATACATATCTGATTGTAACAATTGAAACTAAACCCATGCATAAAAGTAAGGATTCAAACTTGCAATTGTATAAACAACTGTGCACTCTTGATATAAATCAGCACAACAGATTTTACATAACCAAACCATCAAAGTGGATTTTGGTGAAGGTGGCTGTTGTTGAAATGTGTTTGATGCCTAAATGTGCCTGTTTTTTAGAGGTGGATGCTGTTAAGATGTGGTTGCCGTTGATGTGTCTGTTGGTACCAAGTGATTGTGGTGAAATGTGGCTGTTGTTTAGAGGTGGATGTTATTAAGAGATGAATGCTTGCCTGATATGACTGTTGTTGAGAGGTTGTTGTTGGTAAGAGGAAAATTTTGGTGAGAGATGACTGTTTTCAGAGGTGGCTGCTGTTGAGAGGAGACTGATTTGTAAGTGACCGTTAAGGAAGGTGTTGCTGTATTTGAACTTAAATGATATAAGATTTAGCATCAATGGAGCTTTATCTTGTTTTATCAGTCTATATTCATCATGATGATATATAATGTTATCATAGCAAGCTGTCTTACATCTTAGGATATATGAGACATGTAACTATATATAACTTGTACCTTCTTACACCCTTTAGTACCCTTCCCTTCATGTTTATTTTATATGATAAACCTAAGTGGCCTTCTGTTGCAGAAATATGACCAATATCAATATTTTATGTTTTTATAAATGTTTGTTTTATTGGTTGGGATTAGGAAATTCATGCTAATTGATAGTTTATGGTAATATTAATTGTATAGATCATGTACTAGTTAGTGACCCACACTGGTGTTTACACTGGAGGAGACTGTAGGTTTGCACTCCGTCACTCTGTCTGTCACTCTGTCTGCTTAAATCTGGATCCCTCGATTTCAAAAAAAGTATCCGAGCTATTTTGCTGAAACTTGGTATGTGAATACATTGCAATGAGTAGATGATGCACATCATTGTTTTGTTCTTTTTCTGACCCAAAGTCTGGTTGCTATGGATATATAAATAGATCAAAAAGCTTGTATCTTGGTTTAATATGGGAAGTCAATCTTTTTATTTTATTTTTTGTGTTGCCTGACATTGTCAGAAGACATATAGTTGTCAATCAAGGTTTCCGTGGCGGTGTTGGTGTTCCATTTCTTGTCCAGTACATAACTCTGAAACTACAAGAGGTATTGAAGTAAAATTTTGTATTTAGATAGATCTCATCAAGTAGAAGTGCAATGCATAAAAACTGTAACTCTGCCTTGCCTGATGTATTGCCTCTTAATTATTTTTACACTTTAATCTTTGTCCAGGACATAACCCTGAAACTACAAGAGGTATTGACATGAAACTTTGTATATAAGTAGACAGATCTTGTCAAGTGGAAGTGCAGTGCTTATAAACTGTAACTCTGCTTTGCCTGATTTTCGAGTTATTGTAATTTTTATACTTTATACATAACTCTGAGAGTACTGGAGATAACAACTTGAAACTTCATAACTGAATAGATCTGATTGTGTGGAGTTGCAGTGGCCTAAGAATAATAAATTTTTTTGCATAATTTTGGTTTTGTATCGCAACTCTCTTGAAGATACGCAGACCTAATGATGTTAATGTCTTTCTGTCTTTCTGAACAATAACTTGATAATGACTGCAACTTTCACCCAAATTTTACAGTGTATAGCCCTTTGGTCATGGCTGAGGCCAAGGGTCAAATGTCAAGGTTGTTTGGACCTCACACATGGGTATACTGCCCAGCCCAGTGGAACTCTTGTTGTTTTTTTGTCTGAGGTCAAGGTCATGCCGCTGTTCTTAAATTAGTCATAGATCAACTATTTTGAAGGCCTAAAATTATTTTGGAAACATTTTTGTCGGTTAATAATAAAAATTTAAGAGACTAACAAGGAAATAGAGCACCAAAAAAGAAACATCTTTTTAATATCAAGTAAATCTGTATTTTGGGCAAATTCTCTGTAACCTTCCAGCCTTTTGATACTGTGTAGTATTGTATTCAATGCCTACAAACATCAATGGTTTGCATATACTCTGTTCTAAAGGTCTGACAATCAGAAATGAAACCATTCAATTAGAGCTGTCATCAATTCTATCAATATTGATGTATCATGGATATTTTATTTTCGATCAGTAATCAATGTGAATTTTGAAATATCAATAATTAAAAGCCTATGTATAAAAGTGTCAAAATTTTCAATATGATCTTTCTATAGTGAGCTGAAACAGGTGCGCTGTCATAATATGAATGGATAATAAACAACCAACTTGTGATAGATCTTTTTATTTATTTATTATCCATTCGAATCCTTTTTACCTACTACTTACCAGTTTCATGTAGGATACCAAGGTATAACATTCATGACTAATATACATCTATTATGAGTTTATGACAACATAAATGGTCTGTATTGTAATGCAGTGAATGCATCAATATATATCGGTGTATCATCTATATTCATTTCTTGATATATTGATATCGTCGATACGCTTTGAGCCAAATCAATGACAGCTCCACATTCAATTCATTCGGAACACCTCAACCATTCATTGAATGAATAATCTCTGATGGATTCATTAGGGGTCCACCGATAAACCAGGGTTTTTACTACATATCCGAGAGGAAGCACATAACGATTAAGAAAAATAGTCTTGTCATAAACATATTTGTAAATACATTTCTTTTACTATTAATATGTAACAAGCACATATTAATGAGTCACTCATTTCAAATTTATGGACTAAAATTGAGACATATTAGAAAAGATTGTGGATTTCATTACTTCAACATCAGTTTAAGTATTTTGTTTGGGCATGTGGCGGAAAGGTAGTTCTGAAATGGCATCTAAATATGTCCAAGATTATTCTTATCTAATGGTCAAGGAGATCCAAATGCATTTCATATAGATTATATCCGGAATTCAAATATTTGGGTTTTCCCCTCCGGTACAAACAAACTTTCCCTGTTACAATGAAAACATGTGTACAAAGAACAATAGGATTAAATCCATAGTTTGTGCTATTTAGCAATAATTTGTGGGAAACTTGGTTTGTACCGGCTGTGCATGGATTGAAAAACCCATAAATTTGAATTCTGGATTAGGTCAATTTACACCCTGCTTAATTTCCCAAGACATATGTAACTTAATTAAATTTCAAGGCTTAAAGTCTGAGAACTGAAGAGTTGTTTATCCGAGTGGATCATTTTGAGTATGTGAGTACTTGTGTAAATGACTTCATTTTTTGCTTATGCTTGGGTATTCATTTTCTAGATAGATAATTGATGACAACTGTGTGAACTATTGAAATCTGAGGGCATGAAAATATATAGAAAACTTAATTGACATTCATGGAAATATCATTTCAATACCAAGCGGTGTTGGCATGACTCAGACACACTGTTTGTATTACACTCATATCTCATAGTTTTTATACCCTGGAATTGAATATCATTAAAATTTGAAAGCCAGACATGATTAGATGCGAGTCCCATCATGTTATCATGATTTTTGATTGAGTGAAGACATGACACATAATGACAGAATACCATACATATCTTTAAAAAATTGCTCAGAAAATGATACAAAATTGTTAAGCTTCATAGCTTTGAACATGAAGTCTCAGACAAGTTTGAATCAATGATAATTTGGGGTCAAAATCTAGCTCACTAAGCTAAATCAGAGTAATCTCTCTAGTGATCACATTTATTATCTAATTTTGATCAAACCTTACCAAAACCTTTATGATTCGATGAAATTTCATACAAATCCAATTGAACAATAAGCTATGTGGTAAATATTTTAGGTCACTGTTTAACAGCTCCTCAAATATGGTTATTAAATTTGTCTAAATGAAAAACTTGCTTTGTTCAATTGTGGGTTATTTGAGGTCATAGTTCAGGTCTGTAGTACAAATAATAGAAACCCATGGTCAGTCGCTTAGCTTGGTAGTGCAACTTGGGTATTATACCCCCGCTTCGAAGAAGAGGGGGGTATACTGTTTTACCCTTGTCCGTGCGTGTGTGCGTCCGTCCGGCCGGCCGGCCGTCCGTCCGTCCGTCCGTTACAAAATTTCCGTCACAGTTTTCTCAGCAACTATACCATGCAGCAGCCTGAAACTTTGCATATTGCTTTATCCTATAGTCCCATGTGGTGTAAAGTGATTTCATGCTCCTTACTCATCTACTTCCTGTTTGTCGCGTATTTTAGATTTTGGCGGGGGTATCACTAGTGAGCATTAGCTCACAGATTTACTTGTTTAATCAGTAATCTCAGGTTAGCGATGTAGGCCTGTTTTGGTCCTCTTGTAGTACTAAGTGACCAAAGTATTCTATCTGACTTTAAATAAGACACTAAGTTTTAATCTATAATTTAGTTATTTCTCAGTTTATGATTTTATTGATCTAACACAGTTTCACCTTCTTCTGTAACCTAGTTACAGTTTTAAATACAGTTACTATGCCAATATGGTTTAAATAAACTACTAATAGACCTTAACCAAAAAAACACCACACCCAATTATATATTATCTCAAGTTTTCATCTACAGGCAGTCTCATTTCAATGTTCTCTTTCATTAGATCTCATACACCATGAAGTTTCCTTTCATTCAATATATTATAGTCAACTTTACTATTGTACACACACACAAGCAAAATGACTTATCAACATAACCATACCCTGATGTATCATGATTAAAGCGTGATGGAGGTATAGAATAAAAAAGAAAAATATCATTTTGAATTTGTTTGCCAGTTAATCATGTTTCTCCACATGATATGTGAAAATCAAAAAGTCTAATTTTTTGATGATATACTTATTCAGTGTGTATTTCTTAAGTTAAATAGACGTCTATGACAATTATTTGTTAAGACATCATTTTATTTTGTATGAAACTTATCTACATCTATTTTTGGCATCTTTTGATGAAGTTTGTCTATGTAACTAAATTCTGTAACGATATCATGAAATGTTGATATCTATTGAAATATTGTGAGAGAGTTGGATGAGTAAAATATTTAGAAAGTAAAAATATTGGAAACATGAGAGTATATTTTAAATATTGAGTGCTATAAAAGAGTCATCAATAATACCGGGGAAAATAGGATAGAAATCTAGAAATACATTTTTGTTTGTAGATGGTTGATAATTCTGTGACATATGTTTCAGTAATCAATGAATTAAGGTTTGCTCATTAGTGAATATTGACATCCTTGGATAGTGATTCTACTGAACTGCAGTGAAAATAGCATTGTAAATATGTTACAATTATAAGTTATTGCTCCGAGTTGGATTTGGAAAATATTTAGCATAGTGATTTAAACATTGTTGTACTGTGAGTTAGTATAAATGTGAGTTAATATAAATGTTTCTATATATACTTAGTTATTGTTAAATTTTATGCAACTGTTAGTGACCTATACAGTAACTCCACTGATTGAAATACTTGATTTTTGTTATATTAATCCTGTACAATAATATGGATATAATTATATTGTTATAAATTGTGAGAACAAAAGTACTGTAGTGATTATTTAAATCAGTGGGGTTAATTTATCTGTCACTGACTGTTAAAATAGAATTTAACAATAGGTTGCTGTATGTATTTAATTTACTTTGGGTTGATATAAAGATAAGTATTATACATTAGGTGTTTTATTTATGTAGGGGTGTTACTATACAGTAATAAACATATTGCAATGTATTGCATTACATTACCCATTTATGTGTATTTTCTAATGATCTCTTATCCATGTTTTTGAATGACTTGCGTAAAGTGGACTACATGTTAGATAAAAGGCATATTTAAAAAGGATTTTCGAAGAGATTTTTTCTTGCAAAAGACAATATGTTTAACATTTTACAACTCTACTAGGTTATTACATGTTTTCAACATACTTGAACATTTATTTTAACATAGCTACAAAACCCAGTACAGGGAAAAACTAACCTGTAAAAAACCGTCAGAATTCGTAATGCAATATTATCCAGTATATCCGTTAACTGTAACACCCCAAATAAGTTGTGCAAACTGACTGATAGATATTATTTGCTGTGGCTAATACACTGTGGCCAGCTGATTTTATGAATTTATTTAACATAATTGTCACTGGACAATTTACACAAGCTTGTTATGGGTTGCATAATAATAAATAGCTAAAAAAAGTTAGTGCGGTCTGAAGTCTGTTTCTACGTACATTTTTAGCTCGACTTTACGAAGTAATGTAGAGCTCTCCTACTCGCCCCGGCGTCGGCGTCCGCGTCCACACTTCTGATTAAAGTTTTTGTGCAGTAAAATACTTTCTTCTATATCTTTGTTATTTCTTAAGATATTAACTTCAAACTTTAAATATATGTTCCTTACTATCAACCACATCTCATGTGACAAGGTCCATAACTCCGAATGCATTTTTTTCAAGAATTATCTCCCCTTGAACTGATTGAAGTTTTTGTGCACAGATTAAAGTTTTTGTGCAGTAAAATACTTTCTTCTGTATCTTTGTTATTTCTTAAGATATTAACTTCAAACTTTAAATATATGTTTCTTTCTATCAACCACATCTCATGTGACATGGTCCATAACTACGAATGCATTTTTTTCAGAATTACCTCCCCTTGAACTTAGAGTTTTCTTTAAAAAATGTTTGTTTTTACTGCAACTGTTTTATTTCTTTAGGTATTGATTTCAAACTTTAAATATATGTTCCTTATTATCAACCACATCTCATGTGACAAGGTTCATAACTCCGTATACATTATTTTCAAAGTTATCCCCCTTGAACTTATAGTTTTCTTTAATAAATATTTGTTTTTACTGCAACTGTTTTATTTCTTTAGGTATTGACTTTAAATATATGTTCCTTATTATCAACCACATCTCATGTGACAAGGTTCATAACTCCAAATATATTTTTTTCAGAATTATCTCCCCTTGAAATTAGAGTTTTCTTTAAAAAATGTTTGTTTTTACTGCAACTGTTTTATTTCTTCAGGTATTGACTTCAAACTTTAGATATATGTTCCTTATTATCAACCACATCTCATGTGACAATATTCATAACTCCTTATACATTTTTTCAGAGTTATTCCCCTTGAACTTATAGTTTTTTATTTATTTCTTTTTTTTCTTTGAATTTGTTAAGTTTATATTTTCAAATTTTAAAATATGTATGTTCCTTATCATCAACCACATCTCCTGTGACAAACACTTACTAAGTCGAGCATGCTGTCTCCTCTGACAGCTCTTGTAATAATTTTGTATGAGTACCCATTTACACCTGGTTGGAGTGGAACAATTCCTTGCTTATAGAAATTAGCCGTGTTGTTGGGTTTTAACCCTGGTTTTCTCAATCACTAAGGGCACATATTACCACTGGACCACTGTTGCTACAGCTCTTGTAGAACTTAGTTTTAATACTTTGTATGGAATATCAAATCTTAATTGACCATTCCGTGAGTGACCTTTTTATTTGAATAACAATACATTACCCACAAATATAACCATGTGCTCATTTGTTATCACCTTATTTGTGGGACAAAATGTAACTGTAAACCTTTGTTAAACATGCTAATATGTAAAGTTATGGAAAGGTCAATTAGCTCAGTTGGTACAATGTAATACATTTGGCACTCTGACTTGCAAACCAAAGATCAGGGGTTCAATTAGTATATTTTGAAAGTTTATTCTTAAAGGACATAAATGCTAGTCATTATGTTCTACTTCTATAATTAGATTAGCTCTTATTACAGTACAAGGCAAATAGATAGATTACAGGATCAGTATATAAGGCGTAGATTTTACCATATTGGATAATATGATACTGCAAATTTTATGTAAATTGATAATATAAGTGATTATGTATAAAATTGCTTTTATTTTCTGTTGAATAACTGTAAAGACACTGCTGGTTAGTCTGGGATTACTTTTACATTGTGTAGGTGTATGACATTGTATGCTTGATTGTGCATTTTACTCAAGGATACTAGTTATTTTGTATACAACAAAAATTGTCATACATTTTAAACTCTTGACTTAGTGAGTTAAAGGTTACAATAAACTTTTGAGAGTTATAAACAATTTAGAATCAGTTTTCAACATTTGGAATTATATTTTATTGTACAGCGTAAAATTATAGTTAGAAGTTATTAACTTGTGTCAAATTTCATTTATGGCAACCTTAGGCCTGTTGCACAGTTGGTAGTGCGCTAAGATTTCAATTCTAGTATACTGAAGTACTGGTACTGGTTTGAATCATACCCAGAGCAGTTTTACCCTTCTATGAAAGTATGACGATAATGTCAACTTTTCACCATTCATAAAGTATACTGAGAAGTTGGTAGCCTTGTACTTGATATAGACCAGTGGCAGGAAAGTGCTAGGTTAGGTGAGCTGGTCGCCATTAGATGTCCGGAATTGTGTCAACATAACTTTATACCTAACCAAATAAAGAAACATTATCATTTTATTTATGTATTATTTCAGGTAATTTTGAAATGTACAATTATATTATCATGATATTTGGAGTTGAAAACATGATAGAGGACTGATAGCAATTTTTCAGCTGACTTGAATGAATTATGTCCGAGAGATTCAGCTCGTTGTTATTTGGTTATTTGTTATTTTTCAGGTAATACTTGAAGGTGTACATTATCATGGACTTCTACAAGAAATAAGTGACTCAGATAATACTGTAGTTGTATTTATACATGAACTTGGTGAAAAGTAAGTGAACTGATTAAATTATTTATTATTACCCATAAGAAATGTTTACGCCTTTTCAAATTTACTCAAGCATACATACTCTTAATTGAAGTCTGATGCTTTCATAGTGCATTATTATGAATAGTTTTTTAAGATAATTTTTTCACTAATGATTGAGTTATTTTGATTACATATTGCATATTTCTATTCATCAAAGGATTGTGATGTTATTGAATTATTAGTGATTATGATAATAAAAAGTTGTATAATTTTGATTCATTTTCAAGATACGCCCTGTAGAGGCTTTATAACCTTTGTAGGACTTAGGATACTTTTGTATAGCAATTTAAGACATGAGGATACTTATAATGTATAATAATTGGGCTTCGCTCTGCTTCATGTTTTAATATCCCCTGTGCAGTTATACCCAATTTACTGGGATTCTATTTCAAACCAGTCCTTTTTTGGTAATTTATATCTTAACTAGGGTTTTGATAGCCTATGGTGATAATTGAAAACTACTTATAAACAGTCTATATCTACTTGAATGTCTACCTAATGGCAGAGATAATTGGCAATGTAAATATTTTATGTAATATTGTCTGATTAAAGATCATTGATGAAGCATATAAGTTTCCTGCTTGGTTGGATGTTTTCTAATGACAGTAATTTGAAGCTTAATTGCTCATGAAAACCAGAATGGTTAACCTATATATTTATGCAGGTGTCAATATTATTTAAAGTACATTTTTTAAGTCATATCTAAATAGGACAAGGAGAAACTATTATGTTTGTTTTTGTTGGGTTTAATGCCATAGCAACACATTGAATAGGGCATATATCGTCAGTCAGTCAACCTACTCACTGTTCCTGGATTGGCTAAATTTCTGGATTTAGCTGTTAACCAACCACTAAGTGTATACCTTTGTCGGTGGCTGACAACTGCCCTACATAATTGGTTAACAGCTAAATCCAGAGATTTAGCCTTTCCAGGAGGAGTGAGTAGGTTGACTGACTGCCGTTATATGACCTATACAATGTTAATGGCGTTAAACCCAACAAACAAACAAACTTTTTCAACTGTCAGTTGAAATTTTGCTGATTTAAATACTCTCTATAGTTCTTCTGTACTTGATAGAAATTGACCCCTGCATTCATATATGGGGATTATCCAACAAAATCAATAGGGTTAATGCATGTGTGCCACTGACAGTTGAATTAAAGAAGATAGAGTCAGAAAGCTAGGTATGGTGGGACCGTGAGACAGCTGTTGTGATTAAACAAGTATATTAAAGTGTTGATGATTGTTTAACATTGTAAATTTATTATATAAAAAATAAGTATATCAATATAAATGCTGATGTTTATCAATAGATAAAATTGTATTTATTCATGTTATACTGAAATATAAGAAGCTATTCTAAGATAAAGATCATAGTCCTTTTGTTGTATTGTTCGTTTTTGTTTTGTTGGTAATTGTATGCATGTTATATAAGTGTGTTATGATGAATGTGAGCATGTGATTTTTGATTTTCTGTAATATAATCTATTGATCTATCTATAAAACTATTGTAAGTTTACTATGTCTGTATGGTTCTTTAAAACATCTGTTGTCATCATGTGGGTTGGTGCTGCATGATATACATCTTGCTATAGAATAAATGACAAAATGTTGATAAATAACAAAGAAAGAAACAATCAATCAATTGATATTGTCTCGACAAGCACAATGTGTGCTTCGTATTAGCTTCACCAGGTTTCTATCTGATACATATTTGTGCCACATTGGTATCACGAGTATATAGAAATTTATTGGTTCCATTACCATAGTAACAGCTGCTGCTGCCTTCATTATGCAGTTCTGTTTTGATTTCTCTTTAAAGACTATTATTGTTATAACATAGGCTATCAATCTAAAACATTTTAAGCCAGCCTTCTCCAGGTGATAGGTCTGACTTACTGTTAAAGGTTATTAGTTTGATTTTCCGGCATGATGTACATACATGTGTAGATTTGGTCATAAAATACTTTCTATTGCCATTCGTTTTCTTCTAACACAGAATGTATTAGACCAGTACTGTGGTCATGCTCTTGTAATGTCTCTGATCATAAAAAGTTGACCATTTACATAAATGGTGTTACTGTGTTTCTCATAATAATATATATAGTATCAAAATGGTACAGTTAATACTCTACAAACATATGATAATTCCTGTATCTTGTCTGTCTAAATTACTCTACAGTAAAATTCCTAATTCCTTTCTTGTCTGACTATTATTACTCTACAGTAAAATTCCTAATTCCTTTCTTGTCTGACTATTATTACTCTACAGTAAAATTCCTAATTCCTTTCTTGTCTGACTATTATTACTCTACAGTAAAATTCCATTATTATAAATACCTTGGTTGTTGCAAAGTGTTGCTTTTTTGACATTTTTTAAATCCTTAGTCCCTGAATTATGAGAATATAAAAGGTGCCAACATAAAGACTGTTCCACAAATAAGGATTAGCTATCAGTGTCCCTTTAAGTGGAACTTAATTGTAACACAAGATCAGACTGGGAATACAGGTGACATGCTATTATCAATCTCATTTGTTGTGGTCTTGTTTGTTATGATTTTATGATTATGCTACAACAAGAAAGCTAAAATATTAAATGTATTATAATTTCAGGAGGTCGGTACCTATCAGATTCCTGAAATCTCCACATAGAAACAGAGATTGTCATTATGTTCATACTAAATCTCATATCAGAAGAAAACAGGTAATTTTATTCTTATATAGAAATCGGGCTTATACATGTTATTGCCATTTGCATGCTTCGGTTTTTATTACTAGCCAATGCGAAAAGGTTTATAGTCAGCTACAGTCTATTTTTAGAAACAATTATACTGAGTGTGCAAACTGTCTTGAACAGCAATAATAATCTAAGTATTGAAATACCGAAAGACTCTCGTGCACATTGAAACCTAACAAATCCATACTAACGATTACTCCTTACACATTAGATTCAAGTACGAATCGAGCAGGACAAAAAATGCTGGCAAAGTGTTTATTCTATCCTGTATTACTGGCAAATACTTCTGCTTAGTGTATTAACAAGATTTGACTGCCCATTCACATGCTTATAAATATAAGTAAACACCTGTCACTGACACTAAAACAAAGACACGTCGGTTGATTGACAGAACTACTTTTATCGCCTGAAAATTAACTGTGTAGTAAATCAGAGACACATGTATCACTCCGCAGGTTAAACTGGTCAGGCATTTGAATCGTCGATAGTTTTCCAAATTTGGTATAACTTAAGCCTTTCGGCGAAATGGCTGAAAGTCTAATAATATCTCTCAAGTATTTTGAATCAAACTGACTTAGTTTGTTTCTAAAAGCCAAATAACATTGCTGAAACTAATGACTGGTTGTTAACACTGGTCAGTACTCGGATAGGGCACTGTCCTTAAACGATGTTTATATAGCAAATGCATTACATGAAATTTGCATTTGTTATGTGAAGGATATGTAGGGCAGCTAAAAGTGGGCTGTGTTGATGAAAACGTGCATAAGCCCATTATGATACATTATATAAGATACTTGATACATACAATAACATTATATTATATTTAGGACAAAGGGTTTCTAGAAATTAATGTCATAATGTTTGTTACCAACAGTTAACCTTGTTTTCTATTTTATTGAGAACTCTCATCATTATACATTATAGTGTTGTAAAATGAGCATTAAAATCATGTTATTTTGCATCAGTTTTATTTTGCTACATTTATTGTGAATAGGTATTATGATTTATTTCAATATTTTGTTTAAAATATGCACATAATTAGGACAATATTGACATATAAATTGTTTGGTACTCTAATTTAATGGCTTTAACCTGTTTTTAATTGTTATTAAGTGCGTATAGGCTAAACAAATGGTTTATTACCTACTGAATCATTTTAATAAACTCACTATTTTAAAGAAAATGTCCCTCTAATGTCCTTGTATTTCTTTAGTCACTGTTTCCTTTTATTCATTGACGAGAACAACAGCTGCATTTTCATTTTTCATTTGTATGTCAAATGTAGAATGTCCCATAAACTTTTCCATTAATATGATAAACATTTTAAAATATAAACCATTAAGTCAGTTTTACGAAAAAAATTTCATCAAAAATGAGAGCCTATGCCTGCATATTGTCATGATGTGGGAGTTGTTTGGGACCATTAAGTTTTATAATGTCGGTCTTATGGTGTGAACACTTACCAAGATATTTAATTGAAAATGGTTTGCTTATTTACACCCAAAACCTTGGTATAACTAGCAACAACCAGAGCTGATTTTCAACAGCTAGTTCTTGATGTAATCGAATTATAACAAAATGATAATAAACCATGTTAGTACTACAGCTAACCTGCTATAATTTAGGGTCATAATTCTGGATGTAAGAATTGTAGAATTATGCCCCTTATAAAATGTCACTGGACTTGGTTTTTCCTATATTTAGTTTAAAAAAAAGATTTAGTATTGTCTAGACACAGAAAATATTGTCATAGTGATCAAATGATTTGTCTGAGATAATTTTGAGTAAAGTTAGTGATTATTTATTTTTATATCAAAGTTTGCTGATGATTTTTATTCTGACTCCATGAACATATCTATGGGTTATATTTGGGAAGAAAAGTGGACAAACTTTATTGTTCACATTTTGCAGTTTAATGTCGTATGAAAGTCTTCATTGGTCTTTTAATAATTAATGTTAATATCTAATGGAAAAAAATGGTCATTTCTTTGTTTAATACTGGCAAGGTATTGAAAATTGCTCCAGAAATGAGTACACAGGAAGTCATTGAATGAAATAGGCCATTTTTCATAGTTTTGATATTTTGAGTTTCATACCTTGACTTAACATAGGTGAATTTTTTAAAGGGGTGGACTTCTTCATGCAGACAACTTGTGCTCATTAGGCCACACCAAATTGATTACTTGTTCTACGGATTTTTTTGGAAAAAAAATGGGGCGAGCGAGCGAAAAAAAAATTAAAATATTTTTTTTTTACTTTTGAATTAAACCAAAGGCGAGCGAATAAAAAAAAATTAAAAAACATTTTTTTTCCTTTTACATAAAATCTTAAGCGAGCGAATAAAAAAAAATAAGCGACAAAATAAGAAATCGCAACAAAAGTTAAGTCGCGCAAAAAATTTAGTCGCAACAAAGCACTTGAATAGGAGCTTTTTCATGTCTCATTGGATAATGATATGAATAGCTTAACATCCCTAGTTCTTCATGTAAATACATGTTCAATGGCAATGACTGTTCGTTTATGTTGTTTGCTTACATCTTTGATAAATAAATTCTACGCTTTAATCTATTTAGGACAGCATATTTCTATTTGTTTTAATAGTATTTTGTACACTAAAGCCCTTTCACATGTCTGTTCAAAGCCAAATGTCAAAGATATAATCAGATAATAATGTACCTTTTGATCCCTACCATCAACATGTTCTGTGCTCTAAGATTTGAAAGCATTAAAACAAAAATGGTTAAAATTGATGTTCTAGAAATAGATCAATGCCTATGAATGACATAAACATAACTGACATTAATTATTAATAGAATTAGTAACAATTCAGACTTAACGTGAATTTCTGTTAAAATCAACTAATGTACTCATATTCTTTTAAAGCAATGTACATAATCGATGATAAAAAAGAAATTTACACGTCAAAATGCAATTGTAACGTATTTTCGCGACCCCACGAAAATGATTAAGACTCTCAGTGAAATAACGTAGATCGTCGTAGGTTCTGTACGTCACCAAGTATTGAATCTATTCTAGCTGTCCTATTCATTTGACTGTTGCATTGTAAACGAACAATCAAGATTTGTATATTTAAAATGCTAGCAAATACGAATTTCGCTGATTGAATTTTGACGCGACGATAGCGCATCTGTTTTAATTATTATGCAACGATTGGCTCTTGCCCGACAAGGGCACGTTATTGGCAGAATCATAAAAAACAAAACAAATAAATACTTGTTGATAATACGATCAAGGGTTAAAAACCCAAACAAAAAGGTCTATCAGACTAAATGTTATTACGTTAAAGAAACTGTGAAATTTATTTAGCTTTAATTGTGATAATTATCCTACTTATCGCTAAATTTTAATTACCCTTAGCAAACTTGATGTGTAAGACTGTTAGCTGTTCAAAATAGAAAGTGCAATGTGACCTCTTTATTTTTGGAAAACGTGTATATAATGTCATCAATTTTGACCTTTCTTTGTTTAAAAAAGAATAGATCTTAAGAAATTAATTTTCATCAAATTATTCGTTTCTGCTATCGAACTTATAGTGAATATTATTTTAAAAGTTGTATACATGTTCTATACACGCACAAAATTCGAAATTTTCTGTCTGATAATTTTTTAGCAAAACAAGATTGCTATTACGGAGATTGTACAGCCAATACGGGCGTTAAACCCGATCCCGATATAGGTTTAATTGATCAAGGTGTATTACGTAATTCATATAATTGGATCATAAAAGTGTCACTTTGTTGATTGTATACGCAAACACCTAGTGTTAATGATAGCTAATTTTCGATTTTTAAGCCTGCCACAAGACTTGAGATGAAAAATTATGATACGACGTACATACGGCTTTTGATTTGGTGAAAATACGATTTTTTCACCAAATGCTTCAACAGCGCATAATTTCTTCGAACGTGCGGGCGGTAAAAAAAATTTTTTTCTGGAATGTGGAGCTTTTGAATGTGCGTGCAGCAACAAAAAAAAATTTTTTTTTTGGATGTGGAGATTTTGAATGTGCGGGCGGTAAGAAAAAAATAAAAAAAATTTTTTTTCAAAATCAAGAAAACTGGTGCGCTGCATCCGTAGAACAAGTAATCAATTTGGTGTGGCCTTATGGGTATAACATCTATCAGTGTGAAGGAACCTATCTCTTAGTTTTATTTGATTTCATCATAATCAATTTACTGAATTTTTAAAAGTCAATGACCCTAGATGTTTTATCTATCAAAATCTAGTGTCAACAAAACTATCTAATTAATTTAATAATTGTTATTGTATATAAGTAAATATTTATTGAAAATATGTCATAATATGGTCACTGTAATGATAAATATCTAAATGGACATAGCAAACATATTCGTTGATAATAAATTTGTCAATTATATGGTAAATTGAAATTGTGATGTTGTAATAAGTTATCTGATTGAACTTTTATTATGTGTTATATTTTTGAAGCCCTGAAGGTTTATGTAAACTGTTCTCATGTATGGATAATGTTAATTATTAGTTATAATTAAGATATGTATTTTTACAGAATAAAATTAAATAAACAGAATTCTGAATCTGTACATAATTATACCTTAAATAAATGACATATGCTCTAGTAAGCTTTTAAATCAACCTGGTGAGCTTTAAACTGACCCGGTGAGCGTTTAAACAGACTAGCCAGCATTTAAACTGATTTTTGTACATTATAATTATATTTCTGTTCTGTAGAATTGTGATGTCTAACAGGCAATTTGTATGATCAATTTTATTTAGTTCTAGTATTATAATGATTGACCTTGTTCACATTTTAAGTTGTAAGTTCTTTTATATGGATAACAGCTAATCTAGTTCCACTTAAAATTCACTTTAATTTGAATCACATTGATTTTTTTTTCATTTCTCCATTCCATCTATGGAAACATTTATTCCTCCTAGAAAGTTGGTTATGGTTTGCAAGTTGTGATTTCATTTTTGCTTGGGGTTACACTTCTTCATTATTATTTTTGTGCTTAATAGTGCTTGCTGCAAATGTTCATTGTAATTCTATATTTAGACAGCAATAAAAACCAGCAGGGTCACCTTCAAAATCTTCTTGTGGTTTTATTTCTGGATCCAAATAGATTTAAGTAAAAAATAATATGAAAAGAGAATTGGTAAAATCCAATATAGTTTCACATTTGGTCATGCAATAGCTAGTTTCATGGAAGTTGCAGCTATCAATATACTCAGTCCTGCTACATTGTTGTGATGTAACTGAAGAATAATTGTTTGCAGAACTTGTATTGGTGCTTGATTGTTTAGGCCATATGAATTCTTGCTATTTACTCATTGATTTTTCGAGAGAGACAAAATTTAATTTGGCAAATATTTGCATGACAGCATTAATTTTAAAGTTTAATTCAAGCTCAGTGGTATTAATATGCATCATGATGCTATCATTTAATTTTGAATTGAATGGTAAAACTTGAAGAAATATTACTGATCAAATAAATAGATTTATTGTCTTTGAAGTTGTAATTGTTTTGACTTGGAAATGTAAATAAAATTTATTACAGAGGTTTTAGAAAAATATTTATAATAAAAACTTGTTTTAACTGTGTATCTGTTAAGATATATTCAATAAACCACAGTATAGATAAGGATAAAACTTAATTATATTTTATAATAATTTATTAATTAATATATAAACATTGCTGCAAGATTGTTGTGTTTCGTGCCCTAAGGCTACTTATGTATAAAAAGTGTTGAAATACGTTACCATGTTATCTGAGTACAAGATCTCAAGCAGGTACCCCCAGAAGCTAATATAATTAGATTTACAAATTGGTATTTTATTTAGTATGTTTTTTACCATTGTATGAGCAACAATTGATTTTTTATTTCACTTTTTTATTGAGTTTTTGGACATTACTGAAAACTGTAGAAGGTAGGAACTTTTTTCTATTATGGAGATATTTCTTTGAGAATTATGGTTTCTTGGAGCAATTCTGCAACTGTAGGATATTGTACCAGTATTTTGAGCTATATATTATTTTTTTCATCTGACAAAAATAGAAGCGAGTTGGAACTAATGTTACAGTTTATGTTTTCAATGTAGGTACAATCATTGCTTTGATACATAATTTCTAAATAGTGAGCATTCTGCACAGATCTCATCCTTTTGTTCTTTATGACTTGTTTGCGCGTAAATTTGAAGTTTGAGACAATAGTAGTCTATTGGTTATTTTCTCAATGATACTGTTAGTTTGTACTCTTATAAGAAATTTCTATATTAACATGATAGAAAGTCAAATTTCTTCATATATTATGATGTTAATGGCTCCTCATGGAAGTATTAGCACATTCTTGTTATAGGAAAATTGTTCTTGAAAGGTGAGCTGGGTTCCATAAATAATCTGATAAAAATCTGTTGACAAGTTGCATAAAGTAAAAACATTGGTTTAATTTAATTGCTAAATTTGTAGTGAAATGCATTATTTATGGGATAAAAACTTTGATGGGTTGTATTTCTGTCGATTATGAATGCAGTAGTTCTGTCTTCTATTGGTTGTTGGTTGATACGTGATTCTATATGCTATGCATAATAAAGCCAAAAAACTCATTGAATTTTGACCATGCAAAATTTTCCACTGATAGGGTATCCTCCTATGATATTAATTTATATAGAACATTTTTAATTATTGAAAGCTTAAAACTACAAAATACATAATTGAGGCATTCACTTATATTAAAATGATTATTCTTAAGTCCTGAAAACTACTTTTATATCTTGGGTATTATTAAAATAATGGTTAGCTTTGATATTCAGATTTCATGAAAATATATTAAAACCTACTTTAAAGTGTGAAATGATAAATGACATCATACATGTATAATAATAATTTATGTTGTTTTTTATTTATTCGAGATTATATTTTATAATTGATAATTTAATCATAATTGTATATTTATGAGCTGAGTAACACTATATATAATGGCTTTCTTTTGATATTGAGTTGAATACAACATCAATGATAGATTTTGTTTATACAAAAAGTGAATACCCTGACAAATGATAACATAATGTTCCCAAGACATTAAATCATGTTAATTCATAATTCACAAACATGATGTATAGAAAAATCATGTTGATTCATAATTCACAAACATGATGTATAGAAAAACATGTTATTTTCTTGGTATTATAAGTATTTTCTCATGAGAAATGTGCACTTCAATGTTGTAAACAGAACAGAACTTTATTACGACTCAGATTGCATATTACAATTTATATATGAATAAATACAGTTGCATGAAAGTTTCATCATAAAATTTATCAATAATGGACAATGGTGCTGATTTTTCTTCGGTAGTAAGATATATTGTTACAATGTAAATGGAGAAGTTGTTGGCTTTGAAGAAGTGTAGGGACTGGTTATAGCCAAGGGTCCAGGAAAGTTAGGTGAGCTGGTAGTTACAAGTCATGTTGACGAGGCATTCAATCCTCCCCCAAAAATAGTTTCAATATAATATTAAACACATGCTACATGGTCTGAAAGTACTATAAATATAATACCACAAATAAGTAGAGTAACTACCAAACATGAAGAATTTAAAAAGTTATATAGTTTATATGTAAATGCATATTTTGGGTAAAAGTCAGAAGTAAAATTTGCAGTGTGTGTCACAATTTAGTGTGACATTGGCATACATTTTTGATAAGGGTACATGACTTATGAACCTGGTAACTAGGTTTTGATAAAGAATGATGAATTTAGTGAAAAAATGAATATATCATTTGATTAGAACATTTTTCAATTTGCATGCATATAATAACACAATGTCAACATCACAGGTACTTCAATGAATGGATGAAAGTCACTGTCAGTGACACATAACTATTCTAATTTAAAAATTAAATTTAGTATTCACTATTGATGAAAAAAGTTACCCCAACCTATGTATGAGGCTAATTGAAAATGAATTGAATATGTAGATCAGGGGGGTCAATGTACTTATGAATAAAATTTAACAATACCAGGGCTATTGTGAGAAATACAAGTTTTGTATGTTCTGCATGTAGAGAAATGGCCAGTAACTTGGGTTGCATAATACATTTGTATTGGAGTCTGAGAATTATAGTCTATAAAAACTTGATAAGTGAAGTGATGCATTTAAAATAAAGTTAAATAACAAATGAAAAGTTGATAAAAATTATTTACTTAAAAGCTAGTGCAATGTGTTTTTTGAAAGTAGATATAGCCTAGTTGTGTCCTATCTTGGTTGATCAATATACATACTCTTTGGTATAGTCCATTCGCTCTGTTGTTAACATCACCTACATCTATATGTTCATATGACTCCTAACTATAATTTTCTGAACAAACATTATAAGACAGGACAGTTTTCAAACCCTATCAGTTTATAAAACAACATAAGTATGATGTTAGCAGCAACAGCCAATGATAAAAATTTACAACTTTCTTAAAAAGCTAATACAAGGTAAATGATGATATAGTATCCAGGCTATGTACAAAGGTTTAAAGTAAAGTTCACAGGCCTGCACGATCCCAAACCTTAGAAAAATTTGTACATATGTACAATTTCATGGGTAATAAAGTCATATCTTCTATGTTTTAGGACTGTGCTTGCTGACTTCTCACAGAAGACTAAGTACTTGCTTGCTTTCATTAATATGTAACAGTATGTCAGATGTCCTTGTATAGCAAGTTGTTACATCTTGTACTTGCAACAGATGTTTTATATATTTATATCATTCAATAATTTTATCATTTAATGATTGGTTAAGCTTAGTAAATAATCTATGTAATATATATAAATAACTTTGTAATAATAAGATATATTGTTGAGATCGGACAAAGTATAAATGTATAGGTTAAAATACATCTGGAATTATACTGTATTAAATATAAGAATAAGCCGCCTGGCTAGCTCAATTGGTAACATGCAAGTCTACTGAACGAGGGGCGTGTGTTCGATTCCTGGGCAGGGCATGCTTTCGTGGAGCTTGTTCATGAAATTATTTCTACGGCCATTCTCCCTCCTACCAATGATTTTTGATTATGTAGGGCAGTTGTCAGTCACTGATGAAAGTATGTGCTTAGTTGTTGGTTAACAGCTAAATTCAGAGATTTAGCCTTTCCAGGAACAGTGAGTAGGTTGACTGACTGCCATTACATGACCCATACAATGTGTTGCTATGGTGTTAAACCAAACAAACAAACAAATGAAAGAACTTATCTTTGGATCAGTTCAAATCTAATCTACATTCTTTATTATACCCCCCCTTCGAAGAAGAGGGGGGTATACTGTTTTACCCTTGTCCGTGCGTGCGTGCGTCCGTCCGTCCGTTACAAAATTTCCGTCACAGTTTTCTCAGCAACTATACCATGCAGCAGCCTGAAACTTTGCATATTGCTTCATCCTATAGTCCCATGTGGTGTAAAGCGATTTCATGCTCCTTGCTCATCTACTTCCTGTTTGTCGCATATTTTTAGATTTTGGCGGGGGTATCACTAGTGAGCATTAGCTCACAGATTTACTTGTTATTTTAACAATAATTGTAAAGACTTATTTGTTGTGACAACACAATTAGGCAAGCCCAATTACAACACTGAGTTTAGACAGCTTTTGTACTGACCCATTGAAAACATGTCCGCAGTGTTACCAATGAAGATCAAGTGCAAAGTTACATAACTCTTGCATGATTTTGACTGGATTATGGCTCTTTTATGCTAAGAAGATCTTGGAAGTTGTGTATGCAAATTTTATAACACCAATCAATGGAATTATCCACCATAAATTTTACTCAAAAGCAATGATAAATTTTGTTTGGTTGAGTACCCCCATTAGTCCAAGGTGTTGTCCGTTGACTTGTCTTGTTCCATTACTTACTGGACCATTCCTGTCTGGAATGTTTCTACTGTTTTGATCAGTTTTGGATGGTGTGTACAAGGCATTAGCCTGATTGTATATCTAGCTTTTGTTCTTTGATACTCTTGTTGACTTTACAAAACCCAGGTCGATAGCGCAGTTGGTAGCGCGCTGGGATTTGGATACTCGTGCCCTAGGGGGTGCAGGTTCGAATCCCACCCGGGGAGGTTATACCCTTCCATGAAAATTTGACAATAATGTCGATTTTCCTCCATTTATTTGATAATATGGAGAAGTTTCCGGCCTTGTGGAAGGGTAGGTGAGTACTGGTTATAGACAATGGTCCAGGAAAGCTAGGTTAGGTGCTCTGGACGTCGTGAAATGACCTAAAATTGTGTTGACACGGCGTTAACTCCAATAAATAAAAATAAATAAAATTGACTTTACAACAATTCAAGTCTTTATTTACAATCTACTGATATCAATTCATCACATGAGTGTTTTAATTGAACCTAATATTGTATTGTATTGTATTGTATTGTATTGTATTGTATTGTATTGTTTTGTTTTGTTTTGTTTTGTTTTGTTTTGTAATGTATTATTGTATTGTATGGTACAATTTTTGACATAACATGGTTTCAACTTAAGCTCTTATAGTAGAGTGTCTGTCATTCCTTGTACAGTTGATTAAATCCCTTGGACCCTACATATCTGTTTTGAAGTTCATTAATTAGAAAAAATGTTGTCTTACTCTTTGTTTCTGTATATTTCAGGATTGGTTAATACAAGATATATGTAATAAAAGAACAAGATTTTATGATCAATCTGGACAATTTATTGGAGATAATATACACTATCCAACATCTATACATAATAACCAGTATGTATATTGTTGTATTATATCAGGGGTGTGAAATTTCTTAGTAATGCCTGACTTGTCCAACACTTGTCACAAGTGATATTTTAGCAGAAAATATACTAAATACAATGAATTTCTAAATGTTATAGTCAAATTCAACAGTGAACTACACTGTGTTATATTATCAATTTATTTATTATTACTGATAGTATGTATTTAATATCATAGCTTTCTATATGTCTTTTTACATTTAACCTCTGGACAAGTGCATTTTGACCTTGGACAAGTATATTTTAAGATATCACTTGTCCAAGGTCAAGTAAAGGAAAGAAAAGGAATCCACACTCTGATTATATTTATATTTCGGTAATTCACAGTGACTGGGTCTTAGAATGTACACCATTAAAAGATGATCTACTCTCAAATATCATGTTTTCATTTTCACACTTTATCAAAAGCATTAATTATTGAACTCACCTTATGAATACAAATTATTCAAACATTACCTGTCTATTATTTACAAAGAAACCCCTTGGAAATTAATGTCCATGCTTATTATAAAGCCTGTTAAAAAATTTAATTTATGTATGTATTAATGGTCCTAGTGATATTTTATCTTGCTTTAATCTATTTTCACTTTATTGATTGATGTATGTATGTGTGTATATTCAATTTTGATCATATATAATGGTGATAATATTATGTTAATTAAACCAGTAAAATATAGATGCTATCTGACTGTGAGGTATGATTAAACAATACTCAACTAAGTTAAATCATGTGTTAATATTGTTCATTTACTCATCATTATTATCATAATGCTTGTTGATAAGTTTTTATTATGTATTCATTGTATGCACTAAACCCTATAAGCTATTATGTGAGAAAAGAAAGCAAAATAATTTATGAGCTATTTATTTTACAGTAGGTTTTGAAAGTAGGAATTGAAAGATGCTAAATAAAAGTATATTGAGCTATAATATTTATGTTAAGTTTGATTTTTAGAATTCATTGCTCTTTTTTAGTGCAAAATGTATTATAATAAACCCTTGGTTAAATTGTTGTCTCTATTCAAACAGATGATAAAATTTCTGTTTTTGCCATGTCTATCTTTAATATGGTCTTGTTTGAGGTTTGCTTTATGCATAAATTATGTTTCATATTGTTTTTGTAAATAAACCTTGCTGTAAAATTAATGTCATATTTTGTATGACTGTCAAAAAATTGTTTTCTTCTTGTTTAAGGTATAAAGTTTTGGGAATAACTTAATAAGTCACTTTACATAATGAAAAGTATTGATTGAAGGTAAAAATACAAATAAGAACTGCTACATTGCACATTTATGTCCTGCAGACCTTCTTGCAAAACCTGTAGAGCATTTACTTTTGAATAAAAAACTTTATGATCTCCCCCCCTTAAAATCGTTAAATTTGAGAAAACCCTTATTTTTTCAACATTAAAATTAGCTTTTCTTCAAATAGAATGACCATCCAATTAGAATCAGTTATTAAACATATGAAATCTATTGTTATGACTTTAGTGTTATAGTTTTTATGTGACACAGTGTTCAGGAACAATCTTTGTATCCAAGTGTTGCTCTGTTTACCAGGTCAAATAATTGTCCATATGGGTTTGGCATCAACTACAAAAGATTAGTCATTGCTCTTAGATATATTTCATTTTTTTAAAAATGCCTCTTTAGGTTAATTTGAAAAAAAATTAACCATATAAATCATTTATATTTTATGAAAGTAAGCTAGCATGCCTGGTACCGTACCTGTATACAGACGACAGTTAATAGGTGTCTCATTGTTTTTAGAACATTCTTGGAAACAGATTTATATTAAATCAAGGTTGTACAGAGATAGTTGATATTGGATGTTACATTGTATTTCTATTATCATGATATATTTCTAATTAACAGGTTAACTACCACCCCAGGAGGTGAGGTCATGTCCAATGTGAACTGTGACTATGTAGGAATGGACATAACTTCTGTACACAATATAAATAATATCAGAAATCAGTACAACCAGGTTAGTAGTTATTTGTATTTTATACCATTTTGTTACATGACATTTTCCATGCTTAGTAACAGACTTTAGCAAATCCTCATTTCAATTCATTGTGGACAATTACAGTATGTGGCTCATGAGCAATTAAAGGGGTATTAGATAATTACTACTGCCATTGAAGCTGTTGGTGTTACGCATTAGCAGGCAGATGATGCAATTTGTGCAATTGAAGTATATTTAATCTTGTTCAGTATTCTGTTTAGTAAATGTAAGGGAAATTTCCCTTGCGTTGCATCAAAATGTTGTATAATTCCATGTTTATATACTCCATAAGAACCCCATGTCCTTCAGTGATATTAGATCTTTGATTGTTCATAGGTGTGTAGGGTACAGTGCCCTGCCGTTTTAATGGTCCTGCTTAATGGACCTTTCTATAAGTGACCTTTTTATTTGAACAACAATACATTTACCCACAAATATAACCATGTGTGCTGTTCTAAACAACTTGTTTGTCGGGCAAAATGCAACAGTAAACTTTTGTTAAAAAAATGCTTATAAATAAAGTCATGGGAAGGTCAATTATCAATATATCTATATATATTTTCAGCCTCCACCATTTGGAGCTATACAGAGATATCCTCCTCCAGGTTATATACAACAAACACCTCACCAGCAACAACAACAACAACATAGTGATAGTTATAATACATTAGTACCAACATCTAATATTTCATGTCCTAGATTTCATGTACCATACTTTGATCCTATTACTTTAAAAGACGTTAATATGAACTGTTACCCTTCACAAGATGTTGCTGGCCAAGATTTACCTGGTATGTTCTACTACTTTATATTTGTATTTTTTGTGCAAGCAAATCAGTGACATACATTTCAAAGTTATGTCTTTTGGCTTCCTTGCAGGCAAATCAGTGACACACATTTTAAAATGTATTCACTCAAAGACTTTCTCAAACAATTCCATTGTCGGCAATCAATGTACTTATAGGTGTATTGGAGAAATTGATACTTTTTTCAACATTTAATACTTAATACATTTTAGTTAGGTGTTAATAAATAAAAGCATTTTCAATCACTTTCGGGTCAATGACGTTGATGTTTTGGTGTGCTATTGAATTCAGACAAACAAAACAACATGTAGGCAGGGCAATTTCTTTATGATAAGTTTACTATTCCTCAGTAATTTGAAAAATGAATTTGATAAATAATTCTCTTTTTTTAATAATTATTTTTCTCAACACATTTGTAATGTACAATCACTAGAAAGTTTTTCCTGTTTTTTAACCACAAGGTAATACATGTGTCTAGACTTATAAATGAAAGTAACACTTGTTTGAATAATTATACAGTCAAGTGTTATATATAGCCCTGTTTGTTGTCAGGATATTCTTTGTCTGTTTAATTATGTTTATATTTACCATATAACTCAAAGTCTTAATCATTTACATGGTTAATTTTTGTATATAAAGTGTCAATTATTAACATTTGGAAAGATCAGATAAATGATACCTCTATGTAAGTACATAAGTACCGAGTCAATTGTACTGTACTTTGATTTCAGTCTCATTAATAAGATAGGCTTGTTAATAGGAGAATCCAGACATCATATCCATTACCGGTATATATAGGCATGAGATTTTATTAATTTGGTTTTATTCTTCTTTATAAAGTTGTCTTTTCACCTTCATTGAGACTTGAATTAAAATGTCATTGACATTCACTAGATTTAAACTTTATTGTCATTGAACTTGACCTTGGCTTTCTTTGAAATTGGCCTTTACATTCATTGAGATTGACCTTGACTTCCATTGAAATTGACCGTGACATTATTGAGAATGACCTTGGACTCCTTTGAAATTGGCCATGACATTCATTGAGATTGACCTTGGCTTCCTTTAAAATTGGCCATGACATTCATTGAGATTGACCTTGACTTCCATTGAAATTGGCCATGACATTCATTGAGATTGACTTTGACTTTCATTGACATTGGCCTTGACATTCATTGAGATTGACCTTGACTTTCATTGAAATTGGCCTTGACATTCATTGAGATTGATCTTGGACTTCTTTGAAATTGGCCTTGACATTCATTGAGATTGACCTTGACCTTCATTGAAATTTGCCATTACATTCATTGAGATTGACCTTGACTTCCTTTGAAATTGGCCGTGACATTCATATTGACCTTGGATTACTTTGTAATTGGCCGTGACATTTATTGAGATTGACCTTGACTTTCATTGATATTGGCCGTGACATTCATTGAGATTGACCTTGGACTCCTTTGAAATTGGCCTTGACATTCATTGATATTGGCCGTGACATTCATTAAGATTGATCTTGGACTCCTTTGAAATTGGCCTTGACATTTATTAAGAATGACCTTGACTTACATTGAAATTGGCCTTGACATTCATTGAGAATGACCTTGGCTTTCTTTATAATTGGCGGTAAGAATATGGAAGATGTTTGTGTATTTATCTTTGTTTTGTTTCTATTACAGAAGTGAATACACTGCGATTCTTTTACAACCTTGGTGTTGAGGTAAGTCTCCTTTCTACCTTCCCATACTTAGTGATTGATGTAAAAAATGGTGATTTATAGATTTATGTAATTTTTACTGGTAGTATGAATCCATTGTTCACTGAACCTTCTTAAACACAAGTTATGGTGGAGTCACTGAGCTTAAACAAGTTTATGTAGTTGATAATGTGACTAACTGAAATTGATATACTTGTAATACCTTATTTGTGACGCCCCACGGAAAAACCAGGCCAATGGCGAAAAAATCACAAATTTAGATTTTAACATTTTCTGAAACTATATATTTTCAAACATAAGTTGTGAAAATTTCAGATGATTTTGACCAGTGGTTAAAAAGTTACAGGGTCCTTAAGAAAGTATGATGCACGAAAATATTTTAGGGCAACCGGGACGAAATATCATCAGTTTTTATGTATACTACGGATATTACACCACCAAAATCAAGACATCTTAGATGTGAATTCCCTTTTAATCATATTTACATAATATCTTAAGACATAATAACAAAAAAGTATATTATTCAACTACACTAAGTTCACAATGTTTCCATGGCAACCATTTATTAGTGGTTTATAGCACTATTTATGAGAAATTTGAATTATTTGTTGTGAAATTCGATGTCACTACTGCATATAACAGGATAGAGTGTATTGGAAAGAATTAAGTACAATTGCACACAGTCATTTTATCAGAATGATAATGATAGGACTTAAATTGTTAGTGTTCTAAAGAAACCACTATGTGTATATGGAAAACAAGTCAGAATAGGGAGGACAGGTTGTTGCTGTTTTTTTCATGCTCATAGTTTTAGTAAACCTTAGAATGCTTCACATAACTGCTATATAAATTTATTCAATCATCAAATTAAACATGTTCACATATCTACCCATCATTATTTTTCAGAACAAAAACGTTACCATAGCAACCATACCAGACATATTTAGCTAGGCCAAAATATTTTTTTCATCAAGAAATGTGAACTTATGTGATTTTTTAAACAATAAATTACAACAAATAAACTTAAATCAAGTTCAAATTTGAAATGTATCAACTTAAAAGCATTTAGAATGCACATGGTCACTTTACCATGCTGCAAGTGGTTAAGTTTTAAGCTTTGGAAGATTGGAATGAACAGAATGGTGAATATTTTTTGCAGTCAAAATTAGTGCAGCTGTAGCAATACATGTACATTTCTTGAGAAAGCATTGCAACTAGGATAATTCACATGATAATTTGAAATGTTGTTTTTCCATTACTACACGTAGATGTGTAAACATAAAATGTTAATGGGTATGTGCATGCTATATCAAATATCAATGTACTACCTATGTCTACACGTTTGATTGTTGACTGAGCATAAAATTATGTTTTTACACATTGCCTGAACATAGAATAATTAGAACAAAATGTATATTTTTGATATTTATTATGTTGTTTGTTTCATATTCCATTCATTTAGATATTTTAATATTATCTCATTTTCATTAAAGTCAAATATTATGCATTGCAATACAGTTTTGTAAATGATTTTTGTATCATCTCTCATGGTGGTGAATGTGACATTGAGTAAATTTCTTCTTCATTTAAGACATGCTGAAGTTAGCTATTCTGGTGCTTGTGTTCACATCACAGCATGGTTTAAGGCTGTACTCAACTAGGTATATCACCTCTATCTGTAAAAAATAAAATAATACTCAATAGTTTGACGCAAAAAGGATAAAGCACACCAATCACTAAATCAATCATAAGAAATACAAGTGCATCAATGTATTGGCTCTTCTGTTTGTGTAATGTAGAACTTATGAATATGAGTTGTCATACAAATATGCAAAGTTTGAATAATTTTTAATGACCAGTGAATGATATTATTATTATACAGTTGTATACACATAAATGGTTAGATAAGAACCAAAATATATAGAAGGCCTATGTAAAATATGAATTACTTACCATGTCCTAAACAGCAATAATTTTTCTTTATTTCAACAGGAAGTTTTGAAAGACATTAAGCATACCAACAGAACTAATTAGAAACAAAAATCATAAGCCATAACATGTATTGAGTACCCTCATAATCAAAGTATAATTTTTTTATAATAACAGCACTATATTCATTGTCTTCTTACTTTCCTCAGTGAAGAGAAAACATTTAAGCACTGATTATGACTTATTAAACTACAAATAGATCTGTCAAATTAAGATACCTTTGTAAAACAATCAGTTAATTATATTTAATAATTAACCTTTTCTCATTTGCCAGAAAAATACATGAAATTTATACCTACCCTAGATTACTACTGCATCATGACTGGTAGACCTATGGTCAAAACACTGCTGAAGTCAGTCCCGTTAGTTGTGTAACGTCTTTATAAAGTATCAAGATCTTGTGCTTCTCCTGAGCAAAAGAAAAAAAGAAAAATCAAAATGCATTAATATTGTCTTTAGAAAAAATAACACCCATTTAGAAAATTTAAGTTTAAAATCCATATGGAAAAATAAAGTTGGGTGGAGTGTGGTGGGCGGAGTGTGGTGGGAGGAGCGATGTGGGCGGAGCTTAAAAACGAAATACGGTTATGTCATTGAAATTAATGATATATCATAGCAAACTCATTAATTCTTGAAGATTTGGATTCTTATACATTCGTATAATCCGAATTTTTATTGAAATAAGATTGCCTCTTGATCGACCTAAAAAATGACAGTCCCCAACTGACAGACGTGATCAATGTCCAGCAGCATTTCACATCGGCATAGAAACCATGAATAAAACACGATTGTTGTTCTATTCACGACATAAATTTACAAACAAAGTTGATGTTTCTGTTCTCATAAATCTTAGTGACTAAATAATTCAGCGATGAGCATATTACAGTCCAAATAAATAGCTTTTGACAGTAAACAAATTGCAGACGAAAAATGTTACTTTCGATTTCGCCCTGTAAAAGTTTTCAACAAATGCTGTTTGTTTACGAATTTTTACCATTTCCTTCAATTAAATCGTCGTCAAAACGTGAAAACATTTTTAAAAGTTTACATAATCAAAATCGTATAGCCTTCAAGTCGGATAATTGGGCCAAATTTACAGAAAATACAACTCACCTTGCTTGACAAGAATCAAGATGTCGTCCATTTTCGCTAGTTCGTCTTTGTGGTTAAAAAACACTAAATTAAAAATACTGTCGTGACAGTTATTCCCCTTACCATTTAAATATTTGGGAATTAATGTTCGATCTAAGATTTTGCCAAGTTTTAATGAGAAGAATGCACATTTAATATAAGAAAACGAGTTGAATTTTCGAGATTAGTTTTTGAAATCTAAATTTCACGTGGTGTTTGAAAAAACACGTTTTTTAACGTTACGTCATTTGCGCAATTGGCCTGGTTTTCGCAGCCGACGTCACATTTGGCTTTTGTTATTGTATGTTTCCATTTTTTTTGTTTTCAGAATTTCCGTACAATGAATCAAGGAGGAGTATGGACAGGATCAGAAATGATTCAAATGATGCCACCAGGTGGTGTTTTTACTCAAGATCATATTAATGGAAACTTAGCCGGTCAGTTTGTCGTACCCCCTCCAAATTTTACCCAATACCCAAACAGGCCAGAAATGTATAATGAACAAAGTGAGACACAAATGAATCAATCATATTGTCTTGTACCTTATCAAAAAGTAACAAATAATGTATCACCAGTTGGTAGCCATGGAAACTGTTCTAACGACTCTGTAGTTACCAGTTCATCATCACCAACCAAGAGTCAAAGTGATTCTTCCCATTGTGATGAATCTATAGAGAGTAATGATTCTGGCTGTGATTCAGACAGTGGAAATAGTGTTAAAGAGTTAGAGACAGACATTAATACTGAAGATCTGGAGAGAAAACTAGATCATTATATAGCTAAAGTTGATATAGATTCTGAGTCTAATCACTCTGTTAATGTTACAGAGCAGCATGAGTTTCAGGTTCCTACCAAACCTAAAGCCAAGAAGAAATATTACATGTATGGTAATCTGAGATTGGTTAAGCCAATCAAGGATATACCACCAAAGTTTTTATCAAAGTTGTCTGAGTTAAGCATTGAGAAAGCTCGATGTGAAGGGGAACCTATAATCATTCCTTTCCTTCCCCCTAAACCATATAGAGGGAAAATTCATAGAAATAATTATAATTACCAACATGAAACTACTGCTTGTAGTAGTAGCAGTGATGGTAATGGTACTGCCACACAAAACAAACCTGGTTTTAATCCAGAAGCTAAATGTTTTGTACCCAGTGATTCAGTAATGCATGATCCTAGTGTAGTAGCTTATAGTAGTCAAACCTCTGTGCAATATGTACCATATAATATGTACAATAACAATACTGATAACCAAGTCACTGGTGACAGTAATGGGAACACTAACCTATACTCCCAGCAATATATACCTACATATATACCCAATAATACTCCTGGTGCTGGTATGACACAAACTAACTCTAACCTAACTAGATTACCTGCTAACACCATGTCTAGTACTAGTAATATGTATTCTACTAATTCTGGTGACGGTATTAAATGTAGTATGATTCCTATTTCTACAGGTCAGCAGCATTTTCAGATGTATCCAACCAGTTATCAACCTGTCTATTACCCTACAGCAGTCAATGGTACATATCAAGATGCAAGTAATAATTATTACCCATCTATGGGTATGGCAATGACTCAAGGAGCTTACCAGGGTCAATATTGCAGTGTTCAACCTCAAGTAAATAATGCTATGCAAGCCTCGTAAAGAAAGAACTTTTAAATTTGATCAATGTTTTCATCTAGAAACACTTTTAACAGCTGTGACTTTTTTGTGGGGTCTACTCTTTTGAACAATTTGCTGTATTTATTGACCATTTGTATTTGTTGAACCATTTACCATTTTGTGATAGCAATGCAAAATTCTATCGTAACATTGCTTTGCTATTACCTTGTTTTAAAGGTGACCTTGCGAGTCAGTGGATTTAGCATTCTTGGAAGTTTGTTACGGTCTGCATTATTTGGAGGTAGCAACATTTAAAACAGGATGGTTAATGCCATACTATTTACTTGTACTGAAAGGGGAAAAGTCAATATGGTAAGCTGATTGGTTAAGTATTCTATGGAAGTTATATGACAAGTGAGGTAATTTGGTTTTCCATGATCTATGTTACCAAGGCAACTTGTTCAGAAAGTAGATTCCATATCTCCATGGTGATGGATGAAACTAGTATATTTTGGTGCTTTTACATTTATAGTGCTTTACTAAAACATATATTGATGGGTCAGAGCACAACTAGTCTACATCTGATCTTCATTTATCTGTAGTTAGACTAGTTTTGCTCTGATTCTTTGATATACATATATATATACATATACATCAATGTATCAGGGCAAAAGTAGACTAAATCTTTACTTGTAGTTATACTATTTTTGCTTTCACCCATTGAGTTACATATATCTCTCATTGCTAGTTATTTATGCATTACATGTGTTCAATCACTTCTTGTTCTAACAATATTGTAATCTCACGATATCACATTGTCTCCTATAGATTGGAGAGATTATCACATAATGGTCTTATTATAATACCATTCCTGCTGACTCAGATATTCTTACATTTTGTCTTTTCATTTCATAGTGATTGTTTTAATGTTCTTACAATGACATATTTAATCATTAAATTACATCATGGCAGATCACTATGGCAATGTAGCTTATGTCCCCACTTACATGTTGCAAATAAACTTACTAAGATAAAGTTTGTGTATTCTTTGGCTGATTTTTCTCTTGGCTATGACAATTTTGATAAAAGTTTGCTAGTAGAATATTTGAATCTTAAGTAAAGTATTTGGAATAACAATTCCTAGAATCCTCTTATGTGATATAATTTTGAATTTTTTATTTTATTTCTTATTATTTATGACAACAAATTGCTGGTCAAAAAGTTTAGTTTATAATATAAGTAGAAATCACTCAATTAAACTTGTAGATGTTTCAGTGTTTTCTTTGTTGCACATCCTACCCACTGTGTTCTTAACCTTAATGTTATATTTGCTCAACATATATGGTGGTTGGAGTAACAATAATATAGAAATACTTATCTTCTTTCTTTTGGTGATGGTGAATGTTATAGTTACACAGTATTTTATTATGATATTAAATTTTACAAGTAATTTGGTCTTTTTATTTTGGAGCTATGTTAAGACAACTACAGTAATTTGTGGATAAATTATTGGTACATATCAGAGCTTATTTTCTTTATATAACAGAGACTGTTTACAGGCCCTTTTCCGTCTGCAATTTCTTTGAAATTGTTCTTTTTTCCCCCAAAAAAGTGTAGTTGAACTTGAATTTTTCTTTCCTCTATAAATTAAATAAGGATGACAATAATTCAAATATTTTATGTAAAGTAAGACACCTGGCCCCATCCCAAATACTGAAAAAAAAACCTGCATCTAACTTGCTGGCCAATTTCTGTATACACATGAAATATACATTGATAAAATACTGTGTTACTGTAATGCTTAATGATTTTTCACTACATTTTATCATTAATAAATCAATTATCTTTTCACTAAATTCACCTACCTTGAATTTTGTGTATTATGTGACTACTTTAGTTATTTTCTTTTTTTGTCGTATTCTATTTTTGGAGAAAATAATTTACACTCTACATTGATGTAATATTTTGATACAAACATGTATTATATACATACTACATATGCTAATCTGATATTAACAATTTATAGAAAATATTGTTTCTACTGTGCAGAGCACAATCTCATGTCTATCCATATAGTGGTGTTGTTATACCCCCGCTTCGAAGAAGAGGGGGGTATACTGTTTTACCCTTGTCCGTGCGTGTGTGCGTCCGTCCGTCCGTCCATCCGTTACAAAATTTCCGTCACTGTTTTCTCAGCAACTATACCATGCAGCAGCCTGAAACTTTGCATATTGCTTCATCCTATAGTCCCATGTGGTGTAAAGCGATTTCATGCTCCTTACTCATCTACTTCCTGTTTTTCGCATATTTTTAGATTTTGGCGGGGGTATCACTAGTGAGCATTAGCTCTCAGATTTTTAATATTGTTATAAAAACTATATTGTGTTCATCTGATATGCTCAATAGCCATTGCGGTTCAGATTAGTCTAAGGCTTATGTACTCTGGGGTCCAAAAGTTTCTTTACACATTTTAAATTTTGATGTTATTGGGAAATATTTTGATATACTTAAAATGTTGCTAATAGTTTCACAACTAATGTGCATTTTACAATAAATTGTCAAGTATGTTCTTTAATGCATTAAAATTATTCAAATATACAATGAACATATGAAACAAAATGTGTCAGCAATATTTTTGCAATAAAAAATAGAATGAAAATATGACAAAATACATGTGTAAAGAAACTTTGGATCCCAATGTTATATAAAATATATACATTGTATACCTAAATGTAACAGAGCTTTGGTTGATTTTAGTATATATTATCTAAATATTACTTTGTACATAATTGTACTTATATTCTCTTCTATAGGTATAATAACCATCTATCTGACCATAAGCTTGGTTGTCCGTAAAATTGACTCCTCAAGTAATACACTTTTTAAATGAAACTTGGTAGGGATAAAATCCTCAAATAATGCTTTAAGCCAGTTTGTCTGTATTTAGTCACTTTGTGCAGAAAAATTGTCTCACACTGAAGATTTGATCATTAGTTACATTGGAAATAATGTTCCATGAAATATCCATAGTACCAGGTACCTGGTAATAGCATTCTGTGTTGATTGTATATTTGTTCATTCAAGGTTAGTGATAAATCTCACCTGATTATTGCTCAGAGACAGCTTTCATACACTGCTTCAAGAGAGCTTGTTTTCATATCATCATTTTATGATGATTTATTTTTGAGATAAAAGCTTAATTTGTTATTGTAATCAAAGTGTTTTGATTGTTTTTTTATTAAATTGTTAAAGATTTTTGTTGTTTAAACATGTTAATGTTTTATTCATAACTTGTTTTTTTCTTGTTTTATGACTTTTCTCATTGTTCTTTGTAGTTTATTGTCTTTGCCAGTTGTATTACATGTATGTGCCTTATCCCTCTTACAAATGCCTTATAAGCTTTGAATTGGTGGTGTTTTATCCATGGTACTGAAATCCTTTTACTATTAACTTTTTTGTTTCATTCAAACTTGCCTATAGACAAACTTGCAATATCTGGAATTTTATACCGAACACCTTAAACATATATAAATGAATGTTTATGAGCGATATGGAAACCCTTAAATGGTAAGCATTTGATTGTTCTGTAAAAGTGATGTTGGAAATTTACTGTAGTAAGGCAAACTTTTATTAGACTGTACAACTTGGGCCCGACATCATAATTGTTCTACATTTATTTAAACTTAATGTTAATTATTTTAGTTGAAGTTTTGGTTGTTACAATTCTATGTAGATAGATTTAGACCTTGTTGTGTATTTTAAATTATTTTCTGTTTTGTTTTATATTTATGAAGTCATTCCATATCTCTCATTAAGTATCTAGTGACAAATGATTGTTAGAAAATGTTTGTTACTTTTCTGTACATAATTATCATTGAGTTCCTTTTAATTTTTAGGTGAATTTTTTTTCTCTTCTTTTATTATTATTATTTTATTGATATCTGTTATTATTGCTTATTTTATTAGATTATGTTATTTAAATGTATCATGTTTCAATGTTTGGCGGGTTATTGTCTGATCAAGCTTTGTCTGCTTTTGTTTAAACAATGCTGATCCAAGATGATTACATGTTTGACATTGTATGATCGTATTCCATTGTGAAATATTTGTATCTTTGACTCCAATGAATCTTATTGATTTGTACAATGGTTACTTATCTCTGCCATTATCAGACATGACAGAATTAAAGACATGTTCACTGGTGTTTGAAGTAATTTGCTGCTTACTCATAATAATTTGATAGAACCTGTAGTATTTGATAAGTATAAAGAAATAAGTATTATACTTCTCTTTGAGGCATTATTTTAGTTAATTCAAGAAATCAGAAACTGTTGTATAAAACATTAAAATATTTTGACATCTATGAGCTTAAACCAGTATATTAGACTGATATACCTCTATAGTTCTCATCTATACTTCTATAGATGTGTTGTTTATTCATAGATCTGTTGTTGATACAATAATTTGTTTCTTTATTCCAGAGTTTATTTTGTTGTTTTTTACATTTCTGAAGTCATTATAAAATTGATTATGATATCTTATAGTTCACTGTTTTTTTATTCTGTAGCATTGAAATAACCTAGCTTATACTTCATACATTCCTTGTGTTTTTTTCATTTTCAAATATTATGAGATAAAAAATCTGTATGTCTGAGAAAAATGGATATTCGGGCATTAAAGTCGAATTATGATAATAGATAATGAAAAAGGCTTTTGTTCAATCTTCATTTAAATTTTAATTTTATTGCACAACATTCTGTTTTAATTTAATTACTGTATTTAACTGTAGTTGCTTGTAAATAGATTATATCATTATGTTATGGTTTTGTTTTTTTTCATCCTCATTTCGGTTGTTGATATTTTATAAGTAGGTACCCAGTCAGCTGCTTAAGTTTTATGACATTGTATACTTTAATTATTTGACCTTTATGTCGGGGTTTATGAATGTTTTATTTTCGACCTGACTTTGATCATAAACCTTCTATCCAAATAAGTCTGATTTTATTGTTCCCTATCTTTTTGTCTGATGGCAATGAAGAAAAAGTTTAAACCAGCCAGACTGTAGAAGTTATAAATATTTTAATGTCAAGGTCATAATGTTTTAAATATTTAAAAATCTAGGTCATTAAGTTTTAACTCTTTTAATTTCAATGTCATACACTTGCTTGAATATGTCACTGGAACTGATCAATTAAGGTCACTGATAGTATTTCATTAGAATATAATTTATTATATATAATAGGGCAAATTTTATAAAGATATAAAATAAGTTGCACAAGTTCTTCTATATTCAAGTCTTGGTAAATTTAGATATAGGTAACTTAATATATTTTAAGACCATTGTCTGTGTGTCAGTTTTAATAACAATACTTTCACTCACAAACATAACTTTTGTTCACACATTATTTGTAGGAACTGCATATTTTGATTATATGCTAGTAGGTAAGAAGTCATTGAAAGGCGCCGTGTATGTAGACAAAATACTGTTCATATCGTGTAACATCGCATTCAATGTATGTACTTACATAAAGATTGATAATTTGAAACTATTCTTGTTCCTAAAGTGATATAACCAGGGCTCGAATTTAAGCTTGCATACTTGCAAAATGCTAGTGGATTTTGAAAATTGCGAGTAACTTTTACTTAACTCTCAATTTTTCATGAGTTGAAATCGCTGCAAAAATATTTCTGTCCAAACTAATTAGGCTCAAATCAGCATCGAAACAGTCAAATAGATCGATAGCATTAGTCAAAGATTCACAGTTCAAACATGTTAGACATTCTTTGTCTATCCCACAATAACGCCCTTGTTCTATCTGTAGTAATTTTAGTATTATTTTGTTGTTATAATGCACATAATTATGAATAGTTACTATGTATGCTATTAAAATTCGGAAAACAACATGCAAGTGTTTTTTTTCATTTTTGTGTGTTGAAAGAAATTAAAATAAAATCAGCTCGCAAAAATTGCAAGTCCATTTTTTTGATAAATTCGAGCCCTGATATAAAACATATTTTTTGTATGCACATCATTTTGTAGTCAAACTTTTTAGTGACACCTGATGTCAGCTATGTCTATTAATAAGAAGTTCATATTGTGGCATTATGTATCAATATTATTGAAGGTATCTTTAAAAGAAATGATGATTTCATTATATTTTATGTCATTTGTTACATCTTATTTTTTGTTGAATATTGTTCCTTGCTTTTCAATAAATAAAACATTGTTTCTCTTAACTTGTTTGTCTTTGAGTATTTATTTATAACTTGTAAAATAGTTCTTGGTTTTTGTGGGTCTTTATGCTTTATCAGGGATGCAGATTTTAGTAATTTTGAAAAATCCCCCCCCCCCCCCCCCGCCCTAAAATTGATGTTTTTGTGAATTAACTATTTGGTTTGACTGGTAAAAATTATTTGGTTTTAATGATAAAAACTTGGCTAAATATTGTTTGGGCATATTTTTTTTACCTCACTTGAGCACTAAAGGTGAGCTATTGTGGGGGTCTGACCAATATGCATTATTGCGTGCATGTGTTTACAAGTGTGTGCGACTGTCCGTTGTCAACAATTCCTAAAAAAGCTGCTTGTCAAAAACCATCAGGTCTATAATTATTAAATTTTGCATATGGCATCACTAAAAGGTGCTTTACAAAGATTGTTCAAAGATTGTTTACAAATTATGCCCCTTGGGTAAATTTTGCCCTCCCGAGGGCGCACAAGATTTACGTAGAGTAATATAGGGAAATGTTAAAAAATCTTCTCAAAAACTTTAAAACCTGAGGTCTTGATATTTGGCATGTAGCCTCACTAGAAGGTGCTTTACAAAGATTGTTCAAACTAAGCCCCTGGGGGCAAAATTGGCCCTGCAGGGGTCGCACGATTTACATGGAGTACTATAGAGAAATGTTTAAAAAATCTCAAAAACTTCATGGCCTAGAGTTTTGATATTTGGCATGTAGCATTGCTAGAAGGTGCTTTACAAAGAGCCCCTGGGATAAATTCGGCTCCGCCCCAGCGCTCACAAGATTTACATAGAGTTATATAGGAAATTGTTTAAAAAATCTTCTTGCAAAAACTTTTAAGCCAGGAGTCTTGATATTTGGCATGTAGCATCACAAGAAGGTGTTTTGCACAAATTGTTCAAACATTTGCCCCGCCCCTGGGCTCACAAGATTTACATGTAGTTCTATAGGGAAATGTTCTATAGGAAAAAATCTTCTTCGCAAATATTACATTGCCTAGAGCCTTGATATTTGGCATGTAGCATCACTAGAAAGTGCTTTACAAAGATTGTTCAAATTATACCCCTTGGATCAAAATTGGCCCCGCCGCAGGGGTCACATCATTTACATAGAGTTATATTAGGAAATGTCAATAATCTTCTCAAAAACGTTATGGTCTACAGCTTTGATCTTCGACATGCTGTATCATATAGTTCTCTACAGTTAGTTAGTTCAAATTATGCACCTGGGGTCAAAGTTGGCCCCACCTGAGGAGTCACAAGATTTACATAGAGTTATACAAGGGAATGTTAAAAAATCTTCGTCTCAAAAATGACAAGGTATAGAGCTTTCATATTTGATGTGTGGTTATATCTTGAGGTCTTCTACAAAGATTGTTCGGATTATGTTTGTGGGTTGTTTAATTGGCCCAGCCCCAGGGATCACTGTTTTCATCGGCTGAATCTGATAAAACAATCTTTTGTCAGATGCCTGAGCATCTAGTTCTCAGATGAGAAGTCCAGGGTCCTCAGTACAATTGATTACTGTAGTACGAATGTTTTGCAGTAACTGATTTGATGTAATTGACCAATAAGGTTGCTATTTACGTTCCTCATTAGCAATATGGCTGACTTAGTCGTGCCTAGTAAAATTATAATGCTGTTAGATTGTTTGTGAAAAAGTGAGATCAGCAAAAAATGAAAAGGAAACAGTCTTAGACAAAAACTGGAAGCAAAAGTGAACAAGACAATAATACCTTTAATACCTCCAAAGTTACTTTATTGGTTGTCTATTTTGTGAATGGTGTATTTAGTGCAAGAAGGTAACAGACAATAAGCAATTTTATGGTATCAAGTACACCCCCACCCTAATTTGAAGTGAAATCCCCCAAATTTTTGAAAACATGCGGATTAATGTACCCCACTTTTAAAATTCTAGATGCATTCCTGCAGTAACAGTATTTCTAACAATTTCAGTATAAGTATATGCCTCAGACCATCAAAATCGATGGTCTATATATTGCAGGTTGGTCTTGATATATGGACTTAGTTTCAAGTTAAGCATTAAGCATTAACTACTAAAAATTGTCGAGAATGGCATGTATATGTAATAACCAAGGTGTACCTTAGAACGTAACTTCACTGTTTTCAAACCTATTGACATTATCATTGACCTCCGAAGATTTTAACCAGTTTTAAGCATATGTTCTCCCTAGTTCTTGAAATCAGTCCTAAATTCTGTAGTAGAAAGGAGAATGGCTTCCGAAATCCATGTAAGCCCAAAACCCTGGTTTACCAGATTTGCCATCAAATGGGTTATCTGAACATATATGCATTTATATTTAACATTTAAATTGTTTAAGTTGTGTTCAACGGATGAAACATTATACGTCTCAACTGAACATTCATTTTTGGTACCTGATTACTTGATGTAGTCATACTTGAAAATTTGGCAGTGTTATAAAATTTCTGCTATTTTCTTGACCTTGTCAGTTTATGGAACACGTATAAGAATATAGTCAATGAGTAGTCCGTTTTCTCAACTGTCAAAATTAGAACGATTTCACAGAGGATAAATTCTTCCTCTAACATAAAAAACTTAAAAAATGTACTTAAAGGCTTACTGAGCTATTCGTCTGTTTGTCATCTAGAACATGGAATAATCTGTATTGTTAGTCGACCAACATTTTAACTACTACGTCACCGTGAAATTGAAAGTAATCACTGTATAGTAAAGGTGAGACATGATCAATGACAATGAAGGATATTGATGTATTGAATTGCTCAGGGGTAGGATGTAAAGGCAGGTCTGGAGGAAGTTTGTTAAATCTTGGAAAAAGGAACTCAACAAAAGTCTGTTGCTGAAGTTATGAACCCGTAGGCCATGGGATTGGAATGACGTGCGGTGCAATTAAAGGTAGTTAGATAATAATTAAAGGGGTATAGCAACAAGTTCATTGTGGTTTTTTATATATTAAGGATAACCTAACGTCAATCCTTCGGTGGTTTAATCGTCAAAGATTGAGGTCAAGCGGCATTTTGATACATGTAACACTGGATCTCCTATGAAAGCCAGCTTATATCCATAGGACAGCTCTACTAAATCTGTTACATTTATTTGGGCTTTGAAACTAAGGCAACCATACTTCGGATCCATACTCGACAAGCTTGAGCCTGACTAATGTTTGGTATACCAAAGTTTTAATGTCTTCAGATGTAATCTTAATATCCTGCAACCGAACCCTCGGGATTGGTTTGCTCTCATGGTTGAAAAATAATTATAATAAAATTTATGTAAGCATTATATTTGAGATCGTTGGACATGTCCACGCCCAGGTAGTTTGTTGATATAACCGATTCTAATTGTTCACCATTTCTGCTTTGAGGGAGTACTTGAGGGGCGTGATGTGGATTTTGAAATGAGTTAATATATGCAAATGATATTCAAATTGTAGTGTTTGTCTCGCGTCACATTCGACAAGCTATAATATAGTCCATTTTTTCTCAAAGTTCTGTCAAAGTTTGAATAATTTCACGGTGGATGATTACACACTATCTCAATATCACGAGTGTTAGACAAAGAGCACGAACTCACCGTGAGATTATTCATGTTTTGACATTTGAGAGAAAACGAATGTATAACTATTTTTGATAATGTTGCTTCATTATCTTTTATCATTCTTTAAAGTCACTAAAACAACACATATAACCATAATTTCAACATGTCAAATTCATGCCATTTTTTAATTTACAACGACCCCCTTTATTAGGTGTACAGGTTTACGTTGTTCAAAGTGTGACCTAGGGTGCCTTTTGCATCCCCTTTTGTTTTCCAAATAACCTCCGTGTGAACCAGTGCCCGGTTATTTAAGATAATTAACATTCAAAGTGTAAAATGGAATTAATTTTTTTTCAGAAAAAATAATTTACTATTATCTAATGACGTGACACAATTGTAATCAAAATATACATGTAAATGTTAGGTGTTTTTTTAATTAATATTTCAAGGTTATTTAGAGATATGATCACTTACAGCCGGCCTGAAGATCGGGGGTATATTGGAATGGCACGAGGTTAATGACCATTGTTGCTGTTGTTTTGATACTAAGATAGGAGCGGTTATTAAATCAAATTCTATTTGTTAATTAATTTTACTTGCGAAGTGTCCGTTCTTTCTAATAAATAAGTTACCTGTTGAAGGTCAATTGGAAAAATCTGGTTCAGTCAAATGAAACGTTATGTTGATGTTTACTGTTTCAACGCAACACGTCATTACACTTAACTAAAAAGCTCTAAATTTTCCAGTAAATATTATTGACATTTTTGACGGAGCGAGCTCCGCATGTAACATCCCGTATGGAAGAAATCATATGTAGAAGGCGCATTTGTGTTGATATGATTACCCCATTAGTCCTAAGAAAGTCACTTTTTATAGGCACCGAGTAGACCTATCATGAATTCATGGAAATCTGGAGATGAATAAGGTGAAATGATAAATTTTGTCTATCTGTTGAAGACGCACAAGAAACATATATATTACGTTATACTCATGTAGAAGATAGATAAGATAAAAAAATTAAATCGGCAAGACTAAACAACAAGAAACATAAGCTTATGTAAGCTTTTACAACCGACTAACAATATAATGAATTAAACAAAATAAAATATGATTAAAATGACTCATAAATATCGCAATACAATTATTTTAAACTAAAGTTGATCGAAGATCACCACAACAAATTAGTCATACGCAACTTATTGTGATAATCAGCCGAAAGTTGTCCCCCTTGTTGAGGCAGTAAAATTCAATATTGGTTGAATCGATAGAGAAATTTATCATATAGGAGTCAAAACACTGTCATCAAAAATTGAAAAAAATATGAATACGTTGATAATTAAAATATGATAACAAATAATAAAAAATGTGATAAGGCTCTTGACCTGCTGTTGGCCTAAATCTGCCAAAATGGTTATCTGAAATGCGGACATTCAATGAAAACACTAAAGTCTGATAATTAAAAACAAATTGTAATGAAAAACTAAAAAAAAAGAATTAAAAGATGCTAAATGGGGAAACACCTTGTTTGTTTTAATATGGAATATAGTACATGTATATAACAAGGAATTAAGTGTACTTAAAGTTCGTTTTTTCTTAACTGCCAAAGCTTGAATAATTTCACGGTGACTGAATGCATTGTTTTTTTGTACTGGCGGCCTAATTGTTATTAAAAAAAAACTTTACTAAAACATATCATACGGCATAAGCAGCTTTACTCGACCATAATACACACTTTCGGAAACTCATGGATGTATTACGACAATAATTTTAACAAACGTATACACCGTGAAATTATTCATGTTTTGACAGTTGAGAAAAACGAACTATACAATCTCTTCACGATACTAATAATAATAGCATATCGACACTCATTCCTATACGAGGTCTTAAGCTTTATATCTTGTCCACAGGCGGCCAGAACGGTCCCGAATCAAAACCACTATAAATATAAGGTATATTACTAAAAATGGTAGTTTTTAACCAAATTTAATTTGAGGACCGTTTCTTCATCATGAATAATTCTGTTTCACAGATTTGTACATGCGATAGTGTATTTTGTTATTGCTACTTTTGTATCGACTGAACCTAATCTGTTTTGAACGTGGTGTTTCAAATCGGCCTACGATCTTTTTACTCAGCGTATGTAAATTATGTTGCTGGAATTTGAAAAGCAAAGCCTTAGCTATGAGTGCATGTTTAAATCTGTGAAATAGAGTATAATGGAAAAAAAATGGCCTCTTATTGGATTAATATCATCATTTTTTAGCAGTATTCCTTATATACATGTATATGCGAAAAGTTGTTTTTAATCAGGACTGTGCCGGCTGCCTGTGATTTTGTCTATGTGAGGCATGAACACTGACAATTCAAATATACAGCTCATGATATCAGTCCTTGGATATTGTGACTATTGTGAATTTTGTACATGCATCACGTGAACTAAATCAAGGACTGAATGTATTTTCGACCCTAGCCTCCGCACGCGCACGTGTTGCTCTATATTCAGAACATGAAACTTGAGTGTAAGTTGGTTAATACATTTACTAAATTATAAGTTAATTTTGTTTACTTTCATGATATAAACACATTTGACAAAAGTAAAACAGCATGTGAACTTATGTATTGATTCAATCTGCATCAGCAACTATTTCAAAATAGTTTTTCATTTCATTTAAATAAAGGAAGCATTAAAGCCCCTATAACAAGGGACAAAGATCAGGAATGCTAATTGACAGCAAAATGAACGTAAACATTATATGAAACAAATATTGTATTGATAAATAAAATGTCTGTCGAATGACTGCAGAAAAGTTTTTCAATGTAATTTCTTCTTTAAATATAAATAATGTTATTTCGTGCATTTAAAAATGATAGTAGATCTACATTGAAGAACAATGTAACATTTGATTATTTGTACACTAAAAACAATAGTTTATGATTTGTGAGCTGTTTACGATCAAGTCTGGTGAAAATATGAAAATTAATACACGTTACATAATTAAGCTCTAAAACTCTTTTGGATTGTGTCTTTTTAATGTTAACAAAGAAATGAATACACTGCTCTCTTAAAACGATCACATCGTTTTGTGAAATGAAAATTAGAATTTAACATGTTTTTATCTCGAATGCTTGTTATGTTCAAATGGCATATCGTTTTAACGTTGTTTTAATAACTGCAGTAAATGAATATACATGTATAATTTCCGAGTATATCTTTGCATAGGGGCTTTAATGGTTTTCTTTTAGTGAATTCGGTAAACGAATTGCAAAGATGATGTTGAATAAAATATGAAAAACAAAAAAGACAGACATTGATGAATGGGATAAATAGAATGTAATTTAAGATACTAGTTGCATGGACGATCACACCATTCATAGGTTGATGACTGGAGCAACGTAACCGCATTTTTTTCGCAAATATTAAATTACATAATAATGTATTTACTTCAATGAATAATATTTGCACCGTATTGATAACCTGTTTCATACTAGAATTTGAAAATAAACTTGCAATCTTGCAATTGAATATAATATATATAACTAGAGTTTTCTTACTCTACCAACAATATTTGAGTTGCTGCTATTAAGCACTTCGATCTATCCACTGTAATATTCAGTGTGTTGTGAAATTTGATTATATTTTTAGAATAATACATGTATAACTAATGGACTCAGTATTATACATTTCAAAATGTCTAAATCTCCCATTCAAATGATCAATGCGTAAAGATTTGTTTTGCAAACTACGGTTTTGTGATCAAATAGACTTGATTGACCGTTAATAGAAATTTCCAATGTATAAACGTCAAAATATGCATGTATAACAGCCGCGTAGGAATGACCTGTATTGTGTTATGATTTATACTCGTTTTAAAAGTATAAACTGCACTGGTTTTTTTTTCAAACCTACAAGTGTCTGTTTCAAGTTCATTCAATTAATCAATGTAAGCTTTAACAATGTTCACATGTGAAACAAGTTCAGCGTTTTATGGTTTACTTGCATTGAATAAATCTATTCCTCCTGGTAAATGGTGGCGTATAACCAAATCTATTGCAAAACTCAACAACTGTATCCAATCCAACTCACCATTAAGGTATAACGGTCAAATACACACTCAACCAATTGATAAAGCCAATGCATTTAATGAGTACTTCGCATCAATTTCAACCGTAGTAAATGAACCGGAACCTGATTTCCATGCGCGAACGCAATCACATATTGATCATATAATTGTAACTGAACAAGAGGTCCTAAACCAACTTATAGATCTTAACCCAACTAAACCCGCGGGTCCTGATGGCCTTAGTCCAAAGATATTAAAAAAATATTGCACTATCTTTATCATACCCACTCACAAAGCTTTTTAATATGTCATTAACCAGTAAGGTACTACCACATATTGGAAACTTTCTAATGTTACCCCAATATACAAAGGCAAAGGTAGCACTGAAACCCCACAACAATAAAGACCCATATCTCTTACCAGTGTTGTTTGCAAACTTCTAGAGAAAATCGTTTTTAAACACCTATTCAATTACACAATCGACAACAATCTTATCAGCCCAAAACAATCTGGTTTCCAACCTCGTGATTCAACAGTAAACCAACTCTTAGATATATATGACGCTATACTGCGAAACTTAGTCGATGGTAAAGATTTAAGATTTGTATTTTGCGATGTAGCTAAAGCGTTCGACAAAGTTTGGCATAAAGGTCTAATTCTTAAGACAATATGGTATCACTGGTACACTTCTAAGTTGGATCGAAGACTATTTAGTAGGTAGGGAACAAAAAGTTGTTATTGAAGGTTTTTCTTCGTCATCAGTTACTGTCAGAGCTGGCGTTCCCCAGGGTTCTGTGTTAGGCCCATTCCTGTTTTTACTTTTTATCAATGATATTGTTGATTAACTTACTAATGACGTAAGACTTTTCGCCGATGACACCTCATTTTTCGTTAAAGTCGATCGTGGTATGGAAGTAACAAGTTCCCATTCTCGACCTATTTAGATACTATATATAACTGGGGAAACTCATGGTCAGTTCAATTTAATCCCCAAAAACCAAATCTATGACTTTTATTCGTAGAAATACTGTTCACCCACAATTTACGTTCGCTAATATCCCTATCGAAGAAATTAATTGGCATACACATCTGGGTGTCACCTTACAGTCTAGTGCTACGTGGGGAGAACATATAAATAATATATACAAAATAGCCTGCAATCGAATAAACTCCCTCCGAATTTTAATCCTTACTTAAAATATACTTATCATTTATTAGACCAGTGCTAGAATATGCCGGGCCTGTGTGGTGTAATATAACAAAACAAGAATCCGACTTAATCGAAAGTGTACAAGTTGAAGCGGCTCGAATAATAACAGGGTTAAGACGTAATTCTTCTCGCTCTTGTTTATACAAAGAACTTGGCATTGAATCGCTGGAATCCCGTCGAAACAATCGCATACTAAATATTACGTACAAAGCATTGCATGGACTTTCCTCGCACAATGTAACGAACATGTTTAACCAACATATACCAGAACAGCAAAATTACAACTTTCGCCCACGTGGGCAAAAATTACGTTTGCCGCAGTGTCGTACCACATCTTATTTTAATAGTTTTTGTCCTTATGCCATACGACTATGGAATGATATCCCTGATAATATTAAAGAATCTGTTTCAGTACAACAATTTAAGTCATCGCTTAAAACTCACAACAACATTCCATATCTATCTATGTATTTTTCACTAGGCAATCGACGCGAAAATATCATTTTCTGCCAACTAAGAAACAATGCTAGTTCTTTAAGGAAACACTTATTTGACCACCATTTAGCAGATAACTCCTTTTGTATTTCATGTTATGATAACTGCGAGGATACTTCGCACTTTTTATTTCATTGTCCTACATATTCCATTCTAAGAAGAACTCTTATTTCTACGGTAGTCGAAATTTTGAATATTAATACAAGGGAGATAACGTCTCAATTACTTCTTTATGAAGACGATAATCAACCTCTCATTATTAATAAACAATTAAATAACGCTGTTGCTTTATTCATCAATGGTTCTAGGAGATTCGAGTGACTCATTTATTCATTTTTTCTTTTTCTGTTTTGCTTTTTGTCTTCTTATTCATTCTAGTTATGTTTTCTTATACATGTAAATCAAGTGAAAACTTTCTACTTATGTAGTTTACAGATCAACTCCTAAAATTTTATAATCTCATAATGATTTTTTGTTTGCAAATGTACTTACATGTATGTATACTTTTATTTCTTCTACTCATTTATTTATTTACTCACATTTAAAAACCATGTTGCATTACTTTGACCATGGAGAGGATGTGTATAGGCATTATATGCCTGTTATTCAACCCAATTCATTGAATAAATATGTATTAAATTAATTCCCCAGAAGAAATGTGTCGGGGAATGGCCGTAACTCAGTTATGAGAATTTGTGGCCAGACCCCATTGTCATTTTTGTACACATGTATCTGTCACTGTAGTATTTAATCCATGTGAATCAGACCTTCAGAAGCTCGACTACAGCACCTCCTTCCCCGTCGGATATAAATACCAGCAGTGGTCATCTGTCATCTGACGTATTACCCCAGATTCAGGTATTCGTCAGTGCTTTAAACCGTTCCAAGTCTATTTATAGACTACAGACCGCTTGATTAATTTTACACACTGTAAGGCCAGATGAAAACCACCGAATTACCATTTGCTGTCCGGACATATTCTGACCGCGCTCGTTTCAAGAACATGTTCTGCCCTACATTCCGCCAGCTAATCGAACGTTCATATTTACTAATAAATTCGCTCGGAAATAGGGAAGATAGGTTGTTGTTTTTCAACAAAAGCGAGCTTTCTTTAATAAATGTACATGTTACGAATAGGCATGAATGTTTTTTTGGTTTTATATTGTTACTCCTTGTAATTGATACCCGTTCATATATCGATAATGATATTTTCTTGTATTACAAACAGGTAACCGTATAATACACGCCGTGGACGATTCCATGCACGCACCCCTTTTTTTGCTACTCGACGTCATCATTTTGGTTACGTGACCTCTAATTCAACGTTCTGATTGGCTAAAGACAGCCGGTGTCGACACAAAAATGTTCAAATCTTGATAATTGTTATTATCGTCGACAGGTCGACGATAACAAATCTCGGTCGTGTATCGTTGGTGACTCACTATGCTAATTGATTATACATTCGTCGTGGTACGCTCCTGGCCGTATGACTGAACAGCGAATATGACTATTTCTACTTTTAAACAAAATGAACCCTACATAGCGCCGAATATCTGTACAAAGATATTTCTTGATAATTATCATGTTTTCTATATAGCGAGGTTTTTTTCCACGCCGTTTGTCTTTTAAAGCCAACTCTTGTTTTTACGAAACTATATTCTTTAGTTTGTAGAGATATCTGCAGAATAATGGCATTTAGTTGTTCACATGATTTATATTACTTTGTTGTTTATATAACATCCGGATGTCGAATCTAGTGTTCAATTTTGGTTAAACGCCGCAGAAACACATTGTATAGGTCATATAACGACGGTCAGTCAACCTATCCACTCTTGGAAAGGCTAAACCTCTGGATTTAGCTGTTAACCAACTTCTAAGCGCATACTTTCGTCAATGACTGACAACTGCCCTACATAATTAAGAATCATTTGTAGGAAGAGAATGTCCGTAGAGACATTTTCATGACCAAGCTCAACGAAAGTATGCCCCGCCCGGGAATCGAACCCATGACCCCTCGAGGTCATTAGACTTGTGCGCTGCCAACTGAGCTGGCCTCACAGGCGGCTTACGGGTTCGAATCCCACTCAGGGAGGTTTAACCCTTCCATGAAAGTTTGACAATTATGTCAATTTTCCTCTATTAATAATGTACATGTATATGGAAAAGTTTCCGGCCTTGTGGTAGGGTAGGCTCAAGTATTGGTTTTAGAAAAGGGTCCAGGAGAGCTAGGTTAGGTGCGCTAGGCACCTTTAAATAACCAAAATAAATGGACACGGCGTTAAACTCAGTATAAATCAAATATGAATTACATTACTTGGGTTTACAGTATGCACACATATTGGTGTAAAGTTTACATTATTTAAGATTTTTGACTACTCCAAGGACATGAAAGACACGTAGTTAGGATAAGTCAATAATTGTAAATTCAGCAAATCAAAAATAGCACCAGCTAAGTATTTTTGCAAGTAATTGAATCAGTAGCGGACTTTGTAGGCGATATGACCCCCTTCCCCTGAAAACAAGGACATTCTGTGTGAAATCATTATTATTTGAATTTGTTTGAAGGACATTTTGTTTAAAAAATACACGTTTAAATTTAGTTAAAGGACATTCTGTGAAATAAAGTTTACAGTTAAATTTAATTTAATTAAAGTTTTTATTACTGTCTATGTTGTGTTTCGCCAATTCAGGGAATGCTGTCTGTTGCTTTTTTTAAAAAATAAGTACGCAGATATTTAGAACAAAAATACGGTGCTTAGTTGATTAAACCGTCGTTATAAATTCTAAGTGTTAATGAACGCAGCTTCTTGTAACGTATCTTATAGCTATGAGTACAGAGTGATTATTGTTCGGTTCCTCTTCTTACAATTTTAAAACAATTCAAAAATCTTCATATCAGTAAAAATTACATAAAAGAATCTTGTAGATTTGATATTCGAGGAAGCTAATGTGTCGAATATTTATAATATATACCCTTTTCCCGACGGACTCTCCTGCTTCACAATAAAAATCTTATTATAAATTGTCAATATTTTGAATTTTTAGCCGGATTTTTCAACAAATAAATTCGGCTGAAAGTTCGGCGAAGGGCGGGCGGGTGGGTGGGCGCGGTCGTCGGGCGGGCAGATGAACGGGCGCGGGCGTCGGGCGGGCGGATGGGTGGGCGCTGGCGTCGGGCTGGTGGGTGGTTGGGCGCGGGCGTCGGGCGGGCGTCCGGTGTCGTTAGGAATTGCGTTAAAGATTTCAATTTAGCATATATTTTTGCATTTATTGTCAGATCTTTATGAAACATCATACAATGATGACATACCATGTGATGAACAGAATTAGAAAGTAACCACAACCCTACTTGACTTTGTTATGGATTATTTTCCTTAGTAGTTTGTAATATTTCCAGTTAAGTTTTTAGTCCAGCCACACCAAGGATGACCTTGCACGAAAGGATGTAGAAAATGTTATTCAATTTATTGGTGAAATGGTCTTACTGATTCCAAATCCGGTTGATGCCACTTTGTCATCCTTTGGCAACTCCCAGAATCCAAGCTGGCGACCAAAATGGCGGCTAGAGGCTAAATAATACATGCAAAATGTATTTTTACACATTACGTTCTTAAAATGAAGGACAAAAGTGATTTCAACATCTGCGCATCCAGTTTGCTAAATTTTGTTATTCATATACTTTAAATTCAAAATGGCGGTCAAAATGGCGGATAAAGGGCAATTAGCCCACTATATAAAGAACAAACGGACAGAAAGAGACTGAGTGGTGTAGAAATTTATTTACTTAAAGAATAGTTCATGTAATTAAAGAAACCGATTGATTTAACTAAGTTTTAAGTTATAATAAACAATTATAAATCCAAAATGGCGGCTTAAATGGCGGATATGATCTTATAGTTCAGAATATGTAATATACATACATGGACGGAAACAAACATGTGTGGGTTTAAGTTTCAATGTTGTTGTTTTTTTGCCTTTGAATCTTTCTCCAGTTCGTAAAACTAGTTAATCCCAACTGATTATCTATTAGTAACTCAAGATTCAAGGTGGAGTCCAAGATTACGGTTACGAAGCAAATTCAACCAGTTTTATTTGTTTAGCAATAATGTAATGTTAAATAATGAAGTGTTTTCATAATGGCCTTGTTATTTGGTTATAATACCGTAGTGAACGCCATATCAGCCCTGAGTTTAAAGTCCAATATCATACAGTTAATTAATAATGTTACTTATTTACTGGATAATAAATAACAGGCCATTATGAAAACACTTAAGTCACCATCGTCGCAGATAGGGACCCTATGAAAACACTCAGATTGTACCAACATTCAAAATGATGGCATTTTTGTGGAAGAAAAAAATACGGCCTTCATGAGAAAACTCGGCCATTATGAGATTCGGAACCAATCAAAATGCCTGAATCTCATAACAGCCGAGGCATTTATTAAAGGCCGTGTTTTCCATATTAGCCGATTATTTGGTTATAATGCCGTACGTAGTGAACGCCATATCAACCCTGAATTTGAAGTCCAATATCATACAGTTTATTAATAAAGTAACTTATTTACTGGATTTAATGAAATAAAAATTTGATAAATAATTGGAATAGACAAACTAATTTAATTTCCAAAATGTAAGCCATTTAAATAAAGAAAAACGCGAAAATAAAATTGGATTAATATACAGTTAACAGTAGACAATTTATTATAAATAATCTGAAACATATAAATAGCAATATAAGCATGTGCCAAAAAATGTGGAAGAAACTAATTGAGCTCTATTATTATCATTACACAAACAATTATACTGTCTGACTTGACTAAACTAGACTAAATTAGAACATGTGCTTAAATGTTCAAGTTTACTTCAGTCTAATTATTACATAACGATAGCACAATTTCTCTGGTCGTTTTTGTATGTTGATAACAACATGTTCAAGTGACGACACAAATTACTGTTTACATAGTATTTTGCACTCAACATCCTAAGCACATCACATGCAATTGTAAATTTTACATATTAATGCTTATTGTCTTAAGAAAGTATCCAAATGGATACTAGCTTATGGCCAAAAGATATCATAACTGTCTTTACTTTTGATGTAGGATAGGTGAACCAGATTTAAAAGCATATTTTACACCCATGCTAATAGTGTACTTTCTTTATGTTGTCAATAACTGACTGACTTGTAACATTACATTTTGGACGAATGGCAGTTGAACCTATTGTTATAGTGTTACAAGATAGATATCCCAAAATAAGGAGCAGCACACCAATGTAGTCAGGTATGTTTGGTACTCAGCGAATTGCAGCAACAGTTATAATTTGTTGTACAATTTTGTTGTCTGTGCTTCTCGTATCAAGCATCAAAGGTTAATGCGATTTAACATATATGTAATGTTACCGAAAACATGAAGAATCACCATATCTTGCAATGCATCGTCTATAATGTTTGGAATGAAACATATTTGAATATTGCGAACGAGATCGACAAGTTATCTCAGCGTACCATTCTTATTTGGGGGAGTCTTTGCAGTTGGTAGTGAATATACTCCAAATGTGTTTAGATACCAGGCCTGTTTAAACTTTCGACACTGATGCATCAGATATGTTATGTGTTCTTTCAAGATATTTAGACTTAAGTGAAACAAGACACTTCTAAATTTTCTACTTTGCCATATTTTTGTAACTGATGAATCCCTTAAAGCCACCATCTTGCACAGGGTAACACTATTTGCTAAATCATGAGCTAGTCAATGGGTTCAAATAGCAGTGTATACGCTAATAGAATTGACATCTAATTCCTCTCTATCCTTGTACATGTAAATAACAAAACAAATTATACTACAAACTTTGATGGAAATGTGCGTTTGATATTTCTCCTTTTTGATCAATGGATAGAGTATTTACAATGAAATAAAGAACACTCATGATCCAGTTGTGATATCTGATATCAAGATCGAACTTGAAATCCTATTGCAATTTTTCTTATTTACTATCAAAATGTGTTACAATGTCAACATAATTTCTTTCAATTGTTTTGGCATTAATGTACTCTTAGAATACCTTGAAAGATAATTGAACTTGCACACAAAACTTTCAAAATAATTTGTCTTTTTCTTTGTTTATAACCTCCTTTTAGTACATATTGAGTATTATTGAAGTAGCAAACATATATGGAAATGTGGTCGTGATTCTAAGTATATTAAAATTTCGTATCACAACTTATGTTGTTCAATGAATTAAATATTATCAGAATAGTGTCTCTAAATTGCCATCTTAGAAACAAGTTGCTTCTAGAGTCAACTGACAAACTAGTATCATTATTCAATATTCGCAAGACCAAGAAATATAAAACCTAAACATGTCGCTGTATACTCATTAGTGTGGAGTCATGTCTATTTATGTGACTTAATTTTCCAGCTCTTATCATTCATTTTGACCACCATCTTGAATTCTTGAAGTTATCAAAGAATACCAGTATGGCATCAATCGGTTGCATTAATAAAAGTGGATTAACGACAAAATAAAATGCTTTGAAATTATTTAATATACCCCACTCTATGACTTAACTCATTGAGGTTAATATATACCCGACAGCTAGTTATTTACGCCATTCTAGCAGCCATATTGGATTTTGGGAATTGCCCAATGATGCCAGTGTGTCATCAACCAGTTATATAAACTCCGGTATAACTACAAAAATGCATTATTATTTTTTTGATATGCCTCTGTGTACGATTTGGCTCATTGTGGTTGACATACATGACAAATGTGGCCTTTATACGCCATTTTGTCCGCCATCTTGGATTGGAGAATAAACGAAGGGTACCAAAATTGCATGAAATAATATTGCAGATAATGTTAGACTAATTTTAGCTCTTTAAATGATCAGACTGGGATAAAGATGAATTTATAATAGATTCATCAGTTCTCATCCGCCATTTTGTCCGCCATCTTGAATTTTGGGAGTTGCCCAAGAGTGCCGAAGTGGCATCATCCATTTTCGGAAGCAACAGTGTCTTAGCTTCAAGAAAATACAACAAGAACTATTTTGCATAAAAGCTACGTGCATCGCCTGTGCTTAGCCTCGCGTATTTAGTTAAACCCTAAGATTATTGGTGGACCCCATGCATGCTCCCAAGAATATTCATTCAATGAATGATTGAGGTGTCCCAAATGAATAAAATATCTTAAAAGTAACCCGTCTTGTGCCGCCTCTGGTTACGACCTGAAACCGAAACTACATTTTAAATATTGATTGACATTGAGTATTTTCTGAAAACGGAATGTTTGGTTTCTATTGTGTCGTAACTAAGTACAAGTACACTTGCAGCTGTAAGAAACACGTTAGCTTTTAGGTAAACTTGTAAAAATGTTTGGGTTTTCAATGTATTAGGGTACACGCAATGGGACTCAAAGTAAAGTATAGTTGTGATTCCGATGTAATTGATTTTCCTAATCGTCAAATATGTGTAGAAACTTTATTTTAGTGTTCATATAAATTAAAATTTTACTTTGTATGTCGACTTTCTTTAAACCGACCACGCTATACACTCCCCAAAATTTCTAATCGGTCACATATTTACATCTAATCATATTATCAAATTCTCTATAATTATACGAGTGCCTAACTACGTATCCATTTAAACAGTCATTAAGTGAAGAATTTCAGAAAAATCATTAAATACACTTAAAAAACTTATAAGTATTGTGCGCAAAGTTTGACCTCGACCTAACCTGTATGCAAGAATATTCATTACATTGAATACGAATGTAGTATTAATGCTCGATCGTGACTGGCGTGAATCAAAATTGCAAATGGTCGCTGTGGACAGTATTACGACTCACACATCCAAAAAGGACAAACTGGGCCGGCTAACGATAGAACAATTAGAAAAAGCTACTTGGTTGTTAAAATGGATGGCGCGCCAGCTCACACAGCAAGAGCGACAACAGAATTACTACATGACAACAACATCACGCTGATGTGCATACCACCGGAATCTCTAGCTAAACATAAAAGAACACATATGGGATAAACAGAACCGCCATGTACGCCGTGGTGTTGCAACCTAACTCCTAGATGAGCTATGTGGAAGGATTGTAAGCGAGTGGGCAGGTATACGTCAGAATCACGTCCATCAGTGTGTGAGATCTCAGAGATCGCGATGCCAAGCAGTTCTCAACAGCCATAGAAGTCAAACTCGTTATTAGAATCGTAGACACATTTACCCGAATGCCACTATCATTTTACAACAATTATTAAAGCATGCAGATCGCTATCCTCATTTTGTTAATTTGACTTTTCACACACTGTGATGTTTTTTGTAATTATTTGTTAAATCTTTTGTTCTTTGTAATGAAATAAACATAATATTGTTGTTCTATCTTCAAACTATTTTTGTTGAAAATTTGAATTAAATCAGACAAACATATACTTGGATATGAGCCCAAATATACATGTATACTTATAAGTTTTGTTCAGTGTATATGCTCTGAAATTCAAATTTTGATAATGTGCATGACCTCCGTTGGCAAGTCATAATCATTGAAAATTTGATAATATAATTTTGTGCGGAATCAATCTGATTAAAATCCGATCTAAAATTTTCCGCTCGCCTACTCGCTAATTTAGATCTGGCCTTTTTCAAACGAAGGTCATGTTCAGGTTACCTTTTCTCATCATAATATTCATGACGAAATTGTTATGATACGTAACCTGTTTACATCGTCTACGTTACGCAATTTGAAATTAGCCGTCCAATCGCAGACTGTGAATAATACCGCTGTTAAATTAGCTTGCAAACCTTGGTCTAAAGATAGAAATTACGAAATCAAAATGTTATTAATAGTGTTTCGTCTAGATGAAAACTACGCATTGATTGGTCGACACAAAGTTCATCTCGACGTGACCTTCCACGGAGACAGTAGAGATCCTGTACGACAATCCTCTACAGGATATATGTTCACGGAGATTGTCGCAGAATATACCTAATAAATTTTGCTTCAATAATTATTGCCATCATAGTCCTTAGTTTATTTCAGTTATTTGGAAATAAGGAATTACTGGGTGACCGATTAGACCGATTAGAAATTTTGGTGAATGTATAGCATGATTAACATGATTAGTGTTAAAGAAAGCCGACATACGAAGTTTGATAATAATATGGATGTGTCTGTTGCGATCATAAAGGTAAAGGACTACTGTGGAGGGACTGTAAGGTGTATTTAGTCAAGTTCGTTTAATTTATATAAACTTAATTATTGCTTATATTCTTTTTCATACAAACTTCATGCAGATTTATAAAAACGCTTTTTGTGATTAACGCCGTAGCAACACATTCTATAGGTCAAATAACGGCTGTCAGTCAACCTGCTCACTCCTCCTGGAAAGGAGGATCTAGCTGTTAACCAACTACTAAGCGCATACTGTCGTCAGTGACTGACAACTGCTCTACATGATTACAAATCATTGATTGGAGCGAAAATCGATTATACTATACAGATAACATAATAATGCGTGCAATTCAGGCAATGTAAAACAATAATTTCTATCAATTGGCCTAAATGTGAAAATTGTTACTCAATTCGTACGGGCAAATTGTGTTTTGCAAAAAACACAACTGAATAGAAATTTAATGAAGGCCCGGGTATTGCATTGTGTCCATATTAGTTCTGCATGATGAATTACTATATAGACTTTTGTATCGCTTTACGTTTAGACAATATAAGGTAACATCAATAATGGGCAATTATATTGCCCAGCAATTCTTTTGATTATTTGATTTTTTTACCTGATTCCTTAAATATATGTTATTTAATATTTTTACTCTGAATTTTTGAAAAGTAGCCTATCCTTGTTTGCGAACAGTTGACTGGTCAATAGTAGCGACTGATTTCTGCGCGTGCTCTGAAGTTAAGATATGCTACTTAACTGTTACTATACTAATGTAGGGGAGGGAAGTACCTGTAGGAGCAATAGTCCAGTGGTAGGACGCGTACTTAGGAATCGATGGAGCCTGGGTTCGAATCCAATTAGGGGCATTGCTAATTCCCTTGCGCAAAACTTACCTGCGATAGCTTCCCTCCACCCAGGTATAAATGGGTACCTGCGAGGGTGGTATAATTCTGTTGCACCAATTTATCGGCTGCGCTAATAAACGGAGTAAAAAGACGTCACAGGGAGATTGATAAATAGATACCAGTTGCCCAATGACCAGAGTAATAGTCGATGAAAGTGCGTGAGCATGAAACTTAGACTATAAAATGTAATGATATTTACTTGCTGCGAGGAATTTACAAGATTCTTTCGTATGCCTCAAGCACGCATCGGACTTCACTATAAACTAGACGTTAACATGTAAACACTATGGAGGATAAAATCATTTCGGAAAAAAAACGTTCTTGTTTTTGTCTGAAAAAGCTTTTGTTAAAACAGTGATTAGGTAATAAAAAGAGTTATTTCATGTGTGATTTGGAAAATATCAAACAGTTATCCGTTGGTGAAGTGGATGGTGTTTTGAACTGTTGCGCTCGCCCTACCTCGGTCCAACCGTTAGACTGTTCCAAAATCACTCATAGAATGACTCAATTGTTGTAAACATACATGTATATCCTGTAGAGCGCTGTCGTAAAGGATCTCCAAGGTTCGATAAGAGGGTCACGCCGAGATGACCTTAGCGTCAACCAATCAATGCATAGCTTCCATTTAGACGAAACACAATTAATAGCATTTTGATTTTGTTATTCTTATTTTTAGACCGAGGTTTGCAAGCTAATTTGACGGTGGTGTTATTCACTGGCTGTTTTTGGACGGCTCATTTCAAATTGCATGACGTAGACGATAAAAACAAGTTACGTATCATAACAATTTTCGTCATTAATATTATGATGAGAAAAGGTCACCTGAACGTGACCCTCGTTTGAAAAAGGCTAGATTTTAATCAGCGAGTAGGCGAGCGGAAAATTTTAGATTGGGTTTTAATCAGATTGCGTATTATCAAAATTCTTACGATAATTTTGCGATGCAGAATAGTTCAGATTACGACATAAGTTTGTGCCGTTTTAAAATTCCATGACCAGCTTGGTGTTTATACACTGGCTTAGAGGTCGATGAGTCTCTGGTTTGATTCTTTTAGGGACACTTGTTTGGTGTTTTGTTGGTTTTAACGCCGTAGCAACACTTTGTATTGGTCATATAACGGCGGTAAGTCAACCTACTCACTAATCCTGAAAAGGCTAAATTTCTGGATTAAGCTGTTAATCAACTACTTCGTACATACTAATGTCAGTGACTGACAACTACCCTACATGATAAAGAATCATTGGTAGGAGGGAGAATGGCCGTAGAAATAATTTCATGACCAAGTTCAACTAATGTATGCCCTGCCCGAGAATCGAACCCATGACCCCTCGATCAGTAGACTTGCGTGCTATCAACTGAGCTAGCCGGGCGGATTGAAAGCTAATGACAGGGCATTTCAAACAGCAAGACTAGAACTAAAACTCATTTACCGATTGAACTTAACGCAAACGCTACTATGAATATTAAAATATAACCCAGTAACTAAACACACATTTATTTCATGATTGTACAATTACTTCTAACAACGTTGATAGTTATGCCACAATCTCTTTATTATATTCAATAATTACTACTCTGAATCGATAACAATTATAATACAGGTTTAAAGATTTAAGTTTAAACATGCTTAAAGAAGACATAAATTCAAAGTGCACACAAATATGCGCTTCAATGCATGGAAAATATAATAAATTGAATAGACATAAACTTGCGAGCAATACTTGAATATGAAACGTTCTCAAGCCCAGGTGCGGATTCATGATTTTTTTTCTGGAGGGGGGGGGGGGGTCCCAAACTTTTCTAGGGTGATGGTCCGAACTTTCTAAGGGGGTAAGGGTCCGAACCTCAATCCACAACCACATTATACACATTTTGCAGAAAAAAATGCAACACATTGATAATAAAAACTACATAACCATTAAATATATGTTCAGCTCCGAAAACAATTGCTTCATGCTACTTAGAAATGACTTACAGTAAGAAATACACTAATGGACAGGTACATTTTCCAAATTCTAGGGGGCCCCGGACCTTCCTGACCCCCCGCTGGATACGCCCATGAAGCCTATAGTTTCAAAATGTCGATATGCATAGTTGTTGGACAGCTTTGCAAGTCTTTATTAAGATTTCATCTTAACCATACTGAAACTATTGTTTCAAGTTTTGACAACTATGTTCTATTTTCAGTCTCGATTCACTTTTACTTTAAAATGCAATAAATATCACAAATATATTAAAGCAATATTTGCATTTATTTAAAAAATCATGAGAGGTGTTTGCAATGGGGGGCTGTATATTTTCTTTGCAGTCCAAAAAGAGTTACTTTTCATAATGAGGTTTTTGTTTTCATGCGCCGCAATATATACTATCGCGTACCAAATCGCAGAAAACTGCGATGCGTTGTGCACCTCAATATAGAATTTATAGCTTCAACTTCTATTAATAGAATGTGACGTAAGTATGACAAATGCGCGAATTCTATACTCATTGTTATATAAGCACTTAGTATTCGCGAAATAAAACCACCGTAAACTTAGAAGGCAATACAGTAGCCGACTCTATGTTCTTGTATTTTGGGAACCTTTTTTGTCATACACTAAGTCTTTGTTAGTGTGTGAGGTGCTAGCAAGAGCGTAACATTGAACATATCGAACGTAGTTGTATTTAAGAGGGATGGACCAATTTGTTTAACAGATAATATTGTGTGTTTAGCATAAGAAAATAAATGTTTAATATTATTTAATAATAGTTGATTTCAAATATGCAAATTTCGCGTTTAAGTTAACAATTGTTTATTTAGTTGACAATTTGCTTTGTAAAAATGTGTGACAGTGAGAAATCTAAAATCATAAACCACATTAAAACTTGTTACAAACATTTATACAATATATACAATATCAAACATGGAAACGGTACAAAAGTTCCAGAAGACGGTGAAAGCTTTGAGGTTAAACAGTTTAAAAAGCGTTTCAACAAAATAGGATGTGATAAAAAGCGTTTCAACAAAACAGGAGGTGATATTTTTAAGGACGAAGAAGTGCTTTCCGGAACATTCAAAGTCAATAAAATTCCGGGAGAGAAGCCAGACGAGGAAGTCATCAATAGAGAAACTCTTCTATTCAGAGCAATTTCCAGGTGTAAAACAGATCCATTTGCAAAATGTAATAAGAAAAAGTCAAAAGAAGATACAGGAAGTACCGACGATATTGATCGGCAATTGAAAAAGTGCATTGAACATATGATGAATAAATATCCTAAATTAATCACTGCGGCAGACGAAAAAGGCTACTCTGCATTATACTTGGCCATCGTGAAAGAATATAAATGTATCGTATGTAAAATGATTAGACAATTAAACCAGAGAAGTATCACAATTCCAGAAGCCACTGGGTCTATGTTTGGTAGAAGTGTTATGCTTGCTGGATTTCCATTAGGAGTCGCAGCACTTACGCTCAATACAAAGATATTTAAATGTCTTTTACATGGATTTTGGGGATGTTTAGGTGAAACCATACACAATCGTAAAGATGATACCATCGTGCATTGCCTCATCAAGTATGTCCATTACCATTGCGAGAAAATAGACATGGATAAAGTCAAGAAAATGTTGGATTACATTTTAGATGAATCTACTTGGAGGAAAGTCATATCAGAAAAAGACCCTGAAAGAGATATCGTGAAGGAGTTGCTAATGAAAAAGAATAAAGAACATCTGACACCCCTACAACTCGCTGCAAAACGTCACCAGTTTGAGCTTTTTGAAACTCTGATAGAAACGAAGGTATGTCTACTATTTTGGTGTATATATTAATTAGAATTAAAGTAAAAATGTAAATTAAGAGGTTCTTTGTCGCATCTTTGACGACCGAGTGTTTAAGCTACGTAATTAACCGAAATATTTCATCTGGATTTTTTATTTAGTTATTATATAGTCTTATGGTTTTAGTACTTAAAATGTGGGTATTCTATGCAAATAATTTGTTTGAGTAATATCATACAGATAAATTTATTGCGTCATAGTATACATGAAATAGTACAAGAAACATAGTAATTAAATTCAAAACAGATCAGTTACTTATTACAGGCTTGAGCAATACTCATCGCTTAATACATTACAACGCAAGTGTTTCAGTCTAGGTGTAGTTAATCCTTACACTTACTATTCTTTACCCGGGTCGATAGCGCAGTTGGTAGCGCGCCGGGTTTCGGATTCTCGTGTCCCGAAGGGAGTACGGGCTAGAATCCCACCCGGTAGGTTATACCCTTCCATGAAAATTTGACAATAATGTCAATTTTTCTCCATTGATAAGATAAAATGGAGAAGTTTTCAGTCTTGTGGAAGGGTAGGTGAGTACTGGTTGTAGACAATGGTCCAGGAAAGCTAATTAAGAGCGCTGGACGCCGTAAAATGACTTAAAATTGTGTTGACAATAGAAAAATATTATTTAATAATAATGTATATTTGCATTTTGCCACGTTATATTGTTCACGTGCTATGTGCAAAAACAGTCTATGTACCCCGTATCTTCAAATACTTGATGCTAATCATAGGCGGATCCAGGATTTCCAGTTACGTTGGCGGAAATTTCAAGTTACGGGGGCGGAAAATGAACAAGCAGATTGAATTTCTAGGGGCCGTATTCAAGGGCCCACTATAGGTTCTAGACAAAGCCTTGACCTTGGGTTCAGGGTTGCTGCGACCCCTAAAGCTCATTTCTCAGCGACTCATGCACATTTACAGAACCTATCCGTTCCCAGGGTATACAATAAAAACATCTAGATATACAAGTATATCATATAACTTTTTACAGCCATTGGATCATGTTAAAATGTTACAAATACTTAGAAGGTATTGTCCTTGAATTATTATACTTTATGTCATTGTATTAGCGTAGTTCCAGCCTTGTTATTTATTGCACGCGTAGCGTGCGAAATTTTTGACATTTATACATTTTCCTATAAGTATCATATTTTATAATAAAAAAAACCCTTTGCTTGGGCAATTTTAGGAGGGGGCGTACGCCGGGTCCGCCCCCCTTGGATCCGCCTATGCTAATACTATACTGTTACATAACCTTTAAGTGCATTGGTAGTCTTAAAATATTTATAGTTATAGTAGAATATCGGTAGTTGAAAATAATATTTGTGATCAACAAATGTTAATGTTTCATTATGGTTCAGTGTAAGATAAAGATATTATCATAGTCACAACGCATGAAAACTTTTGAAACGAATAAAATCATATTTTTCATTACTCTTACTTTGTCTTTTTTTCAGAATTACAACGTATCATCTGCAGACGACGGACTGTCGATGGGTAAAGAATACGACATTACTGAGCTGGAAACAGTACCTACTCACACAGGCGAAAAGGAGAGTTCATCTGATGAATATTTTGTCACCGAGAATCACATTTCTGTTCTAGAATTTGTATGCCAACAGAATATGTCAACTGCTTTTTCGTTTGCTCAATGTAAGCTGGTCAATGAAGTAATCAAGGAAAAATGGCAGATATATAAGGTTATATTTTTTATATGGGCAGTTGTGCACTTGATAATGATGAGTTTGTTGACATGGTCAGGCCTTCACCGGTCACGAATAATGTTTGATTATGTCAGTTCAAATTCTGAATACGTAAGAAATGATGTTAGACCGGTTCGTGACGACGGTTTATCTCTAGGATTGACTACAGTAGGTTTCCTCTATGCATTATTGGTGGTATTTATACTTATGTGGCGGTATTTGGTTTATTGGACCTGCTATAAGCGATTTCAGGCCCGTATGAAAGCAAACTTCTTTACAAATATGTGGAGAATCATTTCAGAATTGCCATACACAAACAAAATATTTGAGATTTATTTCCTTTTGTTTGGTTTGCTATTGATATTGGATCTTCCCCTCTCTATTGAAGTGCATGATTATGACAACTTGTGTTTAGTATTTGCGTTGATTTTGGGCTGGTATTCTGTTACCTTCTTCCTGCAGGTATTTGAAAGGTTCTGTATTTTTACTGTTCTGATTCAGCGTGTTATTACTGATATGATCAATTTTGCTTTTGTGATGACATGTTTGCTTATTGGGTTTACTGTTGCGATGTCAATGGTAATGCAAGGTGTAAATAATGCTGAGGATGATTTCAGTGGTTTTGACAAGTCATTGCTTAAAATGTTCACTGTGATGTTAGGAATTGGCGAAATCAATGATCTTTTTAAGGCACGACATTATGTTGTCGCTATCATTGTTTTTGTTTTATTTGTGCTTCTCACAACAATTTTGTTGTTGAATGCTCTCATTGCTTTGATGTCTAACTCCTGCACTGAACTAACTAATACCAAATATGGAGTGAAAAAAACTAACGAATTACACGCCACGTTACAGCGATTGTCGGTCATTGTATTTTTAGAATCCCTCTTACCACAATTTGTTACCACAAAATTTCAAATCGGTTACACTAAAGACAAATACCCCCCAGATCGGCGATTCATCAAATACACTGTTGAAATACACGATGACGACATTGGTGACGATAGCAACAAGAATTCTCATTGGAATATATTAAGCATTTTATCAAGCATACATTTCACTAAGCGACAGAAAACAAAAATGGTTAAAACACAACCCCTTAACGAATGTCCGGAGAAAGTAACCCTACATACCCAATGGACGCAATGTAAGCCAATCGCTGATCAACGATAGTCAAAATCGTTTTGACGCGCACATACTGGAACATCTTGTTACGTTGAATAAGAGTATATGTTTTGATAAACCCCATTCAGTATATTTGCGTTTTCCTCTATCTTTATCTTGGACTGTTATTGCAATGATAAAGTTCGAGTTATCCAAATTATGATTTCTCATTTTGAATACAACTGGCGATGTACACCGAATTAAATGTCTGTAAATGATGTTAGTGTACCTATTTTGAGTGTCCACTACTATGTATGTTGTTATAATTTTTTTATTTAATATAAGGTTCCAGATAGATACGTGTCAACGTATGATTATAGAAACGTGGGTGTCACGTTGTTTTTATTATGATTGAATTGAGGCCGACAGCCCCTGAGTATGAACTGGTTGCGGTAAAGGTGGTTACAGTCAAATCCGCTGGTGTGGACAACACCAATAGTGATTGAAAACAACACATACAGTTATAATCTTAATGGTGTCAAGTGTGGCTGTCCTACGTCTGCAGACGACATGGTCATATTATCAAACACCAAACAAGGTCTAGGTAACTTGATGGAACTATGTAATTTATACTCTAAACAGGAACGTTTCTTATACAACCCAACCAAATGTAATGTTGTAGTCTTCAACGACACAAATAAAACACCAAAAAGAGAGTGGAAACTTGGGCACTCGTTAATCGATGATTCTGATAGATACACTCATCTAGGTGTCGAGTGTAATAAAACATTGGATTTAACAACAAACATTGAACTCAGCTGTGACAAATTACGAAAAACATTCTTTAGTATTAAAGACTGTGGAATTCATAGAAATGGACTTCACCCGTTAAATTCTAAGAAAATACATGAGTCAGTCGCACTGTCAAGAGCCTTATATGGTAGCGAACTATGGAGCGGGGTGACTGATGTTCAACTTATTCCATTACGCAGACTTCATATACAATGCATAAAAAGCATTCAATCAGTTTCGACCGAAACAAGAACAGATATTGTACTTAGTGCTCTTAATATATTACCAATCTTAAACATCATAGATAAAAGAAAATTGTTATTGTTTGGGCAACTGTGCCACCTAAATAACAAATTTAAAATTAAAGAAATCTTTGTAACACGACTGTTTAAGTTTTTATCATAACCAAAAGACTCAAAAGGTTTCTTTCCTGACATATACCGAATTCTCGGAAAATATGAACTTACTCAATACTTTAACCAATATGTGCAAACTGGAACATTTCCTAAACTGTTGTCATGGAAGAACCACGTGAAAAAAGCCATTGATCGTGTTGTTCGGTCTGAGATGCGAGAAAGAGTTTCGCGTGATTCTAGTTTATCAAAGTACTTTGACGTTAATCCAGCGTATGAAATATGTATATTATACCACTATAGTAAACTGTATAATAAACTACAAACACACTGTACGTCAGCATTTATTGTGATGTGTAAATACTTTGGACGTAAATATGACGTTCGATGCCCAAAGTGCTCACTGATTACAAGTGAAATTAGCAAGCATCTTATTCTATTCTGCTATGATATGATAAGGCGCAAAATGTGGTCAAGTTTTATAAAACTCTTTGATAATCATGGACTACAAACATTCTTTTGTCAGGATGCTGACAGCCAAATTATTGAGATGTTCTCAGGTTTCCCGTCACTAAATCTCTCTGACACTGATAGAAGTGCTTTATTTGAAACATTTGTAAGAACATTGAACTACATGTGCTAAGACAGCCTCTATTCAACAATGACATTAAATAAATCTATGTAATACTGTTACCGAAATTCGGAAAGTTATTATGAACTCTTATTCTTGGTGTAACTCGTATACACCAATGTACATATTTCATGTTTTCTTGACGTTCTACTATCTCTTATATGCATTTTATTCATGTTTCTTTCTAAATTTAATGTACTGTGTATGTTATTTTCACTTATAACTGTAACTCTCCACCTTGGAGGAAATAAAGAAATATATATCTTACTAGCGTTTAGTTGATTTGAAACTGTGAATTAACAGATAACTAGCGTGATTTAATTACATATTTTAGCATCCGCGACGGTAAATAATATTTGTTAATTAACAATAAATGCATGAATAAGTGTCTTGATTCATTGCATTGTTTAATTTATATTCAAGCTGATTCATTGTATATTCAATGCCATCTTCTCATTTTCGGTAAATAACGCAATTTTATGCCTTACATGTTGGAAACATTTATGGACAGTATTATCTTACATATTTACTTATTCTTGATCATATTTAGTTTGGTAGTAATATTGTAAGTCAATGAGCCAGAATTGGAAGTATTGTAGGTGGTTAACGTCGCTATATTAAATCATTACATGAATAAGTACAACATATTCATTTTCATTTTTTTCGAATAAATCCTAAGTTCTGTACATATTTCTGAAGTGATTTAAGTTTTGTAATAAACGTTTCATGAAAATACAATAAGTTATCTTTCAAAATTAAACATTTCGTGTTTATTTTAAATTCTAAATTAACACGAAGACTGCGCTCCATTGAATACACGACTTAAAATTTCACGAGGGCAGGTTATTCTTTTTCACGTGGCCGGGTTGATATCTAAATATCAACTCGCTCACGTGAAAAAGAACAACTCGCTCACGTCAAATCTTTTGTTTAACAAGACGGTTCCGAAATATATAAACCCATGATAAACAAAGGAAGCGGTGCGTAATGAATGGGGTATCATTCTAAAGGGGTCTTGTGAAACTCGTCTTAATTATTTTTGAGGGTGAGAGAATTTAGTTGACATAGTGTAATGCCGTAGTCACTGAAGCTCTTACAAACATACACATGCCTGTACTAATTTGTAAAATAAATTCGATTCTCTATTGTACTATACACAAGCGACTAGATTTACGAAAGTTCAATCTAGAAAATACTATCATTTTTACAAATATTGACAAGATCAATGGTTTACACAGGCGGACAGGATTTCTATTTAAAGAGGTTGAAAGCACAAGCAAACAGGGGGTCCAGGGGCTAAACTGCCCCCCGTGGATCCAGGGTAAAGCCATGGCCAGGGATCCAAAGCGTAGACCCCCGAAATCTCCTTAGTTTTGCTCATTGATAAGGGGTTTGGCTACATTTCAGAACGTCAACAATTCTTTTCCAAGGTATGCACTAAAAGGCATATATATATACATGTATATCATAAAAAATTCAACAGGAGCTTAAAATCCCCCCGTCTTACAAAAGGCAGATGTTTTCTTTTTTAATTTAAGACGGAGAAATATTTTCAAACTGCGACACAGAATGTCAAGCTCCTGCGAAGGCCGGTTGCATCATCTTAGTATCTTTTTTGTGAAGTGTACCTTACTGTGTATCATTGTACTATACTCTCAAGTCTCTAATGCCTCAGTCCCATAAAATCGTGGCTTGTTACGGACCCGTTCGTGCGGACAACCAAAGGTCGTGGAAAGCCTTGCGTATCAAGGTGACGGTACCATAAAAACAACACACCCGCACGGAGCCGTAGTTGGAAGGTATGCATGTTTAATCCATACTCGGCCACAATTGCTATCACGATTTGACTTTGAAACTGATACGTGTATCCTGGACTCATCTCACGGACCCTGGTAATCACGTAACAGTCCGCACGGGTACGCAAGACTTTGTACGGGTCCTTGCGGAGCTTGATCGCACGGCGGCCGTACGGAGCCCTCACGGCTATTTTTATGTTTATGGGACTGTAGCTTTACATGAAACTTTTTGCACGTGTAGAGAGCGAAATATATTTCACATATATGCCTTTTTCAAATTAATATGATATATTTCATAATAATTATATACCTTTGCTTTTGCAATTTTAGGGTGCACCCCTGATTCGCCTATGGTTTAATCATTAACATTAGATATATCATGGCCTGTCATAAAAGTAATTTTAAGGTTCATGTAAAGTCTTGGTTTGCAAAATAATTCAATGAAAATGCTCTAATTCTGTCACATCTCCACTCAGAGTAGTGTTATATACATCAAAATGTTTCTTATGAAACATACAAAGTGATGCTTGTCATCAATTACGCAAAAATAATTGAACAAAAGATGTATTTGCAAAATTGATGTTGTATAAATAAAAATACTAAAATGTATGAACCTTTTCTTACAACAACATTTAACATTAAATCCTTAACAGAACATTATAGTTCATATTCTCATGAAGTTACTCCAATATTTATAACATTAATAAATGTTAAAACAAAACTAAAGCAAATGAAAAACTAAAGTGAAAGTAGAAACAGGGTCGCGAAAACCCATTTCACTTGCATCTGTCAAAATGTTTTTCATATACCGTAGTTTTGTTTTAACATTTATCGAGATTATATATTTTGGAGTACCTTCATTGGAATATGAACTATAATGTACTGGAAATGATTTAATGTTAAATTAGTTTGTAAAATGAATTGATTGTCTTTTCGTACAGTCCCGCGAGGCGCCACACGAAAATACAATCACACGACAAATGTCTGTTTGTCGTATCATCGTACCGCGGGTTGTGAGACGAAAACACAAAGATGCGACAAAATTATGGCAAAAACACGACACGAAAAAGGTAAAAAAATGTTGTCGTAAAAATACATTGTTGCAATGTGCTTCCTCAGGCGAAAACACGACAAATGATTAAAATGTCGTATGATTGTGTTTTTGCATGGCGCCTCGCGGGACGATGATACGACAAAAGACCATTTTGTCGTGTTTTCGTGTGGCGCCCCGCGGGACAACAATGCGACATGGCATTAATCAGCCACCATACTTATCAATGTATGAATATTATTATATTTTATTAAATCACATATCATCAAAAAGTACTACAAAAGACCAGCACTCCAAAATAGGGCTGATACTGCAAATAAGGAACAGTACAAGAAAACGGGGACATCAAGAAAATGAAATAACCGTGTTTACATATTAGTGTTATAATTATGTTATGTCATATAATTATGTCTTGAACTGTACAAAGTTAGCACCACAAACAACATAAACTTCTGATAGAACGATAGATTCGATATAACACATGTATAACAATTAAAACATTGCCTTGTGGGCTAAATGCAAGTTTATGGACGAGTCAGCCGGACATTGAATGCTATAGCGACATCAACTAGGGTTTACCTGACCTGTGCATTAACTTGTATATTACCCTGAGGCTCAATTATTTATTTTTTGTTAATTAAAATATCGGACAAACACAAATAATATTATTGAATTTATTTATGTAGCCTCGAGTTACGTCTGAACAAAATCAATTTAATTCCAAATTTTCCGCGATATTTCAACACCTGGTTGAGGTAACTAAAATAATTCAATAACAAAGTATAACAAATATAAGAATAACAAAGTCAATAACAATTGAATTAAGTACAGTAATATGTGTTTGTTTGTTTGTTGGGTTTAATGCCGTAGCAACACATTGTATAGATCATATAACGGCGGTCAGTCAACCTACTCACTCCTCCTGGAAAGGCTAAATCTCTGGATTTAGCTGTTAACCAACTACTAAGCGCATACTTTCGTCAGTGACTGACAAGTGCCCTACATAATTAAGAATCATTGGTAGGAGGGAGAATGTCCGTGAAAATAATTTCATGACCAAGCTCTACGAAAGCATGCTCTGCCCGGGAATCGGCCCCAAGTACCCCCGATAAGTAAACTTGCGTGCTACCAACTGAGCTAGCCGGGCGGCTAAGTACCGTAATATAAATTGTTTCAATGTTTGAAATGTTTAGTAGGCCTAATTGTCATTAAACCACATGAATAGTCTGAATAATTGATTTATTACAATTATTGATTTGATACAATAAAATCATTTCATAGCAATGGTAATATTCAGTTAACATCACTGTTCACTTGATGTTTACCCGCCTCTTGCATCAAATACTATCTTAGCAGTGTTGCTGAACAGTTTTCACTTGAATTTTCTGGTTGGTATATATATCAAGTGTTGCCCGCAAGACTGAAGTAACTTGCCCTTGAGCTTATTTTCGACCAGTTTCATGGATCAGCTTATGAAGATTTTATTTTCTTAATTAAAATGAGGGAGTAAATTTATTACCCAAATACCAACAAGATACAGGATTAAAAATAAAGAACAAACTTAAAACATAAGTGACATTTTTATTGAATATATTCAGAACATAATAGCCTATCAGCAGATCGTGCCTAAAATAATATTAATTATATACAAAAACATATATGACTAGATTATTCGCATTGACCTGAGACAAAGACTAATATGATTTACAATTATTTCATCTCATATCCTCATTGATGTATGTATTTTTTATCGGTCCCAAGTCAATATGAACCAACTATAAGTAATGAAATGAGTGACATACAATTGCGGGAAACCGCCGCATACTGTGGCCAAAGATAAAATATAACACAAGGGAGACAATTGTGATATTAGGCCACAAGTTGATGATTTGTTCTACGGATTTTTCTGGAAAAAAATGGGGCGAGCGAGCGAAGAATTAAAAAAAATCTTAATTCAGTAGGTTTATATAGCGGTTTGACGAAATTTTTATGAGCGAGCGAGGAAATAAAAATATTCTTTTTGTAAAAACCGTCAAGATTAGAGTGCGAGCGAATCCATAGAACACATGATCAACTTGTTGTGGCCTTATAATAAATCGAATAAGCAATATGACTTATCAAAAAGAAGATATGGTGAAATGATATATGACTTCCCTGACGACGTCTTTACACACAAGAACGTAGAGATATCATGATCTTTGAACTAGATTATTTAATTTTAGTAGTAACTTTTGTATATTTCCATATACATGTAGTCACCTGTTTGAAAATGGTTAGTCAACCAATAATCTTAGATAGAAGTAGCGAGTGTCTACAATCCTAACTTTATTTTAGAAAAAAACACACCCTATATTTCCTAAATTTTGATATAGAAAGTTACAATAGAAAGACATGAGGCAATGAAAGTTATGTTATCATAATGAAATGTTATTATAAACATAGACATATACATAATTTTATTGCAAAAACACATTTACCAAAGACAATGCAAACATGTTATATACAGATAGTTAAACAATTGTTTCCAGTGAGAGTCATACTATTTCAGCAACAATGTCAATGTTAATATAATATATGATGATATTATGCAGCTTAACCTGTTTAAAGTGACCATTGGTTTGGCATATAGACACAGAATATAGACTCGAAATAACTTTTTAATTTACAATTATGATGACATCCAAGAGTTACATTGATACTGCTTTGCGTACCGTAGAGCACGTGTTTAAATGCCAATGATCGCTAATGCAGGTTTGTCACTACCACGTGTCTGTGGCACATCTGATGATTTGAGTTGATAGTTTTCAAACATTCTAAAGATACATTTTTAGGCAATCTACACCATGGCAATAAGCAAGGAGTCGTAATTTGAGTCCTGTTTGAAATGCTGTGTGGTAAATTATAGGATCGACCAAGTTGATATATCATCAGTGACCTAATAGTTCCCTGATAAAAATAATTACAAATAAAATGAAATAACATGAATGTAGTAAGTAAATTGTACCAGTATATGTTTCGTTTAAAAAAACCGCGGATATTTACACCAAAAATACGTAATAAATACAATTTTCCACTGTTTGTTCTACCATTTCGAGAACAAATCTATTTGAAGCTTTGTTTTTTATAATAAAATAACGGAGAACAATTCGTAAATGTTCGCTATATAGAGACTGAAAAGCTAAAACATTTAAATGCCAACTATTAAAATTATCGATACCTATTTATGGATTTAAGATCAAGTTTACCCATGATTATCTTTTTTGTGTAAAAGGGAGATAATCACGATGAATTTACAATTCTCTTTAGCTCGATGCTCTCCCTTGTCATCAGATATTTTAGCTCGATTGTGAAAAAAGGTTTGTACATCTTAAATCTATCACAATCGAATCTGCTTCCTGGCCCACCAGTAATAAGCTAGTTGGATGAAATGTCTTGCTCAAAGAAACAGCAAGGTTGGTTTCGGATAATATTTGTACAAAGGCTGAGCTGACTATCAAATAATAATGTATCAGTCTAACATCGTAACCACTTGACCATATACGCTTCTGTTTTATGTAAGTATGAAATGATGTTACCATGATGAGACGATGTTACGATGAAAAAAAATCAAAGACAAATTTCCTAAAAAGCCAAGACTCACAATCTTTATAGCAAAAAGTAAGCATAGTTAATGTTGCTTGAAACCAAATAAAATGTTACAATGTTTTCGTTTGATGTAGAATTTAATATACTAAACTGGCCAAAAGCCATAAAGACGAACACATTGCATGCACTCAGTTTACATTAAATGGTCAATAATGTTTGTTTCTATGGTTCTTCTAAATGCTATACTCTCTAAGAGACTCTTATAAAACCTTCCTATCCAGAGGATCACATTTTGCTGATATTGCAAATAATTATCACAAGAGACACTGTGACTGTTGACCATCATTTCCAATACATAAATATCGTGTTTTGTCACATGAGCTCAACTCGCCAAGATAAGAAAATATTTCATGAATAATTTCACCCTGATTATTTAACACATAAATATGTGAGCAATGATCCTATATATTGCACGAACATAAAGATATTTGTCATAACACGTGACAACATATTTTTTATGTCCAATAACTACATCATTTCTTTTAAAACTTGGGGCTGTTAGCAGTTTGAATTCAAACAAAACATTCATTAAGTTTCATAGATGGTTTGTACTTGATCATTCACACAAATTAAAACAAACCAGTAATTTCGATTTCACATTTTACATGATGACTTTTGTTTCTAACAGTGCGGCTAGAAGAACATGCAAGGATAACAGGAAATAGCAGACATAGGCCAAGTCTTCATATTGTTCTATGTTTTATCACTTTACTATTATTAACTCTGGATTGATCAAACACCATGACATTTTGGTTTTTAATATTTTACCAAATAAAATTAAAAAAATACGGGGATCTAAAAATATTCTTAATCAAAACCTGTTTTTAGGTTAAAACGAAAAGAAGAAACATTTGATTATAAATTCTAAAATTAAAAATAAATAGTTAATCAACATAGACTTCAAACTATTTTACATTTTTACATTTATAAGCTTTAACTATAGTAATATTACTAGCTATTTGCACTAGCACATTTTCTCAAACGTTTATTTGCTCAAAAACTTTATGACCACCGGCACTGTATATATTTCATATCTATTTAGTTTGTAGAATACAAACACGAATATATCAAACTTATAGATACACATCCATCAACAAGTTACTTGCCACCTTGGCATACCAGACTAATTCATTTTTAGAAATTGATGTTCAAAACTGTAACCCCGGTATTTATATACATGTAGATCATCTAAAACACGAATGTTTAATCGTATTTCAGAGCCTGTACCATCACTCATGTCGTCAAACACAAGTTTTCATCATCCAGATAGACAAACAAATGTTTCATTAAATCAGATTTGTCTTCAAGAGGAAATATACATCATATGTAAATGGTTAAGAAATAAATAAGGTTACAATAAAACCATGGTGCTTATGACGAGATACAAAAAGTTATGTGAAATAGATATAAATGAATGTTATTATACATAAATGTGAAAAGGAAATGAAAAAAGTCATTAATCAACGCAGTCCTGACAAATCAAAATTAAGTATATACATTGTAACTCCAAAGTTCAAGGTTTCCATTGATATTCATGAACACATGTTAATTAACAAATTTAAGTTTTCCATTGAAATGATTCTTGAATTAGATTTTATTGATTGGTTTCAATTTCTGAAGATGAATCATGTTCTAATATGTGTTTTATCTTAATCTTTTTTTCAAAGATGTATCCTTTTTAAATTCAAGTTTATAATAACGTGTTATTTCTAAATTCCATTCTATTCCAAATTTAGGCTTTCTTTTAAATTACTTTTAAGGATCATAAGTATTCCATTGATGTATCATTTCTGAATTTAACTTTTTATCAGCATATTTCCTAGTAATTAACTAATATCAATTCCGAAAGTCAACCATGTTAAACATTGTATTATTCCTGTTTTCATCGCTTCCGTTAGTAGTTTTTCTATCAAATCTTATGTCATGAATTTTCATTGAAATATCTTACTTCAGTGCAAAATATACATCTTTTTTATAGATCCAAAATGTGCAGGCTAGTTCTTCACAAACTGATCACAAGATACTTCTAGTTCGTTCTCACATAATTCGTAGACTGACGCCGCTATATGACCTATACAATGAGCTGCTAGGACATTAAACTCAACAAAAAATAATTTAAGCCTGGTCATTCCAGTCTTCCTTAAAAATAATCTCTTTTAAGTATTCTATAATTTTTTTCAAACTCGATTCAACGAATAAGTTCAATATCCAATTCATATAGATTGTCTATTCTCTTATGAGTTCTAATTATTTAATTTTAAAGGACTGAACTGGTATTTCGGCATGAAAACATTGACAAGATGTCTTCTGCACTTTCACACCATGTGGTTCTAAATTCCTGTATATTATATGTTTGGTGGAAGATAACAAATCCAGTACACGCCACAGAATATTATAAATATAACAGGAAACACGATTCTTGATAAGATATCTAAATTTCTTGCATGATTTTTGGCATTTACTGGTGATTTATAGACATTACCAACATTGTCATCCTGAAAGAATAAAAATACAAGAAATGTAATGTTGAAACCACATTAAAGCCGGATTTAAAAACATTAAAGCAAAACTTACGAAGGGGAATAATCCATAATAAAGCCAGGTAGACTTGTGGTTACTTTCTAATTCTGTTCATCACATGGTATGTTATCATTATATTAAGTTTCATAAAGATCTGACAATAAATGACAGAGATATATGCTAAATTGAAAACTTTAACGCTTTTATTGACATAAACTGAAATGATTACCAAGAAACATTTTAAAGATACTTTACAGCATTCTTTTAAACAAAGTTTTATATTTAAAATACAATCGTCTTTAAGTACTTTATTCTTATATGAGACAATACATTAATGATAGAATTTGTCATTGTTATGAATTGTTTCCCCCCCAAAAGTATCAAAGTTTTCAGATTTAGTGGCAAATTCTAGTACATATATACATGTATATATATATATATCATTCTAAATTGTTTTACCAGTTCAACAGAACAAGCAATGTCTTGATCGCCTAAGTATAATATATGGAGGCTGAATTCTGCCATATTGCATTGTCGTCCCGCGGGGTGCCATATAAATGCGACAAAGTTAAATGAAACACACGACATAAAAAAGGTGTTGTACCTTTGTAAAAGTTTTGTCACATACATATGTTTTCGCCTTACATCAACTTTCTCAGGCAAAACACGACAAGTGATTTAAATGTCGTATGTGTTATTGCATGACGCTACGCGGGACAAAGCAATTTTTGTGTTTGTATGTGGCGCCCCGTGGGACGACAATATGACATGACGTAATTCAGCAGTCATAATAGTATTTTGTGCTAAGTGTAAATAGATAATATCACAGAACTTAAGACAGTAAGACAGAAATACTTATGCCTAGAATTCAGGCAAATTATTGACAACCTAGCAGACACAAATAAGTACAATAGTTATGAAGGATTACTTACCGATGTACTTTTTGGATTGGGTACACTATGGTACGAATCATTTATGTTATCACGAGGATTTGGTGATTTGTTATTCCTTGCTAATACATTAACACAGGCATACTCTAATAAAGCAGCGAATACAAAACACAAACAAACAGCCATCCACACATCTATTGCCTACAAGGAAACATAGAATCATATATATACTATGTTACAACTTTGGTAATATATTAATTAGTATAAAAGATGTAACAATATAACGAGATGAAGTAAAACTTAATGTCAGAAAATAATATCAGTTTGTTTTACCTTGTCTGGTAATGTTGAAATATAACATGAACTAACTCGAGCTTAGCTCGACATGTATATAGATTTTTCTCATTTAAATTACTCAAATGATTGAAAATTACAAATTAAAAGTTTTGGTTGAAACCATCTCAGTGTATTAGCTGTTATTCTAGAAACAAGCTTTAAATGAAACTTGCAATTTTCTTCTGAAAATTTAAATGCTTCATCAAATGCTCAGCAACTGTTTTGTATACACAATGCGATTGTCAACAGATCCATTTTGGTTTATTTATCGTAGTTAACGAAAGCCTGTTATACTAAATAACGCTCCACGCAATCTGAAAGTGAAAACAACAAAAACTTATTTGTTTGGTTGGGTGTAACACATTGTATAAGTCATATCACGATGATCTTACGAGTAGTTTTACTTTGTACACTTACCTTAACATAGGATACTCTTGGTAATGAAGTATTAGACATACTACGTTGTGTTGTCATGGTGAGAACAGTTAATATACCTAAAGATATTCTAGCAGGTACTGCATCAACATTTAACCAGAACGATAACCATGACAACATAACTATTAGTACGCTAGGTATATATGTTTGTATCATATAGAAACCGATATTTCTTTCTAAATATACATCAAGTCGTAGACACGTATTGTCTGAAAAAAAAACAACAACAATAATATACATTGTGATAACATGATTAATGTATATTGTGGAGGACAAGTTTAAATACATCTGCGATTTGTGTGAAACAAAAGTCATCAGATGTCGGTACACTATCAGGACTTCCACGTATATTGAGTACATTACTTTCTAACGACTATATCACAACCATCGCATTTTCTGAAAACTGCTTGAAGGCATTCGACAAAAGAACGAAGTTAAACGGCTATGCCATACTTTCAAATGCGTTACCAGAAGGGAAGATCACACCAATGTGTTAAACCTTGTGCAATGACTAAATGTGATGTTAATTTTCACAGATATGATTATTCAACCAAGTGTTAGCTACCTTTACAAGTCTGATGTGTGTGAGTGTTTGGCATTATTTCATCTTACATATATTTTTCTTTTATTTGGTTATGACATCAACCGATCAAATTTTGGAAAGAATTTACTGTCAGTATTTTGAATCGACTTGATGTGATAAACAGTGTATGAAAAAGGTAAATGGTGGTATGTAAGCATTTTGCCATATTTGTACAACTATTAGACCATCTTTCAAGAAAAGTACATGATCGTTTCAGGAAGTTTTAATGGAACAATTACATGTGTGTTGGTCCGTGTAAAAGCTGTATTGATTATGTAAAAGTACATAAACGTTTTAAGTCACATTATATTACCGTTGTACCATTGTTGTATGTAATTTAAAATGTTATGGCTTTTAATTGCAACAAACATGTAGGCACGTAATTAAGCGGCTTTTAACTGTGATTTTACGCTACACAAACTGAACCACTGTCTAATAATACATTTTAACGACAGTTTAGTTTTAACGGTCCAGACACTAGACAATAAACGTCAGCTAGGTAGGCACAGTAAATTGTTTTCAAACTAAAAGTACGTTGTGCTCAATATAGAAGTATGCTGGTTGGCTAAACATGATAGAGGAAACTAATTTATTTTTGACATGTAATGAGTGACGTTCCATACTAGATGACTCTCGCATATTTGATTACATATAAATATATAATATAAATATATAAATGTTCCATTGAAACATTTTTTATTCAACTAACACTTAGTTGCAAAGACGTTTAATCAATCACCAATAACGTGTGTATCAATATTAATTTGTTCATACAATAGCTATTCTAGAAATTACAATATTGACAAACTTCTTTATTTAAAGCCATTTTGTCACTGTCCGTTCCAAGGAAACCCCTTATGATCTTGTATGCGTTATTTCTATGAGGCGTCTTTTTCTTAACTGAAGTAACTAATTTTATAAACATCTCACTTTTTGCGTTTTGTTTGTGTGAGTCTGTGCGTTTTGTTTGTTGGTTTTCATGATATGTTTTTGACTTTCTTTTTACAATATAGTTAACACTTTTGATTAATCAAGTAATGCTACTTCGCTATTTCTATTTCGCTATTACAAAACTCAGTTTAATCTTTCAGTAACATGCTGTTATTCATCTCAAACTATAAAACACTTGCAATGAATTGGTGCGTAATGTTTGTTAATATTGGAAACTATTATGATTTTCTCGTCAAGTTGCCAAATTGCAATCATAGGCATGTTAAATGAGATGCCGATTGCAGGTTTAATTTAGTTACATGCTGCATTCAATCACGATTGCAAATTTGAGAGAATAAACGTATCATTAAGTCGTCAGTGCATCACAATATATGATATTTTAATCACGGTTTAGATACTTTATGTTACATTTATGAAGTTTTTATTCACGCGAGAGAGTACCAGTTAGGGTATAAACCAAGTTTAATGCTCTATCCTCACCGATTTTGATTACATTATTCCATTAAAGTTATCGAAAATGTGAAGTTTTGTCCACTTTGCTGGATTTATGGCAGACTTTTAAGTTTCATGTTATTACACCGTAAAGTCCAACTTTCACGCTTGTGAAAATACTTGATGAACCTCAATAAAGAGATCCCTGTCGTCAGACCTGCAGCATACTAAGTTTTCCGAACTCTATAACGACATTAAGGTATATAGCTTATTAAATCTGACATTTTCAGTGATCTTTTTTTTTATTTAAACATATGAAGATTCGTATTTCAATGGCTTTTTTTATTGACTGTTGTTAAGTATCGACTGGTGTACCAGAATCACTCTATAGACAAATGCGTGATACGTGTGATTTTAAGGCGAAGGTTGAAGAAACGTTTGAGTTAAATGTTACCATTTAGTATATGCTTACCTTCAGTATATGCTTACCTTCAGTTATATCAGTACAATTTTCAGTCTCTAGTTTGTAAGGTGTAAACTGTGGTAATTCTAATAGTGGATTTAACTTCACAGGATCTTTTTCACGCCATCTGAATACAACTCTATTTGTAGAAAATGCAACTGAAACATATAGTGAATTATAAGATAAGACATCGTTTAAGTTGTCTTTGTTTTAATTGTTAAATTATAAGAGGAAGACAGATCACTTGAGTGCGCCAATTATATACTCCCATCCTCTGTAATCAACCACAAACTTAAAACTTCAACATTTAAGAGGTCGCGGCAGGGGACAGAAAGATGAAGGCAAAGAATGGATGCCAGTAACCAAACTTGGAATCTACTAAAATGGGACAATAAATTGAATTCGGAGATCTTTTCAACTTGACCACTAAGATGGCTCTTAACACAAGGAAACTTACATAAATGTGCAGTTTCTAACACAGTAGAGGTGAATAACATTTCATTATATGATTTACTTAATGGGTCATTTGTGGTAAGAAAATAGTTAAGTGAAACGGACGAGATGGAAATCCTATTATCTGCTTAGATCAGTCTATTATGCCCCATTTGAGGTCCAACAAAAACGCGTTTACAAAGAGCCTTATTACAAGGTACTATTTAATAAGTTTTATTGGATACATCATATACTTACAACTTTGAATGATCAGTGAACATGTTTGTCTGTCCATTGGATATTTATGCAACTTCATAGGACATGATGCCGTCAGGGTGACTCTGAAAATTATGTATATATGCGCTATGTATATGCGTTATCATTTCATTAACAATGCATTTCCTTTGTTAAATGTATGAACATCTTTGCATGGGATGCACGCATATTAGGTTTTGTACGCCCATTGGACAATATTCGATACAACTTTTGTATAGGGACGTAACTACGTAATAATTATAAATGAAGGTGAAGCATACGGTCAATGCTGTTAGACGAAAAAAGATAATAAAATTGAAAATATCGATAAGTTGGAAGATTTTAATGTAACATGATATTAATTTGTTGGCTATATCTAATATATAAATTATGGTCTTCAACCTGACACAAAAATGGTGGTAATGTCATTTTATACACGATGTCTGCATAACAAAATAGTGATTTTCCTTCTACAAGATCATTATTATCCCAAAAGGCATACAGTTGAGAATATAATATTTCCGTAGAATGATAAATGGTAAATGAAAACGTCTCAGCCATTCCCTGAGATAATACAGAAGTATACATATGATTAATTGTTAAGACAACGAAGACTGACCTAGCATTATATCTATCAGGCAACTAGTGTCGACAATGTCTGAACAAGTTCCTAGTTAATATACTAGATACAGTGTAACACATTTTAGAATGAGCACAAATATTGCAGTGTCAAAGAGTTTGGTTTTATTACTTTTTTGTTCAAATGTCATAAGTGGGATCGACAATCGTTGTAATTCAAGGGGACCTTTTTATTTATCAGTTTTTAGAACTTGTATTATACTCTGCAATTATTTACCATTGTCCGTTTCGAGGCGAAAAATGTTTTTATTTTCGTTGTTTATAGTGTCCTTTTTAAAACAAATGTAAAAATAAAACAAAAACACATCCCTCATAGTTTATGTCGTGTGGAGGGTTTGTGTTGTTTTGGTTTATTGTTGTTGTACCTGAAATGTTTTAGACTGCTTTCTTTTTCAAAGACAAATCACTAAGATGCAGTATTTGAGCTGTTATTATACTAGCCTGTGTTTTTTATGTAGCAAGACATTATCTATTGATCTTGGGAATATCCCGAATGTGCTTTTTATTAATTTAGTTTGCTCTTCTACCTTTAAATTTAATCACCCGATTATCAAATGCTGACTGAACACAGTAAATAATGCAACTGAAACATATAGTGAAATAAAGTGCATGTGTACAATAGAAACATAATGTCTTTATTTGCTAAAGGTTTATTTCAATTAATTTGTATTGAAGCAATTTCGAACATGAAGGTTTGTAAGATTTTCAACATTTTGTCGTGCATGCATATTACTTTGAAGTTTGTAACAAGGAATGTTTCTTGTTCTTATATTAAAATCATGTAAAATATAAAACGTTGGTGTTTAACATATTACTTTGGATAAAATCCAAAAGGCGTAATCTACAAGATTAAATTGTGTATAATTGAACGTAGGTTTGAACCCTAGGATCATTCATTTATATGCAAGCGATTACATTTTGTTAGCAATATAATTTTAGTGATTTAATTTAAACATCGTATTATTTCTATACGAGTTTTAAATTAATGTTATCTATAATACATTGGCTAGTTATAGAATCACAATTTTCCGGAAAACCATAGATTTATGGCTTTCAAATCAAGTTGTACTTATATAGAAGTTTAAATATTGTGCAGAAGAGAGGTTGAATTAACTAAGGCACTGAAAACATTTCTAACTGCTTTATGTCGGCTATGTAAGACTGTTGTATTCTATCAGTTTGGCTTGGACCAGTCGACAGTCAATGTCTGTCTGAGAACGTAAATTCCATTTTAATCCAATTTATTAAAATTTTCAATCATTCGGCGCTCGTTTTTTTTTTAAAGTTTATGTTGATTTGCAAAATACATAGGCGAATCAAACATATTACCTGGATTTGAATCTGACAGTTCCATCTTTATAAATATGAAGCATTTTATTTGGAATGGTAACTACGTGGAAGTATGCTTGTTTCTCATTCCGGAAATACAAATCAGGAACCCATACATTCTCCATTAAACGAGAATCAAGCTCTAAAATTTCCGCCGGAATCAAGTTGCGGAACATCAGTCTTGAATCCTTCCATTCCTGAGTGATTAACGTACTAAGGGTGAAATCCTACAGGGAAATAAAACATGTGCAAAAATTAATTGACCAAACATTTGTTTTGTTTCTGGTCAAAATTTAGTTTTCATGCAAATTATAAAATATTTATTCTCATATAAAAGTATGGAATTCAAAAATAAAATAACAACTCAATCATAAGTATTTAATTATACTTTTTGTACGAAAACAACGCGATGAAGCCTTGCAAGAAAACAAACTTGCTATCATACAGGTTGACAACAGTAAGACAGGTGTTGGTTGAAGCCATGCTAATTCAAGAAACATTATCAACTTAACATACGCATAGTTCATAACAAACAGAATTTTCTTATGACTTACCATTTTTTGTTCGTCAATTGAGTCAATACTGTCAATAAATAAACTGACATTCACTTCACAAGGAAAGTCTGAAATCATACAATAACCTATTTTATTTTATAAATGCATTTATTATAGAATATGATTTCAGAATAACCTAATAACCTGTACCAGGTCTTGAAAACTTACGCACTTTACTCTTGGTGCGATAAGTATTCGATGATTGAGAAGAATAAGATATATAAATTACTAGTTTGCAAACTGTCACATCATAATTCATGTCATTGTCATCTGCCAATGTTGTTTACCATGTACATTATGATCACATTATTACTTGTTCTACTTGTTATGGGCTGGAGGCCTGATACAAAATAAACATGTTGTTGTTGTTGTTACACATAAATTATCTTAGTAATCAACTTCTTCAGATAGTATCTGTGAAAGTGCCATAAACCTTCATTTGACATTGGTTTATAAAATTAGTACTTTCTTCCGGCATGTAATATCCATAGATAATTGTCATTCAATATATACCTTTATATCAAGCAGCATGCCCTGTCGTTTGCAAAATTCCATAAAACATATTCTAGTCAATACACTTATGTACAATACCTAGCAATTGATGAAACTTTTATTCAATACATATAATAATAAAATATGTGCATTTGATTTTGACAAACCACATCCTAATTTGTTCATAATGCATTTTGTCCGGCGTATGATTTTCCATTTCTTACATACACTAAGTTCTGTTGGAGTCATATTAGTTTTCATTGGATTCTATCTACGGTAAGTTATTAGCAAAACATGTTTTATATTATAAACAATTGCAAAGAGAATTTGATGAAAATTCTCACAGCATACATACACTTAATATAATATTTTCTGTAGTCTACTCTTTCGACAACAGCCAAATGCATTGAATTACCCGCACATGATACGTAGTTTGGTGCATATTTTGGAAAGATTTATAAGATTTTACATTTTGGTGCACTGAAAAGAGCACCTATTATGAAGTTTACATTTATTGTACTATGTTTAATCCATCAATCTAGCCAGCATGCCTCTTGCGTATGTTTTAAGGAGCTCTTTCTCGACACATTCAGAGATTTGTTTAAATATGTACTTTATCAAGTCTAGATATAATAAAAGGAATTTGCAAGATATCACGCGTGTAAAGTTTTCCCGTGATTGGTTTTTTTGAATTACATTATATTTTAATGGCAGCTTTTTATGTCTTCTACCCAGGTTTGGTAAAATGAATATTTAGGTAAAGTATTAAGTTCCATTTCTGTTAAACATTTATCACTCAGATTTGTGTCAGTCTCGTAATTTATTGTCCCATTACTAATATTCAATTCAAAGAATAGTTCCATGAACAATTTATAGTACTAAATTATCCATTGAAAAGACCAATCACAGACGTTCAGTGTTTTCACGTAAATTTATCATAGAAACGATTTTAGATAGTACTACTCTTTGTACTGATATCCATTATCACTGCGTTGGAATTAGCTTTAGCCGTTTATGTTAAGAAACTTTAAGGTATTCAACCATTGTTACTTATCACCCCTGGCGAGTCCATTAGATAAACGTACTCATTCCAACAATAAGATTAAGGGAGGGATCTTGAGCATTGCAACGACGTACAATGTAAGTCAATTCGGTAGAAAAAAATGTGATAGCTTTTGATAAGAAATTTTCTAAATTAAATGCAAAGATATCTGTCATTCATGCATATCAAAGTGGTGAAAAACAATTGACCTGTCACTTTCTTCGAACACTGAGGAGATTAAATGACAAAAAAACTGTAAGAGGATATGCGCAGTTCCAATAACAATATTAAACTTCCCATTTTGGTAATTAGAAATGATCTTCCATTGAATGCAGGAAACGTGACATTTGGTAAGCGTATATGATTTGCTATAAGAAGATAGCCTGTTGATTGGTTGTGTCGATTGGAAATTCAATAAGAAAATGAATGTCTTACTGAACATGAAACTGCAAATCGTCGTTATGGTTTTTGGTATACAATTATACATTTTGTATAATATTTTGACTTGAAGATCGTGGAGAGAAGATTACGTGCACTTTTATGCATTCGAATTTGTGTGGACCCACTGTCCTTTATGGTTAACTTAACGCACGAATTTACAATATTCCTAAAAGGTACAGTTTTTCATGTTTTACTGGCTTTTGTTTGAAGTAAACTTACCCTTTTCAAAGTTTGGAGGTATTCTACTGTCATAATGATGTAGAAGTGCTTGTACGAATTCCTGTCTGAAATACACAAACCATTGAACAATGAACTAGTATTGACATTTAAATATATAAAACATAATTTCATTTAGAACGTCTGAAAATATATTCCATGATAACCAGAGCAGGTAGCAACTGATTTCCGATGTGATCACTATTTTGTCTACCTATTTCGATAGAAATAAAACAAGTTGAATGTGATAAACATATTGCATAGAGCATTTGCCTAAAATACTAGATCCGTTAAAAAACAAGCAGATAATAAACACATATATCTTATAATATGAGCTTTTTGCAGTTGTAAGAAATACTTCCATGTTTGTTATAAATATTTATTTAGCATTTAATCTCAGACTATGTTGGTAGGAAATATAATTCATTTTGTCTATATATAATCACTAATGTCTACTATATGTAATTACCCATATAAAATAATGTACAATGACGCCCATAGTAAATAATTGAAATGCAAAATGTCAAAACAAAATTATCTATTCCAAAATAATTTCTTAGAATTAACAATACGAAACCTATACTAGTTTCTAACGGGTCTATTGACCTATTGATTTCAAAAATAAAATATTCTTCTAGTTTAGCAATTCAGATTGAATAAACATTGGAAGTTGTTATCTGATAATTTGTTCGGTCTTAGATTGTAGACAAAATATGTGTGCTTACTGAACGTTAATGCATATGTTCGGTTTATTTCGGTTATGCAGTACATACGAGTGTGTCAATTAAGGAGATTGTCTTAATGTTTCATTACATCAACAGAATGTAGAGAACACATCTCTGAACGCAAACGCAAAACGCAATGGCTAAAATTCATTACATATATTAAGATATACATCAATATGTATACAATGATCCAATAGTATTGATCCACCTTCCCATCTCTTAAATTTCTGAAGTCATCATGACTATAATCAGGTCATTCTATCATAAAAATAAAATAAATATCTAAATCAATTGACATCGGGTTGTTATACTACATACTTAACATGTTCCTATATTCTAACTGAAAATGTGGCAATGTAAATTGCAGTGAATTGTTTCCGTTTACCTTTTTTCTAGACAGTTCAATTTTAATCAAGCAACAAATGAGTCGAGAAATCACTAAAGTGTTTGAGTGCGTCTAATAGAGTGAATAATCAGTTACAACGTCCGACAAATCTAACAGTAAGGAAACAAAACTAGCTTATGTCCATTCGCAATGATGTTTTTTAGTTACGACTAATTACAGGATACTCTGATTCTGTGTCAATTTGAATAATCATTATATTAAAGTTGTGCACTTAAAATAAAATTTGGTTCTACAAAAATACTTTTAATTTCAAGTGGAAATCTTTAAAACTAATTACCAGATATAATTGGTTTCTAGCAGCATTTAACCCTGTCGTGAAAGATGACAATGGCTTTGTAAACAGTATCGTATAATTCATATCGGGAAACTGTGAGGTTTTGTAATGATAAACGTGTTTTGTCTAAAAGCATAGAAAACTGTGCAAAACAAATAAAACAAAACTTAGTTGCAACTGATATTCATTTTACACCATGTTAGTGTTTATCTTCATCGGTAAACACATAATTATCCTCTGGTTCAAAATGTGGACTAAGCTAACATAAACCACATATTTAATACAGCGAGCGAAGTATACATCATTGTAAAATGCCAACTATCATTCAATATTGCCTTCCTTTCTTTATTAAGAATTGAATAGGGTCGGATTCAATGGCAGGCTTACATAATAAGAAATAAGACTTAATAAAGTTTCCATACCAAAAATATAATATTTATACATTATATATCAAATCGTATACAATACTAAATTTGAATTGTTTTGTGGCAACGTGGAATTATATAAAAATCACCGAGACATCCTTACATATTTATCTATAGACACTTTTATCAACTTATGTCAACTGTCAAAGCAAAACATAAACTGTATTGATTTATTAAAAACAAGCATGCAGTTTGAACAATAAAACAAATTAAATCAACATACACGGGCGTCAACACTTATGAACCATTTTACTCGTTCTATTGAACAATACTCAAAGGTAACAATAAAAATGTTACAAAACTTTTAATATAATTAAAGAATAAAGAGAAACAAACATCTTAACTAGAAACTGTTGTACTAACCCAGCAACTCGAAAGTACCGAAAAAGGTAAAGCATATAAAACAAAAATAAATGTAAAATAAAATAGATAAGGGAGCTCAAAAATGAAATGCTGGAATATATCAAATTTCTGTTTACATTGGCAGAATAGGTCAATATCGCAAGAAAATGGATACATGTATACACAGGTTTAGTGGTACATGTATTATTAATGGCGCCAAATATCTAGAAATCCAAAAAACTATGTCATGTCAAGTTATCACAAGAATATTCAACAATCTATGAAATATTTTGATGTCATGGATAAGTAATGTATTTTATGTTGACATGGTTATACAAACTATTTCATCTTTATTCGTAGGTAGTGATATATGAAATAATTTATTAGAAAGTGTATGTACTATATGTGAACTATCGGAGCTCTTAACATAAACATCATCAACGGCAAATATGTTACAGACAAACTAAATATAACAAATAAGACATGATGCAATTCTACAAGAAAACTAGACAGTAAAATATGGTTCAGAATGTCTGCTATCTGTAACAAATATATATAATTCAGAGTTTGACAAAATCAATTTGGAAGTGCCTTTATCTGCTTAGCTTAAGCACACCAGAAGAATAATATTATTTTAGCTTATAGCCAAGCCAGTTGGAAAATTCTAAAATTCCCTTTAGAAAAAGACGATAAGAACAGAGATGATGAACTTATATTGTTCAACGGGATACGTTTAGAGATCTTCAATGTTGATTGCCAACAACTTGCAGAAAGTAATGCAACTAATTTAAGTGAAAAACAAAATCTGCCGTTTATGGATGAATTACGAATAAATAACAATGTGTACTATTTAACATGATGTCTACAAGTAACATTAAAGTTTCCTTTCTAAAGTGGTAAGCATATAAAATTTATATATTTTATTTTAAACATCCCTCACTTTTTAAAGAATGACGTTTAAATCTTTAAAATAAGTCATTCTTGTGTAAAATACTAAAACAACAACAATCAAAGCACTGAAAGTACTGGGGTATTCATTGTGTTTAGATTTATTCAATTTTTGTTGGGTTTTATGCTGTGGCAACACCTTATATAGATTATATCACAGCGGTCAGTCCACCTACTCACTGTTCCTGAAGAAGCTTTATCTCAGGATTTAGCTGTTATCAAACTACTGGGTGCATACTTCGTCAGTGACTGACGACTGTCCTACATGACTTAGAATCAGGGGAAGGAGACAGAATGGCCGTAGAAATTATTAATGCTGGCGATTACATTGTTTTTTTCAAACTCTCTCCACAATAAAAATCTGCTTGAGTCATTTACAATATTGAACGATTGAATTTACGTATTACTATGACTACTGTTGTAATTAGTCAAAGCTATTAACTGTTACAATATGACTATTATATTGTTTTATTAGTCTGTGTGTCAAAAAAATTCTAATATAGGAGAGATTTAAAACTATGTAATTGTTATCTGTTATGTGTGCTACGTAGTGCACATTTTTTAGTAAAGTTGGACTAACACCCTGCTGCTATTCTATGATTTATATAGTAACTGAATAGAAAGAAATGTATTTAAACCCCATTTCTGCTTATCATAAATGTCTTAGAAATTAATTTTACCTGCACTGATGGTGTTTAATGATGAAGGTTAAGATTTGAAGATATTATTAAGAATTAATTGTATGATAAATTTCTTTTTTTTCATTCGATGAACTGATTTAACAAAGAGGTTAATGTTATTTTTTGGAAAATAGTTGAAAGTGTTTTATATGCACAAATTATCTATATTATGTAAGAAAATAAACAAATGTTAAGATTCAAAGTGTTATGCTAAGATTTAATACCCGAGTTCATTAGTACACACTAACTGGAAAAGGTGATATATGTTCCAAACATCAATTATGTTGATGACTTCAACGAGTTCAAAGATACTTTTTCGATATCACTCATTACCTTCTTATCATTCATAGTCAACTGTGTTTCATATTTCATTTTACAGTCCCATTATTCTACTGATCGAGGGGTCGTAGGTTTTATTCACGGGCGGGGCATACTTTCGTTGAGCTTAGTTATGAAATAATTTTTACGGTAATTCTCCCTCCTACCACTCAGTCATCGATGCGATTTCTTTTTGGTTAACAGCTAGATCCAGAGATTTTGCCTTTTCAGGAACAGTGAGTGGATGGAATGATCTCCGTGATATAACCTATACAATATGTGTTGCTATGGCGTTAAGGCCTCAATGAATTGATCATATGTTCTATGAATTTTGTCTCAAAAAATAGAGCGAGCCAGCGAAAAAAAAATTTTTGAGAAGTGATCGAAAGGCGAGGAATAAATGTGCGATATTTTCATGAGCATTTTTATACAAATGGAAAAATACATGTTAAATATGAACTTTATACAGAAAATCACATTATAGCATGTAGTTCAGAAAAGCATAATAAGTAACTTTTTAGTGTTTATACCAGTTGGTCATTTATTCAGCATATTGATGTGATACAATCATGTACATTCAAAGATGAAATATGTCAAAATCTTTCTTACTTGAACTTTGTTATTTTGATATTGGGGTACAGGGCATATAGTTCTGATTATTTTGCAGGTTGTTGTAAGAAAGATTATTTGCAGTTAACATACATAAATGCTTTTAATAAGGTACATACATCATAGTTGACTGTATCTTGTTCCATTTGCATTTACTATACTTCATAGCTAATACACTAAGTGAATTCATTCAATATTAACCTTTAATTAAATACTTCCAATATTTCTGTACAATTTAGAATCAGCTCGGCTAACATCATGATAGATCAAACCTGTTGATGTTGGTGTTTTAGTAAAGTCTTAATGTTATTGGGTAAATAAGAGAATGACTCAACAACATACAACTGCTCAATATAATTTAGTAATCCAGAATGAGTACCAGTTGAACACCCCCCGTAAATATAAATGGACGAGTCTTGTTGACTTTTTGAGTATAAATAAAGTTATATTATTTGGATGATATGGGAACAACTAAACAACAAACAATTACTAAGATTACTTAAGCCATCATGTATGAGGATTTTAGAGTCAGCATCCCTATAAAATAAAAATGGACCAAACTGGTAAACTTTAAAGTGAATAAATACAGGCTCGTCATTTATGCTAACTGTGCTAAATAGACTAAACAAGAAACAACTGCAACATGTAAATATACATAAATTATGTGAAAGAAAACAATTACATCAGAACCCTTCTAAAATAAAAATTGACTAAACCTTAAGGTATATAAATATAGTCTTGGGGTACGTTATGCAAAATTTATATCAAAATAAGTCAGTCGAGTATTTTGGGGCATTAACAATTATAATGTTAAATATTCTACCCCGTCTTACCTGCTTGTCGTAAATAGTATTTTGAATTATTTTTACACAGCAGGGGGGACATGACGTCACATAACTAGAGCTGTGTTGAGTTGATAAAAACATCAAGTTTACGTCAGTGTTCAACTGATGATCATGTGTTAAGATAAAGTTTATGGTAAACATGCATTGCATTTATAATTGATGTTTTCATTTTATAAGTGAAAAGAAACTAGAGCAATTTTTTTTTTCATTTTCTGAATTTTAAGTGCGTAAATCTGACGAACATGATCAAATTTTTGTAGCCGAAACCAAAAAAAAAAAAAAAAAATCTACGCGCCTAGGATTCGAACTCGCAATCTCTTGATTGGTAGTCTGTCATGCTAACCACTGCACCACAGACCCGTTGTGTATGATACAGCTACATTTATATACATATACATGACAGATAAAAATGCGCAATGCACAAAATAAGTTTTCTCCGTACACAGATAGAATAAAGTTTGATTAATGTGAAAATATTGAGTATCATAATTTTAAGTATTTGTTTAAATTTGTATTTTTTTCAACGCGTCTGCAATTGATAGTATACACATTTTTCTGTTGCTTTATTATTTTGTGGGTCGCAACAGAGTTCAATTATGTGTTGACTGTTGTTCGTTCTTTTTCAAATTTCTGGGAGCGCTGACATAGAAAGGCATTGTTTGCAAACAATTCCTTCCAATAATGTGAATGACTGTAAACTGCATTTAGAGAAACAGATTTAGTTTCGAGTACTTTCCTTCAATTCCTTTGTCTTTCCGATGTCTGTCAACAAATGCATATTTTAAATTGACGCGTAGGAATACACAGATGATCGATGAAACAAAAGAACTATTTGCGAACTATTTTATTGAAGTGGAATTATCCGGCTATGGATGCTGTTCGGTTTCGTTGATTAGATAGAGGTCAACAAAGGTCAATATACGACTCCGATCGGAATACCATTATTAATCTATTGGTAACAGAGTATTCATTGTTAAAAACAATGAATACAAAAATGAACCGACACTAAGAATCACTACTTGTTTAAACTGCCAGTTTCTAACTTTTTGATGTCTTGGCCGCTTGGTTATTACCATGTTTGTACTACGAAAAACCAGAAAACAAAACAATTAAAGCGTCAGTCTAAGAGATATGTTGATTTATGATATCCTATGTCGTACAGCAATTTATTCATAAGAAACAAAGCCATTTCATGAACAGACAGACAGTTGATTGATATAGCGGACTTACAAGATATAAAAACAAATACCGATGACAAATAAGGTGAAGAATGTTGTTAACTTTATTTTAACATGTAGCATAAAATAACAATTTTTGTAAGACATCTGTCATGAATATTTCATGGAAAGGGAATTGAAGTCCTTGATACTCTTACTCGATTGGACGACACATACGTTAATTATGCATCAGCATCGAGCATCAGCACATACACGCGCAATTTTGATTGGTAATAATCCATATTATCTTTTGTACATACTTCAACGATTTTTTCCCTAGCAGTCTACGTCGAGCCCGTGCTATTAATTTTGAATTTGACCTTTGTTTGTTTGCTGGGTTTAACGCCGTAGCAACACATTGTAACGGTCATATAACGTCGGTTAGTCAACCTACCCACTGTTCCTGGAATGGCTAAATCTCTGGATATAGCTGTTAACAAACTACTAAGCGCATTCTTTCGTCAGTGATACTAAAATTGTAAAACTAGACATGAATTATGAACAGAATATTTATAACTTAATCTATAGGGAACTACAACTTTATCACTATGTATAACAAAATAAAAACATCAACTTGGATAATGGTCATTTGCTCAGGTTATATTTCTTCTTCTATGAAAACATAAAACTTATTGAGTAACTTAAAGCTGAAATTACCGTACGTGTATTGATTACATTGTTATAAGATCCATGTTTGCTCTGTAAAGGGCACCAGGGAACAAAGTTCCCCTAATGTGTTCAACCATCGGCGCCAAACTTCCAGAATTGTCAAATCTTGTTTATGCAAAATTAGTGTCAGAGTGTTGATCCATCAAATCATGATAAAATAGAAACATTTGTCGCCTATGATGAAAAATATGTTAATGTATTTGGTAATGGTTTTTAATGTTTGTATGGCGATACGGAGCATTTTTGTCTCTAACAATGTTTACATAGAGTGTCCCTTATTTCAAAAAAGCAATATTTTTCAAGTCTTAATTTACTTAGGTTTATAGATCATTATGTTATAAATAGGATTGTAGAAAAATCTAAATGTCAGTGTTTGAACCTTAATCTGAGCACTTTATGTATTTTATCACTGCCTTTTACTATCGTGAATTTCCAAATGTATTATTAGTGTTTTTTGTACGATAAATATATACACACAATTCTCTTTATGCTAATAGATGACGAATTGTTGCACAGCTTATGGCATATTGTATGCCAATAAACTAAAATATTTCAGTGGAGATGTCTGTATGTCGTTTCGTTTTTCTAAGCCAATCTTTAGTATTTGTCTTCGTATCATAAAAACCATAAACATTTTCCATCAATTTGTTTACAGTTTTAGTTCATCACTAGGGCATAATGTTATCGTTTTAAAATCAGTTACATTAACCTCAATTCCCATATTTTCTTCAATTTCCTTTGTCTTAGTAGAACTTTATCTTAAACAATTTGCGTTGATATCAAATGAATTAAGTTAAAGTATCCCTGAGTGGTTTGGATATAATTTCTTATATAACGTTTGAACCTAATTATACCTTCAATTACCTTTCTTAAATAATGAACACTTTGTCGGCCGAATAAATGTCCACTAACTTGTTTAAACCTGAAAGAATTTAATGAGCGCTCTTCGAAATTGACAGCAATAAAAAGTAAGTATTCTAATAATACGTTAATCTAATTTATACGTTTATTCAAAACAAAGTTATTACAAAAATCGACGTAACATTACATTGAATCAGGAACATGCACTTGATTATCTTACCGTGCTATATTTGCTGTGTGATGAATACAAATCCATTGCAAGAATGCTTTATTACGCTTTCAAATTAAATAAGATTTTTATTATACAGTAAGTCTGATATGTACGAAAGCCGAATGGTGTCACATAAAAATAAAAAATGAAATTATACTATGTCGTTATTACGAGATAACTAACTCGTAATAACGAGATAACTAACTCGTAATAACGAGATAATTAACTCGTTATAACGAGATAACTAACTCGTAATAACGAGATAATTTACTCGTAATAACGAGATAACTAACTCGTAATAACGAGATAATTAACTCGTTATTACGAGATAATTATCTCGTAATTACGAGATAATTAACTCGTAATAACGAGATAACTAACTCGTAATTACGAGATAATTAAGTCGTAATAACGAGATAATTATATCGTAATTACGAGATAATTAACTCGTAATAACGAGATAACTAACTCGTAATTACGAGATAATTAAGTCGTAATAACGAGATAATTATATCGTAATTACGAGATAATTAACTCGTAATAACGAGATAACTAACTCGTAATAACGAGATAATTAACTCGTAATAACGAGATAAGTAACTCGTTGGCAAAGGCAACAATAGCAACACCTAATTTAATAATTACATTATCAACGCAAAGTAACAAGAACAACAACAAAAACTCTAAACAAAAGCATTATTTACTCAAAACACACCAGCAACAATACCAACTTACAACAAAAGCAACAACATTTGAAAACAACATAAATGACAACTTTACATTACAGCATTAAAACAAAAAACAGATCCGACAGCTATAAAGATCAGCAACAACATTTGTTGCTGTTACTTTGAGCTATAAATGTAATTGAATTAGTTGGTGTTGCTATTGTTTTGAGTCTATGTTGTTGTTTTCAGTTGTTGTTGTTGTTACTTTAAGTTGTAATTGTTTTAGTTGTTGATGTTATTGGTTAGAGGTTCCGTTGTTGTTGTTGTTTTAATTGTTCTCAGTATGTAGATTTGAGTTGATTATTTAATTGTTTAAAATGTAATTTTTTTAGTTGCTTTTGTTGTAGTTTTTAGTTGTTGTCAATGTTGATTAAGATTTTGCAATTGTTTTGTGTAAATGATTTTGTTGTTTTGAGTTGTTGTTGTTGTTTTGAACTGAGTTGTTGTTGCTGTTTTGAATTGATGCAGTTATAATGAATTGATGGTTTATATGTCGATGTTGCTTTTCGCTGTTGTTGCTGTTGTTTTGAGTTAATGATGGTATTGTCTTAAATTGAAGTTGTTGTTTTGAGTTGAATGTTGTTTTTCTGTGTTGTAGTTGCTGTTGTTTAGAGTTAATGAAGGCTTTGTTGCTGTTGTTTTGAGTTCTTACTGCTGTTTTTTTAAGTTGTGGATGTTGTTGTTCCGATCTTGATATTGTTTGAGGTTGTTGCTGATATTCTTTTAGTTGCCAATGCTGTTGCTTAGTGTTTTAATGTAACTGTTTTAGTTGGTGCTGCTGTTGTTGTTTAAATGTTGTTGCAGTGGTCTTGAGTTATTGTTGTTTCTAAATTCCTAATGGCATTATAATGCTGATGGAGTTTAGTTGTTGCTGCCAATGTCTCTTGTTGTTAATGTTGTTTTTAAGCAGTTGGTGCTTTTGCAAACGAATTGATTATCTCGTAATTACAAGATAATTATCTCGTTATAACGAGTTAGTTATCTCGTTATTACGAGTTAGTTATCTCGTTATTACGAGAAAATTATCTCGTTATTACGAGTTAGTTATCTCGTTATTACGAGAAAATTATCTCGTTATTACGAGTTAGTTATCTCGTTATTACGGGATAATTATCTCGTTATTACGACTTAGTTATCTCGTTATAACGAGATAATTATCTCGTTATTACGAGTTAGTTATCTCGTTATTACGAGAAAATTATCTCATTATTACGAGTTAGTTATCTCGTTATTACGGGATAATTATCTCGTTATTACGACTTAATTATCTCGTTATTACGACTTAGTTATCTCGTTATAACGACATAGTACATTTTATTTTTTTATTTTTATGTGACACCATTCGGCTTTCGTAGATATGCCTATCAATATTATTTGTTACATCATCATGAAAGATAAGATCGTTTTATTTCTTTTATCTATATCTCTAATATATGCATAATATTATATATCAGGAAACATTCATTGCAGTGACTTGCAGGCTAATACGATTATATACAATATCTCGCGTTTAGGCATGATTTATGACATTGATCATAAGTGTCGATTCTTTATCACCAGTTACTGTGAGGTTTTTATATATTCTATCCTTAATAAAAGCTTCCTTTTCAAATCCTTAGTAAAACTGAGAAGAATTGTTTTCAACGTATTATTTTGTACTGTGGACAATTATTCAGAACATCAAATTTGTGAGCCTTATTATAAGCATGTCTGTTTTACATAGCAAGAGGTTTTAAGTTGCAATGAATTGCTCACCAAAGCCAGAGTTTTGCAAATGAACGAATAAATGAACCATTGATTTACGTTAGCGAATAATGATTGTAAAAAGTTTGCATGCACATCCTTAATCATAAAAATTATTTGTGCAATGAGTTTAAAAGCTAAAAGATCCCAAAGTAATCTAGAAAATCTAAAACGCATTACAATGATGGAAGCTATTTATTTTGCAAAAATCTAAGGACGATTTAACACCTTAAAGCATTCGTTTTGCAAGACATTATCTCAGATTGGTCATAGCAAAGGGGATTGGTTTTATTTCCAATATGATGAATCTTTGATTTTTTGTACTTTAATCTAATGGCTTAGAAATGATAACACGATCAGGTCAGGGTAAATGCGTTATTTATAAAGCTTCCAACTCCAAGAAAACTTTTTGTAACACCAACGCCGATAAATAAAAAAGTTAATTAATTGATTGAAGATAACATTAATTTTTATTTACTGTTTTCTTTGGGTTTAACGCCGTGGCTAAAAATGTATAGATCATATAAATGCGTTCAGTCAACATACTGATCGTTCCTTAATGTAGCTGGCAACCAGTGACTAGGCGCAAACTTCCGTCAATGACTGATGACTGCCGTACATAGTTCAGCATCAGTGGAAGGAGAATGACCATAGGAATTGTTTTATGACTCAACACAATTTAAGAATGTCCAGATAACAAATCTAGACCTTTTATTGTCTTCCAATATTCATTCATAACTTACGATACAACGATGGTAGTACGGGGACAATCAAACTACCATAAGTATTTCAGCTGTTAAGAAAATATTAAACAACCATTATCAGGTTATTAGATACATGATATAATTTACAACTTGCGTCGTCTTCTGAAATAGCAGTACTCGTGATAGAAAAACAAAGAAAACGTATAAGTAGAAAGTTTTGTTGACCAAATAATCCAAATCACCAAAAAATAATAAGATTTGTTCTAGAATTAGACTCTAGAACACATATTGGTCCACACCAACGAGTCTTAATTAACCATATTTTATAATTGATGACATTTCGGCAGTATGACATATTTCTTAATTTAACTGAATTTAAAGTTCTCATTGCTATAATATAATTGCTCTTATTGTCTGTGATTATATCTTTTTCACGAGTGTTAACAATAACAACTCAAGAATGTATTAATTTGTTCAATTGTAATATTTTTTAAACTTGTATAATTGAAACGTATTCATCATGTGATATAAATTACACAACTATAAATTTTGATTAGCTTTTATCAACTACACCACCATACTTTTTGTTCTTTGACTATTTGCCCCTCTATGTCATGCCGCCAACCCAAGGGCCACTACATATATAAGAGTGTCTCTTTCTTGTGTTATCCTTGGCGTTGGTTTGCATATTATAGAATAAAATTTACGCTATGAATGTTTTAATTTCTTGTACCACTGTATGTATACTATTAGGGTTGGGCAAATATTAACTTTTTTTAAAAGATGCATACCAAACGGGTGTTTTTATGGCCAAATTATGTGCTGAGTCTGAATATCACAATTAAAATTTTCTACGATGACGTTTTAGGTTCACTTTTTGCAAAAATTCAAAATGGCCGCCAAAATGGCCGATTTTGGTTATGCGGGACAATATAATGTTGTCACTATAGCTTGTAACATATCATTTTATAGGTTTTTATGGTTGATAAACACGTTTTTGAGGTTAAAATACCAAAAATAAGTAGTGGAAGCTATATTTATTGATAATTTATACAATATTTCGGCAAGACAATACATATTTTCGATTATTCTGTAAGACAATTACAAAATATGCTACATGATCAAAGATTTTGCTTTAAAACACTGTCTATATTAAGCAAAACATCATTTCTGGTTTTATGTTTTTGGTTTAATTTGTTTTCAGGGAGTATTTCCATTTTCAGTTTACTATCTTTTTATGTGTCGTATTTGGTGTAAATGCGACACATTTGTGGCTCTTAGATATCTTACTTCACGTATCAATCGTTTTTCTGTTTGTGAATCCTTAGCGAATCAACTGATTTCAATGTAAATGGAACAATATTAGTTTGTTCAAAATATAATTCAGCAGATAGATATATTTCTTTTGTTTTTATCACTCCATCAAGTATGTGTGCATATAACATATCTTAATCATGTAAGCTTCTATAGTGATTGCCTCTCTTTGCAAGTTTAACAAGTTTATCATTGTATAATTTTTAATCTTCGAAGGCTCCAGTGATGGACCATTACTTTTTACATGTTACATATCAGCTCTAAATCAACTCAACAGATAACAAGCATATATATAAGTCCATGTGGACAACAACAGGATAATCTTCAATATACAGGCTAGAATCCATCAAACTAAAACAAATCTCAACAACTTGATAGATGCTTAATGATATTTTAAATTGAATGGCAACATTACAGATAAAAATGAACCTATTTAGAAGGAAACAATTGTGTATAAAACTACACAACAATGTCTAAATGGACCTTATATAGCATGAAAGGTGAACAATGAGCAATACCTTTGTGTTATTATGGCCAGATCACTTCACCTTAACCTTACATCACAAAGGAGTACCAGCTTTCACAAAAGCAATTACATATCTAAAAACTTATAATACATAGGCACTTGACAAGGAAATCAATGGAAGTATTTGTGCATGGTCTTGTACACTCCACTCCCACAACAACTTTGGCATGGTTTAAACATTATACTACCAGCCTACCAAATCAAAAGCTGCAACGGGTTCAAAATTGTACTGATAGAGTGGTCTTGATAACTCCATTAGAGCAACCGAAACTGTGCTCCTAAAGTCTCCATAGACTATCAATTAAAGTTAGAATCATGTCTGAAGTCCTTCTAATGACCTTGCATCATGTTACGTTAGAACCTTTTCGTTCAAGTGAGATCTCGAGGTCAATTTTGGCTTTGATATCAAAGTTATATATGCTAGCTATGCTATTTTCTCCTCCGTCATTATTAATTCTAACATATCCATTCATGGAAAAGGAATATATTTGTCTAAAGGTTCATAACTTTTTACACAACTATGAAATCAAGACTTCATATACATGTATAAATGTACAGATACAGCTAGTACAAGCTTGTTCAAGTTATAATCTTCAACTTAATATAATAATTTCAAAATTAAATTTTTATGATTAAGGAAAACATTTTCAATATCTGCAATGCATCAAAATCTATAAACAGTAGCATTTAAAACCATTAGATGGTTTGTTTTTTAATTATTAATAACAGTTTAAAGTCATTATACAATAAAACAGAAAGAGCGGCATAGCTCAATGAATGCAATTTGGTTATTGCTATTAAAGCTAGTATGTGTATACTTAATAAAGGTGATAAAATTCATTCTTAGTAGCATTAATATAATCAAAAGCAGAAATAAGAATGACGATAGTAATATGCAAGCTGAAAAGCCTATGAAAAGATTTATAGGAAATTGATTTAATCCAAAAGTAGATATTATTCTACAAAATTGTGTGATTTTGGCTGAAATATTGTATAAATTATCAATAAATATAGCTTCCCATAGCTTCCCATGTTATTTTTAACCTCAAAAACGTGTTTATCATCCTTAAAAACCTACAAAATGATATATTACAAGCTATGGTGAAAATATAAAATAGTTCTACATAACCAAAATCGGCCATTTTGGCGGCCAATTTAAATTTTCGCAAAAAGTGAACCTAAAACGTCACTGGAGACAATTTTAAAGGTCATATTTGGATTCAGTGCATCATTTGGCCATAAAAAACACCCGTTTCAAAAAAAAGTTGGTCATTTGCCCAACCCTAATACTATGCCCAAATAAATCTATCTATCAATCTTACTATTAAGCATTTCCGTATCGACCATGAAAGTAGAAGTACTTGTAAAAATTAAAATTCTGCGCTCAATATCTTTTGATGAGAAATACAACGTGGTTCAATTTGTGTGAACAGATAAAACCAACCCATATACTTCTTACAATACAAGTCGAGACTATAACCATTATATTTTATGATGTTCAATAATTTCTTGCAAATGCATGTAGGAAGGAAATATGTTTCTCTAACAACTAGCTGATGACGTAAGTACGTATACACCTACACACATGAAAGCACAAATGAACAAATAATTGCTGGAAACACACGTTCTCTAACGACATACAATAACTTTATATTAGGTACCTTTTAAAAAGAAAAAATGCTTTATCTGAATAAATAATGTACACTTGTATCAATTCTTGTCGTAATTTAGATTGTAGTACTAGTCCGTTATCTTAAATATATTTGATTGAATCGGACCGAACAGTTTACGTCCATAAATTGAATGAAGAAAAAATGGTTTACGTATAAACAATATGCAAGTTAGTCTGGTCACTAAACGAAAATCAATTGTTAAACCATGGTGCAAGTTAATCTGGCTAGAATTATCAGAAGATATTTTGTCAATGATGAAACATAAGATTGCTAAAATGTACATAGAGCTACTTTCGATACCATTAATCCTCGGTATTATTGTAAATGTTATGATTAATATACATTGTAATAATCACATCAACCCCTGAGGGTGCAGTTGGTTATATAAATTTTACACCTTTGATTTTCAAGCCTACAATTGGGAAATGTTTCTTGCCAATATTGCCGTACAATTAATCAAACTGCACCCATAGGTGACATTTCTCGACAAGTATGTTACATAATTAATCCTTGCAATAAAGATTTGAAATCCAACATGACTAAGTCAACTCCAATAAATGATTAAAAAAACCAATTTGTGTTCAACTTATAACAATATATCATTACTATTTGCCTCTAATTGGTCTGATGGTCTGGCAGTTTAAACAACTTCTCGTATAAACTATATAGTTACAAACTGTTATAACTTTACGTCAGGTAACCACGCGGCTCTTTTTACCATAAAAACAAAGGAAGAAATTATTAATAACATTGCACTATTAGATGAATTATCAGAAATCAGGTGTATTTTATCACTAGATCAAACCATTTATTGGCATTTTTAAGCCAATGTATGCATTAAACATTACTCCTACATATATTTCAGTATTTTATTTAATATCAAAAGGTAGTGTTACCGCTTTTGACATTTCATCCAAAAACTAGAATAATAATTATTTCTCGAAATTGACAAATCTGCAATGGCATTAAATTTGGACGACATATAACCAGATTGCTGAAATGGAAACATTATATGTCAGCATGCGTTCCATGTATCAACAATGCTTTATTTTAGTTACTGTCTTTGTATCATTAAAGTTTTCTATATATATATCACGCAATGTTTTGGCGTTAATCAATATCCTTATCAATGCCTACATAATGACGTTGAGAAATTCACATAAGTGAATTATCTTATATTCGACTGAAATTGAAAGTGTCATTATCCGTATTGTCATTATGTTAAAAAAGAAAAGTTTTGGTGTACGTAAGCATCATTCAATAAGATTACATGTATTTGAATTTGCCTACTGTCATCAGGAATGTCACAAGACAAATTGACGCTGAAGTAAATCAATGATAAACCCATTTTGGCAGCACGCAGAAGTGATTTTTCTCTCGTCTATGTTGATGGTTATTTTTCTTGTACTAAATGTATCGACATAAATTGCAATGACTTGTAGACACGTATATTTACGATATACATTACGGAGATAACCTAATTCATAAAATAAAGACCAAAGGTTTCGATTCATTATCTTCAATCTCCTTGATATACTGATATAATTTATCTATGTCTGCAGATCATCACGATTGTCTCTGAGAGAGGAAGCTCCGTGATAAATTTGTTTATTCATGAAATTTGTGTAATGTGACGTGTTATTGCAACTTGTATTACCGCCTCCGCTGATAACCTACTTCAAAACGCCTATATAATATTTGCTACATTGCAAATATCAAGTGAGTATGTAAGCTTTCCAATAAAGTGTTCGAAATTGAATAGCACATGAACATATTCATTTCTGCTTCTTAACAGATACTTACCGGTAACACATTGTGAATCATGCAAAATACGTTTGTCCTTATTGTCAATTTATCATAAAAACGCATTAGTTTAAAAAAACAACCACGAAGTTTCTTCATTATGGTAATAATAATACATACATACTTTACCAAACATCAATAAAGATATTATTCTTAGTTTCGTCTGAAGGTCTTCATTGTTAAATTTCATACAAACAGTTGTGACTTGTTATTGACTTAAAGGTTATGTTTGCAATGTTTCCAACATTAGAGGTAGCGTACCGAAACACAAGTTTGCCTTTCGCATACCCAAAGCGGTAAATGGAAACATTTGCATAAAATGAATGAAATTCAATAGAATAGGAGAACAAACATAAATGACAGGAAGATTTTTATTTTATCTATGCAAATTACACATGAATATTACACCACAATTCATTGCAGTTGGCGACAAAGGAAGTATATATTTATAATTACAAATCCAAGACCCTACATAGGAAGAGAATATATTTCGTAGTTTATACCTTATCAGTTAATGAAACATTTATATCTTCATCCACATACGTATTATCATATCCGCAATAAATTGACTGTACTAAGATATATGCAGGAAGGCGTATGAAAGTCAACATATTCTATTTTTTCCAAATGTTTCTAAGAAATTACATTCTGTTATCATACAAGAGTTAAAAGAACTTACAATTACATAGTTTGAGTTTAATGTAAGTCAGACCCTATAAAACATTACACACAGTACATGTACATTACGTACAACATACACAAGTCTTGAAAACGTGTAAACGCAAAATAACAAAAATGCAATATCTAAGTTAAATGTCAGTAACACGCTCACATTATTTTATAATACTTAAATCTTAGGAACTTCACAACGCTGACACCAAGATCAAGAGCATCAACCCACACTGTGAGAATACAAGACACATAAGCAACCAAAAATACTAATGTCCAAATAACCTTAATTCCCCAACATATTCATTCATCTATAATAAAGCTGAGGGCGTAAATTGTAATGTCCTTATTCTATACCTTTTTCAATGCAGATCTATAAATTTTCACCATGTCAGTGAAATAAACCGTAAAATTACCCAGAAATAATGTAATTGAATTGTCTGTGTTATATGACCCGTTTATGATTGCCAGCGCAGTAAATTAATCTGATCGGAAGATATAAACCAGTTCATGACCAGATAATCAGAAGATTGTCATTTTAGTCTTATAAGAGGAAACGGCGATTTATAAAACACCATTTAGACAGTCTCATATCATTGGAAATTCCTGAATTATCGCTAACAAAGAGCAAGCATTTTGTTATAAACAAAACAAATTTTCATAAAAAACAGATTTATTCTAAAGACTGCTTTGTTCATGAAATCATTAATATATCATTGATCACATAACCACTTATGAGACATTGTATCTATAAATGCACTTTCACATATTATTAACATAAATATAAACCTATTTTTTATAAAATAATCTTGCAACGTATTATTATATTAAAGTTGAATTATTTCAACTTAATCACATAGTCCATTGTATAATTTAACTGTATGGCCACTAGGGTATTAGAATGATGAAAGAAAAAGCAGATATTTTGAATTTACTTCCTAGCTGACAAGCTGCGGAAACTACCATCTAATACATTTCTTGTGCAGAAGAAAACAGTATATAACGTTCTGATCGTTCTCATTGCAGTTTAGAGTACATGTACTCGGTATTCTCAGAGAGAAATTAAATGCTCTGACATGAATACTTTCTCCATTGTCAATAATCGACGCTGTATCAATAATCAAACGCTATCTAAAATCTGACGGTAGTCATCTTTCTTTAAATAATAAATGTGTTTTACAAAAATGTATTTAAAGAGTAACGCATCATTTAAGACTACCACAACCTTTAAAACGAGATACATAATGAATACACGGGCATACAATAATAAAACATCTAAAAGAGTAACGTAATCCATTTGTGCAACTAGAAAATATATAAGTATAACTTTGACAATGTTACTGAGCACAACGGTGAAATAGTCCCATTATGCACAGTACAAAAAAGAAACTGCTTTTGGCTTTAGGTTCTTTATTACAGCTACTCGCATCCAAATGTCTCAAATCTACTTTACGTCGAATTACTAACAGATGAACGAGTAGTCAAGACTGACATAATGTTTCATTTTAATGATAAACGGTTACAACTCAGTAGTGGAAATGTGTGAATATTATTAATACCAAAACAACTCAAGTAGTAAATCTTCACAAGTAGAACATAATGCATGCACCAAGACAATTTGCTGATAGTAACAAACTTCCATTTGAGCAACAACAAAAAAAGTTTCACGAGTGTTTTCGTAAATCGAAATGTTTGAATTTCAACTAATATTGTCGTATTGTCGCGTTTATTTACTTTGACATTGATGTTATTTTGGTGCAATTAGTAGCATTAGCCTTCAACATATTGTCCATGACCATCGTTATTTAATCTAAAATTCCTTGTATGCATTGTCTAAAACACGTTAAAGTTAATTTAATTTTAACAGAGGTGCCTGCTGCAAACATTGCCAAACTCATCCAGTCATGGTTAAATAGTCCACATGATACTATTTTCACAGTTAAGTTCAAACTTTGTTAGAATTTAGTTAGTCTTTCCAAATTAAATAGCATACCAAATGAGAGAATTAGAATATGTGACGAGGACTTCGCTACAAAAAATACTAAACTGTTTGTAAAAGAAACAATCTTTTAAGCTTTTAAATGTATTAAAGATTTTGAAGACAAATTCTTGCCCATAACATATTTTGGAAATTACATTTTCACCTGATGTCATTGTGTATATCGACGTTATTCTTATATTTAAACCAATCTTCAAGTAAATCATGAGCATATTTGGAACTCTCGTTGAAAAAACAACAACATGTATTTGAATAGGACTCAACTCAGCCAAATCATATGGATTTATCATAAAGGTAAACATGTACCAATGATTTGAATACATTTACTACTCACGCAATAAATCATTTGCGCAATGTTTTCATAAATGTTTAGTCCTGCTAAAACCCCAGTATTGAGTGCAAAAGTATTTCAACTAATAGGACTCTAAGACAAAATTGAATAAGTAGTAAAACATGCACGATGAACAGACTCATGGACTGTTTTCAAATGGTTTCATTAAAATGAAGTGGAATTATTAAGATTTATATGTCTGATAGTCCCAAATGAAGTGTTTTCGCCAAAACAATTCTTTAAAAACATGAAACTTGGTTCCATTTGGTAAATACAATGTAACCATTAAATTTCGCATGTCTTTAGCTTTCTGTTGTTATGGTACTGAAGCTCAAAACATTAAAGTTATACTAAAGCACAACATAAAAGTAAAATGGCACTTAAGTATCGAAATGTTAACATCAATATCAGTTAAACACGTCAAATGTTAAGGAACCTTAAAGAATTTGTACTGACTCGGCTCCTAAGGGTTACCATAAACGGGATTATTCCCATCTTCCTGATATGTTTTTGGACTATGTTCAAGTGATTAGATACATGCAATGCCTATTCTCAGACGAAGTCCATGAACAATTTAATGGAAATATTTCTGATGAAATGGTGAAATATTTATAGTAAATTATTTTACAAAGTGGATACATGAAACTGACTTATGTGGACACCAACAGATCACAAATCACATAGTACATGAAGTACCAAGTCAATATGTAGGCAGTTATTGCGATCAGTAAATAACTCGACTTCGTAAATAAAATGCTTATATCTAAGTTATAATTAATTGAGATTATACGCTTAGACGCGGTGTGTTACTAGAGTAAATTGTAACTTAACGCCAAGTGTTTCAGCAAGTTCTCTCTAATTCTACTTTACATGAACTTGTTTCCTTGAACATATTAAAATTGCGATTGTTCTTTCTAAGCAGTCTGGTTTAAGAAGATTGAGCACTTAAAGGCATTGTTAAATAGCTGACATGATACTCCATTTGTATTTTAACTAATTAGGTCGACCTTCCTAGAATTGTATTAGTCTTTCCGAAATTAACATTCATACAATGAGAGAAAATTAAAATATGTTACCAACATTTTGCCATAAAAGCTGACGTAAATGTTGCTTAGAAGACAATCTCTTAATTGGAAACACATTTATTGGACTGAACTAATTAGTAGTTAACCCTTTAAATTCTTAGCAATAACATATTTTAGAAATTGCATTTTCATGTGAATCAACTGATTTTATTGAGTACATGGCTAGTAAATCAAATTCAACTTATCATTCACTTTTCAAAACATTTTCATCATATCAGTACGAATCTGTTGAGCTCAGACAAGTATTTTGTAGTCCATTTAATTACAAAGTGACTGTATCTGATAAAATTAGCAAATATTAATGATAATTTGTTGTGAATGAGCATCCATCATTATACATGTTTTCTGTCCAATGGGTAGAATATGAGAAATAAAAGCATAAACGCATTGTAATTACGGAAGATATTTTTTGCAAACCTTTGCAACAATTTTTTGCTTGGCATTTTCTCATTAGATTCAAAGCAAGGAGATTAGTTTTTTTTATTTCTAATCTGATATATCGTTTTTGTTGTGTGAATTTTAGTTGGTTGAAATGATAACACAATCAGTTCAAGTTCAACGCGTTCATTTTTACAGTGAAAGTATTATTTAACGAAACGGTTAATAGAGAATTTAACTCCAAAATAATCACTGTCTAGTCCGAGGTGGCTATCATATGTTTTAGGTCAAGGGAACAATCAATACTTACTAACATTCTGTTTCTGTCTGAAGCTTTCAATCATTACCAATTTTGGGTTTGTCGAATTAATTCAAAAGTGAGAGCTGACAATTCCAGGAAAATTTGTTTGTTGTCAGTATCTCGTTGTATAGTGAACGAAAGGTTAGATTAAAACAGGAAGTTTTACTAAGTATAAACATAAAGTTTGGTTTCTCACATTTGACCAATAAATTGCCTGAAAAAGTGTGACACACTCGCAGAAATGACAAAAGGTAACACAATATAGCTAAAAGCATCGTCAATTACTTAAAATGAATTTACACAAAAAACAAATTATCTTGCCGTCGTGTTCTTATAAAATTGTCGCGGAAATGATTACTCGATAAGTTCACACTATAATGGTACCATATGACCCTGAACAATTTTACAATAAACATTTGCCGAGTTATATGTTCCATACTTACGTCTTTTGATAAATAACCTGAAAGGCATGTATTCAGATAAAAATTGTTTAGAGGTTTTGCACAATACAAACCATTATACGTTCTATAATAAGCGTCTAAACTAAGCAATATAATACAGAAACTACTTGCATACTAAAGTCATTGAATAATTCCGAATTGTACAACTCAGCACAATCGCGCCATTAAAGACATTGTCGCGTTCTTTAGAAAATGTTATAACCAACAATGACATCCAGTTAGACTCCATTCTTAAAAAGCGTTCCCGCATGTTTAACAGGAAAAAATGGTATTGATATTACAGGGTACTGTTTCCATCTATGATGTTCTTGACAGCTGAATATGTATCACGTCAAACAATGTGAGTGCGTCAATAATAGTGTTTATAATAGAACCGTTCAATTACAAGGAATGCTACAATTTCAGGATATTTAGAAAGATGATTGGTGGTTTCTTCACAGGTTATAACAATATTAATCAACAATGACAATAACAATTTTTGAATACACTTTCTGAAAAGTTATCAGTATGAAGTACCATTTACCATTTACTTTAACATCATTTATATAAAACCCGGGTCGATAGCGCAGTTGGTAGCGCGCCGGGATTTGGATACTCGTGCCCGAGGGGGTGCGGGTTCGAATCCCACCCGGGGAGGTTATACCCTTCCATGACAATTTGACAATAATGTCGATTTTCCTCCATTGATAAGATAATATGGAGAAGTTTCCGGTCTTGTGGAAGGGTAGACGAGTACTGGTTATAGACAATGGTCCAGGAAAGCTAGGTTAGGTGCGCTGGACGCCGTGAAATGACCTAAATTGTGTTGATACGGCGTTAACTCCAACAAATAAAATAAATTTATATAAACAGAACCGACAATGAAACAAAATTAATGGTATTTTGTTTTATTTGATATTAACATTCCAAATCATAATCACGCTACAATCCACAGGCAGTTTTGTCATTTGATATTGTGATTACATTGTCAAGAAACGTCGAAATACGTTGTGTCGTTTGATATTACAAGGTCGCAGTTAACACTCGGCAAATGAAAGAAAAACTTTATGTTGCATCGCGTCGATGATCAACAGCAAGTTATAACAAAGACATAACATTCTGAAACTTTTTATGACGTTGGCACATTCGCTGATAAATTTATGAGTTGCCTTTTAACACTGTAACACTATATTACTTGAGAGAATTTGCACTAAATGCAACAAAGAGTATTTTTATGGAGTCTAACGAGTCACTTAAAAGAGACAATAATATCTCTTTTAGCTCCAATAACGTCGTTATTTGGATGTATGACCGCTCAAATAATGTTTAATGGTTCTTGATAAATGTTAGCGGAAATCGTAGTTTAGAAAAAAATGACTTCGAGAGAGTAATTCACGTCATTATCGAGTGTAAATTTCAGTATTCCGATTTCAGCCTCGTTCTGCCCCAAAGCTTGATTTTTCAAATGTCTATGATTATGTTGGGCCAAGAAAAACAGACACACCACATTCACTATGAGAGATAGTCTCCCGTGTCCGGCTTATTTCTATGATCATCTTGACAGATTTATATGTCATGCCGATAATTGAGCACGTCTAAAATAATGGACGTGAAATAAAATGTTCAACAACCATATATTTATGAGGAAGAATACAAGTTTCATGATATTTAGAAAGTTGACTGATTGTTTATTCAAATGTTATTCTAGTCAACAATGATAATATAAATATTTAAACGTTGTTTAAAATTTCTGATATAATATTTTTATCAGAAACCATTTATTGTCTTCTTTAAATACTAGAAATCAACTAAATAACCACACAATTTTGTATTGTGTAATGTTGTACGGTATTTTGATCGGTGAATAAGTTTCATGAATAAGTATTATGAATTAGATCAGTAATTTTATATACATGTATTATCAAACTTCATTACTAAACGCCACGTAACCACACAATTTGTATATTGTATTGCTGTATTTTGAGCCGATGGCCTTGATTTCCTTGAATAAAATTTCTCTTGTCTTGTCTTATCAGGATATTAAAGGCAACTAATAGAAAGCACTGATAATTCGTTACTTGTTTGATATTAACATTCTCAATTATATACACGCTACAATCAGCAGGTTTTCTATGGACTGTATTGTTTTTGGTTTTATGATAACATTGTCTAAAACAACAATATATTTTGTGTCGTTTGAAATTATAATATCGCAGTTAATACGTGGCTATAAAAAGTTTGTTTTGCATTGCGTTAATGATCAACAACAAGTTATGACAAAGAAAACACATACTGAAATTGTTAATGACCTTGACACACTCGCTGATACAATTTATGATTTTGCCTTTTAACACTGCAACAACACTACTTGGAAGAATTTGCACTTAATGCAGCAAAAAGTATTTTATTGAGACAGACGAGTCGAGTCTATTAAAAGTGAAAGCAATATTTTCATTGTTGATAAATAGATGTACGATCGCACAAATAATGTTTAACTGTTATTGAATGTTAGCGACAATCGTAGTTAAAAAACTGATTTTGAGAGAGTAGTTCACGTCAATATAGAGTGTATCCTGTTTTTTTTATCGATGTTCCCAAAAGCTTTGTTTTCCAAATGCTCATATGTTCGGCCATGAAAAAATCACAGACACAACAGACACAATCACTATGAGCAGTTTATGATTCCTAATGTCATTTAACAATTTATTCATCACAGACAAAACCATTTTATGACCACAAATGCAAGTCATTGATATTAGGGATTTATGGTACAATACAATGAAAGGCTGATATCAAACTATATAGTTAACCGCATAGAACAGAACACATATGTTTTACTAATGTCCTTATATGAATATATATACATGTATTATTAATGTAATAAATAATAACAAGATACAGAGAATAAGTGTCACAACAGACATGGTCATATCAAAAAAATGTAAACGCTTCTATTTTCTCAGAAAATCATCATCAATAAAATTGATTTGTTTGGTAGTTTAAACTATGTCGATCGACTCGTAAGTTGATGCTATAAGTGACGATTGTGACGTAAAAGAACCCATTTTATTTGTTCAAATTGTAGTCAATTGTGTCAATTATCATAAGATATCGGGGTTATGAGTACTTGATTACAATTTGCCTACAGAAACTGTATAACATGTGGCAACCACATTACATTTAATTTTAAGAACTGGAGTCTTTGTTTCATACTCTCAGGGGCACAACAAAGCTATAAAACAACAATTGACTCGACAGTTGAACAACAATATAGTAATCAATTTTCAACCCATGCAACTTCAATGTACACACTTTTATCACCATAAAGTGTCGATCTAAGCATATAAGTAGAACATATCATATTAAATATTTAAGTTTGACTTTTATTACACTGACGCATTATGAATATAAACAAGTAAAAAGATAACATCAACCCCCTGCTGGGGATATAGTTGCTTATGTGGAGTCTCCTTCTGAAGCTTATAAGTGCTCTCGTTTCTTTTCAATACTGTAACATAATTAATTAAACAGCACCCACAGGTTTTCTCGTCGGTTATTATACATAATTAATTACGACAATAACTCTACGAAATCCAACATCGCTATTACAACTCCAATAAATGCAAACATACAATTCAATATTTTTTTACAACTCACAGCGGATTTGAATACACCAGAAAAATAACCAACTTTAAGATCAGAAAAGCCTTTGACGATATTGCTTTGACTTCTACTTATACATACAGTAAATGTGTCATATATCTGGAAGTTCATACCAAATTTACATGTAACTATCACTAGTGGAACAAATCATGTAGTACAACGTAATAGTTATGTTTCGTAATTAAAATGTGTTTTGATAATAATTACCGTTTATCAGTTTTACATGGTAGTTTGATGGTGCATCGTCCTTTTAACGACATCACAATTTAATTAGAGACTTGCATTAATCAAAAGAGACGCAAAGAAATTCTTTAATTAACTAATACCATTGAAAACATATTTTAGACAGACAAAACATTTCATTTTATTTACGTCACATAACTATAAAGGGCTATAATAATAAATCGTTCAATCAAATCATTCAGTCGCTGTGCCAGTATTTCCTATAGGAAACAATGTTCTAACAATACAAGAGGTAAACATAAAACAAGTGAATGTGCTATTGATAAATATTGTACACGTTTCAAGAGGCTTTTACTGAATACAATCGTATGGTTCCATATTAGATGTAAAACTTTACAACTTGATTAAACTCATACAATTTATAAAGTTATACTCGGCGCCAGATTTCTATTAAGCATTAACATTGGTTAATATAAGAACATGATACAACTAAAAGGGTCTCACAATTAAATGTAATTGTTAAATTCACTGACGTAATAAAAGGTGCATTGTTGACAACCTTAGAGAAATGATTGTTCAATGCAGTGACAATATCAACAGTCGTAATGTCTGGTAATTTCAAGCAATGTATGGTGCCAACATAATTTGTGAATTGTAGAATGGGTCCACATTGTCAGTAAAAAATCAAATTAAATTGTTCATATCGATATTATTGTGAATGCATTGAGACATTAAATAATGAATCATACATAAATCACACAAACAGTTAGTATGATAACAGTTTTAACAAATCTGAATTCTTTACATAATTTTACCTCATGGCGTCATATGTTTAGAGCCCTAAGAAGTTGAATAAAATATTTGGTGCCAAAATATTTCTTTTAAAGAGTGCATTGTGATCTTTCATAGACTATGCATGTAAAATTTCATAAACACATAATTACACCTGTTAGTGTTCAATCGCACTATTCTTTATTTCGAGTTGTATAGACCTTAAGAAAAGTTCTAATACAATTGAATCGTGTTATTTTTCTAGCAATTAGAAATTACTCATTATTCTCAACGTCTTCTAATATTGTAAATTAGAATAATGTCCAAAACACAATTCAACCATATAAGTGCAATCAACGATAGCGATCCGCAAATATGGATTTATATCAAGTGATTGAATAATTTTGATAAAATATTATCAAACACTATAGTCCTAGTACGTATACGTTTTCTGCAGAACATAATTTCATTTTATCAATTGTGCTAGTTTAATAAATGACATATTTTGCAAGTATTACTAAAATTTGGCTTTAATGTCATTGCCTACACCATAATGCTTGATTAAGACATTATAGATAAAGCATTTGATTATCGTGCGATTAATCATTAAACATTTTATCATAAACTATTTCTTACTGTGCCAGCTAATGTAATACAGTATATTGATATGGACAAACTCTCTCATCAAATTCATTTCTTTCTAAAATTGCTAAATACATAAAGTGTGATACTCGTATCTGGAGGCGCTTTTACTTAACAATTGTCATTGTGATAGAGTGCAAGATTGTCATTGATTTTGTCTCAACTAACTTCTTCACGCCAGTAAAGATGAATTAACGTTCAGTGCAGACGAAACCAATTGTACAGTATATCACGTTCTTAACCTTATTCCTAAATCATAGACCGTATGTGTCGATTCATTATTTTCAATCACTCTAAATTCCCATATTATTTATCTGTGCCCGTCTAAAGTGAAAGCATTTCTAAGACAGTTTGTTACATGCCACTAGTGCTCCCTGACTTCCTGTGTTATTGCATTATTGTCACATACTTAAATAGAATCGTACTAACGATCATTATCCTTAATTGTTGAGTGATAGGTGGGTTGATGTTTTACAATTTGTTATTGTTTGCTCTTACTTTACCTTGTTGGGGCAAGTATGAAGTTGAAGCACCCTAGAATCCCAGCGGCAACAATTTTGCCACTATCTTTTGCAAGGCGGAAACCCTTCACAAATGTAAAAGCATCCCCTTCTTTGAAATTTGTCTTTGTGTAAGGTACTTGTTCTTGTATCACTGTTGCTGTGTTCAGCCTTCTTTTTACTGGCTGCAGAGGTACAATGATTTTCATAATCCGTGTTGATTAAACATGTTTTAGTTGCTGAGACTGATGTCAAATCTTGAATTAAAACATAATACACTATCTGTTGCCTTGAGCATAAAACAGTACGAGATTCTTGTTTCTGCAACAGCTTTAGTTAAACGTATAACCGTTAAGATAAACATGTTTGTTCAGACGGGTTCATTGTCAGCTTATTGATGGCACAATTAAGTAATTACTTCAAGTCTAATTAAATTGGAAGATAAAAATTCTGAGAAATCAATTATCAGTTGCATATAATAATCATAAAGTATTAAAAAAATATTTAATAATTCAAATTTCAGATGATGAATGGCTTTGAAAGATGTTATTGTGATTCCTTTAAAAAACCCAATGAATATTGTCTACATAGATTAAAATTAATTCAAACCCCAGTTCTATAAAACACATGAAGTAGTTTAAATAATGAGTTTATATTTTGCTAATACAGAATAGATCGGATACTCAAATTTATTTAAACCCTAAAATAATCTTATTTCCCCACTTAATTTGAGATTGAATTTTTAAGTAATACAGGCGTTCAATCTATTGACAATTTGTATATGTACACATATCTATTTTTCGTGCTTGTTTAGTAACCTCTTTGTTCATTGTGTTTTGTTCTATCTCATAGACTTTTCTATTCTCTAAATAACGACATAGCACAAATATGAATATAACAGTCGATTACAATGTGGTTTATCAATTCTTACAAATTGTGTATTACTAAGCTAGCTTATAATATGTTAATTTTGATAGAGAAAGAGTGTTTTATACGATAAAGGTCTTTAAAATTGCTTCGCACATAATGTGCAATATTGAACTAACTAAATTGTTTATTGTTATTGTAATTGAGTGCCAGCAGATCGTTTTTTTTACTGAACTAAGAGGGTCTGATTACTCCTTGACAGTTAAGAATAATTGACGAACAGTGCAGACAAAACTAGACGTATTGATTGTATAATATATGACGTTTTTCTTCTTAATCATGTAGCATATACCATAGGGTTCGATTCATTACTTTCTATCACTCCAAATTCTCAGATAATTTATCTTTGTCTGGCGTTGAACGCCCCATGACAAATTCTTTTATATCATATACATCGTTACAATTTGTATGAATGCCCCTGGCTTTTATTGAAACAAATTTAAACGTAGCATAAGGTATGTCTTATTTCATTGTACTCGTAATAGTGTTTCATAAAAGAAAAAATATGTTTCCAAATGATGGCAGATTTAATACAAAAATCATAACATTCTCAAATGCACATATTTTCTTGGAATAAAATTGTCTTGGTTACGGTGATTTTTCAGTAGTTAGATACTTAGATATAGAGCTATGAGTAAGAAAGTTCTGGGCTTGTTTCATAGATGGTACACGTAAAACTCCAATTCTATATGATGAATGACAAGATAAGGATTACATCATAAAATAAGAATATTATAAGATAACATACTTAATGAAAAATCATAGTCATACAGTCTGCACCAATTGTAAGAGAAACTAATCTTCATTTTGATTCTCAAGAACTTGAAGAACTTGGAAAAGTGTGACACACTCGCGGAAATGACAAAAGGTAACACAATATAGCTAAAAGCATCGTCAATTACTTAAAATGGATTTACACAAAAATCGAATTATCTTGCCGCCGTGTTCTTATAACAATTGTCGCGGAAATGATTATTCGATAAGTTCACATTATAGTAGTACCTTATGACCTTGAACAATTTTACAATAAACATTTGCCGAGTTATATGTTCCAATACTTATGTCCTTTGATAAATAACCTCAAAAGGCATGTATTCAGATATAAATTGTTTAGAGGTTTTGTACCATACAAACCATTATACATTCTATGATAAGTGTCTAAACTAAGCAATATAATACAGAGACTACTTGCCTAGTCATTGAATCATTCGAATTGCATAACTCGGCAGCCCGCCATTAATGTCACGTTCTTTAGAAAATGTTATAACCAACAATGACATCCGACTAGATTCCATTCTTAAAAAGCGTTCCTGCATGTTTAACAGGAAAAAATGGTATTGATATTACAGGGTACTGTTTCCATCTATGATGTTCTTGACAGCTGAATATGCATCACGTCTTTAGAAAATGTTATAACCAACAATGACATCCGACTAGATTCCATTCTTAAAAAGCGTTCCCGCATGTTTAACAGGAAAAAATGGTATTGATATTACAGGGTACTGTTTCCATCTATGATGTTCTTGACAGCTGAATATGCATCACGTCAAACAATGTTAGTGCGTCTATAATAGTGTGTATAATAGAACCATTCAATTACAAGGAATGATATGACATTAAGAAAGATGATTGATTGTTTTCTTCACAGGTTATAACAATATTATTCAACAATGAGAATAACAATATTTGAACACACTTTCTGAAAAGTTATCAGTATGAAATACCATTTTACTTTGACACCATTTATATAGATAGAAGCGACAATGAAACAAAATTAATGGTGTTTTGTTAATTGTTTGATATTAACATTCCAATCATACTCACGCAACAATCGACAGGCAATTGTAAGACGGGTTTTTGGGGTATTGTGATAACATTGTCAAGAAACGTCGAAATACGCTGTGTCGTTTGATATTACAAGGTCGCAGTTAACACACGGCAAATAATCGCGTGGATGATCAACAGCAAGTTATAACAAAGATAGCACATTCTGAAACTATTTATGACGTTGACACATTCGCTGATAAAAGTTATGAGTTTGCCGTTTAACACTGCATCACCATTACTTGAGAGAATTTGCACTAAATGCAACAAAGAGTATTTTTATTGAGTCTAACGAGTCTCTTAAAAGAGATAATAATATCTCTTTTAGCTCCACTAACGTTGTCGTTATATTGATGCATGATCGCACAAATCATGTGTAATGGCTCTTAATAAATGTTAGCGGAAATCGTAGTTTAAAAAAACTGACTATGAGAGAGTAATTCATGTCATTATCGAGTGTAAATTTCAGTATTCCGATTTCAGCCTCGTTCTGCCCCAAAGCTTGATTTTTCAAATGTCTATGATTATGTTGGGCCAAGAAAAACAGACACACCACATTCACTGTGAGAGATAGTCTCCCGTGTCCCGCTTATTTCTATGATTATCTTGACAGATTTATATGTCATGCCAATAATTGAGCACGTCTAAAATAATGGACATGAAATAAAATGTTCAACAGCCATATATTTATGAGGAAGAATACAAGTTTCATGATATTTAGAAGGATGACTGTTTGTTTATTCAAATGTTATTCTAGTCAACAATGATAATATAAATATTTAAACGTTGTTTAAAATTTCTGATATAATATTTTTATTAGAAACCATTTATTGTCTTCTTTTAATACTAGAAATCAACTAAACGACCACACAATTTTGTATAGTGTAATGTTGTACGGTATTTTTGATCGGTGAATAAGTTTCATGAATAAGTATTATGAATTAGATCAGTAATTTTATATATTAATAAACTTCATTACTAAACGCCACGTAACCACACAATTTTGTATAATGTATTGCTGTATTTTGAGCCGATGGCCTTGATTTCCTTGAATAAAATTTATCTTGTCTTGTCTTATCAAGATATTAAAGGCAACTAATAGAAAGCAATGATAATTCGTTACTTGTTTGATATTAACATTCACAGTTATATACACGCTATAATCCACAAGTTTTCTATACACTGTATTTTTTGGTATTATGATAACATTGTCAAGAAACAACAATAAACGTTGTGTCGCTTGATATTGTAAGATCGCAGTTAACATTATGACAATAAGAAGTTTATTTTGCATTGCGTCGATGATCAACACAAGTTATGACAAAGACAACACATTCTGAAATTGTTAATGACTTTGACACACTCGCTGATACAATTTATGATTTTGCCTTTTAACACTGCAACAACACTACTTGGAAGGACTTGCACTAAATGCAGCAAATGTATTTTAATGAGCCCGACGAGTCTATTAAAAGAGAAAGCAATATCTCTACTAGCTCCATATTCATTGTTGTTATTTAGATGAATGATTGCACAAATAATGTTTTAATTGTTATTTGAATGTTAGCAGCAATCATAGTTTAAAAACTGATCTTGAAAGAATAGTTCACGGCAATATGGAGTGTATTCTTTTTTTCTCGATGTTCCCAAAACTTTTGTTTTCCAAATGTTCAGCCATGAAAAATCACAGACACAATCACTATGAGCGGTTTATGATTTCTTATGACATTCAACAATTTATTCATGACAGACAAAACCATTTTATGACCATAAATGCACGTCACTGATATTAGGAATTTACGGAACAATGAAAGGCTGATATCAAACTATATCTATACAGTTAATCGCATAGAACAGAACAAGTGTGCTTTTCTGATGTCCTTTTATGACTATATATACATGTATTATGATTGTAATAAATAATAACAAGGTGCAGAGAATAAGTGTCACAGCAGAAATTGTCATATCAAACAAATTTAAACGCTTCTATTTTCTCAGAAAATTATCTGCAATAAATTGATTTCCTTAATCGACCCGTAAGTTGATGCTTTATTCGACGATTGAGACCTCAAAGAACCCTTTTTATTCGTTCAAATTGTAAGTCAAATTGTAGTCAATTGTGCCAATTATCATAAGATATCGGGGTTATGAGTACATGGTACAACAATTTACCAACATAAACTGTTGTATAACATGTGGCAAACAAATTACATTTAATTTCAAGAACTGGAATCTTTCTTTCATACTCTCAGGGGCACAACAAAGCTATGAAACAACAATTGACTTGACAGTTGAACAAAAATATAGTGCGATTTAAATGTTCACACTTTCATCACCATAGAGTGTCGATCTAAGCGTATAAGTCGAACATATCATATTAAATATTTAAGTTTGACTTTTATTACACTGACACATTATGAATATAAACAAGTAAAATAATAACAGCAACCCCCCTGGTGGTGATATAGTTGCCTATGTGGAGTCTCTTTTTGAAGCTTATAAGTGCTCTCGTTTCTTTTCAATACTGTAACATAATTAATTAAACAGCACCCACAGTTTTTCTCGTCAGTTATGATACATAATTAATTCCGACAATAACACTACGAAATCTAACATCGCTATAATAACTCCAATAAATGCAAACATATAATTCAATAACTTTTTTACAACTCACAAAGGATTTGAATACATCAGACAAATAACCAACTTTAAGATTAATAAAATCTTTGACGATATTGCTTTGACTTCTGCTTATACATACAGTCAATTGTGTCATATATCGGGACATTCATACCAAGTTCACACGTAACTATCACCAGTGGAACAAATCATATTGCTACAACATAATAGATATGTTTGGTAATTAAAATGTGTTTTAACAATAATTACCATTTATCAGTTTACATGGTAGTTTGATGCTGCATCGTCCTTTTCACGACATCACAATTGAATTAGATTCAATTCAATATTTATTTATTTAGCACAAACATAAGTTTTTTGCCAATACAAAGTACAAACAAACAAAAAGAACAAACATATATAATAGAGGGAAAAAAAAGAGAAAAAGGGAAAAAAAGGAAAAGACACATGTATATGTTTAGTAAGGAGAAAGTGATGTACATGGATGATATAATAGTTAACAATTTAATATAAATTCTATTTTTCTCTTTGTAAATTAGCTAAGTAAATAAATTTTGCAAGTGATTTTAAAGTTTTAGGGTTAGTATTTTTCATCAGCAAAATAAATTTGTTGATAGTTGGCCAGGAACAATAGTAATTAGGTAAACAATTCATTCTATTATTTCTATATTTTGGACAGACAAGTAAAAAGTGATATTCTGATTCAATACAATTTAAATTACAATTTCTACAAATTCTATCTTCCATAGCAATATTTCTATATCTTCCTTCTTCAATCATTAGTTTATGTGCCGAACAACGAAACCTACTTAAAGCCATTCTATGGGAGTCATTGTTTATACAGGATAAGTACGATTCATACTCAAAGTTTTGCTTAAATAGACAGAAGGATTTCAATTTAGAAGATAAACTTATTTCACAACACCACTTGCATTAATATTTAAAAGGGATGCAAAGAAATTCTTAAATTAATTAATACCATTGAATACATGTTTTAGACAGATAAAAGACTTCATTTTATTTAAGTCACATAACAACAAATAGCTATAATAATAAATCGTTCAATCAACTCATTCAGTCAGTCGCTGTTCCAGTATTTCCTATAGGAAACAAACTTCTAACAAAACAAGAGGTAAACATTACACAAGTGAATGTGCTATTGATAAATATTGTACACGTTTCAAAAGGCTTTTACTGAATACAATCATATGGTTCCTTATTAGATGTAAAACTTGATTAAACTCATACAATTTATAAAGTTATACTCGGCGCCAGATTTCTATTAAGCATTAATATTGGTTAATATAAGAACATGATACAACTAAAAGGGTTTCACAATTAAATGTAATTGTTAAATTCACTGACGTAATAAAAGGTGCATTGTTGACAACCTTAGAGAAATGATTGTTCAATGCAGTGACAATATCAACAGTCGTAATGTCTGGTAATTTCAAGCAATGTGTGGTGCCAACATAATTTGTGAATTGTAGATTGGGTCCTCATGGTCAGTAAAAAAGATCAAATAAAATTGTTCTTATCGAAATTATTGTGAATGCACTGAGGCAGTAAATAATGAATCATACATAAATCACAAAAAAGTTAGCATGATAACAGTTTGAACAAGTATGAATTCTTTACATAATTTCATAACATGGCGTGATATGTTTAGAGCCCTAAGAAATTGAATAAAAATCTGGCGCCAAAATACAAAAGAGTGCCCTGTAATCATTCATAAACTATACATGTAAAATTTCATAAACACATAATTACACCTTTTAGTGTTCAATTGCTCTATTCTTTATTTCAAGTTGTATAGACCTTTATCGTGTTTCTTTTGCTATTAGAAATTATTTATTATTCACAAAAGCTTCTAGTATTGTAATTTAGAATAATGTCCAAAACATAATTCAACCATATAAGTGCAATCAACGATAGCGATCCGCAAATATGGATTTATTTAAAGTGATTTAATAATTTTGTTAAAATTATATCAAACAATAATTATAGTCCTAATATGTATACGTTTTCAGCAGAACATAATTTCATTTTATCAATTGTGCTTGTTTAATAAATGAAAAAAATTGCATTTTTATTTATAAAATTTGGCTGAAATGTCATTGCCCACACCATGAAATAATGCTTGATAATGACATTATAGATAAAGCATTTGGTTATAGTGCGATTTATCATTAGACATTTTACCGTAAAATATTTCTTACTGTGCCAGCTTATGTAATACAGTATATTTATAGGGACAAAATCTCTCATTGAATTCATTTCTTTCTAAAATAGCTAAATACATTAAGTGTGATACTCGTATTTGGAGGCGCTTTTACTTTACAATTGTCGTTGTGATGGAGTGCAAGATTATCATTGATTTTGTCTCAACTAACTTCTTCACGCCAGTAAAGATGAATTAACGCTCAGTGCAGACGAAACTGATTGCACAGTATTTCGCGTTCTTAACCTTATTCCTAAATCACAGACCGTATGTGTCGATTCATTATTTTAAATCACTCTTAATTCCCATATAATTTATCTGTGCCCGTCTAATGTGAGAGGGTTGATGTTTTACAATGAAGTTGAAGCACCCTATAATCTCAGCGGCAACAATTTTGCCACTATCTTTTGCAAGGCGGAAACCCTTCACAAATGTAAAAGCATCCCCTTCTTTGTAATTTGGCTTTGTGTAAGATACTTGTTCTAGTATCACTGTTGCTGTGTTCAGGCTCCTTTTTACTGGCAGCAGAGGTACAATGTTTTTCATAATCCGTGTTGATTAAACATGTTTTAGTTGTTGTGACTTATGTCAAATCTTGAATTAAAACATATACACGATCTGTTGCCTTGAGCATAAAACAGTACGAGATTCTTGTTTCTGCAACAGCTTTAGTTAAACGTGTAACCGTTAAGATAAACATGTTTGTTCAGACGGGTTCATTGTCAGCTTATTGATGGCACAATTAAGTAATTACTTCAAGTCTAATTAAATTGGAAGATACAAATTCTTAAAAATCAATTATCAGTTTTATATATTAATCATAAAGTAATTAAGAAAACATTTAACAAATCAAATTTCAGATGATGAATGGCTTTGGAAGATTATATATTGATTCCTTACAAAAACCTTATGAAGGTTGTCTACATAGATTAAAATGAATTCAAACCTAATTTCTATAAAACAACTGCATCAGTTTAAATAAAGAGTATATATGTTGCTTATACAGAATATATCAAATACTCAAATTTATTTTAAATCCTAAAATAATCTTATTTCCCAGCTTAATTTGAGATGGAATTTCTAAGTAATACATGCGTTTAATGTATTGAGAATTTAAACTAAAAACACACATTTATTTTTCGTGCTTGTTTAGTAACCTCTTGTTTCATTGTGTTTTGTTTTATCTCATAACCTTTCCTATACACTAAAAATGACATAGTACATATATGAATATAACAGTCGATTACAATATGGTTTATCACATCTTACTTTGATTTACCAAATTGTGTATTACTAAGCTAGATAATAAAATGTTAATTTTGATAGAGAAAGAGTGTTTTATACAATAAATGTCTTTAAAATTGCTTCGCACATAAAGTGTAATATTGGACTAACTTAATTGTTTATTGTCATTGCTATTGAGTGCCAGCAGATCGTTCTTTTACCTCTACTAAGAGGGTCTGAGTACTCCTTGACAGTTAATAATAATTGACATACAGTGCAGACAAAACTAGACGTATTGATTGTATAATATATAACGTTTTTCTCCTTATTCATGTAGCGTTTACCATAGGGTTCGTTTCATTACTTTAAATCACTCCAAATGCTCAGATAATTTATCTTTGTCTGGCGTTGAACGCCCCATGACAAATTCTTTTATATCATATACACCGTCACAATTTGTATGAATGCCCCTGGCTTTTATGGAAACAAATTTAAACGTAGCATAAAGTATGACTTATTTTATTGTAATAGTGTTTCATAAAAGAAAAAAATTGTTTCCAAATAATGGCAAATTGAATACAAAAAATCAAAACATTCTCAAATGCACATATTTTCTTGGAATAAAATTGTCTTGGTTACGGTGATTTTTCAGTAGTTAGATACTTTGATATAGAGCTATGAATAAGAAAGTTCTGGGCTTGTTTCATGGAAGGTACACGTAAAACTCCAATTCTATATGATGAATAACAAGATATTGATTACATCATAAAATGAAAATATTATAGATAACATTCTTAATGAAAAATCATAGTCATACAGTCTGCACCAATTGTAAGAGAAATTAATCTTCATTTTGATTCTCAAAAACTTGGAAGGTCATCAAGATTGCAATTTCGTTGATTCGAAGGCTGGCCACAATCTTATGTTTGAGTTTTTGGCAATTGATTTGATTAATATTCAAACAGAAAATGCCAATATAACGAGTAAATGAAATGTTTTAGACATTTTATCATTCAACTTTGTTTGTTTAAGGGCACAAAAATCAGATTTCACAAGACATTATTTGTAATAATATGTGTATGTCTGTGATACAATTGTGAATTGCATTGCATGTTAATTAAATCAAGAGCTTGCATGAGATTATTTCAAATAAATTGCATATCTTAATAAAATTAGTTAAGGATAAATCAAATGGTTAAAATTGGATATCTTGGGGATATCTTCATTATATAATGGATAATACAAGGGTATCATTCCATTATCATTAATGATAACTACAAAACACCTTTAATACAATTCACCAATATCACAAACTCGTGGGATATCATTACAGACAAAACATGTGATGAAGAAACATGCATGCGTATCGTGTTATCACTCTTTGGTAAAATCAAAACAGAATATTTTTGTTATTCTTATTTAAAGTTTTACTTTGATTGTTGTGTGATTAAATCTAATTCGTATTAAGAGAGAAGAAAACACATAACAAAATTTTGTTTAAACAGTTCATTACCACAGAACACGCATTATGTAATTAACCAAGTAATAAATAAAGGAGACCTCTTATTATCTTTTGTATGGGACACACTAATACATTACTATTACGTAAGATATTTACCCCTGTTTGTAATGTGCAAAGACCGCCATAAATGATCGTGACAAGAAATCCACAATGACAACTACAAAACATTGTGATATATGAAATAGAATATTAAGTTTATTTCATGTCAAGAGAACATTAAATATCTAAATCAAATAAAATTTCAGAAGAGGTCTTATATAACCCATGTTGATGTACACAATTTTAGAACATGTAATTCCAAGTAGTGACAATTACAGAATAATGAAACAACAACTTCAGCCTCGTGTTAATTACTGACTATTTAAATACATGTACAGTAAAGTTCCGCTATTTAGACCAGCAAAACTGATGGTCTTAATAGCGAAACGGTCTTATTATAGAGACCCTTTTGTTCACGAATTAAGCATTTGGGTCTTAATAGTTGTCAAAAATTGCACGATTTTGAAATAATAAAAGTGGTCTTAATAGAGGAACTTTACTGTAATACATTTTGCTATTAGAACAGCGATTTGTACGCTAACCTTAATATACACATGTTTGTTCATACAGGCTATGATCCTCTTAAAGAAGAAGTTAAGTCTGATTAAACAAGATGTAATGCTGAAGAACTAATCATCAGTTGTGTAAAACAATTATAAAGTAATTAATGCAGTGTTGAGTAAATCTAATTAACAATGGTGAATGGCATTGACAAATGTCAGGGAATTTTTCTGAATACAAAAAAGAATTCATTGAATGATATTAGTATGTGTATAACTAGCAGCTTTGTAAGTCATTATTTAAAAAAATGCCTTTCTTCTAATACTTATATAATTAAACTATATTGGTGTATTATTGCAAATAAAGCCAATTGTGTCAGTATCAAAATTCTACGTTGGTCATGATGCATGTTAAGTTTGGTTAACTGTACTAAAATAGATAATTAATTGTGGCATAAAAACTTTTAAACAGACAAAAAATATGATAGTATATCTACAATAGTCTTTCGATTATCAGTAGCCCTTCCAAAATCCACGCAATTAAATTGTATTATAACTGTTTACTTAGACATACATGCACAACAGATGTATCATTTCCTATAGAGCAATACAAGATAAAATATATACTTCACATAAAATAACCAAAACACAAAGTATACCATTTTACTTTACAAACGTAATGTAAAAGTAACAAGTTAACACGGATATTAGTTTATTAGTCTTTTGAGATGTCCCTTCAAGTACGTAGTTTCATTTGACATATCTCTTTAGGATCATCTGCATCAACTTTCTATTGCAGAATTTCATTCTAGAATTCCAAAATCTTTTCAGAATCTTTAGGATTCGATTTACATTTTGTATCACGAAGATTACTTACATTAAACGAAATGAATATTGTGTCTTGATGTCAATTCTTAAATGTTAGCTGTGCTTGACTAATGACATGCATTGTACGACATGTGTTTGTAGTTTCGAAATGTTAATGTTTGCAGATTAACTTTAAATTGAATGATTTAAATTCATGATATTTAGCCACAAATGTAATCTATTATTACGCCATTCATGATAATGTTACATTCGTTCAGTGAAGACATCATATAATCACTGAGCTCAGTTTCAGTTTCATTATTGAAACATAATTTGCCATGATTACAAGAAAAGGAACTGTAAATAGCGATTTCTTTTTACCATCTATAATTTCCTTGACAATTCAATTTGCACCAAGTCAAACATCTTGTGTCTGTCAAAAAAATGATTATGATTCAAATATTTAATAGCAATCTTATTAGAAGGAGCGAAACATATTTCATGAATTTCAGAGGAATGAACAATAGCTTGTTTTATTCAATGGTTGCAGTAATTCAATATCACTTAAAACACAATGGCAGGAACGCTTTTAACATTTTCCGAACAATTATCAGCACGAAAAATGTTAACGGTTATGAAGATATAACTAAAAACGAACAGGGCGTATTAATGTTTTAACTAATATTGACATATTATCGAACTTAAGCATAAATCACATCTTTGTTATTACTCTATCCAGAACGTGTTGTTAATAAACATTATCAAAAATATACATTGTGTTATTTTGTTAATAAATAGTAGATAATTGACAACATTAATAAAAATGATTGTAAAAATATATCAGAATTAACTACATTAGAACAATACAGATTTCACAGACACATAAACACAAAGTATGGTATTTATTTATATTTTTTAATTATTTGTTAAAACATTTAAGCCTTCACGAAAATGTCAAATGTTTATTACCTTTTTTTGTTTTGTATATATGGTTCAAAATAAAACCATCTCTTCAACAATTTATTGTATTTTACATTATCATGTACTATACAGACGCTAGCTAGTTTTCACTGAATATGTAGCTAAAATTTTGGGAATATTGTAAAATATCCGCGTTATCCTTTTATGGATGTCACACGTAGAACTCTGTCTCCAAATGATTAATGACAAAGTTAAGGTTATATCACATAATACGAGTGCTACTTTCCTATATTAATCAAGTTACCCCAATATCGTATACAATTTGCACCAAATGTTAAGAAATTAATCTTTATTACAATTCTCAATAACTTGGAAAGTCATCAAAACTGCACTTTCGTAAATCATTTGAACGCTGAATGCAATATTGTTGGAAATGAATTGGATTATTGTCCAAGACAGCAAAGCTAATATAACAAATATATAGAATATTTGATACATTTTATCACTTTCATTTTGTTCGTTTTTGGACACACAAGTAGGAATGCAACACATTTTTTTGTAACATTGTATGCTTGTTTAGGTAGTATGATTTATTGGACGTTATGTTAAATGAATTAAAAGATTGCAGAAGATGCCAAAACAATATTGCATATCTAAATTAGATTCTTTGGTAAGGATAAATCCAATGGTCTTAATAAATCCTGATAAAAAACTAGTTTAAAAGGATAGTGACATGCTTCGATTTCATCTTATTCCAGTGTGTAATAAAAACACCTTTCACAAAAGTACTCGGCGGAAATATTGATTTCGCAAACATTTATAATTTACACACAAAATGGATGACAGAACAAACAATTGTATAGTGTTACCTCCTATTTGTAAATGAACGAGGAATTTTTATTTTCAAATTAAAATTTCTCTAGTTTTTCAGATTGAATTTGATTAGAAGTGAGAGAAAAAGGAACATAAATCAAATCAGGTTCGACGAGTTCATAGCTTTAAAACACGCATTATATAATTAAACAAATAATAAATAAAGAGAGATGAAAAGTCCACAAGGAAATTTGATATGTCATGGAATATTCTTTGCATGTCAATAGAAATTTATAATCTTCATGTACTATAACAACTTTACTAATGAAAACGATATCAGACGATATCGGAAGTCGTGTTGATGTAACAAGTCTTAGTTTAGCAATTGAATTTAATGTCAATTCCAGAATAAAAACATATACAACACCTACCTCCAATATAATATAATAATATATTTCCGTACGCAACTTAAGCAGCTTTATGCTAACGTATTACAGTTCATATATGCATGTTTTGCACGGTTTCATGGTTCTCATTACAAAAAAACTTTAAGTCTTATTAAACTAGAAGAAAACGTAATACTGAAAGACTAATTAACAATAGTATGCAATAGTTATAACGTAATTAAGATAATGTTAAAATAAATGAAATTACCAATGATAAATGACATGGGGAAATGTCACAGTGTTTTCTCACGACAAGAAAGAATGCATGCGTCGATTGATTTAAATTGGCGAATATTTGGTTAGTTGATAAAATTTAATTATTTCAAGAAATATTTTATGGATGAAATGACGACTTTAATTAAAAAGTCAAATGAAAGATCTAAATGTCTATGTTTAAATGCCATCATTGCAATGACATATAATTAGTTATAACTTATTTGTACTGAAAAAAATGTTTTGTGTAAATAAATGAGCTTTATTACAAACAGAGCAAAGATGAACGTTTGCATCAATGCAATGCAAATCTAGTAATTCTCATTCTTTTTTAAGCACAAACTAAGGCTCTGTAAACGACTTTTCGTTTACCAGCTTCCTTCCATCAATGTTCTCTAAAACCATATAATTACTGTGAAATGGGCAATTCAAAACATGTTTATCAATTCTTACAAAACACTTCCGGATAAATAGAACGTTCGACGTCAAAACAGACCATTTTACTTTATAAAATACGCTGTGTACAAATTACAAACAAACAATAAATGGGCATTTAAGAATTATTATAGTCTTTTTGTAGGTTTGTACAATTACCTATATTCATCTTAATTCTCTCTTTAAGAACGTCTGCATCCTCTACATTGCATATAATGGCCTATTCAAGAGTACAATTCAGAAATGATAGTACGCTTTTATAACACGATACTAATGATAATAAAAGAGGCCAAAAGAAAATGAAATGAGTGTGTTTACAGTTATGTTCGTCGATTATGGTATAGGAAATCTATGTCAAAGTGATAGTTATTTCTGACCAGACACAGCTAATGACTTGATAAATAGCGCTACACATATCATTAGGACCATTTTTATGTCATTCACTTAATCATAGCCAAACGTACTGAACGTTGTTACATTGTATGACTGATCTATTACCATCCAACCCGATTTACCTATAAATACAACGCTAATTCAAACGAAACAAGAAACATTAAGTGACCGCATTGATAGATATTGATCAAACTAAACAGAAAGATATGTTATAATTTAACCGACACTTACCTTTTCTGTGCGTAAACTTCATTAATTGAAAATGACAAAACAAATCCAAATAATAGGATATAACAACCAACGCTGTTGGTATTCATGTTCATGTCAACTGTTAGGTAACTAGTATCTCAGTGTAATGGAAACGTCTTTAGTATGAGTGAACCTTATTTCTTGTGCAATTTTCCAATATTGTTTTGAGCGTGTTCTATGACCAAATCCTGAAATGTACAAGCATGAAGTAACAATAAATGAAAGTAACTCTGTGAAACTGTTCTTAGATAACAAGTCATGTAACAAATTAATGTGAGCAGAATTGGTTTTTATCATTAAATGTCAATAACGAAGATCTTAGGTAGCAAAAACATTCAAATCACGTAAAAACGCCTTACCGTTAAATGAATTTGTTGTAAAGACAAGCTTAAATGTGATATCACCTGCCTGATAAACAAATGTCACTCTCTATTGATTTCGTCTAATGAGTAAATACAAAATCGACGTTAACAAATAGGTTGGTGTGTCTTGTTACCACTCTTCGTTCTGACTGTATTGTCAAATAAAACATCAAATATAGAAATGAAAATGTCTCTTAAATGCACCATCATAAAAATTGTCTAGAAGAAAAGGCAATTAAAAAAATACAGACAGCGTTGAAAATAGATAAAAAATATACATCTCTCAAATGATCGAATATAACACAAATACAAAACATATCGCACATAATTGGAATTTTTAAGTGTATTTTTAATATACGAAAAGAAAAAGCACAATTACATTAAGAGTATAGTGTCATCTAGTTTAAATTAATTAATTATAACTTCAATTATGCCACACGTAAAGTTCACTTCTTAAAGAAAACATTATTAACTATATTATTTTTATGGATTTTCAAAATTCACGTTCATGGTGTTAAATTCAATCGTATTTGATATTCACCACATACAAACACTCGACTTGGCAGTAACATGGCTGACTTTACATACAAAGTTACGAAGCTTAAGAAATGCCATTAAGAAAATAGTTGAAGGAAAATTTATTTCGTCTTTGTGGACTGTCATTTCAAATTCGACATTCGTAATATATAGTTTCAAGACTTATGCAAAGTATATCTGAACGCGTATACAAATATATACTTTTACGTTGAACTTCAACTGACAAAGGATACTATAAGCATAATAGCAATAATGCATCTATAGCAATAACTCTGAAGCAAAAATGCTTGATCAAATCACAATTTAATAAGGTCTCAAACATTTTTAAGAAGAAATGAGAGATGGATGCATATAATGATAAAACATTGTTACACAATTCTGAGAATTGTTCGCACACCATTATACCATTTGAAGAGTTATGTAACCTAATACGGACATTAAGATATTTAATCGATCTATCAACAAATTATACGCATACGAATGATACAGTTCAAAGAAATCATTTCGAAACATTTAATCAACTGCTTGCTGTGGTAAACATTTATTGATAAGATTAAATCTACGGCAAAATTATTGGGTTGCTTCTAGATCGAACGTAATAACTCTGACTTAATTAACTTCAAGCAATTTGAATGTTGACAAATGGTAAAACCAAACATAGATGTATCAAACATTTGCATGCCAAAACTATTAGTATGTCTACCAATAGAATATTTACCAAACACTGTTTATATATTCAGAATAAATATGGGTTTCAATACTTCATTACATTTTGAAAAATATATAAGGATGTATAAATGTATCTTGCTTTTTGTTGTCTACGACAACTAATGCAACTTTCGTATAGTAGTAGGAACCTTTTTCATATCATAACGACTACAGAGATGCACTGAAATCGCAATTAATTGATACTACATAAATGAAATATGTGATAAAAGTGTGATTCATATGACGCTAATAATAGATAAAGTGATTAAGAAAACTACATTCGAGGAAAGTATAAAAATTTTGAAATATTGTAAACGATAGCTTGCTTCCAAGTGTATAAACTACAATATAACGTACGCCAATTTAAGTCCACAGTTCATTTTTTAACAAATACTGGTAGTATTTTCTGGTGTGTTTAAATACTATGTATCAACGAAAAGTCTCGAGATTTGTTCATGTAAAGTTACTTAGAAAATATAATTACACATTATGCTTTATCGTGTTCTTGATTGAAAGGAAAAGACAATAATTAAGTATGTCCTGTTTATCAATGGCAACTATTATCGTCTCTATACTACATAAAACGAGTATGTTTGTGCAATTGTTTTTTTCAAAGCAAAATGCATTAGCAACGATCAAGATTTTTTTTGCCAAGCAAACCAGTTGTTATTTTGCAAAACTAATTACCAAAGCTAATGCAATGTAACAATCACCTGCTCAAACATTTGACAGACGTACAATAACAAAGCAAAAAAGAATAGACTGACAGTTACTAGTTTGAGTATAATCAAGAGAAACACTCATGCTTTAATATCTGCTTTTGTCAGATAAGATATTTAATTTCTTTAGCTTTAGCTTGTAAACTAAACTAAATTCAACAGCATTTAGATGAATGGTTTATAATAATAATAAGATGTCATATATTAGGTTAAGAAGACATACAAGCTCTATGAACGTTTTGATGTTAAAAAATGACTATAATTTTCTACGATCTCTATATTGTTTGTATTACAAAATCTAAGACGCTGATTATCTCCTGTTATAATAAATAAATGGATGTGTCTTGTGGCTAGTAATAACACATTTACATGCTTATCGTCATTATTTTGTTATTTGTGTAAAGTGATTTAGCTTAAAAACGGAAAGTAAATCTCTTAAATTTCATTCATTTTAATTTAATTTATCTAGCAATGAATTACATAGATCTAAAGCATTATAAAGTGTTTCGAGAATTTTTTCTTTAAAATGTTAATAGATCTCGGAATCAGTGCTAGATTAGCACTGATTATTGTTAACGAAATTCCACTCAGCGTTCTTAAAAGAAGACAATTAATCTTAATTTAGTATACTAATGTGCGAAGATGTTTTCGGCTTTTCCTTTCCCCAAAGAGACATTCGTCATTTAAAATTCATTTCCTAGTATTGGCAACATAGAATACTTCTGAATATGTTCCATCAAGTAACTACGTTATATGTCTCTAGTGCATTGTGTATCAGCTAATTTTTGTCATTTATGTCACCCTCGAGAGCATCGTAAGCTACTCCCTACTTTATCTTCATTTCTAACGCATGAATATTTAAATCCACTGACTTTCCCTTTTTCATCATTTAAAATTAATGTTAACACAATTATATGATATAAAGTTTGTTTTTATTAAAATCTTCATATTTTTTATTTTAAACTACATATGTTAGAAGCATCAATATAGCAAACCCGAACTACAATAGTATGGATTACTTAAAAGCCTTAGAGATATTCGTCTGATTTTTCAATAGGATTTTTTTATATATCGTTACAAAACACCATTTTATTATGCAAGACGGCATATAAAGTCATATGTCAATGAATGAATAGAAAACAATTTGCAAGAAAAGATGTAAGACGAATGTAATCACCATATAAATTCGAATTATGATATGGAGAAAGGTACTGACAGCTTACAGGCGGCTGCGTCTGAATCAGAAATTTATTAAGAGGCAATATTTCTTACAGACAGTCTAAGTAATAGATTTATTCATCCAATAAAATGAATTAATGTTTAAGATTTACATTGATATAACATGATACACAATGCAATATGGTATGTCATACATATTTATCGTCAAACTATCAGTATTCATCTTTGTTCATTTCATGATGTAACTTGATTAATTTTTCTCTATAAATGACACATTCTATACGTTGATATAAATTGCTAATCCACAAATATACATATTAGCATTTTGCCTTTACAGGAAAAAGGTTACTTTACAAAACACGATTGCAATCATAGTAGTATGTACATGTACAGTTATTATTATGCTAATTTAAATGCGTATAGATGATAATCTTATAAACAAATGTCATTTTATAAGATTAAAACTTGCTTGTACAAAACCGAGCAACTTCCTAAGAACTTTATGATATGAACTGTATCAAGGCTATTTGCGAAGATTTCATTTATTATAATTTTTAAATTAATAAATGTGTATTGACCATTCAAGTTTATGATACTCTATTTACTTCAGTCTGACCCGTATTTCCGATTTGGTCTGGTATTGCAGTGTAAAGAATTACTCACAAATTTGTCAGCTATGATAGAAAACAACAATTGTAGTATTACAATTTAATCAACATTCGATGAAAATTTTCAATAGGGATTGCAATGACGCGCGGGAAATTCATCGTTCCAGTGAGGAATAATGTCTTAAATTAAAGACTGAAGGACCAGGTGTATTTTCTTTGATTTTTGGTAAATTACACAACGTATTGTACTCAGATTGAATCAACGACGTATATGCATTGAACATATCGATATAATTTGCATAACGGACTATATCATTAATGTTTTCTACATTTCATACATTTTCAAACTCAACCGAAATCAAACTTTTAAACGTACAACTAAGCGTGGATATAGGGCGGCCTGCCGATAAAAATGATTAAATTTAGACTTCTGCTGTGGTACAAGATAGTATATTTCTGAAATTAAAAATGTAACGTCATCTCGGGATGTAGGTTATTTATATTCAAATTTTCTAATTGTTCTTCAAATGCGATCAATCAACATTTGACAATCTAGTTAAATAGTTAGACAGTTATTACTTTTTGATAATATATTGCAGTAGATAGGAAATTAAATTTAGAAAAGTATGGGGATGCAGTCATTTTTCTTTCTCTCTTACTTATAAATAAAGATAAATCATATTGACCTAGATGCATTTTCTTCCTTTTTATCTTCTTCAAACTTTGAGCACCACTTTCATACCTCCCTCGTCATTTTAAGATAATTATAAAACGTCAATCAGGATATAATAAATATATAAAAGAGAAGACGATCAAAATATATTATCTTTGTCACAACGAGACTTTCATATGCTCAACTTATATGCAGATATCTTAATATAATCACTGAACGCATTATTTACAACATGACCTTGTTTAAAATCAATTGTCAACTTATCTTTGAACTTCATTTTGGTGATAAAAGTTTTATTTAGAATTTAAATTTACAGTTAGATATGGCTTGCTACTTAGCTAATCAATATGGTATTCATAAGCGTAAGCACGAAGAGTTTAAACTTACTAAAGATAACAGTCCTATACATCAATTGGTTTTTTCTGCATGGGTCAAACGTGGTCTAAAATTTTTAGTAGTTATTGCTAAGGATTTTCAAATCGTTGATAAAAGCATTAAAGTTTTTTCTGTGTGATTACTATCAGCTCTTACCTTAGAAACCGCTACTATGTGACCTAAAGTGTTGTTCATGTCGTCGACATATTAATTAAACTTAATCACGATGTAATGAAATATTTATTCATGTCTAGTCTTAAGCATGGGAGAATCTCGTTGTACTGCACTTCTATTTACAAATTTTCGATAAGCAATAATTAACTAATCAGTCTTAAGTTCTTTAATAAAGCAAATATCAAAGAGAAATACAGAATAAAGAAATTTGATTTGACAGCAAGATTTTTAACGTTACGTAGAAATATCGTTCCGTCTATTAAAAAAATAATAGAATATTTTTTTACATTTAAGCATGAAAAAGCCAACTTTGTCTATCAGATATTAAATTGACGCCAAGTAAATGAATGTTTGTCATATTAAGAGGATTGTACCTCATTGAATAGAAAAAACGTCTTTGAAGAAGTATGAGAACTATGCAATTTGCTGCATGGTATACGTAAGGAAAAATCCTATTCAATAGATAAAACCGTCTGTAAGGAGTGTGAGTATGATGCATTTTAATTGCATGTTTTACGTAAAGCAAGTTTGATATGGTTAGTTCATTGTGTGGTTTCATTATTGATTGTACAAATGAACGGAATGTGACCCGCTTCTGCATGGCCCTGGTAATGTTTAAAAGAGAATATGATTGTGTAGTCTGCAACAACTTGATCAACTCACATAAAACGTTCTATAAAATTGATAAGAGACAAGAAGGAATACACTTGAAAGTTTCTTGATATTGTATCATACATATCTCAAGAAATTCTTTTTTTGTTGTAATGGGTTAATAATAAGTGAAGACTTTTCTTTAGATATATTCATTCATATTTTTACAACTTACTTTCTCGTCTAATAAATGTGTATAAGGATTCAGTCAGGATTAAGACATTGACGTAACCTTACCTCTTTATCATTATAAATCGTTAACTTACTTTTATACACTCATTTTTACCTTTCGAGGTAGGCAGTGGATTCATTTTATTCACATAGACGTATTGATATTGTATGTTTGGTAAGACATAAAACATCCAATTAAGATCATTATGTAAATGAGAGTATGCATCTCGTCTGGTGGTGGTAAGCTTTTTAGAGAACTAAGAATTTTATATGCCAGTTCTAAAAAGACAACTCAAGATAATACTTGCCTTAAGAGCACAACATTTGTCGTTATATTTGTTTATATTTCAAATGCTTGTGAATTTCAACTTTTAAACCTATGTCCGATTATTTAGAAAAATCGAATTGTACATGGATTGGATAAATTGTCTTCTCTTTTGTTTATATTAAACAATGAGTAATTTGAATAATTTTCTATAAATTTATAACGTTGGTAAATGAAACTTTTTAACTTTATCTTCATCTGCATTTGAATATATTACTCCAGACAAACTCGTTATTCAACATATAAAGTAATCGAGTAACTATGATGATCCTAAAATGTGCATCTTAACAGCTAATATTCAGACAAAACGCAATTTAAAGTTTAATCAAGCGATCAAGTAGAGCAAAAATTCAAACTGATACAGCTTTGACGATGTTTCATGTTTGCCAACCGTCATAAATTAAGAAATGACGTTCCCACAAAACGGAAATTAGCTCATTTACTGCAGTTATACATTTATCTCCTGAATTAATCACGACATCATCCAGTAATGCATTTCATTTTTTTCTTGTGGATTTTATTATATTTTCTCTGCTAGACAAGTTTGAAAAATCACACGGTCCAATAAAGACTTTAATCATGACTGCATCGCAGATTTTGTTTTTGTTTGAGAAATGTAGATGTCTTGCTTTATTTAAAATGCTTATCGTGCTTAGTTTTATAGAATTAGTTGCATGTTACTATATAGAAAGAGAAAGTTTGCAACTGAATGGTATATTTATAGCAAATCGTTCTATAAAACACGTATGAATTATGACCATTTGCGAAATTATTGAACATAACAAAAAGAATATAATACTTAACTTTATACTGTTCATCTACTTACATGATATGACAAATGTAAACATGTTACAGAAATAACTACCAATATATACAGAAAATAAAATATAAGATAACAAATTATTCAACAAACTTTTTAGAAAGAAACTTAATAATTTTGATAGAATAATAATTAACATTCACGACTCTTTTTTAACCAATATAATCTATATACAGTTTAACATATTCATTGTTTTCTTTGAGATCTTTCCTTTTACAAAGGTGAATAAATGTAATAATAATTACAGAATAATTAATATTATTTCAAGACATTGCTATTGTGCCATCAGTCAATTCGCAATGCAACGTGTAATTACTGCAATGAATAGACGACCCGTCAGGTTTGGAACTCAGTTTTGTTCGCCTTGTTTGATGCAAATGAATTTCAGATATATCAGAAGAAATTATTACCGTATTCAAAACAAGCAAACGTGATCCGAAATATAATGCACATTTTGTGCATACTGTCGGAAAAAAATCGTCTTGTTAAATTTGTACAAATTTTGGATTTGCCGGTCATATGATAAATCGCATGAATTCATAAAAGCTAATTACATTCATTGATTTAGCTATAAAATTAACTATAGGTAGCATACCGTCTACAGTAATGTTAAGTGAGGAGTTATATTGGCATAAAGCTGAGAATAGACTTTTACTTTGTCTGAGAGTTATTATTATTTGATCGAAGAAACTAAGTTTGGGTTTCGTAAACATAAACGAATATTCTATTTTAAAACACCAACGTTCAACTTTTGACTGAATTAAAGTCGCAATCAAATAGCCGTAAAGCATACAAATTATCACTAACTAAGTAAATTGGAAAGGAACAAGACAAAGCAAGAATCCCAAATGATTAAAATACTTGAATGTAAGAAAATATTTTAACTTAAGAAGAAAACAAACTCACTAAGGGTACAAAAATAATGACAAATAGAAGAGATACAGTTCTCTCATCGGGAATAACAAACATGCTTAATTACAGTAACGCGTTCAGGAGTATTCTCTGATGACATGTTTTATTCTCGAAAAATTGGATTTATACGATATATGTCTGTTTTTACACTTTTGGTATTACAGCGAAAGACAGAAAAATCAGATAAGTATAGGATTTCACTCCATCTTTTTTACCTACAGCAGTTTGATTGTAAACGAGTGTCTAAACACAAACGGTTTAAACTATTTGAATGTGTAGGAGATTGTTGAAAAGTATAAAAACCGTACATAATTTAAAGCAAATACTAACATGTAAACGATATCAATATATCTACCAACGGTCCATTAACTAACTTACTGAGACACTGTAATCTTATATTAAGTCTAATAAAACATTTGATCAATATTGACCAACATTGCTTAACTAACTTAATTTTTATTTCACCGTTTCAGCGATTCAAACTTTTTATAATCACAATAATAAAATTTACGTCAAAAAAAAGATACAACGTTGTGTAAAACTGTAAGAAAACATTCATAAGTAATCATTAATGTATACCGTATTAATAAAACAAATCAGGAAAGTATTTCAGGAACAGAACTTTCAGATATTGAAGAACAGAATAAGTATTGTATGTAAAAATATGAGGAAATACAATGCATTTACATTTTGTATAGACCTCATTAATCATAATCAAAGTACTATCTACAATAACACTAGTTATTTAAGTACTAAAAACGATAATGCATTTTTATGGTTAGCAATCGCAACTCATATCACTATTGCCATACAAAAATATTACGCATACAATTGCTGTTTTCTAAACATCAATGTAACCATAATAACAAAAGAAAATATTCAAAAGTGCATAGGCGACGTTCTCGTCTATATTTTGCAATTTAATCTGGATTATATTGCAAATTGATTAACTGTCTCTTCAAATGTTTGACAGAAGTAAAATTAAAGTAAGAATATAAAAGAAAGAAATACTACTAAATCTGCATTCAGCAAAATATCATTTCAAATAATGTTGCTTTTTGAATAGAAGCTATTTAGAAAAAAAAGAAAAAAACATTAAATACATAACGTAATAAATTATACCGAACATTCCTTTCCGGACAAACCTTTTGAAAGATTTCTTCACTTCCGAATTAGGAATAAACTAAATGAAAATAATATATTCTATATTACATCATGTCACATCAAGCATATAACATGACGTGAACTGTATAAAAATGACAATCAAAATAAAGACTACAATTTTTAAGTCCAACTCTGACGAACATCCAAACATAATATCTGAAGCAAGGACGATTGCGACACTTGACAATAATTTATAAAATCTGAAAAAATACATAATCTAAAACATGCAGACAGAATATCTCCTGAGAGTGTGTTTCAAATTATACAATCAGAAATGATGAGTTTATTGTTATAAAATAATAGTTCATAAGAATTGTCATATGCTTTAAACAAAAATTAGCATAAAAATAACAACTGTCCTGACGACAATGTTCCTTGCACAATAAAAAGTCTCTCTAAAATATACTTACATCATTTATAACAACAGATGCAAACTATGTAGAAATGACGATTTGGTATTTTTTCTGTAAAGGGTTTTATAACTTTTATAGGAAGATTTAAAAACATATAAATGAAAGTATTATGTAATAAGATATGAGCAAAATCTTATACTGCATTTTAATGGCGTACCTGTCATAATAAACATGCGTTAAGTCTAAAAAAATACTAAGAAATCTGAAAAGTTGATCAAATTCCGCTGTTGATAATAATACTAAAGAATAATTACATTATTCAAACTCACAAGCCAGTAGCTGTCAGTACAAGCTAATATCGTCATTCGCAGTTTATATGGTGATAATATACGTCTAACATCGTATGATAAAGAATTGTATGTTCTTTTCATACATTGACATGTGATATTGCACATTATGCTTTGCTCCGTTCGATGAATTGTCGTTGGGATTGTTTATATTGATACTGAACCTATTACAACCACTGATTTGTATAATGCATATTTCAAATTCATCTATCTCACATGAATAAGAATTTAAATATCTAGGCATCATAAAGTCTTGGTTATCAATAAAGAAATCAACAACATGTTTAGATGACATATCTATGAGAAGATTGACGTGACAAGATAGACACAACGTCGGTTATTACTAAATTATTGTTAGGAGAGTTTGTAATTCATCTCCATCTTTTGAGGAACATGAACATCATCATTAGTGTGCATGTTACAACCAAGCACGCAATATATCCGACATTTAAATGTTACCGGTTATGTTTATTAATGGCATTACCTTGCTGCTGTATTATGATTTACAATTTGCAAACGTCTCAAAATGCTATTTGTGTTTAGTGAAGACTTATTATTTGATATCACCATCATATAACTAAATAATGTAAGGAGATGCCATGGAACGATATGCATTATTTTGATAAAACAAATGAAACACAAAAATGCGACAATTTTGGTTTTACTAAACCATTAATGAAATCGTGAAATTATGATTACATGACTACAAATAAAACATTCAAACAAGAGTTTAGAACAAATCTAAAGTAAGCAGGGTAATGAAATCTGCATTGCGTTTGGCAGTATCATATTTTTGGTATTATTCTTCTTTTAAAGGCATGGTGAAAGTTTTTTTCTTTATTGCAAAACATATCCGTTTCATTTCAATGAAATAAAGCCTAAAAAGAAGAAAATAAAAGAAAATAATCACACTCAGACAATCCCATAAAGTTGCTTGACTTATATTGTGGTTCTATCAAGATGTACCGAGTTGTTATTAAAATTGTTACTTTTAATTTACAGCTAAATCATTCAAATCAAATAATGCGATAAGGACTTCTGGTTGTATGCAAAGTATGTTTGAACATATTATAGATATGGATATTTTAAAAAGAAAAAGTAATTTGGTATGCATTACAATAAACCTTCCTAATGCCTAACAATATAAAATCGCTGACATATGATTAATTGCTTCGCAAATCCTTCTTACTGCTTAAGTTATATCATTTATTAATTTGGGAACTGACAAAGCAATACTATGAAATAGACTGGTATTGTCTGCTTCCATTAAATTGGCATTGTAATCTATAGACTTATAATTAAAGTTATAATCTTGAAAATATTTTTTTCCATTTTCATCACTTTCTATTTAAATGAAATCGTCGAATGAAAAACAGTACTCATCATTCTAATTCTGTCATCAGTCGTAGTTCATGTTTTTATTGAAGAAAATGGAAATACATTCAAGATATATTAAATCTGACTGCTTGAGTTCGCAGACTAAATATATTTCAACCATCTGCAGATTCTGTTTTATATATTGATAATAAGCTCTTATCTAAGTGTTCAAGACATTTTGACCTAAAACTACTTTGGCATTCATAAAGGAACCAAATTTAGTTGCGACATAACTGATAGGATATTCATCTTACGCCTTGAATATACGTCTCCTGTTTTTTTTTACCAAATTTATCTTTCTTGAATCAAATAAACAAATGTCAATCACAATTATAAAATGGTAACGCTAGACGGGAATTTAATTTAAAAGCTAGACTATTGTATGTAAAATATTTCACCATCGTTTTATATTGAACAATTCTTCTGCTGATTGTCTCTAAAATTGAATAAACACCAGCACTGTAGTTTAAGAGCTTACTTACCAAGTTTGGTTTTATATATAACTTTATCTCTTAGATCATCGTATGTACATCCACCAGAAAAGAGAAAATTGTCACAAATAACTGTATTTTTGCTTAGATTATTATTTTACTTATTCGAAAACTTATTTACTTGTAACGTTTTTGACGTTTTATTTTGACTTTAGATTTTCATATAAATAATAAGATTATTTGATTTCTTACTCACAACAGTAGAATTATTACTTTACTCATTTCACTTAATAGCATTTTGTAGATAAGTTTCCAATTTAATTTACATTTTCTGAATGTAATTTTATCACTTTAACATTTAGCAATCGTGAAACTGTGATAAACCCAATAAAAGCGACGATAGTCCAAATAATCCGTAAAGTCATTATCGAAAAGTAATCAAACATACAAGTAAAACTGTAATATCATACAAATTCGGCTTTTTTGTTTGTCTGATTAATTTTTATTATTTCTGCTTATAAGTACCCTAGTTTTCGAACCATTAGAATAATGCTTCATATTGGCATACTTTCTTTCAATTCCATAAGGAATGGCGTTCTTGCAAAATAGGAGATTAGCACATTTATCGACATGTAAATAAATCATATCATAATAGTTTAATATATTTTATTTTTATGTACCAATTTGTCATTTGTGTTCTATTAGTGTTGCTTTAATATTATTTGCACAATACCACTTTTTGATGATATATAGTTTGAATAGTCTGATTTAGGACTCATTTTTCGTTTAAGATGTATTGCCTAACTGCATCTTTTATTCAAATTGGGATAAGTGGTTGAGGTAGTTTCTTAAGAGTAGACGTAATAGAACTATTGCGTAAATACGAAAAACAATTTCGCATAATCGTTGAAGGAAATAGGGCAATTTTATATGTAAACTATTATAAAGTACCAGTTTCTTTCAAAATTGGATAATGGGTACTGATAGATTTTACAATAATTGATACATACATAAATAACACACACTATACAGAAAAAGTACTAGTACACTCCGAGTAAATGGACACGTATATGTTGTAAACTGCTCTCCAAATCAAATGACAAATGACAGAAGGTTATTATAAACCATTATATAGCTCATTTTATCTATTATTTATACTTGCTGTCTTTATAACATAAATATGACTAACTACATCTTGTCGTAAAACCATAGATAGAATTGGTTGTCTAAACATAAAACAAAAGATTTTATCACAATATGCTTTGGTTGAAGTCATGATAAAGATAACAAAGAAATTTTTTATCTTAATTTTAACAAAATTGTATATTATGTGTTCTAACATAATGACCCCCTTTTAAGGAATCGATACTTTGTTAAACTATGACTTAATACGGTTTGAACTGTTATTGTGTCTCTAATGAGTGTTATATTTTGATAACTTTATGGTTGTAAAACAGTTTGCTGTTTGCTGTAAATAAATATAATTTTATACGGTGGCTTAAATCGTTCACAAAATGAGCAAATTCCTATTTTGAGCCTATTTGAATATACAAATGATTTTGTATAGACAAAGCGCATCAAAGAACTAACATTTTGCAAACATTTGAAATCTTTATTTCTTATGTCTATTTATTGTTCATATGTAGCTTATTCCGATAGACAAATCAATGTGTATGGATGTATGTGAATCAAGCACTTTTACCTGCAAATATTGGTACGATGGCTTTATTTGAAGTAGTCTGAAAACACAACATAAACAGTAACAGTAAAACACACAGACCTTTCAATCTTTTTTATTTACACATTTTATTCTTAAAACGAATCCTGCAATAATCCAATTTGTCTTTGTATATATTATTTATTATCAGCAACTAACTACAAATGTATCTTATTTGAGTCAAAAAAGAGAATTAAATAACATAATAAGTACTATGAAAATTCTTCGCATGAGAGAATGAGTTCGAAGATACAACTATTCTGAAATACCATTCACGAAATGTAATTGTGTAAACAAGTAGAGCAGGAAAAAACAATCAAGAATACTCCATCAGAACAATGGTACTGAAAAATAGAATGCATAAAAGGATGATTACGTGATTTATAACGCGCTAGGAAACATTTTACAATGTTCTTTCAAGCAGAAGGGTGGTAATCTCATTTAGGATGTTGGACTGATATGAGACTTCTCTTTAATGACTTCTATTTTAGCAAAATTGAAAGAAGTATTTCTCAAAACGGATCAATGACACAAAGATAACCGTTGACATTAAAACAAGACTTCCTTAAAAGTTTCTGGTGTACTTGGAACAATTTGATAATAACTTTGCGCCTAAAAGCACTTTGAAGAAATTTGCTCATGGAACGAGTGATTGCCTGCATTTTATAGACACACAATAGCGAATGGTATAGCGTAACAAAGCACTTACATTTTCCCTAAAATGCAGTCTGATATTACATTATAAAGCTAATATAAAGAATATATCAACATCATTTACAATACAGCTTTAAAACTTTAAAACATATTAAAGGTAAATAAACACAATGTTAAGTGATTTATTAACTAACCTTAAAAACAATCATACGTAAGGATGACTCAACACAATGCATGCAAATCATAAAACTGAGGTTATCAAAATAAGTATCTTTGTTATTTTAAAAACTGATTTTTAGACAACTGCTTCGGGTCAATCCAATATAAGCTCAAGTTTTTTTTCAATGTATCACAGTAAAAAAGAGAAAAAATGTTAATATATCCTAGACAGTAAACAAACGTTCAGCATACAAACGTTCAGTAGCTGTCACTACTTTTTCGTTGGAATAAGTCATCATATAACAAGAAAACATCAATATCTTATTGTACAATTTATCACTCATTTCAATCCTAAATGGTCGCAAAACTTATTTTGATTGAAAATAAAACATGCAAATGATCTTGATATAGTAAATATTGAAATAAATCTTCCGGGAGGTTGATCCTAATTGTAAAATCAGACATGGCTGTTATATAGTTATATGATGACTTATTCTTAAAAAATACTCATTTTTACACAATAGAATAACAACTGTGCAGACATCTATGGTCTATAGAAGTATGTATAATACTTATTAATATTTTTCTTGTAATAACAAAATGCAAACGTATAGATTAGTCGATTAGCAAACCATTACGGTGAAGAGTGTTGGTCAGAAAAAGTAACCAAGATATATCATGATATTTACAAAGCTGAATACTGATTATTTGCAACGTATAAAAAGCGTGCAACAGTGATTTTTGTATCATGTAATATCAATATGAATACTATACAAAGCTTAATATGTTCATATCATATGATAAATGATTTTGTTTGTCTATAAGATGTTCAGTTTCCTGAAATTCATGATACTGGCGTACTCGCCTGTCAGCTGTCAAAACTGTTCTTGATAGTTATATTCACATTTATATGGCGATATTTTGTCGTATATCTTACGTTGTAGAATTGCCACTTTATTGTGTTGAATATTTTGATAAAAGTTGTAAAAGCATTGACATGATCAAGCACCAAAACCATGTATGAAGCTGCACAAAGATGCAAACAACTTGCACTTCACATAAAGGTGTGTTGTACTCATCTTATAATTGTATTGAATAGTTTGAATCAGTAACAATAAAAACTCTTGAGAATAGACGATAAAATGTTGATTTTTGTTTTGCGAACTCGTTTTTGTACATATTTAGATTTTACGTTATTTTTCTTGTAAATTATGTTTAATTAAGTTGACAATGAATTATGTGATGAAAATGACATCAGGTTTGTCAAAATTATCTAACATTACTTTGATAATAAGGGTGTTGTAATAAGGTGTTTACAACAATGGAAAAAAATTGTTTTATGTAAATACTAAACCGGATAAAAGAAGCATAGCATCTCATTCAAATACCAAAAAGTCGAACTATTAAAATTGCAAGCTTGCTCGATGCATAATGGGAAAAGTATATCTATTGGAAAGTTTTAATGTAAAAGCGGTCATGGACTTTCTTGTAAAATGGTTAATTAGTTTTTACCTTTAAATAATATTTTGTAGTCTTATAGACTAGCATATTCTGTTTCTATAGCAAACATATTGTCATCCCGTCATTTATATATTAAAATAAGATTATATGATGTTCAATTATTCATTTAATTCAATTTTCAACCATCAATCAATAAAGTATTAAATTTCAAAAGGAAATTCATTTAATAGGTATAAAACTTCACATCCAGATGTTCATATGCTGAATTGATGTATACTGTCTGCAGATATATTAATATGTTTTCTCTTTCTTTCTTTTTATTGTCAAATATTGAAGGATATCCCCCTAGCTAAGAGTTGATTGACAAAACGAAATTGTCTCAGAATCAACGCTTGTCTTATAACAAAGATACTTATTTTAATAACCTGAGTTATAATATGATTCTTAAGATTTAAAGATGTAAACTATTATTTATAAATTATATTAGTGTTTTGTTGTTATGCAATCTTATTTTATGCATATAAAATGCAGATAATCAATCTTTGCAGTGCTTTTTCAATACAATATCATGTAAATATTCAATAAGGCTCATAAAAATAACTGTAAATTGCTTCTATCGTGAAAGCTTAAAGCCACTGCATGAAAATATACTTATTAACTGCACTCATAAAAACTGTCTTACAAAATTTTAATATGAAATTATCAAACTATAACACCCATTACAGATACAACAAAAATCAAACAATTTTGTATTTTTATTATAAGTTTCACAAGGTGTCAATTTCTTAAAAAGAGTTTTTGGATATACATGATCTAAAATCGTTTTAAAGCTTAATTATGTTGTTTGGAGAAGGGTGTTTTTATAACATGACTTCTTTTAAAACATGTTGCAATAAAATCTATCTTTTTAGGTTTTGACAAACAAATTGTATATTCGGTTTTAGTATATTTTCAGTTTGAAATGCAAGATATAACATGACAATAGTCAAACGAAACTTACTTTAAAAGTAATAGAATTTATTACACAAGAGACTTTTTTGTACAAAAATGTACCAGATATATGAGTGTTTCCTTCGCTTTTCATGGACAGTGTCAGACTTGATATAGATACTTTCAGAAAACAATATGTAGAGCTGAAACTAGATATTTACACCGTCAATTTTTAAGCTTTTGATGAAGTGGCCTAAATGTTTTATAAAAATGAACGAATTCTCTACTTCAAAATACAGATATATTGCTGATTCAGCTAGTTTGCTACAATGCATAACAGTTTTTATATGAATTTGTTTGATGGAAATTCAAGTACAATGATCTAGTGTAGAATGTCGTCGTCTAAACAACATAAAAACATATCTTGCGTTCAACTTTGAATTATCTCTTAAGCTTGTAGCAAAAATATGAAGTACATTAGCGAATTGTATTAAATGGAAAAAAAATCAAAACATCAAAATAACTTCAATTCATTGTAGCTATTGAGCCTCAATCATTTTGCCAGAATTATCAAATCCTTCACATATGAATATTTGTTTATTATGCAATTAGTTCCTACCAATTTACATAATGGATTATCACTAGGAACATTGTAACCTTTTTATAAGAGTCAATAGAGGAAATGGCTTCAAATAATCGCGATCATTATCTGCTCAAGATAATTTTCATAAGACCAACAGGTGAAAACGAAATAAATTTATCACCTAATTTTCAGGCTTCGACATCCTGCACCAATAACTGTGCCTTTATCGCGATGGTTTAGATAAAAATATGAATACTTTATTGGAAGCTTAAATAGGTTTATATGTCAATCCTTACAGCTGCAAATCATACACAATAACACCCTAATCATAATCGTACGATAAGGCGGAAATTTAAAAAAAACTAAATATCTTACAAATGGAATCTGGAGCCACTAATTTAAATTTGTAAATGAATGATGCATATTTCAGTTTGATTTATTATGTCATTCTCAAGGGCATATATAATAAAGAACATTTATGCACAATGCTTGCAATAATACATTGCAGTAAATGGTAATAACAGGAGTCCAGGAGTATTTCAAGGAAATATTAAAAAGTGAATTTATTAAAATATACAAAAACATAGTTTTCCATCTATTTACTAAATTAGGATTTATTCATGTCCTCTGCGGCTAATTGAAATATCTCTTAGCAATTCTAGATATCTTTAGCATTATGTACGTGCTGTTTTTTGTACAAATTTAAAAGAAAACACTTGCAATGGTAAAATTACGATATTGGCTTGTAGTAATGTAGAAAATAAAAAGGTGCAATCAGCCCCACGTTTTCATACTTCCTTCCTAAATGCGTGATACCTTTATCCTACCTCAATCAATGACAACTGTTAATTTGGTACATAAACAAAGAAAAAGTTTAGTCTTCAAAAACAACAACTAAAACAGTAAATTTTTGTAAAAGGCGCGAAACTTCTTAAAGCCAAAACATCTTATTTTTTAATGCCAAGTTCAATAAACCGACTCTTTATAGTAAGTGCGACTCACACAGTCAATGATCCAATAATAAATCATTTCCAGATATATCATGTTGTTTTCCGCATGAAGTATTATTTGTTGCCACTGATATATGCATGTCAATCAATCATAATAATTTATCATGGTCGTGACTGACGCATGGATGCATAATACATTCAGTGTATACACGTTATATTATGGTTTTATTCTGACTTTCAAAACATTTCATAAATTCACATATATTCAAAAGAATATGTTCAAGTCAGGACGCCATTTATACTTTGTTAAAAGTATTCCATTTGTACATTTAAAAGTAAAATGATATTATTGTTAAAGCTAATAAATTAAAAACAACGGTTTAATTGTTAGCATTTCATCTGGTAAATACAAGAATACCAACATTATAAATATTGCAATTTGTAATGGTTAATTAATAATTTATGGTTACTCAAAGATATATCCAAATACATGTAGTTATTTTCACCAAACATAAATAACATCATAAAACGAACTACATGTACAATAAGTTTTTTACATTGATGATTTTTCCAGACATAAATAATCTACCGCGAACAATAATTGAAGAGCTAAGATAAATCACAAGTGGACTTGTTACATACATGAAGTAAGCTGCAACTAAATGGAATAAGATTGGTTGTGTTAATATATCTAATAACAGTTTTCCATAACCGTAATTGTATTTGACAATGTAAGTATGGTTTCAGACATACCTGAGACAATTATAGCTGATATTGACGTTTAATTCTTAATTGATAATTTGACAAGTAGACAAAAGCAATTTACTTGTGGCAACATCGTTCGTAAAGAAGTAGCATTGTTGACCAATCGTTACATTGAATCTACTACATGTAAAGTGCATAACATTAACATGAACATCAGAATATGGAATAATTTACGAATTTGGTATGTTTATGAAAATTAAATCTGTAGACATCCTCTTAGCCTTCCAAATATGTGTAATTGAATTAAATATAAAAATACATCCGGTCAATTGATTATGTAAGTAATGTAACAAATTTACTTGTGACATTCATGTCACCCTGGTTTAAAAAGAACAAAATAACTATTCACTCTATTCTGTAAACTGAATATATCTGAAACATAATTGAGTTGAAATGAAGTATTTTCAAGTTCTTGAGATTCTGTATCAACCTCTATTATAGCATAATTGGATTTTGTATCCATTGAAATATGAGCATATCGTGAAGTAATTAGAAAGAAGAATGTGACGATGTCTTTTGGAGAAAATATCCATATGTCAATCGGGTGATGTCTGAAAATGAATAAAAGAAATTCAAATATTTAAAACTAAAGAATTTTGCTTTGTCTTTCTAAACTCTGATGCACTTACAATAATAATATATTATGACAGAGTAATAAAGATTTGATTTTTTATTTACAATATTAACGTAACTATTATAAGTTTTGAGCAATTATCTTGAAGTTTAAATGGAATTTTTGCGCTGTTTAAAAAAACCACGAATCACTCTAGCAATCAAAGTGACAATAATGGCAAAAAACCAATGTCTGCAATAAAAGGTTCTTGAATTAATTTATCTTAAATCATAAAAACCTTTCAGTTACAAATGTTTTAGATATGCCGGAAAATCTAACACGTATTTAACCATGAAACCTAAAGACATCTCAGTAAGTAATAAAATGTGTCTGCAATCCTCAAATTTAAAGTAGTATATACTTTTTTGACAACTTAATCATCTTTCTGTCTAATATCTGTTTCCATTTCCTATACGTATAACCATAATTGAATGACATATAAGCAACTATAATTCGTCATATGCTTTGACGACGGTACAGAAAAATGTAGGGAAACTCATTTGAATGTATCGCTTGTAATAAAGGTCATTCATCACATTCTAACTTTATACCTTCAGCTCTTTGGTGTCCTGATAAAACTCGTTTAACAGCTACAATTGTATTCAATAACGTTTTGATAAGTCTCGGAATGTAATTAAGCAAATTTGTATCACTAGAATTGTTGTCTTATAAAAAAGGTGGTCTTTTAAATGTAGTATGCTCTAAATTTTGCTTTAAATCACATCTTAATTTTGGGATTGCGTCGGTATTGCATAGAAAACAACAAGTATTAAAATATTCAAATATTGTACATCGCATGTGGTAATGATAATACAGTTACACCATAACTTAGGTAAAATTATGCAATCTTTTGTTTATAGAAATGAAGCCACAAACATATTTTGAAAACAAGAACCTAAAAACCTAAGCCGTTGAACGGTTGGTGGCACTACAAATGCCAAACATATTAAAGCAAGTAAATGCTGGATATATACATGTATTCCTTTGCTTAAACCATTAATTATTTATTTTTACCCTGTTTAACACATTAGATATAATTATTTTAGCAACATTTACTATTACAATGTATGAGTCATTACAGAAAAAGTTCAACAATACGTTTCTAACATAATTACACCATTTAGCAGAATTAGTTCTCTCACAGAGCATTTTCTTCTTTTGTAATGTTTAATGACATATTATTTGCTGATCTATCGTAACCTAGTGAATCATTATCAACAATGTCATTTAACGATATTACAGTATATATCAAACTATAGATTTATCAAAATGCACAAAATCTGTGAAACAAATATAATTATTCGTAGCGTGTACAATTAAATAAGACTTATGTTATTGTTTGACAAGTACTGAAGAAATCGTTGTCAAATTTATCAGCTAAAAAAAGGAGAATTATTCCCTTGTCTTAGAGATTTTAGGTACCGATTAGTTTGTTTTATTTAGATCACGTTGCGTATTAAACTCAAACTTGCTGCTTTTGGTCTTACGGTTTTTACGACAAAAACATATTCAATATTTATCAAACTGGAAAAGGCAATGTAATCAAATAAATAACATAAACAAGATCTTTGAAAGAATTAAAATTAATACATCCATATCCAGGAGAACTTGATAATGATAAGAAGTAAAATGTTATCTCTGCTTATTTAGTTTCGTTCTAGTAAAGACTTAAAATCATTGGTAAAATATAACAAGGATTTACGAGGGCGACGATGGTAATACATTTTAGCTTATTTGGAATTCTACGTAGTTTTCCCTACAATTCTTTACAATTTTTAAAATTTGTACAAAGCGGGCAGATCACATACACGCACTCACGAAGTTAAGTACTTTTAAGTTAGGGTTTCCTTTGTCTAATCAAATCTTACTTTGAATTAAATACGAAGAATTAAAATGGTCAAGTAGTCGATTTTCATGGCAGGACATAAACAGCCTTTGTAGTTTGGCCATGCTACATGCCCATTTGTCATTTTATGCCTACCTTTTATCAAGTGAGATCGTTGTAAGTCTCTGTACATGGCATTTCTTTTAGTTACAACATTTTGTAGAATTGTCTAAACTCTTACGCCTAGTTAGTAGTATAACTGACCAATCCGTTTTGACTGAGTAGTTATTTAAATGTTGCATCAAGCAACGTACATAACAATACATTATTGTCAGATGACATACTAGACATACTAGAAAAGTTGTCTAAATGCCCCTGGAACTGGTAAAGGGTGTCTTTGATTTGTGCATTGAAATCAAGTATAATATCAAATTAATAGATCATCGCAAAAGTCCGGAAAAAAGTTGAAATATTTCTTATTTTAGTAGTCATGACACGTTTTATTGCTATATAAGATTTAATCTGGTTTACACAACAATTCATTGTACAGTTCTGAAATCATTTTTTCGGAGCAAGAACATAATTAGTATAGTACAGTAGGCAAACCATTGAATTATCCAATTGTACATAATTTAATAAAATACAAAATTCTGGACCCCAACCTAATTAGAGAACTGTATCAACTTCCAGGCAGCTTAATTATATGCCGTTACGTTACCGTCCGATTTCGTTATGTAAGTTAATTTTATCAATAATGCTACACTTGCAATTTACAAAGCTTCAGGATGCAACCAACCTAGGCAAAAGATGTAGTTACTTGAACTTTTGGAAATAATGCTACTGATTTGGTTGATACAATTATTCAAGGTTCAATATAGAAGGAACACAATTGCATAGCTTGTGGCTTCTTTCACTTTTCAATAATTTACGTCGTGCTTTTTAGACGACGCATATTTAAATATTTAAGCAACCGCTATAACATCAACATCACTATAAAGCGCTACAAAGTAATATTATTTCCGTCGACCTCAATCATTCCAAGATTGAAAGTTATATATATGGGTATTTTTAGCCGGACTTTCAACGACAAAATACGGCTAATAGTTTGGCGAAACACAGGCGGTCTGGCGTCCGGTGTCGTTAACAATTGCGTTAAAGTTTTTCTTTACCATATATTTCTGCCAGATTTTTATGACACTTCATACAGCGATAACATACCATGTGATGAACAGAATTAGAAAGTAACCACAACTCTACCTGCCTTTATTTTACATTATTTTCCTTTGACATTTTGCGTTACAGTTTTTAAATCCGGCTTTAATGTGGTGCCCAAATTACATTTCTTGTTTAATTTTTTGTTCGTCTTTATCCTTTTATCTTTCCTCATCTTAATGCTAACATAATATTTTATTATTTCTGCCCATTTAAGATCCATTTATATAATTTTGAGATTTTATGTATGGTTTTGTCGTTTAATGATTACTAAAAGGTTAGATACCTAATAAATTTATATTGTTTTTCTAATTTTCTTGTTCATAACTTGATAATGGCATCTTAACATTTAGGTGCACATTTCCTAAGCAGAACTGTCTCAAAGATTGATAATAAAAATATTAGTTTTTTTCTAGTTAGTTGTAGGAACGTGGCTGCATGTAATATAATTGAACAAACAGCTGCAAATTATTTTGAACATGTAGTCGACGGATTACAATGAAGTTGAAATAGAATATTCCCTGGAGGAAATAGGACCAATGGCAAAATAAACTTGAATCACATTTTCATGTAATGAAAAGGCTATTATTATAGAGACAATAAACACTGATAGCTCTTAAAGAGACTACAACAAAATTTATATGTGTTACTAACTTATAACATTTGTTTTATTCTTACATATTCTAATAATAACAACACTAAGTTGATTCTTTGCAGAAATTTCGTTGTGTACTAAAAATTAAGATAAATTTGGTTTCCTTGAAATAAATAACTATTATACCAAAACATATGGCGCTGATTCTAGGGTTTCTACGACTCCAATATTATGTTTTATTCTCAAAGCAAAGACAAAGATGCAAATAAGGAAGACATGAACTATTCGTGTAACAATTTCCCATGGGATTAATTTATTGCAAGTACAGTGACAAACTACATTGACAAGGATGTTAAAGCTTAGTATAAAATATATAATTGATTGCAAGATATATTACATAGAACCACATGTATAAAAAAGTAGAGCAGATGATTTTTTCTGTGGATAATCATTGCGCTATAATATTTTAGATATAATTTTATTTTATTAGATTCGATGCATGAGGTACCACATAATATACAAACAGTATTAAATATTGTAACGTGGAACATTGAAGGTTTGAAAAAATACACATGTAACTTTAATTTTATCAACTATTTGAAGCAATATGACATTATTTGTTTAGTGGAAACCTGGGCGAACACTTAATCTGCATTTGACGACTTTTTACCAGGTTTTAAATGTTTTGACCATGTTCGACACAGAACTGGTGGTATACGGAATAGTGGCGGTGTAGCTGTTTTTGTTAGACAATCTTTAGTTAGTTTACTACATATAACTCATATATATAAGCAATTTGATAACTGTGTTCTTTTATATTGTAAAACATCTATTTTTGATGCATGTAGAGATATTATACTTTGTTGTGCATATGTATCACCAGAAGGTTCGCCTATATATCTCCAAAGCGATGAAAAAAATGGAATTAAACTTCTTGAAAATCTTTTGCAAAGAGTAAAATCTGATTATCCTAACTGTGCGTTTTTTGTAGCTGGAGATCTGAATGCTCGATGTAAAGATTTTCTTGATTATATACCGTCTGACTCACTTGAATTAATTTTTGGAGATTCAGAATATAACGGAGATCATTTCGATATTCCAAGGAACTCTAAGGATAACACTAGATACAATTCATTTGGTGTATCATTAGTTGATATGTGTTGTTTATTAGATATACATATTGTAAACGGGCGAGTTGATGGTGACATTTCTGGTGAATACACATGTACAGCAAACAACGGAGCCAGTGTAGTTGATTATAATATTGTTTCGTCTGATATTTTTCACCATATATCTTATTTTAATATTCATGACAGAGATGAATCTGTTCATTTTCCATTAGTTTGTAGCCTACAGTTAAAGCGTTTTACTCGTACAAATACATGCACAAATAATAAAACTTGCTCTGATGATTTATTCTATAAATGGTCTGATGAAAAGTCGGATGAGTTTATTTATACACTTCACTCTCAATTGGAACATTTTCGTACTACTGTTACTCAGATTATTAGTGACAATGTAAACCAGGTAGTAAATTTATTCATTCAAATGTTTCAAACATCTGCTAAATGTATGCAGATTAAAACGAAAAATGTTGTAGGCTACAAACAATGGAATGCTGAATGGTGGGACGATGAATGTGAAAATTCAAGATCCCACAAATGCTCTATGTTACGTACATTTAGACCCACAGATAATAGAAATGATCTCGCTATCTATATTGATGCCAGAAATAATTTTAAATCTTTATGTCGAGTTAAACGGCTAGCATATGAAACGAGACTCCGTAACGAACTTGTTACTGCAAGACACAATCCATCTCAGTTCTGGCGATGTGTTAAAACTAGTAAAGTCACACAAAAAGTGGTTTCAACTATTTCACCAAATGATTGGTTATCATATTTTAAAACCCTGTTTTCAAACCAAAACCAGTCAGACAATATATCGATGGTAGAAGATGTAAACCACACACTCATTGACGCGGCGCACTGTTTAAACGATCCGTTCTCGGTAAACGAAATAAGGCATGCGATCAATAAGTTGAAAATGTCTAAATCTCCCGGTCCAGACGGTATTGGGGCTGAATTTTTTAAAGCTACGATCGATCACATTGATGTTATTTTAACAAACATATTTAATGCAATTTTTGACTCAGGAGAATTTCCTGACACGTGGTCTCAGAGTATAATATACCCTATTCATAAATCTGGGTCGCTAGATGATCCGAATCATTTCCGAGCAATTTCTCTAATAAACATCATAAGCAAAATTTTTACGTCAGTTTTGAATAATAGGCTCTCTAAATGGGCACATGAAAATAATATTATAGATGAATCACAGGCTGGATTCCGAACCGGCTATTCCACCGTTGACAATATTTTTACATTACAAAGTATTGCTCAGAAATATCTAAGTAAACCAAAGGGTAGGTTTTACTGCCTTTTTGTAGATTTTTCAAAGGCATTCGATCGTATTAGACATGATAAATTATGGGATAGCCTTGCACAAAAAGGAGTTCATGGAAAATTTCTTAAAATATTTCAAGTTATGTATGAAAAACTATCGGCATATATTCGAACCCCTAATGGACTCACCGAGTATTTTAAATGTTCAATTGGCACAAGACAAGGATGTGTTAGCAGCCCGTTATTATTTTCATTGTTCATAGATGACTTATCTTCTTTATTACGTAGAGAATGTGGTTCTGGAATCTTTATTAATAATGACATACCAGATATCCTCAATATTATGTTCGCTGACGATATTGCAAATTGTGCCGAAACAGCAATCAAACTTCAAAAACAAATCGATACCGTTGATTTATTCTGTCAACAAACCGGTATGGAAGTTAACGTAAATAAAACAAAAATTATCGTTTTCAGAAATGGGGGACCTCTGCGTAGTTATGAAAAATGGTTTTATAGGAATTCATTAATTGAGGTAGTATCATTTTATAGGTACATGGGTATACTCTTTACTCCTAAACTATCATGGACCCGCGCGAAGATCACGCTCGCATCACAAGCTAGAAAAGCTATTATGTCAATACATTCATTCCAACGAAAATTTGGATATTTTGAACATGAAGATATTTTTAAGCTCTTTGATACAATGGTTAAGCCTATTCTTTGCTACGGTAGCCAAATTTGGGGGTTCGAATACTGTCATCAAATTGAATCTATTCATGCCAATTTTTGTAAAAAATATCTTGGTTTATCTAGACATATAAATGATAGCATGGCTCTTGGAGAATGCGGTAGAATTGCTTTGTGTTCAACTTACTACGTGCGTTGTATTCAATATTGGTGTCGTCTGTTAGAAATGGAATCTCATAGATACCCGCGTAATTGTTATTTGATGCTTAAACAACAAGACGACATTGGTCGTCATAACTGGGCAAGTAAAGTAAAGGCATTACTTTTTCGTTATGGTTTCGGTCATGTGTGGTTAACACAAGAGTTAGGTAACTCAAAGGCATTTTTGTTTTTATTCAAACAAAGAGTTGTGGACTGTATTAGGCAGGATTGGAGCAATGATATACATGCATCTAATAGATGTACTTTATATCAAAACTTCAAATCTCTGCTTGATGTAGAACGCTATCTCACTTGTAATATGCCATTTTATCTTAGGAAAGCATTATGCCGTTTTCGCTGTTCTAACCATAAATTATGTATAGAAACCGGACGTCACAATAATATAGACAGGCAACTGCGATTTTGTAATTTTTGTTTAATGCACGAGGGTATCGAGGTAATTGAAGATGAAATTCATGCATTCTTCTTTTGTAAATTATACTCAGACATTCGTTTACAATATATTCATAATTTATATCTTAGTAAGTGTCACAATGAATATTATAGAATCATGTCAACCCAAAATATTGAAATAATTAAAAGATGTTCCACATTCATATACCACCTCCTTAAAATTAGAAATGCATTCCAGCAATGGTGAAGTATTACATAAGTACATTATCTTTATTACCTCTATAACTAGTGAATTGTATAATTTGTTATTATCATGGTGAACCTTTATAATACTACTACTTTGAAACGTATGTATGTAATGGGCCGGAGGCCTAAATCAATTAATAAAAGTTGTTGTTGTTGTTGTTGTTGTTGGTATGACATACTTCTTTCACGGGTCAAGATAGGTAGGTTAATATTTGCAAATCGCTGTTACTTCACACCTAAAACCCTCACAAGGCAATGAATAAAGCAATACGTATAGTCTTTCGAAGCAGTAATTTTATATGACATCTCTCTCGACTGGGATTCTCTTAACCAGCCGTGTTAAGTTTATAATGAATTAACTGCTCCAGCCCTCGAATATTGATTCAATCATTTTGTCACGCAAGTAAAATTAATAAATCAACAAAGTAAATACAAATTTCTATCATGCATTCGTCAATGTATAAATGGAGATAAAGAATGTATGAAGTTATCTCAAGATACCATTCATTTCATCAACATCCATTTTAATTAAAATTTCTATAATCTAAAGATTGCAGCTTCAACAGTGTGTGTTACCGCATCATATATTTCAACCGTGTGCTTTATATCGGTGAATAAAGATTTGAATTCGTACATTGTACATATTAATCTGCATCTGCACTCTAAAGCTTCTGCTAAATGTACCATTCACATTTTCAAACTTCTTTGAATGTTTATTAAAATACATAATTGCGTTATATTGCACACGATGTTCTTTTTATCTTCGCTTATTACATTTCAACATTAAGAAACTGTAATAAGTTGATTTAAACAAATAAAGAAATCGCTTAAGTTCAGCAATCATAAGACTATTTCATTTTTATTTTAAAATTTCATTTGAAAAATATAGTTCCCGTGCTTATTGAAACTAATTATTTGTAAAGGGAATAGAATTTTATTGAATACAGTATAACTTTAAACCATAGTGTTAATATAAAACAGTTACAATATTGAATATAAGTATCAACCATAGTACACCATTACATATAAAATAATTCATACCCTTACCTTTTCTGAGCATTTACTTCATCTAATTTCCACTTGACGAGTGTTGCAACAATTGAATCTAACATTCAACATTAAAGGTTTGAATATTATGCCAAGAGTTTTGGTAATACTGTCTTAATAATGTTTTCACAACAGCGAATCAGATATTGGTCCTAAATTCCAATACCATGTGTACAGTGCATAATTTTATTTAATTTATTGTTTAATCTCTGCTCTCAGTATATAAATGCTTCAGTGTAGTCACAAATGATAATGTAATATTAATTTTGTAACGGAAATTGCTTTAATTAAAATTATAAACAAACAACTTTAGAGTTGAGGCATATTAGACGAAATAATAGTCTACAAACGAGTTTAAAAAACTACCAGACTATTCATGACAACTGGAAAACCATATATTCAGCAATGTCAAACATCAAACATTTTTTTTTAAATAATAGACAACAGACAATTTGAAATATAGGATACAGACATATAAACATCCACAGGGATTATACGCAGTTATAAAAATCAAAGTTGTATAGCCTTCACATGTATTAAATTCATTTTAAATAATGTCGACACAAGCTTGGTGCAATAAATCTGTTGAAACTGTTTCTTTTATACTCTTTTTGCCGGTCTTTAGCTGTTTTAGTAAATGAAAAGAACTATTTATATTAACATAGCTAGCTGGTTATGCCTATTTATTATCTTTAATCGATTGACGTTTATTGTAGCGAATATTGTCTGCAGAACGGGTGTCATTTGTGTCAGTGATATTTGTCCGTTAGTTACTTAGTATATACTTGTATGTGGCATTGTATTGTTGCGTTCTTCTCTCTTATTCATAGCGTTTTTGCAAACATTTGTCAAACCACAGAAACATGGCTCATACATAACACCAAATGATGTAATTCTAAAACTTTTTGCTACATAATGCGATTTATAACAGTACAGATATAAATGATTGACTAGTATTGTTAACTGTTCATAAAAGCTTTAAATGACTTTAAAGTGGACTTTAAAAGTGGTTTAAGTGAAACGAAAAAAACCATATGTTACTTTTTTATACTCGTATACAAACGTATCAATCGCGTTACTATGTGATTCAAAATATGTATGCCGTTTGATTAAAAAACGAAACATTGCTGAAACCCTTGGTGAAAATTAATGATAGAATTAAACTCTTTATTTTCACAATCCTAATTATTTTGAAAATTATTTATCTTATTAAACGTAATACGTGGTAAGAAAATGTGAAAAGTGTAAGGAATTTAAAAAGATCATTTTTGTAGTTACGTTAAATGTTCTTTCCACTTTGATAATTATATCCTGAAGAATCATCATCTGTTCAAAAACAAACATCGGAATTCAAATTTCTAAGTTTGCACGGCAGATTTACTAAGATAATATTAAGAATGTCAAATGTTAACACCACTTTCTACATGTGTCATTTAAGAAGCGTTTTCTATTCTCATTGACAACTATGACACAAACAATCGTAACTGGCGAAGTCGTTCGTATGGTTGAACTGTAAAGATATCATCAATTACAAAATTACAATTAAAATTAATTACCTTAGCCAAAATGAGAGTTCTCATGAGGTTTTATCATTGGCAGCTTCATGTGATAAAGTTGCAATGGGTCATGTCAAAAATGTGATTATTCACGAATAATGGTTGCGTGAAAATAGAGCTGAAGCATAATTCATTAGGAAATAATGCATTTGAACTAATGATTGGTAATGAAGCATGCGTGCACTGTTTACAATAGTTCAGCAGAGTATCTCCGTCAAACGTGACACCTCATCAGAACGATTCATTGCCACATTCATGGAAAGCAAATCATTTAAATTTTACACGATCAAAATAAATTGATTAAATCAGTTTGCCATCACATTCGATAGATTTATATTAAAATGTGTCTGTAGAAGAATGACGATAACACAAAATAGACCTGAAGCAAACAGTGTCATGTTCCATGAAAAACAGAGTCCATATTTCTTTTAATTCAATACACAATTTCGTTCTGAGTTGATCGTATGTCACTGCTTCAAACGTCAACATCAGACAAACCAGCAAGACACTGAGATTATCTATATTTGTGGCATGTTCCTTATCGTGTCTTACATCGCGCTTGTCAATGTCAATGCATATACTATATTGAGTACAAAATCTTGATCTTTTGGTAGAAGTTACAAAATGCTATAAATATTTAAAACTTTAATCTATTTAAGCTTCAATATATTATTCAATAAATCAAACTCCATTTTAGCTATACTGTTTACTAAATAAGACTACATACTTTTCCAGATTTATTTGTCTCTATAAAATACTTATAAAATCAAAATGATATTAAATGATGCAAATTTACATTCATCACAAATGTAATAATCCAAGATTGTAAAATAAGATTGACTATAAAATTCAACTCAATTACATTAATTGTTATTCAGAAAACACATTAGTATCAGAGCAACTCGTTAAATTGTTAATAAGAATATATAATATATCTGCATATATCCTAATGCATACATCAAACGATTAATTTGATTTTCGTAACAAATTTGTAATTTAAATTACAACAGAATTAGAGGTGGAATATGTTTTCAAATTAATTACACTATTTGCATGATTAAAGTATTTACAAAATACATTCAATACCTTTCTGCTTTGATACGACATGCTTTCCTATTTTTTGCAAGGATGAATTATTTAAATATCTATCGTAATTAAAGGAAAAAATAATAAAAGCACAATTTGATGTAAGTAGAAAATACGCTATCTATCACGGTATAATTTAATCCAATGAATATGATCGGTTTGATTAAACATATTGAGAAGCAAATTTGATACCAAGGGAGAATATATACAACTATCGAAAAAAATCAAAATATATTTGCTTAATGGTTAAGAAATAATCAGCCATTTCTGATTAAACAACAGATTGTGTGTACTCTAATCTCCTTTTAAAACTGAAATTAACGATATTGGATCGTAAGAATTAAACAAAGGCAATATGCAATATGTCAGTGATTTATAAGATAATAAGTATAAAATTAGATTTCAAGAATAAAACAATTGTAATCTAACTTGAACAACAAATTAGTTAAAAGATAGAAATTATGATTACGGGACAAAACTGTTTAGAACAATGCTATGCAAAGGACATAACAACACAATAATGTTATACGATTAAAATTCTGTTTTTGTTTGTTCAAGAATCTGAGAGGACATTCAAATGTAAAATAATGGTAATCAAGAAGACTAGTCGCCATTTAGTGTTATTTAATTGTATAAAAAATGAAGTAAGCAATTTTAACCTGATATTTTTGCAAATGTTTTTTTTACCTTTACCAAGAGGGATAGCAAAGGAGAGTGAATACCTAATTTATACGTTTGGTACGGTTTTTCAAAAACAATGCTGTTTCCGTTTAAGTGCATTTCAGATAATTAAAAAATATCAGACTTACATGAAAACAATTAAAAATCACAAGCCGTCAACTTATAAACATATTTATTTACATGGCCATTTTACATTTTATGGTATTGTATAATTTAGTCATTGAGAGCGATGCAAAAAACAAAAACTCTATGAGTATTAATGGAAAATTAAGAATAAATAAATTTGCCATATAGCTATTTATGTGATTTGGATTGTTGTATATAAAACTGCCTTTGTTTGTCTGGTAATTTGAACATTATGTAATTTAAATAGAATATAAATAATGTATAAATAGCGAGTAGTCTTATTTTGACTAGGCAGTAAATGACGTTGCTTTGTCAGGGAAAAGCATACTTGATTTTCAGGATCAGAACCGACAACATTATTGTTACCTTTTGAACCTTTAGTGCAATGCAATTTTATTCTTACACAGACGGTATATAAGCTAATTGTGTGTAGGAAAACATCGACTGACTAGACATGTTTGTGATAAAAGCTGTATGACATGAAATATCCTTGAAACTTGACTTCGCGGTTAATAGAATATAAGGCTACGTCTGGAAATCGAACGTGAAAATGATAGATGCATTGTTATATACATAATTAAGAACTGAATGTCTGAAATCGGTTCTAGACGATATTCCATTGCATGATTATGCATCTCAGATGTATTTCATTACATATGCAGCTGTACAATGCAGTGTGAAATACTTTAGTTATCACACTCACATAAGATTCTGTTATATAAGAAATTTAACAAATCTTACATGTCTCTAAGACATGTAATGGTGAATATAATGGTAAACTTACCTAAAACTTGGAAGTAATAATATTTAAAATGTGTGCATGTATTATACAGCCGTAATGGTATGATATTTTCTATACAGTGATAGTTATGTTCTCCAAAATTACGTTATTAAGCATAACGCGAACATGTACTTTCATAGTATGTCGAACTAAACTTTATTCTTAGTCAATGGGTATAGGAAACCGTATAACAAATTCAGACGTAATTCCATGATGTGTGATTAAATGTTGATATAAATACATCATTCGTAAGATAATATGGTAATTTATAAACGGTAGTGGAATAATGAAGTTAAATATATTACAAAAAAGAAAACACCTTTTTTGTAATATACAACACTTCTTCGGAGCAATATCAGCAATGATCCAAGGTATGAAAACATATTAGTAACCGCAACAGTGAAAATAACACATACTTCCCACACAGACAAAAAGCAAAGATGTAGATATTTTTCAGATTTGGTTTGGTTATAAAAAGGACAACACCAACAATTAACAAAAAAACTCAAATGGGGTTCGCAATGGAACGCACAATAGCAAAGCACTGTTATAAGGCGAAAGTTTATTTCCTTGTAGCAACAAATGCAAACATTTCATATATGAAATGAATAATGCAGCAACAATAAGAAATATGATTTATTGATAACTTATAACAACAATAAAGAAATTGAAATTGAATTGATATGCATTGCTCATAGGCAAACAATTCATGCGAATAACTGCATGATGTAATTCAATGTGCTTATTCAGTAAAAGGAATTTCATAGTCGTTTTTTACATAATCAATATTCCACTTCAGATATATTGTTTTGCATTCAATAGGAAATAATAGAGAAATGTTGGTATGTCGTCTTTAGATAGTAAACTCATGAAAAGAGTGACATACATATATCAATACATTAAAAAGCTGACATGACAGACTTACAGAATTTCTGTATTATTTTGACGATTGTCTACAAGCACATCTGATATATGCATAAGATATTCAAAACCAAATAACTGCATTGAATGTGAAGACAGACATCAATGATACTACAAGCAAGATAAATTAGAACTATGTCAAACAACATTGGCACGACACTTATAATAACTCAATGAGACATTAACGGATTTACATGATAAAATATAGTCAGTCTGCGAATCATTATTGATCTAGATTGAAATGTCTGAATTTGGTGTGTATATTATACTGTAAATTGTTGTTTTATTATCAGGACTAACATGATTCTTCTTATATATTCTCATATTATGTCCGACAACCTTATTTAGAATATGAATAACAACTTTCATAAGGTTCATAACTACCTGTCGATATGATAAATGAGTGTTTATGGGGGTTATGTTTATGTTCCTTCTATCATTATGTTGCATCGTTTAAGTATATAACTATTATTTACAGCTTTATAGAAAATAAAATATAGGACAAAAACATTCTCATGTCTGTAAATAACTTAGGGTACATAATTCTCATTTGCTGATTACATTTTAGATGCTGTGGTATCTGTTAACTCATTGACATTTTTTGCATTTACCCTTGCAATTATGTTCGCTTTTGCTGTGATTGTTTGCAACATTTGGGTAGGTGGGTTGAATTTTTAATTTTCACAAAGACAATTTGTTATTGTTTGTTCTTACATGAACATGTCTTGGCAGGTGTGAGTTTGGTGCACCTTAGAAACTGATAACAATTCCAATGTCAGTTCCATGGCAAAAACCCAATAAGGTTCCTGTTTTCGTTATTTGTAATATCGTTTTTTTAACAAAAATACATCAAAATTTATCTCTCTTTTTGCTTTTTATCTGTGTGAGAAATCTTTTTACGCTAAGTAACTGAGCTGAACAAAAATGAATAGTGCTCACTCTAAAAGCAGTGATATCTAACACGAACGCACAAAATTATGTTATTAAGCCAAGTATATATAATTATATAAACATATATATATATGAGTGTGATGAACTCTTATCAGTGTACTATAGACAAATAAATTAGCCTATGTAACTAGATTTATGAAAGCAATGTCTCATAAGGAAAACAAATCTTTAAGAATGGATTACGAACTAGACAGGACAATCTGTTATTTTATCAAACGTTCAGCATGTGCTGAATCTTATCTCATCTGCATCACTAAAGTTCTACATTCTTGTAAAAACTATCAAAACTATCTGTATTATTAATATATCGCTTCAGTTAACTTAGATGATAGTAACACATGTCGAAATAATAGCTACAGATGTCAACAATTAAACTAAAATAAAACGTAAAGATACGTTAGAAACTGATATTTTTTCAGTCACTTTGTAATCAAACGTATATATATAGCAATGAATAGACTAACAAACAGATTTGAAAATATCTGCTTCCATTGAACGGATACAAATTGACGAAACTACTTTCAGCATTCAAAACAAGGTTATTAAAAATAGCAATGCTTAAGATAGCAATTCGTTTCATGTATTCATAAAGTTCAATTATCATAACATGATTAACATGGTATAGTGTAGACGTGATTTTTATGTTTATCATATATCGTTTGAACAATAGTCCCTTTTACATTTGTATTTTTATAAATAATTAAGTAGAAATGTCCCTAGAATTATATTTAGGTTGATAGATGACAGGCACACATTTCCTGCTATAAACACTTAATGGAGAATACTATTAAGAACTAAGGAAATCATGACAATTGACTTATTGTATCTCCCTTTTTCAGCAATCGATATGTACATTTTAGATAGTGAGTTAAGATCAGGCACACAAATTAGATCTAATGTGTCAGTAAAATACACGGTAACATTCTATCAACCAGTAATAAACTTTGTTTCCTTATGATGACGTGACAAAATGACTAAAATATTCTCAGTACAAGAAGTATGCGCTAAAAAACAGCATATTTACACTAATACATTGCATTTATATCTTGCTATGTGTACTAGTTTTTATTTAGAAGGAGGGGAATGGGAATTGGATACGGAACATATATCAGGCATGGTGATAATTTAGACGGTAATATTTTCTGAATAAGCTTGCAGACACAGTTTAGTTACTAAAATACCTTTAGGTACCATTGTAAAATAACATTAGAGAATGAAATGGCAGATAGAAGGATTTAAGTGACAATCGTCTATGCCAGGGATTTATTTCATATAACATTTGATGCAGCAGTAGAGAAGTACTTAACCACAAAGAAGCCATCAATTCATAAGTCACGAACTATATCATATATAAGCCAACCACATAATAAAGGCATTGAAAATATGCCTCGTGCATATAAGGAAGTAAATGTGTATGATAGTATCACATTTGATTATACATAACATCAGACAATGTAATTTAACAAAGCGTGTTAAAGTAAGACTTGTTTGGATCATATATGCTCTAGTCGTAATTAAGATTTTATATACAACCTCGTTAATTCAGATAGAGAGAGAGTTACAATAAAATATAAAGCAATGATATTGCAGAAGTAAAACGGATCTTAAATGTAGCTAGACCATTCGATCGTTTTTCAATGAATTAAACCTAAATGTCATATATCAATCTTTGCCAACCTGTAACGATTATCTGACAAGTTACATCAAGTTATTGTGAATTTGGTCTTAGAATTTCTAAAACAATATAGCAGGCCTAACGCACATGTTATATATACAAACTGTAAACAGTCGATATGGTTGATGGAGATAAAAACAAAAATCCAAAAATGACGATTTTCATTCATATGTTAAAATTGAATTTCATCTTTGTTACAGCATGTGTAAATGATTTAAATCCTTGATTCCACAATCAGTTGAGCAATACATAAACATGATTGTTTAACAATTTCGAACGAAACTAAAACATAAGTAAATACTATAATTTATTCAAAAATGAGTGCATTGTGAAACCGGTTTTATATCAAAGTTGTGATAATAAGTGAATATAAGTTAGCTTTTAGACGTAACTATTTCTGAAACGGGTGATAATTTTGGCTACTTTCAATTAAAACTCCATCGACAGAAAAGAGCTATATCAAGTATAACAGTATATTTCATAAGCAATAGTATACTCTTTGATACATGGGAACATACATTTTGTATTCCAGTTTTAGAGATTTAATCACTTGTTCGTATAAACTATCTATGAAGCTTAACGGTAATAGTATTTCAATATCCATTACTATACACTCTTGAGAGAATTGTACTCTGTCTGATTTATGGATGGTATACTTTGATATATGGCATTAAGCCGTTTTGTGTTACAGCCACACTTTCCGGTTCTTTGGTATTATTACTTTTCAATCTAGTTCACAATCGATAAGATCAGGTGCTTAACTCAAAACACGGTTCTATGTAAAAGCACAATCCGCAAATAATTTGTTTGTGATATTCATTAGAAATTCTTATGTTTATATTCAAACATGTCACCATTCGATGTATAATCTAAAGCAAGTAGTTTAATAATATGAATGCACTTTCCGTTTGTCTAAGTTATTGGCAGCAATCAATTTCAAAATATACGCATAGTAATAAGAGTTAATTTATTCCAAACGCAATGTATTCAGTTTGCCAAATTTTTTATAAAAGTAAACGTTGAATGAAATTAATTTTAATTTTCTTCGTTTATTCATTAAGTGTAACAAAAAATTTAAGACTTTTTAAACTAGTAAAACAATCAATATAACTAATGATGTTGGAAACGACAACTCTGAAAACATGATTAAAACAAATACCATTAAAAAACAGCTACAAATTGTGACAATCCGACATTCATAAAAGAATCATATTTATAATAATACATTTAAAACATGAAAAACAATAAATATGTCTCATCTCTCACCTTTTTATGAATGAATCTTATCTGAAGGCCAATGCACATATACATGCACATTTAAATAAGCCTTTGAATTGAATAATCTGGCAAATGTATCCCACAGTACTGCCTAAAGATCAAGTGAACATTTTCATTACAGCAGTACTGCTAGTTGTCCAATTTTCCAATATCTTATGGACAGTGGCTTACAGAGATTCTCCTAATTACTCTAGATCAAATTACACTTCACAGTACAAAGTGATTTGGCTGAGAGAAATAAATAATGACGATGTCTGCTATATCAGATATAAGATTCAACTCAATCATGAAGGCTTAATAATTGTCATTAACAATGTTGTTTACATCTGTCTCTAAACCTAACAAATAACACTTATTACGAACGGCAACAATCTTGTTGCTAATATTCAAAGACGTATATGATTTATATCATGTCAGACGCAACTTCGATTGGCAAACATAAGTCCTACAATAAACATATTTTTCTGCTATAATACGCATTTTTCATAAAAATATCAGACGTAATAAGTGTCTTGCAAATTAAAATATTGTTAATCATAAGTAAAATATTGTAATGAGGTCAAATGATATAACTTCTTTACAGGTATTATCATAATTTATCATGTACTTGATATGATGAAATCGAAATTAAGTATAGAAAATATATTTAGGTAATATAAGGTCAACATTTTTGCATCAGTCTTTTCATAAGTCATGTAACTAAAATTAATAATATTTTTGACGTTTCCCAATCAGGAAACCAGACAGAATTAACAATCAGTAGAATTTTTAACGAAGTCTCTGCATCGTTCCAACGGTACCAAGGAGTACAATATTACCTTTTTTCGCTTCAACAATTTTCAACGAAGAGATGTAGTTCAATCGTGATATCTCATTTCACTATTACAAGGCCGGCATATATGTTTATGCCCCTTCATGCTTTGCTTTGCTTTTTGCCTTTTGTTGGGTTAAACGCCATAGCAACACATTGTATAGGTCATCTAACCCCTGGCGGTCAGTCAACCTACTCACTGTTCCTGGAAAGGCTAAATCTCTGGACTTAGCTGTTAACCAACTACTAAGTGCGTACTTTTGTCAATGAGTGACAACTGCACTACATAATTAAGTATCATTGGTAGGAGGGCAAATGGCAGTAGAAATAATTTCATGACCAAACTGCACGAAATTATGCCCCGCCCGGGAATCGAACCCACGACCCCTCGATCAGTAAACGTGCGTGCTACCAACTGAGCTAGCCGGATCTTTTAAATTTGTTCACATACGTATATTGTATAGTTATTTGTTGATATGATCCCATACAAGACAGTCGGATTTACAATCTCATGCGGATGAATTAAAGAAAATCATTATAAGTACCTTAAAGAACTTGAGCACCATCAGCTCGACGGTATATGTAAAATGTGTATGAAATAGATATTGACGAAGGCTATAATTCTATTATCAACGATGGAATTAGTTAAACCGTAAGAATGTATTTCTGGCATTGTTTTGGTTTCATTTTATTTGACAATTTTGACAACAATTTTAGACAACATTTACAAAAGATAATGCTATACATGTATTTCTGAAGTATTCACACAGTCTTGTTTCTTAAAATAGTAAAAAAGATTGGGAAAAGATACTTCTTACTCGCTTTTGTTATCGAGAAACGATAAACAACACAATAATAGAACGATTTTGCATTTATTTCCTTTCGAAAGGTAAAATCATACGCATACTTATTTTTTTAAATAAATTATACGCATCACAATCTAGATGTAAATTTAGATGAATTAAATGTATTACATTAATTTCATGATCTTAATTTGTTTTCTACATTATTGCATAGAAAGTTTAAGATTAAGCTACCATAATCTCATATCATTTATACATATTGCTTCGTTACATCACAATATGCTTTGGACAATAAATTCTTGTAATTAGGAAAATAAGTAATCATGTTTTTGATGTTTATATCTCAGTACAACGCATTAGTTTTAAATATATGCACAAGTTTCATTTACTTTTAATTCTCATGTTTTACGGACAGAAAATAACCCATTTCAACATAGGTAAAATCTCAATTACATTAAATACTGCATATTAATCCTAAGAAAAGTTTGCAATGACTTAATGAATAAACTTGGATTTAATTTTTTCTGTATATAGTTGGTTTATTCCTACATACAATTGGTGTTCGTGATTGGAGAAGTCTTTTAAATGATACAGCGAGTCAGATTCAGAATTTTTAAACCAGTTTTAGTACGAACAATTACAGCAACTGCTCACGGCAATTCTTAAAAATGAATAAAAAAAAATAAGACAATAAAATAAAAATACATAAGTAATCTAACGTGTGATGTTTAAGTGAAGCATATGCATGATTATCTAAGATAGTGCAGTTTCTTGACTTCACAGCTTTGTAATTTATTTGCTGTCAGACATAGAATGAAAAATATCCGCCTGGTCAATGTTCTGAATTTCGTAGGGAGAAAATAAATGAAGAAGTCTCATATTGCATTCTTTTATTTACAAAAATGAGAACTTATAGTAAAAATAATAATGTTTTCTCGCATGCTGACCTGAAACTAGCAGTAACAATTTCTTACCCAACGGCTATTTTAACATAGGCCTATGACAAACAAGATTATAAATCCACTTAAAAATTAGAACAAATCCGAAATGATTCTTTTCAAATCGATGGGATTTTAACTGAAAACTTCTGATTTTTTATTTACATATTAAAATGGTACTATTAAAAACATGATATGAAAGTGACATCCATGTATGCAATGGGCAGTTTCGTTAATACGTGTAGTATCAAATTGTAATTGATATTAAATTGAATTAAGTTATTTAACATCAATTACAAGAAGGTACAAAAAATTCAGTACGTTTATGTATCATTACAAAGACATTGAAAGGGATTCCGACTGTGTTAAGGTAGAAAAGATGTATATGGATTATTAAGTGTCAAAATGAACACACAATGTGTTATGCTAATGTAAAAGTGACAAACGTATTCACTGTGATATACATGTATGTATGCCTGTTTTGTTTGCCATTTATAGATGCATTACCTATGAATATTTTTAATAGTAAAAACATACAGAACATCCGTAGCAAGTTATACAAAATGATCATACTTAAAATTAAGTAATGATGACAATAACCATTGCTTAATCAGACCTAGAAAGTAGACCTTCAATAGTTGAAGCAAATGCAGTCTGAGATAGAGTAAAGATCGTTACATTTACATATGAATGGTAAGATAGTAAATACAGTAAATTTACCATAGTTATGTTTAGTAAAGGTGTCTTTAAACTTAAGTACTAATAAAATATATTCATACTATATTACCAGTCAAATATACTGTACTAAAGTGGCTGTTTAAAGTATGCATTTTGAAATAGAATCGATCAAATAGATAAAAATCCAATTGTGGCTTTGGTTAAAAATAACACTTTTCTTATACATCTCAAGTTCTGGTTAGCTTTGTTTGAACGTTGCTTTGTTTTGTAATGAAACGTAACCACATACTACTAACCTTTTAAAATGTCTCAAGCGCATATTTTCTTAGAGCGTATAATTTTACCAATAAACCAACATGTCTAATTTTAGTCAGGATATAAGACCACAGTTTACAGAACAAACAAACAGGATCAATGACTACAATACAAGGTAAATGGTACATGTACTCAGTATGAGTTTCGCATTTCAACATTTTAAATGGTTTCTTAGTGTAATATATGACATCTTACCATCTGTATATACTTATCTAAAAAGCCGCGGCCGTGGCATAGTGGTTAGCACGTCTGACTTCGAATCCGAAGATCGCGGGTGCGAGACCGGTCGCGGTGGATCATACCCTATACATGCGTTGTCGGCCTCGTAGTAGGGTAAGTTAGTACTGGTGATATAAAAAGTGTCTAAAAACCTATAGTAGGAAGAGCTGTCCGTCGTATATATGAGCTAAATATGTTTTAATAAGATGTTAAACCCAATTAAAAAAATCTCATCCAGAAGTGCATTTAACTTTCATAGTATTTTAGTACAATATCATAAGAACCATATCATGTTAGCTTAGATTGTTCAACTGTGACAAATATCGTCTAGAATAGGGCTTACAGACTAATATGCCTATACATTCTTGTACTGTACCAAGAACGTTCAATGACATCACAATAGATACACTGACATTTATTGACACTAAGATATAAAACGAATGACATAAGGCAGAGGATTTCAATATAAGATACGCAACAATGTATTTCAATCTACCATTAGATCAGTCACCCAAATCAGCATATAAATAGATATTATATAATAAGGGATCGAGATAACACTAAATATGGATTGGTAACCTAAATTGTCTTGACATGGTGTTAATCCCAGTTTAAAAAATAAGACAAAATAGAAACTGGGATGCCTTCAGTAGTGATGAATGTTTCATTGCATTTTTGTCCTTTGTAAGCATCTTTAGTCTAGCCATTTTTCTAAATCTAGAGTTGATAATCTCACTTTGAAAAATTTAGAAAACTCGGTTGTCAAATTTTTAATACCATAAAATAATTCATGACGTATGTACATTCTTTAGGGAAATTAAAAGTAATTTGATATTGAAACAAACTCTCTGATTGTCAGTCCACAGAGACAACGTTTTCAGTGCTCCATGAGTTACAAACGAACAATCTTTCACAGTTCGACAGGTATCAGACAAGGTTATTAGGATCCATCATCAATAATCTTCAGCGTTAAAGTTACTATTCTTTATATATACCATACCAACTGATACATTCTCTTAATTTCATTTGGGTTTAATGATCACAGATCCATTTACTATGTGAAAAATAATGATAACTAGAATGTCAATCCGAAGCCACTTTTCTCACATGTGATTTTAAAAATATGACAATTACATAAATAGATTGCTTCACAAATTAACAATTTTATAATATTATAAAAATAATTGATTAGTTACTTTTTAATTGTTTTGATGACCTCAGGAAAATTGCCAAATATCATTTTTCCGTACGAAACATAAAGTTCCTGCACAACAATAAGGTATGACAAAACCAATTGTAACGCTATGTTTAGTGATATAAATAAGTAACAAGCAATGTCTGTTAAAAGCAACTTTTGCTAAGATAATGTAATAAATCAACGCAGATGTTGGGTAATATCGACAACTGTCTATGATCGCCGCTAATATATGCATTAAAATTCCAGTAGAAAATGACTTATAACATGATAAAAACAAACAAGTCTCTATCCGGTTAGATATAAAATGAATCACTACAATAATCATGATTCAAAAAGACCATTACCGATAAAAACGCCAAAGTATAAACAGTCTAAGCTTAGTAGGGACTTCAAATGGATAGTGTCAGAAAGTAATGGGTATTGTAGACTGTAAATTGCACTTTTATTATCAAGAGATACATACTTCAATCAATTAAGCCGGTATCAGACAGTCGTATAAGAATCCAACAGCCTAACTAGATGCAGTTTCGGAATCAAATTGTATTTAATTCATTGTATAAGACTGTTACATTCATGAAGATGATGCAATTATCATGACAATTAAATATCAGCTTGGTATTATAGTACGAATTGATATTGTTTCCATGACGTGTAGGTTATTGGGTAATAGATATACTTAGCGTTTACCATTACAGATGCATGTTATATAGCATCATTGTTGTCATTGCTTTTTCAGCGACCCCAAACCCCATTGACTAAAAACATTATGCATATCACCATTTATCTTGTTGACCAACGTATTGGGTAGGTGGTTTGTATTTTTTGCATTTAAATGATCTTTATTATAAGACAACAGTTCAATGTCATGCTGACATAATTTTGGGGCTCATAATATGTATATTATATACATTAAAGCAAAACAAACTCTAACACATAAACGTGTATACTTAAAAACAAATTTCATGTTAAGTTACATATTTGCTTTAGCATGCAAGTGATTAAGATTAATTTGAAAACATGTTATAGCAAATGTGAACAGCATTTGAAGTAGAATTTGTTCATAATAAAAACGGTATGAAAACAGATAACTTTGGGCTTTATTTGATTGTAACTGATTTTACAATTGTAAATATAACACGCAACATGAAATATTCTAAATCGTGTTTTAATGAAAACAATAAGGATATTCTTGAAAACTAATCCACAGATACCATCATATATTGCTTCAGTGTTTTGTTTTTCTGATTCCAAAGAAACCTTGACTAGATGCTCAAACTATGACAAAATATCTCTAGAGCATTTTTCGACAGTACTTATTTAAACGACATTTTCAAAATGAAAACAATTATTGTATTGTCATTGTTAATGTTAAGATACTTTGTATAATTGATATGTTCTAATCTATTACATGTCATCTTGAAATTATAAGTTCTCTAAAAAACTAAGCCTTAGTAAAATGTTAGCAGAATTAGATTATAATATATCAATTTATGTTTTGAGGAAAAAAACTTATTTAGACATTAACTATTTAAAACAAAACAGAAATACTAGTAAATAGCGCAATGTATGACTACAGAATACAAACGTCGTTTCTTGAAAATTACAAAATGACAATATTGAAGTACCGTTTGTCTGAAATGTGTCACTAAAATAAAAAAGTGTGTTCTTTTGAGTGAAAGACAATCGTTGTCTATTGGATATATCTGAAATGCAGAACATTATCCTAATGTAGAATACCCTATTATGAGAACAAATAATGAATTGGAAAATCTCCTTTCGAAATAGAAGAAGTGATCCAGACTATTCTGGCATATACGTCTGGTACAGAGATATTGAACTGACAATAAAAACACAATAGTGACATGTTACATTTCTTGGACAGATTCAAACACACTATTAAAATTCCGGAAATGTTCAAGTGTAACACTAGGATATAGCGACCTGTCGATTTCCAATCCTTTTTATATAAAGATATACGAGTGATAGAGTTTAAATGTGTTATAATTTATGGACTAAAACAATAAAAGCGAACTGAACACAATCACTCTTATCTATGAGGTTAAACATACTATCAATATGTTTAGTCTTATAACATTGTTTTGCAATACGAGCAGTTTTAGGCACGTCATTTGTCTTATAGCCATTGAATTTATCTAAAGTAAGAGTATTGTTTATTTCTTTAAGAAGAACGCGACAAAAACGTACATATTGTGTTATTTTAATTTTGTTAGATGAAACATAAACCAACGACAGTCGATCGAATACATGCACATTGCAAGAACATAAAGCAGTATTCTTGATTTACATGCATATATACACGGCAAAACATTTATGTTTACTTCAAAATGATTTCACGTTGAAACGTAAATCGAAGCATTGCATTCTTTGAATTGAGTTTTTACATTCCCAATAAAATATAGAAATGTTTCTGCGTCATTGTTTATTTATTCAATATTCCATGACCAATGCATAGTTGATCAGTTCAATTGCAGTAAGATAAAATGGTCAAATATGTCACACAAGTTAACTTTTAATGTATCTTTTTCCGGCATTTAAATGTAAATAGTGTGTGATTGACATTTACATAAATAAATAGATAATGCCTTTCAGTACATGGCACATTCAAATACAGTTTGACGAATGCAATATTGAATACGATCATTATTATTAATTACTTACACAACATGTATGTGCTGTTACTGTTTTAGTAATTATATTTAGATTTAATACCTTTAGAAACATAAACCGGTTTCACAAATATGTGTTGATACATGTTGCTTACATATCATTTGCCATTTGATGCAATACGGAAGATGTGCTATACTTGATTCCATGTCGTTCTTCAAGAAACTGACAATTTTCACTTATTATTGCGATTGCTTAAGTATATTTCGTAGCATTAAATCGACTTTCGTATTACTAAGGACTTAAAATGTTAAGTAATGTGCAAACTATTTACAATACTAGAAACATCCTTTGGAAAGTTAGCTCATGTTTAATGTTATAAACGGAAAGTCTTGTCCCAAGTAATATCATTCTCTAAGCTAAAAGTCTTGTTCAAAGATATTAACATGACAACTGTATATTTATATCAATGATATAAATAAAATATGCTAGATATAACATAACACAGACGAGTGTAATAATAGATATGTAACGATAAAGCGACCCGCAGATCAAGTATTTCATTTACAAAACACAAATGTAAATTAACATTATACATATATTCTACTTACGACTAGAAACAACTCGTCCATTTGCTTGTCGTAATGGGATATAAAACAAAATATATATCCAAGAGAGACGTTGGTAAGTGTCATTTTGTATCAAATTGAATAACTCTTTTAGAGACGAGTCATATAAACTAAGTAAATACAAAGTGAATACATTTTTTAAACTTCTAGGAAAAATGATTACAGATCCATTTACTTTGTGATAAATATTGATAACCATGCAAAGTCAATAATATAATTTGATCAACAAGCTTAATTAAGAACATATATTAAAGCTACATTTTACTTGTATTAAAACATTCATACATTCAATAATTATTTAAAAGCCCTGAAGCTTTAAGGGCTTCAAGGTAAATTCAAAAGGCATTTTCATCAGTCATGAATATTAAGTGACCGTATAACCACACATTCTGACGAAAGAAACGCTTTGGCAAAGACTCTATGTTCATAGATATGAATGCAGTAACTTGATATTACTGTCAAAACATTTGTTTTCTTAAACAAATAATAACTAGTCAACATAGCAATTGAGTTACGGCGACAATTGTCTATGATCGACATTGATATATGCATTGATGGCCCAGTAGAATATCTTTGATAGCATTGTAAAAACAAGCAAGTCTCTAAGAGGTCAGACATAAAATAAAGCATAAGTCTAATCATCACTAAATTAGACCTTAACCAATTACCCCGCCAAGTATAAACATTCTAAGTTTCAGTAGGTACTTCAAATGAAACGTGTCTGAACGTAATGAGTATTGTAGACTGTAAATTGCGTTTTTATTATCTAGAGATACATTATTCAATCAAGTAAAGCCTGTATCAGACAGCCGTTTAAGAAATCAAATATTGACAATCCAGACAGCCTAATTAGCTGTCGTTTCGTAATTAGATTGTATATAATTTATTGTATAAGACTACTTTATTCATGATGATACAATTGAACTTAGACAACTTGATATTAAAGTGGCTTTGAATTTAAGAAATAACTTACAGTTGTCTATATTTTACCGATTATTAAAATATAGACAAGAGCTTTGATGCGCGTATGATTAAATCACGAGTGCTTTAAAATTAGAAATTGATTCTAGTGGAATTATTTGTTGGTCACTGGTTAATAATTGAAACTCAAGTATATCCGTGCGTAAAAATGAAGTTCTGATAATATTGCTAAATATCAAACAGTACAAATAATTCTGCACTGCTTTTTGCTATGGTCATTTCAACTTCGTACATTATAACATTTGGTAAAAGATAGATGTTCATCTGGAAAACAAAATTAACTAACTGCTCAAAAATGTAAGTTCGATTTTAAATAATTTGCATTTTTGCTGGTTAAATTGTACTTTTTTTTTGAAACGGGTGTTTTATATGGCCAAATGATGCACTGAATCCAAATATGACCTTTAAAATTGTCTCCGGTGACATTGTAGGTTCACTTTTTGCGAAAATTCAAAATGGCCGCCACAATGGCCGACTTTGGTTATGTAGAACTATTTTATATTTTCCCCATAGCTTGTAATATATCATTTTTTAGGTTTTTAAGGATGATAAACACGTTTTTGAAGTTAAAAACACAAAATATGTATGGGAAGCTATATTTATTGATAATTTATACAATTTTTTAGCCAAAATCACACAATTTCTTAGAATAATATCTACTTTTGCATTAAATCAATTTCCTATAAATCTTCATAGGCTTGGTCAGCTTGCATATTACTATTGTCATACTTATTTCTGCTTTTGATTATATTAATGCTACTAAAAATGATTTTTATCACCTTTATTAAGTATACACATACTAGCCTTAATGGCAATAGCCAAATTGCATTCATCGAGCTATGCCGCTCTTTCTGTTTTATTGTATAATGACTTTAAACTGCTATTAATAATTAAAATACAAACCATCTACTGGTTTTAAATGCTTTACTGTTTATAGATTTGGATGCATTGCAGATATTGTAAATGTTTTCCTTAATCATAAAAATTTAATTTTGAAATTATTCTATTTAGTTGAAAATTATAACTCGAACATGCTTGTACTAGCTGTATCTGTACATTTATACATGTATATGAAGTTTTGATTTCAAAGTTGTGTAAAAAGTTATGAACCTTTAGACAAATATATTCCTTTTCCATGAATGGATATGTTGGAAATTAATAATGACGGAGACGAAAATAGCATAGTTAGCATATGTAACTTTGATATCGAGGCCAAAATTGACATCGAGATCTCACTTGGACGAAAAGGTTCTAAAGTAACATGATGCAAGGTCATTAGAAGGACTTCAGACATGATTCTTCTAACTTTAATTGATAGTGTATGGAGACTGTAGGAGCACAGTTCCGGTTGCTCTAATGGAGTTATCAAGACCACACTATCAGTACAATTTTGAACCTGTTGCAGTTTTTGATTTGGTAGGCTGGTAGTACAATATTTAGACCATGCAAAAGTCAATGTGGGAGTGGAGTGTACAAGATCATGCACAAATACTTCTGTGTCAAGTGCCTATGTATAATAAGTCTTTAGATATGTAATTGCTTATGTGAAAGCTGATACTCCTTTGTGATGTAAGATTAAGGTGAAGTGATCTGGCCATAATAACACAAAGGTATTGCGCCTTGTTCACCTTCTTTCATGCTATATAAGGTCCATTTAGACATATTGTGTAGTTTTATACACAAATATTTCCTTCTAAATAGGTTCATTTTCATCTTTAAAGTTGTCATTCAATTTAAAATATCATTAAGCATCTGTCAAGTTGTTGAGATTTGTTTTAGTTTGATGGATTCTAGCCTGTATATTGAAGATTATCCTGTTGTTGTCCGCATGGACTTATAGATATGCTTGTTACATGTATCTGTTGAGTTGATTGAGAGCTGATATGTAACATGTAAAAAATAATTGTCCATCTCAGGAGCCTTCGGAGATAAAATAATTTACAATGATAAACTTGCTAAACTTGCAAAGAGAGGCAATTACTTTAAAAGCTTACATGATTAAGATATGTTATATGCTCACATACTTGATGGAGTGATAAAAACAAAAGAAAGATATCTATCTGCTGAATTATATTTTGAACAAACTAATATCGGTCCATTCACACTGAAATCAGTTGATTTGCTAAGGATTCACAAACAGAAAAACGATTGATATGTGAAGTAAGATATCTAAGAGCCACAACTGTGTCGCATTTACACCATATGCGACACATAAATAAAGATAGTAAACTCAAAATGGAAATACTCCATGAAAACAAATTAAACCGAAAGCATAAAACCAGAAAATGATGTTTGGCTAAATATATGACAGTGTTTTAAAACAAACTCTTTGATCATGTAGCATATTTTGTTATTGTCTTACAGAATAATCGAAAATATGTACTGTCTTGCCGAAATATTGTATAAATTATCAATAAATAAAGCTTCTACTACTTACTTTTGGTATTTTAACCTCAAAAACGGGTTTATCAACCATAAAAACCTATAAAATGATATATTACAAGCTATAATGACAACATTATATTGTCCCGCATAACCAAAATCGGCCATTTTGGCGGCCATTTTGAATTTTCGCAAAAAGTGAACCTAAAACGTCATCGTAGAAAATTTTAGTTGTGATATTCAGACTCAGCACGTATTTGGCCATAAAAAACACCCGTTTGGTTTGCACCTTTTAAAAAAAGTTAATATTTGCCCAACCCTACTAGTAGTACTGTTGCACTTTTCACGAAAAGTTTTACGATAAAACATCATCGTAAGTAAAAATCAAGAAGCATTATTAATACCGTCATTCTTTGACCAATCAGTTCCAAATTTTATTGAATAATGTTGAATACTGTTAAATACTTATTATCTTGTCGACTTAAAATAAAATTATCTTATCTTACTGTATATCTTATGGATATCATTTCATACTTATGTTTCTGACTTTGAAATACATAATTCATCAAGTTGACGTACAATAACATTGTTTGTAAGAATTATGTTAAAGGTGACATAGTCTTTATAATAAAATACAATTTATATTCATACTGACATTATGCGGATATTAAATACATTATACCTAAACGAATTATTCATTTAGAGTTAACGAATGCTTTAATAAAAATACTAAATAAGTGTAACATACACTTATATATTATGATATTCATCACTGGAATTGTTTCAGATAGTACATGAATTGGAAAACATTCAGAGCAAAACAAAAAATAGTTGAAAGTTTGTTTTGTTAATAAGACCAATAATGTTATAATAAATAACTTGGGAGTTTATTTGATTCAATTGATTCCACAACGGCAAATAAAACGTAACATAACATGGCAAATTCCAAAACAGTTATGATGAATGTGATATGGCTATTCTAGTAAAACATTGAAACCAATTCTCAGTCACCACCATTAATTGCTATTATTTTGTCGTTTAATTTCGATCAAACTTTATAATATGTTCATTCTTATCCTCTGCTATATATGATTGTCAAAGAACTTGATGTTATTGCATTACTTTTTACACAAAAATTGAAAACAAATAAATCAAATTACAATATCTTCAAATTTGCATAATCACCCATCATTCCATATAAATGTTATTAAATATGTACAGTATCCATAAATGGAATCTATTATTCAATCTGTAAACACTATTCATACACAGGGGGTGGGAATCTAGGCCTAAACTAACTCATTATCCGGTATATTCTACTGAATTTAAGAACCCGCTTCGTTTGAGAGGTCATCATAACCCGTAATAAACTTAACCTTCCTTGTAATTTTAGAGGTCATCACCGTCTGTTAAATATGCCTCAAAGAACATAAAACTGTCGTAAAACAGAAATGCTATACTGGGATTCAAATTGCATATGAATATCTCGTCTCGAAAGGAAGAGTTTTTCCAGACTATTCTGTCATATACAGAAAACTTATAATGACAGTTAAATATTGAAAACAACAATATTTAACAGCTCCAGTACAGAATCAAACCGTTTTAAAATTATATAAGATAGACGAGTTAAATAATAAATATTTGTAAGATATATCGATTGGCATATCAACTTTTCATTAGTATAAAGATAAAAATTAGAATGAGATTAAAAGTGTACCAACGTCTGAAATGTACTCTACCATGGGACTGAAAAATATCTCTTCGCTCTGATCCTTCGGTTAAACCAAATGAATCAATAAGGAGCATGTTTTTTTTAGTATCAGATGATTACGATTCAGTTACTAATGTTGTTGTAGTGTACGAGTATCATTGCAATATACAATGGCAAAGTATGTTAAAAAAGAGCCTGAACCACGATAAGTTTATGAGAAACACAGAAAAATGAAATATGCAAAAGCTGTCTATCTGAGAATATTGAAATTAGCGTCAACAACATTTGTATTCCCAAACATTTATATCATTTAAACCACGAATACTGCATACATCAATTCAAATATAATGCCCATCAATAGCTTGTTGGCTATATAAATAGGTTTTAGCCTACATTTAAATCGGTACTGTTTAACAACATATAATGAAAAAAGTTCAAAGCACGAATGATTGATAGTGCACGCATTTAATTATCAACTACATGTTTACTATGATTAACCTCGTGAAAAAGTACATACGTATGCACATTAAAAGTGGTGAAGATATAAAAACCATCGGCAACATGTATATGTTCTCTTGTTTTCTATAAATGGAATCTAGATTAATTGTATTCAGGCGCCATTGGTCTTCTTCCCTATACAAAACTGACAATATATCAAATTAGACCAATTGGAAATCAGTACAAATGACAGTCTGCCATTGTTTTGAAGCAGAACTTATTTTTTAAACTTTTTTTAAGTTAAGTTATTGTACAAATTTACATAAAAATGGTGAAAATATTTGCTGCATATCTACATGACAATAAGGCATTTTGTTTACGCTCAAATGTGGTAATGCTAAATTTGATCACAATGCGCATGGGAAGTCAGAGGAAGTTGTATACATAAATCATTAATTTGGAAAAAAAACAAGTTTTAAATGTCGTTTTCCTTTAACGAAGATAATGTTTATGGTGATGAATTAGTGTTAAGAATACTAAATGAATAACACATTTCCATGCAATTCAAGAATAAACATATGCAAAACAATCTATCAAGTAAATGACGATTGTGAAAACTTAGACTTTCCAATGATATGAGTGAGAAAATTTGATAAAACAAAACACAGATGACATTAAAATACACACTAGTGTTAACAAAAATAAGATTATATACATGACAAAATAGATACATTTGTTATACGAATTAAACAAAGACGAATGAACAAAATCAAAGTCGTTAAATTGTAATAGGTTATTTCAATGAAGTCAAATACTTTAGTAAATTCTATTGAAATGTCACGCGATAGAAAACACATTCTACCAGAAGTAACAGTAAAGGTATACTGAGGTCAGAATTCATACCCTTTTCTCACATTAGTCTTTTCATCTTTTTGCCGACAGTTTTCATAATGGGATTGCTTTTTGTCAAGAAATCTCATTCGAAACTTTGTGTTCAATGACTTTTGATACTGAAGGTTAGTTTCAACGGCCTGTATTAAATAATTTACACACACCATACTAATAGATAATTAACATTGTTAAGTAGCATAAACAACCAGATTGGCTGGACTATTTGTTCATCCTTCTACAAGCAACAGGCATTTTCTACCTATTTTTCTCAAATGCTAATAGATATTTATGGCACGCTACGGAGATGTGCATTGCATATCAAGTAAAAACATTTCTCGTGTACCTGAAGATAAAACTTTATAGGCAGAAAATAATAGTACAATATTTTTTTTTTGTTCAATGTTTGTTCATTTTATTGCTATAAGAGGATATTCTCATTCTTTCATATTCTAGACTTAACGTCTTGTTCAAAGACATTAACCTGACAACTATATATTAATATCAAGAATATAAATCAAATATGCTAGATATAACATAACACAGACGAGTTTTATAATGGATATGTAACGATAGAGCGACCCACAGATCAAGTATTCCATTAACAAGATAGAATGAGCTAGAAATTATATATTTTTTATCTTTGTGACTAGACACAAATTGTCTATGCGAGTGTCTTAATTGGCTAAAAGAAACACACGTAACAAAAATACACTAGTTTATTAATTTAATTCACTGTTAGTCTTTTGCTGTTACAATCATGACACATGACGTAGAAGTATTTCAGTATGTATTTAACCCAACGTATATTCAGATTGCAGATTGCTTCTAATGTGGAAATATTCTATACAATCTTTACGGTATTTAAAGAACATACTTACCTATCACTTCCTTTCTATCCTCATCAATCTTGACATGCTCATTTACAATGATATTGTCACAAAAAACTCGTTTACAATACAAAATTGTCTATTTATAAGAAATTCATTTATACTGTTTTGAAATATATTATGCTTAGTTTTTAGCCATCTCAACTTCCTATTATTACTTACACAGTGACACAACTATTTTTGCTCAATTAACATCAGTCTTATTGTCTTTTATGGTTTTCTGCTCACGTTTTGCAAAATGATAGGCTATATTAACGATAAAGTAATTTGTAGTATTTTGTTACATTATCAATCAATTGTGCGTCTAGTAAACTAACCTAATTCGGCAAGCCCGCCAGACGTAGAATGTTTAAGAGATGCAAGTTTGTCCAATAAGACACATACATTGTCAATTATGTTTACATTTCAGTGAATAATGTGGTAATGTACGATGCAAATCAATCAAATTATACTTAGTTGTTAGTTAAGTATGTCAATTGTTCGAAAGTTTACTTTTTCTTATAGCTTATTTTCCCACGAATGTAAACAATTTGATACCACAACCAACTACGTGAAAATATTAAATTATCTACTGGATTTGACTACAGCATAAGTTGTTAGGCATTGTCTCATGAAAAAATGGGAGTACGTTGTATTGTAAAACATTAAAATACAGTTTTCCACGTGCTTGCAGCAAGTGCAGACCAAAAACTTGATAATACAAATGCGCATTTCAAGAACTAATTACATTCACACACGTATTTAATTTGATGCATTTGATTTGCTAAACAACGATGTAATTTCCAATCTGACATTGCATTATCTTTAGGAGACCTGTATTTTAGAAAAGGTTGCCTTACATATAAGCAATATATTTTAATATCTTAAGGTATATTCATTTCCTTCATTTCGTTTAATTGATTTCTCTTACATTTCTAAAAATGCAATTTCAAAAGATTACTTTTTCGGCATAATTAAGTATAAAACAACTACTATATTGTGTGTTTTTTTATACCTAGTTAGAGCATCTTTAAAACAGTTTTCGTACTAGCATGGTTTTCACAAAAGCAATTAGAATTTATAATAATAAAGGCAATACAGTGTATCGACTGTGTGATTAAATTCAAAATGAAGACGATTTATAAACAAAGCAGCAATAACTTAAAACGAATGACAAATGTACTATCTGGAAGGAAAAAATAAAGCATTTTGAGCGAGAAAATTTGCAAAATACTTCGTAATAACAGTAATAAGAATTACCTCTACTGTATTGCTGTAAGGCTGATGTTGTATATTTATATATTTTGTGTAATTACTGAATTTTGTTAAAAACGCTGTAGGCTATTAATGAATAAATAAGTAAATTTATGCAACTGCTCTAGGCAGAGAGACAGATAAAAATTCGGTAAATACATCATTTTGTATTTGCTATAGCTTGTTTAAAGCATTCATTTCGTTTTATTTGAGCACATAACATCTATATAGATTGATTATATGAGTTATAGTTATAGTTTTGTTTGCATTTGTATTTAACTATTAGTTTCAGCAATCATTCCTATTAAGAATAAAGCATGTATCTTGTGGCAATTAAATCGTATCTAGTTTAATTATCAGAATGTTGAGACCTTACATTTTTGAGTGTCATCACCTAACACATAGTCCTTTCAAATGATACTCTTTGACTCAATTCTTGATTATCAATAAATATACTCAGACATGGGTTCGCCATACTGTGGAAAAAGTATAGATACGTCCCGGTATTTCAGCAACGTGGCGGCATAGTGAATAAAACAAATACATGATAAGATGTTTTAATTACAAACGCATGATAACTAACATTTTATCTAATAGTCATAAAAATGTAGCTCTTGATATCTGAAAAGGTATTTATTTCATTATTAAATCACAAAGACAGACTCTTAATTGCTTCATTTCTTAAGAAAGATAATTATAATTGTAATTATTAAAGTTTCTCACCTATTCACATATAGATAACATTTCAAATTACTAGTGTTGGCAACTTCAAAAATAAATCGTCATGTCTGAAACAAGACGCTGATGGCTGTGTTTACTATAAGGGTTAGTTTGACTTACATCTTTATCTCGACAGCGCTATTGACGCATTGGTAAGTTAACAGAAACCCATCAGACAAAATACATAATGCTAGTTGTATAATTTAACAAATGTGTGCATAATTAAGGAGCCAATATGAGCAAACAATTTCATACAATACTGCATACAACTTGGAAGACATATAAATGAAAGCTCATAACATTTCCTAGTACGATGTCCGCCAAAAGCATTTTACAATTGTATATAACAAGATCAAAATAAATTGCTTGCAACATAAACACAGACAGCTCAATACAAATACTACTAAAACAAATATTACTTCAGTAGGACTATATAGTCGTAATTAATCAAATTAATTATGTACGTCTTCAAACCAAACAATCTGTTTACAACAATTTACATATAAAGCAGAGTTATTATGTCTTGTTGTCTGCTTGCAGTTTTTCCTAGACGATTGAAATACATATCCTGCAAGAGTTATTGTTAGAACAAACACCACTAATTATAAGAAGAATCATTTCGAAGTCGATAAAAGGTAAAGATTCAACATTTACAGTTTTTGTTGCTAGGGTAAAAGTCCAACCTAATCATAAATTTTCAAGTTTGTTATATTTTTTCTTCGCAGCTAATTATGTAATGCATGATATTCAAGTAAATTCGAGCCCTTAAAATAACTATATTTTATCTTGTCAAAGTCGTCAACATATGAATCAATTTTACATTACTATATACATGTATGACTGGGCAGACAAACAGATGATTTGCTATTACCAGTTCGTGCTCTTTTATTCATAATAAAGCATTCCATTATGTATATAATTGTATCAGAATCCATTGCTTAAACGTAAACACAAACAGTGCAATTATAATAATTGGATAATCCAACAAATGTTAATAGCGATTGGTTTAAAAAATAATTTTTAACTTTTGTTTCAATTTGATAACTATGCGGAATCACATGTAGAATTTGGTATTCTGTTTTTATTTCACGCAACTGATGCTTTTTATTAAAATAAATGTATGGCTCATCAATGACAAGTTCATTTCAATTAAACCAGCTACAATGGTCAAATATTTGAACCAATGTGACAAATGAGAAAATACAAAAAAAAACATTAAACATCTAAAAATATGGAGGGATCTTACAGGGTATTAACTGTTTGTTATTTAAACTCAAATGAGATCAAAATTCAACTATATTACCAGATCCTTAATATAGAATTCAAGCTGGCTATTGTCTTGTATGTATACGACATAGTCTACTAGCCTTCCGAACTAATCTGTTAATGTAGATTTGTACCTAGAGCTTACAATGACACCTCGATGAATAAAGCGACATAAACCACATGCGAAAAATCCCATAAGACAGACGATACAAATACTATATATGGTACAATAAGTGACCCTAAGTTCAAGTACTCCATAAATATAATATAGATATAGATTATAAAGTTATTTATTATCAATATTGCATATTTTATTCGTAATATCGATGGAAAATGTCTATTATGTTCGTTTCTCTGAAATATAAAGGTGACATATTGAGAACATAATTAAATATTGCCATACAACATAGTTGATCTTTTGATGCTTAGCCATTTACAATTAGTACATGCCATGGAATACTTCATACAGAAGTTAAATGTACAGTCACTTTTCAAGCTATTAAAGCGGAAATACGTTCATATGTTTTTCAGAACAAATATAATTAATAAATGCGAAGACAAGATTTTCATAAAAATAAGTATATTTTTCTACCTAGAAGAATTTAAACAAAAGTGACTTAGACAGCAGCTCGTATAACGTAGACATACAATTAATCACGTTTAGAAAAAAAGAAATCAACAAAACTATATTACTTTTTATTCATATATAGTACATAGTTTACTGCAGTTGCTATTTCGTCTTTGTGATTTCAGTTATTCTATAAATTATGTGATACACATCTAGATGTGAGGTCCAATTATTCGATAATCACATATTTGAATAATAATATTAATATATTTGAAAAAAATGAACGTATGGTTTAAAAAGTATGTCGAAATGATGTCGGAAAAGGCAAGCTGTAGAATAAAAAACAGGTCTTTCTGTTTCTCTGTTTTCAATTTATATTATGCTATATTTGTCTTCAACGTTTTTGAGTATTGTTTTTGTTGTTGCTTTTTGCTACTGTTTAAGCGCTGTTAGCAAGTATCAATCTGATTTTTATTAGAAGATATAAGTATTATGAGTTATGATGGTATTAGTCACCAAAGTAAATCACAAATAAAATGTAAATTACATTTTCACAAAATGTTGTTTGTCAATCAATAAGCAATTTTCTATGTTTGTTATTTCGAAAGACATGTTCCTGTTGTAAGTGTTTAAGTCGACCTGCTTATGTCTGATACATTTTGTTTTTATTGAGTGCTTCGCCAAAAATCTTCCTAATGTACTTAACATGTTATGTTTGACAGTACGTATTAAACATAGCAAACTTATATGCTCTCATATAATATATCCATATTTAACCACTATATCTTCAAAATTCATTTTAGTGGGTAAATTGATCCTACAAAAAGCAGCTTAACTATTCATTTTAAGTCAGGCCAAATGTATTTACATTTGACATTACTTGTTCAATTGAAGATAACCGTAATCTTGTGTAAATACATTTTAAGTGTTTCGTAGAACCGGGAATTGTATCATTGAATAAAATGAAAAATATTAAGTAATGGAGCGTCATTTGATCAAATTTGCAGCCAGTGTCGTATATTTCAGAATGTTTTTGCAAAGTAAACATATCCTCGCTCTCGGTTGCAATGTTTTTCGCATTTTGCATGAAAGACGAATCTCTACAATTGCATATTTGATCTAAATATGTGTGTTTAGCGAATTATTAACTTCTTATTTTATCAGGCAAATGTCGATCGAGTCCTGTCTTTTATTTAGATAATAGCCAATTAGAATAAAAATTATTATATCTAAACGAATAATGTACACCGAGAAAAATGTCATTAAATTATGTCAATCACTAAGAAATTCTGGCGCATAGTGTTGCATCATATCAGATTTGATTGAAACCCTTTCTGTATTGTGTGATAAGACCGTGGTTTTGATGACGCAAAACGAAAAGAATGCCACCATCAAATCGCTCATCACTCAATGATAAGATTTCGTTCATTACACAAGGCGTATCGAAATGGATCATTAACTTTGTTTTGTGTAATTTAACCATGTTTGATACAAACAATTAAAATAATGTTTCATGTACTTCATATTGTCGATAAGGAAGTAGCAAAGATTTGGCGAACTTAGGTATAATTGCAATAGTTAAGAGAATGAAAACGGCTTGGATGAGCAGGACATTTTAGAATATAATGTATGTTTTTTTCCTGCTGGCTGTCGTAAAAGTCCCAAGATTTTGTTTTTTGGTTCGGTTGTAAACCCAATTTCAGATTGTCAGATTGTGCTTGACATTACTTATTTGCTTACTTCTAAATTTTAACAGCAATTTTATTTGCAACGATTTCAAAATGCTCAATGAAATGACGTTTTAAATTCCCTATTAGGCTTCTACACCTAAAATTTTGAGCAATAAATAATAACGACAGACCATGAGCAAATTAAGGTTTAGGTTCATTTTGCACAAGTTAAATAGACTAGTATAAAAATAAAAAAAGTCTTTTATAACATTCAATAATGTATTTAAGAGTATGATCAAAAGAACTCAACAACTTTTGTGTTTAACCGAAAATATTCTGAAGATTGACTAAATGACACCTAAGAGTAATCGACAGGTGATAGTAACTTTATCATGTAGAGGAATTTCAAGTTATAGCTACACAAATATACCAAAAACATCTCCTGTGATGGATAAAAATAATACCAGTATCAGATAATGACGTGAAGAGAAACATGATAATTGAAATACCATTACTATGTTTGTATAATACTCGTAAAGATATGACTTTTCATTGACAATGATATAAATTAAAGTTTTTATAGATATATCATTAATTAAGCGCGTGCATTCTAAGGTATGAAAATTGACAAAATTTCAGAAACAAAATGTGTTTCAAGTTTGCATAAAACTAGAGGATTTAACATAAAGCATTAGATAACAGCAATTATGTTTTTTAAATATGCAACAGCGAAAGAATCGACTGTATTTTCAATAATGTCTTAAATGGGAATATATTTGCAATTTCGTTGACAGTCTAAGAATGATGTTATCATAAGTTCCGTACAATACCATACATATAATGTGACTTTCATGCCATAATTGGTATATTAAACTGTCAATTCCAAATACGTTGCCTCTCGTACGTGACAGCTCAAAGGAAATTCACAGGAAGAAGTCGTATCTCTTGTTATTTCCTAACTGACAGTTGACGTATATCATATGCGTCTGTTAAAAGGAATATAAATCATATCCGCATGTGAGAAATTTTTATGACAATGCAGACAGAGTAAATCAATATTTATCGTCCCACACTGAGTACTTAGCGAGAATGCCTATCCTTTTACATAATAATTATTTGCACACAATACTTACGCAATAAAGATAGGTAAATTTTAATTTTGTCCGATTCACAATTCCATGGACATGAATAGTGCAACGCAAAGGCAAAATATGGCACGCAAGCACAGGATTGTATGTATGAAAACTTGAGAAGAAACGGACCATGGAATCTCTTTACTGATATTAAATTAAATACAAACGGATTAACTAACATAAGACATGTCTTCACTTACCTCTGATAATTTGCTTTCTTTATTTGGAACTAGACAAACATGAAATCACACACCATGCAGCATTCACATATTCAGCCAATTAAGGCAGGAAAGAAAAGGGGGCAATATTTATCATTACATCAACTGATTAAACACATGCAACCAAAAGCTTCTGAACTAAAAACAAATCAGATAAACTAATATATAATAGCTCCCAGAAGACACTTATCGCCTTCAATCGTTTTTTGTCACAATCTGCATGTTTTCTATGAAATCCTATTTTGTCAAAAAAATTTATAGCAGCGTGTTTTAATAGAAAAGTAATACGCTAAGAGTCCCAAATGGCAAACAGTAACTATATCAATAATCCTTTTGTATTAATGTTACCATTATCAAATCATTAAAATGTATGATGATACGAGTGAAATCTGGGGAAATCAACACATGATCGGTTATTGTTTATGAACATGAAAATGATTTGAATTATATTGGATTTAAGATACTGTAGAAAATTCTTCTATGCTTCTATGCTTCTATTTCAGTTGTAAAAATGTTCATGCGATATTTGAAAAGAAATATAACAAATCATCGACTTTAAATCTATTACAGTTCAGTAGGGGCAGGATACATTAGATCTGTAATCTAATAAGCTAATTCCAATTATAATTACGCTTAAGTATATATCGTCATGCCTTTTGTTGAAACAAAAACACTTAACAATTTGAAATTGCTCACTTAATCAATTAATTATGCAAAAGTAGTTAACTTCATTTTTTCTGTTTTAATTTTAAACTTATTACGTTGTAATTAGAGTTTTCTAGTTGATCATTACCTCAACACATACAACGCTGACTTGACATTTTGTGCAATCCTATTAGGCTTTGATAACACCAGAAGCACAAACAATTGATTGCAGAATTATTAGCAAGCGTAAAAATTTAGCTTTCAAGTTGCTGCATAAAATATTGAAATTCAATTTGAATAGTTTCACGACTGTGACAAAGAATATCTAAACAAAATAATGAAATTACATGTCTATCCAACCATGAATGACAAAATAATGAAATTTTAAGGCAACAATTTTGATTATTTAAATAACACGAATGGAGATGAGACATAATAATGCTAAATCCGTTATGGATCTACTCCGTCTTTTATAATTCAATGATTGTTTATGTTCATTGTTAATGGATCAAGATTTACATAATTATCTATATTATACTATATAATGCCAGCATTACCTTTGAATTTTATAAGAGAAACAATCACAAAAATTCTTCTACCGAAATATTCCTCAAAGATTAGCTCAACATTCTGAGTAAAATTCAGTTGTAATTTATACTCATGGGCATATCCGTTTTATACATAAATTCCATGCAAAGATTAAAAAAAATTATAGTAAGATTCACAATTAATTCTACGGTATTTGAAACCTAATATATTTACAACTCGCTAGTTGTAAGATTTTACGATGATCCTGCCATTCCATGCATTTGAAATTAACCATCCTACGTGAATAACAAGAGAAATCTGGAGACAACGTGTGTCGTATTTCTTTACATGAAATATATTGGATAATGTGAATTTAATAAAAACAAATTTCAAAGAAAACTAAAATTCATGATACGATCTTTTCTTTTCTAAAAAGTCTAACAACAACACATTGCAAAAATTAACAATGGATAACAATATGGAACATTTGTTGTAACAAAAACTGTAACTGACATTATCAATTTGGCTTAATATCAATGGGTAATAATTCATCATCTATATAAGCTAGTAAAATATCAGAATGTTCACAAATTTATTTAATTTGTCATTTCTTTTAAAGTTTCAAACAAAGTAATTGCAAATTGATTTTTCTATAATAAATATATCTTCCCATTATATTAATGTTTTAGACGTTGTTTTTTTGCGCTTATCATTCGTACTTTTCTAAATGTGCAACTTTAAAGAACAGTGAGTAGTGATTTCCTATGTTATTTACACTGAAAGAAAAATAGCAATATATATGATAATAACAGTAATAAGTATTACCTCTAAATTATTGCTGTATGGGTAATGTATAATGTTTTAATGTTGGGTAACTACCGCAATTTCTTATAAACGCTTTAAGGCATTAATAAATAAATGAAAAAGTAAATATATGCAATTGCTCAAGACAGAAAGACAGATGCAAAAACGGCAAATACATCGTATTGTCTGTGCAATCGCTTGTAAAATGCATTCATTTCGTTTTATTTTAGCACAGTAACATCTAAATTGATCATATGAGTTATGGTTATAGTTTTGTTCGCAAAAAAATGACATAAGCAATCAAAATTGTCATTTTTAAGACTGAGAAAAATACATTAAATATATTTGAATGTCAATGGCAAGAAATTAGGAAACATGTGATAAAATAAAAGCAATATATTAACTGGTCCATAGCAACTGTTCATTTAATGCAATGCTATTCATTATACGCATCATTCTGAAAACAAAACAAATGCAATATTGTTATCACTTGTTTTTCTGACTTTTTTTGTCTTTTTCGTTTAAGATTCTAGTTTGATAAACACAACACAATACATATGTTTGTGGAATAAACTATTATCCTTATTAATGAAGAGGTTGATACACGGCGTGAGTCCCAAAAGTGCTATATTTTTTCTACAAAAACTTGAGAATATATTGGAGAAATATGCATCATTTTTTATGTTAACACTTGTTTTCAATTAATGTATACTTGTACTGATAATTTATTGCCTAATTATAATATATATATGGATTGAAAGTGCTGGATGCACAGAGATAAATCATTTATCTAAAAACTGAAATGATAAATGTGTATTTGTTATAAGGTATTTTTGAAGCATTAATTGACATTTTCGATGGCAATCTTCAAGTAACTGCTGCGCTGTTCAACAACAAAGTTAATGATAAATGAAGGCATAACCGAAAAGTATTGCCTCAAGGTTTCTATGCATTGTTGTTATTATCCAAAATTATATTGATATTTCTTGTGGATATAAGTTGACAAAAAGATTGGTGTAATTAAACGTTCGAGAGCTAAAATGGTAAAATTTAGTAAACACTTTCAGGTCACATCACAAGTTTGACCATCGAAAAGGTTGTAATGTACAGTTGAAAACAAATTAACATGCAGATTATTCAATCAGAAGTGAACAGGCAATCAGGAACCTAGCGAAATTAGAATTCCAGTTTTCTGATATTCGTTATCAATCTTATTTAGAATATAAACATGTAATTTGTAGCGATTAAAACGTATCAAGATTAATTATCGGAGTGTTGAGACCTTACAATTCTTTAGTGTTATTACCTAACACCTAGTCACTTCAAAATATTGCTCTTAGACTAAATTTTGATTATCAATAAATGGATTCAGACATGGGTTCGCCATGCTTTAGAAAAACATAGATATCTTCCGGTATTTCAGCTTCATGGCAGCATTGTAAATGAAGCTTTTACATGATAAGATGCTTTAATCACAAATGTATAATTACTTACACTTTATCTGTTCGTTATAAAAATGTAGCTATAGATAGCTGATAGAGTATTTGTTTCATTACTCAATTATAGAATGTCTACGTTTGTAACTTTTAGACATCGTCAATTACATATGTTAATATCATTTATGGTACGCCAAGGAAGACTCTTCATTAATTCATATCTAAAGGAACATAATAATTATTATTAAAGTTTCTCACCTATTCACAATATGCAATTTCTACTATTACATTTCAAGCTATTAGTGTTATCAACTCTGAACAAGAAATCGTCAAGTCTGAAACAAGGTGCCAATGGCTGTATTTTAAATAAGTCAAATAGAAGTAAGTTTGGCAAAAATATTGATCTTAAATAATTCGTTAGTTTTATTGTCATAAAAATCTAAATTGAAATATTTGTCGTTATATCAATGTAAGCAATTGATCGTCATTGATAATTATTTAGTACTTGGATATTCTCTTTGATATACTGTCATAGTAGTGGGTCTACAATTTTGTCGAATACTTACAACCTAAAGAACGTAAAGCCACGTATGTAGAAGTATAAGGATCGAAATTGAACCTCTGTACTAGTATCGTGTACGAAAAAGAATAAGTAATTAGTAATAAGAGAACCTAGTCGAAAGTTTTACACTTTAGGCCGCGCACGCGCAATAAAAGGAATAATAACAGTCGCAATTAATGTAGTGTATGCATTACGCATGAACAAACAGACAATATGCTGTTTGTGCAACTGAAGAACATGTATATCTTATCTGGTTTAAGTAAAGGAAATGTCCATTGTATCGCTTTCGTTTGTTGTATAAGCCATATACTCCATGTCTGACAGCGCTATTGGCGCATTGATTACATAAGAAGAACCCATCTGACAAAATACATACTGCTATTTTCATCATAAATTTAACGAAAGTGCACGAATTTAGGAACCAATATGTACAAACAATTGTAAACAATACTGCAGACAACTAAAAAGACAAGTAAATGAAAAGCGTAAACCACTTCAAAACACGATATTCACCAAAAGCATTTTACACTTGTATATAATTAGATCAAAATCAATTGCTTGCAACATAAACACATACAGCTCAATGACGATACTACTTTAACAAAAATTAATTAACTAGGACTTTACAGTCGTCTTTATCTTAATTGATTATGTTCGTCTGCAAACCAAAAAAGCTGTTTACAACAATTTACATATAAAGCAGGGTTACTATGTCTTGTTGTCTGCTTTCGGTTTTTCTGAGACGATTGAAATACATATTCTGTAAGAGTTATTGATAGAACAAACAGTTATAAGAAGAATCATTTGGAAGTTGATAAATTGTAAAAATACTGCATGCACAGTTTTGTTGTTTGGATAACCGCGGAACTTTGTAATAGATTTTCAAATTTATTTAATTTTATTTCCGAAGCTATTTATGTAATACATGATATTCAAATGAATTATCGAGCCCTTCTGATAACTTTACTTTATCTTGTCAATGTAATCAGCATAATTATGAATCATATGAATCAATTTTACATTACTATATACGACTGGGCAGGCAAACAAATGATTCGCTCATACCAGTTCGTACTATTTCATTCATAAAGAAGCATGCCATTGTGTATATAATTGTATCAGAATATATTGCTTCCAACGTAAACACAGACAGTGCAATTGCAATAATTGCATAATACAACAAAAAGCGATTCGTTTGGAAAATGATTTTCAAACTTTGATGTCAATTTGGTAACTATGAGAAATCACATATAGAATAACTGATTACTTATTTGAACTCAAAAAATCAAACCATTTTTCCAAATCCTTAATATAGAATTCAAGTTGGCTATTGTCTTGTATGTATACGTCAAACTAGTCTACTAGCCTTCCAGACTAATATTTTAATGTAGATTTGTACCTAAAACTTACAATGACACCTCGATAAATAAAGCGACTTATAGCGTCTCTAGGACATAAACCATATGCGTAAAATGTCATAAGACAGACGATACAAATAATAGATGTGACCTCTAAGTACTCCATAAATATAGTATAAATAAAGATAAAAAGTTATTTTATTATCAATATTGGATATTTTACTCGCAATACCGATGGCAAATGTTTATTAATCTGAAATATAGAGAAGGTATGTTGAGAAAAAAACATTAAATATTGCCATACTATATAATTGATCTTTTGATGCTTACCCATTTACAAGTAGTACATGCCATGACTATTTCATGTAGATGTTAATTATACAGTCATTTTTCAAGCTATTAAAATAGAAATACGTTTACATGATTTCCAGAGCAAATACAATACAATAATTAAATGGATATTGACAGGTTTTCAGTAAATGTATTCTTATCTTGAAGAATTAACACAAGTATGACTTAATCAGCTGCTCATATAACTTAGACATACAATTGATCACGTTTAGAAAAAAATGAAATAAAGAAAATTGTATTACCTTTTATTCATATATGGAACACAGTTTAGCATAGTTGCTATATCGTCACTGTGATTTCAGAAGTTCTAAAGTATGACATATACATCTATCCATGAGGTCTGATAATTCGATAATAAAAAAAATGAAAGAATGATTTTAAAAATGTATGTCTAAATGATGTCGAATAATGCAATTTGTTGTATAAAAGCAACACATCATTCTTTCTGTTTCTATGTTTTTAATTTTCATAATGTTACGGTGGACCTTCAACGTTTTTGAGTATTGTTTTTGCTTTTTTCTTCTGTGGAAGCGCTGTTGGCAAGTATCAAACTTTTTTAAGAGGATATACATGTAAGTTTGATAAGTTGTTGAAGCCACATGATCCTTCTCGCAAAAGTAACTCACAAATAAAATGTAACACACATTTTTCACAAAATGGTGTTTGTCAACCAAGTTATTTCGGAAGATATTACCCTGTGGTAAGAGTTAAAGTCGACCCACTTATGACTGTTACATCATCTTTTTATTAAGTGCTATACAGAACATCTTCCAATTGTACTGTGCAATTGTAACGTTTAACAGTACGTTTGAAACATAATATAACTATATACTCTCATATAATGCATCCATATTTATCCCCTAGATCTTTGAAATTCTTCATTGCAGTTTTACCGTGCAATTTATCCTTTTGAAAGCACCTTAGCTACTTATCTAAAGTCATGTTTAATGATTCTTTTCAAAGAGATGGTTGAAGGGATACATACAAAAGACTCTAAAGTGCTAACATCAGTATACCAATCAAATGTTTGTAACATTACATCGACGCTTAAAGCATCATGTCGCGATAGAAACCAAACACGATTGAAACAAGAATGTTGAATACTGTTAGGTTACAGATTTGTTTATGTATGTCTCACATCTCATATTTTACGTCAGCTTTCATTGTTTGTTATGACACATATGTCTTCTGTCTGTTTTTTTTGATTCAATGAAAATCTATGAATTAATAATTATGCCCAATGTAATAATGTACGTGTGGTATTTGATTTGTATAGAAAACCCTAATAATGTATTATGTAAATACCCATTTTGCATAATTTTGCATATTAAAATGATCTGACCAAGCTGGAATAAGTACTGTGGGATAGATAGACCCTGACAACTTTGGAATGGATACATATTTTAAATTTCTATCACTGTTGGTATTAAGTTATTAGCAAAAAAACTGAATTTCGATAATGGCGGACTTCATTTGCAGTTTATTCAAATTACTCAAGAATGACAGGGTCTCATCACTCGGATTCTTCTTCAGCACCATTCAAAGATTAAGAAACTGCATAAAACTTTGCGGGGACGCAAGTGCACGGTCCACATAAAATATGGCATTTATCTATAGGAATATAAGTGTATCGTAGAACTGGGGGTGTATCGATGAAAATAGGAATAAATGAAGCGCCATTTGATAAAACTTGCATTAAGTGTCGTATCTTATTGAGTTTAAGAATATCATTTCGCTCTCGGTTGCAATGCTTTCTCTACAATTGTATATTTGATCTAATAATGTGTGCTTAGTGTATCATTAACTTCTTATTTCATCTGGCAAATGTCGATCGAGTCCTGTCATTTATTGAAATAAAAGTCAAAAAGAATAAATATTATTATATCTAAATGATTAATGTACACTGAGAGAAAGATCATAAAATACTGCTAATCACTGAGAAATTCTGGCGCATAATGTTGCATTATATCCTATTCGAGTGAACACTTTGTCCGTATTATATGATAAGCCCGTGTTCTTAATGATGCAAACGAAACAATTGCCACTATTAAAGCACGCATCATTCAATAATAATTGACATTTGTTCTGTATTTATACAATGGAGTTTAAAGTATTTTATCATAAATAAAATAACATCTAAAAAGCACCACACAGCTAAATACTGTGCCTTAGCGATATTATGATATTTTAAGTTCTCAACGTTTTGGCGGACTTAAGTCTAAATTCAATAATTGAGAAAGTGAAAACGGCTATATAGAGCTTGATATTTATACAACAGTGTATGTGAGTATTTGTTTTTCTTCTACATGGTCATTAAAGTCACAAGCTTTGACCTTTTTTGGTTCGGTTATAAAATCCAATTGTCAGACTGCGCTTGACATTATTCATTGCTGATTTCTTCAAAATTCCAACTACAATTTGATTTGTAACGACTTCAAAACGTTTCTCTCAATATAATGACTGTTTTAAATCCCGATTGCAAGCTTTTACACCTAAAATCATAAATTATCAATAACGCCAGGCCATGAGCGATGATTAAGGTTTATCATGCACAAGTCTAATCGTATACAAAAATCTTGAATGTAATATTCAATAGTGTATTTGTATCCAACGGTACAAACCACTTTTGTGTTTAACAAAAATATATTCTTAAGATTGACTAAATGACACTCAAGAGAAATCGACAGGTGTTAGTAACTATATCATGTTCAACAAAATCGAATAAACACTTACAAAAATATACCAAATACATTTCCTGTGATTACAAAAAAATTACAGTATCAATCAATGACGTGAAGAGAAACATGAATAATTGAAATACCATTACCATATTTTTATAATACTCGATCACAAAATTGAACAAAATAAATGACTAAGACATGGCTATTCCTGACAATGATTTCAAATTTTATATAAGCACCCGCTTTGTTATGTTAAGTGATCGTTCGTTTGTATTAATGAAATCATTTTCTCTCAGATATATCATTAATTCAGCACGTGCAGTCGAAGGATTGAAAATCGACATAGTCGCACAAAATAAAGTGCTATTAGTCTTCATAAAACTAGTGGATTACACATAATGGATTAGATAACACCGGTGATGTTTTAGATGTGCAACTATGAAAACATCGACTGCATTTCTAGCAATGTCGTAAAATGGAATATTTCCAATTTCGTTGACAGACTAAGAATGGTGTTATCAAAAGTTCCATACTGTACCATATATATTTAACTATCCATTACAAAGACGTCGCTTTTCGCAAATGACAGCATGGGATATTCTCAGGAACAAGTCTTATTGCGTGTTATTTTATAACTGACAAATGACGTATATTATATGCGCTTGTAGAGATAATATTAATCAAAACCATAAGTGAGAAATTGTTATGACAATGCAGACAAAATAAATCATATCTTGCCGTCGCAATCTTTTGCGATTATGTTTGTCTTTTTACAATATTATTATTTGAAGACAAGACTTACGAAATAAATGGTATTGATGAAGTATTTAAGTGATCGGTAAATTTTAATTGTCTTCCATTCAAAAATTTTAAATGCGTGAATAGTGCAGCGCAAAGTCAAAATATGGCACGCAAGCTCAGCAATGTATACATGAAAACTTGAGAAAGAACAGATGGAATCACTATAACTGAAACTTATATAACTGAAACCACGAGTTTCACTTGCATAAAGCATGTGCTACACTTACCTTTGATGATAAGTTCCCTTTCTTTTGAAATCAGACATAAAGTCACGTGTGGACATGTAGCATTAACATCTTTAGCCAGTTAAGGGAGGAACTAAAGGGAGACAAAGTTATCATCGCATTAACTGAAAAAACAACAACAACATGGAAACAAAACCTTTAACAGAACAAATGAGATAAACTAATATAGAATAACTCCCAGAAGACCTTTATCGTCTTTTGGAATATTTAATCGGTTGATATGCAAAAGTAATTTAATTACTTTTTTACTATTTTAAAACTATTTACATTGAATTTTTTTTACGTTCTATTTGATCATTGCCCCAACACATACCATGCTGACTTGACATTTTGTCCAATCAAATTAAACTTTGATAATACTTAAAGCGCAAACTATTAAATTGCAGAATTACTAGCAAGTGAGAAAAATTTGCTTTCAAGCTGCTGCAAAGAATATTGCAATTTAATTTGAACTATGTCGAAGAAAATCTAATCAGAGTAATACACAGACTTGTCTATCGAACTCTGAATGACAAATAATTAAGTTTAAGGCAAACAGTTTGATCATTGAAATGAAACGAATGAAGATTAGACATAGAACTGAATTCTAAATCCTTAATGGATCTACTTCTCCATATAATGAAATAGTTTAAACAATGTTTAATTCATCTATACGATATATAGAATATTATATAATGCTAGTATCAACTTATGATTTTTTAAACAGAAACAAAACAAATATATGTCTAATGCCAGAAAGTATTTTGCTCTGGAGATAAGCTAAACATTCGCACTGAAATTCATAGTAGTTGTAATTTACGATCATAAACATATCCGTTTTTATACATGTATTCTATGCAAAGATTGATAAAACTTATACAAAGATTCACTTTTACTTCTTCTGTATTCGAAACCTAATATATTTACAACACGCTAGTTGTAAGATTTTACGATTATCCTGCCATTCCATGCATTTGAAATTAACCATTCAATGTGAACTAAAAGAAAATTAGGAGACGAGTGTCGTATTTCTTTACATGAGATCTTCTGATTTTGTGAATTTGATAAAAACTAATCTCGAAAAAAAAATAAAAGTTCACGAATAACATGTATTTAATCTCAGATGTTTAACAATTTTAGAGGAAGGCCAAATTATTCTGTGTTTACTATAAGAAACATTGTGTAACAAAGTTGACTTGTTGGCTGACTTAATGTATCTAGCCTCATGTATTCCAAATATTTTATTGTATATCATGTCTCCACTGCAGATCAGCAAGTTTCACTAGGTTAGGTTTTCACTAGGTTAGGTTTGACAAAGGTGCTTTGGAAACGTGTTCCCTGTACTTTTCTTAGCTTCGTCATTTTTTCATAGAAGAAGTCTGTGACACTGAATAATTTATTCACACTTTCTTTACAGGAGACAAAGTACTCACTTGAGGATGATTAAATTATTTGATTTGGTGAGATTCTTATTTTAAAAGATTTATTTGTGGCATTCATGAATATTCTGTCGATAGTCTTCGCTAGATAATGCACAAAACTGATTATGATGTCCCAATGAAGTGATTAAATAGTTAAACATGCAACGACACTGCAATCCCAAATCCAAAATATCTAGATAAATCTAGGTTTTTATTCAATGAGTATTTTAGATTATTTAACACTTAGAAGTAATGCATGTTTTCTTATGGCTTGGATTATTTGTATGCATGCATGCTTGATAACTTGTTCTATGATGGTGACATTTACTTGTATAGTAAATGTGATTTGCTCTCTCCAATGTGTCTCAGATTCTAATATTAATGCTATACATGTTACATAAAATTACATTAATACACAACCATGTCTACGGTCACAGAAAACTTCTAAGATTTCTTATCTTAATGTGCAATTCTTTCTACACTTTTCACCATTGTATGTTTAAATGATTTAATAAATGCTTTTTATGGAGAAATAAAGAATTACAATTATAATTATTTAAGATCAATGGATTTTTTTAATTTTTTAAGTTTTATTTGACTCAAAATAATGAATGAATTTACACAGAAGTAGATGTCGATTATTAATGCAAACGGAGGGAAGTATCAAATCTACTCTCCTGAAATTAGTTCATTAAATTTACACATCGTGATATTCTTAGGAACAAGTTTTATCGCTTGTTATTTTATAACAGACAAATGACGTATATCATATGTGTCTGTTAAAACGAATATAAATCAAAACCACATTTGAGATATTGTTATGACAATGCAGACAAAATAAATCATTTCTTGCCGTCGCAAACTGAGTCATAAATTTGCGATTACATGTATGTCTGTCATTTTCCAGTACTATTACTTGTAGACAAGACTTACGAAATAAATGGTATTGATGAAGTATTTAGGTGATCGGTAAATTTTTTATTTTCTTCCATTCACATTTTCAAGTGACATAAATAGTGCATCGCAAAGGCAAATATAGCACGCAAGCTCAGCAATGTATGTATGAAAACTTGAGGAAGAACAGGCCATGGAATCACTATGACTGAAATTTATGACATCCCATTGATTTTACTAGCACAAGGCACGTGCTTCACTAACCTCTGATGATTTGATATCTTTTAAATAAAATCAGACATTTAGTCACAAACCATGTAGCATTTACATCTTTAGCCAATAATGAAGGAAATAAAGGGAGACAATATTTATCATTGCATCAAGTGAAATAGAACAAGGTAACAAAGCCTTTAACAAAATAGACTAATACAGAATAACTCATAGAAGACCTCTATCGTCTTCAACAGTTTTTAGCAACAATCTGCATGTTTTCACAAAAATACGATTCTGTCAAAGATCGCCTTTTCGCATCGTGTTCATATGGAAATGAAATCTGCTTAGTGTCCCTAGTGACAAACTATTACTACATCAATACTACATTTATATCTTAATGTAACATTATCGAATGATTATAAAATATGAATATACGTGTAGAATTATGGTGAATGTGGTTATTAAGAGAAAATTATTGGGATTGTACTGGATTTTAAATATTGTAGAATATTTTAAATGAGATTTATAACAATTGAATTTTCTAAAACCATTATTTAGAAGAACCCTGATTCTTATTCTTGTCAAAATGCAAGCAATTGTTTGAGTATTGTAATATAATTCGACCTATTCAAGCAGTTCTTAACTCAGGCTTCATTAGGTCATCATCGACTGAATGTATTTCAGTTCAGTAGGCACAGGAGATCTGTAATCTAACAAGCTAATTCCAATTCTAATTACCATATAGTATATCCGGTCTAGTTCTGCTTTTAGTTGACATCGTTCTGCTTTTTGTTGACACAAACACACTTTACATAAAATGAAAATTAACAATTCGGAAATTTGATTATGTAAGTAATTGACAACTGTAGAAATGATTCAACTACATTCTCATTTTTCACTACTTTAAAACTCATTACGTGTAATTATAGTTTTTCGTTCTATTTGATTATTGTCCAAAATATACAACGCTGACTTGACATTTTGTCCAATCAAATTATACTTTGATAATACTTGAAGCGCAAACAAGTACGATTGCAGAATTACCAGCAAGTGAGGAAAATTAGCTTTCAAATTGCTGCAAAGAATATTGCAATTCAATTTGAATAAGTTCACGACTGTGCCAAATTAATGAAGATTCTTGTCTATCCAACCCTGAATGACAAAAACATGAAGTTTCAAGACAACAATTTTGATCATTAAAATAAAATGAATCACGATAAGACATAGAAATTCTTAATCCTTAAGAAATCCACTTCTTCATACATTATAATGAAATGTTTAAAGCAATGTTTAATTTATGAACCCAGATATATATAAAATATATAATGCCAGCATCAACTTTCAGTTTTATAGCAGAAACAACAAAACTATTTACATTCCTCTGCAGTTAAGCCAAAAATTCAAAGTGATAATTCAGTTGTAATTTACACTCATGAACATACACATATCCGTTTCATACATAAATTCTATGCAAAGATTTATAAAACTTACACAAAAATTTACTTTTACTTATTCGGTATTCGAAACCTAATATATTTACAACACGCTAGTTGAAAGATTTATCAACAATCCTGCCATTCCATGAATTTGTAATTCACCATCAAATGTGAATAACATGAAAAATCAGGATACTTCTGCGTATTTCTTCACTTGAGATATTTTGATAATGTGAATTTGATACAAACAAAAGTCGAAAAAATCTCAAACTTCATGATGAATAACATGTATTTGACCTAAGATGTCAAAACGTGTAGATGAAAACCATAGCCTTGATGTGTCTTGTATTATTCCCTAAGTTAATTAAAGATTGTAAGAGTAACAAGGTTGACTTGTTGGCTGGTTGTAAAGTATCTAGCTACCAAGTATTTTATTGTATTTCATGTCCCTACAGAAAAACAGTTTCACTACTTAGATAAGGTTTGACAAAGAAAGCATCGGTGCTTTTGAAACGAGTTCCCTGTACTTATCTTAGCTTCGTCATTTTTTCATAGAAGTAGTATACGGCACTTAATCATCAATACACAATATCTATAGAAGACTAAGTTCTCACTTGATTATGATTAAATTACCACGTTCTGATTTGAGAAGATTTTATATGTGACATTCATGAATATTCCGTTGACTGTTTTCACAAGATACTGCTCAAAATTGATTATGATGTCGCAATGATGTGACTAAATAGTGAAGCATGCAGACATACTGCAATTCCAAATCACTGTCTTTCTAGATATATCTAGAATATTACATAACAAATGCCTCTGGTGATTACGTAAACTCTGAAGTATGCAAGGAAATTACGTTTAGTGTGAAAACACCTATGTATTAAATCGGTTCGTTGAGAATTTTAATTATTTCACACTCAAAAGGACTTAGTCATTCTTTCTTATTTGATAGTTTGATTATTTGTGAAAGCTTATTTGCATGCAAGCAAGCTTGGTGTCTTGTTTTATGAAAGTGACATTACCTTTCATGGTAAATGTAATATGCAGTCTCAAATGTGTCTCAGATTTTAATATTTATGCTAAACATGCTATATAAAATTACATTAATGCACAGCCGTGTTTACGGTCACAGAAAATTTCTAAGAATACTAATCTAAATGCACATTTCTTTTATACTTTTTACCATTGCATGTTAAAATGATTTTATTAAATGCTTTTTATGGAGAAATTAGGAATTACAATAATTATTGGGTCAGTTAAATGGAAGGTAATTTTTGACTCCAAAAAAATGAATGATTTTACAAAGAAGTAGATGTCGATTATAAATGCAAACTGAGGGAGGTATCAAACTTGAAATTTGTTTATTAAATTGACACATCGAGACAGCATGGGAATTCTCCGGAACAAGTCTTATCGCTTGATATTTTATAACTGACAAATGACGTTTATAATATGCGTCTGTTGAAAGGAATATAAATCAAAACCATATGTGAGAATTGTTACGACAATGCAGACAAAATAAATCATTTTTTGCCGTCGCAAACTGAGTCCTTTGCGATTATGTATGTTATTTTACAATATTATCATTTGTAGACAAGACTTATGAAAACAAATGGTATTGATGAAGTATTTAGGTGATCGATAAATTTTGATTTTCTTCCATTCACAATTTTAAGTGGCGTAAACAGTGTAGCGCAACGGCAAAATATGGCACGCAAGCTCAGCAAAATGTATGCATGAATCTTGAGAAAGAACAGGTCATGGAATCACTATGACTGAAACTTAATGACATCCCAGTGGTTTCACTTGCATAAGACATGTGCTTTATTTACCTCTGATGATTTGTTCCCTTTCATTTGAAATCAGACATTACGTCACAAACATGTCGCATTTACTTCTTAAGCCAGTTAAGGGAGGAATTAAAGGGAAACAAAATTTATCATCGCATCAACTGAAAAAACAACAACCCGGAAACAAAACCTTTAACAAATCAAATGAGAGAAACTAATATAAAGTAACTCCCAGAAGACCTTTATCGTCTTTTTGATTATTTAATCGGTTGATAATGCAGAATTGGTTCAACTACATTCTCTTTTTTAATACTTTAAAACTCGTACGTTGCAATTAGACTTACACGTTCTATTTAATTATTGCCCAAACACATACAACGCTGACTTGACATTTCGCTAATCAGATTAGACATTGATAGCACTTGAAGCGCAAACAATTAAATTGCAGAATAGCTAGCAAGTGGCTTGTCTATTCAAAACCCAGAATGAACAAAAAACAAGTTTCAAGACAACAATTTTGATTATTGAAATAAAACGAATGACGATATGACATGGAAATTCTAAATCCTTAATGGGTCCACTTCATACAGTATTATGTCTAATGCAATGTTTAATTTATGAACCCAGATATATATAGCTTTATTTATTGCCAGCATCAACGTTGAGTTTTATAGCAGAAACAACAAACCTATTTCTTTGACCAGAAAATATTCCTCTGGAGATTAGCCAAACATTCGGAGTGAAAATTCAGTTGTAATTTACACTCATGAACATATCCGTTTTATACATAAATTCCATGCAAAGATTTATAAAACTTACACAAAGATTTACTTTTACTTATTCAGTATTAGAAATCTAATATATTTACAACTTGCTGGTTGTAAGATTTATCAATAATCCTGCCTTACCATGCATTTGAAATTCACCATCCAATGTGAATAACATGAGAAATCAGGATACTTGTGTCGTATTTCTTCACTTAATATATTTTGAAAATATGAATTTGATACAAACAAATCTTGAAGAAAAGTAAACGTTCATGAATAACATGAACTTGATCTAAGATGTTTAGAAATTTTAGATAAAGACCATAGCCTTGATGTGTCTTGTATTATCCAATGTTTCATAAATTATTCTAAGAGTAACAAGTTTGACTGGTTGTAATGTATCTAACTACCAAGTATTTCATTGTATTTCATGTCTCTACAGAAAAACAGTTTCACTAGGTACGGTTTGACACAGAAAGCATTGGTGCTTTGGAAACGTGCTCCCTGTACTTGACTTAGCTTCGTCATTTTTCTATAGAAGTCTATGACACTTAATTATTAATACACAAAATCTATAGAAGACAAAGTTCTCACTTGAATATGATTAAATTACCACATTCTGATTTGACAAGATTTTATATGTGACATTCATGAATATTCCGTTGACTGTTTTCACAAGATATTGCACAAAATTGATTATGTTGTCCCAATGATGTGATAAAATAGATAAGCATGCAGATATACTGCAATCTCAAAATGCTCTTTGTCTAGATATATCTAGAATATTACATAACAAATGCTGCCTCTCGTGATTATGTAAACTCTGAAGTGTAACGTGTCCGCTGGGCGCTCGGCCGTCAAGCCGGCGCTCGCGTACATGTTTTAAGTCGATGCTCGTCTTAACACCGACTGACTAGGTGTCCGAGCTTGCTGCAGGAATGGAGACGAGACAATCCCAGGACACCGACTCGTGTTCTGGGCGTAACAACGATACTATGTCTATATATATAGTAAGATTTTTCTCAAGCTATTTGCTTATATGATTAGAAACTAAATTAAAACGTATATAGTAATATGTACAAGAACAAAGCATAAAACAAAAACACACTCCTGAGGCAATACCTCAGAATGAAAACCAATAGAAACAATAAAAATTATAGACACGAGAGAATAAAACTACAGTATAAAACAGTATGTACAAACTTAATGTTCCAGACACAGTCTGGAGCAGAGACAAAAGCGTTAACAAAAACTATAACTCCGAACACAACCTCGGGTTATAAAACGTATGTTGAAACCAACAGATCCCAAGTCCGGACAAGTCAATGTCTCAGGAACAACTCGGAACTAAAGCAAAACCAAAACTAAAACTAAAACTCCGAACACAGCCTCGGGTTATAAAACGTATGTTGAAACCCACAGACCCCGAGTCCGGACAAGCCAATGTCTCAGAAACAACTCGAAACTAAAGCAAAACCAAAACTAAAACTAAAACTCCGAACACAGCCTCGGTTTGTAAAACGTATGTTGAAACCAACAGACTCCGAGTCCGGACAAGCCAATGTCTCAGGAACAGCTCGGAACTAAAGCAAAACCAAAACTTAAACTTAAACTCCGAACACAGCCTCGGGTTATAAAACGTATGTTGAAACCAACAGACTCCGAGTCCAGACAAGCCAATGTCTCAGGAACAACTCGGAGCTAAGGCAAAAGCAAAACCAAAACTAAAACCACAACATCGGGTTATACTTTGCTTGAAACCACATACCCCGAGCCGGAGATTTCGATGTTCCGGACACAACTCGGAGCAAAAGCAAAGCAGAAACCAGTCCCGATACACTATCTCGGGTCATAGACTATTGCTTGGAACCAACACGCCAATAGTCCAAACACTCCTATACCACAAGGACGACCCGGAGCAGAAACAAAACCTCGATCATTGGAGCTTCAACAGTCTATCTTCTAAGACAACCTCGGGAACGATAACAAGAGATACCCCAAGATCTAGCACGATTTACCCCGCAGGTTCTGCCACCAAAGTCGGCGTGCAAAGACGTGTCTCTGCCTTAGAGACAACCTACTAATCGCAATGATGCTCAGTTGTCAGTGCAGCAGATAACTCATGCCCAGCTTCTAAGCATCGGCGACTATACCTCGGGCACGTTAACAAGGGCATACCCAGGAACCACGATTTACCCCGCAGGTTCTGCCAACAACGACACGAGCAAGAAGATGCTTCCACATCGAACAACATACTAATCGCAATGATGCTCTGTTGTATGAACAGTGGAAGCACACACCTTGTTCCAGGGCGTCTACAATTAAACAGTAGACCCACGACTATCTTTCACTCCTACCATCACCACGAGCAGTCACCAACTTTCTGCTACCAAATGAAGTCAACACGCATTTATATACTATTGGACGAGTCAATTTTACAGAACAGTCCATTTCCAATCCGGAAGGTAAAACAAGTTAATTTTTAAAAAGGGAGGTAATTTATATATTTTCCCAAGCTGACCTAACCCAATACTATACGTAGATTTAAATTGATAAAACAAAGGTATGGATTTTCCTTAAAGTTCTAAATAAATAGTTAAAAAGGCTTAATACTACATAGTTTTAGACAATTAAAACGTATCACAATTCTAAACAGACAGAAAAAGAAGAAAATTCACCAAAACATTTAATTTTAGTAAAGGGAGATAATTTGTCAAAACCATTCAACAAAGAAATTGTTCAAAGGCAATCTTGCATATATAAAGAAAAAATGCTCTCGACAAAGTCGCTAAACAAAACGACAATGCCGGTTCGTTTCAGAAGTATGCAAGGACATTATGTTTGATGTGAAAACACCTATGTATTTAATCTGTTCGTTGAGAATTTCAATTAATTCACACTTAAAAGGACTTAGTTTCTCTTTCTTATTTGATAGTTTGATTTTTTGTGAAATCATATTTGCATGCAAGCCTACTTGATGTCTTGTTTTATGATAGTTAACTTTCATGATAAATGTGATTTGCAGTCTTAAATATGCCTCAGATTCTAATATTTATGCTTTACATGTTACGCAAAAATACATTATGCACAACCATGTTTATGGAAAATTTCTAAGAATACTAATTCAAATGAATATTTTTTCTTACCTTTTCACCATTCCATGTTTATATGATTTTAATACATGCTTTTTATGAAGAAATTAAAAATTACAGTAATTTCTGATTATTGAAAGGTAATATTTGACTTAGACAATGAATTATTTTACCCAGAAGTGAATTTCGATTAAAGCGAACTGAGGAAGGTATCAACTCTTCTGAAATTTGCTTATTAAATTGACATATTGGTTTCTACAACATTTTTAAATCAATGCCGTTTTTCAATATTACGTTTGTTTCTTTTTTGCAATGCTGATAGCTAGATGGATAGAATTGTCAAATACGGAAGCTATACAAAATGGCCTTTAGTGCAAACATCATTATACATAAATCAATTGTATGTACCATTACATCGACACTAAAAGCATCATGTCTGCAATAGAAACCTAACTTGATTGAAATGCTAAAGAAAGTTTGGTTACTGATTTGTACATGTGTGTCTGCTATCACCTCATAGTTCACGTCAGATGTACTTAATTTGTAATAAAACATATGTCTACTGTCTGTTTCCTAAGACAAAAAGAAATATTATAGAGTATCAAACAAGCAATCGTGACATGTCATGTGTAGCATTATGTAATTTAACAGTCAAAATATTGACACATTGTTGCAGGTTAATGGCGATGGATGTATTCTACTACACTAACAATCAATGCATTTGCATTTAACTTATTTGTTTAATTCAAAATTACCTAAATCGTTTGCAAACATGTTTAAAGTGTATCGTAGAGCTGTGAGATGAAACATTAAAAATATAAATAATATACATTGAATCATTTGATCAAATTTGCAGTGTTTCGGCGAAATATAATCTTCTTATTTGATCTGACAACCGTCAACAAAGTCCTATCATTTATTCAGATAAGAGTCAATTAGAAAAAATCTTAGTATATCAAAATGATTAATGTACAATATGAGAAAGGTCATAAATATAATGTCTATCACTTAGAAATTATTGCACATAATAATGATTTTCAACAGATTCTAGTGAATATCCCATTAATAGTTTATGTAAAGAATATTATTTAACGATGCAAACGAAATTACTCGTATGATGGCGTTGTTGAACCTCATTTTTCACAACCCGTGTTTTTCACAACGTGTGAAAAACGCGTACGCAATTTTCACAACTTGTGAAAAACACGTTAGTAACTTTCACAAGTTGTGAAAATTGCGTACGCGTTTTTCACAAATGAGCAATGTGAAAATTACGTTAGACATTTTTTCGATTTTTAGTCCTAACGCAATTTTCACAACATTGGTCAATATCATAGTATATTTTAAAGTATATAATAAACAAAATTAATGTTTCATTTTTTTCAAATATTTTATTTAAATGGTTTACATCGCAACATGAGTGCAAGATGTCCCAACTACCCTAAGGTGTTCAACAAGCCAGTATTGTACCTTATTTTACTACCTTTACGTACAAGCAACCACTTTAGAACATAGAGAAGCCACCTTAAGGTACATAGTAAGCACATACATCCCATGGTACTGTTATTATGTCCGTATTCACAAGGTTTGTATCAGCTGCCCAAGCACAGCACGAATATCCATGGTAACATTTATGTCCATAGCAAATTCTGTCGAGCCTTGGTCGTTTAAGTGGAGGAGAGGGATTCAAACTAGCGACTCTTTGGGGGACGAAGCATGAAGCACACAACCCATTGTACGCTCTGACACTAATATTTATTTATTATGCATCGATGGCAACATGAAAATTCTACAGTATTTTATATTTTGGTGAGATATACATGTACCTTTGGTAAAAAAGCTTAATGTTGGTAAGATGCATGCATATCAAACTTAAATAAATATGATTACAGCATAGATAATTGATATATAAAAGTAAAGGTCATTGTATCTTTATTATGCAAACATTTGATATTAGTGAGTTATATCTTGTGAATTAAATCTAATTTTTATATCTTGTGAATTGTAACACAGTGGTCAATTTCAGAGGTACAGATTACATTGTCAGATTTTTTATTTTCGCTTAATACTGGAATTTATATTTTGCATAGATAGTAACAAAAATGCTGCGAAAGTGTGCCGATAAAACCTCGAGGCGGTCAATATATTCCATTTTTGCATATGTTACTATAAATAGTAACAAAATCGACGTGGAAGTGTGCCAATATAGCCTCAATGTGGGCAATATATTCCAGTATTGAGCAAGTGTGCCAAAATATCGATATTTGGCCCACTTCCTAGTGTGCCAAAAATCGATATTGAGGCAACTTCCGGTCATTACGCACCTGCAGTCCAACAACCGCAGACTTTCCGCACGTGCAATTCGTACGTAATTAGCAACAAGAAGCTATAATATTCAATTTTACGACGTGTGTTTTTTTCATAGTGAAAATAAATAAGATAATCAACAATTTATCAAGACTTACGTTTTATAACAAGCGTTCATAAGATTCCGACGTTTCGACGTTGAATAAACAAAACAATACATGTGACGTAACGTCAACGTGCAAAATAGCGCGGTACATCGAGCAAAATTGTATTTTTGTTGTAGAAAAGTCATCGTTACTTGTATTGGTCAACATATGCAATAAAAAGGTTATGAAACAGGGCAAGTGTGCCTTAAGTCGATATCGGCACACTTTCACCGGCATTGGCCCTCGGGCTAAAGCCCTCGGGCCAATACCTAAGCAAGTGTGCCGATATCTTCCTTAAGGCACACTTGCCCTGTTTAATAACCTATGCTTATTGCATATGTTACTATAAATAGTAACAAAATTGACGTGAAAGTGCGCCAATATAGCCTCAATGTAGGCAACATATTCCAGTAATGAGCAAGTGTGCCAAAATATCGATATTTGGCCCACTTCCTAGTGTGCCAAAAATCGATATTGAGGCAACTTCCGGTCATTACGCACCTGCAGTCCAACAACCGCAGACTTTCTGCACGTGAAATTCGTACGTAATTAGCAACAAGAAGCTATTCAATTTTACGACGTCTGTTTTTTTCATAGTGAAAATTAATAAGATAATCAACAATTTATCAAGACTTACGTTTTATAACAAGCGTTCATTAGATTCCAACGTTTCGACGTTGAATAAACAAAACAATACATGTGACGTAACGTCAACGTGCAAAATAGCGCGGCACGTCGAGAAAAATGTATTTTTGTTGTAGAAAAATCATCGTTACATGCATTGGTCAACATATGCAATAAAATGGTTATGAAACAGGGCAAGTGTGCCTTAAGTCGATATCGGCACACTTTCACCGGCATTGGCCCTCGGGCTAAAGCCCTCGGGCCAATACCTAAGCAAGTGTGCCGATATCTTCCTTAAGGCACACTTGCCCTGCTTAATAACCTATACTTATTGCATCTGTTACTATAAATAGTAACAAAATCGACGAGAAACTGCGCCAATATAGTCTCAATGTAGGCAATACATTCCAGTATCGAGCAAGTGTGCCAAAATATCGATATTTGGCTCACTTCCTAGTGTGCCAAAAATCGATATTAAGGCAACTTCTGGTCAATACGCACCTGCAGTTTAACTACGACAGACTTTCCGCACGTTAAATTTGTACGTAATTAGCAACAAGAAGCTATTCAATTTTACGACGTGTGTTGTTTCATATAAAAATGAATGAGATAATCAACAACCAGAATTACGTTTTATAACAAGCGTTCATTAGATTTCAACGTTTCGGCGTTGAAAAAACAAAACATGTGACGTAACGTCAACGTGCAAAATAGCGCGTTACGCCGAGAAAAAAAGCTAGTGTAGATCTACTTTTGTTGTAGAAAAATCGTCATTGACCAACACATGCAATAAAAAGGTTATGAAACAGGGCAAGTGTGCCTTAAGTCGATATCGGCACTCTTTCCTCGGCATTAGCCATCGGGCCAATACCTAAGCAAGTGTGCCGATATCTTCCTTAAGGCACACTTGCCCTGTTTAATAACCTCTACGTATTGAGCAAGTGTGCCAAAATATCGATATTTGGCTCACTTCCTAGTGTGCCAAAAATTGATATTGAGGCAACTTCCGGTCATTACGCACCTGCAGTTATACAACCACAGACTTTCCGCACGTGAAATTCTCAACAAGGAGCTATTCAATTCTACCACGTTTGTTTTTTCATATTGAAAATTAATGAGATAATCAACAACCAGACTTACGTTTTATAACAAGCATTCATTAGATTCCAACGTTTCAGCTTTGGAAAAACAAACAATACATGTCAAGTAACGTCAACGTGCAAAATAGCTCGTTACGTCGAGAAACATTTGTATTTTTGTTGTAGAAAAATCATCATTACATGCATTGGTCAACAAATGCAATAAAAAGGTTATGAAACAAGGCAAGTGTGCCTTAAGTCGATATCGGCACACTTTCCTCGGTATTAGCTCTCGGGCTAAAGCCCTCGGGCCAATACCTAAGCAAGTGTCCCGATATCTTCCTTAAGGCACGATTGCCCTGTTAAATAACCTCTACATATTTAACGATCTGTACAAAACGATATTTTGAACGTATTAAAGATAAAATAATAATCACATTTATGTTGTAACGAGCGCTTATGGCGCTCATTACTATTATTATTGTAAAATAAATGACGTCAGTGGGGTCTACAACAAAACATTGACCACATCTAGAGTATCATTCGGAACAACCTAGTCGATCATCTACGAAGATGTACCTCGGAAATCAGACGTAGTAGAAATACAACCAGGTTATAAGGTCCGGCGATTAACTCCCTGGCAAGTAGTACTATTATTGTTTATACATCGACGTGTAAAATCAATATTATCTAAAAAAAATTGTATGCTACAGGTCGTCCACGTAAACATTGCGTATATAAGTATGGCCAGTTTAATTACACACCAATAATTAGGGGTGAAATATTTATACAATTTTATAGTTTGGTTTGTTTACACTTGTTTTAATACACATGTTTATAAAACATTTACAAAGAAGATATACAATATTTAACATAAACATTGAATATCAAAGTGGTGTGTTTAAATCAGCAAAATGCTGTTCATGCATCAACGTATTCTACTATAAAGTAAAAAGTCCATTATTTAAAGTACAATAACACGCATGACCTAGAATACGACCTGTTGTTAACTAATTAGCTAAAACACAACATTCAGAAGTCATAGAAAAAGGCCATAGACTGTTTCTATATACATAGAAACACGTCCATTTGTCATTTTCATGTCAGCATTTAATAATAAACTTGTTACACGTTTATCTCATCATCACATCAGAACAACGTCTCACACGTCGTATTTCTGTGCAGTTCAGACTACATTACTACAGAAACTAACTTCGTAGATCTACTTTTTCACCTTATGATATCCGAGATTTATCTGCATAGAAGATCGCCGAGGTAAGTCCGATGGTAAAGTTATAACTTCCTCGATCGACCTCTCTCAAAATGCCAATATTTTTCCGACAAAACTATTTTAATGGTTTCATATTGTTTGCATATTTTAAATATGAGAAGCAATGCATTAAACTGACGTGACCCGGGTTCGTAGAAATTCATTTTATGTATTTTTGAATATATTTTTGTTTATCATAATACTGCATTTTGACCATGGCACTCTTCCTGTCTTCGATTATAGGAGGTTGGATTTAAAACATTATGAATTTTTCGAAAGGGTAATAAGTACAGAATTGTATGAAATGGACATAGCAAATTAATCCATTTTAAAGTGTACATGTATTCATTAATATTTTTTGCAAGATGAAAGAAATATTAAATCGTTTTCAATATACATGTAGTTATTTCATTAAATATAGGGTGGCGAGACAGGATAGAGCGCCATGATCGTGCGACCACATACACGACTCATGCAGGTTGTTTCGTCATCTCACGATGACGAACGCAGAAAACAAAGCGTTTGACCAAGTACTAGCAAAACATCAACAGCTCTGGTAACCATGTCAAATTTCCCTTCTCTAAGAAAAAGGAATGACTTGGTGTTTGGGAACGACCAGAGCCAGTAAAATGCTTCGCCAAAATACGCTTGACAAAGTGAACAGGCAAAACTGTTCTGTTTCTTACAAGAACGTCTATGGGTCTATACACAAAATATTAATTACAAGGTTTTCAGTTAAATAATAGCGCTGTGCATAATTAATTAGTATGTCAAATAAATCGTACATGGGATTATTTTACTTGAAATTTCATAACTATCATTAATACGTTTTTTACCAATCACAATTTAATTGCTTTTTTAATTTGATAGTGCAGTTTATTTGTATTTGATAACAACTCACTAAATTTAGGATTCATCTTTCAAAATTATCTTCCCCATATTTAATGTCCTTTTTACAGTATTTAACGATTGTTACATGCTCTGTTTTATAGGACCCAAATAGCTCAGTCGGCTAAAAGGAAGGATCGGAAATAAGCATATGACATGAAAAGTTCAAGAGGTCGCTGGTTCGAAACCTAGCAAATGCATAAATTTTTATTTTTATATTTTATTTTTTATTATATATCTATATTTTATATTATACATATTTACGTATTAAGAGGTAGCATTGGCATATTGAGGTATATAATCTTATGAATATTTTAAAATGAATAGTGTTATGTTTACGTTTATTATGGTTACTTAAAGCTGTACATGTATTAGACCGTACATTACTTTATAACGAAATTTTTATGGAGATATAACTTTAAACCATCAGTACTTGGATTTTACCAATGGCTGAACGATGCCTAATTTTATGCTGTAGTAGGCGGAATAAAGATCGTAGAAAATTTTAGTTCATAAAACATGAAAGGTACATAATTACATTAAAGTATATCATATAAAAGGTGGGTTGCTCTCAAGACTGTAGTAACTCGCTCTTTAATCCAAAGCTCTAACTTCAGTCTTACGGGCAACTCAGGAAATAAACCTACAATCATACTGATAAAGAGGACATTTTTTATATAAACGTAAGATATCTTTATAACATTGTAGATCTACATTATAAATATAATGATAAAACAATAATGATAAAAAGTCATTCTTTTTCATTTAATATATTCCTTATTTCCACAGAATATAATTCAACCTATTTTCTCACAATTCGTAGGAACTCAGGTAAAACAATATTAGTTGAGCAGCCAAAACTGCATTGTTTGGACAGTGAACAACAACGGATAACAAGTCATGTCTCTGAAATAGACAAGCGCCCCTAAATAGCTAGCCCAAGCCTTTCTACGGCTATTCTCCCTCCTACCAATGATTTTTAATTATGTAGGGCAGTTGTCAGTTACTGACGATGTGTGTACTAAGTAGTTGGTTAAAAGCTAAATCCAGAGATTTTACCTTTCCAGGAGGAGTGAGTAGGTTGACTGACCGTCGTCATATGACCTATACAATGTGTTGCCACGGCGTTAAAACCAACAAACAATCAAACAAACAAGCATGATATATTAAAAAGTATTATTATAAACTATAATAAGATGTTGGTTTCTGTTAGAACATGGAACCGTGAATACGAAATAAAATACAATACCACATGTTAACCGAACAGAGGAACGGAAAACGACCGATAATATTTGAAATTTTTCACTAAGTTATCATTTGGAACAATCTCGGCGATCATCTACGAAGATATACCTCGGAAATCAGACGTTGTAGAAATACTACCAGTCTATAAGGTCTGACGATTAACTCCCTGGCAAGTTGTTTATACATCGACGTGTAAAATCAATATTATTAAAAATGAGTATGCTAGATTACTAATTAGCTATACAAACAACATTCAGAAGTCATAGCAAATGGCCCTGGACTGTCTCTATATACATAGAAACACGTCCATTTGTCATTTGCATGTCAGCATTTAATAATAACCTTGTTACACGTTTATCTCATCATCACATCAGAACAACGTCTCACACGTCGTATTTCTGTGCAGTTCAGACTACATTACTACAGAAACTAACTTCGTAGATCTACTTTTTCACCTTATGATATCCGAGATTTATCTGCATAGAAGATCGCCGAGGTAAGTCCGATGGTAAAGTTATAACTTCCTCGATCGACCTCTCTCAAAATGCCAATATTTTTCCGACAAAACTATTTTAATGGTTTCATATTGTTTGCATATTTTAAATATGAGAAGCAATGCATTAAACTGACGTGACCCGGGTTCGTAGAAATTCATTTTATGTATTTTTGAATATATTTTTGTTTATCATAATACTGCATTTTGACCATGGCACTCTTCCTGTCTTCGATTATAGGAGGTTGGATTTAAAACATTATGAATTTTTCGAAAGAGTAATAAGTACAGAATTGTATGAAATGGACATAGCAAATTAATCCATTTTAAAGTGTACATGTATTCATTAATATTTTTTGCAAGATGAAAGAAATATTAAATCGTTTTCAATATACATGTAGTTATTTCATTAAATATAGGGTGGCGAGACAGGATAGAGCGCCATGATCGTGCGACCACATACACGACTCATGCAGGTTGTTTCGTCATCTCACGATGACGAACGCAGAAAACAAAGCGTTTGACCAAGTACTAGCAAAACATCAACAGCTCTGGTAACCATGTCAAATTTCCCTTCTCTAAGAAAAAGGAATGACTTGGTGTTTGGGAACGACCAGAGCCAGTAAAATGCTTCGCCAAAAAACGCTTGACAAAGTGAACAGGCAAAACTGTTCTGTTTCTTACAAGAACGTCTATGGGTCTATATACAAAATATTAATTACAAGGTTTTCAGTTAAATAATAGCGCTGTGCATAATTAATTAGTATGTCAAATAAATCGTACATGGGATTATTTTTCTTGAAATTTCATAACTATCATTAATACGTTTTTTACCAATCACAATTTAATTGCTTTTTTAATTTGATAGTGCAGTTTATTTGTATTTGATAACAACTCACTAAATTTAGGATTCATCTTTCAAAATTATCTTCCCCATATTTAATGTCCTTTTTACAGTATTTAACGATTGTTACATGCTCTGTTTTATAGGACCCAAATAGCTCAGTCGGCTAAAGGGAAGGATCGGAAATAAGCATATGACATGAAAAGTTCAAGAGGTCGCTGGTTCGAAACCTAGCAAATGCATAAATTTTTATTTTTATATTTTAATTTTTTATTATATATCTATATTTTATATTATACATATTTACGTATTAAGAGGTAGCATTGGCATATTGAGATATATAATCTTATGAATATTTTAAAATGAATAGTGTTATGTTTACGTTTATTATGGTTACTTTAAGCTGTACATGTATTAGACCGTACATTACTTCATAACGAAATTTTTATGGAGATATAACTTTAAACAATCAATACTTAGATTTTACCAATGGCTGAACGATGCCTAATTTTATGCTGTAGTAGGCGGAATAAAGATCGTAGAAAATTTTAGTTCATAAAACATGAAAGGTACATAATTACATTAAAGTATATCATATAAAAGGTGGGTTGCTCTCAAGACGGTAGTAACTCGCTCTTTAATCCAAAGCTCAAACTTCTGTCTTACGGGCAACTCAGGAAATAAACCTACAATCATACTGATAAAGAGGACATTTTTTATATAAACGTAAGATATCTTTATAACATTGTAGATCTACATTATAAATATAATGATAAAACAATAATGATAAAAAGTCATTCTTTTTCATTTAATCTATTCCTTATTTCCACAGAATATAATTCAACCTATTTTCTCACAATTCGTAGGAACTCAGGTAAAACAATATTAGTTGAGCAGCCAAAACTGCATTGTTTGGACAGTGAACAACAACGGATAACAAGTCATGTCTCTGAAATAGACAAGCGCCCCTAAATAGCTAGCCCAAGCCTTTCTACGGCTATTCTCCCTCCTACCAATGATTTTTAATTATGTAGGGCAGTTGTCAGTTACTGACGATGTGTGTACTTAGTAGTTAGTTAAAAGCTAAATCCAGAGATTTAACCTTTCCAGGAGGAGTGAGTAGGTTGACTGACCGTCGTCATATGACCTATACAATGTGTTGCCACGGCGTTAAAACCAACAAACAATCAAACAAACAAGCATGATATATTAAAAAGTATTATCATAAACTATAATAAGATGTTGGTTTCTGTTTGAACATGGATCCGTGAATACGAAATAAAATACAATACCACATGTTAACCGAACAGAGGAACTGAAAACGACCGATACTATTTGAAATTTTTCACTAAGTTATCATTTGGAACAATCTCGGCGATCATCTACGAAGATATACCTCGGAAATCAGACGTTGTAGAAATACTACCAGTCTATAAGGTCTGACGATTAACTCCCTGGCAAGTTGTTTATACATCGACATGTAAAATCAATATTATTAAAAATGTGTATGCTAGATTACTAATTAGCTATACAAACAACATTCAGAAGTCATAGCAAATGGCCCTGGACTGTCTCTATATACATAGAAACACGTCCATTTGTCATTTGCATGTCAGCATTTAATAATAACCTTGTTACACGTTTATCTCATCATCACATCAGAACAACGTCTCACACGTCGTATTTCTGTGCAGTTCAGACTACATTACTACAGAAACTAACTTCGTAGATCTACTTTTTCACCTTATGATATCCGAGATTTATCTGCATAGAAGATCGACGAGGTAAGTCCGATGGTAAAGTTACAACTTCCTCGATCGACCTCTCTCAAAATGCCAATATTTTTCCGACAAAACTATTTTAATGGTTTCATATTGTTTGCATATTTTAAATATGAGAAGCAATGCATTAAACTGACGTGACCCGGGTGCGTAGAAATTCATTTTATGTATTTTTGAATATATTTTTGTTTATCATAATACTGCATTTTGACCATGGCACTCTTCCTGTCTTCGATTATAGGAGGTTGGATTTAAAACATTATGAATTTTTCGAAAGGGTAATAAGTACAGAATTGTATGAAATGGACATAGCAAATTAATCCATTTTAAAGTGTACATGTATTCATTAATATTTTTTTCAAGATGAAAGAAATATTAAATCGTTTTCAATATACATGTAGTTATTTCATTAAATATAGGGTGGCGAGACAGGATAGAGCGCCATGATCGTGCGACCACATACACGACTCATGCAGGTTGTTTCGTCATCTCACGATGACGAACGCAGAAAACAAAGCGTTTGACCAAGTACTAGCAAAACATCAACAGCTCTGGTAACCATGTCAAATTTCCCTTCTCTAAGAAAAAGGAATGACTTGGTGTTTGGGAACGACCAGAGCCAGTAAAATGCTTCGCCAAAAAACGCTTGACAAAGTGAACAGGCAAAACTGTTCTGTTTCTTACAAGAACGTCTATGGGTCTATATACAAAATATTAATTACAAGGTTTTCAGTTAAATAATAGCGCTGTGCATAATTAATTAGTATGTCAAATAAATCGTACATGGGATTATTTTTCTTGAAATTTCATAACTATCATTAATACGTTTTTTACCAATCACAATTTAATTGCTTTTTTAATTTGATAGTGCAGTTTATTTGTATTTGATAACAACTCACTAAATTTAGGATTCATCTTTCAAAATTATCTTCCCCATATTTAATGTCCTTTTTACAGTATTTAACGATTGTTACATGCTCTGTTTTGTAGGACCCAAATAGCTCAGTCGGCTAAAGGGAAGGATGGGAAATAAGCATATGACATGAAAAGTTCAAGAGGTCGCTGGTTCGAAACCTAGCAAATGCATAAATTTTTATTTTTATATTTTAATTTTTTATTATATATCTATATTTTATATTATACATATTTACGTATTAAGAGGTAGCATTGGCATATTGAGATATATAATCTTATGAATATTTTAAAATGAATAGTGTTATGTTTACGTTTATTATGGTTACTTTAAGCTGTACATGTATTAGACCGTACATTACTTTATAACGAAATTTTTATGGAGATATAACTTTAAACAATCAATACTTAGATTTTACCAATGGCTGAACGATGCCTAATTTTATGCTGTAGTAGGCGGAATAAAGATCGTAGAAAATTTTAGTTCATAAAACATGAAAGGTACATAATTACATTAAAGTATATCATATAAAAGGTGGGTTGCTCTCAAGACGGTAGTAACTCGCTCTTTAATCCAAAGCTCAAACTTCAGTCTTACGGGCAACTCAGGAAATAAACCTACAATCATACTGATAAAGAGGACATTTTTTATATAAACGTAAGATATCTTTATAACATTGTAGATCTACATTATAAATATAATGATAAAACAATAATGATAAAAAGTCATTCTTTTTCATTTATTCTATTCCTTATTTCCACAGAATATAATTCAACCTATTTTCTCACAATTCGTAGGAACTCAGGTAAAACAATATTAGTTGAGCAGCCAAAACTGCATTGTTTGGACAGTGAACAACAACGGATAACAAGTCATGTCTCTGAAATAGACAAGCGCCCCTAAATAGCTAGCCCAAGCCTTTCTACGGCTATTCTCCCTCCTACCAATGATTTTTAATTATGTAGGGCAGTTGTCAGTTACTGACGATGTGTGTACTTAGTAGTTAGTTAAAAGCTAAATCCAGAGATTTAACCTTTCCAGGAGGAGTGAGTAGGTTGACTGACCGTCGTCATATGACCTATACAATGTGTTGCCACGGCGTTAAAACCAACAAACAATCAAACAAACAAGCATGATATATTAAAAAGTATTATTATAAACTATAATAAGATGTTGGTTTCTGTTAGAACATGGATCCGTGAATACGAAATAAAATACAATACCACATGTTAACCGAACAGAGGAACTGAAAACGACCGATACTATTTGAAATTTTTCACTAAGTTATCATTTGGAACAATCTCGGCGATCATCTACGAAGATATACCTCGGAAATCAGACGTTGTAGAAATACTACCAGTCTATAAGGTCTGACGATTAACTCCCTGGCAAGTTGTTTATACATCGACATGTAAAATCAATATTATTAAAAATGTGTATGCTAGATTACTAATTAGCTATACAAACAACATTCAGAAGTCATAGCAAATGGCCCTGGACTGTCTCTATATACATAGAAACACGTCCATTTGTCATTTGCATGTCAGCATTTAATAATAACCTTGTTACACGTTTATCTCATCATCACATCAGAACAACGTCTCACACGTCGTATTTCTGTGCAGTTCAGACTACATTACTACAGAAACTAACTTCGTAGATCTACTTTTTCACCTTATGATATCCGAGATTTATCTGCATAGAAGATCGACGAGGTAAGTCCGATGGTAAAGTTACAACTTCCTCGATCGACCTCTCTCAAAATGCCAATATTTTTCCGACAAAACTATTTTAATGGTTTCATATTGTTTGCATATTTTAAATATGAGAAGCAATGCATTAAACTGACGTGACCCGGGTGCGTAGAAATTCATTTTATGTATTTTTGAATATATTTTTGTTTATCATAATACTGCATTTTGACCATGGCACTCTTCCTGTCTTCGATTATAGGAGGTTGGATTTAAAACATTATGAATTTTTCGAAAGGGTAATAAGTACAGAATTGTATGAAATGGACATAGCAAATTAATCCATTTTAAAGTGTACATGTATTCATTAATATTTTTTTCAAGATGAAAGAAATATTAAATCGTTTTCAATATACATGTAGTTATTTCATTAAATATAGGGTGGCGAGACAGGATAGAGCGCCATGATCGTGCGACCACATACACGACTCATGCAGGTTGTTTCGTCATCTCACGATGACGAACGCAGAAAACAAAGCGTTTGACCAAGTACTAGCAAAACATCAACAGCTCTGGTAACCATGTCAAATTTCCCTTCTCTAAGAAAAAGGAATGACTTGGTGTTTGGGAACGACCAGAGCCAGTAAAATGCTTCGCCAAAAAACGCTTGACAAAGTGAACAGGCAAAACTGTTCTGTTTCTTACAAGAACGTCTATGGGTCTATATACAAAATATTAATTACAAGGTTTTCAGTTAAATAATAGCGCTGTGCATAATTAATTAGCATGTCAAATAAATCGTACATGGGATTATTTTACTTGAAATTTCATAACTATCATTAATACGTCTTTTACCAATCACAATTTAATTGCTTTTTTAATATTATAGTGCAGTTTATTTGTATTTGATAACAACTCACTAAATTTAGGATTCATCTTTCAAAATTATCTTCCCCATATTTAATGTCCTTTTTACAGTATTTAACGAATGTTACATGCTCTGTTTTTTAGGACCCAAATAGCTCAGTCGGCTGAAGGGAAGGATCGGAAATAAGCATATGACATGAAAAGTTCAAGAGGTCGCTGGTTCAAAACCTAGCAAATGCATAAATTTTTATTTTTATATTTTAATTTTTTAATATATATCTATATTTTATATTATACATATTTACGTATTAAGAGGTAGCATTGACATATTGAGATATATAATCTTATGAATATTTTAAAATGAATAGTGTTATGTTTACGTTTATTATGGTTACTTTAAGCTGTACATGTATTAGACCGTACATTACTTTATAACGAAATTTTTATGGAGATATAACTTTAAACCATAAATACTTGGATTCTACCAATGGCTGAATGAAGCCTAATTTTATGTTGTAGTAGGCGGAATAAAGATCGTAGAAAAGTTTAGTTCATAAAACATGAAAGGTACATAATTACATTAAAGTATATTATATAAAAGGAGGGGTGCTCTCAAGACTGTAGTAACTCGCTCTTTAATCCAAATATCTTACTTCAGTCTTGCGGGCAACTCTGGAAATAAATAGATTATATGTTCTGTATTGTTGTTATGATCATAAGTTTGTATAAATTAGTTTCACAAGTATTGTTTTGTTATGAATTTGAAACACATTCAGGTGTGTCAAATATGTTAATCTTCACGGACCCAACAATTTTCATCAATTTTCATCATACATGTATAAGCCTGGAAAACGTTCAGTTAGTCTGTTTATGTAGTAAAAGTATTGTGATAATGTGAAATGCATTCAAATTAATTCAGTGATCACGTGAATCGTTATTATTTCAATTTATGTTCCGTAACAAGCTCACTATGCTCCGTAACGAAATGAATTTTCATTCTCAATGAAAGAGACATCAACATTTTTCTTTCCACTTAAATAAATGAGTCAATGGAAGTAAGATTAATTGTAAAATTGAAAATCTGAAAGTCACCCATCACAATTTTTTCAGATTTATGCTTCATCCTGTACCTGCACTAAAATATGTTTTTCTTACACACATACCGTAACTGTTAATGCTAAGGCCTAATTTTGCTTTTAACATGCCCAAGCGATCAAAAGAGGAATATCGAAAACAAAAACAGTTTGTTTCTTCCATAAATTATATCATATAGCATGTGAAATACTTGTTACGCAAAATAGCCGTTACGGAGCACATGGGTTTCGTAAGAGTTTCCCTCAATAAATATAGAAGTAACAATAAATGTGCGCGTAACTTGCACTTGATCACACCAATGTACAGTGGCAAACAACAATTCGATGTAAAAACACCTATATTGTCGCTAGCAACTGCCCTATGCTCGTTATGGAAGCATTGTTGAACCTCATTTTTCACAACCCGTGTTTTTCACAACTTGTGAAACTTGCTAAAGCCCTCGGGCCAATACCTAAGCAAGTGTGCCGATATCTTCCTTAAGGCACACTTGCCCTGTTTAATAACCTATACATATTGAGCAAAGTTGCCATTTTGGACCTCGTTTTTCACAAACGTGTTTTTCACAGGTTGTGAAAAACGCGTTCTGTGATAAATGAGGTTCTTCGTTGAACCTCATTTTTCACAAACCGTGTTTTTCACAACCTGTAAAAATTACGATCGTGGTTTTTTCTACGTTTATTACAACCTGTTTTGTTTTAAAAACCCTAATTATATTAAAGATTTATTATTAACGGGTTGGTAAGTTGAGCCAATTTTGTAATAACTCGTTTGCAATAAAATATGACAACTTGTTTTTCTGTCGAAATCTTCAAATTAACATGGCAAAATGTAAGTATTTTGTCTATTTGAGAATTAATGTTTGCTCGTTTAGCATTATTTTCTTTCTTTACTATTAATTTAAAGTATTAAACTATATTTTATAATCAAACTAATACAACTAGACACTTTATTACATTTCGGGTTTTATACAAAATGCGTCTGTATGTTTGTAATAACCCGTTATGTAATAATTATTACCATTCGGGTTATTATTACAAAACGGGTTGTAACAAACTTTGAACCTCATTTAAAAAAAACTACTACTAAAAAATTACATGTGTGAAAAATGCGTTAATACCAAAAAAACTCAAGTTTTTCAATCACTTTTTTCGTCACATTTGAAGTTGTGAAAAATGCGTTTCTATGTTTGTATGAATTTTGTATGCTAACGTGTTTTTCACAATAGTTGTGAAAAATGCGTACGTGTTAATCACAAGTTGTGAAAAACACGGGTTGTGAAAAATGAGGTTCAACATGGCGTTATAAATGTAACGTATTTAGCAGTAAAACGTACCACTATTACATCACGCACCGCATAATGATAAGATTTGGTTTATTAAACAAGGCACGTCAAGAAGAAGCGGTAAATTGACTTTTAACTGTTTAAATTTCCATGTTAATTAAACAATTAACTAAATGTATCACATGAAAAAAAGTTTTATCTAAAGAGACATCTCAGTACTAAATGTCGAGACTCAACAACTCTCAATCAACTAAACAAAATCACATTCTTAAGATAATCTATATTTCACCCAAGAGTAATCGACAGGTGTTAGTGACTTTATCATGTTAAGGAAATTCAATTAACAGCAACAAAAATGTACCACATACATTTCCTGTGATTACCAAAAAATACCAGTATCAACTAATGGCGTGAAGAGAAATATAAACCATTATTATATCTATATTACACTCGATTACAAAATTGACCAAAGAAATGACAAAGATATGATTATTCCTGAGAATGATTTCAAAAATGTATATAAGCACCAGCTTTGTTATGTTGAGTGACCGTTCGTTTGAATTAAAAAATCGTTTGGTTTTTTTTGCAAATATATCATTAATTCAGCACGTGCAATAAAAGGTATGAAGAGTGAAATAATTTTAGCAAAAAAGTTTTACGAAACTTCATAAAACTGGTGGATTACGCATAATGCAATACTTAACACCAATGATGTTTTAAGTGTGCAACACTGAAAGCATCGACGGCATTTCCAGTAATGTCTATTGTAGGAAAATATTACAATTTTGTTGACCGTTTAAAAGGTGTTATCAGATGTTCCATTCAATACCATATATATTATATAACTGGTCTGCCATAAACGGTATATTAAACTAAAATACAAAGACTTGCTTTTTGTAAGTGACAGCAAAGGAAATTCTCAGGAACAAGTCTTGATATTTTATAACTGACAAATGACGTATATCATATGCGTCTGTTGAAAGAAATATAAATCAAAACCACATGTGAGAAATTGTTATGACAATGCAGACAAAATAAATCATTTGTGAATCCTTTGCGATTATGTCTGTTGTTTTACAATATAATTATTTGTAGACAAATGGTATTGATGAAGTATTTAGATGATCGGTAAATTTTGATTTTCTTATATTCACCATTTCAAGTGACGTAAATAGCGCAAAGGCAACAGACCATGGAATCACTATGACTGAAACTTAATGATATCCCAGCGGTTTTACAAGTATAAGACAAGTGCTTTCCTTAACTCTAATGACCTGATCTCTTTTATTTGAAATTGGACATTAAGTCACAAACTTAGCATTTACATCTTTAACCAATTAAGGGAGAAAATAAGGGGATACAATATTTATCATTGCATCAAGTGAAATAGCACAAGAAAACAAAGCCTTTAACAAAACAAACTAATATAGAATAACTCCTAGAAGACCTCTATCGTCTTCAACCGTTTTTATTAACAAGCTGCATGTTTTTCTAGAATATCCTATTCTGACAAAGATCGTCTTTTTCGCAGCGTGTTTAAATGGAAATGCAATCTGCTTAGTGCCCCAAGTGGCAAACAATTACTTCATCAACAATCATTTATGATTTAATGTTACATTATCGAATGATTAAAATATATGAAATGTGTAAAATTCTGGTGAAATAAACACATGATCGATTATTGTTCATTAAGAGAAAAATGATTGGGATTATATTGGATTTTGAATACTGTAGCATATGTTTGATGATATTTTATTTCAATTGTGAAACATTTCATACGATATTTGTAAAAGACATATCATAAATTAAATTTTCTAGAACAACTTTAAAGAAGAAACACATTTTCCTACTTTTGTCAAAATGCAAACTATTGTAAGAGTATTGTTACTTCATTCGAAGCCGCCCGGCTAGCTCAGTTAGTAGCACGCGAGTCTACTGATCGAGGGGTCGTGAGTTCGATTCCCGGGCGGGGCGTACTTTCATGGAGCTTGGTCATGATATTATTTCTACGGCCATTCTCCCTTCTACCAATGATTTTTAATAATGTAGGACAGTTGTCAGTCACTGACGAAAGTATGCGCTTAGTAGTTGGTTAACAGCTAAATCCAAAGATTTAGCCTTTCCAAGAGGAGTGAGTAGGTTGACTAACCGCCGTTATATGACCTATAGAGTGTGTTGCAACGGCGTTAAACCAAACAAACAAAACTTCATTCAATCTGTTTAAGCAGTTCTTTACTCAGGTCTCATGAGGTCATCATCGACTTAATCTATTTCTGTTCAGCTAATTCAAATTCTGCTTACCATAAGAAATATCCAGTATCGTTCTGCTATTTGTTGACACAAACACACTTTAGTTTCAGAGATAAAATGAAGTTTCAAAATTCTGAAATTTGATTATTCTATCAATTGATAATGCAATGCAGGAGTAGTTCAACTACATTCTCCCTTTTTACTACTTTAAAACTCATTACGTTGAAATTAAGAGTTTTTCTAGTTGATCATTGCCTTAACACATACAACGCAGACTTGACATTTTGCCAAATCAAATTAGACTTTGATAGTACTTAAAGCGCAAACAATTATATTGCAGAATTTGTAGCAAGAGAGGAAAATTAGCTTTCAAGTTGCTGCAAAGAATACTTCAATTCAATTTGAATAATTTCACGACTTTGCCGAAGAAAATCGAACCAAAGTAATGAACAGACTTGTCTATCGAACCCTGAATGACAAATAATGAAGTTTAAGGCAACAATTTTGATCATTGAAATGAAACGAATGAAGATAAAACATATAGAACAGAATTCTAAATCATTAATGGATCCTTTTCTTCATTTAATGAAATAGTTCAAGCAATGTTTAATTCATGGATCCAGATATAGCGGTATATAATGCTAGCATCAACTGATGAGTTTTACAACAGAAACAATAAAAATATGTCTATTGCCAGAAAGTATTCCTCTGAAGATTAGCCGAACATTCGCAGTGAAATTCCATGTAATTTACACTCATGAACATATCCGTTTTATACATAAATTCCATGCAAAGATTTATAAAACTTACACAAAGATTCACTTTTACTTCTTGTGTATTTGACACCTAATATATTTACAACACGTTAGTTGTAAGATTTTAAGATGATCCTGCCATTCCATGCATTTGAAATTAACCTTCCAATGTGAATAACATGAGAAATCAGGAGACGACGTGTTTCGTATTTCTACACGAAATCGTTTGATTATGTGAACTTGATAAAAACAAATTCGAAGAGAACTGAAATCATGACTTACTTGCATTTTAACTTAGATATTTGACAATTTTAGATGAAGACCATAGCCTCGATGTATTATGTATTATTCTATGTTTCTTATAAGAGGCTCAGCGTAACAAGGTTGACTTGTTGGCTGAGTGTAATGTATCTAGTCACAAAGTATGTTATTGTATATCATGTCTTCATTGAAAATCAGCAAGTTTCACTAGATCAGGTTTGACAAAGAATGCAAAGGTGCTTTTGAAACGTTTTCCCTGTACTTATCTTAATTTCGTCAAATTTCATAGACGAAGACTGTGACACTTAATGATTAATTCACACTTTCTTTATAGGAGACAAAGTATTCACTCGAAAATGATTAAATGATCGGATTTGAAGAGATTCTGATTGTAGAAGATTTATTTGTGACATTCATGAATATTCTGTCGATTGTCTTCACAAGATAATGCACAAAACTGATGATGATGTCCCAATGAAGTGATTAAAAAGTTATGCATGCAGATGTGCTGCAATACTAAATTCAAAATGTCTCGATATATCCCTGGATTGTTCAACCACAAATGTCTCCCATGATCATACAAGCATGTGAGATTGCAGGGAAATAATTATTAAAATGAAAAAATCAAGATGGTGAATATATCTATTGAGAATTTTAGATTATTTTACACTTGTATCTTGTTTGTTCTAATTGTATAGTTTATTTGTGAAAGGTTTGGTATAATTTGCATGCATGCATATTTGGTGGCTAGTTCTACGGGTGTGACATTTACTTTCGTGGTAGATGATATTTGAAGTCTTAAATGCGTCTTACATTGATACGGTACATGTTATTGATACAAAAATGAGTTGGAAAAATGTATAATCAGTATCTTTTCAGTCTTGTTCCAGTGTGCAAAAGGTTCTGAGAAATTCGAGCGTATGCGAAGTCCTAGATAGCTCATCATAGATTGGGGGATTTCCTTATAAATATTATAAAATATGCAGGATACGGTGCAATTAGAATTACAGAAAATAACAGAAAAATGTACGATACAAAATTGTATAGAACTACAAAGAACATCTTAAATAACAAATATTCCTGTAAGTTCAAGAAAAAGAATTATTCATTATCTCTAGGAGAATACCAAGAGATCTACCACGTATGTGTCCCTTTCATCATTATTTCATACTTTTCAGTTTCATACTTAACAAAGTTTCAGTAGGCAATGTTTTACAAAGAAAGCATCGGTGCTTTGAAAACGTGTTCCCTGTACTTAACTTCGCTTCGTTGTTTTTTTTCGTAGAAGAAGTCTATGACGCTTAATCATCAACACACACTCTCTATAGAAGACAACGTACTCACTTGAAGATGATTAAATTAACACGTTCTGGTGTAGATAAACTCAGAGAAGATTTTATATGTGACATTCATGAATATTCTGTTGACTGTTTTCACAAGATATTGCACAAAACGGATTATGATGTCCCAATGAAGTGATTATATAGTTATGCATGCATAAATGCTGCAATCTCAAATCACTGTATGTCTAGATATATCTAGAATGTCACATAACAAATGCCTCTCATGATTATACAAGCCCTGCTCTTAAGATTGCAGGGACATTATTGTCGAAGTGCAAATACTGAGATGTTGAATATATCTATTGAGAATTGTATATTATTTAACGCTTGTATGTCATTCTTTCTAATTGAATAGTTTATTGCTGAAAGGCCATTTGCATACTTCTCGGCTCGTTATGTGATGATGACATTTACTTTCGTGGTAGATATTATTTGATGTCTCAAATGCGTCTTGAATTCTAACAAGGATGATAATTTGTAAACGTAAACGTAAACGTGGACTTCACTTTCTACATGTAAACGTACGAAGTCTCCTTCCTAAACTTCATGAGACACGCATGATAGCCAGTCAGACAAACGCCGCTTGCATTGGGATTACAGAGTCTTGGTTAGACATGTCTGTTTTTGACAGTGAACTCTTCATACCAACTATAACATTGTTCAACGTGACCGAAACAGGCAAGGAGGTGGTGTGTGTATCTTTATTCGCTGTGATCTTGCTTTCAATACTCGTCCAGATCTTCAACATGATGATCTTGAAGCTGTGTGGATTGAACTTGTACTGCCGAAGACCAAACCAATATTATTTGCCGTTGTTTACAGAGTTCCAAAACAGTCTAACTCTAACTATTACAATATTTTGGAAACTGTGTGTTCTGGTTCTTCTAACTTCAGTGAATATGAAACCTACATACTTGGTGACTTTAATACTGATATTGCAAAAAGTAAAAACTCTACGTGTGTACACAAATCTGCTCTCATGTCATTCATGTCAATGTTTCATTATAAGCAGTTGATTTCTACATTTACTCGTGTTGGAACATCTCCTCATCCATTATTGATCTCATTTTAGTCTCACACTGTGATAAAGTTTTACAACATGGTACTATTCATATTTGTTTTAGTGATTATTTTTTACAAGAAAGTCTTCCAAAGTCCGTATTAGTAAACACAATACTGTTAATGAAAACAGAAATGACTCAAAATCTCTGTGAAGCTATCTTAATCACTTGGTACATGTATGCCATCCAAAGAGAATATTTCTTCTTCTTGTAACAACATTGGTTTGAACATTGATGGTGATCTTTGTTTTGATAAAATGAAAGTTGCTGAGAAATTTAATAGGTTTTATACAACAATTGCCCCAGATCTTGTTTATCAACTTCCAAAACCTTCATAAAATTTCGTAAAAATTTTGTGACAAAGTTTTATTTTGACAAAGGTGTTCACAAGAATAGTTTTCCTTTTTCTCTGGTTACAGAAAATTTTTAAAATACCTTAATAGACTAAGCAGTAACAAGGCTACTGGTCTAGATGGCATCCCAGGTTTGTTATTGATAGTGCTTCACTTATTGTCTGTCCCCCTCACGCATCTCATTAACCTTTCCTTAATCCAAGGGACTGTACCTCCTGATTTAAAGTCTGCAAGAGTTGTTCTTCTTTATAAGAAGGCAGAAAAAACTGATGTAGGTAACTAGAGACCTCAATTTTAAGTGTTATTTCTAAGATATTTAAAAGATTTGTATATGACAAAGTTGATTCCTACCTTAAGGAGAAAAATTAATTATATGATTTTCAGTCTTGATTTAGATCCCCATATTCATACCTCCGATACATGCCTCATACATTTAACCGATTTCGTACGTTTCCAGTTTGACGAAGGTAACCTAGTGGGAATGGTTTTACTAGATCTTCAAAAGGCATTGACACTGTAGCCCATTTTGTCATTTTAATGAAACTTGAAGCTATTGGTTTGGGAAATGATAATACCTGTTAGTTCACATCCTATCTATGTGACAGGTGACAACTGGTAGATAATTCTGGTTCCCATTCAAAACCTGCCACTGTCACTAGTGGGGTACCCCAAGGCTCTATCCAGGGACCTCTTTTATTTTTAATTTACATCAATGATATGTCTGCTGTTACTAGAAATAAGTTACTTTTATATGCTGATGACTCTGCCATTTTAGTTGCCGGTATGGCCTATAATGGTTGTTATACATTTCTACACAGCAAATTCCCCATTGTTAAAAAGTGCGGTTTAAGCATCGTTTGTGATTTGCAATTTGCAGTAATGACACAGTCAGTATACCTCTTCAAACATTATTTCTTCATTATACACTGGCTGAATGAAAACTGGGGAGTATACATTGTACTTAATATAATAACCAGCTAAGGGAGGTAACAGTAACTGTTTCCTAGATTTGAGAGAATGACACAAGAAACCTTTTAGGTGGGCTTAAAGCCAACACTATGTTATGTATGGTCATTTCACAGCAACAAGCTCACTTAACTTAGCATTCCTAATCTCAAGTCTACTACCAGTTACTGTACTATGTAATCTTCCCACAAGTTGACAACTTCTCAATATATCTCATCAACATCACTGGCAAATTTTCATGGAAGTGTTTTACCAGCCCAAATGGGTTTTGAACCAGAGACACCTTTGGGACACTAGATTAAAATCATGTGCTTAGCCTTATGCACTACGGACCCAGATTTAAACACATGAAACAAAACAAAAGACTAATATTTTTCTTACAATTTATTCTGTGAAAAAAACTACCTAATGTCATTACTATAGATACCTACTATGTAAAAGTAAACTTTCTTTTTAAAAATAGAGAAAATAAAAGATTTGAAATAAAAACTCCAAAAATATCACAATCAAAGTATCACAATTTTGAAAATAAAATTAAAATATACCTTCATAAATAATCAATATTTTTTAACAGAAAATCAAAACCCAGACTTCTTTGCCATGGACAGTTTTGTTTAAAAATACCTTTTTGAAGAAGGGTCAGGACCCCAACCAGATAAACCTGCCCATGCCCAGGTGCATGAAGGAAGACTATCACAGATGTGCAAAAATAGGAACTTAAAAAGAAAAAAAATAATGAAGGAAATTTGGACGGAATGTTAAAGTACCAGTAAAATATGTTAGAAATTTGACATATAAACCTACTTTCAACAAAAATTTGTTAATTCCTAATAAAAACTACATTTATATATCAAAATATTATAATACTGTCATAAATGTTCATAAGGAATGGCTATGAATGATTTGATATAATGGTGTTTTATACACAAGACATATGTATGATATGGTACTTCAGGCAAACCATTCTCGATTATTATAAAACCTTTAATTCTAACACTCCTAACAAAATTTGTATACAACTTTTTCCTCGATTCACGTCTATAGAGTAAGGGATAGAAATACTCAATGTTTGTTTTAAGATACAAGCTTGATTGACTGTCTTCTCTCACTGAGGTATGTAGTCATTCGAAATTCGAATCCAAGGAGAGAAGACCCATGGAATCACTAGTTAGCAACTTAGTTCAACTACCAAATGTGAAACTCAATGCTTTTCCTATCAGAAATAAGTGCAGACAGAATAACATCAATCGTAACAGCAACATAGTCAAATTTGATAAATTAAAAAAAAGAAGATGAAATTCAAAGCTTGAAATCTTAAAAAATTATATATTCAAAGTTTATTTTATTTATTGTTATCATGAATTTTTGATGAAATTGTTAACACACATTTTGCTATATTTTGTTAGGTGAATATATAAAATATATGACAAAAAAGTAAAAAAATAACAATCATAAATTAACAAAGAATATTCACACTGCAAACTATCCCCTGTCCCCTTATTTACAAAACAACAACTTGCTTCATCAATAGGATGAGTCTGTCACTTGCTTCTTGCACACTGCAGGTCTATAGATGTTAAAACCTTGTCAAAACTTCAGTTTTAAGTTCACTTTGCAATCACCAAGCATTTTTTCATATTTCAATGTATCAAAAATACAGAAATACAACAAAATATTCATGATATTTTTTCGAAACAATACTTCTTTTTTCCAATTTCAATGTTTAAATATTTCATAAGATATAAAGAAATGAAACAAAATGTCTGTAATATTTTTTTCCAAAGACAATTCATCATAAGTTCAAATATCGTTCAATGGATGAGTAAAATTCTTCCTGACAGCCCTATGGTGTGATCTTGTACAATATACAACAAAGCAAAACAATCATAAAAATATGCTCAAAGTTTAGAGACATAAAAGAAAATACAGAAACAATAAAAAATCAAACATTTGGCCCCACTTTAGACATTCACTGAACTTGGACTTTAGTTAATACTCCGAAAAATCCAAACATAATAAGGTGAAAGTTAGTTTAAAATACTGACATATCAAATATAGATTAGTAAGGGATCAACTATTAGAAAACAGCACTTGAAATGCAAATTATGTATGCATATTTTACATAATGGTGGAAAAATTAGAACTTAAAATCATTTAATTTGGTTTAAACCTTAAATCATGTTTGCAAAGTTTATAACTTAATCTAACTCTGATTTCTTTGTTGGTTTTAATGGAAAGTACAGCCTAAGAAATGTTTAATACATTAAAAGGCAAAAGATAAACAACAACTTTACTAGAAGAAATAGAATATTCATGGAAACATACCTAACTTTACATTCTTCTTCATAAAAATATTAATAAATATGCAAATTAACTAATGAATGGTATGAATATTCATAAAGAAGCCAATAAATATTTACAATATTTGCTGCAATCAACTAACAACCCTAACAAATAACACTCCAGTTTAACAATTCAATATACAAACAAATAAGCCTATTTAAATATATATAATATAATATTGTGAGTACCGAACTAGTGAATAAATAAAAAAACATAGCAACATTTATTCAAAACAAAAACCTCTACATATTCAATAATACAATAGTAATTAATATTGTCTAAAACTTTCTAAAATCTTGCAATGGATAACATCCACTTCATAACAAAAGTATTTCCATGTTTCTAAAACTAATTTCAATTAAAACCCACACTTGAAACGAGCAAACAAAAACCTAATTTTCGCATTTTTAATTTTTCAGCACAAAATATAATAACTATTTTTTCTAAGTAAAATGCTTTTGTTAAGAAATTTCAGTATTAACTACTTTAATAAGGCAAAGTCATAAATATAAAAAGCTCCCTTGCGATATTTTCTTTACAAATAAAAGTACACAAACTAATATTTTACATCGTACAAAGTCTTTTCATTTCAATATATCTGTTGTTTTTAACTTTCAGGAATAGTTCTTCAACACTGCTGCTTGGTACCATAGAAACATCTTACTATTTAGTAAGCTGTTTGGAGCCCTGTAAAAATATATGATCAGTAATTAAGCATTTTATAAGACTATAGAATATAATACTAATATACAATAAGAAATATATTGAATAAAGCAGAAAGTATGCATACAAGTACTGACTTCTACCAGGTACTCAAAAATAATGAGAAAGGAAATCCTACCATATTGCATTATACTAATACAACTTGTTCCAACATGTTAAACAAAACAAGTACTGAGTTCTTGCAGATATTTGTGTAGTACATGTTGAATGTCATGTATATTTTTCGATTTGTATTTGTCCACATGTTTTTACTATTGGAACTTTGAAGAAATAATTATGTGGAATGTTCGGTTTAACATAAATATTTCTTTATAAATTAATAAATCTTCTTTTCATTGAACTTGGTCTGAAGTCATGCAATAAAATCATGACATTTCATTTAATTTTTTTCCAATTTAAAAATAAAACATCAAAGAAACTATCTAAATGAACAAGCAATAGACAGTTATTACATGCACACACTAGTACATTTTGTAATAGCTAGCAACTAACTTAATAGAAATTGGTTTACTAATGAACAAGTACAGAGAGCAATCATATCATAGAAACTCTAGAGGTTCAACAATGTAACCGACCCAAATTATTACAAGGCTCAGATTTGACTCAATAAGTTATATTATGCAAATTCATTTTAGCTCAATTGTGAAACAATTTCTAGCAATTAAGATTAATCACTTATGAGTCTACTGCCTGGTCCCCTGAGTACTCAGCAGTAAGCATAAAGGTTCTTGCTCATGGAACAACAAGGTGGATATTGGATGTGATTTGAATCAATGCAAATCTGGTTATAAAATGAATACCAATCTAATGTTCTAACCACTTGGCTACACCCACCCCTCCATTAGGAATATATAAAACTTTATCAACAGTATCACTCACATCTTGACTCCTGATATACATTACATATCAGGAACACCTTGTCATATATCAGAAGTTCACACGGAAGATTGGATTTATCCAAAAGCCATGTTAGTCAGTGATATCATCATTTTTAAATTCTATTAATTTATCAACATTGTTGAAATGCTTATTTTTTGCAAAATCAATTGAACTTAATAAAATCAAATGATTTCCTTTTCTTTCACAGCAAAGAGTGTAAAAACACCAAATGGCTTATTAAGTTTTTAAGTCAAATTGGTCATTATATTAAGATGTCCAAACTTGACTATCTGTTCACCAACATATTTTACACTGATTTTCTAATTACAAAACTGCTTACTTATTTTTATATTTTCCTTATTAAATGTAGTTTAGAAGTTATATTCAATCAGATTTGAAGGTTTCTTCACTAAAGTAGACATTACTTTTAAAAGTTAAAGTGTTATAATCAGCACTGGTCTTAAATTGTAGACAACATCAAAGTTAAAATGTGCTAGTGAACAAATGGTCAATTTGTGGTGTGTTTCTTATGGACGGTCAAACTAGCCACCATTAGAATATACAGATAACACACAGGCACACACAAAACACGAAATTATGAAGTGCAGAAAATGAATAAAATAAAAACAAAATATTGAGTAAAATATTAAACAAGCAATATACACCAACCTGACCGACGGGGACTTGGGGATCGGCTGCGACGTGATGGACTCACTGAACGAGAACGGGATCTAGAGCGGGGACCTGGGCTCACAGAGCGGGATCTTGTTGGGCTACGGCTTCTCCTTGACTGTCAAATAAAATTTAATGATATTTTTATACATGACAGCCCAACAACATAATTAAACTGTAAACATTTTAGTAAAAAGCATTTGGCCTAGACTGGCTATGTTTGTTCCCAATCTAAATATTTACTAAGTCATTTAGTTTCAAATGAGACTGTTCTTTTTAAATTTTAAAATAACTGACAGACTGGTGTGTTTCTTATTCTGGATATAAACCCAAAGAATTAACAAAAATATTACAATTTGTTAAACTTGTTAAATCATTAGAGGAGAGTATAATATTCAAACACAGGATTCAAACATAAGACGCCATTTAGTGGTATTCTAATAGGGGTATCCTATATACTAAAATTATACCTGGCTGTTTTAATGGAAAGTCTGTCATGAACAAAAAGTTTAAAAAAATTAAACTTAAAAGTGATCACTTATAAAAAAGGGTCTGTCACTATAATAAATATGTTGAAGGCAGTGAAAATTCCAACTTCTATAATATGGTAATCAATGCAGGAACAAATATTACATAGTTATGGAACATCTCACTATATCCAATCAACTTTGTAGTACGGACAGACACATAAAACAAGCAGTGAATATCATGCCATTAAGATTCAAATAAATTTACATATTATGATTAGCATTCTCATGAAAATGTGATAGAACAACATACTACAATATAATGAATGTTACAATGAATGCATGGTGTCATGAATGCAATACCACATGATTTTTCAGTAAAAAAAGCAAAATTAGAAAGTCAGTCAACCCATTGCACCAACTGAGTATTATGTCTTATTATTGCAAATGATAATAATTAATGATCAAGAAGTTTTGCAAATGATATCCAAACAAACTTAGAAATTAATGACTATTAATCAAGTATAATCAAATTCTTGTTGAAAAGAAAGTAACTGTGTGAATAGTAGCATAAAACCTAATGTTTAACTATTAATATAAAGTAAAAGAACTTCAAGAAAAGACAAAAGCAGAATAAATGCAATTGGCTTTATAAATAGTCATGTTTGTAGAGACTCGCTTAGGTTTAACACTGTCAACACAAATTATGGTCATTAATCAGCCGCCATCACACATTAACTAGGTTTCCTGGACCCTTGTCTATAACCAGTATGCACTAACCCTTCCACAAGGCCAACAAAATCTCCAAAACTATACCTTACAAATGGAAGAAATTGGCATTATTGCTGAATTTTCATGAAAGTGTAGTATCATTCAGGTGAGACTCAAACAAGCCACCCTTCAGGACACAAGAATCTAAGTCCTGCACATAGTCATAGCCTAGAGCGCCAAAGTCTAAGCTTAATTTTAAGTTATATACATGTACATGTATATTAATAATAGAAAACACAAATTATCTATTAAAACTCATCAATATTAATAAATTAGGTTCAAAAAAATTGTTTAGGGATTATTTCTCTTTATTTACACACTATTTTAAGAAAAAGAAAAATACATGTTTTATCAGAAAGAATGAGATTTATGCATGCAAGAATGCACAAGAATGCATGATTTTAGATTTGTAAGACTGGAATTTCAAAATGTTGCAAAAAGACTAACCCAACCGAACTGAAAAATGGTGAAAAAAATGACAATATGTAAACATTGACTGACACCTGTCATATATACTACAGATATTCATTTACCACTGTTTTCTCTTTTTTCACATTATGCTGAATAAATTTATCAGAAATAATTGAGAATAATTTAAATAAGAAAAATATCAAAATTCATTAATTTATGTTTAAAATCACATATAAAACAACAAAATTACAAAAGGATTTTCATAAAAATATACCTTGCAAATTATTAAGAAAGATAATGTATTTTACATAGAAAAATATTAAGTGAAAATCCCTTATAGCCAGGCACTAGTTAGGTGCTCATGTCATTCCACCTGTTTCATGTCAGTCCACCTACTGGACTGGTTTCATAGTGTTTTTACTATCATACAAGACATTGCTAAATTAAGATACTTTAAAGTAGGACTATTTAAATAGATGAAACCATTTTATAGAAGAATAATCAAACTTAACATGCATAAACATGCATCTAAAATACTATATCCAGATTAAATAATATTCCAATTACAAATCTTAACATCAATAGCTTGTTTAGGATAACATGAGACATTGTCTACATATACATGTACACATGTAACATCACTTTGTCTCAACTTATCCTAATAGACCTATAAAATACGAACATATTTTGTCTCATGTCTTCCTAATAGACCTATAAGATACAAACATTACAATAAAGTACAAACCAAAGAAGCTCCTCTCCTGGTACAACATTCACCCTTCATTCTTACTGCAGCACCTTGTAATAGAGAAGGCCAGATGTGATGGTTTACTAGAGGTGCTGTGTATTCAGAGTCATAACTACGACGATATCTGAAACAAACAAATACATGCAAACTTTAGAAACTGTTTTAGTGTATCTAGGGTTTCGTGTAAAAATACATTTTATTATATAATTTATAAAGGACTCATATTATATCAATTTTGCAGTCTTTGCTTTTTTGTTTTGATTGGGTTAAACACTATTTCAATACAAATTTTGATATTTTTACAACAACTGGCTCACCTAACCTCATTTTCCTGGACCTTTGTCTATAACCAATACTAACATACCCTTCTTCAAGGCAGACAACTTTTCGATTATACCTTACTAATAGAGCAAAACGAACATTTTTGTCAAAATTTCTTGAGAGTATAACCAGCCTAAGTTGGTTTTAAAAAAGCCACCTCTTCAGTACACTAGATTCGAAATGCTGCACACAGCCTACTGCAAAACAAACCCAGGTTTGACAAACACAAATAGGGGGCAACAAAAAGCACACTTACTTGGTATCATCAAACAGTTCAGCTCTGCTAGATACAGCCATATCTAATGGATGGGCAAGAGCACTCATCTGCCAAGCTGTTTTAACACATTCTCTAATAAATGGTTGAATTACAGCAAATGTTGTATCAGGTGGCAGGTAGATGGTTGGATTAGTGTTCAACTTACGTATAACATCCTACAATATACAATGTTTATCATCATAGAGTTGAGATATTTAAAGATTTTTATATGATCAAAATCTAAAATATTTTTTTTTTGGTTTTTAACACCTTGTCAGCACTAATAATGGTCATTTTATGAAGGCCAGATTACCTACCACAGCTTTCTTAGACTTCATTCTATAATCAGTACTCACCTATCCTTCCACAAGGTGGACATCAGTTCCATTACAATTGTACCTTTTTATGAAGGTAAATCAACAATGTGAAATTATCATGAAAGGGTATAATCAGCCGAGGTGAGGCTTAGCCCAGCAAACCCTTCTGGACACAAGATTTGAAAGGATGCATATAGCTTGCTGCCCCACAGACCTAGGTGTATGCTAAATCAACAGAGAGATTGACTACCTTCATTACAAAATTACAGTTAACTGTAGCAACAGTCCAGTCAGTTTCATGGAAAATTTGAAATCATCATAAAAACAATAAGAATGAAATAAAAAAAGAAGAACAAAATTACCATAAAGATGCTAGACAACAGAAATTATAATAAAAGTTGTTTTGAAAAATCAATGAATAAAATGGAAACCCTGAACACCTTACAAAGCCTAGAATAAAGTAGGTAAGAACAACAGGTAAGAAAAAAGATGAAAATAGAAAAATAACTCGTACATAATGAAAAATACAGATACCAGAACCAACATATTTACTGACAGGGTGCACCTAGCATTAAAATTCTTATTTTTGATACAAAAATAAAATTTTATTAGCATTGGTTTGGGATAAAATGTGATTTGTGTAAAAAAAATATAGTACATTCTGACATATTACGAGGTGTAAGGATAGTTAAGTTTTATCATCACTTCAAGCCTTCAAAATGAACAATTATCTCTGAGTGATTTGATTTCAAAAACAACAAAAAACATTGTGCTTCACATTTCATTACAGTCATGCATGCAAGGAATGAAAAGAGGTTAGCATGCATCCATATAGTATGGCATGCAAGAAGGACATTCAAACACTAACATAGAAGATCACTTAGTTTAATGTATTGCTTCGTGAAAGGGATTATTACACTGTGAAGTTCAAATAAAAAAGACTGCTTCATTTGACAGCAAACAAATTTTAAGACCTTACAGTCTCTTTTTATATTTTTAATGTAATTTTAAATGCAAAAATGTTCAAAATAAATGCATAATATCGAAAGATTGCATCTTCCTTAAAGTATTGCAAGGAAAGTTTTCCAATAAAAGAAGTTAAAATAGGGAGAGTATACTTCAATAAAAAAAGCATTCACTTTATTGTAAATGAATGTTGAGAGTTTTATTTTCATTTAAAATGATGAACATTTTAACAGTAAATTCTTAACTTAAGAAACAGCAAACAAATGTCATGCAATGTGTGCAAATTGTGTGACCCACATACCCAAAGACTAGTTGTTCCCAATCCATTAAATGTCTGTAAAATAGTTGTGTTGTTTTACATTAGTATTCAAGTAACAATAATAACAGAGAAATATTTTTCTTATATTAAGTTTTGTAGAAATAATAAATATTCATGTCCTATTTGAATAATCAAACCCTTTACCCAATGAATGTTGATAAAGAACTCAAATTTAAAGCTTTCCATAGCAAGGAATATATTTATTCAAAATTTTAAGATAAGCAGTCACCCGTATAGTATCAGATAGGGCTAGGGCTAGAAGCCTAACTCACAGTTCGTTTCACTAACAGTATGCCAGCTATAGTTCAGTTTGTACTGTTCTCTAAACCTGTCCCACCATTTTAAATAAGACCAACAGGGGCCATGAAATATAATGTTTAATATAAAAAATCTTAGATACACAGAACTGCGATTGCCTAAAATTTTCTCAAGCACTAGGACAACTATCATGCAATACAGTTAAAGCCAAAACTATTGGCCAACACAATTACATGAAATAAGTAATTTTTACTAGCCCTCAACGATTTTCAATAGTCGCAGTGCAGCAGGGAAGTTCATCCTTGCAGGGAAAAACTGACTATCACACTGGGCTTCTGGTTCATGAATAAAGGCAATGACTGTCACAGAGTTAACCATATTAGAATGAAAGTAAACAATACATACTGAGACCATTCCAGGTGCATCATAAAGATCAACATTACGGTTGATATAATCTTGAACAGCTTCTTCAAGTGTTTCAGGTCCAGTATGAGTTATGGCAAGGTTAGAACGGACCTTCATCTTAAACTGACGGAATGCTGTCTTAGCAACATTGAAGGATTCCTGAAAATATGAGATGATAAAATATCTATACAAATAGAACCAATAGTAATCTTAAAAAGACTATATGAAAGTTTACCATGATAAGTATTTCTTAAGACTATTACTAGCATTTTAAATAAAAAGCCTTCACTTGATTTCAGAATACTATTTCAATCATTATAACTATAAATTGAGTCACTCCATGTTGAGTTAAGGACTTATTGGTTATAGAACTGTTCACGTAAGGTCCCAAATTAACACTGGCCTAAGGCAACCAAAATATCTGATGCAGAATTTCAATATGACGGCTCATCTGGTGATCAAAAATGAGACAATAAGTATCTATATTGATGTTTGTTTGTCCGATGAAAAATCATACTATACTTTCAATTAGTGTAAGGAATCAAGAGGTCTCAGGTTTAAACCCAACAAGAGCAATGTTAATTTCATTGAGCAAGAAATTGACATGAGGTTGTTCCACTTCATCCGGTGTAAGTTTAAAGTTAAAAGTGTTTTACCTTGACAGCTTCAAAGATAACTCTCTGGTTATTTTCATGGTCAGCACAATATTGTCTGAGAGTATCCATGGCATCCAGACGATCTTGAGAGAATAAATCATTCCATCTAGATATCAAGTTAGTTTCTCTGACACGCTGGACGGGATCATCATATGACAGAGGTGAGCTTACACGTGGGGTGTAACGGTACTTGGAAAGTGAGTCCAAGGTGTCACTAAAATATGAAAATTATATTGCAATATAACTCAACAAGTTAAATGAACAAAGACTGGCAATAGTAAATATTCAAATATCAACTATTCTGGTATTTATAATGAGTCATAATAGAACTCATACACTAAAAAATTACAAATGTATTAATTACGTTCATGAAAATTATCATTTTAAATAGGAATTTCATAAAACATAGTAGAATAAACTGCAGTATTGATGATTTTCATTTAACTGTCAATAATGCATTCATAAACCCCACTGTTTTAAATACTCAATATATGTTCAATTATCACCTTACATACATACAGTTGTCTTTGATTGATTGACAGCACTGAAGTAATGTACTGGGTATTTAAATCAGTGGGGTTACTGTATGTGCCACTTTCAGTTACTGTAGAATAAAATAAGCAAATACATGAAATTTATGACATCCAATAAGTATTTTTTGTATACATGCCAGTTAATTAAATGATAACCTTAATCAAATCGTTGTTGTACTCAAGATTTGGTACCATAACTGTATAATTTATGATGCATAAAAATAATATAAAAATTATCTGCCACATTTGTACATTATGATAACTTTAAATACCAAAGGAAGGAAGTTAATGTTAGTTGGTTAGAAGAGAGCAATCTGTTTAATATATCATATATCATTATGAGTCAAACTCAGAATTATCAGAAACAATCAAGGTTAGTTCACACTAACTGATTAATATAACTCAAGGAATATGAACACATTGTTGCAGGCCACATTTATTATCAAGATAAAAAACTTTGCATCAATAAGTATCAAACCAACAATAGAAATAAAAGGTTGTATTTGACCCACACAATCAAGTTTTTTTTTCAAAATTTTAATTAATGGCTTTACAGGTGAATGTATTTTATTAAAGTTTTACTTGAATGTCCATTCTATCACCAGACTATATTTTCAGAACAAGATCATTTTAGACTGTGCGTACTTTTAAGAAGCAAACAAAATATTAGCCCATACCAAGAAGAATTTAAGAGAAAGAATAGAGCATTTGGAACATTTAACTAAGAGTTTATCATAGAGCAGTCCACCACCAATGTCTTAAACCTAATGCAATATTTAGAACAAACCTTTATTAAAGAATGCAGGAACAAAAAGTAATTATGAATGCAGAAACATTGTAAAAGTAATTTCAGACAGAAACAGAATTCCACATTTTTTTCATAAATAGCTATCTACAAACCTACATACCAGCAAACTTAACACAAAAGATTCATAAAGATTTTTTTAAAAATGATTGAGCATTTCAATTAAATTTATTAATAATATAAAGTCTAAACAGATTTGATTTAAGGTACTCAAGTTGATACCAAAGGGGGGACAAAGTTGAGATAAATACAGTGTATGTATGTACATACACAGAACAATAGGATTAAATTAGTGCTGCATACTTTTGCTGCATACTCTTTCGCAATTAAATGTTAAATAACTTCTCAATGGAAGCATCTGGTACAAACATACTTTTTTTGTCTGGAAAACCAATCGTTTGAGAATTATGGGAGCAAAAAAGGATTTAGAAAAAGAGAAACAAATCAAATTGTAAAAATAAAAACCAATGTTTTAAGCCTGACAGCAAAATTTAAAGCTCCTTTACCTCTGTAAATAACTCGATTTTGAGGTGGCTACAAACAGTTCATTCTTCAATTGTCTTATTTGACGTTCAAGGTCATCTACGAGGTTTGACCTTGCTCTGAGTCTAACAAGTTCATCTTGTGCGTCTGTAAGCCTATGTATGACACAAAGTTCACCAAAATAAAAGGATAGAAAAACTAACATACAGTTTGTCAACATTTTCATCCAGACCTGAATTGTGTTCATATACATTGTAGTTCATCTGACCTTATGTTTTGAAATTGATAGCTTAACTCTTAACTGATCAATCCCATGTTTTCTACATCTTTACCCCCCCCCCCCTCTACAAGAAAAAATATTTTCACTCATGTCCTGATCAGAAAAGGGTTAAAACACCAATCAGTCCTGACAAGAAAATGGTTAAACATTAATCATTCCAAATGATAGTACAAAGTATTACAAATTGAAATTGTTAAATGAATCAAACATATTCTGTTTTTGAAAGAATTACGGAACTTCACAAATTAAGGTCTGATGAAAATGTTGACAAAACTCCATAACCAAAAGTTAAATACTAGACAAGTGGTACAAACATAGGGATAGACAAAGTTATACAAGTCAGGATAGAGGGTGGTCTCTGTTTAGTTTTCACAGCTTCTACTGTTAGATTAACTACAGGTGAGGCATCATCAGCGATGTATTAAGTCACACCTCTTACCCAGATAACGGAGATTCGTCAGATTTGAACTTAGATGGTGTAGAAGGCCTAGATGGTCTACTGGATGGTAGTTCTTCCCTGAGTGTCGTAGAACTACGTAGAAGAGTATCTCTACGTCCAGTAAGTAGAGCGATATCTTCACGTAGTCTACGTACTTGGATATCATAATCTGACAAGATTCCAGCCTTAGCTCTCAAGTTTCTTAATTCTTCCTCAGCTGATGAGAGTCTACAGACAATATAGTAGAAATATTAACATACTGATAATTGCACATTATATCACTTAAAATATATCAAAACATGTATAATAGTAATAATCCACAGGGGTATTTCATAAATCAGTGTTTGTTTGCTCTATTTTTCTTTCTATCCATGTTTTGTCTCCTCATTTCCATCTCCAGTTTCAGTCATTAAGTTTCTGTTGTTTCAGTTTTGAGGAGAGAAAAATGTAAATTTTAAGAGAAGGAAAGTTTCCTTCAACTGATATGTTACTAGAGAAAAAACGAGCAAATAAACACTGATATATAATTAACATTGCAAATATTACAATGATCAACATTATAAATATAAAATCATTGATAATTTGACTAAATCCTTGCCTAGCACAGCCTTTTAACTCACATTTTCTGGGCGTGCCAACTTGTTATAACGGACAAACAATAAGACATATCTGCAAGTATATTCTATACTTAGAATAAACATATAAAATATATTTGATAAAAACCTATTCTAGCAAAGCATAATAAAAATGTGTATTAATTAAAATTCAGCAGGTGACGCTATTATAACATGAGTACAATGATAGGCAAAAAAATAAAAATAGATAAAATGGTGTTTTTTAAATAAGCTTTAGGAAGCAATTTACAGGATGAGTTTTGATATTAAGCATATAGATCACTTATAAACCTGCCTGTATAAATACATAAGTGTTCAGTGCTGGACTAATAGCATAACTAAAATGTGCAAATAAGGTGAATACAGTAGTGAGAATGATCTATTTAATATTAGATACATATTCAATTATTGTGCAATTATGTTCACAGAATCAGGTTGATATATTTAGACTATTAATTGTGACATTTGAATGATTCTTTTCAATGATGAAATATTGAATTAAGAGCATGGGTTGAGAAGACGGACCCACTTTCCCACACATTGGTCTAACTTAATTAAAGATTGATGCAGTCACAACATCATTTTCCAGAAAGAACTGACAAATTATAAACTTTCAGCAAGTTTCTAAACACATTATAAGTTTGTCTATACAACTAAAATACTTTTAGTAAGTATAATAAAATTGCAGCTTTCCTTCTTATTTCATTGTCAATACAGACTAGCCAAGCTATGTAAAATGGAAGCCACATGAATATGTATCCCATGGCAATATATTTTCTTCTCCATATTGAAGCAATACAGAGACATGATAGAACTTCAACAATGATAAAACATGCCAACAATCTTGAACAATCATATACTTAAACAAAGGCAACAAAATAAAACTACACATTTCATGCAAAAATAAACTAATAAAGCTATTTCCACACCATGCAATTGACTCTTCTTTATGAATTTCAAGAATTGATTGTTAATTTTATCAATGAAAAAATTAAGTTTTGGACACCAAGTACATGTTAAGTTTGGGCCCAAATGCCTTTACTGGTGAACAATATTGTTCATCAAAATCAAAGCTTCTTTTCTAAATGCTTAATTTTTTCTGAAAGTGTCATACAGAAAATGGTGAATATTGAAACCTATATTTACATTTGAAATAAACACCTAAGAGTTACTCCCCTTCAATAAATTATTCTTGCAAAAACCTCAGAGTTACTTCCCTTAAATTTTTATTCTTATAAGCACCACAAAGTTACCTCCCTTACATAATCATTCTTGCATGAACATTCTGTCACAATATGTCACTGAGGCCAAAGGAGTAGATTTATTCAAGACAAACTAGTAATTTAAAACCTAGGTGCAGGATTATTAAAATAATTAATGATAAACTGTGTATTTAAAGGCCAATTTTACAGCCTGACTATAAAAAAGCCTGAAGAATCATGAGTGATCATCCACTCATTCTTTTTGAATCTGAAAAAACTTTCATATTCTTAATATAATATTCCCTTTATACAATTAAGATATGATTCTTCTCCACTATTGTATAAGGTCTTGAAAAAAAAACCCCAAAACTTGAAATGCTTTATTAATATATAAAAAGTAGTTTCATTTATTTTATGATAGATAGCAAGAAAATTGTAATAAAGCAAATTTTAATTTGTGTAAAAAAACACATGTGATAACAAAATGCAGTGAGATTACATTAAACTTGAATTATCCACAAAAGTTTAGTGTGTTTTGTTATAGTTATCATTAATAATAAAAACATACTATAATAGTTTTATTCAATTCCAAAATATCAGATAGGATAAAATGAATGTAAAGATTTCATTTATCAATTTGATTTCAAATAACCCCAGAAACATGATAAGGGCTGCTGATTAGACAAAATAAAGTCAGACCACAAATATTGTCATTTTTTTAATTACATAATGTCTTTTAATCAAGCATGTTTTGTTTAATTCAAGCTGATTCAAGCAAATTAATATCTAAAACAATGATTGCTTGCAAACAGTGAATGTTACCATGAATAAATAATAAGATTAAAACTTTCAGAGACAAAAGACAATAGTCAGTATCACATAAAAAGATTTTGTATTAGAATGTTCTGCTTAATCAACTGGATTTTCTCCCTGGACAATATCAAGTAATCACAATGACTTATGTGAACCTCTTATAAATGTGCAGTAAACGTAACTGTATTACAACTTTCTGTAAACAATATATCCCCGTGGCATCGGTTTTCGACGATGTAAGGAAAAGTCGGCCAATATGAATAAATGAAATAAAATATCAAATTGATTTACTTGTTAATCCTTTGATCAAGTAATAATTAGCCCAACAAACAACGTAAACATTAATTCCCTCCGTTTATGGCGTCATTTATTACATAAGAGTAACTTCCCTTGAAAATCGTTAGTTCGGCATTGCGTCATCTGATTTCGCCGAACTGTAGTCCTTTGTCTAAAAAGTCACACTGCACAAAATTAAAAACGCGACAAGCTATCATCGGTGGACTAAACGTTTAACTTAACATTTATTCGGGAGTTTAAGCAGTTTTTAACAAATTTCAATCATTTAAACAACCGTATATCTCGTGAAATATCACGGTAATTTTATTTGAAGAGTCGGAGACAAACGACTATTGCACTCATGGCACAAAAAGTTATAACCCCTTCGTAGGACTTTCATTCTTGTGAAAAAATAATAAATGGACCAGCCTAATACACCTGATACATTTGCCTCAATTAAATATATACAAATATGGTTTCTAATGAATTTTTGTTGAGGTGAAATTGGTGCAATCAATACACTTTTGTCTAAGGAATATGACCCATTGAGCGTAAGGAACCGATGAAACTTAGTCACGTTTAAAGAGTTGTGCAGTATACCACATGTTTCATTTATCACGTGATCTGTGTAGTAAACAGTAGGGTACATCCGAGGACAACTGTCAAAATTTATCAGACGTATGAATTAGCGAGGCAGATTGAAAATAAAGATGCTTCATTTTGGTAATAGTCAAATTACGCAAAAATCAATGTATTGAAATATAATTCGTAAATAAATTACTTTTCCAACGTTTATTTGGAATGTTTTTATGCATTTCGGCAATTATTCTCCTTTGGCGTCGAAATAACACGTGACCGGATCCGCGCATGCGTGAATTACGTAAATAAACCGGAAATTCATAGTTCGGCGAAATCAGATCCTCGTCGAAAACAGATGCCGTCAGGATATGTTTTAAAATTCAAGCTAATGAAGACAGAATTTGTGGGGTATAAAGGTTCTAAAAGGCATTTTAGATCTAAAATACTAAATCAGTCAAAAATGGAGCATACTATTAATATTCTGTCAGTGTGATCCCAATTCAACACTAGTGTGCAATGTTTACTTCTTTACTCAATCTAATAAAAAAGGCTGTAAATTTAGGAGCTAATGAACTACCAGTATTTTCTTACCCCAAGGGCTACAGCATACCATGCAAGCACTCTGATCTCTTGAGATCTAATATCAAATTAACTTATTTCACCACAATCTAATACCAGACTACTACAGGCCCCTAATTCCCAAAATTAATCAAAGATTAATTATTAGTTATAATCCACAATGTTGTGTCTATGAGTACATTGAATGTAAAAAAAGTATATAAAAACGTGTAAAAATATAACTGGAATCACTAATAACAAGCATGTGCAATACAAAAAAGGGGTCATGCAAAAAGGGTCCATTCTTACTTCCTCCGTAGCTCCCTAGTTTCCATGTCACCCATAATTTTTTCACTAGAAGTGTTTCGAAGGCTACGATTTAAATGGTCTTTTGCCTCAATGAGTCTGAAGATAAGAAGTCAAGCAATAAGACATTGTGCGACACAAAAACAAAATAGTAAATCATGAGTTATTGCCCTTACTTTCTTCGTAGTTCTCTGTTCTCGTTCTCCAAGAAAAGTTTATCTGTACTGGCGGTTCTTGTACTTCTGTTCACCTGATCTTTCGTCTCAGCCAATCTATTAAAATATCAGCTTTATACATTCAAACAATGAACAAAATAACAAAATGAAACTTTTTCCTCAAGTTTAAAAAAAATTATACATGTATACATATCTACAGCATTTTGAACTTTTTCAAAAGGCTTAGTAGCCAAAACCTGTGATTTACAAATAAGACATACTGTAAATGATCCAACTCAAGTCTATAATAACATGGTTTTACTAATTATTAGCATGAAAATTGATCTTCATAGAATAACGGTCTAAATATGGGCTCTTTTTCTTCTAAAATTAAGCATTTGGGATTTTAAATCATCAAAAATTGCAAGATTTTGCAATAACCTAGGTGGTCTTAATAGCAAGACTTAAAAGTATGAAATCGGTCTAATGACAAATTAGTTGAGTTCTACACATGTAGACATACAAGGTAATAGCAAAGTCACTTTTATATAATATCTTACATAATACAGCAGTTACATTATGATAGTTTCAGTGAGTGGCCATAAATTATGTCCAGTATTAACCTAAATTATGCTACTTTATTTCCATCTTACCATTTGACCTTAAATGAGTAACCCAGAAACAAAAAATATTTTAATTTAAAGTACCAAAGGATGAAACAAAAATATCATAAATCTCAACATACTCGTCCCTGAGATCTTGGTTCTCAAGTTCTTTAGCTCTGAGATCATTCTCAAGTTCTCTCAATGAATCTTCGTACATATCTTGAAGATCATCAATCTCACGATTCTTGGCAGTAGCTTCAGCAATCACACTAAGGCTGGTATCAGAAGTGGCTCCAGAGGCAAAAAAGTTCTGTCCAAGGAATGGCAGAAGTCGAGATTTGATAACACTAGCGCCTCCATACATGCCACCTGGAAGATAAATGAGGTGAAGAAAGTCCAATTATTCCAGAAAATGAACAATTTATCTCAATTGATATTTTAACATTCACAATTAAATGTTTAACTGGATAATACAAAAATGGTCAATGACATTTTCAAGTTTAATTTACAACATTGTTCATTTTTGTAGATGAAAATTAATTTAGCCAAATCTGACTTGACTTAAAATAATTTTCTCTCTTCTAGAATCATAAATCAAATTTTTTTGACCATCTCCAATGAAGAGGAATAAATTGATCATTAATAGAGACTTTTAAAATTTCATCAGTGAGTTATTTTCTTATAAATAAATATCACCTCTATCCCACTTGATAGCTGCAGGAGCTCAGCTTTAATGAGCAGGAAATTGTGACAAAATGATGTTTATTCACATGGATTTTATAACCCTTGTCAAGGTTTTTCAATTATTTATGGCAATCAAAAATGGTGGTTTTTGTGGGGTTTTTTTATTGCATTATCTTAATTCACACATGCACAAAAAAAATTTATACTACAAAACCGAATCTGAAATTTGCACAGAATTTGATTACAATTGGGAGACACATTTTCGTGGAAAGGGAAATTAGATTGTGTTAAAGTGTAATAATTTAACGAATAATTGGCACTATTCAAATAATAATTTGTCACCTTTGTGCAGAGGCCAACTAGAGTCAACAAATTTCTGAGATTAAATGACATTTTTGCAATAATCCAATATGTTAAAAATTAATATGACCAGAAACCATAAGGCCTGAGCTGACAGAAACAAGTAAATCTGTGAGCTAATGCTCACTAGTGATACCCCCGCAAAAATCTAAAAATATGGGACAAACAGGAAGTAGATAAGCAAGGAGCATGAAATCGCTTTACACCACATGGGACTATGGGATGAAGCAATATGCAAAGTATTAGGCTGCTGCATGTTATAGTTGCTGAGAAAACTGCGACGGAAATTTTGTAACGGACAGACGCACGCACAGACACACGCACGGACAAGGGTAAAACAGTATACCCCCCTCTTCTTCGAAGCGGGGGTATAAAAATATTTTAAGACATCAAAGGTTAAAGTCATTTGTGTCATGTACAAGAAACAGAAAGGCTTAGGTATTTTTCTTAAACATGTACAAAAGCTTATTGCATCACAACTTAATAATGATGACATATTAATGGTACAAAATTCAATGCAAGTCCAAAGAATATAGGAAATAATCTAAAAGACTATTTTGTGTACATAATTTTATATCTTACATGAATATATTAATAATTATTCATATCTTTAATTATTAATAATATCTTTAATTAAAAATACAATATATGACGAAAAAGTAGGGCTGTCACAATAGCTAAAAATTGAAAGTGATTAGTGATTTTGCTTAAAATAGATAAGAGAAGGGTAATTGTAGGCTATTTAAAGTCATATTTATAGCCATTGCCTAATATTTAACTGAACTAGATAATTGCGACAGCCCTAATGAACAGTCAAACTATGATCATAAGCAATATGATGAGTAATGAGTTTATTAGATGGGGTTTGTACATCTACATTAGACTAAAACACTGTTAAAAGAACTTTTAAGGGTTCCACTCAGTTATCAAGGTCATTTTCTGGTCCCTGGAGAATTTTATATCTCTTATAATGTACACAATCTATTGCTCAGAACTCTTCTTAGTCAGTGACTGACAGCAAATCTTATTGAAACAGCAGTAATGACAAAACTCCTCAGAACTTAGGTAGGTCCTGATGTGATTTGCGTGCTAACATACTAGCTTACAGGGCAGGTAATATAAACCTACATCCAACCATTAAGGAAGAGTGGCCAGGCCACAACTGCTAGTGTGAGATTTGTAGATGTGAAGGTGTGACTGGCCCCTAATACATAGAGAATTATAGAGTTACTAATGATGATACAGGTATGTCAGTAAAAGCATCATTAATTCAATGGATACAGAGAAATCGCAGGCGTAGCGCAAACCTGTAGTAACTCACTCTTTTTTATATTGAGTTACAACAGTTTTGTGCGAAGCCTGCAAAATGAATAATCCATTCTTATACGATATATTATTACATTATTATAAGTAGACTATTGATTGTTAAAAGTATGTTAATGTGGCCTATATGAAATATATAACAAAGACTGAAAGCAATAAAGGTTTAACTCTTTCTATTTCTATATGCATGTTAGACATTTCTGCTTTCAGTCCTAGAATTGATACATGATATAAAAATCTAAATTAACCTGTTTTAGTATCACCTCCTGAAATAACAGTGTATGACGTAAATCTCTTAATCAATTATTTAATAAAAGTATAGTAAAGTTACCTCCGTAATTATATCTACCATTGATATATCTAGGTATTGGTTTGAAGACATGGAAACAATCAAACTGGGAATTATTTGTTTGAGGCCAGTAGTGCAGACACAATGAAGTGAGTCCAAGTGACCATTCGCACTGATAGCCTAGCCTTTTATAAACTAAAGAAATACTGTATGCCCATGTAATTTTTGGCCATTTTTAAAATGTTTTCAGCCACATTATTTTTAACAATTTTTCAGCCATATCAAGATGTTCAGTGTATCTTACCTGAATCTTATATGTGAAGTCAGGAGGACTGTGAGGCAAGTACCATGTTTTGTATTAAAACAATTATGCTCAGTTACACTGGCTTTTTTATCAGAAATGTTGCATGAAAAAGCATTTTAAAGCCTGTTTTTTACATATATTCAGTCAACTTCAAGATGATCCAGGTTACACTTACCAGTTTCTTGTATGAAATTTGGAACTGAATCCAGCCAGAAAGGGTATAGAATAGCACAGAATTATGTTTCCCATGCTGGTCTTTTACTGATAGAAAACTATATATTTGGACAAAGTCAAACTGTGTGCACAATTATTTCGCAAGACAGAATTTCCAACTACATGTATAACATTTTGTTTGCTACACAGATTGTATCATAAGCACAAGTACTAAAACTTTTCATCCAAATTTGATAACTTGTCAACATAAGTAAAGCAACAACTTTTGTTGGTATATGTAAGGATGGGTAACAGTAACAGCCGAAAAGTTCTGCATGCAGAGACAAAATCAAAACTGATTACATAAAGAATGCAGGCTGAACCCTGCACTTAATAAAACATAGTTCTTACCTTCTTGAGCACAGACACTAAGAAGTTTAAAGAGTTGACCTTGAACTTTAGAGTTAAGTTCAATAATCTCACAACCTCTGGCAACATTCTGATCACAGGTGTTCAACTGAAATAAAATAAATTAATAATTAGAAATAAATTTCAACCTGTTGTGATCTAATTGCAAAATGATTATGGCTGTGAGTTTAAATAAGGCATTTATCTAATCACAACCACATTTGGTCTGTCAGAGTGCTTAATTGTCTACGAAAGTATCAAAGAAATAAACTTCATCACTTTACCAGTAAAATTCAATCACAAATAGTGTTATAATCAAAATTACATCTCAGTTTGAAAACTTATATTACAACTTGTAATTATGAGTCTAAAAATGTGAGAGACGTGTCTGTGGTCTTGCAAATAGTAACAGAGTCTTGAATAACCAATAAACTACAAACAGATTGATATATGTTAATCATGCCAAGCAAGACTCCATTATAAAATGCATCTTTAAATTTAATTGGCATATTTACCATAAAAGTGCATATTGACAAACACAGCATTTATTGTTTCAGTAATGAATTGTAATAACTCATTATATATACAAGATAATTCTTATATAAATTATTCTTTAATTGGACCAACTTTTATTATGAAATAAAATGCTTAAGTTTTATTTCTATTCATTTTAAATAGGTATAATCATTTAAGTAAAATTGGTATTACATGAAATTATTTCAAGTTTAAAATGAAACATTTGTATTGAACTTGTATTGAACTTATAGTAAAATCGGTAAAGCTATTATTATTATAGGTCAGTGAACCTACTATTAAAATATTTTATATTTCTATCGATCATGACTTAAAAGTGTATATCCAAATATTCAAATCCCATAAATATTTGCCCAGTTCTATAATAGGATTGACCATTGTGATAAGGAACTCTCATGACTCTAGTGTTTGACTCTACTAATGACAAATGCCATTCTTTTTTGTTTATTGTCTGGTTTGAAGTAATGTATAATATCGCAAAGTTTACAGTCAATAATTGGGAAATTTATACATAAAAGAAAAATTGCATTTTGAAGTCATGAATTCAATTTTTTAGAAAAAGTCTTACTATTGAAGTCAATGTAGGTCAATTTCAAGAATTAGTAGAGGAATGTCGTAAGATGAATAAAGTTATATATGATTTGATAATCAAGTGGTACAATATAGCAGGTTTAGCACAAAACAGTCAGAACTCACTCTTTTCTTACATTGAGTTACGACCGTTTTGCGCTAAACCTGCTATATAATCTTCATTGTTAAATCATGTTTGTAATGAAGGCAAAAGCCTTACTGTGTTATAGCTACTACTTGCTTTTGATTTATGGTTTATCTTTATAGTAAGAATCCTCATGAAAAGGTTTGCAGGTTTTTCATGCTTGGCACACTCGCAAGCCATCAGTAATCAACAACTGACAGTACCTGGTGAGGGACAAACAGAGCTTCAGCATTTACAAACTTATAGGAATTTACATTACAAATCACTGATTCAAGCCAATTACCTCAAATCAAATGAAGTTCGTACAACAAATAATATTTAGTTAATGTCCTAAGTATACATTTACTTACAAAAGTGTTTAGTAAAAATACTTGGCCTGTTTATCAATTTTGACAAAACTACATTGACAAAATGTCCTAGTTGAATTGATTTGAGATAAGTAAATAATCGTATCATAGAACAAGTTCTAGCATGTCCTAGTTTACAGAAAATATAGTACAGTATGATCATTTGTAAAACTTCATATAGAGGATATTGAATGATTGATTATTTTGGTCACTATCAACATTTACAGTTTGCTATCTATTTTAAACTGATATACACAAATTGCCAACTGTTAATCTGTGACATACAAATTTAAGTATAATTTGTATTTAGAAAATCTTTATATACTTCAATACAAGTCTCCTAAGGAAGCTTTCACAAAAAGTTTTTTCATACAGGTTCATTTCAGCTAATTTTCACAAAAATATTAAAAGGAATAAGTGGTCTTAATTTATGTCAGAAGGTAGATTTGAGCACAGTATCAAGAAGGACCGAAGCATTTCTAGAAAAAGAAAATGTACTTTAAAGGATTTTTAAAAGGATTTTTTTGCAAAAACGAAGGTTACTAATGAATTGCTCAGAGACCTGTATAATTAAATCATACATGCATGCAACATAGAGGATAAGATAAAGAAATATCAAGAGAAATTCAACATGGAATGTTAATTTTATTGTAAGACACAACTGCCAGGGGTCACTCTAGAATTTGTATTCAGGAAGTTCAGTCAATGAGAATTATCCAGAGTGAAGATTGTTAATTATAAAATTGATTATCCTCATTCAATTAGTGTATTTCAAAATTTCTAAGAGAAATTCCACATAAATCCTCTCTTTATAAGCCTAACTTATCATAATCCCCATTCATTTGGAAATATTTATCTTCATCAACCATACTATGTCATAGCTTATCCTACGTCAGGTTGAAAAAAGAAGACAGGCTTACTGCTGAAGAGGACCAGCAGAAAAAGAAAAACAGTCCAGACACCTAACTTCAGGTTAAGTTCTAGCTGGGGTCAGCACGTCATAAAGCATTAATATTGAGCAAATGGACTTCCTTGAAAAGCTATAAAGAAACAAACCAACTGAATCAATACTTCAATTTATTTTTTGCAATTCTACAATTTAGGTGTACACAGTTAATATTAGTGTAACAAACGTTCAAATTGGATCAGTTCCAAGTATCAATATAAACTGTGATTATATGATATATAACATAGCAGTAGTTCAACCTTTTGTTCTTTTATTACTGATCACTTAATACTTGAAATAGTTTCAAAATAGTTTCAAGTAGATTTAAATTAGGCCCGAGATTTATATAACTTCAAACATAAATAAATTAAACAATAGTCTATGAGCTAAAACAATAAAATCTTGTTTCACATGGATCAATTACCTTGTATGACGTTAAAGCCAGGAGTGTATTGGTTATTAAATGTATAAGGTTGTAAAATACCAAAGCATTGTACGAAATGTTTCCATATTTAGCACTTACTTGATAACTCATGAAAGTGATATGATACCAGTATTTAAAATGTTAATACAATGTAAATTATACTTATCAGCAAATTTAAAGGTTTAAAATTCTATGTTTATATTGCTCTACATTATGTCTATATGACATTCAAATAAGACAAGTACTTAATGACCATTTTTTAAAAATCCATCATCATTCAAAAGAAAGATGTTTTTCTCCATTGTTTTTTTTTAAATAAATGCAGTTTAAACACAACTTTTTTAGATAATTTTCCATGGAGGTGATATTTAGATTTCAAATGCATGTGCACTACCAACTGTGCTACAAACCCTTTTCTCCATTCTTATGTCTAATGTTTCATTTTCAGGAGCAAGGGACCATAAAATTTTAGAAGATTGTCCTAGTCATAGAAAATAACCAAAACTGTTTGTTTGATTATGACTTATTCCAAGAGACTTTGCTAAATGTACAATTCACATGTTACTTTGACATAATAAACTAAGCTTCTTGACACGGATTTTTACCTCATGAATCTGTTAATTTTATTTTGTCAAATGGTACAGTCATTGTGCATACAAATATTCAAGTACAATAATGTGGCATACATGTGTACTACATATATGTCGTCAACACTCAAAGACACAGTGTGACAAAAGGAGAGACGTTTCTTTACAAGGGTACAAACATAACATAAAATACATACATTCATGTACTTGACTTTTGCCTTCAATTCAAACTCTTTCATATTCGAACCAATGAAACAAAATCAATTGAAGAGACATTTATCTAGATTCAAAATAAATGCAATATAATTTGATTTTAATGTAATATCACATCTCTCTTTTATAACAGTATGCATAATATATACAAACTGTTCTATTTTAATACTTTATACTACTGGTAATAACTTTAATTGCATACTTGAGAAATCACAATATCCATTCAGTAAAGGATAAGAATTTTAGTGACAAAACATGATCATTGTTAAAGTTTGAACATAAAAATACTACATGCGTCTACCCTTTAAAGGTCATGTGATACTACTAAGCATTTAAACATGTCAGCGCAAAGCAAAGAAATCTCTTTCAGGAAGAAATAGGAAAGTGTAAACCAAGAATACCAATTTGTATCTCAATCAAACAGACCTAACTTATTTAAAAGCTTTGTTTCTTAAACCCTTATCTTTAAAGGCTCACTGACATTACAACATTCTGTCTATTTTCTGTGGGATGATTATAAGAAGCAGAAATTTCAGTTCCATTGTTATCTCTAAAACTCATTCTCTCTACATTCAACAAATCAAGGATTGACAAGTCAGCAGAAATACTCATTGTTATTTAATGATTATTCCCAGAAAGCCGATTCATTACCCAATTAAGTTGTTTACTTTAACTCAGAGCAAAAATGAGCAATACCATTTCAAGTCAAACCATGAATTATCCATTTCATCTAAAAATCAATGCATTGTAGCCTAGGGTGATATTTCAAGCATTTGTTTCAAAACAAAAGGAAAATAAATACCCATTGAGAATGAAAAACAAAACCAATATATCAAACATCAGAGTCGAAATAAAATTTTCAAACAAAAAATCAAAATGGCAATTTTCCATTAACAATTTAGATACAATGTTGTAATTCATCATAAATTGTTTAAAAGCTAAATGATTGAATCAGAAATATTAGAGAAATGAATAAAAACTTGACTTAACAAATTGATTTCTAAACAAAAATCAATATATTTTATAATAATACAGATATAATACATGGGTTTGAATTTATTTATAATAAACATGCCAATTGAAAATATTACTGAGAGTCAAATATGGGAATACAGCTATATCTGTGACTTATAACATCCATACCGTGTACAAGTCATCTTTGTAAAGGTATAAAATCTCGACCAAACAAACTTGATTACTTAAGCTATAAGAGCATCAATACTTATTAAAGTAAACTTCAGAAGTTTGTAAACTTAAGTACAATGCAACGAAACTAGTACAGTTAATACATGAATACTATACTAATAGTTCCTAAATGATTCATAAAAGCAATACAATATACAGTGTATGTATGTTTGAACTTGTTTTGTTGATTTATTTAAAAGATTGTCAACTTAGCTTTACAAACATTATTGACACGGCGAGATAAACTGTTTCAAAACCTTATACAAAATATTTTAATAAAGTTCCATCCTGAAATATTTCAATGTTATATTTGCGTACACTTCAAGTCAAAACGATAAGGAATAAGGACTATAAATATAGGACTATAATATATATAGGTTATTCGTCCAAGTGCAAATTTCTTCACATCTTTTTTACACAAAATAGCTACTGTGTACAGGAATGAGGGAAACATACTTAGGCTTACAAGATCATTAATTTTAAATGACATATTGATCCCTTCGTTAAAAGCTAACAAATAAAAGTGAGCATAAGAGAGATAAGAACTCAAAGTGGCTATAATGAAATCTCAATGAATTCCTTTAGACTTGGTATACAGTAAATTATAGTTACATTTCAAATAGCAGCGAGTTGTTCAGAGCCAAGTTTTGAAATATTAAACTAGATTCTATGTAAAAAGAGTATTGTTATAAAATAACGTATGCAAAATATTGAGTAAAGGAACATCCATGACTGAAAACAACATTAAACCAGCAGGAGCTTGATAAATGTTACCAGAATTTATAAATCTTGATAAATTAAAAAATAGTACTTTAACTTCTTAAAATAAACAGGGTTCTCAATCAGATAATGTCAAGTCTAAGACAGTTTCCATTGATAATGTTAAAATGGTTTATATTCTACTTGACTGCAATCTTTTACCAGGAAGTTCACTAATGCCAATTAATTTTCCTCCTGATTAGACATTTTTGTTTTGATTCATTGAATTATAAATATAATACCTTAAACCAAATGCATACAAAAACATTAACATCAACAAAACACATTTTAAACATTGCTTTATCATAGAATTCCATGTTTATAAAACCAAAATACTGTCAGAATTTCAATTTACGCCATTCTATCTCTAGTAATTTAGTATCAAATTGAAAATCACTGATCTCAAATTGCCCCCTTGCAATCCACTAATGATGTATTGAATCAAATAGTAGCAACCTTAATGTAGCTATGTCTATTCAACTTCATTGAGAATTTATTATGTCATTTTGCGTTTAAGCTAAAAATGGCTAAGGTGCTGTAACTGATGTTTCTAGGTTCAACACTTGACATGATAGTAAGTTAGAAACTAACCCAAGCACAAGCCTGCAGCCAGATACATTTATGAAAATATGCAAAAAGTATTTAGTTTGAAACTTAAAACCTTCAATTTTACACTGAATATTCAAACATTAAAAATAGAAAATAAATAATGCATCTAACGAAGACATGAGCTCTGTAAGCTTAACATCAGCAGTAAAAACAAATTGTAGATACAAACTTTAAATGAATGTAAAGAATTTAAATAGCTTAATAGTAAAATATTTGAAGAGATAAAGCTACCAAGTTTTAACTTAAACCACTTGAAAACCAACCTGTATACAATTTATATAAGATATACACTAAGGGGTTTTTAAAAGGAAAAAATCAATGAATACAATATTGAACTTTCCTTGTTCTGAATAAATTCAATTACGATAGAATGAAAGTTCATGTAAGATTGATCTCTTTATGTAGATGGGATATTTATTAAACATTCTCAGGTATTCAGGTTGAAGTATATGTATGCAGGTTTCAATACCTCAACCAATGCTGGGGGGGGAATAATCATGTCAGGTCACAGACAAGTACAGGCGGTAATCATTTGTCCGAGTCTACTTATCACCTAAAATTATGTTGAGCAACTAGCTTGAATTATATTGTTAAATAGTAAGGGCAAAATATCAACTTAACAGCCAAAAGTCTTCATAACATATGTAATTTCGCTACCCGTTATCAATTTTCTCAAGTCAAATGTTCCTGGGTAGCGTGTTAAGGTGTTGACTAAACTTTTCAATTTGTTAATTGAACTTACATTATTCAGCTTAATAATTCCAACTTTTCTCGTCGCAATAAATATTCATGTAAATAAGAGTTTAGCCACTAACATCAGTCTGCAGGTAAAGTAATATTTAGTCTTGTTCACACAACTAGACAATATGAAAGGGTCAATTTAAGACCAACTTAATTATTATAGCATGTACTAAAGGACAAAAGACTCAACAATTTTATGGCCATCACCTTAAATAAGCACTAGTCCAATTTATAATGCTTTACAAGTTATGGAACAATTATCAACAAGTCTAATTATATGAAATAAATAATGTTACTAGCACAATTTATTGTCACTAGTCACAGGAATTGGGCTAGAGAGTTTAGTCAAAAACTGAGTTCTGTCCTCAAATGTGAGACTAGACTTAAAGATTTAATTATATTTGTTACATTGTATATGAAACTTTTTATCAGCATATAAAAACTTGCTGACAATACTATAATACTAGAAACACACCATACATTAACATACCAATCATTAGATCATCAATGTCCATAGAAATAAAATACAAAACAATTTAGATTTATCATGGACAATATAAAACTATTTATGAATCTATCATACCTCATAGAACACAATATAAACATGTATAGATTCTATCTACTAATTTATTAAATAAACAAAACATATAGGAGTCATAAACAATTCATTAGCTCTTAACTGTGTTTTTATAGATTCATCTAATACCTGGAACAATGAGGACATTGTATATTGAATGTACAAGACACAATGTATATGGCATACAAAAGAAATCACTTTATCAAATACCACTATAATTGTTCTATATACATGTGGCAAATATCTGTATAAATTATTGAATAACTCAGTAGGTTATAGCTATTGAAAGATACATGTTGATATTATGTTCATGGTTGTCTTCAGTCAGCTAGAGTTGATGTCTCGCTAACAACATATTGTAACACGGCAACACTTAAGTTGTTTTGATGAAAGAAGTACTAGAATTGCACCTTGTAACAAAACTACATACATAAACCTTTAAAAAGTGAAATACTTCATTTGCCAAATCATATTAGGACAGCAGCTGGCATTCTATTTTGACTTAGAATAGTTTTGCGCTAAAATATATAGAAGACTTGGTAAAATTTGAGTGCAAAACTATTCTAAGTCATTTTACTGTTCATAAAACCTTAAAAAATAAAAGTTTGGCCAAAGTCATGTAATTCATGAAGAAATCTACACAAAAAGATACAGTATTTACCAAAATAACTATCAGTAGACTAATTTTTAAAAAATGAAAATGTTTTTTCTCATTCCTGTAAAATTCTTAAAAAGTGAGTTGGAATAGTTTTGCGTTGAACCCTCGATAAGTGGTCCCCAACAAAGAGAAATAAAACATTCAGCATAATTATGGTACAGTTAGAAAGACAGACCTTTAATGAGTCAGACACAATGCACATAGAAACACACCTCATAGTACAATACATAAAAATTTAAGCATATTAGTTTTTAATACAATGTGTAATACAATTTTCAACAAAGTCACAAACAATCATGAATGGTTTAAAATTGACATCATTGTATTTCCACTAATGTAAGATTACATTTATTCAAATTTGTTTTTCAGATATAGTGTTTACTTACAATTTTAGATTATACACTATAAGTAATATTATAGACAAACACTAAAAATAAATGTGATCACCTCTTATACTATACTGCTAAATGGTTGAACAATATTGGAGAGTTAAAACTAATAAAAATATACAAAGGTTAAGTGGATAAAATAAAGCTTACGCTTCAAAAACAAGAATTACATTGAAATAGAAAACGATACCCACTTTAATATAAGGGAATTTACAGTTTAGGATATTACTTTTATGAACAAATAAATTTAATCCTATAAACTGTTTTATTAAAGTCATACTGTCTGACCAGCTCAATAATAATGAGTTACATAAAAGATAAAGTAGTTTGGTGATTTTTTATTGGCGCTTTGACCATTGATCTTCAGTAATAATTTGACCTTTCACTGCTCAAACCTGAAGCATAGGGGCTTACTAGACCAGATGCTCCATTATTTAAATATATTGAATAATGCAAGACAGTGCTATAACATTCCTCAAATAAAATTCACCAGGTTAAAACAAGGCTCAACATTAATTTTTATGTAGTTTGCCCAGTCAGACAACCAACTATAAATTCTACTTGCCCACACTAAATGGTACCTTAAATGAGTATAAATCTGATTGCATGTGCATTGCATTGTACTTGATAAATTAGATTTTTACTATATTCTGGTTGCTCCATCCGACTACTAGTGATAAAAACTTGTTGCCAGAACCCTAAGTTTGGATGATCTGGCGACAGTTAGTGTCAAACCCTGTTAAAATATTGAAGTACATAAAACGCCCTACAGTTTGACATGGCTTCAAACTAGTGCACAATTATTTGACTTTACCAATCAACTATAAATCAGATAACTGAAAAATACTGAATAATGATTCAAAAGGTGAATACCTAGTTGCAAACCATAAAACAAACCAAACAATGATAAACATTCATAAACTTATCAATTTAATGTAACACCCGAAGAAGTTCTGTGGAAAAAAATGTGTATTGACTGCAGTATCAATGTTTAAATGAACTGTATCAGTTAATTGTAAGATAGGTTTTCACAATTATCTTATCAGATATTTTCATGCTATATTTATGTAGAATTTAGAATTAATTTGATACAATTAATAGTCATTGAATCAATGCTTAATTTGCAAATAGACAAATAGAAATACAGTCCAACCTGTGAACAACGGCCGGCCAAGGGAAAATAGAAAAGTGGCCTTTGTTCACAGGTGGCCTTTGTTCGGAGGGAGGAACAAACGGGCAATGTTTCGTCAGACTTGAGAGACAGAGTTCATAATTAACATGAATTAATAATTAAAATTGTTTTTATTTTCAACCTTAATTCATTATTCACATTATCATTATTGAAGTTGTGACTATAAATGAATAAAACAAGACTTTGAACAAAGAATGACTAAAACAAAGAAATCAGTGATTTTTTGTTTGCAACTACATTTCATGCTATGCCCTCAACAGTAACAAATGCACTCCACAAATTCTCATTACTCTGACCTTTTGTATAGTATTTCTATCTTACCCCAGTTGTCAAATTACCTGTATACAGCGGTCACAGTTGAACGAATTTAGCATGAATTAATAATCAAAATTGTTTTTATTTTCAACCTTAATTCATTATTCACATTATCATTATTGAAGTTGTGACTATAAATGAATAAAACAAAACTTTGAACAAAGAATGACTAAAACAAAGAAATCAGTGATTTTTTGTTTGCAGCTACATTTCATGCTATGCCCTCAACATTAACAAATTTACTCAACAAATTCTCACTTCTCTGACCTTTTGTATAGTCTTTCTATCTTATCCCAGTTGTCAAATTACCTGTATACAACGGTCACAGTTGAACGAATTTAGGAATTAGCAGCGTGTCACAAACATTTATCTAACTGCCGGACGTGTGAAAAACAAATCTAGTGGAGTCTCCAAACATTCAAAACTAATTAACAAAGTGTCATCACATGACGTAATTTACTCCCGATTTACAAATAAATTTAACAATAAAAGGATACATTAACATATTTTTATAATAAGGTGACGAGAAAATTGTCTACAGCTTGATTATAACTAATAAAATCGTACTTGAGATGGTTTAAATACGAAAAATCCGGAAAAATCGGATTACGGGTTTTTAGCTTAACTTTAACAAAAATGGCGGCCTGCTTTCGAAATCGCCTTTATACGAAATACTGTCTTCAAACAATCGTCTGGCCGTTGTTCACAGTTCTAAACTGGCCGCGGGGATGGTTTTGACTGGCCGCTGGTCACAGTCGACAGGTGGCCGTTATTCACGGCCTTTTTAAGAGCGTTTTCGGTCGGGGGGAAATCAAAATGGCCGCTGTCGGCAGGTGCCCGCTATTCGGAGGTGGCCGTTAGCACAAGTTGGACTGTATAGCTTCATTTAGAGTACAATCCATTAGAACATTTACGCATTATGTGCGAATAAATTAAAAAAGAATAAATGTAATGAGTACATTAGTATTTTGCATACATTATATCAGAAATTGAACAGAAGATGCATTCCTGTAATGCTGGATTTAGTTTCCATCAAATTAGTGTGCATAAAATTCATGACAAATATAACTATATTAAAAGCCACTTGAGATGAGTAAAAAATATGAGGTTTAGCAATGAGTGATCTTGTACTCATAACTTTTAATAAAATTCAATGACAAACAGTCTACATGTATTGCCAAAACAACCACTTAGAAGTTATTACCTTTTATCACCTATGCAACAATGACTCAGAGATGGTTTTAAATTAAATACATAATAGGAAGAAGAAGCAGAAAGTGATGTCATTTAACAACATATATAATTGTATCTTTGATTATTTAAGGAGGTTGAGTCACCTTACCAGTTTTCCTGGACAACTTTTTTTAACCAATTTTTGCTAACCTTTAGTGAGTAACAGTATAAAGCCAAGACCATCTTCAATTTTCACAAAAGAAGTAAGTAACCGAGAATTTTGCAAGATTTGACTTGAGTGTGAGAATCTCTGCCACAGATTTCATATTTAAGACATAAATCAAACTCCAAAGACTTATGATAAGACATCACATGTAATCTTAATCACAGGTGCCCATCACATTACAAAACACCAAATTATTATCAATTTTTACTTTAACATGCTCCAATTATCATAAAAACACCAAATACAAAAGTTCCAGCCAAAAGCCAAAATTTTGTTTTGTTAAAAAATATAAGGTTTCCAACTCGATGAATTCCTTACGAAAATTTACTCGGAGGAGTACTCTTCCGAGTGAATTTCAGAAGGAATTCATCGAGTTGGATACCTTATATTTTTTATTAAACAAAATTTTGGGTTTTTTTTATGCGACGGGCTCCTTTGATCTTAATGATATGATGAAAAAGAAATTTGGTTGCTACAGTCATCCCTGAAATTTTCTTAAGCCTGTTTTAATATATAAAATTGCAAATGACAGAATTAACAACTAGCCCGCTACATAAATTGAGTAATTTTCAGTAGCCAAAACAACCTTAACTCCATAACTCATCCCGAACCAAGGTTTTAGGTTGAGACCATGAGACTGAGTTATCATAGAGGTCTATAATCTATTCAGAGTATATACCCATAAGTTAAATCTATACAAAGCATGGTTGAAACATTAAAGAGTAAGTTGGATATTGAATTGAAGTTGGGACAGAAATGTCAAATTAATAAGAATTTAAGATATGAGACAAAATTTATGTATCAAATAAAATTCTTATTTTCACCACAATATAATCTAAAATCCCTGATAAAAATGTTCATTATTAGCCTACAATTTTACTGGAAGACTTCCAAACAGATCAATACCTGTAGTAAACTATCGGTATTTGCTGACTAGTATAATCAATGTGCCGATATAAGCAATATTGCAGACGAATTCCAAGTTCGGACTAGCCTGACGAAAAGGCGGTAGAAATCAACTTTAATTTCGATGAAAGGAGGTTTAAAACGAAAGTTATCGAAAGAATTAGCCATATATTGGTCAAGTCTAACATACAAAATATTAAACAGTAGCATACATACTACAATAATTGACCAGTAATTCGCACAAACTTGCCAAATACCTTAGCAACGGTATGGAATTTGATACAACTGTCGATTTAAACAGTTTTTCAAGTGCTCATACGATGACTTGCAAAATTAAAGACACAGCGATAATCTTACATCAATAATATATCAATAACTTACATAATAATTGTCCAACCATCTTTCTAATTTTTCTTGTAGAACATTAAAAGTTCCAATATTCACCAATCTTCTCAATGAATCCGCCATTTTGACGCTCTGCTGTGAACTGAACGAAGGGCATGCGCAGTGACGTCGCACCTGTACCAGGAAGTCTCACTACAATGTCGTTCTCGAGAGATTTCGTATTTACAACGCGCGAAATTTAAACATGAACATTTTCGTTTTGTTATTTCGATTCACCTTTGCAAATCTGAAATTTGGTTGATTATCATTTCTTTCTGACTTAAATACAATGTATGCCAGTAAACTCGACTATTAGAGCAACTCAGTCTCGTGTATTTGATCAAGGACCCTGTACAGTATAGGTCAATGATTTGATTGATTTTAAAAGAAGCTTTATTAAAAAGGAAACCATGCTTATAATTAAAATAATAAATAATAAAATATATCGTGCCATCTATGTCTTTGCTTTAACTCTTAAATGTAATTATCTAAAAGGGCACCAAATATTGGTATCTTAAATGATACATGTTACGTCACTGCAGGTCAATGGTAAAGCTGCCAAAGAATAGGAAGTCAGGGTGAACTTAATTGCCTTGTGCATGGACAAACACAACTAGCAATATTGATTTAGACAAAAGGGTCCTTGTTTAGACGGATAGTTTTGTAATATTTTCTTTTCGTAAGTATAGACACCGTTAAGCTATTATTTTATTTGTTCAGTGTGTAAAATATCTAATACTAGCCGCATTTTATTATTTTTCAAACTATGCAGGAAAAAAATCATGCTCTTCGTTTCATATTCAAAATTATTAGGCCTTGGCAAAAAATGGACTTTTAAGAATTTCACTAACTGTATAAATAAAATTTAAAAAGTAGTAGCTCGATTAGAAGTCAGCCTGTATGCTACTTATGGACAGGATGATGTCATAACCAGTCTGTATAAGAAATAAGGACCGGGTAGTCGGTCTATATGCGATTTATCAACAGGATGACGTCATATTAAATATAGAAAGGCGTATGCAAATGAGGTATAATATTATGGACCCTATGTACGGTCCTTGATAATATTTTGTATTTTGTTAACGTTAAGTATACTTTAAGAAACCCCACTTAAAACAGGTGAAAATCGTTCTCGTACCCAGCGTCTAGTAGGATTCTCGATACTGTTATATTGAGAATATTGATTCAGCATATTAGTACAAAGGTTAATAAGGCAAATTCAATGTTTGCTATGTTAAGAAGGACCTTTAAATACCTGGACTCTTCTACATTCACACCGTTATATAAAACCCTAGTCAGAACTCATCTAGATTATGCTAGCTCTGTGTGGGCCCCTTGCAAGGTTAAACATATTGAACAAATAGAATCTGTCCAAAGAAGAGCAACGAAACAAAGTCTACCAGGAATGAAAAATCTTAATTACCCAGACAGGCTAAAAGCATTCAAACCTGCCAACTTTAGCATATAGAAGGATACGTGGTGACGTAATAGAGATCTTCAAGATAGCCCATGGTCTATATGATAAGAGAGCTGTAAATTTCATCAAGTTCAGGGATGATGATAAATCTCCGAGATCTAGTCAAAGAGGAAACAGTAAAAAATTAGTCATATCCATATCTAAGACGAAACTACGTAAAAACTTTTTAGTGAACCGTGTTGCTTCTGTGTGGAACAATTTACCAGAATGTATTGTGCTTTCACCAAGCTTGAACAGTTTTAAAAACAGACTTGACAAATTCTGGGATAATCAGGAACTTAAATATAGTGACTTTAAAACAATTATCTCCGGAACCGGAAACACAGTCCAAACTGAATTAGACGATAATATGGAGTCTGGCGAAGAGGATTTGTAAATCCTGTGCTGGAAAAACCCTTAAGTAACCTTAAGTAAGTAAGTAATAAACAATTATGGTAAGTTTAATCATTAACAAATATCAGGGTCTGCGGTCATAAGATTGAACTGATAATTTAGTTTCTGCAGATTTCTCCTTTCTTGTTGAATAACATTAAACAGCACATACAATAACAACTACAGATATTTCACAGGAAAAATAATTCAATATATCCTGTGATATATACTCAGTAGATATGTCCGTTTAAAAAAATTGAATCAAGCTGTAAACTATGTTATTCGCAAAACGATTTTTTGAACAGAAATTCGCAAACTTAAAGATGCTATTACTTCAGAAAATATACAATGATTTTTCAGAAATCTTTTTACTCAAATCAAAGCTGATGTAAAAGAGACCGAAAATAGGTAACGTCGATCTAGTTTTATAACATTCAATATTCATTTCGCCATTGTCTGCTCTATTTCGTCAAAAACTCTTCATTTCGTGTTTTAGTTATACCGTTCCATTCGAAACCGAAAGTGGAGGGAAATTGGAAAACCCGAGAGGATGTAACTCTGCAAATTTGTGCCAAACAGTTTCAAGAAATAACAAATCATTTCAAACAAGTTTAAAGGAAAATTGATAATGCATTTGCCTATATAAAATTTACTTTATCTGTGAGGTAATTATTTTCTTCCTTTGAGTTTGACTACATTCTATCTAGGCATTAGTCACAGTAGTCCTATAAAGGCTATATATAAGACCCTCCGTAACTCATTTCACATTTGGACTTTATTCAGGGTATCAAGGACATTGGTACAAGGAACAAAAGCATTATTTTCTCACAGTTTTGAACTCCATGTACCAGACTCAATTTCTCCTTGCATTTGTTTATATCTTATAACTACAGATGAGTAAACAAAAGTAACAATTTCATTTAGGCAGTAGCTTGAATGATGAAACCACAGGTTAAAAATAACTGATTTACTTTGAAAAATTGTATTTGTTTTGGTTGAAAATTATGGCTTTAATCATTTATGAAAGAAGATAATAAATAGAATGTACATATCTTGTATATATTTTTGTAGACCCAAGAGTATGAAGACTTGGTATCAATCATCATAAATTTTGACTTGAAGTTAAATATCAGAGCATTTAAAATGGCAGAAGAATTGTATGATCATCAAACAAGTACATTAATGTTGAAAATAAATGATGAACTCATCTGTGGTATATGCCTGGATTTCTTCACACACCCTGTAGTGTTATCATGTAGTCACAACTTCTGTCGAGAATGTTTGTACAGTATGGCAGAGGCCAACGCATCTCTCACTGGTCAGAGAACATGTCACTGTCCCTTATGTTATCAAAGTTTTAATCAAAATCAGCTCAGTCATTTTCCAGAAAACAGAGCATTAGAAAGTATCATCGACTTATACAAGAGTTGCGCCCCTTGTGATATATTTGATAAAAGTTGGCACTCTGACCTTAAACCAAAGATTGAGATGTGTAAGCTACATGGTAAAAGTTTAGATAAATATTGTGATAGTTGTTCACGAGTGATCTGTATAATGTGTGAGAAATCTGACCATTCATCGCAGAGAGCTAAACATAGAGTGGAACCAGTCTTAGATGCTGTATGTTCTTATCAGGTTAGTGTTCTATTTTGAGAAGTTTTGATGACTTTGATGTAAGATCAATTTTTTACTTCACTGAGTGAGGCCACAACAAATTGATCATATGTTCTATGGATTCGCTCGCAGCTTAATTTTGATGTATTTTACAACAAAAAAATATTTTTATTTCCTCGCTCGCCCATAAAAATTTGGTCAAACCGCTATATAAAGCAAGTGAATAAAGACTTTTTAAAAAATTTTTCTTCGCTCGCCCCATTTTTTTTCAGAAAATCCGTAGAACAAATGATCAACTTGTTGTGGCCTGAGCTTAGAAAACATGTTTTCAAGAGTGGCATAGCTGCATGAAAATATCACTTTTTGAGCTCAAGAATTGAAATAAATAAGATCTTGCTTTCTGTGTACTCATTAAGATATTTTACACAAATACAACATGCCATCATTTATCCTACAGATGGTGTTATTAAAATTTATCTTCTAAAGTGACATCATTTTGAATTGATGTTTTCACTTCAATGAAAATATAAGATTTTGTATATTTTTATATTTTTCATCAAATAACATCCCGTTTCACCATGACACACGAAAGACATAAGTTAAATGTATTTCTATTATTATTGTTAACGTATCATTGTTTTGTACTAGTAGGTTACACCAAAATTTGTACAAAACATTTAGTGCTTTGAATTAATTTCTACAACTTTGGTTCACATGACACATGTGATTATTACTTATGAAAATACATTGTTCAAAATTGCTTTAACTATCAAAAATAGTGTTAGTTAATTCATTTCATCCAAATATTTTGTACACCTTGTTGAAAATCAGCTTCTATGAAAGGTATGTGCTTATCACTGGTCAAGATGTCTAAGACTTAAGTATGTTAACAGTCCACCACTATCTAAAATGTTTAGTATAAAACATTGTGAAACTAAACCCATCGCCACCTGATGAACTTGACTAACTCACTTTAAGTATATGACATGTATTTTATATTTATTATCTGTTACAATTATTTGTTTATTCACTTCATACCTATACATTGTATATATCTCTTGTTTTAGACTGAAATTGCCGACAGTCTTACAGAATTGAAGAAGAAACTAATGCCATTAAATGAGAGAATTAATTACTTGGAGAATTGTTTGTCTGCAATTGAGGTAAAAATTATTTTTTGTATCATTATGATAAGGTTATATACACCTTGGTAATTTTCCTGTCATATTTGCCAGTAGGGCTGTCATTGATAGAAAATTTTGTATCGATATATGGAAAGGAATGTATCGGTGATATATCGAGTCAGACAAGGAGTGTAATAGAAACTGCTATAACTCCAGTACATATATTATATAATGCCTGCATGATGTTATGCATGATGTTTAAAGCCAATAAAGGTGTTGTCCATAACAGCCCGTTTCATCTATTCAGGTGAAAATAAAGATAAATACAACCCAGTGATGTTAAATTGAATATCATCAGGGCTCGAATTTAACAAAAAATTTAACTTGCAAATTTTTGCGAGTTGATTTTATTTTGACTCGCAAAAATGAAGGAGATCGCTTGCATTTTTTCTAAATTTTAATGGTATACATGGTAACTTTTCATATATGCAATGTAAAAACAACATAACACTATATTTAACTATGGATAGAACGATACCGTTATTGTGGGATAGACAAAGAATGTCGAACATGTTTGTACTGTGATTCTTTAATCAATGCTCTTTCTGACTGTTTCAATGCTAATTTAAGACTTATTAGTTTAGACAGAAATATTTTTGCAGGGGTGTCAACTTGCTAAAATTTGTGAGTTAAAATAAAAGAAACTCGCAATTTTCAAAATCTACTCGCATTTTGCGAGCTTAAATTTGAGCCCTGATATCATATTCATTCAGTTTATAGCTTTATAATGCTAGATTGTATTGATATTCTAAATTGCAAATCAATATCGGATCATCTGTCAAAAATTGGTGATACATCGATATCGCAATTTCAGATGACAGCCCTATTTGCCAGTCATCCTGAGTTTTACTTTATCTCATAACTTGATTTTGAAGCAGTTCGTACAACTGAAATAAATCTTTCTAACCTCCAGGATACTTAATGCTTAAAACAGTTTAGACTTACATTCCTAGCTCTAGGAATCAATTGAGAGGATTTTATGTGAAATTGAATTAATGCAGAGATAGCCAGTCTATCTTCATGATCTTTTGGCCCTGTATGAAGGGCACTTATTACAAAAACATTTTACCAGACCATTCTTAATTCAAAGTATCAACAGAGATGCCTGACAATATTCTCATGCTGTGTGACACGAGCAATCATTTAGCTTTCCTACTGAAGTTCACTTGTGTATCACTATGAGGATTGATTACTCATTGTAGGGGCAAACTATGATAAAATATAGAAAGTTTTGCAGTGATAATTCAGGGTGCTTCACCTTGTGACCTTGTCCCTTTTTCTCTCCTCCTTCATGCTCCTTGGAATTTTCTCTACTCCCTACTATAAAGTTTGAAAGTTCTTTTGAAGCATCAAATATCTGATATGCTCAGTGCCGATTTAGCCTTCCTGAACTTTCCTGAGTTTATGAATAATCGTTATATTTTAATTCAATTACAATGTTTTGTAAAGTTGATTTTGTTACTGTATATTTTAGGGAAAAGCTGATCGGGACAAAAAACAAATGGATGAAAAGTTTTCAGAAATGATGAGATTATTGAGAAGTAAACAATCAAATATCATTGTAAGATATTTATTTGTCTTTATTTGTTTTAAAATATTGATTGTTAATGAAATCTTTGTGGTGTAAGCTGAATCAAGTCTGATTTTTTTTCAGAAACTCATTGTTCACTGAACAGGTACACTGTATCTTGGTGTTGTTAGGCTTGAAGACCAAAGGAACATGATATATTGGTGCTGTTTGGAAACATTGCTAGATGCACCTCTCTATACACGTTCCAGAGTTGCTTCTTAATTTCTGAAATTCAAGTGAAATAAATAGAGGATATTATTTTGTTTATTTTGGTTTAAGATTGATTTTTATTTCACGAGTGAGCTAAGGATGCAATATTTTCACGAGTGGAGTGAAAATATAATATCATTAGCTCACAAGTGAAATAAATAAATCATACACTAAAATAAATAAGTTTTCTGTTTATTATATGCTTCAAACTGACTTTTTTTAAAAAGTTTAAGTTTGCTATGTCATCAGAAAAGCACATCCAAACAGTGAAAAATAACAAATTTATTTTCATTGTTTCAAAACAGTGGATTATCAATTTTTGTTCCACCAATAAATCTCAGTGTTCGACTGGGAAGCATATAATAATCTAGGATATTGTATAACAACCCAAATGGCTAATTAATTCGATGAAATGTTTAGCCTAAAAAGATCTGTGGTCCATCAAAATCAAGGTGAACTTCTGCATCTCCTTAGCTATTTTGAGGATATCTAGTCTTCCTCTTAACCCACTAGTTGGAAGCACAGAACTTGCGAAAATTGATTCCAGGCTAGAGAAAATAATTTAAAACACAAGACCACAACAAATTGACCATATGTGCTATGGATTCGCTGGCACCTTGATTTTGACTGTTTTTACAAAGTAATTTTTTTTATTCCTCGCTCGCTCATAAAAATTTGGTCAAACCGCTATATAAAGCATGTGAATAAAGCCTTTTTGGAACGATGTTCTGAACATCGTTTCAGAGTTAACAAACCGTAATTTCAGCTCCAAGCATTGAATCTAAGCTAAAACCCTGATCCACTCCGCATATCATTACTGCAAAATTTGATTCGGATGTTTTCAGCTAGTATATTATCCCGATAATCGCTTGCTACTTATTTCCATAGTTTTGATTTTTCATCCGGCAATAGAGCAACATGATACGGTTTACTGCTGGTATGACTAAAACACGCAATAGAGAATTAGGGGCAAAATGGACGAAATGCAGTCAGTAGCGAATAGAGCAACATGATACGGTTTACTGCAGGTATCACTAAAACACGCAATAGAGAATTAGGGGCAAAATGGACGAAAGCAGCCAGTAGCGAAATGAAGTTTTAATTGTTAAATATAGTTTTTGGTCGTTAATATATTATCAGCAATAAAACAACAGAATATGACTTAAATACGCAATGGAGAATTCTGCGCAAATGGACGAAATGGAACAGACATTGGCGAATCGGAGATTTAACTGTATAAATCCAGTGTTCAATCTAAATCGCACCATTGCGCAAATGCACCCTTATGTACGCAAATGACATAATGTCAAACGTCTATTGGGCCTGTCGGGCGCACGAAAATATGGCTATTTGCCTATATCAGACCAGGGACTTAATGTTCGTGTCTCTAATCGATCAGGCTTTTGACGACTTTTCGTTTATTCTGTGTCCGTCCGTCTCTTTAAACCCATTTCGTTAAATAGTTCTAGAAAGAAGAAGAAATAGTTCTAGTCGTGTTAGAGACAAACATAATTAAATTTCACATTGTTTGAGCGACTGTACAGATATTGAAGACAAAAATGTTCATTTGACATCGAATACTGTACATATGCAATAATTTCAAAATCGATGTTTTTCCAATCGATAGAATGGCAGTAAACGACCACAGCGATTGACTAGTTTACAAAATAATAGATTGGATAGTAAAGTTCCAAAGATTACGCGATGCAGACTGCAGGTGTCCGATTAATTTAAGAAGATAAGTTCTCTCGCATACAATTCACAGGCTGTCGTCACAAACAGTCCCCCACCCAAAAAATCTTTTTTACACACACACACATATTTATAGTAAAGGTATGCTACTGGTCAACTCAGAAACCAAGAAAAAAAATGACCTATCTTATTTAACGGGCTCTTGTGTTTTTTTTCTTGGTCGATTTTCAAAAACTTGGTCTTATTTATCAAACAAATGCTTAATTTGTCAATTGCATATAAAAGCTTATTAATGAAAAGCAAATGAAGAAAGTTATCAGACGTTAAATAGGAAAATACCCAATCTGATCTACCAAAAACCCGTTTCCTTCCCGTAGTAACACATAAATGTGCAAGTGGAACTCCGATAAAAATGAACTAAAACAGAGAAAATATTTAAAGTTACTAGCCTCTCTCACAGTGGTCTAAGACTAATCATTTGATCACTATCATAAATTTCCTTGGTTTGCTGTGAGTTTTGTTCTGTAAAACGGCATGAGTTTGGTTTTAGCCTAGACTTCTTTCTCAAAATGAAACAATTGTTGCAATGACATAATCATACAGTGTCTAGTTAACATGTGCATACTTTAAGTCAATTAAGATATCAAAATGAAAATAGATGTACTAATTCATTGATGGTACGTCTTCTTAAATTTGAAGGGACGTTACTACATGTATGGACTAATGTTATAGCAGTTCTGCCTCTTTTATATTTATATGAATTGATTTATTATTCTTTGACTGATTTATTTGTTTGATAAAGTAAGATAAACCTTGCAATTAGCAAATTACTCGAAAAGTCTAGTTCTATCCTTGGACTGCTGTTAAATTCTATTAATTGTTACTTCATACATTATTTTATAGATAATATTGCTGCACAAGTTTGATTTTTTTACATAATTATAATCTTTATTTATTAAATCAGTTCAGGACATCGTTCCTCCAGCACTACAGTGCTTTGATTTTTTTCTTTGCTGGCTCGCCCCATTTTTTTCCAGAAAAATCCGTAGAACATATGATCAACTTGTTGTGGCCCAAAGTCAGGCTAGTTGATAATTTGAATTATAAATCAATATACCTTATTTAAATAAATCTGGCTAGAGCTGAAGAGAAGTTAACGCAATGACTGAATGTGTATAACTTTCAATCTAAAGCTCTGTATTCACAAGCAATCGCTCTTATTGTATCACCATGGCTTGAAGACATGAGAAAACAAGAACTGTTTTACCTTTTTCTACAAGTACTATGTATAAAAGTATGAATGATTTGATGGGGAATGCTATCAAAGGTTGTCCTATTGCCCCTGACAAACTGTATTTTGTTTTGGGCAACTTGTTACTGTATTACATTTGGTTAGGGTAAGTAAAACATATAGTTGGTTGTCGAACAGGGCAACATAGTTTAAAAACTACTGTCAAGTCCAGTTTAATATATTTATTACAGAGTAGAATGGACGATAAAGTTAGGGAACAAGCACGACCTATACAAGATGATATCAGTAAATGTAATCATGTTAAACATACAGTACAAGATGTTGTCACTAAATTATCTAATTTTAGAAGAGTTACAGATACAGCTTTACTTATGCAGGTATGTTTGATCTAGAAATAATGTACAGTTTTCAATGTTTTGTTGTTGAATAAAATATGGCTATGGGTTTGGATGTGAAGGAATTCAATCATGAGTGCTTGTTTTATTAAACCTCAACCCAGGGATTCTATATAACGGGGACTTGTAACTAAGTGCTTTTTTGAATTTTCACTGTCTATAACTGGCTGAAGCAGGCTGTACAAACTATCCCAGAGTTTAAAAACTTGACTTATGTTTTTGTACATGTCTTCCACGCCACTTGTGAATGTTTTTGAAGTTTTGGGCAAAAATTTGTCGCAATTGTGACCGAAAATATGACTTTAGGTGGTGTAAAATAGGGCCAAAAATGGCAGATCTGTGGGAAAATGCATTATTTTGTGAAACATTCTTTGAGCGTAATTTACCTCAAAATCATCTAGAAACACATTTTTCCTAACCTTTATGTTAATTTGAATGGTACTGGTACAAAATTTCATGAATATATCTTTAGTTTAAACTTGTAATACTTGTTATCCATATGGGCCAAAATAATAGCAAAGACAGTGAAATTTGATGAAAATCTATGTCATAACAAATCCCTGTTATATAAAATCCCTGCTCAATTCCAAGGTCAGACGAAGGTTTTCAAATAATTTAGTTAAGTGTCTACAATATGATGAAGCTATTTACCTAGCTGATATGTCTTTTATCAATAATTACTATATTAAGATTGCTTTAGACTTATCTGTTTATTGATAAGTACATGGTTCTCTTGTTGCATTTAACTAACAATTGCTCTGCAATATTGTAGCCATCATTTGTCCTCACTGTATCAGGACACTCTCCGTGAACAGATATCCTGTAGAGCGTTGTCGTACAGGCTCTCTACTTTCTCCGTGGAAGGTCATGTCAAGATGAACTTTGTGTCGACCAATCAATGCGTAGCTTTCATCTAGACGAAAACACTATTAAACACGTTTTGATTTCGTAATTTCTATTTTTAGATTAAGGTTTGCATGCTTATTTAACAGCAGTATTATTCACAGTCTGCGATTGGGTGGCTCATTTCAAATTGCGTGACGTAGGCGATGTAAACAAGTTACGTATCATAACAATTTCGTCATGAATACTATGATGAGAAAAGGTCACCTGAAGGTGACCTTCGTATGGAAAAGGCCAGATCTAAATTAGCGAGTATGAGAGTGTAAAATTTTAGATTGATTTTAATCAGATTGGTATCTGGACAGCTTTTAATCAGTAATAAAAGCACATGCTCTGTTACTGAGTGACTGTTGCTATACTTGATTCAGAAGTAGACAGAAAAAAGGAAATATTTTATGAACAAGCCACTGAAAGGTACTTATATCTTGTTAGAAATTAAACATATGACCCCTACTTTTTAAGTCTATTACTAAGCTAACTGGTGGATCTTTAGTTATATCTAAAGTCTTTGTTTTAACCATGGTTATTATTGATATATTTTCAGTTAATGAAATCTGCCAGCAAACAACTAGAATCTTTGATATCTCTTGACATTAATCGATGTTTAAGAAGTCAAGTCCAACATTCAACTAGTTTTCTAACTTTTGATTTATACACAAATAATATTATTGCTGCCATAGAAATGCTTGGACTAGAAGCTAACAATGGTGAAGGTAAAATGGGTGAGATTTTTTAATCTTAAAAATTGATTTATATCTTGTCTATAGCATCAAAATTGATTTAAGGAGACATTAAAAATTATTCCATTATTGATGCAAAATTTTGAGTGGGAAATGTTTTTCTAGAGTGGAAAATGAAGTTGCTCCAGCTTGTTTCAGAATTTAGCTGAATACTAAGGTGGTTGTTTTCTGTACTAGGGACTATCTTAACTTACAGAAAGTGCTACCTCAAGGGCAAATCCTGTGATATGTCCCCCAGTGAGATTTTTACATCCATACCGATGGTCAGAAGTTTAAATAGCTTTATGAGTTTCACAATTATTTTTTAAATTAAATTAACCACGTGTCACTGATGTATATTGATCTTTTTTACCTTTGCAGAGAAGAGCTTGTCAAGTAAAACTAAGGATTCATCAGTACAGACAAGTACAGAGGATGATAGTACAGTATCGGTAAATAATGTAGAAAATAGTCAAAGTAATAACATAGAACAACAATCAGAGTTGTCTCCCTTCAAGTCTAAACCTCCTGTAGTAAATGGAGATACTGAAGGTCAGAGGTCACCTGACGGGTCATTGAACTCATTGGATGAACAACAAAGTGACCTATTTAGAGGAGACTCTGTGAAGGTGAGAGATGAGATTGATGGCATCAGAGGAGAGATTGCAGGTATTGATTACTGCAGAAAGAAGAGTCCTATCATGAAACCCTCTACACCACAGCTAGATGTCAATAGAAATAACTCAAATGGCCTTGATCTGAGTGAGAGTGTTCATGATCTTGACTCAGGTGGTGCTGTTCCAAAGGTTAAAAGTCGTCAAAGTTTTCCTACAGATTTGAAGAGTCTATCACCAAGTAATAGTATATCACCTAGCAAAGACATAAAAGTTGCTAAAGCTAAATCTGCTGAGAAAGGAAAGAGTTCATCTAAAGAAAGTAGCCATTCTGCTGCATTGAAAACATTCGTTGCTAGGCGACGAACAATGTCACCATCTGTCTCTGCTAGTTCATTAGACAGCATGGATAAAAGTGGCCAGGAAGACAAATTATCATTAAGAAGTTTTACTGCTAGAAAGAATGCTTCATCCCCAGCGCTGAAATCTTTAGATTCTGGATTCACAAGTACCAATGGTGACCTTACATCCTCTAGTGTTGAACAGACAGCTAAAACTTCCAGTGTTGATGTGAAAGTTTCAAGTTCTCCCCTCACACTAGATGCTGCTACTACTAAAGATGCTGGTGTTTCAAAATCTCCTATTGAAACTAAGAAAACTGAAGGTGTTAAAGTACTTTCAGCTGCTAAATCATTCACTGCTGAACCTATAAGTTTTAATTTAGATCTTGCTTTAGAAATAGATGATACATCTAATAAGAGAATAACTAATGTTTAGTAATGTAAAGTATGGTATCTCTCGGATTATATGTTCAACATTGTAATGGTGCAATAGTTCAGTGGCACTTTTCACAAAAATTCTGATGATAAAAATCATTGTAAGTCAAAAGCAAGAAACATTCATATCATGTTCGTTTGCCAATCAGTCCAAAATAATATTCAATTATGTAAAATATTTTATATACATTTTGAGTATCATATCTTAGCTATGATTATTATCCTGACTCTGAACTGCAAAACTCATGATATTTTTTTTGGAAGAATTTTGTGTAACTTTTGTTTGAAGCTGGTAGCTTATCTTGATATGCTATGAAATAACATTTTACCATTATGGTTTCTAAAATTATTTCAGTACATATTTTTGTGTATTAGTAGTTAAATTTATAGTACACTTCTAGTACATCTATTTAAGAATGAGATAATAATGTTTTATATCAATCACTTTTTTACACAATTGTTTAATGCAGAGCTTGAATTGATACTGGGGGCTCTAAATATTGAAATATAGACCTTATTTTTTATAGTGTTATAATTGGAAATGTTTAATTTTAACTGTAGGATTTTAACTTACATTTTTATAATTGCTAAATTGTTTTTTGTAATGATAATTATTTTAACCAAAGTTATATAATTCAGGGTCATTCAATCAAAGTATAATAAAACTAAGTATATTTATATACAAGTATTAGCATTTCCAAAAATGCTTGAAATCGCTGTTTAGCCGTGTATTCACAGCGTATCCAAACCGCCCCAAGTCTATTTATAGAAGACAAAAATTAGCATGCCCTGGTAAAGATGTAAAACCATTGAGTCTATTTTTAGAATTCCAAGAATTAGCGCGCTCTGGTAACGATATGTAAAACCATTGATTTAGATTCGCCCTACAGAAGGGAAGATAGGTTTGCATTTTTTCAACAAATGCGAGTTTTAAAAAGAAAAACACATTTTATAATTAGCTATGCATATTTTCTAGGGTGATATTGCAACTTTCTTGAAACTGGTTATAGTTCATACTTTAATAATGGTATTTTCTGGTAATACAATCAGATAACCCGACAAAACATTGCGTGGTAGAGTTCATACACGCACCCCTATTTTGTCCGTCCGACGTCCATTTTTTCATCATGTGACCTCAAATGCATCATTCTGATGGGCTTACGGCAACCGGTGTCGACACAAAAATGCTCAAATCTTGATAATTGTTATTACCGTTGCCTCAGCAGCGATAATAACATACATGTGATTGTAAGTTTGATTATATGTAATAATGCATTGTTTTATTAATCTTATTTTCCTTAAGTATTATAAGTAAACTTACACCATTTGTATGTGTTTTACCTGTGTTAATATAATCTTTTTTATTACCAGACTAATTGAAATTCTAATTGAGTTTGTAACCAATATTGAAAATGAAATAAAAGTTTCAAAGGGAGATAATTTGTTACAAATTTGTGTATGATTCCATACTGAGTTGACCCCCTTTGCCATGATTATTTTACAGCCAAGTACCATGAAGTTCTTTTATATAAAGTTAAATAAATAGCATTTCATTAATTCTCAATTTTTCATTTTATCATAGTTGACCTGAAGTGTTTCAATATTAGAAAGCTTTTTATATATTATATTAGTTTTATACAAATATCAGTTGTAGTTAGGTATCATAATCAATGAATGGCAAAGATTTTCACCCTTTAAACTGTTTATTTATTGCATTTTTAGTCAGATTTTTCAACTACAAAAATTAGGGTTATAGTTTGGCGAAACCAGGGCGGGTGGGCAGTTAGGCTGGCGGTTCTTTAACAATTGAGTTAAAGGTTTTCTTTACCATTTATTTCTGCCATTTATTGTCAGATCTTTATGAAACTCATGATACAATGATTCATACCATGCCATGAACAGAATTAGACAGTAACCACAACTCTACCTGCCTTTTTTATGGATTATTTACCTTTGTAGTTTTTGTGTTAAAGTTTTTAAATCCGGCTTTAATGTGGTTTCCACATTACATTTCTTGTTGTTACATTTTTTAAATAATAATATTATGTAGTATTGATTATAATTTTAGTCTTTGTGAATTGTTTTAATGTTACATGTAACTTTTTGTACTAAAAACATTTTGCCAAAACTGTTTTTGATCTTACAACAGATTTTGATATAGCCACTTGTTCTTAGGGACATTTATAATTCCTTTTAATTGTTATTTTCTTAATTTATACCAATGAATTTAACAAAAGCTTGTTTCAAAATGTGTCTGGCACAGTTGTTATGCATGATGCTTGCAAAATTATTTTTATGTGTTATTCACTTGTTTTAAAATTGCTCACTTTAATTTAACTGCATCTAAATGAATGTACAGTTTGCACAAAATGTATTTTTTAACTCATTTAGTACATACCTTATTTTACTGTTTTATATATATATTGTTGACGCATTTTGCATTTTGTATTTTGTATTACAAGTATTATCTCATATTGAATGTAAAACACTACCAACACATAGCTAATATGTTACTCATTGTTTCTCAACTGTTTTCCAAGTATTATCTTAATAATCCATATTTGTGTTAATATCTAGGGCTGCAAAGATTCGATTTGATACATCGAAACTCGATAGCGAGGGTGCCGATTCGATTTCGATTCGGGACCTGCGAGTTTCGATTCAATACTGACTTTTATACATGTCTACATAAGTTATAACGATAAAAGCAAAGGCGCACCTAAAAGACAAAGAACGTTGACAGTGATTGAGTGAAACTGAGTTTAACTTAGTAACATTTCTCTAAAGCTTCCAATATGATTTTAGTAGCATGGAAACTGTTCCAAATATTTATATATGGCCCCAAAGCTACGCAAATTGGGTCGGTGTGATTGAATTTTACCAGTCAAGATTTGATGTTATTTTATTCAAATTTGATATATTTCCCTACAAAGCATAGGTTTATATTAAATGTGCAGTAGTTTCAAGAACTGCATCTTTCTACAATTTATGCTTCATGCTGTCTGTACGTTTTAAGTCGAAATTACAATTATAATACATTTTCGCGATTTTTACATTCGTACCCAATCCATTTCGTACTTGAAAAAAGCAAGTATTAATTTAGCAGATTTTCGAGTTTCGTGTTATCAAATTTCAGTAACACTTTTAGTTAATCCATATTATTTAGTTTTAAGCTCAAATAAATGTATAAATGCATATTTGAAGTAAATCATATTAATAAATGAATCGAATCGAAAAAAATCGAATCGAAAGAAAATATATCGAATCGCATCGAATCGACTTTCTGGTGAATCGTTGCAGCACTATTAATATCTTGTTTCTTTCGGACAATTTTATGGCCATTTATGGGCAATATTCCTAATCTAAAATCATATCGTTTTTCACAAAATTCAAACCAGTACTCTCAAATAAACTTAATAAAAAAAAAAGAATCAGTAAAAAAATATGTTTCAGCCTTAAATTATATGTCCCAGTAATCTTTCTTTTTAATTAACTAACTAACTTAATGAAGAATGAAACTAAAAACCTTGTTAAATCAGCTATTGTTATTATTAAATTTGCTTGACATTTTATCCCAATTTAAACCAAAATGCCGATAAAATTCCCAATTCAAGGGGTATGGGTCATATTCCCAAATTTGTGGAAAAAAGCACTGGTCTACTTGATGAAAAGTGCTTCCTATCAAGTTAAACCTGTTCATACTACAGTAAAGCTCCATTAAAAAGACCACCATAGTTATTGAAAATTATGGGATTTCAGACAATTATATAGTTCCTAATTCTTAATTTGAGGTTATTAAGACCACTCCACTATTAAAACAAGTATTTTGATTATCCTAATCGTGGAACTTTACTGTATACACATTTCAGACATACCGGTAGATAATATCAAGAGTCATTATTTTACATTCCCACAATTCGAACATTTACAGAACTGATGTTTAACCAATCTAAACAAATAGTAAGAAATCTGTCAATAGTCATGTATAGGGTAAAAAGATTAATAAACCAATGTATTTAGAATGATGTTAAACCTCTTGCACCTATTTATTACCATATGTCCACATGTAAGCTCAAGTTTATAGCATGTATTTATCTATATATATTTCGTTCTCATATGTTCTCAGTTCCTTTAACCATTGTATGTAATGTGATGTATTGTATGTCATACCTTGTATATATTTGAATGCAATGTTTTTTGTTGTCTACTTATGCATGTGTGATTGTCTCATTTCTTGTGTTCTGTAACTGTTTTAACTAGTTTGTTTCAATGTAAGTTAGAAAGATATTATTTTTATATATTATAAAACACCAGGTGTGTAGTTGTTAATCATATACATAACATGTGATACTGTATTTACTGGAATCCATTTGATTTTATATTTTCTAATCATTTTAAAATGTGATAACTTGAAATGTTTCTATGTTAAAAAGTTTTTTGTTGCTGTAATTTTTAGCTCGACTTTATGTAGTAATGTAGAGCTCTCCTACTCGCCCCGGTGTCGGCGTCCGCGTCCACATTTCTGATTAAAGTTTTTGTGCACAGATTAAAGTTTTTGTGCAGTAAAATACTTTCTTCTATATCTTTGTTATTTCTTAATATATTAAGTTCAAACTTAAAATATATGTTCCTTACTATCAACCACATCTCATGTGACAAGGTTCATAACTCCAAACACATTTTTTTCGGAATTATCTCCCCTTGAACTGATTAAAGTTTTGTGCACAGATTAAAGTTTTTGTGCAGTAAAATACTTTCTTCTATATCTTTGTTATTTCTTAAGATATTAACTTCAAACTTTAAATATATGTTCCTTATTTTAACCACATCTCATGTGACAAGGTTCATAACTACAAATATATTTTTTTCAGAATTATCTCCTCTTGAACTTAGAGTTTTCTTTAAAAAATGTTTGTTTTTACTGCAACTGTTTTTTTTTCTTTAGGTATTGACTTTAAGATTTAAATGTATGTTTCTTATTATCAACCACATCTCATGTGACAAGGTTCATAACTCCAAATGCCTTTTTTAAAAAAATATTTTCTCCCCTTGAACTTAGAGTTTTCTTTAAAAAAATGTTTGTTTTTACTGCAACTGTTTTATTTCTTTAGGTATTAACTTCAAACTTTAATTATATGTTCCTTATTATCAACCACATCTCATGTGACAAGAATCATAACTCTAAATACATTTTTTTCAAAATTGTCCTCCATGAACTTGAAATTTTCTTTAATTTTTTTATTTATTTTTTTACTTAAAATTTGTTAAGGTTATATTTTCAAATTTTAAAATATGTATGTTCCTTATCATCAACCACATCTCCTGTGACAAATGCTTACTAAGTCGAGCATGCTGTCTCCTCTGACAGCTCTTGTTTATGTTGTAGCTGTCTAAGTCAACTTTTGACCTATATTTTCAAAATTAACCCTGCATAGTGTCAAAATATCTATTTGAAGATATTTCTTGTATCATATATTAGGGATACTAGTATTCCATGTAATGCTTCAGATTGTCAGAAACAGAAAATTTCAATGGTAAACAATGATATCTGGATTATATCACTGACTTCCAGCATGGGTTGACTTCTTGAGTAGGCTGTTTTATACCTGCAACCTGTGGGCTTTATTACAATGATTAAAGTTTTCAGGGTTAGAGCTAGATGAGGGTGGTTAGGTGAACTAACAAATTTCTATATAACTTCAGAATATATCAAAATTAATCACAGTTTAGTTAGTATAATTGGCTTCTACATACTATAGTGTTTTAAGTCAAACTATAAAAATGATGATTTTGAAAAAGAAGTTTTTACCTAATATAAAATTCTGTTGTAATTCATCCACCTTTCTCTATGTCAGAAGTTCTCAAAACTACATGGAATACACTTTCAGGTGACTGTGACTATACTACCGAGTACCGACATTTTTTTTTTTAGGATAATTTATATAAGCAGATTATCTTGAGTTATGTGTTTTATTCGCTAGGTTAATAAACCGTAATATGCATGTGATTATGTGACTTCTGTACATTTATTTTTGTCTATATGGAAAGGTCCATTACATACTTTTGTCACATATATTTTTACTATATTAATGTTGTATCATTCATCAGTAGCTTGTTCATGTTGACCATCATTATAATTTATAATTTAACTTGGTCTTAACCTTACATGGTAACTTAAGATGTGTTATAGGACAGACCAGTACTTTTATTTTTTGAAAGTAACATAATAGAAATACATGAAATTAGAAGTGCGCCTGGTTTGCAAATCTAGTGTCCTTAAGGGGGAACAGGTTTGAATACCATCCGGGGAGGCTTATATGCCCTTCCATGAAAATTTGACAATAGTGTGAATTTTACTTCATTTATGAGGTATAATGAGATGTTTCCAGCCTTGTGGAAGGGTAGGTGAGTACTGGTTATAGACAAGGGTCCAGGAAAGCTAGGCAAGGTGCGCTGGATGCCGTAAAGATATGTATGATCATTATGCGCATATGATAATATGTAATGTCCACATACATTTTTTATGTCTTGGAAAATTTAATTATATCTCTGTCTATACACATGAATATATTAGGTAATGATCGAATAAGAGTAATAAACTGAACACAATGATAAGTCCTCTGTTATATACTGTTGTCACTATTAAACATACATGTACAATGTACCGGTACAACATAAACTATCAAAGTACTCTCAACAAGTGTTCTCTCATACTCATCATTCAGGACTATCAGTACATTTAACCACAAGCCAACCAGCTAGCTCAATTAGTAGCATGCAAGTCTACTGATCAAAGGGTTGTGGGTTCGATTCCTGGGCAGGGCATACTTTTGTGGAGCTTGGTCATGAAACTATTTCTACGGGCATTTTCCCTCCTACCAATGATTCTTATTAACTATGTAGGGCAGTTGTCAGTCACTGTCAAAAGTATGAGCTTAGTAGTTGGTTAACAGCTAAATCCAGAGATTAAACTTTTCCAGGAACAGTGAGTAGGTTGACTGACCACCATTATATGACCTATACAATTTTTTGCTACAGTGTTAAACCCAACAAAACAAAACATACATGTAACCTGATACTGCCTGTGTACACCACGAATGTCAGCTTACTTATACAGTTGTTAGCTTTAGTTTTTATTATCTTTCATTTAAATCAATCAACGTACAGTTTTCATGTACGTAAACATTATGAAGTAACTTTCTCCCATTATTTTGAAGGATGTGAAAAAGTCTGCTTTGTAGTTACAAGGTAGCTCTTCAAAGATTAACTTACAATATGCACATACATAAACATTTTGAAAGAACAATGTTTCAAGAATTTCTTTTTATAAGAATACTACTTAAATAGCTAAGATAACCACATAACATCAGTTTGTACATATGTGGTGAGATAGTGTTTTAATAATTTTCAATCAAATTATTTAATCGTCTTATTGTTGTTCATACCCATGATAACAAAACAATGTGAATACAATAAACTAAGCTTAGTGAAGGTCATAATGTATTTATTTATAAAAAATTATTACATAAGTTAACATATGAAAACTGTTGATTTATAGTGTTGTTGTACAAACAGTATACACGCCATATTCCATGAGGTCATACTGTAACTGTATTTTTAATTTGTAGTTACATGGTGGAATTTCTAATATCATCAGAGTATACATGAATATTGTTGGCTTAAAATGTTTCCGTACATGTAAAATACAAGTTATGCTCTATAGAACTTGACTTTTTACTCTTTGATATGTTTGGTTATTGATATTTGTCATAAGTTGTATTCTATAGAAGCTTGACTTAATTTCTTACATCTTGTGTAATTATATTGATTCATAATATGTACATATATATCATACATTGTATTCTATAGAGTTAGGAGATAAATCCTTACATCTTGATGTGCATTGGAACTGATATTTGCTGTCTTTGTACATATATATTAAAGGATATATTCTGTAAAGTGGAACAAAACTTCTAACGCCTTGATGCATGTGAGGACTGAATCATAATGTTTTAATACATATATACTATTGGTGAAATTCTATTTTATATAAGCTTAATCTCCTTGCATCTTAATATGTATGAAGATTGATTCATAATGTTTATATTCTTATATGTATTGAGCTAAATATAACGGAAACATGACCTAACTAGTATTTATGTGTATATTTTAAGTTATACTCTATAGAGTCAGAACTTAACTTGTTAGATTTTAAAGTGCATTTAGAATGATACATGATATTTACGTGCATGTACAATATATGCTATATTCTGTAGGGAAAGAGTTATGAATGTGTCTTTATATGATTTACATTGATAATCACTGCTCATATGTTAATAGTTATGTTTATGTTATTTAAAGTAATAAATAATTACAAAAAATCATTTTAATCAATCAAATCCAGGAACTGGGGTAGACAGCAGACCTCTAGATCTTCTTACATCTGTCCTCCACGTAACCCTGTCTAGAGGATCTTCTGTTAGGCCATACTATACCGGAATTTTGTGAAGTGTCTGCATGTGGGTAGGTTTTGGAGTCTTCAATCCCCCCCAAAAAAACAAAATTGTAGGTGAAGTTTTCTTAAATAATTCTGTTGTTTTGTGATTTGATAACTGATTTTTCTCAGGAAATACTGATAGTTCCTTGTTTCTGTGTATTTGATTAATGAAAATGTACATGTGTATATTGTACATATTTTTTTTTATAGAATTACTTTTATCTCGCAATATTGTCCTAAACATTCATGTACTACCAAGCATTTATTTGTGTGAATACTAACTAGAATGAACATGTGTTTTCAGTTAGTGTGTTTTTGTGAATAGGTACATGTACCTAGGTTTGTCAAACTTGAGTTGACGCTTAACAAAATTCCAAATTGTCATGGCCTTATACAGCTTGTATGTCTTCAAATCGGCTTTCATGCACTCTGACCAGGACTTTCTTGGCCACCCACGTTTACCAGAGAATGGTATTCTCAAACTTGTAATTAAGTTGATGCACCCCGTAGAGGGCATCACATGGCCATACCATCGTAGCCTTCTTGCACAGAGGACATCAGTTACATCCTATATGTCTAGTTTTGTTAGTTACCTGCCCTTAATATGGAGTATGAACTTAGCTATATGTGACTGAGATATTATATGAAATGTTGCTCTAGTGAGAATGGACCGTTCCGAGTGCAATCTTTTCATTTTAATAACAATACATTTACCCACAAATATAAGCATGTGCTCTTTTGTTAACACCTTGTTTGTGGGACAAAAAGTAACTGTAAGCCTTTGTTAAATTTGCTAATAGGTAAGGTCATGGAAAGGTCAATTACATACTTTTGTCACTTATATTGACTGTACATTTGTATCATCAAAAAATTCAAAAGATGAACGTAATTGCTTCAAGGGAGATAACTCATATTTAGAATGTTTGATTTATTCATCACAGTATTCTCTCTTATTTTCTGCCGTAATAGTTACTGATTGATAACGGATCCAGTAGTATGATGGGGGGGGTACTGTTTCCACCGTCTCTACGGAATAAAGAAAGCGAATACAAAAAATCAAATGAATACTTTTATCAAACTTTGAGAAAACATTGCAAAGCAGAAAACATACTGATAAGTTTTTTTATAAAAATTTAGACCTACATGGGACTATTTATAGTACATGAAACAGGTAATATGTTAATCAGTTATATCAGAGGCATAAAGATATCTAATTACCTGGTTATATTTGATACCCTGTTCTGAAAGTTTACATATTACATAGAAATACATTTAAAGGTCTGTGTTTCTCAAAACAATGCATGCTTACTTGTAAATTCAACATTAATAATGAATTGCCTTAAATAATCGAACATGTAAAAGAAAATAGTGAATCAGTTTGAAGATAGTTCATTTCAAATTTACTAATATTTGTGGGATCACGATCCTCTGGAAGCATCAGTAGGACCCATTATCCTGGTACATAATGTTCCGTTGTGGAAGCCTTATCTGTTTTTATTAGTTACTTTATCTCTACGGACCATTAAAGCTAATAATTCACAGATGTCAACCTAAGTATCAACTTTTTCTAAAACTATCAAAATTGTATGGAAATATTTTTGGAAGCAGGAAAGTAGTGTTCTGATAATGACAATTTTAGTGCAATTTGGCATAGGACTACAAATGATGGTCTTTCGTGTAGTAAATATCTACCCTGTATGTCATGGTATAGATACTTAAAGTGCAATTTTGTGACTTTAATTGTATGTCTCGCAACCTATAGGTCAATTAGTATTAAATTAATAAGAATTACTTTTTTTTCACAATTACAGACACTAAACGGTTGTTTAAAATTCTAGAAAAAATCAACCAAATCTGAGCACTAGTACCTTTAAAGACATAACGACATGTCTGGTCTGACCGATATAATGTAAATTGTTGATGTAAAAGAGTGATTATCGCTAGTTTGAATTGAACTAGTTTGAATTCCCCTCTACTATATATCAGTGCAAGGTTATAAGCAGTGATTTGAAGCCATCAACATTTGAAGCCAATGACCTTAACTACTCGACCTAGGTGGGGGATAAATACAGCTGTAAATACAGTATAACCTGCATTAACAGACACCTGCTATCAGTGGTCAATCTGGCTTCCTCCCTATGAATATCACTCTATTTTGAACCTGTTATAAGTAGCCACCTGCTGTCTGTGGTCAGTGGTCACCCATTTCATTACAAATTCACCAATTAACCTGTATTAAGTAGTCACGGTCAATTAAATTTTAGAATTAACAAAGTGTCCCCATTATTGTATAATGGCACAGACGTGTGAAACCCCAACCAATTTAGTATTTTATTTATCAACTGTCATCACATAAAGTTTAAGACTTCATATATACAACTGACACTGTCACTTGTGCCCTTTTTGAATATCATTTAATTAGAAACTGCATGAATTATTAACTATTCAGATTGAACAAATCAATTTTTTTTGTTTTTAGTTGACACCTGCTGTAAGGAGCCAATTTAGTCAATTCCCTTCACTGGCTGCTTATATGCAGGTTATACTGTAGAGTATTTATTTTAAAAAAAACAAGTAGAGCAATAAAGCCATACGTAATGTATGTATGTATTCATAACTTGAAGGATTAACGGATTAATGTTTAATCTATAAACACGACCAAGTACACTGCTAAGGATATCAAACTAACCTATGAATTGTATAAATAGGTTTTTAGAGAACTAGTACACACGACACAGTTACGTGTAAACTTCTTATCTAAATAGTTGCAGATTTTTTGTTGGGACTACGTGCTAATTTAAACCAATTGAATTACATTTTGCTATAGACGCAAACAATTGTTCCTTATTATTTTGACTGTATAAGTTATTACAAATTTTCCACAATACGATTTGAATGGAGTTTAAAGTAGGCTAACTATATATTTATAGATTGAGACGTTAATAGGCACCTTTACGTGGATAAAGAACTGTGTTTATATACACACCAGAGAACATGAGAAAATTATAACATTACGTTATAGTTCTGTGATATATCCATCATAATTTCGGAGCGGAAAACGTAAGTCTTTTTTGTAATATTTTACCTGTTTGCTATAAGTATTATTGTATATGATATCATGTTGTACATGTATGTGACGGTTTGATATATCTAGGTCTGTAGGACACATATCCTATGTAATTTCTATTACGTGAATTCACGCTCAAGGTTGTTGAAAAATATGATTTTGTCATTCACATTCAAGGACCCTATATTACATTATATAGGGTCCTTGTTCACATTGAACTTTGAATACATCATAGACCCCATTCTCGTACCCCAGGGTTATCAAGATTCTCGAGCTAGTATTGAGACTCCTACTAGACTCTGGGAACGAGAATGCATGGACCCTTGAATACATATAATATATTTTCCATACGTATTGAACTTTGAATATATTACGGCAATGTGCCTAATTGACCCAGCAGGTCACTAAGTCTACATCATGTATACATCAGTGCAATTATTAATATAATTAATAAACTTGTGTATCTAAATTTATTTCTATGTATTATATATGAATGAGTGGTTACGTAGGCGGTCTGCATATTATACTAGTATTTACTAACAAACCAGGTTCATACAGTACATCAGTCAGTCAACAAGTTAAGATTCTAAATCCACATATATCAAAATGCCATGATTCGTAAGGTAGCCAAACACTTATACCTATACATTCGGAACATCCTCGGCCATTCGCTACGAATAACCTCGGACATATTTAGGCGCCATTTTGAAACTATGTAAACAAATTCACGATCGTTTAGACGATGACTGAAGTTCCGTTTTTAATCCGTAAATTTAAAATTACACAGTTCAATGATACCGATGAACAATATTTGCTTCAATTTAAAACAAATAAAGATGTTTAGACAAAGATCTGTGTGTAAACTACAAGAACTATTTTGCGTAACCGTTACGTGCTTCGCCTCGCGTAGGTAGTAAAATCTCCAAATTCCAGTGAAGACCCCCCACGAATCCTTCCGAGATTATTCATTCATGAAAGGTCGAGGGTGTTCCGAATGATACCTATATAGTATACGGAACTTAAATCTAGGCTTTTAGTCCATCGTGGTCCCGAGGTTCTAGCCAAGACCTCACTAGACATGGCTCCACTGAGCACTGATCACATGGACCAAATATTTGACAGCTCACTGGCTCAGTACCTGTCCAGATATCAATAATATGATTGCGGATGTTCACATATTTTCAAATCATTTATTCTCTGTCATTTAATTGCATACATAGTATGTACTTAACAGTCTACATGACAGAGTATCATCGAGCTAGTACATCTGTGATAGGCATGTGAATTGTATATGATCGTCTGCTGTTCGTATATTTAGATTTAATGCTTTATTTCGGACTACTGCATTTTTTAAATGAGAGTAAAATTTCACTACAGAAGAAAGCAAGTTAAACATTCCCTAACTTCCCGCCATATTTACATGCATTCGCTACAAGATCAATTTTTTTAAAAGGATACAAAAAATGAAAATGGATTTTAAAGGTCACTATACACATTTATACAACCTGTCGTCTGCAGTTTTGTAATACGAACGTAATTTAATCTGTTTAATACCCTACCTATGAAAAATAGTTCGCATTCGAGACGCAATGATTTCAATTTCATGTACATGTATATATACTACATTAATTTAAAATAAATTTAGCGAGTAGTTTATTGATACGTGCATGTGATCAATGAACCCATGTCGGTCCAACATGAACAAGCTATATAATCGTAAGCATACTCAGAGACGTTCATTCTATGTCTCTAATGGTACGTCCAAACCAAAACTTATATAGTTGGTATCCGTACACCTACTTGCAAAATATAGATTCGCCTTCTACTGATTTATATACCTTTTCATGCAACTCGGAATTAATTTATATGTATACCATTTCATATCGGCCATTATAAATTTCTTTTTGCAGTAATTGAAACTCAGTAACAATTCAGGTTATATCTTAAAAGCTGAATAATACATCAGATGTGTATTATGTATTTAAAGGCCCAATATAGTTTCCAGTGTTAAAACTACAAATCAAAGTACTGAGATCACTGTTATTTGGTAGACGATAGGGGCATCATAAACAATTACAAAACCATGGACCCTATATACAATGTACATATCTATATAGGGTCATTGGATAAACCAGAGACATAGATATCTCTGGATAAACCAATCTATCTTTCTTTTGCTTATTTTTCGCAAATGATTTCAATAAATCAACTGATCGTTTAAAAGCCTTACATGTACCCTTGTTGGCATGTACATTGCATAAATTTATTTAATTATTGAGGGCATACATAATTATATCATGTAATTTGATCCGATCTTTGTTCTAAGTACAACAAGTTTTACGTATTGCCCAATTGTGTTTAATGATATAGTCTAACCTAGTTTAATAGGTATATACACACATGTATCTCTATAAACGTATGTATGACAGTTTAGCTTATGTTTAATCTATTTATTGCAGGTATATTTTGAAGTATTTCCTACGGTACTCATGTCATAAGAGAACTGCCAAAAGTATCATGGCGGCGAGAGGCAACGCAAGGACCTCTGTCAGTGAACCAAAGGATTTATATAAAACTGTTAATAACAATAATGTGTCTCCTGATGATGCTGTTGACATTTCTAACATGAAGATAGACAATATTGATAAACCATCAGTGTTTGACATGACATTAAGCTATATTGGAACAATAGATGTTAAGACTCAATCAGACGAGACTGACTGTTGTATAGAAGATAGCGTGTTTTTGGATGAACATAGAATGGTTGTCACAGATTCATACAATAAATGTGTTAAACTTGTTAATATACAAACAGGTTCTGTCCTAGCAAAATGCCAACTAGACAGTGAACCTTTCGCTTCTACACACATAAGCTCAGACTGTATTGCCATAACTCAGCCAACCAAGAATAAGATACAGTTTATAGCTGTGAATGGAGAAGAACTGTCGAAGATGAATCATATTTCAGTGAATGGTATTTGTGGTGGACTGTACTACAAAGATGGTAAACTTGCTGTGTCCTACAGATCACCTGCTAGAGTAGAAATTCTAGATATGAATGGCAACACTTTGTTTACAATATGCGGTCCTGGGAAAAACCAAACTATGTTCGGACTTCCGGGATGTGTTTTATTCGATTGTGACCGGGACGAGCTCATTGTGTCTGATTATAAACGAAACAAAGTAGTAAAAGTTGATTTTGATGGTGAAATATTAGCTTGGTATGAACATCCCGATCTTAAGAATCCATCTGGACTGACTATTTCTGAAGATGGCACAGTTTTCGCTTGTAGTGAGACTACACATGGTTTACATGCTATATCACGTGACTTCGACCGGAAGAAAGTGATTCTCACAAATGACAAGATATTACAATATCCAGGAATCATTTCTTACTCGAATGCAGACCATAAACTTTATATTAACAATAACATTGAAGGGAACCATGGAAACAGTATTTTGATTTACCAGTTTGTAAAACCTTAACTTGACCATTTTATGTTTATCTTTAATCGTTCATACCACCAGGAATAAATAGTTTTCATCTTTTTTGTAGTTCGACAAAACACCGTTCGTATTCGTGAACCATGACATAAATACACGTGTTTTGTGTTGATCTAAAATCGTTCATACCACCAGGAATAAATAGTTCTCATCTTTTTTTGTAGTTCAGCAATTTCCGTACATTTTCGTGAACCATGACACAATTACAAGTGTTTTTGTGTTGATCTTAAATGGTTCTTATCACTGAGAATTGATAGTCTTCCACACTCTTAGTTCGGTAATCTCCGTACATTTGAGTGAACTATGACATAAATACTAGTTACGGAATCTAATCAGTTATATGACGTTTATTATATGTAAATAGACTGTGAGATCTGTGATTTAGGTAATAATACTTGAGGTCATACTTTGTTGCTAAAATCAGTTTCTTTTCACTTCTTTTGTAAATAAAAAATCATCACTGAAACCGCTATGATGTACATGTATGTCATATACAATGTGTTTATGTTAGACATATTTCTATGCATAATTTGTTTCTAATATGAATATATTTAAGATATAATGTGTTTTAAAAATGATAAGGAAATAGTCTTTTCCTTAAATGATAAAGCTAGAGAGAAGTACGAGATTTTCATAAGCATTGATAGAGTCTTTAAAACACTGTCTTATTTGAATATGGAATGTATCATTTAATTTGGAATTCACTATTTATAAACATGAGTCTACATGTAGTCCCTTTAACCTTTATAAACATGAGCATTCATGTAGCCCCTTTAACCTTTATAAACATGAGACTTCATGTAGCCCCTTTACAAATATGAGATTAAATGTATCACTTGTGTTGGGACATCTTCACTAAGGATTAAACACTGAAATCCAGTCCTAATTTAGTTCATGCGCCGCATGGATAAAATCCACTATATACAGTCTCTATCAACCAATAACTAGTATAATGAACTAGAATAGAAATTTTGTTCATGCGCGGCATGAACAAAATTTGAAAACTACAATACGAATAGGCTACATACAGTCTATTTTGTTGAACAAATGAACTGCACAGTGACTATAGTGAATTCCATATTAAATGATACATTTCATATTCAAATAAGACAGTGTTTAAAGTTTTACAACCACAGACCCAGCAACTTATTGTGTCCAATGTGAAATTCAATGTTAAAATGCCACTGGAGCATTATTTCTGTAGGGATCGTTGTAATACCTCGAAAACATTCAATCTTTACAATTATTTGTTTATTGACAAATAAAAACATTAACATGTAACAATTGAATTTTTTAATACATGTATCTAGTTACCTATTTGGTTATGTATTAGTTTCAAATATTGCTGACCGTCATTCTTTGATTTTGTTCTGTCAGTTGATATGATTGTTTGCATGCTTGTTAATTTGTTCACTTGAATAAAATTAAGAAACTGACATACATATATTTGTTTTTGTTTGAATGTGAATAGTCTAATCACCAGCTATGCTCATTTGAGACTCAAACATAACCAATTATAGTTAAGAAGATATGAATTAAATGAGCTTTTAGGGTCAGTTTTTCGAATTGATACCCTGGCTTGTAGAAAGGAAGATTAAGTGACAAACCAAGTATCTGAAATAGGTTAGATTAAAAAAGCAAGCAACTACAAAGCTGGTATCGGAAGCCTTGACGTTTCCTTAGTATATATAGTCTACATGTTTTTTTTTACCATTTCTCGCACATCGAGGTTATAAAGATTTCAATCTAACATCTTGATAACATCTGGGTACGAGAATGCATGAAACCCATTAGTTCAACATAGACTACATTCTCAAGGGAAAAGAAGACGAGGAAGACCTGTCCTGACATGGAAATGAACGTTGGACTAGAAGCTTAAGACCATCTCCTTGTCCTGTAATGAAACCAAAGCAAGGGCACAAGACCGGCCAAGGTGGCGTAGTGAGGTAGATGACCTATGCCCCACATAGGGTGGAGAGGAGTAAGTAAGACTACATATAAGAAGCCTTAGCATGTAATAATGAAAAATGTATCACATGTTTAAACGTACATGTTTCTTATTTGTGTTCTTGTTAAGAAAAACAACCGCTTTTAACCAGGATGCAAACACAATTCATTAGGATTAAAATTTTCAAATAAAGGGAGTTAATTTGAAATGGAATATATTAATACAGTGCACATTATTAATATTATACCCATATCAAGTTATCTCCCTTTGTCTTTACGTGATCCTTAGTTGATAATATAGAAATAGTTAATCTAATATTTAAATGATTTAATCAAATAGTATTTAACATCTAATAATTTGACGATAAATGTATCACTATCAGATGATGAAGTGATCACTAAGATATTGTTTGGTTCTAGTCCTTTAATAAAACTTAAATTATATCACATCAGTGAGGCCAGAGTTAAAATCTAAGGTTCACGTACTTACGGTAGGTCAGTTGTTCGGCGTTTTTACATTATTGGTTTATATTAGCCAATATTATACAATGACGCATTGACACTGAAACTCGTAACAGTACCTTAGTACTTTGGAGGGCCATAGTAATGAGTATGTACGTGAACCTTAGATTTTAACTCTGGCCTCACTGATGTGATATTACTTAAGTTTTTGATAACAAATCCAGTTAACGTACACTATACAATAACATGAGTGAATGTTTTTTCTTTATGTTTGTTTTTATCGCTGGACATCATTAATCACTTGTTTTGCTTGGAGTATTTCTGAACAAATATAGGAATGTTTGCTAATTTTTGAAGAACCGTATTGAAGAAGTAAATTATTGCTGATAATTGTGATATATACATAAAACTGCAGGTATTTTTTGTTATTATCGTAAGGTATTAATTAATTTTGAGAACAAAAGAAAATATCAAAACTAAGTATTTTTTCGTTGGATTGAACGTCGAAGCATTCCATTGCCTAAATCATATCGCGGCGTTCAGTCAACCTAATCGCCGTCTTTGAAAAGGCAAACTCTCTGGATTAAGCTGTTAACCTGTTACATGGCACGTACTTTTTGTTAGTGACTGATAATTTCTTTAGAATCAGTGGTAAGAGGAAGAATGTTCGTACAATTATTTCATGACTAAACTCCACGAAAGTATGACCCGCCCGGAAATCGAACCCTCGACCTCTCGATCAGTAGACATGTGCGCTACCGACTGAGCTAACCGGAACGCAACCAAACACTTGTAACGTAGCAAGCCTGATGTAAAATACACACATGAAAATGTATGAAGTCCTGGTAAATTTTATGCATAACAATACAAGGTAATGTAATATAATGTTTGATGCTTCGCGCTGCATTTCAACATATTCAGCTGTATCGCGGCGGTCGGTCGTTCAACTTATGATCCATAGATAGGCTAAGATCTCTAGACATACGCTTTTTACCTAGCACTATAACACTAAATACAAGTACATACTCTCACCAACGGCTGACAATTTCTTACTTGTATTGAGGTGGGTGACTGACCATAGGTACTGTCTTATGACCAAACTAAACAAAGTTATCCACGAAAGTTTGACTCATAATCAGATGCGCTTACGATTAAGTTAACCACGCCGGCGCAACCAGTTCACTTGGTCACTTGTAAATCAGGCAACATTCTTTTTATTACTTCTCCTTCATTCATTACAATCAACTTCATATGCAAACCTTGTTTAATACGGAGATGTTTTACGAGACTACCTAAAGAAAAGTGTTTAGGAAGCTGAAACATATTATCTGCTTTCTTTGCTTGTTAAAATCAAACCAATACATAAACTTGATGATATTATCATTGTCTCCAGAAAATGGAAATAGATGAACTATATACAACTGTGTCTCCTAGCAACGGGACCACACCAAGCTGTGACCATGGTAACGGGACGCCATTATACTGGGGTTATGTGGCTGCTGCCATAGCCGTCATTTGTTATGGTACAACATTTATTCCAGTGAAGAAATTTGACACTGGCGATGGTAGGTTTATTTCATGAAGAAATTTAATGAGTTGATATCAATATCCGTAAATAAATAGCTGTCTTAACTAAGCGAGTCAGCGAGCGGAGAACTTTAAATGGAGTTTTAATCAGATTAAGTCGATGTTTCTTTTTTCTAGCTGGAATAGTATTTAAACGTTTGTTTCCTTGCAACGCTTAATGCTTTGTAAATAGCATTTGCACAGTCATTTTATAACGAAGCCTACCTTTAAATGTATAGCTATTTCTGAACTGCAGTTCGTTCGTATCAGACGTGTTTTTTTTGTAATGCCCAGTCTTAAGGTATTCTAGTTTTTATCGTTCGATTCTGCTGGGTGTACGTCGGTGATGTCATTCTCTTTAAAAAAGCGGTAGTAGTTGTTTTAAATCGTTGTAGCCATTTTGGCAAGTAAAGTTCTACGAGTACATGTGCTTTAACTTTATTACAGGCATGTTCTTCCAGTGGATATTTGGTTTGTCTACAGGCTTGTATGGTCTTGTTATACAACAAATACGTGGTAATCCAAAGTTCTATTTACTACCAATGTTAGGTGGAGTATCTTTCATTACAGGTATGTATGTAGTTGTATATTTCTGCCACTAGAAAAATACAAAATTAACAAATTAGTTATGTGGTAAAGTCGTTACGTAACTGGTTGACCACATAATTACATAATTAACTTTTTGGTTTTGTAGTTATCTGGTGGCAGTAATAAAAATATGCCACCATGGTTTGTGCCATACTAATTCTATTACAAAGAAAATAAACAACCGTTGTTAAAGTTTAATTTGTTTACATTCAATTGGTTTCAATTTATATACTTATTTTGTACTTTTAATATTTTAGCCGGCACTATTTTTAGTCCTTGTGATTTCACATGGCCAACTCATTATTTTTTATAGTATGTTGCTTTATTATATTTTTGACCAAAAAGCCATTCGTTTATCTGATGCGCTTAATTACGACACAGCACATTCGAAGCGTAAGTAAAAAATATGAAATTGTATTTGGTAGCTGTAAATAATATACTTGTAAACCATTATTGAACTGAAGTTAGTAGGTAATTTACTCGACATCACGACTGTATTACGAGGAAAATAAGCCTGTTTTAATTCCATGAAATGATTATGAAAAGGTAGATAGTCAGGTAAAATACATGTTCTTATTTTTACTTCAGGTAATTTAACACTGGTACCCATCGTCAAGATGATTGGTCTAGGATTAGGTTTTAGTATTTGGGGAATAACAAATCTTCTTAGTGGTTGGGCGACTGGCAGGTGATTTGTTTAATACATGTATTCTAGGTTTCAAATTTGGACTTTGTAAATATACACATACAAAATTATACTAAATGTATTTTATTGGTAACGTTCATATTCCTAAAGGTCAGCGGCATATGACCATAAAACACAAAAATATACACTTGAGATGTATGTAAATATCAAGTTCATAATCATGTTAATCAAGTAATGGTTTTTGATTGATCTAGTAAATAATAATTTTGATTTGAATTACGACTTCACTATGACTGATTATAATGCAACTCTTCTTTTCGACGTATATTTTACAAGATTGTTGTATTTTAGGTTTGGTTTGTTTGGTTTGAAAAGCGATCCTCCGGACAATCTTTTACTGAACGATCTTGGTGTCATTCTTGCTGTGTTTAGGTATAATTTTGTGCCATTTGTTGATATTATATTCAACAATTATCTTAATAACTTTGAACCTTTATGTATTGCACACGCCGTCAGATATACTTATTGAATCACTGAACATTAGTATCGGCTAACGTTTAAGTGTTTTAGTCACACCAATTTTTGATGCACTTTCTTTCTAATATTTTGTAGCATGTCTAAAATATAAAGATTAAGTGGTATTGACAATGTTCTCGTGTTAAACTATGTACCACCGAGTGATTTCGATGCTGACTAACACCAATGTGTTCTGCTAATAAAACGTTCTGTTCTGTTCAAAGATATTACTTGTATGAGTCAATTAAAATACGCATTTATACAATGTTTTACATAATTACTTCGATCAAAATCAAGGTCATATAAATGCAACGGTAGCATCACATGCTTTGTATCATAATTCACATTATGATGAGTAATAGCTAGATTGATGGAAAGCAACTTGACTTGAGCAAATGTGTATCAGTAAAACGATTATCAATTATAAAGCTAACCCGCTGTGTATAATACTTCATGAGCTGTGGCCCAGTGGTAGGACGCGCGCTTAGGGCTCTGGAGGTCCCGGGTTTGAACTGCAAAAAGAGTACCGCTAATTTCCTTGAGTAAGAAATTTATCTACATTTGTTCCGCTCCAGCCAGGTGTAAATGTGTACGGTGAGAGGTCACCTGCCTGTAGTAGATTTTTATGATCAGGGGTTATCTTACATAATTTTGAAGTCGGCTGAATATGTATATGGAAGCAGACTTTGATCTGAAATTTTAACTTTTTGTTTCAACCTTTATACCTTTATAACCTTTCTTTATATATAAAAGAAAAATGATACAACGAGAATTGCTAGTCAATTAAAAAAGCAATAAAAACAATGTATATCATTTATAACATTTGATTTGTCTTTCAGTACTGTTGTATTTGCGTTTGTTAAAAATGAAGTAAGCTCAGCAGGTATTGAATCATCAGAAACTATTACAATTGATGAATCTGAAACACAGAGACTTCTTCCAGTAAGTCTAATGGATTGATGGTTTAAATTCATTCTTTGTTTTGACTTGCTGAATCAACAACTACCTTAGCTAATGAAAATCACTTTGAATAACCTGATATGTTGCTGCATCTGCATTTGTATAATATATGGCGTTATAACGATTCGAATTCACGTTGTAAATATAATGCGTAAGATATTTAAGTTAGTAGACTCATTCATTATAGCCACAATTTTTATGTTCCAGAAATGTTGACAATTATTCATATTTTTTGCTGCCTTTTTTTTTGAAAATTGTTACCAAAATTCGATTTTCTACCTTTAAAATTTCCGAATTCTTATATCTTATTTCAATCAGTATAACTGCATAAAAACAAGAACTACAGCCATTACTATTGTCAAAGCTTTATGCTTTTTCTGAGTGTTCCTAGTTTATGAGTACATGTAATGTCTTCTACACATTTTCAGAAAAACATGAACAGACACCCCAGTATAAAACAAACTAAACTAGATGGAGTTGATGCTGAACAAGTAATAATAACAAAACATAGACAACAGGTAATTAAAATGTTGTGTTAAAGACTAACAACATGATCGGAGATACATGATCCAGTAAGTAAAAGAAGTTTGGGTCATAGCTAACTGACTCAACGATACTCTATTTCATATGGTATTATCAAACATTATTTATAGTACCATCGAGTGTTCTGTTGGTAGCCAGGGAAGGACAAAACACTGTCATCTTATTTTACTTGTTTTGGCAATGCATTTACATTTGTAGTTGTAATTGACTACAATTAAAATAGATTACTGACTTTTATAGGAGAGAAGTGGTTGGACTAAAGACAATATGGACCTGGTAACCATACAGACGCGGCTCATGACAAAGAAGCTTACAATGATGTTTCCAAAGTTTACAAAGTTATTCTTAAATTAGTGTTTCTAATCTGCGAATGAATTATATCAGCTTTAATGTATAGGTTATATTATTTTAGGTACAAAGAGGTTCTGTAAACAGTATGGATGCAGATTTGAAAGATAGTGATACACAAGGTGATAAAAGTTTCATTGATAACCTGAGCCCAAAAGTTAAACGAATTGCGTAAGTGAAATTAAATATAATAATACAAATCGGGGATACTACCACAAACCAGGAGAAAAGGCGGTAGCATCCAATATCAAATGAAACTATTGAGTCAACTCATACGAGAAATGAAGGTCTATGCAAATATGTTTGATACAAAAAAGCTGAAAAAAAACCAATTCAACAATAGTTGTTTAGATGCACTTGGCTCATTTTAGCAAATAGGGACTTTAGTCAGTTATCTTTCCTAGATAATATATGAAGCAATCCAATTGGTAAGTAGTCCTTACAGTTGGAATCCTCGGATTTTATCATTGAATGCCTATGTAAGGATAACAAAATATTTCATCTAATACCATTCTTGTTAAAAAAGATATTATAAGAAGTGATAAAATTTGAATAGTTCTTTACCTTTAAAATACTTAGCTTGAATTTTAAACAAATTAAATGATTTACAAAAAAGTTATTCAATATTAATTTTGGCAAATTGACATTGAAAAGTAAGGGTAAAATCCGAGTAAGCATATTCAGTTTGTCAAATAGTCAATTTATTTATTTCAGTGGATTATTGTTATCATTGATAGCTGGTATCTTCTATGGACAAACATTTACCCCATACATATATGTTCAAAATAATTATGATGGATCAAGCCAAAATGGTACAGTATCAAATAAAATAAATGTACTTCATGTTTAATCATTTTCTCAAGAATCATATTTGTTTTGTACTCGTAAAAATGATTAGAACACGATTATACCAGTAAATAATAGAAATATCTAGATGTCGAGCCTTTCACTTAAGTCTAAGCTAGAACTGTGATCATCTTTACATGTCCAGAGACTTTGATTGCCAAGTAAACTATTACTTATAAAGTGCCAAGGTCTCATATAACATTCGCTAGATGGTGCAATCACACACTATTATATAGATCAAACAGAAGAAGTGGTGGTTTGTCACAAACTTTCCTTGCACTGAATATTTTCACTTTCTTAAGCAATATTGTCTTGAAAAAAATCTCCCGTTTTGTCTGTTGGCTGTATGGAAGGTGTGTGTTATTTTACTGTTGCTCTTCCTGATATTTTTTTAAAGTCTTTGTTTTGAACAAAAGTGTATTTGTACGTATTTCAGGTCTAGATTACGTTTTCTCGACATTATGTGGAAGTATGGCCACTAGCACAGTTTATTTTCTGATATATGCTACTTACATGAAGAATCGTCCAAGAATTTATCCACGTGCGATAATACCAGCTTTTATATCTGGTTTATTATGGACAATAGCAACTTCTTGTTGGTTTGTTTCAAATCTTGTATTGTCGGAAGCTGTTGCATTTCCAATTATCACCACAGGACCAACTGTTGTGGCAAATCTTCTTGGTGTTTTTGCATTCCAAGAAGTAAAGGTAAGACCCGGTTAACATAATACCATCAAAATTATACGAAAAATGATCTTAAAAACACAATTCCTTACCCTTCTTATATAAATCTTTATCATCGATATGTGATTGTTTTGTAAGTTGTTTCCAGTTTAGGTAGATTTTCTTCCTGCGTTTGCCTATTCGTGATCAGGCACTAAAGGAAAAGTATTAAGAGAATGAGAGACTAGATTTCTTACCTTTTAAAACAGTTCTTATGAAATTAACGTAAAAATAAGGAATCATTTAACAAAGTCACGAATGTTCGTTATTTGTTTCTGAAGTTGTCAATTATATTTTCAGGGATCAAGGAATCTGTTTATACTAAGCTGTGGCATATTGGTTACTATATCTGGAGCAATATTAACTGGTTTCTCCAAGAAATCTTCTAAATGTTAACTTTATATAGAATCCGTTAGTTTAATTTTAGGTTATCATTTTATCATCTATAAAGTGGTTTTAGTATTGATAACTTTGATAATATAAAATGCACAGAGAACATGCAATAAAGGATAAACTACGCATAAGGGTATTATAAGTTGAATGACAATAATGTGTCGATGTTCCACCCTTTTTAATCTGACTGAAACAGCTATGTTGAAACAAGTAGTTATATGGAATTTGTTATTTTTTATTAAAAACGTTCGTACTATGTGAATAAAGCCATGGGTTACAAATCACAAGATCATATAATTATACTATAATGGACCAAATGCCGTGCTGGCTCTATTAGACATTTGATGGAATATGTTTTGATAAGGAAATAGCCTGTATATTTGTATTATCAGTGCACTGGGAAAGTTTATATTGTATTAAAGGTTTTTTGCATCTTAATTATGTTTAAGTTATGTCAATATATTTATACTGTATATTTCAATATTGTTATCTGTTATTAAGGTCACTTTACCTTAGTCATTATTTATAGATTATAGTAGCTTATCATACGATGGTTTAAATAACAATACATGTAATAAAGTACGAAAAAAACCACACAAATACTGCATTTAGTATTATTGTCTGACTTATATTTAAAAAAGAAGATGCGTCGTGTATGTTTCATTTGACAAAAATTAAGTTTTAACTCAGCAAATTAAAACAAAGTTACAAAATAGTGTTGTAGGTGTTTTTCGTAAACAAGAGATAGAGAATAATTAATTCATACACCAGGTACGTATGTATACTTTATTAGATAATGTTTTATAGGTACGTGAGTATTACCTTTATTAGATAAACTTTTATAAGATAATTTATATAGAACACTGAGTTCATTCAGGTTTAATTCTGATCATTAAATACAGAGAAGTACTTGCATTTTTTATAGAATTTTACACACACACACACCGATTGAAGCATAAGATCAGACTAAGATTTTTGGTGGTTAGATTTTAATGTACTTTTTCGTCGCCTTTAGACACTATTACAGTAATATCGTGGCTGTCAGCCGATTTGAATATAGACTACAGAGAGCGGTTAACGACGCTCAGAAGCGGACATCATCGTTTAACGACGATAAGAAGCGGACAACTGTCCTACAGTGGTAGCCTTAAGAAGAATGTCATAACTAAATTCCACGAAAATCCCGCCTCGGAATTCTGACGCATAACCAACCACCCGGATGAAGTGTTTTGGTTATACATTTTTAAGTGTTTTATTTTAATCTTATGCCTTTAAGTTTTTGTATGAATACGGAAGACATGTTTACCACTGTGACATCCGGAAATGGAACAACACCAAGATGTGACCATGGAAACGATACACCCTTATACTGGGGGTATATAACAGCAGCAATAGCTGTCATATGTTATGGAACAACTCCTACTCCCATAAAGAGAACCAATACTGGTAATGGTACGTATGTTTTGTACCACATTTTACTCTCTGTCTGATTATTCGATGTAATTGTTATATTTATCACTTTTTACCACCTGTCTGATAATTTAGACGGTGATGTTACATTTATTAATTGCTATTTTGAGTAGCATTTCATAATTTAAACAAAAATGATGTTTCAATAAACTACGTGTATTTCAGAATTAATTAAGTACAATTTACTTGTACTCGCTATTAGTAAGGTAATTATTATGTGCTAGTAGTTTTCTATATAAAACTGTTTGTAATTGTTTGTGTATATTTGCTTTGCCTAACATAAATATGAGTCATTATACACCTAAAACTTATTTATATCATCAGATGGTAAGAAACCGATCATTTTAAAGAAGTTGCTTCAATTTACGATACGTTTTGACTGAACGTTTGATTTACGTAGATATGTACCGTAAGATGAGTCCCGTAAGGCTACACAACAATAATGTAGACCACCCAACAACCGAGGTTTTTTTCCATTTGTACAGGTATGTTCTTCCAATGGATGTTTGGCATATCCACATGTCTGTATGGTCTTGTTATACAACAAATACGTGGTAATCCAAAGTTCTATTTATTACCAATGTTAGGTGGAGTGTCTTCGATTACAGGTATGTTTTCATCTGCAATAATTGATTGGTCGCTGATAAAGTTTACTGGTAACTCTCCTAATTTCTTGTACAAGGTTATAGCCTCTAGCGTCTCACGCAATTTTCGTGCGGATGCAGTGATGGTTTTAATTAAACACATTCTATTTCCAAATATGTTGTGTAAATTTCATTTCTATAACTTGGACATTAAATGCGCTGATCTGGTTGTTTGGTTTTCTCATACAATTTAAGTATTATCACAGATCTACTATTTGTTTTAATTCAATTCTATGTTTGTTATTATCGATAACTTGTAGAATATAGTTTTGGTACCTGTTTAAATCACTTTTGCGAGGTAGTTACTTCTAAAGCCACATTTTTTATCATAGGTATATACATGTTGATATTATTTGTTTTTATATAGATTAATATTATAGTACTACTAAATATATTCATTGCCCGATCCTTGTTTTGAAAGTTAAGTTCGTCTTTATAGATTGGCACGCCAAGTTTAAAAACTCACATTTACATCTTGTATTTCAGGTAATTTAACACTGGTACCCATTGTCAAGATGATCGGTCTAGGATTAGGTTATAGTATTTGGGGAACAACGAGTCTTCTAAGTGGTTGGGCGACTGGCAGGTGATTAATTGATATTATAGATTCTAATTTGGAATTCATTTGTAATTGTACTCACGCAATAATCGTGTTTAATTGCAAACGTTCATATTCTTAAATATTGTTGGAATTCTCCTATCAAACAAATGAATCAAGTCATCTGATATATGTTCATACGTGTTCCATAAAAAGTTAATATTTTGTTCTCGATTAATCTTGTAAATAATAACAATTTCAATTTAAGCTATGACTTTAATATATATTACCACAATGTAACAATTAACAATATAGTTGAATTGTAGGTTTGGTTTGTTTGGTTTAAAAAGTGATCCGCCTGACAATCTTTTACTGAATGATCTTGGTGTCATTCTTGCTGTGTTCAGGTAAAGATTTTGTGTCAATTGTTGAAAATAATTCAGTAATTATATTTAAATATCTGCCCTTATGTTTTATATAGTAATATAGTACGCATAAAACTTATCGTTTTATTGAAAATTGGTTATGTAAAAACGCCTCAAGAACCTTAGTTACAAATTAGCGAACATTATTATTTTACGCACTTTTCTTATATTTTGCGGCACGTCTGAACTATATATATATCTAAGTATAGCAGTATTGACAATGTACGAATACTTGTGTTAAACTAGGAGAACCACCAACTTATTTTAGTGGAGACAAACACCAATGTGTTCTGCTTAAAAGTTCTGTTCTGTTCATTTGAATCAAGGCAATTAACAATGAGCAGTTACACAGTGTTTAACATAATTACTTGATGCCATCGCATACCACGATTATGTTAAAGTAGCCAGCACCATAAGCCTTGCAACTTAACTAACATTAACTCATATGTTGAGTAATAGCCAGATTGGCGAAAGACAATTTAACATGAGCATTATGTGTACATGTATCAGTAAATCAATCTCCAATCATACAGCTGAACTGCATTTTCAGACTTTTTCATTTGTTAACTCAACAAGATCAACATGCATGCATCAGTAAACCATTGGGTAAACCATTAAAAAAACAACAATGGTTAATAATAATAGCTATACATAGTACATTTGCTACTTCTGATTTGTATTTCAGTACTGTTGTTTTTGCGTTTGTTAAAAATGAAGTAAGTTCATCAGGTATTGATGCATCAGAAACTATTACAATTGACGAATCTGAAACCCAGAGACTTCTTCCAGTAAGTTTAATGGATTGATGCTTTAAAATTATTGCTTTGGTTTGACTTGTTGAATCAATTACTACAGTATTTAAAGGAAAACACAACGAATATCATGCTAAAAGCGTATATATTTATAGTATTGACTATTATATTTATATTCAATAAGCGTTGACCTTATAACGATTCGAATTGTCGTTGTAAATTGAATACGTAAGTTATTTTCCAGAAATTTGACAGATATTCATTTCTTTGCTGCTGTTGTTTAAAAAACTGTTACCACGATTCGAATGTCAAACACAAAACATACCGAATTTATATATTATTTCAATCAGGATACCTGATTAACTACTAGAGAACTACAATCGTTACTATAATATGGCCTTAGCCTGTTGTGTTATACAATGTGTTCCTTCATGTCGATTATTATGTGTTCATGTAATGTCCTCTACACATTTTCAGAAAAAAAAGAACGATAACCCTGGTATAAAACAAACAAAAATATATGGAGTTGATGCTGAAAAAGTAATAATATCAAAACAGAAACCACAGGTAATTAAAATGTTGTGTTAAAAACTTATAAAAATACGTATGTATAAGATACAATTATTAAGATATAAAGATATTTACACCAATGAATTCAGTGATTAGAGTATAGATTCTCTATATAAATATACCATAAATTATTATTCACGGGTCGATGAGCCTTATTTGGGTTTGGTGTCAGTAGACTTCAGTGGAAATGGCCATGGACATGGCACGCAAACATAGCTAATTCCGGAAGGCAACATTTATTATATCTTTACCCACTAAAGAAGACATTCAACACGGTTAAACGGCGATTTTAAACATTTTTGGAAATGCTAATACATGTATTTGGATTACTATTCTGTCTTAAATAAGCGATAAGTGTAAGAAATGCAGCCAATACGAATCTGGAAACCACAAACGCGGCTTATGTCAAAGAGGTTAACAATGCTATCTCGTTTGATGTCTATACTTAAAATTTTGTGTTTCGAATCTGGAAGTAAATTTTCCACAATTCAAATCAACTTTAATGTATAGGTAATGTTGTTTTAGGTACAAAGAGGTTCAGTAAACAGTATTGTTGAAGATTTGGATGATAGTGATTTTTCAGATGATAAAAGTTTTATTGATAATCTGAGTCCAAAAGTTAAACGTATTACGTAAGTTTGATTGAATTTATTTTGACTAATCGGGGGTTCATTTGAGCATAGTTCGATACCACAAGTGCAGGGAAGAAGCGGGAGTACCCATTAACTACGGAAATTCACCTTTGTGCATACGATCTCAGAAGCCAAGAGCAATATCGACAGCGCGTAATGTCTATGCTTAAACAATATTACATTTTTCCTCATACCTCCAACGTCTCCTAATAATAACAAAATACAACACAAACAATGTATCAAATATTTTACATGTTTAATTTGTTATGAGCGTTTGAGACAAGCAACTGTTCTTAAGCATAATCAACATCAATAAACATTCACAAATGCATATAATCAAATGTAAATACATATTATTGTATATAAACCATTTATAAAAGTCTGTTGTATCACACATGTACATGTACAATTTAACACTAACGTTATAACTTATTACTGATTTCACTCATGAAAGTATCAAAGTCTAACACTCGCGTTATAACTGATTTCACTTACAAATGTCTAACACTCGCGTTATTTAACTGAGTTCACTTATTCACTTGCGTTTAATGTTATTGATATAACTTTATCAATTCAATGTCAACAAAACAAACATCATAACACTGCTGAATGTCAATACTTGGACAAAATATAAACAAAATGTCAATTACAATACATAAGTCTTTATATTCACACAATCGAATATTATATAAATATGATTTAGTAAATAAAGAATGTGGAATATTTTAATGCAAAAATAAGCCCTTAATAATCAAAATTTAATGTAAAAAATTAGTCAAGAAATGTGAACAGTTCGCTGTCTCAACGCTGAATGATTTTACTCTATACCAATACATGTAAAACCCGTGCAACTTTACCGCCTAAATCCCCCTATCAGAGACTACGTCACTTGGAGGGAAAATAATTTTCTACTAATTCGCTAGCTTAAACGTAGAAAATTATATTTCCTGAGTGAAATGATGATTTTGACGAGAAAACTTGGTAGTTATTAGAAATAGAAGCGGAATAACTGTACAGAAATAATTTGAGATGCACTAAAATAAAATATATCTAACATGCAATGCATGCTGATCGAGTCGTCATGGTACCTGATAGTACTACAGATACCAAGCCCATGAATAACACATGTGAATGATACTCATTATATCTTCAAATCTCAGAGTAAACATAAAAATTATGCAATTTTATGTCATATTTAGTTGCAAAGTAATCATTTTTTTTATTTCAGTGGATTATTGTTATCATTGATAGCTGGTATCTTCTATGGACAAACATTTACCCCATATATATATGTTCAAAATAATTATGATGGATCAAGCCAAAATGGTACAGTATCAAATTAAAATATTTCATGATTTACCTTTACTGCAAGTATTTTTGTGCAAACCAAATCGTGTTTTACCTCTGTACATACATTTTAGAAGCACTAGGTGGATAGATAAATAGATTTAAGATTGCTTTATTTCGGCATTAGGCAACACAGAATGGTACAATAACAGAATATGAATATAAAATATAGTCTAATTACTAAGACCATGATTGAAAACAGAGCAAAAATGCATTTGAATAAAATACCATGACATGCTTCCCAATACATTAATATTGTATTATAAAAAACAATTATACACGAAACGTTTAAAAACAATTCCTGATGAATAATGATACTTTTATAAATTTGGCAATATTACGTTCTTTAGGTCTGCGCGCATGCACTGACGTCGCAACCAATACTATCTTGAAAACAATTAAAATTTTCACTTTGTTTGTGGGCTGTGTGGTAGATCTGAGTTGTTGACTGTTGCTATTCCTAGAATGTTTTCAGACTCCTTGTTTTGAACAACTTATTTCAGGTCTAGATTACGTTTTCTCGACGTTATGTGGATGTATGGTTGCAAGCACAGTTTACTTTCTTATATATGCTACTTACATGAAGAACCGTCCGAAAATTTACCCCCGTGTTATAATACCAGCTTTTATATCTGGCTTTTTATGGACAATAGCAACGTCTTGTTTCTTTGTGTCAAATCTTGTATTGTCAGAAGCTGTTGCATTTCCCATCATCGCCACAGGACCAACTGTAGTGGCAAATCTTCTTGGAGTTTTTGCTTTCAAAGAAGTGAAGGTAAGACACCGTTAACATAATGCCATTAAACTTATACGGAAAAGATGTTACAAAAATCTTCAGACAAAAGCACAGTCCTATACACTTCTTATAATCATCTTCATTATCGACATTTTTTCTGCGTATTTATTCGTGATCAGACACTAACATGAAATGAATAAGACAATGAGAGACCAGATTGCTTTACCTTTACAAACAGTTTTTATGACATTAACATAATAATTAGGGATCATTTAACCAAGTCTTTTGGTCAGGATTTTTAAAATGTGATTTTGTTTTACAAACTTGTCACGTGTGTACATTATTTATTTCTCAATGTTATTTTCAGGGATCAAGGAATCTATTTATACTAAGTTGTGGCATGTTGGTTACTATATCAGGAGCAATACTTACTGGTTTCTCCAAGTAATCTACTAAATGTTGACAATATGCAGAAACCATAATTATTCTTTTATCATTTGTACAATAAAGTATTATTTAATAACACTGGACTGATGTTGAATACGTAACATGATACCATTTGCTAAATAAAATATGCTATTGATACAAGAGCAGCTAGGCTAAATGTAAAAAGAAAAACATTAGTGATACATAATGCCACCAGAACAAATAAATAAGGAGAAATAACAAAAGGCATTATGAATGAATGGAATGATAACATTGTAAAGATGATCTATTTGACCACACTGAACACAGTGAGGTTGAAACCAAGTAGTAATACGTATAAAGTGAGTTATTGTTAGTAACTTATTAACTACTTTCAAATGGTGTGAATATATCCATGTTTGTAAAATCATAATTTTATATAAACTATTGTTGATCCAGGGTCAAGCGCTGGATGTACTAGACAATTGGTGGAAGATTAATAAATTATGGACACAGCCTATATTCTTGTATTTTCAGTTTATTGGGAAACTTATTCTGCATTGAAAGTTATTTTGCATCTTTATTATGTTAAAATCATTATGCAAATATAGTTACACTGCAGATTTTAATCTTGTTATCTGTTTTTAAGGTCATCGTAACTCATAAATGATTACAATAGATCATCATACGATGGTTTCAATGAATATACATAACTAAAATGACAAAGTGTGCATTTTTATACTATTAAATGACGTAAAATTGAACTGAATATACATTGTTGACATTTCAATTTACAAGTATTTAGTTATAACTCGGCAAATTAAAACGAATATATAAAATAGTGTTTTAGATGTTTTTTCAAAAACAAGAGATAAAATAGTTAATTCATACACAAGGTACGTTTGTATTACCTATATTAGATAATGTAAAATTTATGATAAAGACGAATGAGTTAGTCATGAAGGAAGGAACCAGCATTGTAAAGACCACGTTATATGCTATTACACACACTGGCTATAGCAAACAATTTGTACACAAAAATTATATTCCAGATGAATAAAAGACCCATTAAATACATTTTGATATAATTAGCCTGACGTCAAGTTTGATTTAAAAGTAAGGTTTTCGTCGCTTTAAGACAATTTTGCAGTCATATCGTGACAATCAATCAATCTGTGTATGACGAGCCTTTAACGAATATTCAGCATATACCGTTACCAGTTGCAGACAGCTGTCCTATTAGGCATCGCCTCGGAATTGAACTCCGATAACCAGGATGTGTTAAGAGAATTATATTAATTTATGCCTATACCTCTAGGCATGAACATCGATGGCTTATTTACAACTGTGTCACCCGGAAATGGAACAACACCAAGATGTGACCATGGCAACGATACACCCTTATACTGGGGGTATATAACAGCAGCAATAGCTGTCATATGTTATGGAACAACTCCTACTCCCATAAAGAGAACCCACACTGGTAATGGTACGTATGTTTTGTACCTAATTTTATTGTCTGTCTGATTTTTAGAGGTAAATGCTATATTAAAAATTGAGATGTTTTGAGTTACATTGGATAATTTGAATAATTTGTGTACCTCAATAATTTTCATTACAATTTACATGTTCTCACATCAATTATTAGGTGATTATTTGGTGCTAGCACAAAACATAGTTTATTTAGTTTCTAACTAAACCAAACATCTTGGTAATTGTTTGTGTTTATTTGCTTTGCTTTACAAATTTGAGGATACTTTTATTCCATTTGCTTATCAAATTTATCTTATTGAAAAAATATTTTTGATTCGTCTTGAATGAACGTTTGATTAAGATAGGCCTACAGAGATGACTCCATATGATTACAAACAAATTATACAGACCATTCAACATAAGAGGTTCAAAATTGTATATTTGTTGCAGGTATGTTCTTTCAGTGGATATTTGGTTTGTCTACAGGATTGTATGCTCTTATTATACAGCAAATACGTGGTAATCCAAAGTTCTATTTATTACCAATGTTAGGTGGAGTGTCTTTCATTACAGGTATGTTTTCATCTGCAGTAATTGATTGTTCGTTGATAAATTATACTGGTAACTCTCTTTATTTCTTTTGCAAGGTAATAACCTCTAGCGCCTAACGCAATCATTGTGTTGATGCAGTGATGGTTTTAATCAAACACATTCTATTTCCAAATATGTTGTGTAAATTTCATTTCTATATCCTCTGACAATAAATGCGCTGATCTGATTGTTTGGTTTTCTCATACAACTTAACTATTATCACAGATCTACTATGGTTTTCAATTTGAATTTATTCCAGCAAATTTGACAGTGGTACCAGTTATCAAAATGATTGGTCTAGCACTAATGATAAGTATAAGAGGAGCCACAAATTTACTAAGCGGATGGGCGACTGGCAGGTAAGTATAATACTCTTATTGTTTTTTTCTCTCAAATGTCGAAGCATCAATAATTTCCTTCATGTGTAATAATGTTCATCGTCTAGCTCTATTGCTATACGATAGCATGTTCTAAGGTCGGGTAAATAGGAAGAATGCCTTGGGTTTAGTACATTCGTACTTTGTTCACGTTGCCTATATATTTATACAAAAGAACGTATTCAGTACCAAAGAATTATTCAATTTTGACAGGCATGAACAACATACTTTAATTAATAATAACAGTAAACTTTGGTACATTAGTATCTAAGTGATATAACAGCCAAAGACGTACAAAACAAAGTTATAAATATACTTCAAAGTAATTTTGATGGCGAGTTTCAGTTTAAGTCCTCTGTACTAGTAGTAAAACATTGAATAATTTAAAAAGTATGTTGATAGCGTGACAAATGACAAATGTTAATTGAAATGATGTTGATGGCGTTTCTTTCAAGAAACTGATTGCTATACTAATAAATTTTGTCAATGCGATTGAATACATACTTGTTATATTATCTAAAATATAGATTCATACTCTTTATCAACTGACGCAATACTGTGTTATAATTATATTAAGGTGCAACTTTGATGTCCGATAAAAAAAACAAGTTCGGGTGATTCAACGTGAAGACTTTTCTTATTTATACAGTCGATATATTTTAGGTTTGGTTTGTTTGGATTGAAAAGTGATCCGCCTGACAACCTTTTACTGAATGATCTTGGTGTCATTCTAGCTGTGTTAAGGTAACTTAATTAGTAAATATGTTAAATGACTTTCCATCTATATAATTGTACTTTAAATCTTTAAAATTAAAATCATAATAGTTTATGCTTTGGTACATTAAGGTTAGACTGAAGAGTGTTTACAACTAGATAATTGTATCCATATCATTGCAATTGATATTATTTGCATGTACCTGTTAAAAATAGCTCATAAAGATATTAAAACTGAACATTATAGCTGATAAAGTTTGCTTTTGGGTGATCAATAACACGCATACTCTTTGTCAATAAAAACAACGTTTTTTAATAACGTTGATCAATTGATAATAGAAATACAAATGTACATGCATGTATTACTTTTACTATTTCTGATTTGTCTTTCAGTACTGTCATATTCGCTTTTGTAAATAATGAAGTAAGTACAACAGGAATTAGTACAATAGAAACTGTACTGTAACAATTGATGATTCTGTTAAACAAAGACTTCTTCCAGTAAGTGTTATATGTAGTATCATTTGTTTCTTTAGAGTATGTTAATGTTTTTTTTTCAAAACAACATGTCACTTAAAACACGCAACACTATAAATGCTCTATCAAACGTTTTTTTTCCATACAACTATCGTGTTGATAAAATACAGTTTACTCCCAAGAGCAATGTCGCCTGATGCATACAATTTTTACTGTGAAGTAGATTTTATTAACTTCTGAACACATGAACTTAAACAGGAGTAGTTCAATGCAAATTATAGCATCTAGTAGCATCTGGTAGGAGTGGACTCTGGAGAATATAATATAACAAAAAAAAAACCCGCAACAAACACGACAAAATTATCTCTAGATATTTGTTGATGAATGGTTCTTACTTTTGTAGAAGTAATTAACACACCGCTCTTGAAGCTAACCCCAATCATGGAATTGTTCTTGCAACTACAGAAATCACAATACGTGATATTTTATTGAAATGTTTATGATTTAAAACGCTTTTAAATCATTAACTGTGGTGATAGGTACTAGTATTTGTAATTTATATGGCTTTGTGTAGTGTAAATGAATGATATTACTTCAGGTACAAAGAGATTCAAGAAAACGTATTCAATCAGATATTGAAGACACGGACATAACGGGTGACAGAAGTTTTGTTGACAATTTCAGTCCTAATGCAAGGCGAATTGGGTGAATATGATTTTGTTTGAGCGGGTCAATATATAACAGAAAATTAGCAGCGATATAATTTATAGTCTTAAATTTGCACACAAAAATTCTTATACATGTAAAAGAAGCGTATATAAAAAGTTAAGACAACAATAATAAATTGAACATTGTAAAGGCAATTTATGTAACCTTGAATTTATCAGGATTATCGATTTAACGATATACGTAGATGTGTTCGCTCTGGTAATAGATTGCTGCTCGTTGGAGACGTTAGAGACATCCATAAAATAATTTTTCATAATTTTTCATTTGCTTTTACTTTGTAGGGGATTTTTCCTGTCATTAGGTGCTGGTATACTATATGCTCAAACATTTACTCCCTTTTTCTACGTCCAAACATACTATGAAGGAGCCAGTCAAAATGGTACTTATTTATAACATTGTTTGCATTAATATATTTTCTTAAATTGTTATTTTCATTTTAAAGATGTTTTTAAGAGATCTTGATCGAATTTCCATGGTTATCCGATTTATTAATGTAGACAAGATATTACTTAGTGAATTTATCAAGAAGCAGAAATTACAAGATCTTTGCTTTTTGCTTTTGATTTTATCAGTAACTACCTCTTCATTAGGCTCATAAAATTCAAATATTGATGCCATTGGAAAATGTCACGAATGAAGAGTATGCGTATCTATCTAAGTCTTAAGGCGAACATAAAGATGTATTCTGTATAAAATGGTATGCTGTTCGAGATGCACAGTTCTGACCTTAACCATTCTGTTAATTGTGTTTCAGCATTGGATTATGTGTTCTCAACATTGTGTGGAAATGTTATAACAAGTACCGTTTATTTTCTCATGTATGCAATATATACTAAGAATCGTCCAAAAATCTACCCACGTGCTATTATACCAGCTTTCATTACTGGTTTATTATGGACTACAGCAACTTCTTGTTGGTTTGTATCAAACTTAATCTTGTCAGAATCTGTTGCATTTCCAATTATTACAACTGGACCTGCTGTAGTTGCTAATCTGCTTGGTGTGTTTGTATTTAAAGAAATTAAGGTAAATATCTCTGTTCACTGTCTAAATCTACTAGCTCAATTTATTGTAAAATATAATGCATTAATGCTTTGGGGATTTTAGTTCAGTTTGGCTAAAATAATTGTTTGTTGTTGTTGGGTTTAATGCCGTAGGAACACATTGAATAGGTAATATAACGGCGGTATATCAACGTACTCACTGTTCATAGAAAGGCCAAATATCTGTATTTAGCTGTTAACCAACTACAAAGTGCATACTTTCGTCAGTAACTGACAACTGCCCTAAATAATTAATAATCATTGAGTAAAATGTATTTTCGCTTCTGCTGTAGTAAATATAAACGCACCTTTTAATAGTCCGCAAACCAACAGCAGCAGTCTATTACGGCTTAAAAATCTTGTCATCTATCTTGTATGTTACTTGTTGAACTGAGTTGTAAAAATCTATTACTGTGTTATATCGAATACAAAACTAAGTACTGCTGCAATAATTCAATTTTTTTTCATTTCAGGGGTCCAGAAATCTACTAATACTTAGTTGTGGCATGCTGGTTACTATATCAGGAGCAATATTAACTGGTTTTTCTAAGAAATCTACCAAATGTTGACAATTATAATACTAAAGTTCATTTTAGCTTTAATACCATTATTACACATGTAATAACAACAAAATGCAATCTTGACATTGAACACAATAGTCTTTTATTCAGTACATGTATATTTTTGTCTATTAACAGCATTTGTGTTTTTATTTGAGAATTATAGTTGAGTATGAAATAAAATATAATAGCTGCATGCGAATGTTATTTTTTTCTGTTGATTCATTTATGATAAGCTTGTTATAGTTGTTTTATTTGGAGTATGAGTATTGAGTCATTTGTGCCTTTATTTGGTATTTTGCCTAGCAAGACTTTCTTGACTCTTTATTCGTAGTGCTTTCTTACCAATCATCACAGAACTGGCAAGTGCTGCCTATCTGGAATAAATTGATTTATCATTGGTTTTAGTAGTAGCTCGGACTATGCTGTTCAGTTCATACTCACTTAGATTACATAATCTTACTCCACTGAGGACTTCAATAAATATGAGAAGTAACATTTTTCTTATTAATGTCATGTACGCTTAAGTTACTGCATAAAATAAAAAAAACGACCATAAGTTCTTTCGATTATGTATCAATACACCTGCAGTGGTAGATTAGATAAAGGATAACTAAATAGGTCAGTTATCGTTCTACAAAGGGGACATTACTCAATTTTACTACACAACATCAAGGGACAAATTATGCTAATAATAATCATACCAACCACTTTTCATAGTGAGATATTTACGTAGAAACATCAATGGAATGAATAATTTGTTCTCATTGAAAAAATGTTAACTTTAAAATGTAGGATATCTGAAATCAATGCGCGATACTCGTATTTATTTCATAAGACTATGATATATACAGATTTTTGGTGAAGAGATTTCCACGATGACTTTGACGAGAATGAAGATGATATTACAATCCTGGATCCATCAATAAGTATTTAACAAATAGCTTGTTAATATTTGAAATGAACCCAATTATATGTCGCCTTTTGGTACAGAAATAGAGTCTTTGTCCGAATAGTAAAGATGTAAAGTTAAACAAAGTACGGTCTAAAGTGTGCTCCTATATACATACTTTAGACGACTTAACAATTTTATACAATTGAAATCACACTCAAGCAAGTTATCCCTCACACCTGAGTGAAGTCGAATAACTCTAGGTACATTCCTTGCTCGATGAAATAAATAGTTCCGTTAAAGAGGTTCGAACCCGGGACCCGATCTCTACTTCTACTGACAAATAATTAGCACCGGAATATTGTATTTATACAAACAAATTCAGATAATTTGAGGTAAGTCTAAAATAAGATAGGTCAATATAGATCATGTTTTGTAACTACTGTCGCTTATCATCTTTATTCAGACACGTCTCTTTGTAGTTTGACCTGATTGTTAAAACTAGGGTAAATTAGAGGCATGAGGGTAAAACGGATTTAAACAGAGTGAAGTAAAACGGTCAGATTTAGAAATTAAACACCGCCCGAGTGTTTAATGTTTACTCAATACGTACTATCTACGACAAGCTTATAAAATTAAAGCACTTCCTGAATTCAATGTGCTAAGTGAGCTGTATAAAATATATAAACATGTATTATACAAATGTTGTAGTATACAATTTTCTCCTTCATTGAGCCCTCAAACTTAGGTTTAACTTTTTGCACAACAACTTAAATATTTTCGATAAGTATAGATTCGTAAGTTTTCGGCGTAAATGATAGATAAAACTTGTAATTTACTTCCTGGTCGTACGTCAGCTGTATTGCAGGGTAAATTTTCTGCAGGAGTTTAACAAAGGTAAGTGTTTCATTGACATTTTAAACGTTTTAAACACGTGTACTTATTATAATCATAATTATATATCAGGTAATTTAATTAAAATACAAAACAAATGTTTACTCTGTATATAGAGTTTAAAATAACTCTGTATATAGAGTTTAAAATATAAAATCGAAAACGAAAGTTGACAAAGTTTATGATTCAATGTGTCTAGTTTTATACTTTATTACAATGATATAGTGGTTATATTTTAGATTTATAATATTTGTCTGTTATTTCGACAAAAATTATGTTACGCTTATTACGATATGCCCTTCTAGATGACACACTCTACATGTATGTCAATACTGGTATAAACTTTATGTGAGTGTTAGGTGATTCATACTTAGTTAAAAGGAATGATCATTCCATATAACTGAGTACGAATCACCTAATCTCTGCGTAATCTCTTTTTAACCCTGAGGTCTGTTAAAACTTAATATGCACGATTTGTTCTTTGTCTTTTATCTTCCAATAAACAGTGCTGATAAGATCTTATTGGGCATTCTTATCGCCTAGCACATTGCTTAACCTTTAATTGATATAAGATTTTAGCCGGATTTTTAACAACAAAAATTCGGCTTATAATTTTGCGAAACACGGGCGGGCGGTTGGGCGGGCGCCCGGTGTCGTTAGCTTCATACAATGATAACATACCATGTGATGAACAGAATAAGACAGTAACAACAACTACCTGGCCTAATTATGGATTATTTCCCTTTGTAATTTTTGCGTTAAAGAATTTAAATCCGGCCTTAATGTGGTTTCCACATTACATTTCTTGTTACTATATGAATCGAATTAGACATTGAAAGTTTTGTTACGTCATAGATATCGTTAACAGATGATGTAAGAAAATGACCAGAGACAGATCAACTATATCCATTAATGTGATTATGTTGGATAAAAACTAAAAATAAATTCAAGTCGGATCATATCTATTATTGATAAGATAACAATAATACAGTTCAACCCCTTTTAAGCAGCCAGCAAAAGGAAAAGGCCAAATTGGCTGCTTAAGCAAGGTTATCAGAGTGCTTGATTTACAATGAAATCAGACATAGGTAAATTGATGTCTGGTAATGAAAGACGGAAATCACGTTCTCGTCTCGAATGTCAAATATGGAGGTCAAATTAGATTGCGGTGATAGAAAGGTTTCAAACGTACATTCCATTGGGTCATCTAAAACAATGTTGAAACCGGTCTAAAACATGAAAGTCTTAAAGCACTTATAGACTATGAAATTATTTCTTGTTAAATAAACATATTTTGTGCCGATCATAGTAGAACTTGTTAAGTTTACAATTAAACGTTGAAACTAAAATGTCCGATACGGATTGAGGGGCGTTAACCGATATAAAGTCCTGAAGTTGTAATGGATGAAGCCCTTTCTTTACATCTTGTATAATAATGTGATATAACTGAAAATATATAGTTTAACATTGATTCATCTCCTACCACCATTGTAGAGGTATACTCAATGATATGTTTCAAACCGTCAGAACAGAACACTTATTAGTTGTGGCAACTACTCAAAAAGGAGTTTGAAAACATATCAGAAACAGCAACGGACAAAAGCGCAGACTTGCCATACTGACAAAAAGCAAAGAGGGTGATGTTATAAGATTTTTAAACTTTCATTATAATGATGGATGAGTAAGTGATTTGACAAAAACAACACCATTATTTATTAACTTACACTACATAAAATGATTATAATACATCGCTAATTCATATTAATCATAAGTTTAAACGAGCTTTGACAATACACTTACATGGCGATATTTTATATGTTCAAATCATATACTTCACATTATCATACATATTTTCTGTTTTAATCTTGTCTTTATCTTATTTGTATAGTTTGTCAATAGAAAAACGAAGACATCATAACATAACAAATCTATAGATGCGTTATCAGTTTTTCATAGAAGTCGATATAAAGATATTCAAGTTTTATCGTAATCATTGATTTGTTTTAGGTTAAATATTATAACCGTTTATAATATAACGGACAAAGATGATTAAATATATCATATAGTTCAGATTGTAGGTTTAAAGAAATTTACCTGGCGGCAATATTGCGTTGTTGTTATACGAACTAATCAACTGTTCTAACTTATTTTGCAATGTTGTATCGTCATTGTGAGAAATTGCAATGTTTGGTTTAAACAGTGGAGAATGTTTTCTTTCGTCATTCTCTCGCTTTTCTCTGTATCAAGTCAGACAGTTGTCATACTGGCTAGGGCATATGTATAGTACAAACTTTGGCACGGAAGACATCGCTTAGCAAGGAGATATTGATAACACACGTTTAACTTGTTTTTCAAATGCAAGCTATGAATTACAGAATGTCACGCTCACACGCAAATATTTACTTTCTATACGCCAATTTCAAAAACGGACCGTATTATATTATGATGTTGTTCGTCCGTCTGTCTGTTCATTCGTGGACAATTGCGTGTCGAGTCGATAACTCAACAAGGGCTGTACCTAGGTTCACACACTTTTTATGTGTGAATAGTCCTTAGGTCAAGGGCGTGCCCTATTGATTATGAGGCCTTTTTGTCAAAGATCAAAGTGTCAAAGGTCACTGGACAATATCACGACAAGGGCTGTACCTGGGTGTAATATAATCACTGATTATTGGCTGTAAATTAATATGATATAGGTTTCTAATAATTAGTAACTCATTTGTCTGGACAAAGACACTGATCATTCACTGTAACCAAATATTGTATAGGTTTCAGATAATGAGTAACTCAATTGTCTGGACAGATGACCATGTAATCAATAGCCATCTGTTACAAGTTAACAATGGAAATAAATAATTGTATGAGTTTTCAATAGTAAATACTAGCTCATTTATATGAGCAGGTGGTAATAGTGTGTGAGTTTTCAATATATGGGCAGATGGTCATGTAATCACTGACCATCTGGTTAATGTTATTCCAGCTGACCATCACGTGATCCAGGGCTCTGGCAACTGCATGATCACTATATAAGCCAAACTTCCTTTCTATGCATAATCTATCCAGGCAGAGGGCCTGAGCACAGTATCCACCGCTGTGTTGATTCACATAAGTTGACCAGATATATGTGTTTGTACAATAAAAGTTAGTTAGCAGACGAGGAGTTGGGTTATGTTATACTGGGTTCACGAAATTTTACTAGTGGATAGCCATTGGGTCACGAGCGTATAATGCCCCGCCCTGTGGAGCTCTTGATTCATATAGTTTTAATTTTCAGAATTATTAAAGAGTATAATGCAAACAAGCTTGAATGAGTAAAGAGGTGATAACTAGAAGTCCCAAATGCATTAAACTTTAATAATGGGGTGCATATTTTCAAATCCTAGAAAATCAGACGCTGTAGTGAATCCTGAAAGGTTAGTGAAATTTCATGTATATATTGTCAAAATAACCGTAAAAGGAAACCTGTAAAAAACCTGTCTCATTACATTTCCGTTACCCTATTGCATATTGCGATAGCTTAATTATAATCTGGATTTAATGAAATCAGTTGTTTCTAAGATTACGGAGTACATGGTGGTATTTATTGCCTTTTGATATGACATCAATAAACACACATCACCACTAACGTGTTCATTATTCCATCAAGTGAACACTAAGTCTTGACTGCAGGAGAGGCTTGGCAATAGTCCTGCATACGATTTGCCGCACCTTCCTCCATACTACCTATTCTACCCAAGATATGTAGTTACATACTGTTTGAACACATTAAATAAGATAACGTAAATTACATGCTTTAAGTATTGCCAATATGTTTTGTTATAATATATCAAGGGTTGCCTGCAAGACTGTAGTAACTTGCTCTTTAACATAATGCACTTACTACAGTCTTGCAAGCAACCCTCGATATATAGTTTTTATTGATGTATGCAAGAATATTAAACAAGCATTTATGTCAGACAAAGGAACGATCTCTATTCATAATTATTGTACAACCCGTTTTATTTAAAAAATCAAATACTGAGCTCTAGTTCGATAAGTTAGCATGAGGCTTCTTTATAACAGAAGTATAACTATATATTATTAATAAATTACAAAGTTACAAGCATGCGCTGTAGAATACATACACTTTCTTAGAGCATACAATGTTTTATTAGAGTCAAACATGTCTAATTTAAGTGGAGATATAACACCACAGTTACCACAGCAAAGAAGCAATATCAATGATGGCAGATTTAGTGAAGCTTTTGAACAAAGAAGTACCGTCAATGAAGGCAATACAAGTACAAGGTACAGTATTTTTAATTCCATGTTACTTAACTGTGTGTTCAGAGATGTAATGTTCGTTATATCCGTCACATTCAAGTTTTTAGAATGTCCAGTCATAGTAACTACCGGACAGATATTGTTTGACACAACATAATCTCGTTCATTGATGTTTAATTACGTTTAAAGAATAGCTAACAATCATAAGTCGACTTTTCGGATATAATTGAGGATGTACGAGTAAGAGGAGACGGATTGAAGTAAACTGTGTGTAATGAGCTAACGCTTTTGTTAAAGCTAAGCATAAATTGGCTGTAACTACAAATACATTGCAGTAGTAGTCTTATCAGGGGGGTCTGAACATTCGTATATTTAACAAAATATTAACAGAAACGTAAAAACGGAAGTACAAGTAAGACTTTTTAAAAAATATCTAGCATTTAACGTTTACTAGAGTTTATTGAAATATTTTCTAATGTTATAGTAAACCGAAAAAGGACACGAAGAAGAAATCAAAGTCTGCATCAAAGTATATATCAGAAATAAATGATCCACAAAATAAAAAGTAAGTACATTTAGATATATTAACTAAATGTTGCTGTTAATAGAAAAGAAATTGTTTAAATTGTTTGAATCGTTTATTGAACGTCATCGCTCTTATGTTGTATTATCGTTGATAAAATATTGCTTAAAAGTTCATGAACCTGAACATTCTCGTACAGTTCACACAAACGATATTTTATTAAATATTTTAGACACTCATATGTTGCATTCTATGATATAAAATAGTTTTGTTTTCTGTAGAATCATTCATACATTTACAGTGTTACCAAAAGATTAGACTGTCACTGCATCAGTCAAGATTAGAAGGTGACATGCTTCAGTGTGTGTTAGTAAAACTTAATTTACTAGCAGCAAAACCGATGTCTCAAGGATAGACAAAAATAGAATTATTTTAAGCGTCGTTGGGCGGCTTGAACACGAGAGTAATGAATAAAATCACGGACCATTATAAAACGCCATATACAATCTGGGTTTAGTTTAAACTACTGTATATCCTTGGTACTAATGATGGTTTTGTGAAACAGAGACTTGATACAACAGTGTGGCAACATACAAACTGTATCATACCGCTACGCCACATATTGTATACTGTAAAGACTATGACAGAAGTTTAATGAGTTTAACAGTCATCAAAGTAGCTGTTTTTCAGCAATAAGTTCAATAGACTTCGTATCGTCTTCATAAATAGACGCAGGTATATTGCAATGAACCATGTATACTATGACCGTATTACAGCATTTTCTCAATTTCATATATTTTACAGAACTTCAAGAACAAACTCAGTATCGGGGACATCAACAACATCACAAGTAACTGTTCAAAATAATGTTGACTATGAGTCAAAGAAGTCAAGGTAAACTTATATTAAAAGTGTATGCAAGACTTAGTATGCCATAGTATTTGCAAATTTAGTGTGCTTATGTTTTTAACTACGAATAAATGATTATTTTGTATGATGTAGTCTGAACAATTTCTGCTTCTCTATAACTAGTAATACTTATGAAATATACTTTGAAATAAGTTGTAAAAATGGCATTAACATTTTCAGAGTATTTGTATATTTAATTCATATCATGCAATACGCCAACTTAAGCATTTAACCACTTGGACACATACATTTTAAAGCAATGTTTGAACAACAAAACCACATAAACATAAATATGTATATTACAATCAACTAAGCATGTCTATATATAACAGTATATATTCAACTCCATTTATTACAGATCCTCAACATTAAACCCAATACCAGGGACATCAACAATGTCACATGAAAGTGTTCAAAATAATGCTGAAAATGGGTCAAAAGAGTCGAATGAAAGGTACATTCACATTTTGTATGAATCTTCTTCGAAATAAAATGTATGGTACTGAACTACGTAATTACGATTGAATGCATTTTGAATATGAAAGTCTATAAAATGCACATTTGTTTATCACTTAAAAGCATGCGACATTATACTTTTAAACATGTAGTTAAAATAGCATTAAAGGTACTAGTTCACAGATTTGGTTAAGATTTTTCAATATTTTAAAAACACCATTCAGTGCCTGTAATTTTGTCAAAACATTAATTTTTAATATTATAAGACAAACTGACCTACAGATTGCAAGAACTATACAATAAAAGTCACAAAATGCACCAAACTTATCTATACCGTGACATACGGGGTAGATTTTTACTACTTGAAACACCATTATTTGTAGTTGTATGTCAATTTGCACTAAAATTGTCATTTCAAATCACTAATTTTCTGCTTAAAAATGTTTCCAAACAATTTTGATAGTTTCAGAAAAAAGTTGATGTTTAAGTTGAAATCTGTGAATGAGTACCTTTAATTATTAGAATATAATTGTTTATCATGCCATGCTTTTCCTATAACAAGAACATTTAACCACTTATTCTTCAAACATACCAATGCCAAGGCGTAAACCACCACGGAGTCACTTTGAATCCAGGCTTCCAGCAGCTCTTTAGTACTTTATTATATAAAAATTATTGTACATCATTATAAACTAAATTTTAAATCTGTATAACAAAAACCTAAATGCTAGTGATTCTGTATCCGAAGTATTATCATCGTATTTGATAAAACTAATTCCGAGTCTGTAAAACATTAAAGTAAATGTAAAATCACATTCATTCACAAATTTGAAACAAATAATTATAATGAAATTGGCCAAACAAAGAAGAGCAAAAGCATTTAATATCGGTGTACTTGTTCAATCATATGGACATTTTTGTATGTTCTAATTATAAACAATACATAGTCGAACACTGGATAATAAACAAATAGTATTCAAATTTTAAATAGGAAAGATGAACGTCAAATAGCTACAGAGGAACGGGATAAAGAGTAAGTAGTTGTGTCACAATGTGTGTCCTGTGATTTGTGTTTTACTAAAATATAACATATGTACGTCACCGACCATACGTGTATACTGTGTAAATTAACCAGCTAGTAACTGTGTAAAATCTGCGTAAATCGATAAATGATCTAACATTTGATTCCCCTGTTTTCTTTCTATTTCGAGTTTACAGTTAATTAATTTTCCTACATTGTTCATACACCAGTCACGACTAAGTTTCCACTTGCAAACTACTAGACTAAGATTAATGTATCTTCCAAACACATATCGAACTGACTCTGATGTCCATATATTTATTGCTTGACAAATCTACAAAGATACGTGTATAATGTTTGTATTATACTGAATATCTGTAGACCTATGTGCCAGCACCAGCCTTACTATACAAATGTATTTATATTGTTGCTAAACAACCCCTATTATCATGCATTAGGTAACAACCTACTCGTTGATTCCCATCCTATAATAAATACAAAAAGCAAGGAAGTTTATTGGGTTTGAATTAAGAAATAAGAGGAAAATATTGAGCTAAAAGAGTACAGCAAGCTCTTTAGAAATCAAAAATACACCCATTGGAAGTATTATAATTATGCTGGAGAACGAACTACTCTCTTGGGGTGGTTTACATTTAAATTTAAGCCACCCGGCTAACTCAGTTTGTAGCACGCAAGTCTACTGGTCGAGGGATCGTGGGTTTGATTGCCGGGCGGGGCATACTTTCGTGGAGCTTGGTCATGAAATTATTTCTACGGCCAATCGCTCCTACCAATGATTCTTAAATTTAGCAGTTGTCAGTCATTGACGAAAGTATGTGCTTAGTAGTTGGTTAACAGCTAAATCCAAAGATTTAGCCTGACTGACCGCCGTTATATGACCTATACAATGTGTTGCGTTAAACCCAACAAAAACAAACAAACATTTAGAATTATCACTTACAAGTGTGCACTATTTCCAATTCAAACGACAGGCTGCAAATACATACCGAACACTAAAATTCTACCAACATACATACAGATTTTGCAAATTAATGTAGAAGATATTCGGAAAACTATATAGTTTTTAATGTATTGTTTTCTCCTTGCTTTTTTGTATATATGATAGGTGTGTATTAATTCCAAAGTGCTTTTATTCATATCTAACCCAGAGTTTCTTTTTTGTACTTAATGCCATGTTTCGCTCAAAAGCAACCCACATGGCAGTTTATATACCGTCTTATCTCGTATCATCTTGTATAAGGTAAAGTAATGTTGCAAAATGCCATTACAGTGTAGATACAGTAGATGTTATCATACAGCTAAATACCATAATGATTTCCAATCCATTACTCTTTAAGTTACATAACCACCCTTGGCTACTTGTATCCTTTACATGTTTTCTTAGTACGGTCTTAGTAAAGGTCCGCTATTAAAACCAGCAAAATCAGTGGTCTTAATAGCGGACCGGTCTTATTATAGAGACCTTTTTGTTCACAAATTAAGCATTTGGGTCTTATATTATTGTCAAAAATCACATGATTTTGAAATAACAAAAGTGGTCTTAATAGCGGAACTTTACTATATTGATTATTGTTTAATGTAACAATGTTACCAATTATTTTAGTTTAATACAATGTGGTCACTGTTGCCTAAAAAGACGTATAACTTATTTAATTTGTTCTTCATTTATCTTGAAAACTAAATCATATGTCTAAATGCTCAGTTAACCTATTGGTCGCATGTCTTGGCAGCACTATCATCGCTTTGATTATAAAAGCAACTAATATCATTCGTGATAATGATCCATTCTCTTAAAAAAGTAGAAGAGTATTCGCGCATGTTTTGACATAATTTGTTTCTTTATATCCGAGTAAATTAATTTTATACCTGTACGATAAGGGTTTTGAAACTATGAATATAAATGAAATATTGCAAGTACAAAAGTTAATGTAACTTTGATTTGATCCTTCGAAATAGAACACCCAACTGCTTCCCAATAGGTTAAGGAAAAAATGTTCAGAACTATAACCTATGTGACGATAGCAATGAAGATTGTAAGTATAGAATATGTAATATTACATTGGTCTTAGTTCAATTGTGTGGTATTGTTCACACTGTTAATGATTTAAATTTTCCAATATCAGTCACAAAGAAGACAATCCATGAGCTCTCGTCCATGTTTCTTATTTTCAAAATTTAACTTTTATCTTTTTAATACTTTTCGCAAAATATTTAAGAATGGTAACATGGAGCTTTTTTATGTTCTTTGGACTTCATATGCATTATGAAGGGATTAAATATCTAGTTTCAGTTAACACCTCTGTTTGTGAGAGGGGTTAAATACTGTCTTAGATGTGCGACAGATTGTATTTGCCCCCAATATTTTAAAGTTTAAGCTTGTGCGCTCGGATGTAAATTGCTCTACAAGTACATGTCTTTTAAGCATTATCTAAAAAACAATTGAGGAAGACAAAAGCATCTGCAGAATGATCATTTATTAAACTGAATTTACTACTACTTAGTATAAATATAAAATTGCTACTAGCTTCAAATTTTTCTCTACTGTATGAATTAAAATGACTTCATTTGTAGGGCATTACTAGCTGAAATAAAAACTCTGGAAGATAGATTGGAAACAAATCGTAGACAAAGGTAAGATATTGCTCATTTACTTATAAAATTTACATTTATCATAACAACATCATGTAGTAAATCAAAGCGCTAAAGGCACTGGAGTTGTTCGACAGAGAAAACATGTTGTGCTTCGGCCACTTAATGTGCTAAAAATGTGGCAAAATATGTAGAATAAGATTTCGTTTCTTGACACATAGACTGCAGAGCTTTCGTTGTATCAAATGTATCTTCAAAATGGTGCCATTTGTACTTGTTAACTATATATGAAAATCCAATTTTAATTCGATTAATAAAAATACCGATATCCCAATGTTCAGGTAAATCTAATTTAGAAATTGATAACAATGCATACTCCTATAATTGCACAGGTATAATAACCATAGAGGAGTACAGGGAAATACAATTGAATGTTCATACAAATTAATTGTATATGTTACTAATATGTGTATATGGATAAGTATTCCTGTAGTTATAAGCCAGCATTTTTTACAATTTAATCATCATGATTTTATCTTTTAAAAAAGAAAAAAAACATACAACGGTTTTATATTCATGTATACGCCGCACTACTTCCTGCGCGTTGTTGTTGTGCGGTATGAGTTAAGCGTCTGAGTCAAGATATGTTTTATCGTCTACGTATAGAATGAGAGATTAATGCGTCACGCACTCTCAAATTGGGGTTCACCACAGGGAATCTTCGAACAATTAATGAAAACTCTGTATATCATAGGTTTGAAGAGTTGAGCCCCGTCGTGTACCTTAAAAAAAGTTGAATCCGTAGTAAGGTTGCTATACCGATTTCTCAAATTGGCGTATATAGTTGTTCGAGACGCGAACAACTAAAAAATGATACAAATGATTCCAATTCCTAACTTTGGATGAATTACTCCCGGAGTTATGCCCTTTTATTCTTAAATATGTAATGTTAAAGTTTGTTCAAACTGAATATATTTAGTTTGATTGAAAGTTGGTATGCTTATTCATCAGCACTAAATCTATTCGACTACTCTTGATAAATTATGTTTGGAGTTGTGCCCCTTTTTAACTTTTTTATTAGATTTCAAGTACTTTGAAGTGAAATGTTTTCAATACTCATCAAGATATTTAAATGACAGTTAGTATGCTTATTCATCAGCACTACATCTACAAACTACATAGGTGCCTAACTCTTAATGACTGTTTTTGGAGTTATGCCCCTGTACTTTAATCTTGATATTTGTTCAATTGAAATATTTATACATATAGTTCCTTATAAAGATATTTAAATAAAAGTAGGTATTCTTATTCATTGATACTATGTCCTCTTAACTATGAAGGGACATTACTATGGATGAATGTTTTAGGAGTTATGCCCCTTTTATATTTTACAAATATAAATTGGTAATTATTGTTTGACTGATTTATTTTCTTTAAAAAATTAAGTCCTGTCTTGAAACCATTTTTGTTTAAAGATAAGCCTTGCCATGAACAAAATATCCGAAAAGTCGAGCGCGCTGTCCTTGGACTGCTCTTGTTATGTAAACATACTCTCCTGTGCATCACTCAAAAAATTCCCTCTTTCACTTTCTTCGCTCTGCTAAAAGACTATGCGCAAACCGATATTTCATTTTTTAAGACAGAGACACAAACACGTTTTAATCGCATGACTGTCACATGTTTTTTTTTTAAAAAATAAATGTGGGATCGACTAGGGTGCAAAACATTATCACGCTTATAATTTTAAAATGTCGATATGAAAAGATGTTGGACTGTTTTGCATTAGAAACATAATGGAAAATTATTTTAAAATGAAAATCTGTGATATTTTTCACGTGTATCTCTGATTTTTTAACTGTAAACGTAGAGCATATATTTTAGAGGTGAAACGATTAATCGCGGTTCACAATGAATCGCGATTTTTAACGCTCGATTCGGTTCGGTTCGATTCGATTCAGAAGAGGCAATTTCGATTCGATTCTTATTTGAAATACTGTCTTTTTCAGTAGTTTTGTAAGTTTAATGAAACGCCCTTTTTTCGGTTAAAATGAGCATATCTTTAAAGTTGACTAAAATAGTGTACCCTTATTGACCGACGATTGTTAATCCAGATAAAAGTTGTGAAAAATGAGACTGCCCGCGGCAATTATACTTGTATATTACGTGTACATGTCAATTAGACCATTATTGTCGGTCACACGCTGGGAGATTAACTCGCTGACAGAAAATCGATAATGGAGTCGTCGAGTTAGTTAACACGCTTGATATCATTCATATATACCTAAAACTGGTACCTAGAGAGAGAGTTTAGAGATCAAGGGGCCACCAAGATATAACCTGTCGACTTAGTTTTACACGATCGGTAATATTTGGGGATTTTTCTTATGAAACACAAATTAAACTTTTCACATCGTCATTTCCTAAAGCATCGTTTATTAAATCAAGATGAAACATTGAAAACAATAAGCTTTTAATTACAAAAGATGTTTCATATGAATTTGCTATCTAGCATGGGTCGCGAAAATGAATGACATTACGCCGAAATGGTTGAAGCGATTTCGTTCCGTATGATACAAAATTAAATCAAGCATAATAAAGTAATTTAGAGATAAACTGTAAACTTAATAGTTCGTTTTGACGGTTATTTACGTTTATTTACCTGGAAATTCCTCTTTAATTGTTTTTCATAACCAATTAAATCGGACGAAGTGTGGTGTAATATTTTGAAACAAACTAAATTAAGCTGGTCATAGTGATCTACATTTGCTGAATGCTTGTATTTTTTTTATTGTCCAAGCTTAACCTTAACTAATCATTAATTATGGCATTATAACGTCATTGATGCACTGATGAATTGTTTTTATTTTGATTATGACTTGAGTCATATAAGTATATGTACATGTAGGTAAGAGAAATTTATAAACAATTTATCCATGGGCATTACATTTCATTAAAAAGTTGGAAATAATACGATTTGTCTTTTATATGCTAAAATGCAGTTAAATATTTATAACTAGTTAAGCTCTAAATACTTTGTAAAATGGGTATTATTAAAGAATTAGAATTTGAATTTTTCGTCTTCTGGGAGGGAGGTCCCTCAGATGAAAATGCACTGTTCTTAAATATATTTATGTTCTATTGTCTTTCGGTGTTTCACTCTTTTAAAAAAACTGTCACTCTTTTTGATAAAAAAAAAACTAGGGAGTGATGACTCTTTTGTAAAATAAATTATCTGGAGCTCTGAATTATGCAAACAGCTAGGGGTACATTGAGCAGTGACAATGTCGATGTTCTAATATTTTTGAAGAAACACATGAAGCTTACAGACTTTAAGTAGCCAAGTAGCCTTCTCTCTCTGTGGTCTGAAAAGTGTTGATAGTTTGATGTTATATAATGTTTATGAAAGCTGACTCTATTATCAGGATTTACAGTTTTATTTGATAATACAGTTCCTCTTGAAAATTTTTTTTTTTTGTTATGTCCTATTTAATTCAAGTAGGAAATCGAATTGAATCGAAAAATTGAATTGTTTGATAAAAAATCGAAATCGAATCGAATCGAAAATTTTTTAATCGTTTCACCTCTAATATATTTAACTTAAAAATAAATTCTAACATGGGCACGTGCGCTTTCACTCTTTATCTAATGTGACGTCATCTATGCTTCAATATTAAACAAAATATAGCTCGTGACGGCTGTTATAATTTTACTCCCCACGTTAAATGAGCATAGCCGAAAATAGTGCCCGATTTTATAAGGGGTTGAGTTTAACGCGTCCTTGGATGTTCGTAATAAACATGCCAGTAATGTAAAACATGTTCTAATCTTATCACTTGAAGTAAAATGGATTAAATTGAATTTAAAACGATTCTAGTATAAAAAGACCTACTTCAAGACGTTTTCTAAGTCCTAGCAATTCCCGGTTCCGCTGTCTCATTTTATTCTGTCCTTCATCCGACGATCATGCCAGTCATTATACAAAAATAGAAAGATTGACTTTTTAATTAAAGCTAAACTGTGCATAGTATATTATAATGGAACTGGCTACGTGTAATCTTTCAAGTTTTATAATTATCCAAGTTGACACGAGCAGCGCTGATTTTTCTGAAAAGCCATTCTTCCTTGACACGCGTTCATAAATCGAATTTATATCCAGCCTTTTCGATAAATTGTCAATTAAATTGTCTGATAACACTCTACTATCCAGTTAACATCCGATCATTTAAGCTGCATTTGCAATATTCCGTCGAACTGTGGACGAAAACATCAAAATTAAATTTTTTCAACATTATCATGAGTAAATAAAATGTCAAACACTAAGGGCAAGGTCGAATGTTTTGTTTATTTCACGACGCTTATTTTGTAGATTGATGTTAAACACACAAATAAAATTTTGACAATTCGTTTTTAGATTTTGGTTTCTATTTTTTAATTAAGATTTTAATATTATTTGTTTGGAATAAGAAACACCTATCTATGAGAATTGTGTAAATAAATGCTATTTTCGGCTTTTGCACTGTGGGTGGATTTTAACAGCATGGCGTTTCTCACGGTTAAAAATAGTTCTAAAAATATATCTTTTCTATGGATGTATTTTGTGATGTTAGAATCGAAATAACTTACAGTTGTCTATATTATGTTGTGTAATAAAACATAAGCACTCGTTTGATGCGCTAATTAAATCACTCGTGCTAAAGCACAAGTGATTTAATCATGCACGCATCACAGCTCGTGTCTATGTTTTATTACACAACATACTACAGACAACTGTAAGTTATTAAGCCATAGTTGTTATGAAGTCATAAGCGTTTGCATTCGTCACACCAAATATGACGTTGTTTAGTGTTTACCCGTGTATTTATACCTTTTTAGTCATAGAAATCTTTTCAACCAATGAAAATGCGTATAAAGTTTTCGGTGAAATTGGAATTTGGTGAATCTTATTTAGTCGTACAAAGTTCATATTAAAGGTCAATATCAACAATCTACTCTCAATAAGACAGTTGGTGAATGTAGTATATTCACTGAGCAGCGAGGGAGTGCAATGTTAACAGTTATCATTGCTTGTTAAACATCCCTTTTAGTTCTGCACAATTAAAATATACAAGCAAAAAAAGAGTCGCATTAACAGTACATGCAGGTTTCTTTTCAAATTTTACGTAATGTCTATTTACCTCTATTTGTTATAAAACTGGATTGCTATCCATGACTCTGCAACGGACTGTAATGTAACACTAGACATAAAACATGAATATGACTACTACTATGTACGCTAAATTTTTGCACCCGTTCCCGACAATTCTTCTTATTCAACACATATAATATTTATTGTGATAAAGAATATCTGCTACTGTATGCGGATATTTCTGCGATTCTTGTATCCGGCAAAACTGACCCTAAATAGAAGCTAGACTAAACTCTTAAATGGGTATTTTCAGCCACGGGTTGATTTTCAGTAAGTTGTCACTACATATAGACAAGAATGGACATAGTCTAAACTATTTGGTTTAAGACAAATACTAAAACTTGATTTGTTTGAAATGTATCATCTAATGGTATGTAAATAAAACATACCTGTTTGTTAAAGTTGTCCGCCATATCAGAAAAAAGCCTAGGGGGTTGATTTATTGATATGTACTATTATTAAATCATCGAATTCAAATTTGAACAATTTATACAGAATAAGAGAGTATCTAAATTACAAAAAAACCTATCTTCTAATGCTCTAATTAAATGTAATTTTTATGCTGCGTTTGCTTGTCAATATATACATATCAGATTTGTACTTGAGCTGAACAATAGCATGTAACAAAACTTGACTTGATGCCAGTAAGTAATAGGATAGATCATATTTTCCTATTTCCAATTATTATATTTATACAAAAAGCTTCAAATTACATAATAAAGCATTTTACTCATACTCTAAACCCAAAGTAATCATACAAGGATACGTGTGTAGGCAAAAACATCTGAGCAATAATTTGTTGATACTGGAAAATATGTATTTCCGAAAATTAAAAGCTTTGGTCAAAATTCATTTTCCTATCAGGGATGTGTATTTAAGAATGATTTGTTAATGTTTAATCTACCTTATCATTTTTATGCAATTCTAAGTCGATGATTACATCACCTATAAATTCAATCTGAACTAGTGTATTATTGTGCAATTCCATATTTTACTTTTTATCTGTGAGGGTATTAATATACATGTAGATCAATTTTAAGTATAAAGTAACGTTTCAAGTATGTTTGGTTACTTTTTATTCCCCCACATTTTTTTTACTTACAGTCAAATTTACCTGTCATTTCGATTGTTCATTTTAGAGAGCTAAGTTGCTAGTAAAAAGCATATTTTTAAGTCTTGTTTTCAATTTGTCCCGCTTATTGTATTTATTAAAAAAAATACATTTTGTCAACAAACACAGTTTCATTTTTATGTGTAATTATGTGTCCCCTAGATTAAAAAGAGATATTATTTTAGTTATCCTCACCACGTACTATCCATTGTTTTGACTATCACAAATGCAATTAGTAAGCAAATTTGTCTGTCTGTCTGTTTGTCTCATCGTCTTTCCGTCCGCCCATTCATACACCTATCTATCTCACCTTCTTTAAAGAATATGCATGAGAATTAAATAGATGGAACTTCTAATGCATTTAACCGTATTAATATTTTAAAGAATTGAAGAGAAAAAAGAACTAGAGAAAGCAGCTAACAAGACAATGAAAGAAATAGAAAAAGAAAAAAAGGAAAAGGCGAAGAATGAGTAACGTATCAAATGCATTTTTATTCCTTCCAAAGTAAATTTGATTATTCAAATAGTTAACAAATGTACTACGCAACTGCTACATACTATGCTAATGAGTGTGTTAACTTTCTCGTTGATGTCTTGTACTTTACATTGTTAATATGAAAATGGATTAAACTTAATCACAAGACATCGTTTTATTACACCAAACTATTCTTAACCACGTAGTGAGTTCATAACAATTTCGTTTTTCCATATTATCCTATATAGGCTTCGAGTGTTCAGAATCCTTAAGTAAGTGTTTTAATTCTTTGTATTTGTAATTAATATCATTTTTCAGGAAAAAGATTAAAACATTGAATAATGAAAATAAAAGATTGAAAACAAATGCTGCTAACGAAAAAGCTATTAAAGAACAGTTAAGTATTTTTACTTGTCTATTGTTTCTATAATTCTTATCATAATATTTGCAGTCCAATCATGTGCGAAAAAAAGCTTTAGCCAAACTGAGAACATTGTTTTAGTGAAGTTATAACAGTGCTTATAATTCAAAATAACACATGCTTTACATAATTGTAAGACGAAATCAAGATTATTATGACGCTACAATTACGTCTTAATTTAATTTCCTTTTTCAAATTTTTATTCATAATGTTGACTAGATCGACATTTCACGGCGACGCGATTTACTGTTGATAATTGAATTGATGAAAATAAATTTATAGTCGCCCAAGTCATTAACGTGAAAATATGAATCGAAATGATTCGGTATTGTTTGCAAACCAGCGCAATTTGTTCCAGCTACTGTTGTAGTGTACCGTCCAAAAATTGTTTTGCAGAGATTTTGTTCCGTTATAAAACGATTCGAGCCAATTTTCGGAAGAGTTTTTTAAAACAAACACTTAATATGCAGCCTACATAACACAACTTGTCCAGACTGTCATTGACGTGCACGTGTCCGCTTATGTTAGCGTTGGACTGACAAGCATCTTGTTATTTAACAATGGTCCGGACTGAACATGCATAAACCTTCTGCTTTAATCATAAGGAAGTGAAGAAGTTTTTTAATTCGTTGCTGCTTTGTTATATTTGATCTACTTTTATCCTTGATCTAGTTTATATACATAGTACTCTAATATATTCCATTGTATTATCAGAGAAATATCCAGACTAAATAGTGAACTTGATGAACAAAAGAAACTAAACGCAGATAGGTTTGTACATTTGTATTTCAATACTGGCATAAAGATTTTCTTAGCGATACGTAAAATTTCACCAGTTTTACTAAGTGTCTCACAGACTTGTCTGTGTGATATGTTGATAAGTATCATGGGTAAAAATGTTTATATTTCTAAAAGTACGCGGAAATGTTTACATTCTAATTATTTCTATGTTGAATTGTACAGAACAAATTTATACAAGCGTTCGATTGTAAAATAAACAATAAATATATAAAAATCCAATGTCAATCTAGGCCACGAGAAGAAATGACTAAACAAGATGAGAAAAGATGGCAAAATCGATATGAAAGAGTAAATAATGAACTAAGGGAAAGAGAAAAAGAAATACAACGATTGCACCAAGAGAAAGAGGAATTGTATTTAAGGTAAGAATTGTCTACTTCTATTGGTATTGCACCTTCTAGCATTTTTGACGATTTGTAGAGTGGTTTTACTGATAACATGATTGTAAAGATTCAGCAATGGCGTAATTTCACAGAAAGCATTCAAAGCGGTAACGTTGTAAACCGAGACTTACTTCACGTCTGGAAACATTCCACATTGTTTTGTCAAATCAAGTAGAGAATGCGTATTTTCTCGACCAAAATGCACTTACATTTCATTGAATAGAATCAACAAAATGAGTACAAAATTATCATTGACGATCAAAGTCGATTTCTGTTTCATAATATTGTTTATATATCCTGTATACCATATTCCATGTTTTATATCCTGTGCAATGAATGACTATTATAAAACTTATTTGATTAACATTTCAGACTTAGTGCTTTAGCCGGAAGAAAACTGACCGACAATAACCCTAATATAGCTGATCTAAGTGACGTTAACAGACCAACGAAAATAGCGGAGAATTATTCTCAACTTTATGATAATGAATGGACTGATGCTTTTCAAGAATTAGAATCTCTCCATGGATTCAAAAATGATGGTGAAAAGAAAATAATAACGGTCCTCTTTGAGACAATAGTGGTAAATTACTTTTTTCAAAATGATTTGTATTAGATCTAAGGCTATTCCATATTCCTTAATTATTACTATATCATTATATCCTGAGTGTTACAAAGTTGTTGCTTCGTTCAAATGATAATCACTTTTGTTGAATTTGCTGAAATCAGTTAGTTACTTACATTTACTGAAATATATAATTTGCTTGGTTGTCACTGCTTTATTATCATTGAGTTATTTTCTGCAATGTTTGAACTTTTTTACACCATCAGTGCAAAGTAATTTCTTATAAAAATCGGCGTTTCATCAATTTAATACTTACAGATTGCATACCAGGTGACGTTAGAAAAGGCAATGTCTGAGTTAAAAAAGTTAAACGAGGCAATACGTGCAATTGGAGGAGTAAGTAGAATTATATTTAAAAAGACTTTGCCTAAGTTAAAAACATAAATGTATTCGTTACTATCGCTCAAATCGAATTTGATTTGCAGCCTGCTATTTCTCATAGACTGGCAAGATTTCAAATTTTCGATTTCCGGCTGCGGCTTGTTTTTCGTCTGCAAGTAAAGTCAATATTCTATTAATTTTTCCTACGTAGAGCGAGAAGTTTTCGGTTTCATTTTAAAGGACAAGCTTGAGCGACAGGTTCATTCCGTCAAGCCATACATTACTTAATAAAGTGTGGCAATCAAAAAGGCTAACGGATGACAAAGTAAAAGAAAAAGATAAATATGTTAAGCAGTATAATCAAACACCTTCTAATTATTGACAGTTTACGTCGATATATATTTTGTAAATGTTTAACAATCACCAAATTAAATATATAACATGAGAGGCATAGTGGTCACCTAGTGTATAATATAATTCATATGAGTCAGCGAACCAAGATAGTATTCTGACCATTGGTTTTAAGTGAGACCTTTAAGGGTTTCTGTATTGTCTTGATGAATACTACAGGTAATGTATGCTATGAAGATACACTGACTGTTGAGGCTTCAAACTAGTATAGACTACATGTACTATATTTACAATTTATTAAGGTATTTTAAATTCGCGTATCCAGATTAAAACTTAATGAAAACTGTCTTACAGGATGAAGACGAAGCTAAAGACTTGATAAAACAATTAAAAGATCGTAGAAAGAAAGAGCGAGTTTTCCCAGAAAATGATTTAAAACAAGTAAGATATTTATTAATGTTGATAATAGTTGTATCATGTGCATCTATGCTAGAAATTAAATATCATACATTATATGAGTTTTATTAGTTTATGATATACCATGTATTCTTTTGAGAATACCCGACAACCTGTTGTTTGAATTGTCCTATAAAATACAATCAGGGCGTATCTGTTTTTGTTCTTTGTGGCGTTTGAAAGTACTTTATTTTCAACACTTCATGCTTTAAATCGTTCTTAAGAAATAATATTTTATGCTTTGTTCATAACGTAATAAAGAACTTCCATTACAACAGTTCAATATGTCCATTGTGAATTTTATGTTTCTTTCATTTGATTTACCGACTACTCGATCCTTGATATCATTGTTATTAGAAAAGTATCCGAAGAAACATTATGTGGACTGTTTCTATCAAAAATACAATACAACCATGTTATGTAAATTGCATACTGCTTAGTATGCAACAAGAAACGATTAAGATTAAAGTAAACACAATGTGCGTACTTTCATTTATGCCAGTACATATAATTACTATTAAGCTAAACCCTTATTATTTATTTATTGGAGTTAATGCCGTATCAACACAATTTAGGTCATTTCACGGCGTCCAGAGCACCAAACCTAGCTTTCCAGGACCATTGTCTATAACCAGTACTCACCTACCCTTCCACAAGGCCGGAAACTTCTCCATATTATCTCATCAATGGAGGAAAATCGACATTATTGTCAAATTTTCATGGAAGGGTATAACCTCCCCGGGTGGGATTCGAACCCGCACCCCCTCGGGCACGAGTATCCAAATCCCGGCGCGCTACCAACTGCGCTATCGACCCGTACTATTAAGCTCAACCCTTACATACATGAGCAAAAGAGGTTTTGATTGTATGGTTTGTTTTTAAATGTTTCGTTTTTATAATATTATTAAGAGTTTTGTTTTACAGACATATGAAAGTAAAATAAAAAGACAGTTTCCTGAAATACCAAGTGATAAACCAGAATGGACCAAGTACAGAGATGCCTGTATAAACATAACATGGTTAATGTCAATACAAGATCCTCCAGTGTACTTAGAATGTGGGGATGAAGTATGTAAAAGTGGTGATAAACACGACAGATCAAGATACAGGGAATATACCAAAAGTGGAGACTTGATTGATTATCCAGTATGGCCTGCCCTGTATATTCAACAAGGTGGTTCAATGCTTGGAAAGGGTGTTGCACAGTGTAAACGTAGCACGTCTGCATCTGTACAAGTACGTGCCTCGAAGGAAAAGCTAACAACTTCTGAAAACAAAAATTTGAGCCAGTCTTTCCATGGTACATCATCTAAGGAGATTTCTACACTGGCTAATTCTTCATTCACAGCCACTTTGTAGACTATGACTAGACAAACAATACATGTATAGTTGATATGAACATAAATGTGATCTTAGTGGCGTACAGAAAGGCACTTATCTGCGCATTTACAAAACCTTTGATAGTTGCACTCGATTATCATGATAAGTAAACTTTTTAATTAATGTAAGCAACTTTGGTGTTGCTTGTAGATTTTTATAGTCACTGATACATGTAGTGCTGACTATCGTTGTTATTTCAGTATAACTGTCAAATTACTGTAACAATTTATACGTTCTTCATGGCTATTTTACGATACAAATAACGGTGATAAACGCTATATTTGTATATTTACGTTCTTCATATTGTACAAAAATGAATAATTATCCCCTTTAAAACTGACCTTTACTTGGATGTGCAAGTTTATTTAAGACAGAGAAAACAAAACTGTTCATAAATAAAAAGTCATTTGTCGCTAAGTTACTATTGTGTATAATGTAGTTGTATGTGTTATATCAATTTGCATATATGGGATTTATTCTGTTAAACAATATCTTTTCAAAACAACTATAATCATTAACAGCAGATAAGGGAATGATATTTCTCTATTTAAGTGAATTTCACAACGCACATACGTGACACCTTGTCACAAGCTCGCAATATATATTTCTTTGTTTACGATATATATTTAGTCATTAATTACCTTTTTAAACCCGAAATAAAAGTTCGCAAGATTTTTAATATCTCTCACTTGATTTCATCCAATGTGAGATGAAATGTACATGTATTTCAATGTATTGTGCTTTTGGAATTTATGTTTTCTACTAGCGTCCTTAGCATTTATCCAATATGCATAGCTTGAATAATTAAATTTAGTTTACAGTCAATGAATGGGATAAAGTCTATATATATAGGCTTTAATATGTTAAGGAAGGTGTTGTAGATATTTGAATGCTTGTATATCATGCTGTTAACTATGTGTTGACTTTATTTATTGCTTAGAATGTATGTTGTAATCTGGTGCTGATTTGTTGCTAAGTCATTGTTATATTTTATATAATGTTTATATTAATCAGGATTCATTGACATTTACAATGATGCAACATGTAATCTATTAATATTACTCTTCTACTGTTGATAACATTAAGTCTTTTTTAGATAGTTGTATACATGTTCTATTCTTAATAAATTAGATATAAAATCATAGCATAAAATTAATACTTGGAAGGAATACTGATTATAAAGTTATATTTTCAAGGTCACGCTGGTTTAAGAAAAACACATTTACTGTGGACAATATGTTTTCTTACACAATGGAAATAATTATTTTGTTGATGACAGATTTCTACAGCTCTTATTGATTTTTCTAAAGCCTTTGTCAATTTATTCAGAGATATGGTATAAAAAATTTAAATATGACTTAGGAACACAATCTTATTCAATGTTCATGTACAGAGAAGTTAACAAAGTAATTGTTTACTAGTATCTAAAATATACGAGTTTGAAAATGGAAATTTTATCACCACTATTATTTGGCCTTTCCTTACTGATACAGAGCAGACGTTTTTACTTTTGACATAATGACATAAATGTGGGTTTTAAAATTATATCTCATTTTATATGCAGATACATGCAATACTTCAAAATCTAAATATGGGTTACAAAACAGTTGAAATATTTTAGAAGAGTATTGTGTAAAGAGAACAATATCAGTTCATGTTTATTTAAATTAAATGATGATTTTCAAAAACAAAGTGACTATAATTCGCTTGAAATATGTATTTTTGGAGTAGTAGACAAACTAGTAATACTGTTATTTAAAACACTTACGCAGATGTTTTTTAACATACATTGGAAGCACTAGCCTGGGCCAGCAATAAAGGGCATATATAAAATCAAATATTGTGTGAAATATTTCACTAGCCTCACTAATAGTCACCATTTAAAGTTATGTAGACAGGTGATTTAACCTGTCTTAAGTTATGGAAGTAAAACACGGGGTTGCTACAAATACAAATGATGTTGTAAGAATCAGTCACACATTAAAATAGTTATGCGGCATTTAACTACATATACCAAGTACATTTGTAAATTAGAAAATAGAAAAAACATTGATTGATCAAAATAACTATTAGAAAATGGTTACAGAAATAAATACGGATGAAAATTAGTACATACAACTTGTATTGTAAATGACGTTAGAATAATATAATTTTATGTCCAAATAAACCTTCATTATATATTATAAGAACGAGTATACTTGATGGAACAGCGCCCGGCTAGCTCAATATGTAGCATGCAAGTCTATTGATCGAGGGGTAATGGGTTCGATTTTAGGGAGGGACATACTTTCGTTGAGTTTGGTCATGAAAATATTTCTACGGCCATGCTCCCTCTGATTAATGATTCCTAATCATGTAGAGCAGTTGTCAGTCACTGACGAAAGTATGTGCATAGTAGTTGGTTAACAGCTAAATCCAGAGATTTAGCCTTCCAAGGAACAGTGAGCAGGTTGACATATCGCTGTTATATGACCTATATAATGTTTTGCTACGGTGTTAAATCCAACAAAAACTAACACAACTTGACAGGTAGTGTTGCGGCGTGGCATGGTAGCATAAGTCAGTTGGTGAAGATATAGATTTTAAAGACAATAACTAAGAACCGTACTTTAAAAGTTGACAACTCATATAGATCCTTATTATATAGACTATTAATGTCAGATACCCAGGGTAACGGATTCCGCTATGCACAATCTAACATTTGATAGGTGGAGATGAGCAGAATTAGCAACAAGCAACTACATGTATGTGTTATCGACGATCATTAATTATTTGCTAAATGTACTATCAACTTTTTAAGATTATAACAAAATACAGAAATATGTAAAAAGCTTACTTAAAGTATTTACTCACCGTTATTATATTGAAGTTGGTATGTGGCCATAGCACCATGATGTGCCTGTCCATGAAAGTTAATGTCGTTTGACAATTTTATGAACTTTTGAACATGACTTTCTCCCATTTAGACACCTTAGAAATAAATATATATGTATTTCAAAACATTAGAGTAGGTTTTGATTTGATTCGAACAACGCACAGCTGACTATCCAATGTTTGCCAGTCAAACGTCTTAACCTGACTGCCACGCCCGCTACGGTATAAATATATAGTGATAATAACCAATTTTCGCATGATGATCTTTCATCGTTCCAGTGTCAACAACAGCGTATAACAGTATTATATACACGCTCTAATGACTTCCAACAAAGATAAAGAAGCGTAGTTTAAGCGTAACATCTAATTGTAATATAACTAATCCGACATTATGTATCACTCTTTGATTATTCAACGAACGTATATTGTCTAGTAATGCCACACTCCGTAGGTGGCACTGTAAACCGATAACAAATCCACTTATAGACTCCGCCTTCTGTACTGATGCCCCGGACGGAGCCTATTTAGATATAGTACATTGAAAAAATGTACAGATAACATTACAATAACGAATTTGCTAAAGGGTTGTGTAAAAGCATAACGTTGATACCATACAGTAATTCAAATGAACGAAACGTTGACCAAGTTTCCCAATCATTAAGGTGTATGACATGAACGAAATTGAACAAAATGTGACGAAAGAAATGATCAAGTTAGTTTTATAATTTCACACAACTTTTGAATGGGAAAATGATGCCCTTTTTTAACAAATTGAACATCGTTCCTCCAGGACCCCAGTGCTATGAACCAGGGACTTGCTTTACATGCCGATGTGGTCAGGTAGTACAAAGTTTGACGTCTCTGCTACAAGTGAGTGCATGGAACCTGGGTTGAAATAATCGAGAATTTATTAACTTCGGGTTGCAAAGACGCATCAATAAGAACAATGAGTTAGCAGGCTTTGGGAACTTTGTTTGTTACGACACAAAATCGAGAACTTCGAAAACGGTTCTTCATCTCTCAACTGGAGACCAGACGACACAATAAGTAGTAAGTAAGACAAGCTATGTTTGTAGTTTTTGGTTATATTTGATAAATTAAATTTAGATTCAAATAGCAAATGTTTTTATCACAGTGAAATGTTTCAAATTTTAAGGCCAAATGGATTCTTGTTAAATTTATTATAATTATAAATATAAATTGAATGATTTATGCAACATTTTATTACATGTTTATAATGAGTAAAAGGAAAATACACCTTGTCCGAACATATGTTATGTCTGAAATGCTTTATCAACCAATTGACTAAGATCTTTGGTCATGTCGTATACAGCCAGATTATTCTGCCCAAGCAAATTCAAGCAAAACGGATGTACAGTATACTTCCGTAATGTAACTGAACAGAACAGAGAAAATTTTATTATCTTAAATCATGAAATATGATCAATTTAATTATACAATGAGTTTATTAATAAAATATATATGTAAATAGAAAGTAATTTAACAGGGTAAGGGGGAAGAGAAAGAGAGAGGGGGAACGAGAGAGAGGTTAACATTTAATCGTTAACGTATAAAATATATGTAGACATGTGACAATTAACATATGAGAGAAGTAGGCATGAATCAGTGAATGTATGCCTTATGTGTAGACATGCAACAGGAAACAAATTAGAAGCAAACTGCGATACTATGACTGTGTGAAGTCGTCAAAATCATCTGCTCCGTGAGATGACACGTTTCAGCATATGGCAGCTGACGAATACTTAGAAGATTAACGGAAATAGTAGAAGACGACATCAAGCGGTTCCGAATACTACCAAGATATGAAACTATTCGCACACGTTGAAAAACGGAGCGGTAAGTTTTAATAATTGCCAATTGGAGCAAGAAATCGCACATCTGAATCGAAAGAAGATTGCGCTTGTTCTGTAAGTATGACGCATGATAGATGACGATTGTGTGTCTATTGAAACCATACGATGAACGAAGTGAGTCGATATTAGTCACGTGGCTTATCAGTCGGTGACAAAATCAAACATAAGTATGAGCATTACAACATACAATTAAGCTATATACAGAAGGTCTTTACAATGGATTACAGTACGAATAAACGAATCACTTACTTCACAATCCTGAATCAAGCCAAAGGATCTAACTATTGACGCCTACAAAGGGTGCCTTTACTTCTATGATGTGGGTTTTTGACTAATTACCCAAAATATACTCATACAAAGATTATCTTGTTTATTGAACCAATCTTAGCGTAAATTAAACGTAATGAAACTGGCTTTTTAACAGACATATTGTTTAAGAAATATCCGACCTTTGATAGGAGTCAGATACTTATCTTAGCATCTAAATATTTATACAAATAATACTTACTTTTATATTATGATTTTAAAGTCTCTGATTCATATACATCATGATTATACTCATCATATGTGATGGCATAATATTTGAGACAAGAATATCACTACTGACAGAATCAACCAGGTAGGCGAGCGACAACTTAATAGAGGCGACTTAAAAGTGTCTTCCTGTTGATTACTTACTTATCAGGTAGACAAAGGCTGTTCCGTAGCGGCTGTAACACGGCCCAGTGTGCTTTTTCTCGCCTTTGTCCAAGCTTCTAAATAGAAAATCATCGTATTCATTGCAAAACGCAAATGCAATATTTGGGTCACGCCATCTATTTTAACCACTCGGATTGCACCATTTGTAAAGGTTGAAATTATCTATAAATCAAAGGCAAACCAAATACAGTTCTAGATTAGTTTAATAAATGCACATGTATACATGTTGCACTACTTAAGAAATAACATGTACTAGAAACTTTTTATTTACAGCATATAATATACTTAACGAAACTCTTAAGTACTCCGATTTCAGTATTGTAGGAAATCTTATTTTTCAACGTTAAAGTCTGATCGATGATGGAAATGTGTTTTTTTACCATACTGAACTTTGCTTTCATGGTTTTCACGCTACTTTATCAATGCAAAACCATTTTTGTCGCGCATACGTTGATATGGGATTTTTTATAATTGTTTTGATTGAACAGAAATTAAGCAATTGGATGTCTTAATCTGCTGGTGACGCACTGTCTGACAAAAGGCCTATGGCATTTTCTCGTTCTTCGAGCGACATTCGAGCCATTTCTTGATTTTTCGTTGTGCATTTTAACACACTAATGTTTTTCACTAAAAATGACAACGTGCAATTTTTGCACAAAAAGCACGTGCGCATTTCCGCTTTTCTGCACATGCACGACAAAACCAATTTTGCATAAATTAAGACGCATGAAAAACATGCAAGAAGACGATAACATTGTCCTGTACACATTTCCGTTAACGATCGGACGAAAATGTTGAAACAAGAAAATTTAATATTGTATATGTATTTTCTTAAACTAGCATGACCCTGAAATTAATACTTTATAATCAGTATTCCCTCCCAGTATTAATTTTATTCGATGATTTCACATCTAAATTGTTTCAAATAAAACATGTATAAAATTATTTAAATAAGACTTAATATTATCAACATTAGAAGAGTAATATTAATATATAACATGTTGCATCATTGTAAATTCATTGATTCCGGATTATTATATACATAATATAAAATATAACAATGACTTAGCTACAAATCAGCATCATAACATAAATTATAATCTAAGCGTAAAAATGTCAGCATAAAATTAAATGTTGATACATGTAAATACAGACATTCAAATATTTACACAAACATTATATAACATATTAAAGCCCATATATAAATACTTTACCACTTTCTTTGTCTGTAAACTAAATTTGACCTACACATAGATAAACATCAAAACTGAGCATTTACATTAAAAAAGTACGCATGATCAAATATAAGATAAACATATAAATGCATATCATAAGCTTGTGAAATTCATTTAAATAGCATAATGTCATTCCCTTATCTATTGTTAATGATTATAGATATAAAATGCTTCAAATACAAATTGTTTTAATATAATAAATCCCATATATGCAAATTGACATAAAAGTACCTTAAACACTAAAGTAACTTTGCTGCAACTTTCTATTTAAATGTATGAAACATTTGCGCAAGTAAGATCAGTTTTGAAAGTTATATTTATACATTTCTGTACTATATGAAGCACGTAAACATTGTGAACGCCATGAGGTAATCTTTTAATAACCACCAAAATAGTCTTTATCACTATTTTGAATATGAAATGACCAAAAATAGCTCATAGACAATTCAAAATTATTTTGAAACTAAAGCATCAAAATATTTACATCAAAACAAGTTAAAAGTTACTTATTTTACTAATAAGAGTTTACTTATAATGGTAATCAGGTTAAACAGTACATAAGAGTCGTAATGGATGACACTAGATCACATTTTTGTTCATCTTAATTGAACATGTATTATTTGACAAGTCAAAATCATATATTTACAAATTTGTAGTGTGTGAGAAATGAGACTGTGTAGAAATTTCCATAGATGATGCACCATAGAATAACCTCTGGTTTTCAAATTTTTTTCCCATCGTGGTACGTATTTGTACAGATGCAGACGTACTACGTTTACACTGTGCAACACCCCTTCCAAGCATTGAGCCACCTTGTTGAATATACAGGGCAGGCCACACTGGATAATCAATGAAATCTCCTTTTTTAATATATTCCCTGTATCTTGATCTGTCATGTTTATCACCACTCTTACATACTTCATCACCACATTCTAAATACACTGGAGGATCTTGTATTGACATTAACCATGTTATATTAATACAGGCATCTCTGTACTTGATCCATTCTGGTTTATCACTGGGTATTTCAGGAAACTGTTCTTTTACTTTGCTTTCGTATGTCTGTAAAACAAAATATTAATACGACATTTGTGCATTTTAAGTCATATCATATGTCAAAATCCTGCTTCACATCTTAAAGACTTTAATAATTTATTTTTACAGTTTTAGCAAACAAGAACGCACATCGTTTATATGTTTTGCACCTGAACCTGTTTCATTAAGCATTAAAGCAACATGTGATTTGCAGTACACGACAATATGTTATTACAGATTAAAAAAACATATTATAATTTAAATTAGATTCATAAAAGATACCATAAAGATAACAATGGTTCAGAAAATAAAATGACAGAACACTGTCTACCAATGATGAATAACTAAACCATATGATGATTAAATGCTACTAATATAAAACGTTAAGAAAATGGTACAGAAAAATGTAATTTAAAGACGACGCAAATTATGAAACTTCAAACGTCACACTTGTCATGCGCATATAATATTTTTTGTGAATCATTTGTATTTCATGCATTGTTAACCATTTACTAAAACACAGAGTGTACGGCTGTTATTCGTCAAGGAATATGATACAACAATTATCATCATAGATAAATATCTTACTTGTTTTAACTCATCATCTGGGAGAACTCTTTCTTTCTTTCTTTGACCTTTTAATTGTTTTATTAATTCTTTAGCTTCGTCTTCATCCTGTAAACAAAACGTGAACATAATCTTGAAATCGGGAAGTAATATAATACTCGTAAAACATGAATTGATTTAAGTTGTGCAATTGTATTCATTGGTAAGACCATTTACAGTAGTTTAAGCAACATCCATACAAGTCAACTGTAAAATTATAAAAAGTTTTCAATCTATTACATAATGTTTTCACATATAATTCATGACCAGTAGACTACAGTAGAGTATTAGCAGACTATTCAAGAGGAGATAGATAGCTTCTTCCAATACAGAATAATGTTTATCAAATATCGATTTTCCACATATAAGTTGTAAACCCTGCTGAGGCCGCGGGAATCAAGTCGTCTTTGATATTTTACGCTCTACTTGAGCGCCAAAGCCAAGGTGCATAAATTATACCCAAGCAAAATACAAAGACAATCATAATAAAATGCTTACCTAAAAGACACAATGCTCTAAAAAAATGTTTTAAAAGCATCCAGTATGTAACCTTTGTTATGTTTTATTTACTCAGATAATAGCTTTTAAAGATAGTTCTACTTACTCCTACAACTGCATGTATTGCCTGGCTTAAGTTTTCTAATTCAGACGTCGCCTTTTTTATCGCCACCTCGTATGCAATCTGTAAGTGTATAATTGATATATGCTTTGTAAAAGGAAATGCTCTGCACAGACCAATTCAAACGCAATTAACAATAAGTTTGCAAGCAAACCACAACAATGTATCACAATTAATATTGGCTTTTTCACTGTAAGATTGCAACTAATTAAACCAAAAATATAAAGAGTTTAACAAATCAACACATTTGGAATACAATGTATCATGGTTTGGTATAGTGATATGGCAACTTGAATAAACATGTCAACATACAAAAGTATCTTACCACTATTGTCTCAAACAGGACCTTAATTATTTTCTTTTCTCCATCATTTTTGTATTCCTGGAGAGATTCTAATTCTTGAAAAGCATCAGTCCATTCATTATCATAAAGTTGAGAATAATTCTCCGCTATTTTTGTTGGTCTGTTTACGTCACTTAGATCAGCTTTATTAGGGTTCTTGTCGTTCAAACTTCTATCAGTTAAAGCATATAGTCTGAAATGTACGTCTTTAAGACCTCATTGTATTGGTTATTATATGTGGACTATGTTATACCGAAATAATGTAAAAGGTATTACGAAATAATTAACGACAACTTATTAGTTGCATATCATTATATGCTTCTTCCATAGATACTATATTTACTGAATTAAATGTATTGTTTGGTTGAGCACATATGTTTTTACTTCCGGGATTTTAATCAGACAAAAATGTGGATTGCCTCGAGATATGTAGATTAGTGTCCGTACACACCGTGACAGTTTGCAATGATTATTGTAAAATTGTATCTTGCTTGATTCTTTCAATCAAGTTATCACTATTATAACTCTTCCAACGTAATACGTCTACACTTATGCTAGAAGATGCAATACCAATATAAATAGACAATTCTTACCTTGAATGCAAATCCTCTTTCTCTTTTTGCAGTCGTTGTATCTCTGTGTCTTTTTCCCTTAAGTCGTAGTTTACTTTTTCATATCGAATTTGCCGTATTTTCTTACCGTGTTTAGTCATTTCTCCTCGTGACCTAGTGTAACATTGGATTTACATTTATTTGTAAATTTTACAATCAAGGCTTTGCCACAAATAAAACGCTTTATAGAGTAATAATCTTTTAATTTTGATTTTGGTTTTCTCTTCTATTAACACTATTTAATTAAACGTCAATGTATTTCGGTCTAGAAAATTCAATTCGCTTCCGGGGTATTCTTTGTCAAAAATGTAGATTTCCTCCAAATATGTAGAACGTGTAGTATACAATTTTAATGTTTTAAAAGCTAACTGTGAGAGTGTGTCTTCTCTGACTCTTACATTCATGTTAACAGTAGTACCACCTTACACATCGTTATGAGTCTTCATTAGTGCTGTAAGGTACAGGATAATATAAATAGATGAACATACCTTAATTTCTTATTCTCTTTCTGTAGTCGTTGTATTTCTTTGTCTCTTTCCCTAAGGTCATTATTTACTTTTTCATATTGATTTCGCCACCTCTCATTTTGTTTCTGTTCTTTTAGAAACCTAGTTTAACATTGCATTAATAATAAGATTGATTGTTTTGTGTTCAATTGTACGCTATGACTTTAATGAAACAAAGTAAGTCGGTCACTTTTGTATTCCGGAGAATCTATCAAACTGATGGTAAAATGGACATAGGTGGTTTCATTGTCGCGGACCCCTTTTGCTTTTTTTGTCTAAATTTTTCCACGTAACAGTATGTATTGATGGAAGAAATATGTATTAATTACCGGAATCGTAATAAATGTTTACCTAAATGGAGGTTTGCCTCGTAGGTTTGTCCTGCGATCGGTTTGTATACCAGTATTAATAATGTTATTAGAATCATAACTATTCGGTCGTATTGTTTGCTCTGAATTTTGATTCATGTCTAGTATGGTGGTTAGATGTAGTGTCAAGAATATCAAATAGACATGCTAGTTGCAGTCCTACATTTGTCTATAATAATGCTAGAAGGCGCGATACATTTGTAAAAAAGATAATTCATACCTTAAAAACAATTCATTTTGTTCTTGCTGCAGATTTTGTATTTTATTTTCTCTTTCAATAATGTCATTATTTTCTCTTTCATAGTGTGTTTGCCACTTTTCATCTTGTTTTGTTTTCTCCTCCCTTGACCTAGTTAACATCGAATATATTATTTAACATACATAAGTTTTACAACACGGTCGATAATAGTCAGTGATTCCAGATCTTGTTACCATTTTGAATTTCCTACCATGTGATCATTCCATTACTTTAATTTCAATGACATTACTGGTAACACGTTATAGAATGCAGGTGCATCATCATTATGATATTTCGAACACAATTTAAAAATATTTAAGTCGTCCAATAAAACCCCATTTTTGAAAATGGTAGAATTCTCCCATGGGATAAAATTATTTGTGTTCACAATCAATTGTCTTTGATGTTAAAGTCTCGTTTTAGCTATAGAAAGTTACTGTAGCCCTTAAGAAACGTGTCAGAACTGATATACAAATCTGATACGTTACACTTAACAACTTTTCTAAGTTTTCTAAGTTAACAGTTTACATTTTCACGTTTATTTTGTACATGTTTATATTTATAGCAAATTACACCTTTACACCTAAACTTTCACAAGTCGTAAGTATGAAACGAATTAACTTGAAATGATACATGCTGGCTCATCAGTACGAAAGGTAAATTGAATAGAATTGCTATCCCATGTCTTGCTCGCATTATACTCATCACTGAGATACTCTAAACATAGCTGTAATGCAGAAACTTTCAACACTCGTGACAAAGTAAACCTATTTTCAGGTTGCCCATACTTTCAAGCGTAACCCTTTGACTGTGATGACACTTTTAAGAAAGTTTGAGCAAACCGGAAGTGTTAAAGACCTGCCAAGCCAGAGAAGAGTATGACGATAAGACAGCTATAATGTGCTTTAATACCCTAGGGTATCATTCAGAACTACATAATCTCATTGCGAGCAGTTATACGAGCTGAAAATGGCAATGCTTGTTATAGATGTGAATTTGTACTTTGTTGGTGCCAATATTTCTACTGCTTATAAGAAGTCATTTTTTTAAATTTATTATTCGTTTTGCTAATAAATAAAATACTACTTGATGAACATTCTCTACAAATTTTATATCAATAGCTTACATATCAACCCACTTATGACCAAATATATAGGCGTTTACTTAGAAAAGTTGTTAAGTGTATTAGGATACGTCGAAATATTTTAATTGCTTATTTCATCAAGCTCACGTTTCAGTTGGAAAAACTTTATGCCTGTATTTAAATACAAACCTATCTGAGTTTAGTCTCTTTCCTTCAACAAGCTCACTTTTAAGTTTGGATATTTCTCTGTGAATACAATGGAATACATAAAGTTCAATGTTTATTAAAGTAGATAAAATATAACAAAGCAGCAGAGAATTTTTAAAAAAGTCTGTACTACCTTCAGTTTTAAGTAAAAGGTATATGCATATCCATTCCGGGCCATCCTCAAACAACACTATACAATAAAGTAAAACAATTTTTAGACAGTATGCTACAACAGTAGATGCAGAAATTTGCTCTGGATTATAAACAATTCTGAGTAAGGTCGATTAAATATGTCATGTGAATAGCTTGTGCGATATCAATATATTTGCAGCCCGAGTGTGAGCACCCTTCATATGAATATATACCTATATTGTAACAGACTGTAAATCTATTATTAGCAGTTAGTAATAACGGCCACACGATTCGTACAGTTAAGAGCACTGCCATTAAATGTCGATGTAGTATGTCCTCTATATACGTTAAAGATAATTTCCAACATATCGACAACATCATGAATAAAAAGTTTGAAAAAGGCAATTCGATTATGGTGTCTTTTTTAGCGTTATGAACAGTTTGTTAAATTTCAGTAGCATCGTCGCATAATGACTATAAACATAAAATATTTATCAGTACATTGATTTTGATAATTCTTAACAATTAAATTCGTTTTTAGATGATCATGGTCTTGTTTTGGATTAACACGTATGCATACATGTCTTAATTTGAATTATAAGCACTATCAAAACTTCATCAAAATAATGTTCTCTGCGTAGCTGAATAATTTGCTGCCAAATACAATAATTTGCACAAGATTAAACAGCAAAATTCACGATAAAAAACTTTAGAAATATATGTTAAAAGAACTCCACTGTTCATTAAAAGCTCTTTCTTTTGCGGCATCCGTTTTCAATCGTTTATTTTCAGCATTTAAAATTTTAATCGTTTTCCTGAAAAATATAATCAAAATCATTTAAAAAAAACGGAACAAAATAGTCGGACACACAATATAAGTAACTGAAATACACATTTAAACAATCTGAACACGTGGGGACAAGATATTATTCAATTTAAAAAGCAAATGGTTATGGACTCACTAAGTAGTTAAAATATTTAGATGTAATGAAAAGATGTCTTGTGGTATCTATTTAATTCATCATATTAATATAATTAATATGTAATTAAAATGTATCAATAAGAAAGTGCACATGCTCATTTAGATAATATAATGGAGCCGATGCATAGTTCTATACATACTTTAATTGAAGATTCAACTTGACTGTAAGGAAATTTCAGGAATAAAGGAAGTTAACTATGCATTAGATACGTTACTCTTTCTCCTCCTTTTCCTTTCTTTCTTTTTCTATTTCTGTTATTGCCTTCTTAGCTACTTTCTGTAGTTTTTCCTCTGCTTCAAATCTTTAAAATATGAATACGTTTATGTTATGGCATTAGAAGTTTCATCTTTTTCATTCGTGTATTCAGATGTATTGACAAACAGATAGACGGACGGAAAGACCGGTAGGAAGACTGTGACAGACAAATTTGTTAATCAATTCATAGCTAATCGATGGACATTACATGTTGAGGACTAATGAAATGATAACCTCTAGTTTAGATAGGAGACACATTATTACGTTTATGATACTCCTTGTTATACAGGTACAATTAAAATCTATGCCTTAAATAATACCACACAGATGTGTTTCATTGACATACCATTTGATGATACACTTAATAAGATCATGTTAAGTCTTTGTCTAGAACCAAATAGTGTTGACTCGGTTCAATTTTGCCTGCATGTAGTGACAACTTATTGAAAATTAACTACTGGTCGAGGGTACACATTTGAGAGCTTAGTCTTGCTTCTATGTAGAACCTGTGCAGTCGGGTAAAAAGATCGCAGAAATATATACACAGTACTACAGTAGCAGACCACACCACACCAAATATTATATATTTATATTATATTAGAAAGTTCAGAATTACACGTTATCCGTGTAAAATAAAAATAAAAATAAAGGAAGTCGACTCTTCATTTTCATCTTTTTTATTATAATTGTATAAAAATATATATAAAAAAACGTTTATTTTAACCCCAACCGGTTTCAATATACTGTAGATACATACCCCCTGCCGATAATATTGAAACAGGTTAGAGTTTAAATAAACGTTTATATATATATATATATATATATATTTAAACAATAATAAAGAGAAAGAAATAAGAGTCGACTTCCTGTTATTTTTGTGAATATAAAGATATATACATATACATACGAAGAATTGTCGGAAATAGGTGTTTTACATAGAAGTCGACATATTCATGATTTATGTCTGGTTTTACATGGCAGTCCGATGCAGTGTCATGGGTAGCAATACAGTTTTACAACATATTATATCGGTATGGAGACATACATTTTATTCATAAAGACCCTTGCACCTACTGATGCGATTTCTTGTTGCGTGTATATTTAAATTAGGCAAAGAATTCACGCGATGTTATTAAGCAACAGTTACTCTTTACAAATGATGAATTATGTAGTCATTCAAGTGCCATTTAACTAAATGTACAATTTAGCAGTGGTATTACTATCGAGCATATTATGAAAATATTTTACCTTTTTCTTTGATTAACATCCAATTTATCTTTCAAGGACTTTATTTCAGCTTGTAATAAACTACAAAACGTCGAAAAAAGTTGTTTAAAGTCAAAGATTGAACATTCATATTTTTACCATGTAGTAGTACATTCTGCTTATGTTGTTTAATTTCTAAATTGGTTTTATACATGATGTTCGAAAGACATATACTTGAATAGAACGAGAAGTAATTTACATCCGAGCGCACAAGCAGAGGCTTAAGAATGAGGATAGTAAAGACTTAACAACAATTAAGGCAGGTGCAAAGTGAAATTTAATACTCACCACTCTCTGTCACGAACATTTCGAGACAAAATGTGTAAACCACACCCTGTGTGCCGATCGAGTGCATTGGACCGTATGAAATTCATTTTCCCCATAAATCGGTAGAAAATGACACAAAAATCACCTCTGCAAAATTAATAAGGATCCATCAGTCCGTTATAAAATAATCAAAATTTGAAAAGTGATCGGTTAGAACTTTTGTTCAGTGTACTTTTTCATTAAATATGCTATTAGTGACGAAACATGTTTTAACTTGCCTTGTTTTTAAATTAAATCCGTATACTGATTCTTTTGTTTTTCTCGGGAACCACGACATCGTTGTATTTTATGCACTTGAAAGGTTACATATCGACCTTGTTAGTCATTTGACCTTGTCTGCATTTCACTCCTAACAAAATGAAAAGTAAAATATAAAAAGAAAAACACATATAGCCGATGCATGTATGTATGAGACATTGAATAACTATAAAGCTCTCATGTGGCAAATTAATGCATATCTATACGAGGTATTACCGTACTAGCCCAACACATTATGATCTGACTCCTTCATTAAATGAGGAAACTTTGTTTTCTTTCTCTTTATTATGCATTGTTTCCTTTTAACAAATAAATGCCGACGGTATGTCTTGAAGTAGGAATGCTTCTACTCTTTAAATATACTTGATAACTTTCTCTCTAAAGCGGATGTTTTTGTTTATCTCGTCTGAATAAGGTCTTCTCACTTTATAGGCAATATATCATAAACATCTCCTTTGTAAGAAGTTGTCTTTTGTCTCTTGAGAGCAGATGTTTCAGCTGGGATTTTATATCTTTTTTATCTACTACATCTCAGCAAACAAAAGCACCAAAATCATTTCTGTTATATTGCCGGACTTAATGAGATTTTTGAATAGATAAGAGTATCATAAAGCTAGCTAAGACAGCTAAGACAGCTACATGTGCGCCGAAAAAACACATTTATGTTATGCATGTAAACTGATTTCTGTACTTTCTAAAGAAAGCTTTACTTATGTTTGCATATACTAGAACACCGAACATATGTAAAATTATATACGTTTATAAAACTAAAATATTAGCAAACACTAACCTGCGTAAAAGTCCAAGAGAAAAATACACTTAAACTACAATAACTTAATCAAAGGTATTGATTTTAAGGTTTTATCTATCAAATACGCCAAAGGTTAAGATATTCTTTTTATTAACATATTTAAGTTGTCATGCATGATATCGTTTATTTATAACTAGATAACAATGTTACAATTGCAAAATAACGTTGTTTCATAAATCATTTCTTAACATGTACATGTATTTATAAATATGTTTGCCTGTGTCTGACTGTTTGTCCGCCGGTCTTTCTGTCTGTATTTTCTACTTTGTTTGTTTGTTAGTTTGTTTTTGTTGGGTTTAACACCGTAGTGACACATTGTATAAGTTCTATCACGGCGGTCAGTCAACCTTCTAACTGTTCTTGGAAAGGATAACCAACTACTAAGCGCATACTTTCATCAGTGACAGACAACTGCTCTCATAATTATTAATCATTGGTAGATGGGAAAATGGCCGTAGAATTAATTCCATGACCACGCTCCACGAAAGTATGCCTCATCCGGGAATCGAACCAGCGACCCCTCGATCGGTAGTCTTGCGAGCTATCAACTGAGCTAATCGGTTGGCTACATTTTTGTGTATCTGTGTCTGTCTATATTTCTGTATGTATGCCTGCCGTGTCTAATGTTGTACGTCTGTATGTTGTCTGCCAGTCTTTCTCTCATTGCTGTATCTGTCTATCCGCCTTTGTGTCTGTTTGATCTACACTGAACAAAAGTTCTAACCGTTCACTTTCCAAATTTTGATTATTTTATAACGGGCCAATGGATCCTTATTAAATCTTGCAGAGGTAATTTTTGTGTCATTTTCTACCGATTTGTGGGGAAAAAATAATTTGATACGACCCGATGCACTCAATCGGCACTCAGGGTGGGGTTTACACATTTTGACACGAAATGTTCGTGCAGAGAGTGGTGAGTATTAAATTTCACTTTGCATGAATCCTTGTTAACTTTATAAGTGAAAAAACATAAAACATTGTTTTATTTGTTCAGTGTATTTCTAGGATCTTTCAATTATGTGCAGGAAATGTACGCTGGTTTCAATTGAAACTATTCTATTCAATAGATCTCACACATAAGTGATATCCCTTTTTAGCCAACTTTTCTGTTTGTCTTTTGATTGCTGAACACCAATATAATTTGATGGCACCTATACAGGGCCATCCTCCTGGTAGCCCCTTCATCATGATCTTTTTCAGTTTAAATGATGGTTATTGTCGTTGTGATTATCGCAGTAATGTCATTGTTATTTGTTTGCCGTGACAATCACATTGTCAATTTTTTACTTGTAATATTGTTGTCACTGGCATCATCATTAATAATTAATACTTTTATTACTAGTTCTAATGACATCAATCTTATCGTTAATCTAAGAATAAAACCTAATTCATCTAGCAATTGTCATGTCTTTAACGACTTAAGATTTAAATTTGTACATGCTTCAATCGACGTAAGAGATAAAACCTATTTTAAAATTCACATATAGAAAATTCTTGTACAAATCATAATAGTTAGCTGCTGCTCTTCATTGAACACATGTGTGTTTGATCAGTATTTCGGGTCACCTCTGCTTAGGTACATTGTAAAGTCAGTAGTGTGGTACATTTAATCAAAAGAAAGAGAGGAAACAGAAGCTATCGATATTAGTAATAAAACTAAATTATAGTCATGTGTCTACGCTTACATTTGGAAGATACAACATAATAAAGTGAAAAACATTCTGTCATTTATCATTAAACATAGAACAGGGACAGAGGAATGTCTAAGTTTCATTGGAGTGGCTCATGTGCTCTTGAATACATTTATTTCAGCACATGTTGGGTATGAAAGATGATTGCATACATACATAAATATACGAAAAAATGTATTATCAACGACGCAAATGTGCCTTTAACCATACACCGTACACTCTCATCGTACTGTTGGTGCGTAAGATAAACTAAAGTTTATTGTGTAATTAATATCCAATGACTTAATCAAAAGAATGTAATTTATACATCGCATGCAAATTAAAAATTTAAAGACAGAACGTTATCATGCGTGATTCTAGTGTGTCTTTTAATGTCTCCTATCAGGATAATTATGAATTTAATTAAGTGTTGTGTCACTTTTTGCTTTGTATGGCTGAATTAAATATTAAACATAACAATTGGTGTGAACAGGGAATATAATGACGTGGAATTACAATGTGAACGCATTCTTTCTTTCGTCAAAATTTTTACAGCAGCCAAAATCTAAAATGCTTTTTTATAACTTATGACTTGGGTTCGACTACATTTTTTTCTTGCGAGGATATTAATTTGTTAATATGCACATTGCCTGCTTGACTCATATAATTTTTGAAAGGTGCGGTCATGTTCAAGTCTGCATCACACAGTACTATAATCATTTTCGTTTTGAAGAACTAAATTGTTTAATCCCAAACATTTTGGAAGGCTAAATCCAGTGAGTAGGTTGACTGACCGCTGTTATATGACCTATAAAATATGTTGCGCCGGCGTTAAACCCAACAAACACACATTTTGGAAGAAGACGCATCGCATGCACATACACACACAAACGGATGCGTATTAACAAGATAGTCATCGAGGTCACGGCGTGGCCGTTAATGGTAAGTCAACCATATCGTAGAATTTCCTCCGCTTTGAAACGGGATGTTGAATGGTTTGAATGGAAAGCTAGAACTTAAAAAGAATTGATCAAAAAAAGGTAAACATAAACTAGTGTGAGGTATATCAGATAATGCTATCTGTGTCAGTCACTACTGCGCTTCAAATTTGTTTCGTTTTTTAGATTGACGTAGACAATATGCATGGTTGTTTCATTTGAAACTTTAATGAACATTATTGAGTGCCTAAGTTTTGAACAAATAAACACTGTAGACAATTAGTGTACGGTCTGATGATTAAACGAACAAATAAATGTGCAAGAGCAATACCATTGTTTATAATGTTATCATATCAATAAGAATGGTCTATACGCTTGATGAAACTTTATCATTAAACATACTTTATGGCGAATGATTATGTGTGTAAACATGCATTTAGTTATTCATGTCCATACAGTAAAATATTGCTTGCAACTGCTTGTAAGTAAAGTACTTATATATTTTAATGGCTGCGAATGTATTGAAGAAACATAATAAACAATTTACAACTAACGTTTCCATGAGTTACAATATAATACATCATGTTTCTTTAATTAATGAGTCTAAATTATTTCTCGTTACGTAATTTTGAAATGATGAACCTTTTGAAAATAATGACGTGTGACCATTGTCGACTGTAAGCATAAGACGCTCTAGTGAAATGAAAAGTCTTCGCCATTTATACTGAGTCTGTTTTAGTCTGTCGCTAGCAGTCCTTTAGTCAACATAATAAGCTGTTTTAAGTTTGTAGCTTACAGTCAAATCAGCTAACATACTTAAATATAAAATGTATGTTTCGTTGTTAGATATAGCGTTGGTAATTTTGTGTGGATGGGAAAACGTCCAAGGTTTGTTAAGTTTATTTTGTCAGCATGTTTTTATAAATTTAATGGCGTTTGAATAAGTTAAGCAATAACGGTTGCGCACAAATATAAACACCAATAATGTCGTAATAACAAAACGTCATTCAAAATCAAGTGACGTCACGCTGTTTACGCCTCAAAAGTTTCAAATTTAGCTTTACTTTATTCCATTAATTTTTCTTCTTATAATATCATTGTAAAACGTTGCAAGTGTCCAATTTTTAGGATGGCGCTTCCAAAAATAGTGTTCCTGTTATTGTAATAAATCGTTATGACCGCTGGGTTTGGATTCCGTTCGAAAAGAAAAAACCGGTACCGGTACTTTTGAAACGATGCGATATATCAGACGATATCGGTACCACTAGGTTAGTAGTAGCAAATAGCGGGTGCAAATTGCGAGCTGAAAGCACCTTCTAAGAGCTGAAAAACACCTTTTTTAGTTTTTGATCCAAGGGAGAGTAATCTCGCTAATGTTGCGTTTAACTATCACAGAGTTGTCTTTCTTTCCATAATATATATGATTTTAAGATTTGAACATGAACGACGGCGGTTGAACCATTAAGTTGATATTAAAAAGTGGGTGGTCAACGCGTGACACTCATTTCTTCTTAGAGCTTCACTCATATTAGATTGAAAATATGGAAGACGCGGAGAGAAAACAGATTTTGGAACGTTATTATTTCACCACCAAAAATCCCGCTGCGTTTGCCGGTGGTCAGAAATTGTTTAACGTTCTAGATAAGAAGTATCCTAGAAAATTTACCGTAAAATTTATACAGCAGTGGCTAAATTATCAAGATGCTTATTCTCTGCAGAAGTCAAGGAGACATAGATTCAAGACGGCCAGCGTGCGAGTCTCTGGATTTGGTGAACAACTAGATATTGATTTGTTGTCTATGGTCAATTTAGCGGAGGACAACGACGGCGTTCGATTCCTCCTGTGCGCTATAGACATACTCTCCAGAAAGCTGTGGGTGCAACCGTTAAAGAACAAGACTGCCAAAGTGATATTAAGCATCATATATCGCCTTTGAACTAGTTTATGTAAAGTCACTTACCTTTGTTAATAAGTTTTTTTTAATACCTTGATACATCTCCATAGAAAAATGAACGATAAAATCTGAGATATCATATAAATAACATTCTTTTCAAAACCTAATCAGAGTAATCACATCCATTTAAGTTATGTAAATAATCATTCATTGATAAAATATATGAGACATAACGACCTCTTTTGACCCGACTGTGTCCATGTAGTGAAACAAGCGCATCCCTAAACTTGACATTTTCAATTGCAATTTAAAGTTCATTAATCGGTGTATTTATAATTGTTTTATTCTAAAATAGCCTTTTAGACATTAAAGCTTTGTATGGATTACACTGTATAATCATTGCTTTCTATACAATATCACTCCATAGTTTTATGCACTGTTGGATAGTAAACATCAAACTATTGCAGAATGTCGCATTATTGGCTTGAAATTTTCAGCTACTTCCAACAACTTCCAGTCATCGAGGGTCAACTGTATTTCAAAAAGATAGTATACTCATTTGCAATGTCATGGTATTTAACCTTATAACTTGTTATGAAAGTTGATCTTATCTCACTATACAAAATAGTTTCATGATATAAAGTCATTAACTCTAACTTTAAATATTAAGTCGTGATTCATTTTGAATAAAAATAGTCTGTTGGTCTTGTGACTAAATCATGATGAAATCTAAGATAGCAATAATTACTATTCTTTTCAATTCGTCTCTCGGGTAACCATATACATTCAAGTTATGTTAATAGCTCACAGTTGATAAAATGTAAAACGATCTCATTTGACCTGACTATACAGTGCAATACATCGTTGTATACATGTTGTTTTTAAAAGCAGATTGTTTTGTTCACAAAGGAGGATATTAGACAGCATAGCTTTATATTGAACCTTACATAACACTTGTCTTTTCCAGTACACGCAGAATTTCCTCTGTATTAAAGTTTAAAGTTCGTTGAATGTCGATCCTTCTAGATCAATCATTTTACGTGATACATTTCAATGTAAGGGCTTGACATGATTCAGTTCATGCTCATCATTAATTCAAAACACGAGCCCACATATTTCTTTTGAAATATTCAAAAATCACGTTTCAGAGCATACAACATATCGTTGAAAATGAATGATTAAAGCTACTCATTCACAGATTTGATTACTTTTTGATGTTTTAGAATTATCTACCAGTGACTGTAATTGTGCTTAAAATGAACTCTAAATATATTAGGGCAAACTGACTTATAGATTGTAAGGATTATAAGATAAAACGGCTAAGCCAAGATAAAGGGTACCTCTTCAGTCTCACATAGGCCAATTTTCAGACCCCATCAGAGTGCAGATTCTTTTAAGGTAGTATACAGACATGTCTATCAGGCACTAATTTCCAAAAGATCTTGGATGGAACATGTAGAACAAAAAAGTTAAGAACGGTTGAATAGATGTACCCAAGGGGCCTACGGACTCTACATGGTAATTTATATCGCCATACGAAAAATTAGAAAGATGTATATTTCTTATAAAAAAATTGTTATTTAGTTTTAAAAACATGTACTTTAAAATTTTGAAGAGAATCCACGCCCACTCTCTCCTTGTCTGCAACATTTACCGAGGTCGAAAGTGCAAATACCCCCAAAATACACAGGAAAAGTTAAGTTTCAATTTACATATAGATGAGAAAAAAGAAACAAAACTGATCTTTTATATTTGAAAGTATTCGAAGATGTAGGCAACACATTTAGAACATGTTTGATATGAATAATTTGGTTTTGCTGACCCTAAAAAGAAAATTATTTAATTGGAAACCAGGGCTACGGACTCTACACGGTAATTCATATCACCACTAGAAAATTTAGAAAGATGTATATTTCTTATGAATTATTTATAAATAAGTTTGATATTTATGTTTTTATCAATTTGGAAGTGAATCTACACTGACTCTCATTGTTTGTAACATTTACTAGGATCAAAAGCGCAAACACCCAAAATACACAGGGAATGTAAAGTTTCAACTTACATCTAGATGAGAAAAAAGAAACAAAACTGATTTTTTTATATTTGAAAGTATTCGAAGATGTAGACAACACATTTAGAACAAGTTTGATATGAATAATCATATGTTTCTTGACCAAATAAAGAAAATCATAAAATGGATATCAGGGGCTACGGACTCTACATACTGACTTGATTGTATTTAGTAGATTGAAGAAAGTAGTTTAATGTAAATTGACCTGTGGAATAATATTCTTTTGATACAGCATTAATTTTCTGACTTTTGAAAAAATGAGCAATAATATGAAGAAACAATTCCTTTACTTTATTTGAGAAAACACGAAAAATGTATGTTTTTAACAAATAAAACAAAGTCCTGAATTTTCAACCTGTTTCTATGTATATTTCAACAACAAAAATCTATCAAATAAGTTATCTATATACATATATAAGTTTGGGAGTAAAAATACAAAAGAATGAATTATGTGAAAATTAACATGGGGCTACGGACTCTACACCACACCAGTATCTGTTTCTATCACATATTTAAAGCTGTTTGTTTGGTTTTAAGTGTAATTATCCTTTAAAAAACAATAAACTTCAACTTACAAATACTACAAATATATATTTAAGTATCTTCTGAAATGTCTAATGTATCAGTTTGACCATTAAAGAAATCTATCAGAAAATTTATAAATTACGTCAAATTTAACATTATTTTCAACAGAATGAAGATTTTCAAGACATACAGTATTTAGATACATAACTAGTCAGCACAAGTACGAAACTAAGAAAATTAGAAAAGTTTTATAATTGTCCTGTGTGAAAAAAGATATAAATATACCAGGGGCTACGGACTCTACAGGGCTACGGACAGCACTTATTTGTCTTTAGATTTTTTTTGTTCTTCTTCTGATTTAATTCCTTTCCTGCATTACCTACATGGCACAACCAAAAACAGAAAACGTAATAAAAAAGCAGCTATGTTTCTTTATATTAAGTCAGCACACAGTTTAAAACAGGGGCTACGGACTCTACATAAAAATTACAATGTTCAGTAGTTATTTTTCAAAAAGAAAATGCATATGCTCTAAAAAACGTTATTTGTGTTAGATAAAAATAATTATAAACTGTAATAGTAAAAAGGTGATACAAGCGAAATAAAGCAGTAACATTGTTTTAAAGTCTGTCAAAGATGGTAACGTAAAACTCTTACTTGCGTTACAAGGGTACATGTTTACTATTTCATGAATATTTTCTTAAATATTGATTATAAATAAATTTCGTAAAAAATACTGTATACCTGTATGTCAGTCAGAGATAGAAAACACATCAAAATAACTGTAACCAACAAACACTTTTCAAAACAACTGATGAAAAAAGAACAAAACCTCAGTGAGACTCAAAAACAGTGTAAAAACAGGGCTTTTAGGGAATATAATCCTAAATAATTCAAAAAATGGTAATAGAACATATATAAAACTATACATCATCAGAAAGCTCTCAAGATAACGTGTTGGAAAAAAATACTCTTCATTTAATTTAAAATGAACTTTTCAAAATATTTCAATGTAACATTGGCAAAATCAAAAGGTCCCATTTATCTTGGCTTAGCCGAAAAGTAAAAAAAGAAAACCCAAAAACATCGTACCTATATATCCTTACCGTTACTAACGTTACTAACAGACCTATAGATTGTAAGAAATATGAGATAAATGTCGTAAAAAAGAAGTCTTAATTAATTTATATCGTTACTAGCGGGATCAGTTTTCTAGACATATTCGCCATATTTTACAGCCGTATGCCAAAGGACACTCAAATGGTCAATATCAGAACACTGCTTTACTGTTTTCATAAAGTTTCTATACAATTTTGAGAGTTTTAGAAAAGTTGGTATTTAAGTTGAAATCTCTGAGTGAGTAGCTTTACTTTTAAAAGTTTTTTTCTCTAGCTATTTATCAAATTTATTTGACAAGCGTTAAGACATTAGGCCAAGCTATTTACATCGTTGTTTATGATGTTGAGCGATATATGTTTATATATATTATACACATATATTATAGACATTTTAGACGAGCGTGCGTAATATATCACTTTATATTTGAATTTTTGCTAATTTAATTTAAGTGAATCATTGCTCAATTGATTGTTTGAAACATATTCTTACATTTTTTCGATGACGATAAACCTAAGAGCAAATTGGCATGACCTTGTTGCTTTAATCAGTATGTTTAAAAACTCTCTTTGGGTCATCTTGAACATTTTTTGTAAAGAATGGTAAATGTTTATAGGATGTACATATAAAAAGTTTACAATATACATATACACAAATTATAAATTTATCAAGTCCACTATTTGAAGTACATAACTACGTTTGAACTAATGTACAATCTGTAAAATCCTTAATTACTTTTATAAACATGGTGTATATAGACAACACAACAATTCATAGATATCGATAAAAAATTTTATTTCTGACTCTAAATTAAACAATAATCTATTACAGTGATATGAATATAATGTATAATAAAAGGAACGTAGAATAATTTGGAGTCAAATAAACGCAATTCTCCTTTAATTTTGTGACACAGTCTGATATATATGTTTACACTGTTTCTGTTCAGCACAGGTTTATAAGATAAGCGTAAGTCTAGCTCTATTACTTTTTTGTAACTAAGTATCAAATTAAACACAATTAATCATAGTTTCACACATTGATTGACATATTTATTCCGATCTTTGTGGTAGAAACACACACTCATTTCATTCATCTTCTTGTTCAATGGCTTCGTCTTGTTCCATTTCATTTCCATCTCCAAGTTCTGGAAGTTCGAAAGTATCTAGGATCTTATCAAAGAGAAATCTCCGCTTGAGTATACCATATTTCAAAGCCTCCTCTTTATCGTAATTATCTTCATCAGCTAATCGATGGACTGTCTTTAAAACTGATTTATAAGTGGGATCCCTTCTCATAGCATCGAACCATACCAATTTACGACCAAAACTATTCATTATAGCCTCTCTGTAAGTGTGTTTCATATTTTGAAAAACAATTTCTCTAGCATCATCTTCACTCATGTTGGTGTCTTCCTTCATGAGCTCATTGACCTCTGAGTCAAACTGCGACTGACACTTTTCGTACGCATCTTTTACAATGTCATCCCATGGATCGAATGTTGAAGATTGCTCCGAGGCAGCATCGCTGTCATCCTCACTGTTTTCATGTTTATTTACTTTTCCAAAAATATCTTCTTCAGTCGATATGTGGGCTCGTGTTTTGAATTAATGATGAGCATGAACTGAATCATGTCAAGCCCTTACATTGAAATGTATCACGTAAAATGATTGATCTAGAAGGATCGACATTCAACGAACTTTAAACTTTAATACAGAGGAAATTCTGCGTGTACTGGAAAAGACAAGTGTTATGTAAGGTTCAATATAAAGCTATGCTGTCTAATATCCTCCTTTGTGAACAAAACAATCTGCTTTTAAAAACAACATGTATACAACGATGTATTGCACTGTATAGTCAGGTCAAATGAGATCGTTTTACATTTTATCAACTGTGAGCTATTAACATAACTTGAATGTATATGGTTACCCGAGAGACGAATTGAAAAGAATAGTAATTATTGCTATCTTAGATTTCATCATGATTTAGTCACAAGACCAACAGACTATTTTTATTCAAAATGAATCACGACTTAATATTTAAAGTTAGAGTTAATGACTTTATATCATGAAACTATTTTGTATAGTGAGATAAGATCACCTTTCATAAAAAGTTATAAGGTTAAATACCATGACATTGCAAATGAGTATACTATCTATTTGAAATACAGTTGACCCTCGATGACTGGAAGTTGTTGGAAGTAGCTGAAAATTTCAAGCCAATAATGCGACATTCTGCAATAGTTTGATGTTTACTATCCAACAGTGCATAAAACTATGGAGTGATATTGTATAGAAAGCAATGATTATACAGTGTAATCCATACAAAGCTTTAATGTATAAAAGGCTATTTTAGAATAAAACAATTATAAATACACCGATTAATGAACTTTAAATTGCAATTGAAAATGTCAAGTTTAGGGATGCTCTTGTTTCACTACATGGACACAGTCGGGTCAAAAGAGGTCGTTATGTCTCATATATTTTATCAATGAATGATTATTTACATAACTTAAATGGATGTGATTACTCTGATTAGGTTTTGAAAAGAATGTTATTTATATGATATCTCAGATTTTATCGTTCATTTTTCTATGGAGATGTATCAAGGTATTAAAAAAAACTTATTAACAAAGGTAAGTGACTTTACATAAACTAGTTCAAAGGCGATATATGATGCTTAATATCACTTTGGCAGTCTTGTTCTTTAACGGTTGCACCCACAGCTTTCTGGAGAGTATGTCTATAGCGCATAGGAGGAATCGAACGCCGTCGTTGTCCTCCGCTAAATTGACCATAGACAACAAATCAATATCTAGTTGTTCACCAAATCCAGAGACTCGCACGCTGGCCGTCTTGAATCTATGTCTCCTTGACTTCTGCAGAGAATAAGCATCTTGATCATTTAGCCACTGCTGTATAAAATTTACGGTAAATGTTCTAGGATACTTCTTATCTAGAACGTTAAACAATTTCTGAGCACCGGCAAACGCAGCGGGATTTTTGGTGGTGAAATAATAACGTTCCAAAATCTGTTTTCTCTCCACGTCTTCCATATTTTCAATCTAATATGAGTGAAGCTCTAAGAAGAAATGAGTGTCACGCGTTGACCACCCACTTTTTAATATCAACTTAATGGTTCAACCGCCGTCGTTCATGTTCAAATCTTAAAATCGGATATATTATGGAAAGAAAGACAACTATATGATAGTTAAACGCAACATTAGCGAGATTACTCTCCCTTGGATCAAAAACTAAAAAAGGTGTTTTTCAGCTCTTAGAAGGTGCTTTCAGCTCGCAATTTGCACCCCCTATTTGCTACTACTTAGGTTTTATCCATACGTTTTTTTTAAGATATTTCTAGTTGAGGCCGATAAAACTCGAGGAGACAAAACTTTGCGATACTGATAAATGATTTGTCTTAGACGACTATGAGGAAGGCTAGCAACTTTAAATGCATTCTCCGTAAATAGATATCCTAAAGACCCCTGTCGTTGAGGATCTCCTGATATCGAACAGAGGGTCACGTCGAGATGGCCTTTATGTGGACTAGTCAATGCGTAGTTTTCATCTACACGAAACACTATTAATTATATTGTGATTTCGTCCTGATTTGACGGTATAGTTATTCACAGGCTGTAAAATGACAGTTTTTTTTTTTGCAAAATACGTCACATAGACGATGTAAACAAGTCACTGAGCACTATGATTGCGTCATGAATATTGTAAAAACAAAGGTCAGTTGAATGTGACCCGTAATATAAAGTAGCCAGATCCAAATTAAGCGAGTGCGCAAGAGGATATCATTAGACCTGGTTTAAATCAGACTGTTTTAAATATTATTTTCTTTGTTTTACTTTAATTTTTATGAAGTTCCACGAGTAACGATCGGGAAGTAGATTTGAGGAACTTGGGATACCTCGTGACTAACTCCTCGCGGCCCAAACAAAAATTGAAAGAACATCGTATGTTAACGAAAACAAGGCGTATAGACTTGTAAGTGTATACATGTAGACTTTAGAATATTGTGAATATTTTTAAATTAAGATCGATGTAATTTAATTTAATGAAAAATTAAATTATGAACTTAATTTTAGCCAGCTTATTGTGCAGTAATCATTGTTTATTATACATATTCAGCTTTTCAGAATTTAGCGTTAGGAAAACAGGCATACCAGATTGATATAAAAGACTCTTATGGACCAGAAAAGGCTGTTGATGGGAACACTTATGGATATTTAATTGGCGATTCGTGCATATTTACTGAAACTAAAATAAATGCATGGTGGGAAGTGGACTTAGGTTCATTATGCTACATAGATAGAGTAACTGTTTTCAACAGATGGGGAACGTATGGTAAGTGTTTGCTAGTGAAGCGTTTTAGTTTGTCGTTAAATACCTCATTGACAAGCAGAAAATCAGTCCACGAAATGTTCATTTGTGTCGTTTTTTTCTCACAGGGGAGACTTTGATAATGAAGTATCCAAGCAGAATTATGAGGTGGAAACGAGATTTCTTCATTAACAAATATCCAATACACCCCTGTAGACGCCAATTGTTGAAGCAACTCAAAGGTGCCGATGACAAAATGAAATCACTCAGTCCAAGTCTAATTATTCCATGATAAGTTTAATAGTGATATTGTACTCAATCATACGATATTTTACTTGTAAAGCGATTCAATAAAACCAGTTTGAATTTCAGAACTCGCAGCAGTCATACTACACAAATCAACAGCTGAAAAACCACACAAATTGCGCTATAAATCCAATGTAAATATACTTGTAACAGTCTCAATGTATCTTTCATTGTGAATTCATGTATATATTATAGGACCCAATCTTAGAGATGTAGAAGTGTATATTGGATTGGAAAGTAGTGATTCAGCTTACACTTTGAAAGGCTTTCGCGAAGGGGAGCTTGGTATTAACTTCATTTTCAAAATGAACACACGAACCTACGGACGATGGGTTAGAGTTACTCGCAAGAAAGATGTTTCTTATGGTCCTTTTCACTTCTGTGAAGTTCGAGTATTTGGAGCAGTTATACTAGACTACAACCATTTTAGTAAGTTTACAATTTTAATCTGTTTAAGCTTGGTGGGAGGTACCAGACACCTAGGCACCTCTTGACCGAACAGACCTGGCCGGTTTTGTTCATCAGTATTACTTTTTTCCAACACTACATCTTACAGTTTTGTAATTCATACATGTGATGAATTCCAATGTATTGTATTGTTTTATATTTCCAGCACAGTTTGTTCCAGTTGATGGTGAAGTCGGAACTAGTCCTGTACTAGATGTCATACATTCACAGTCTGTGGTTCAATGCAGTTTGTCATGTAAAGTGAAAACCAACTGTTGTGCTATAAACTACAACATAAACGCAGGAACGTGCACCTTGTTGGATGGAAGAACATCACAAAACGCCTTGACAGGGGAAACCAAATTCTTCAAAATTTCTTATAGTATAATTTGTTAAAAAAGGAGGAAAAAATCACGGTCTGAATATGCTTTTGACTTTGAAATCTAAATATTTCTTAAATGACTTATCGGTATATCAGTATGATAGTAACTCAGTAGTTTTTAATTACATTGTCGTTGAAGCGAAAGGTGATGATGTTTAAAAAATCTTCGTGAGGTTTTTTATTAAATCTGTAATTTTATTATTCATCAAAATATGTATCAATATATATAAGTACATGAAGTCAAAACTGACAGTCAGTACATGTATAATATTTCTAACACGATTTTTGCTAGTTTAAATGATCTTAGAACATTAAAATCGATACCTTCCAAATTACAAATAATTCGATTGATTCAAAGTACCATTTGTCGATAGATTTCGTAAGTATAAATAAAACGCCTACTTTCTGTTTACACATTATAGTTAAGTCCTTAAAAATGATCGCATTCAAAGGGCTCGACATGAAAGGTTGATGACCTATGTTTGGGTTAAGGCAACCTGTTACTTGTAATACAAATATGGTTCGAAAAGGTGAAATATATAACTGGTTGTTTGTTCGGGCAACCTACCTAAAAATAGTGTCGAGCCTTTCGGGACCCGCGGGAAAACTTAAGAGCAGTCTGTGTCGGTAGTATGTGCTGTGAGAAAGAGAGATAGATACAATTAGTTGTAAATTGGTTTGGTTACGTTAAATACGACTTTAAAATGTACATTTTCACTTATTTATTAATTCAAGTCTTATTTATGCACAACATGTATATAAAACATACATGTATATATTTATACACTATAAAACATGCACATAGCCAATCTTAAATCTTAAAAGAGTTATAAAAGACTTAATGCACTTCAAATAACTATAACTACCACACATTAATTTTATCAACAATATAGTTATTTTCAACACATAAGATAAAAAGTAGCTAATCAATGCTATTTGCAAGTTAGATATATATATTTAAAAAAGACCAAAACTTGACAATAATTAATTTGGTGCAATAATGCGCAGGATAAAAAAATTGTTTAGAAAATCATTAATCAGCTCTAATCAGATCTGAAATGATTTGAATAGCATTGATTATCTACATATATTGTAAAGATTTACAGTGCAGTTAAAAACATTACATACAGAAATATGTAAGAATATGAAAGAATACCTGATAAAAGGAAATAAACGGAACACTATAAGGGGCTCTGATTTTATTTGTTTAAAAAAACATTGCCTTTGATTTATAATATTGAAACAGGTTTATGCACTATTTCTTATAATGAACTTATAAATAAACAGTATAAATCAATTTATTTTTTTCTGAATCAGATAAATCTAAAAACGACAAATTAAGAGAGATTCCCATATCAAACAGTGGGGCTCGTCGGTCATTATAAACATGACATTTAAATACAACATGAGATTCGGTCTACACTGAAATGTGACTTCTGGGAAGTTTTAATAAAAATAATTTCAGTTATGATAAATTCAACCACTATACAATCACAAAAATTTGGTGATTATTTTGTAATTATGTTAAAGTGACGTGTTAATTTATTTAGTTCGTTTGAGCTTATATACAACCTGCTCCATTAACAAGTGGCATCACACAAATTACTTGCACCAACGTAATCTTAAAAAGACAATTTTGTTGATTGACCATTCGAATGTTGAAAAAATAATACGAATATTCGAAATATTGAAATTTTTCTTTTAAATTTTTGCCCACAAAGTTGAAATTAAAATAATATTTTAAGAAGCTTGTTTTAAATGTGCATTTTTCATTAATTCGTACCTGTTAATTAAAATATGGTCATGACCCTCAAATCAACTGTCAAAACCTTTGGTTTTAGATAGATCATGAAGATACCTTAGCCTTGTTTTTTTTTGTTTCCTAATACAATTGATAATTGCCGTAATAAAAATACTTCAAAATTTAAAGTTCTGATATTTGATATTTTATTGGTCTGCTACAATGAGTGTTCAAATCATGTCCCAAGAGTAAAAAGAGATCCCACCAGGGGTCAATCTGATTAAACCCCGATCCAAAAATTTCCGATCGCCTACTCGCTAATTTAGATCTGGCCGTTTCAAACGAGGGTCACGTTCAGGTGACATTTTCTTATCATAATATTCATGACGAAATTGTTATGATTAGTTATTTGTTTACATCGCCTACGTCACGCAATTTGAAATAAGCCATCCAATCGCAGACTGTGGATATTACCGCTGTTAAATTAGCTGGTAAACCTTGGTCTTAAAAGAGAATTTACGAAATCAAAATGTTATTAACAGTGTCTCGTCTACATGAGAGCTACGCATTGATTGGTCGACATAAATGTCATCTCGACGTGACCCTCCATTGAGATCACAGAGATCCTGTACGACAACGCACTTCAGGATATCTGTTTACGGAGATTGGCCAGGGGTTTATTTGTTTGGATAGAGTTATATAAGACCATCATTGCAATTTCAACAAAATCCGATCTAAAATTAACCGCTCACACACTCGCTTATGCCACAGAGGTTAAATGGATATCTGTTTACAAAGATTGGTCAGCACAAACACCAATGACCAACCTAAACAGGATAGTCACAGCATCCACAGTATTAGCTGAATAATACTTTGATATAATCATAAAATATAACTGGACTGTGAATTGTCGCTAATGTGGTAACTTTCTCACCAAAATTGTTCATAAATTAAGAAAATCATCCTAAGAAATAAACTATCCATCTGTTTAATGCGTTTAGTATGCAATAACTACAGCGTCGAAAATACAGCAAAAATGAATTTAAAGACTAACCTTACTGTATCATGTTCTCAGCAAATTTAAACTTAAGTAAATTGTGATGTATGGACATTTTGTTTTCGAGAATCATTTCTTCTTATCCAGGAATTTACATCTCCTGTCTAATCTGCATAATAGCTCGATTTTGATCAAGTTTGGCAACAGCAACAGTTGACAGTCGAGTTAAGTACTTATGGTCAATTTAAACAGCACTCAAGTTGCTGTACGAGTCATTACAACATTCGTTCTACTGCTGTAATTAAAAACTTATTTCATTGTAACTACTTGCAAAGGGAAACAACAAAAATATAGTTTATATTTGAACTAGATTACTTATCGCCCTTGTAAAACATTTTGTTTCAGTTACATTCCATTCTTTTCTGTTGATACGGTGATTGTATATAAAACATCAATACTTGGTTAGGTTATCTACGGCACGGGCTTTGCCACATCTCAATGTAAATGTATAAAGACCACAGTTGTAACTTGTAAGGTGAAAGAGCACGAGCGTATAATATTAGATTGGAGTTTTACCAGATGGGGACTTGCTTAAGGTTTTGTGTCCGATGTCCTTAGGATGTAGTTTTTAGTCCTCGGGACCCCTGATCTAAATTTGTTTTATTTTACTAGTACTCTCACATTACACTTCCGTATACGATTGTGACTGTCAGGGCCAGCGTGTCTCCTATGGATCAATATAAAGTACACTCAATTGCACCAAGGATTCTATATATATACAGTGTCGTATAGGATCTCTTAGGGTCGCTCTGAGGGTCACTTCAAGATGACCTTTGTGTCGACAATAAATGCGTAGCATTCATCTTGACAAAACACTATTAATAACATCTTGATTTCGTTATTTTAGAACGGTGGTGTTAAACACAGGCTGTGATGAGGCTGCTCCTTTTTTATTTTTGTGCCGTAGACGATGTAAAAAAGTTACTAAACATAATGATTGCGTCATGAATATCATAATGAGAAGATGTCAACAGCGCTGATTTGGTTACTGGTGTGGCAAGTTGTTTTATACACTTGGGTTCACCTTAATAGATACCATACATTTCAACCTTATCAATGATAAGTGATACACTAGTATAATTGTACCATTGTTTATACAATTGGCTGCAGATGGTATTTCAGGGAGTGCAGGTTAAGATTTATGGCTTAACTGGTGAGCTATTGTGTAAAGCAAATCCATGTTCATTGCAAATTGATTATGAGCGTGTACCAGAGACAGCAACTGTAAAGAACACAGACATATCAAACAGTTAAACATCAACGATGTTTTTAGATTTTTATTTTTTATAATAAAATACGTCACTAACAAATTATGAAAACAAGAACCTTAGATGTACGTTTTTAAACGGGCTGTGGCAATATATATGCCACTAAGGCTATACATTTTAGGGTGCAGCAACTTTACACTTGACCCAACAACATCAACAAACATTAATTTATTGCGTTGGTTAAAAAACTTCAACACAAAAATTGACTATCTTTCCATAGTCAGCTATGTGTATAAAAAGGATTTATAATCAATGATTTATATTATAGTTGATTACATTTCTTATTATTTCTTCCACAGTCAGTCTATTTTAAGTTAAAATCATAATTCCATCACAATTTTTATGATCATATTCCCTAAAGAAAATAAATTTGTTCATATGATCAAATGACCATAAATTTGAAATCAGTTCCAATAAATTTGACGAATGTTATAAATATTCAACATAATTCAAACCTCAAAGCTATCAAGTTTAAATTGTGTATGAAGTAACTTCTTTATTGTCATATAATAATACAGAAATGATATGTATTAAATGCTCCTAAATCATAGTAATTGCCTCTTTAAAGAATTAAAATGCTGTAACAGCCACATTAAATAGTTTATTAGTTCCTTCAAACAGTTAATATTTCTATTTGGTTTGCGTGGAATTAAATGATATACTCAAAAGAATTTTAGAAGATTGAATTAATATGGCAATAAAATTATGTCCGAGCTTTTCTCCCTCGTAAATTAGGCCTAAAGTAATTTTCTAGAATATTTGTTAATTGAAAGCAATGTTTTTAGATAACAATTATTAGCTCTCAAGTTTGACATTAGACAATACACAAGTTAGCTACTTTTATTTAGATTCTATTTCAATTCGTATCAGTGATTTCTTTCTTTTCTTATTTGAAGACGAGGTCGACAAATAAGACGTACGTGTAGTACAATTGAGTCTACAGTACAAGTGAAGTTGTTATGGAATGTGTTAATTACTAAACATTTTATATGTATATTTTGGAAAAAAGAAATAAAACACAGTAACAATTTTAAAAAGCATTTAGCTTTACAGACAGTGTCGATTGCAAAACTGTCATTGTCGCCTGAGGATAAATGGAGCAAATGTATAAGTTACTTATTGTGTTTCACGCAATCCAACCACGATTTGAACGAGATAAGAGATATAAAAAGTTTCTATCGAGATTCGAAGCATTTATTTTAAATTTGCAGATTGACGGTCTTACCCCTCGGCCACACAATTATATTGTACGATGGTGTCAAACTGTCCGATTGCATAAATCAAAACGTCACTTAACACGGCATATAATAATGCTAGAATAAACTTCGGCAGTTTCCTTGTTCCCCACCCACTTGTTTTGTTTCCAATTTCATCAACTGATACACCCTTTATTCATTAAATTAGTGTATTTGTAGCTTAGTTCGTGTTATCGAGTGGAAGTCAATTCCTGTCGACAGCCGAGACACCTTGGCTCCTGAGGAGACTTTGCAGTCTGCTTGGGAGATATAGAACCTTCTGTTCTTTGACTGATATTTTTCTTGAGTTTCCTCAATCGCCTCTCTCTGGATCGAGACTCAGTACTTTTTCTTGAATCAATAAATTGTTAATTTCCTCTGTGTTTGTCATCTGGGTTCTGTATTTACCAGCGAGAGCTTAAACGTAGTGGTGTTACTAATACTATCAGCAATTGAAATTTTCTGAGTTTTGCTGAAGACTTTATACCACCCGAGGGCATGCCGGGTAAACTACTTTACATCTTAAGAGTTACTTCTTTTGTCAATCGGATGCCATCATAAGTAGAAATCATCGAGTCTGCTATGGTGCGTTCGCGTGTATTTCTGTAGGAATCGTACTTACTTCGGGTGTTGATTAGTTGTCCACCAATTTTGGGAAATCTTAGAGCGTTTGGCGTCGTTTTCGGGACAAACATTGGCATCATTTATTATTGCATAAAAATGCGCATCATTATCAAATTAAGAAAAACTAAATCCGTTTTCGGCACGGACGTCTAAGCCAACTTTTGACCTAACAATTTTGCTCTATCATAGCTGTTTATCCAACTAAATTGTCTTACGGTGTAAAGAAAAGCTTAGAATATATGGTAAAATTGGTTATTTGTGATAATCAGGTAGGTAGCTCAGACAGTAGTTCATGACTGCTCTCTGTTTATTTTGGATGATTTACTATGCTAATTGATTATGCATTCGTTGTGGTACTCTCCTAGTGGTATAAAAGAACAGCGAATATTACTATCTAAACTTTCAACAAATGAACTCTGTATAGCGCCGAATATCTTTTTAAAAATATTTCTTGTTTAATTTAAACTTAATGACAGTGAAAAGCTATCTAAATCATTACAATATGAGAGAAATCCGGAAGGTTTACTTTGTTCTATAAACGTACCAAATTTAGTCTAGGTGCTCTAGAGAGTATTATGAAGAGTGATGACATTTGTACGTGACTATTGGATACCACCTTGTAAAGATCTCTTCTCTGAGAAATCTTGTCATACAATCTAGGCATCTAGTTACAATGTATCTTTCGACTTGACCCATTCTAAGACAGATAGTTTGAATAAGTTACCATGTCCAAAAGTATGGCATAAACGGTTTAAGACTTAGTATTGGTTATCACATACAACATTGAGCATACTCAAAACTAGTATATTAGATTCATTTTGGTACTTTCGAAACAATTTCCATTCTCAGCATTGTTGTCACGTTTATTTACTAGTCAGAGAAAAATCTTTGTTTTATTAAGCATCATCTCTTTACTTTATGTAATCAATGAACATGATTGTATTAGATGAAAGCTCTGTTGGTGGGCGTTAAAGTGACACTAGCAGATGCATTCAATAAATTCTGAGTTAATTAAATAGAAATTTAGGAATGAATGAGCGTGTCTGTCGTCAAATGTACAAGTACTACATTAAAATCATCTTACTTTTGAATTGTCATGAAGTGGAAATGTTTGTCAAGTACGGCATGTGTTCACTTTAACGAATAATATGATCCAAACATCAGTAAGTAATGAAACGTATTTTGTATGTGGAATATCACCAGTTGTTTGGATGATATGTTACTTGTTAGGCCACCACATCATTGGAAATCCTGTATCACAAAATACAGGTTGATGTACAACACTTAATCACGCAAATTACTAAAAAAACAACGGGTTTGGGTTTTATAATGCACAACTTTTAATTATATATTATCATCAAACTCTTTAGGACGGTTTAGGCTATCACCAAATGCTTCACTGTCACTTGCTCTATTTTTATGGTGAGTCAAGTTTACTTAGTTTGCATGAACCGTTGTATTACCTATATGGCACACATTTTGCATTTTTGCTCTCTTATTAAAATTTGGTCGTTAACATTTTATCATATCAATATAAGTTAATGGTCGTATCGAAGCGATCTAAGCAGACGTAAGGAGTCACATGACTGATCTGATTATCTAAAAAAAGGGGTGGCATTTGATGAAGAATATTTCTGAGTATCTTTAATTAATGGACTTTAACAATAAATGTCAATAACAGTTTGTTTATAGCTAGTTTGAAAACTTCAATATGCTGTTTAAACATTTTTGGATACTGTACTGTCATACAACTGTCGTCATTAACAATACTTTGTGATTTAATTAAGCCTATTCAAATGTTTTTCATCTCTGTTTCATATTAATCATTTTTATGTACAGACATAACTATTATAAAATAAACATAAATGATGTCAGTTTCATTTTTAAAGCAGACTTTAGTGAAGTAAAACCTTAAAAATGCTATACAATATGCTGTACGAATCATGCTCTTAAAACGATTAGTTATTATTAACCTTGCTCATGAAATCATCATATTGAACATCTTGAAATTAATTTCATTCAAGTTTCATTTGCTTTGATTATTAAGCTTATTGGTATTACTTAGCTTCAAACAATTCATGTGCTTCTACCGGCTTGGTCAAGTGAAATTGAGAAACAGTAACCTAAGATTATACAAAAATATTTTTCATTTATTTTTCATTCATTTAAATGTAGTTTTTTTTCACTTTACATGATGTGAATGAAATTACGACACAATCATAACCGATGTTACAAATATCATTGCTTAGTTAATGAAGGTTCATTGTAAGATCATTGATATACAGGTTGCTAGCACTAAATGGGATCAAAATGTTTTTACTTGCATAAGATATAATAATCTGATTCATTGAAGAGTAGTCTCATAAATGAAATACCGAACGTTACATGTAGCTGATTACACTTACCATGTAGATTGTATTTACTTGCATGGTATATTTGGAGATCGACACGATTGTTCATTATAAGAACATTTGTGCAATAATTGAGAAATAATCGAGAAAAGTTGTCACTGTTTATGGGCAAAGTTAGCAATAAAATCTTTTCTAGGAGGCTTTGGTCTGACATGAAGTCGATACTGGACACAATTAATTACTTAATTTGACGCAGTTTTCTTATTTCGGTTTGTCTACTTTGTTCTTCTATATTTCAAATATATCATGTTAGAATAGTTGACCTTCAATATAATCTATAGTGTTATTACGTGTTTATGGTAACGTTTTATGTAACTGTTTTGGGACAAACATTATTTGATATTCACCGATCCAGACACTTACTCTATCATTTTATTAATTGTAGCCAGTACTTTATCGCTGACCTTCACGTCGAATAATAAACCATATAACTTTAAGATATTTGTATTTTATGAAGAAAACAATGTATAACGCAATTGAAATTTCTCATTGCTCTAGAGTGTCAATCCCCTTTGCAACGCCATTTTGTTACAAACAAGATAGCGTCAAATCGAAAATATAATTAACTGAGTTTTTTTCACGTTTTGTTTCCTCGAAGTCAGCGATATTCAATTATTGGCTTTATTTCTCAATGTTCAAAATGATTGAATAACGCAAAATCAATGTACGTTTTTAATCAACATTTAACGAAAGCATGATGACGTTAGACGCTTCTATTCAAATTTATGATTTGAACAATGATACACGCACGCAGCTTGTGTGCTAGGATTGACACGGTTGAATTACCTTTCGATTTGAAATTGAAATTTATAACAATATACTTAATTTTAAAGTATAAGTGATTTTTAAAATTGACGCATCGATTTAACAAAATGATAGTCAAAAATAAGGATGAATAAATATATTCATAAGTATTATTTTATTATCTAGATAAAAAAACAAGCGAGTAATATTTACCATCTTACGCCACACGCGTAAGTATAATTATTTTTGTTTTCACAGGAATAAATTCTTTGAAACTGTTACACTGTGAACTCATGTGTTTTCTGCATAGGCGAACGAATCCAAAACTTAAAGTACAATGACATGCCATGTTTTGAAAATTGATGTTTACATATGATTAGTTTATAGTATAAAGTATATTCTATGCATATATTTCTATTAGTGAAAGAATAAAATTGGTTATAAAAAAAGGGAAATAAATTGCTATTTGAAGTCGCCACCTAAAAAACTCGAACTTGTTGGTTCAAATAGCTGACGCAACAAAGATGTGAAACAGAAATATGAAAGTTGTTGTAAGCTTGTAATAGATTAATTGCATTCATACAGATACTTTTAGCTATTGTAGGTGTAAAACGTACTTTTGTAAAACCACTGTATTAGTCCTTATAATTCCCTGTAGGCAATATTAATACAATAACTTTGTTATAAATATATTACTGTCTGAGTGACTTGACATTTTCCAATATGTCCACTTATGTGCCGACACACCCACGGCATAGGTTTTCGTTATAGAAAAGTTAAGTGTACGTGATATTAAAAATGGTTTCTTGCTCGCACATAAAAGTGAAACGAGGACATCTTCTCCCATTATTTCTCGAGTCTTAATGTACCTTATTATGTTATTTTACTATTGCTTAGTCCAAATACAATGTGCAATAAACGTTGACATGCAAAACCTAAATGTCGTCGGTTCAATCAACAGAATCATTTAAAATGACAGCAAGTAAAAACAAATGAACAATGATGAAATGATTTCACAATTCATTTTAAAGCATACGTATTTTTGATTAATAAGTGTGACGAAACATCAACATTTTTTCACGAGATAGAAAATGCAGAAATTGTGGAACAGAGAATGAAGTTGGTTATGAAAATCCAGACTCTCACAACTATCAGATTTTTAATGAAGGTATAAACAAATTTGGGTATTATTATAGACCAATACAGTTGTTTTAAATGACACCATATGATGCTTGTTTGCAATTATTTGTTGTTGTATCTGATAAAATATTGCTGTAGCAAAGTCAAGACTAACTCTGTTATAATTACATAATTCATTCTTGGTATGGTACGACCTGTGACAAAAGAGAACCTATTTAACCATTTAGAGATCGCCAGATAAATCATAATCTTAAATCAAAACCAACCCATCATTGATATCTGATAAAATATTGCAGTAAATGATGCCACTTAGTTCCTCTTAAGGGCAATATAACACACTTAATTAATGAAATTTAAACTCTGTTACAGACGACACATTGCATTCAAAATGCTTTGTTTCTTTCAGAGTTACTCGCCGCATCTAAAAGGCTGGATTTGACAGTCCGTTCTCTTACCTGCTGTTTAAGTTTAATTTTGACCAAAGGATCGATTCTCAAGATGGAGAAGCACTGAACAAAATTCCTAAAGGATTGTCCTAAGTTTGAATAATTCGTTCGTTATAACCATGTATAAATAAACGAACTGAGTATTGTGCTTAATAAATGGATGGCAATAAATAAATGCTCAATGAACATAATCTGGTTTTTATTTACAAAAAATTACTCTAACGTCTAGCAACATTAATTGTTATGTAGTATAAGCTTAAAAAAGTCGTCTTTATGGTCATATAATAATTTTGAATTTAAATGTTTCAATAACAATACATCAGAATTATTACCATTTAAAATAACATCAAAACCGCATTGAATAGTTTATCAAATTCTCCAGGAAAATATCTTTTTCATTTTGATAAAATTTAAAACATAAACCTATACTATTTATTGTTTTAATTTGTACGACAGCAAATTATTTCTCTGTGATGTCTCATAAAGTTCGCTTAAAGCGATATTTTAACATTGTTATATTAAAGCTATGTTTTCGTTTTTAAACTAATATATTATGTCTCAATTTAATTATCTTAATTTGTTAAAGATAAGTTTTAGCTTCCATTAAACATACTGACTCAAAAAATCAATTCAGTTTTTAATAGCTACCTAACATATGCACTGGCACAAAACCCTTAAACGTGCACTTATAAGAGTTGGAACATTGCCTCTGTTAGTGCACGTTGGATATATTTAAGCATGTATGACGTTGATGTTTCATTTTTAGAACAATATTTCTTATATGCATATTTCAGGCTAACTATTAAAGCAACTATTAAGTTTCTTTCTTGACATCAAATCAATGATACAAAGTCTAGCTGGTAATCTCAGCAGAATTTGGATTCTTCGTAAATAATCGCTGATATACGTCTTCATAATTTTGACATACCTACTCTTTTAGCAAGTAGCGTGTATATTAAACATATCTTTATGTAATAGAATCATCTCAAAATTAAAGAGTATTTTGATTGTGCAAATATTTTCTGAGATAAACGCGCAATTCTAGTAATATAAATGTACTTGTACGCATCAAGGACATAATAGCCTTTGCTCACATCAATCCTGGACTAAAACACTAATTATCAAATAGATATAAAAATCTTGTTTGTATTTTTTGCACCACCATATCCACACCTGACAATCCTGTTACTTGCATTTATTGTGTTTATGTATATAAAAGCTAATTATTAAGTTTTGAAAATGTACCGTCATGTTGTATTTATGTATTTATGTTAAAATTTGTTCACATGTATTTACTCTGTAAACTATGACGAAATAAAAGATACAATGTATGTTCTGTTCTGTTCTGTTCTGTTCTATAGTGCTAAATCAAGATGCTAGAATTCATGTATTGTAATGCAAAATCTACCCAAGTACTGCGTTTGACATCGTATGTTTCATACTGTTAGACGCTAGCAAATTAAGGAATAAGCAATCGAACTTTTCTGTGACGTATATTATATATAGACACTAAAGAAAACATATTAATATAATTTGGATAAGGGAGAAACTTATCATCGCACTTAACAAAATATTGTATACTATAAGCAGAACAGAACTTCTATCAATATAAATTTGCTTATCAAATATATATTCTTACTAACAACATATAAGCTCTTCTGTGTGTAGATGTTATAATTGCAGTATATGGTATCATCGTGAATACATAAGATATACAAATGCATATAAAATTATATAAGTTAAGTTTACTTATATCATAACGGTCAAGACTGATTGGATCTTGTTATTTGAGAAATGAAACAATAATATATCGTGTGCTTATCGACATTGTGTTTCTGGTTTGATACTATATCATAAAGGATACCAGGGACCACAAATACTTTCATGGCTAGATTATTCTCAAATTGATAAATTGTTCTTATTCTTGCAAATTCAAAGGTCTAAATCTTTAAAATATACGACTGAAAACCGAATTTATTTCAGCAAATCAGTATCAAAAATACATATAATTTTATTTCAATTCTTATAAACTAATTACAGCTAAACAAATTTAGTTGACGAAATCAAAAACCCTGAGGAAGATGAAATTCTAAATGACCTAATTACAAAAGCAATAAAAACGATGCTGTGCCTAAAAAGAAAGCATTTGGTTCTATTAAACAGAAGCAAAAAATAACCCGGATCATTAGAATTTATTTATTGGCATTGAAAATGACGGCAATTGTTCCAGCAGTCATACTTCACATTGAAATCAAATTAACTTTTAAGTGCGTTTAATGAGTTTTTAACTTCGCCAAAAACCATATTGTTTTAGTGTTAAATTTCTCAAGTTCAGAGTCATTGACAAAGATTGTATTATTCGACAAATGGATCACGACTACCTTAAATATGCCGACAGTGATTTGAATATACATTTGAGTTTTGCCATTTTACTTCAATGGGCAATCGTATGGTCTAAAATATCTTGATAGTTTAGAACATACACTTGTTTAACTTTAAGGTATTGTGTTAATCATTTCTAATTATATTGAGTGGATACATTGACAGTCGTTTAGTATCTACCTTCCATTGAATGTTATGAAAATAAAATAATATTCGCGAAATTTCCCCTCTTAAAATTAAAGATCGTGTGGAATAATGTTTCATTTTTATATCCAATATATTATTATGAAAGCGATCGGTAGATTATATCTACAACATTCTGAACATTAGTCATAAAATGGTAATGGTTTTATATGAACTATCACGTCAAGTCCATCAGAGACATATCGTCCATTATATGCTTTAAAATGAAATAATGATCGCAACATTTCCTTTCTTAATAATAAAGATAGTGTGGATAAATATTTCATTTTAATAATTAATATAATATAGAAGTGATTGGAAGATTATATCTACAACATTCTTGACTTCTAATTGTATATGAACAATCGCATTAGGTCCTTTAGAGACATGTCGTCTCAGTAGCATTTAACCTTATGTATTAATTGAGATCGAATTGTGTCTTCCACTGAAAATTACAAACAAGAACTAGTCATTTATTTTATAAAGCTTTTTATATAAATACAATACATGTTGTTTTATTTTATTTCAAATAGTTTATAATACGACAATGGTTGTTGATTTAAACATTAACTTTTTGCATTAAATATTCGTTTGGAATGTATTTTAACGCAAGAGATATCGCAATAATTACTTGTCACTTTCATGTCACATTATTTCTCTATGAATGAGAATCCCTGCTAAAATTGATGTTCCGTTCAAATTGAGATCAATTTAATTATGAGATATAATCGTGTTAAACTGGATCTTATAATTTTGTCTCGTTCTTTGATATTATCAATTGTCTATACAAATGGTTTGTAGATAGATTTTGTTATCACCCAAAAACTAAACTGTCTTTTTTATCACGTTCCTATCTCATTAAGTCCATGATACATCACAATGATTCAAATTTTTCAAATGTTTAGAGAGAAAAGTTACTTGTAAAATTACATGATAAATTAAGAAAATAGGAAATATTTAAAGATATCCTCGATGTTGTTACTTGTTAACAGTGTTCCGTTTTTTTTCAAAATTTAACTTGTATTTTTAAAAGAACAGCTATGTTTTTCAAACTATCACCATGGTAGATATCAAGTATACTAAACATTTAGAAATTGTTTCAATTATATCGCTTTCATGATTACTTAAAAACTCTATCGGTTCGTGTTCTTCTTTTAACCAAATGGATTTAGTCTACTACGTGACGCTTAATCATAAAAACTAAACATCGACAATGCCTATGTATCAAAATTTGCTTTCTTTCTTTCTTTTAGGTTTTTTATTTGTTGTTCAAATTAAATGAGTATGTATTATAATTTATTAATTGTTTCACTGGACTTTTTATTTTGAACAAACGCTGATTCAAATTATCAAAATTGTTTTAGTTACACTGTATAAACAATATTGTCTTGTTTTTATATTGGCTTTTTACTTTTCACCCTAAACAAATTTCCTTCAAATAATGTAATACTGGAGTTTATACATGATACTGTGAGTGGATATGACAAACCAATTTTTTTTTCGAAGTAAATGGAATACTATTATACTTTTACATAGCATGCAATATGTTAATATAGAGTTGAATTAAATACATTATAGTAAAAGTGTGGTGTGAAACATTGATGCAAATGAGATTGATATGTCTATGTTAAATGTTACCACATTAATATAAATAAATGATACGATTGAAAGACATTACAAGTCTGACCAACACAGCATAGAATGATGTCCATAATATAATCACATACTAAAGCGATACATCGTAGAAGCATTAGCATTAAATTATTTTGTAGACAAAATAATGGAATTGGTAAAACATTGTACAAACGCACTGAAAAAAGTTTTAAACAATCTTTGTCACGGAGCTATTCCTTCAAAAACACGTATTGATGGAACTTAATTGAAGTGTGATGATATACAAATGCGGTTAAAATATACCCAGTTAGTAGTATGACAATGGCACTCACCTTTTACTGTTGATGATGGTATGCAATTGGTACTGAAATGATATTGCAAAGCGTATGCGCGTCGGCTGTGTATATTGCCGAACGTTTTCCCCTTTGATTTAATCAAACGACATTTCCTATGTGTTATATCGCTTTGTTTGTCCAAAAGTAAATCCTTTAGGACTTTTTACAAGATTTTTTGGTAATCGCAAAACTTGCAAGACCTTTGTCTCTTTCAGAAAACAAAGAAATACAACTATGAGCTAAAGAATAAGCTGGTCGTGCAGTACAATTTGTTTCAATTTAACAAATATTCATATTTACCAATGTTGTATAGAAAATATTGTCCGAGACTATTCTACAATAACTTAGAATTAGTCAGGTAGAGAATTCAGCTAAATAATACTGTACAAATAATACCAATATAGGATGTAATCGATATGTGGTGATTCTTTCTTTGGAGTGTTTATGTTATTGCAAAATTGTGCATGATATATGCCAAGAGACGTACTAGTTTGTGAAGTAGATATAATTGTAGTGCTTTCTTAGGTTTTCTCGTCTAAGTCATATTGATCTTGAGTGCGTCTATTGTCGGCAATGACAAAACTATGGCACCAATCGTGAATGCAATTGGAAAAAAGTTACAAGACAATATCAAATGGTGTGAACTAACGAGGACAAGTTGTCGTGTTTCGGGTCAATTTACTGCCAATTACTATATCATAGAAGTAAAAACGCACCGAATGATACTGTATATCGAGTATAAACAATGTGTGGTTGTTGTCATCTAGGGACATGTGAACTCTGGAGACAGGAGGTCTTATAAGTAAAATGTTCTTTTGCGTTTTCAGTCTATAAGCTTCTATGCAGTTTGTTAAATTAGAAGTTCGGTTAAAAGTATGCTTCTTTATAAATGTTTAGACGACTTTACAATTTTGTACTATAAACCCCTGTATAAAACTTTGTTTACATAAATATGATTTATTCTAAAAAATTCGCGCAAAGTTGTTAACAATTAATATATATGTGTATGTATTATTTAGGTAATACGTTAAAGATATTTCTAATGCACATAAATAACACAGGATTCATATCGTAAATTAGTAAACTTAGTAATACGAAACATTTTGCTCTTAAAATAGCATATGCTACAAAAACATGTTTACACATCCTTATAAATTTACTCGTAAGATAAATTTGTAATAACCAACGCTTTAAAAAATGTAAAAACTAAAATATTCATGAACAAAGGAGAGGATAGAGATGACGTGAACGGTTTTTTTTGTTTTTGTTTAAATGGGTTACTTATAAAACACCAATCGACTCAGATGCAGGAAGAAACTGGTCGAATTAAAAACAGTAACAGTATATGTCCGGTTCATGTCGTTATTATGTATGATATACGTGACAATAACGATTTTTAAACTAGTACAATATTTATCAACGAAAGTGACACACTTTAGATATCCGTGTGTTTTAAATAAGAAAAAAGTCTAGCCTATTAAACGACCATAAAACGTCCTAAAATAAACTGGAGAAGTACATAGAGCTATAAAAAGTATTAATTGAATTGCTGGCGTACGTTGAAATCAATATCCGACTTCGAACTCATTCAGATATACATGTATACATACATCGTATAATACATGTAAGAGACAATGATTTTGAACCCCTTAAATGAGATTAGTATGATTTGCGGTTATATATCAGCTTGAAGACTCTCTGCTATAAAATGCACTTTGTGTGCTGCAAGGTTTAAGTAATCAACTAACAGTAAACGACATGATTGCGTTAAATGAAAACTCTGTTGGTAGGCGTTAAAGTGACACTAGCAGATGCATACAATAAATTCTAAGATAATTAAATGGAAATGAATGAACGTGCCTGTCAGTCAAATAAATAATATTACATTGAAATAATCTAATTTCTGAATTGTCATCTTTTTTATCTAAATTGAAATACTTTCACATCAAATCTATTTCTAGACATGACAACACTCATATAGTGTATTTTACTTGAGTGAATTTGCCAATCCTACATAATGTTGGATAAAGTAGTCTCATTCAGAATTACCCTGACCGATCTTGACTTTTTTAGTTTGTAGATGAATAAATTAGGCGGTGAGTGGAAATTGTCATTTTGTCTTTAGGTGCTCAGTATTATTCTAGTATTTTCTCGATACAATCTCACTGAAGTTATTTTACAAGAGCTTCAAATATTATTGAAATATACTTAAAATAACATTTCACCTAAAACAATGACATGTATACTCTTTCGCAAAGATTTATACTCTCGTTTGACATCGTAATAACGTATAGTAAACAGTGTACAAGGTATAATATGATGGTTCCAACTGCCATTACAGATCGTGTCATAATGATTTATGGCAAGATTCTTATAGTTTTACAATGTTCTTAGATGATGTTATTAATTATAACACTCCAGGTACACTAGTGTAACAGAATTACAGAACACCCTCGGATGGAGTACCCTGGAAAGTAGACTCCAAACTTGTAATGTTCTACAAGGTATATCATGGTCTTGTTGCTATCTCACTCCCCTCCAACTCAGAAGTTCCAACAAGGTTAACACGCACCATGCACCCCCTCAGTCTCCGTCAACCCCATGTTAGAGCAGATTTCTGTAAGTTTGCCTTCTGTCCCCATACCACAGTTCTTTGGAATAGATTACCCTATCATATAGTAATCCTGTCTGATCTTGACCAATTCAAGCAGGCAGTGACCTAACTCCATTACTAGGCAAAACAATTGATTTTATCTTTTAGTTTTTTTTTATCTTTAACTTTTTAACATTTAACTGCTTCATTCTACAACTATGTTCTTCCTGTCTCTGGGAGAACTTTCTTTCAGTTTTATTTTATTTTTGTCTTTAATTTTATCTTTTATATTTATCTTTGCTAATCACCGGCGTGACCTGCCCATAATACTCTTGAGAGGTGTGAAGCAGTATTATGATATAGATATTATGAGATAGATTAAATACTTATTTTGTTTATTTTTTTACAAAATTCATCAATGAAATATCATCACATTTTTCCAACTGGTAATTGACATCATTTTGAAGAATGACTATAGGTGATGTTCAATGACATTGTATATTATCACGCACACTAAGGATTTGACAAACCTAAACTAAATAGAGCCTTACTATTAAAAAGTTTAAGTTAATTATACAAGAAATATATGGTCAGGTTGGAGCGCTTAAATAAATTAAAAAGACACAGCAGTATACTGACTTTGTTTTAGTGAATGATCGTATTACTGAAATTATGATTAGAACATGAATTCTAGTTTCATTTAATGCTTTTTAATGCAATTGCATATAACAAAGTTAATTGGCTAATCCTAATATCCTTATGAAAAATATCAGTTTACGTTATGATATATTCAATTATTGCCATATTCAATTACCAAAGTAATTAAAGAAAACCTGAGACTTTATGGTACAGTTAAAGAACAATAACTTTACAAATAATCCAAAACGTTTGTAACAACCAAGCTTCGTAGTAGTGGAATAATTTGCAATTTTTCCTCTGGTCATATTTTACAATTAAAAACTAATCAGTTTGTAATTGATTTTAATGAGTTAGAAACTATGTCAAAAAGGAGTGTATAGAGTTATTACGTTAAACATTTGTCAATCGACTTGAAAATGCTCCAGATATATTAACATTCAAATAAAAAAAGGATAAGGGTTCGAGCTTTTGTTATTTATAAGATAATATCGTACATGATGTTCAATAAAACCAATATATAAATATATGTATGACAATTCCTGTAAGTACCCATTTTTTGTAACGTAAATGATCAACATTTTACCTTTTAATAAGTTGTAATAAAACGATTCCTAAAAATAAGGGTCTTGCAATGTTAAAAGCAGCACGAGTATTGCCATAATATAAGCAACTTCGGATAAAACGCAGCTGATTTGAAAATAAATCTACGTTTTAAATTCATGTAAAAAGGTTCTAGATGAAAATAGCACTTAATATATTAAAATTAGAAAAAAAACTACATTTAATATTTAATTTGTGAAGCATCTTGGGCACTAACAGTCATTGCAAGTCAAACCTTGTGGTACGCAGTATGGAACAACGCGGACAAAATCAATGTGTGAGTGTAATTTGTCAATAAATCAGTCATGATGCAAATTGGTTGAAGTTGTTTCAAATCAACTGTATGTTCATTCACACTAGCAATACGTCGGTTTCAGATGCATCGGTGTTGAAAATCCCTTATCATCTTGACCTAAGACAATCTGCTGTATATTATGGCGTCGAATTGGAGTCTATAGAAGCATGACAACTATTTACAAATCATAATGCCACAACTCATCCCATAATTATCATCAATTCTCCATTCTAATTGAGATTTCAACTGTGTCACCGACGAAACAGTTTGTATTTGACAATCAATTTGTTACACGCCGTTTGAATTAAATCATCAGATCCATTCTCAAAGTGACTGTGAAAGCCTTAACGTTACGCCGTGTTTTAAGCAGTGAACAAATGAAAAGCATTGCTTTTATTATGATCATTTGTATTATGTACAACGTTGCTTCATTCACATTTGTGTCAACAAAATGTAATGCATAAGTTTTATTAATCAATTATCATTCAATGCCATTGTCGATTGTAAGTTGTTTATACTCGTTGGTTTTAACATTCAGTATTTGTATAAATGAATAACGCTTCATTTAGAATATTTGTGGCTGTATTGGCAAATCAAATAAACTTACATTCTATGTTTTTGTGATACGTGCTAGATTCTATAGGTTGATTCGGAATGTATGATTTAAATACAAATAGCAAACGAGACATTTCTTATAAAACACTTCTGTACATAATCTAGGCAATTTATGGATGACATGTAAATGGCCGTTTAAACTATTTAGTAACTAGTTTGATGAGTTTGAATGTGGCAATCTGGTTGCAATTTCATGCCGCGAAAATGCATACAAATTCTGACTAGTCTACAGAAATGTTCATTTTCCTGGATTTCAGCAATTCTTAACGTGCGCCTCCGAAATTTTAAGAGATACAATCAGGCATCTCTATATGTAAAAAAAATGTTAACTGACTGTTCAATGCCTTCAGTAACAATATTCGATTGAAAGAGCGCAGTAAATGTAAACCACCATATGCATTGTGTTAAGACAAATCGTATTAACTTAGCAAACCGGGAAGTCGTTAAACGGTTAATTGTCGTTCTTTAATCCTTTACAGGATTTCCGAAGAAGCATTCTAATCATGTTCTGATTTTCTGAGACGTCTAGTATTTTAGTAAGGCTGCAAAGTTGTTTTGTGTTATGTTTATATTGGTTCAATATTTATTTAGTAAACTTATTTAGACGAACTATATGCCTAGTTTGTAGCATATCTGACTATTACTCCTTGGGTTGGAATTCAATATCCTGACCTACATAGTTACATTAGGATTTTATGCTTTTCTTTCTCCACAAATAAAGGCTGTTGTCAATATCATAGGTTTAGGTATAAGGTATAAAGCTATCTAGAAATAATCAAATGCATGCTAATGTTATTAACTCATTCACTGTAATTACATTTACGATACAGTACTTGTATACCAGTAAACCGTACTTAAAAGATAGATCACACCGCTCTAAAACTCAGTCCATCTTCGCTACTCTCTTTTATTTTTAGGGTAAACATTGCACCAGGGGAATTGAGTAATGATTGTAGAAAAGGTATTGAAAAGGGTCTTCACTCTTTTTATAGTCTTGGGACAAATGTGCAATCAGGAAAATGCTAATTTAGATTACATAAGTATCACCTTGGCGAGACAATAGTATGACTTCAACTAAGACTATGTCAATTACAGTATTATTTGTTTGGGCACTTCAATTAATATACTAGTAAGTTATTAACTAGTTTTTATTCCCTTCTTGCCTTTAAAGAACTTGTTATATCAACGGCCTTTCAGAACTTAAAAAATCGTTTCATGACAAACTTTGTGTATCGTACAATTTAACTAAAACATATTTTCAAATCGTTGTATTTTTTAAAACATAAAATCTGTTTAGATATACATAAACTGTTAATATCAAATGAGAACCAGATGTAATACTGGTACAACACTCTAAACTACAGAATGTCAACATTGATATTGCCCCTTGTCTATAACAGAAGTTTAACCCACACACTTTGAAGTATGGATTACACGAATCATTCAATCCGAGTTAAATTGTATGTTCGGTTTGTGTCATTCAATACTTGCCTTTGGCAGTCATCCATTAGCTCTTTTCCATGTCGACTTCCTGAACAAAGCCACTCGCTGTTATGTTGTCATAGACTTAATGGAATAAAAGACATATATATCTCAACCATTTCATTCGGCAAAATACAGAAGGATATCTAACAGTTATTTTACATGCCTTTCCATTACGATTATATTTTTTAATTTAAATTTAGACGCAAGAAGAGGTAAATAATATTGAACTTACAAAGAATGCAGAAATTATGTGAAGAATTCGAAAGACCATATCTCTACTATGGTGATAGATCTTTTGTCAGACAGTTCTATTTTGGATAAAAATATAACATTTATGAGACAATGGTAGACATTCATGTTCAACATATTACACATATCATTTCTTTGGAAAGTTCAATCTAATAACAATGGAAAATATTTTGTAACTGCAGGTCTCTTTTATAATGATATAATAAACTGGATAATTAAATTTTGACATTACAAAAAAGTATTAAAAGAAGTACTATTTACTTACTTTTTGTATCATTAAATGAGTCCCGAAATACAAAAATGAATAAAAATAAACTAAACAATGTTCCTTTACAAACAGTGAAAATGAAGACAAAACGTGTCTGTATTAAGGCGTCTTATGGGTTTTAAAGATGGCATCATCTGTAATTTATGATAATTTAAATGCTAATCTTACGCTATACGTTTTATTGAATTTCACTCTAATCATAATTTCTGGTATTAGATATCTAACCGTTCAATATCGTGTAATTTTCTATTCCAATGAGTCGTTCGATAATAGTCTTTGACACTCTGTCATTAACTCTCACTCACAACTATTGCAAGAAAGCAACTCGTCTGTTAGAGTTGCCGCATTGTCACATTATTTAATGGAATCAACGTCATTTGTGCCTCAAACTACCTCATTTGATTAACATGGCATTATCGAGACGTCAAATACTAAGGTGTGTTTTTGTTCTTTAAGAAATTAGTAGTAGCATTTGATTCCTGAAATTAATTATACTGCATAAGAAATCATATTTGTTCAACTAATATAAATATGATGGTATTATGTATGCCTAATTGCATAATTAAAAAGCACAGCCATAGGACAAATATAAAACGGAGTCCTAATCCAAATATTCAAAACACGGATATTTTGTCTTGTAAAAATACTCTGATTTCACTTATTATAACTAGATCATCACCATAAGCTGACTGATATTATAAAATTGGATGCAACTTATATGCAACATTTGACAATGCTTTCATTGGTGGCACTAAACAGAAATGGCTTCATTCAATGACTTACATCATCAAGGGATAACTTTAATAACATTCATAAATGCCAAACGTTAAAATTATTTGCCGGATTAACTCAATATTCAGTGAATGAAATTGGAGCTTATCGTATACTAGCGTACTGTAAAAAATAAATTGTCAATTTCTGTTGACTTTCATGCTTGTGCAGTCAATACTAAATATAGTTACACTCCATGTTCGTACATATTTCACGACCTTGCACTTATTGCTTAAGTAATTACAGCTTTATGAAGCTCATGCAAAACAGTCGAAAAACTAACAAAACAATATAAAACAACACAGATTAATTATTCAATTCTTTATCGCATAATAAACATTTGCAAATATTGGAACAGGTAAATTATAATAACACTCAATCTACTGTTGTATATGTTTACATAATGAACATGGTAGAGTAAATATATGATGAACACACTTAGACTATGTACTAAACATTTGTCAAATAATGCATTTTCATCCTTGAGCAAAAACCCAGATATTTGAATGATGTAATATATTTAAAACTAAATAACAATTTCACAATATTGTATGGCAGCTGGTTTTAACTCAAGTACCTTAACATAAAGTACATAAATGTAAACCAAAGGTACACGACCTACTTATATGAAAGCATGTAGCAGATCGAGTAACTTCTAAATTATATACAAACATTCAAATACATTTATTTTGCATATGATTAAGAACAATGTACATATCTGGATTGTTGCTCAAAGATGACGATAACTTTAAAACACTATATTTATTGGAATACACTGTAATCTATCTGTTCTAAAACAACAGCAGTATAATACTTGTTACATTGTTCATATGTTTTTCAAAGCACGCTATACTGTCTCTAGTTTGCGTTTATATTTACTAGATCTATATATATTTTGCGTAAGCGCAGTCTATCACGATTTCCATATTTATTTAAAAAATCTGACATGTCACTCAATTGGCCTAATGTCTCAATGAAATGCCATATATATAACTTTTAATACGATATTTAAACTAGCAGATCAGGCAACAACAAAACTCCGCGTCGGAATAGTCATAATTTGAACGTAATGCCATTCGTCAACGACTCGGAAATGTATGTTTATGGCCATTTATTAATGCAGATATTTCCTTATAATCGTTCTTCCAATAACAGGTTACTCTCCAACAAGAGTTCCACAGCTTCTTTACCACACGGAGGATGTACTCTGGTTCGAGATATATATAATGAATCGTCGCAGTCATTCTTCTAACAAGATCATCGGGTTCCGTAGCAGCATAATTGTCATTATAAAATCAGTGGCTGGCCCAGTCAAACTCAAATTAAGTTCTTTAGAACACATTTTGAAACAAGGGTTTGTATACTTTATTCTCTCATACTTTTTCCTCTTTTGTTTTCTTTCTTTGATTTATATAATGCACACAACAGCTTTAATTAAATTTACCCCATTCATTGCTGCGATTTACCAGATGTGTAACAAGTAAGAGTTTGGTTTTACGTCCAACGGATTGGCATCCTTTTAATGTACACTTATTCATACTAGTTAACAAAATGGAAACTACAAATGATGAGTCATAAATAGCACCTATTGTATAAAAAACTCACACGTAGCATTCAGACAAGTAAATATTTACTTTTTAACAAGTAAATACTTAAAATTTATTACATTCTTAACGGTAGAGCTACTATAATATTCATGAAGCGTTTATATAAACACATCAGTAGTATGATAATTGTTGCGCATCCAAATAATATTAGAGGCTTTTCGTTATATTGCGTGAAATCGAAACAAGGTTAGTTAACATTCTTTTTGTTGATAAGTTGTATGATTTAATACTTTTGTTTTATGTAATATCAAAAAAAAACATCAACATAATGTATGCACAGGTTCAAAACATACGGATACCTCTAAACTTAATACAAAATTGCAAAAATATATTCACGTACAGTTCTGATTTTCTAATGTAAGCATTCAAAGTCTAAACTTCATGTACCGATTACACAAACACCACTTGGTCAATTGTTTATGTCTTTCAAAATAACATCGAATATTTGGGTTTAAAGAATTAATGTGTCGTCCCATGTTCACAAATCTAGTTGGCACGAATACAACTTTCATAATCACCTTAAGTTAGAAATACGCATTTACAGTAATGTTGATATATATAACAAGACCTGTGCTTTTAGCTACCATTGTGTCATAGACATGTGATGACATGACAATATGAATGTCGACATATCTTTCTTTCTATCATATAACATGGATTTCATTTACCCCTAATACCCACATACCAATGCCATATTTAAAGTTACACAGTCTAAAGTAAACTTGAAAACAAAGTTTAAAAAAAAAGTTCACCAGAATTCATAATCAATTAGCCAAACCAATCTAGGTTCACTCTGCTCTTCGATGAATGATTATGGTTCATACATTGGACTCCGATGACGACACAAACCGAATGTTAGTCACGAATCGATTATATGGTTTTTCTCCGCGCACATGAGCATCCATCTTGATGGATGAATTGTCCACCTGTTTCAATTTGAAAGTCAAGCTTTTCTTGTACTGCAAAACTGCAATACTGGTTTATGCATAACCCTTCTAAAATAGCGTAGCAAAATGGCGTTCTAATAGTCCAGCTGGCAGCAAAGTTCATCTAACAGTGAGCACATAATCATCTTTGCTTAGCAAAGCTAGATTTACTGAGTCCTATATACATGCACAATACTCCAGTATTGTATATGTTACACACCATAAATATAGTTAAAACGGTAATACTGGTATCTGATAACTAAGTACAGCAGTTCTCAACATCAATCGTTGCACATACTTCAAGCAGTCATCATTGACGCTGAAAACGGAAAATTGAAATAAATTTATCTTGTATTATTAGCCAATCAGGAGAAGCCCGCATGTTTAGACAGAAGGAACACACTTTTGTGTGATGATTTTGGAAAGTAAAAAACAAAATACCAAGGCCTCATAATACCTCGGTGGAAGAAGAAGTGACATTCACAAATACACTTAACAGTTTGTTACAGCATCTTCAACTAACGTATTAGCTAGTTCATAAACGAAACAAAGTAATGGTAATGGTGGTCGTATTACTTGCACAATAATTAAACCGTTTTAAGAATGGTTTTCAATAAAATCCAAACCCTCAAGGTGACTTAGAATGCAATTACAGCACATGGGCTGAATGTTCCATATAGTTGGCTAGCTTAAAATGCCATGCTTGTAATTAACTTGAAGTTGTATTTTCGCAGCAGCTAGACTGAAACTACAAACATATGTAGATGGCTTAAGGCATTTTACATTTAGCTGGACAAATAAAACGATAGTAAACTGAATGGAAATCACTCTAACTATGAGGCATGTTGGTTTTGAAAAGAGTTAGACTTATTTCTTATTATCGAAGGTAGTAAAGATAGGGTTTATCAACCCTCCAATATTTTTGCCGAGCACCAAGTTGCCAGTTGAAGTTGAAGCAATTATAAATCCCCATGGCTTTTTTAGAAACTTTCAGAAACATTGATTGAATTTTAGATAACATTAGGAAAACGGTTGATCGTTATAAAACATTTTAAATCATATACATCTGAACGTTTTGCATATATAACATAGTAGTTTTTGTCTATGGAAAACAAGACTGTACTCACCTTCTTTGGACATCGTACAAACTTAGGCACTTAACCATGTTTTAAGGATGTCATAAACCTATAAGTCGCCTGTTAACTGAAAAAAATTGCTTGAATAAAACATGTGTTGTAGAAAAGAAAATAAGTTTTCCCTAAGTTAACAAACATTGTTGATTGTTTGTATACGTTTTATTATGAATCAATGCTGATTGTGTTAGAGTTTAAACGTATATACAAGATCAGCATATCTTGCCTTAATATATAATTTTAGAACATCCTAATATAATTCAAGGCTTCATGAATTTGTTTTTCGATGGTTCATATGTGACTTTAAAAGGTAAGGGTAAAAATCCATTCACAACAAATCATTCGTTACGCTTTATGCATCATGTAGAGCAACAGTAAACCACTGGCAAATGCACGTTCTTAATCCTCAGTTAAATCTAAATCTACAGTGCTAAGCCGTTTCCATGATTTGTCAGCTTATTAACGGTTTTCATGAAACGACTTTACGCTTTTGTAAAACATATTTGACACTAAGGCCATATACATTAACATATAGCGTTGTTTTTTCTTTCTTTTTTCTACCTGGATATTGTTACTATGAACCAAGGAAACATCTCATTTTAAGAAAAATAAGAAAAAAATCACTCAATCGACAGACAATCCCAAGTCCCTAGCGAATAAGTAGGAATAAATAACTTTACATTGAACATACGATTTCTAAATGAAGATTGAATGCATAATTAAGTACAGTAAGTAAATAAACCAGGAATAAAATATAAACTATTGTAATTAAATGAGATAAATTATTCAATAGATTCAAACTCTGATGTTTTAATTGCTTCGCGAGTACAAAATATTCAGATTTTATCTTCATATAATTATTTTTTTCTGCTTAAGTATTACAATGCTAATTTATATTGGCATGATTTAGGTTTGCGTTTGTAGAACAAGTTCCGTAAAAGTTGTATAGGAACGCCTAAGACTTAAACACGTATGTTAGTTGTTGGTACTTACCTTTATATGACTTTGTTATTTTGATGGCACAGTCTTCACTCTGAAAATAATAAAAATGGGTAAAATATTAATCAGGATACTAGGTTTTGATTTTGATAATATTGCCTTTAGGTTGCCTGTTATAGGAAACATAAACTTTGTATGAATTGTACGATTAACTAGGTATGTGAATACATTACTGCAATTATTATTAAAAAACAAGAGCTTGTCTACCAAATTGAATATTAGTATAGAGCATATTTAATATTTTGTTATAATTTCTTGAAAAATATGCAGTGATAAAATGGAATCTAGGTGGATGAGTAAATTTAAATAACATATAAAATAAAAAGCATACCTCTACGTATGGACTTATATTCGTTCTAATAGTTCTTCTATATACAGGTTGTGGCGGTCTATAGTTATTTGCTACAAGTGGTGTGTTAGTGAATGGAGCATTTTGATTCCATCTATTGAGTTCTCGCAATGAGGCCATCTGGAATAGAGTTTCATACATTATATACGACTCTTAAGGAAAAAGTGTTATTTTGTGATAAAGTGTAAATTGTAAAAACACGTTTTCTCAAAATATTATTTACAGAAAGTTAAAAGGCAAGTAATTAAAATTAAGAATATAAAGCAGATGTTAGTCAGTAATTATAAACAACATCATTAATTTGCATTAAATACACACTTATGATATCTTAAAGTCAGATTTAGTGGTACATTATTCAACTCATATTAAATAAGATCAGATTTATGATAAATAGTTCTGATTAATGAATAAGATGTAACTGACCTATTATTTTTTAATGTTTAATTTATTTTGAACGTTTAATGATCGATGGGGTACAACAAATTAATTTTACAGTCAGTTACTCTGTATCAATGTAAACATGTATTTTTATTTTTTCATCACACATTCAAGTACATCAAAGCGTGGAGAATTGTTACCTTCAAAGTTATAAATATAAAAACTAATTTCAAATTCCAAGTTATTAAGTTTTATGAACTTATAAGTTATCTGCTTTATTGCCATTTGATTTTCTTAGAGGCAAATTATTAGAATGCTATTTATTTGGAAGATTACCAGTTTAATGAATTAAAGTTATATAAAACACGACTTGTGATTTATTAGTTCCTCAAAACAGTAAATATGTCTAATTTGTGGCTGATAGGAATTAAAACTGCTCAATTCAATGATTATTTGGAGTTTAAATTAAATTGAAAACCATTTTGTTTGTATTTTATCGTGTCGTAAATTTAGTATTATGTAATAATCTAGTTTCCTTTTCATAATATTATGACAAATTGGTGTACTTAATTTGATTTATATTATACATGTACACAATCGTTTGTTCATTTAAATGGATTCTGGTTTTATTGTCATAGAACAATCTCCTCTATTACTTTATCTTTAATGTCAATAAATAGACTAAAATCAAAAGTATTAACAATCAAAATAAAATGTAAAGATAATACAACTCTACAATATGAACAAAAAGTTTATATGCTAAATGCTCAGGTAAACTAACCCCATTTTAAGAATTGCCTAACACTGTTCACGTTTTATAAACGGTGTATTCCGTAGTTGAGCTTAGATGTCTGGGCTTATTTCACTAAATGAATTTTACGATCCAAGTGCAACTAAGACAACATTGTTACTTTGTATAACGCTTAAATACATTTTCAATATAAATGACTGACATTTTCTTACCTGATGATTGGTTATATGTAGAGGTTTATTTATCAATATCCATGTAACTGTTTCTTGGCAACTTGGTTGAGTTAATGAACCTTCGTATGTTATATATAGACGTGAAGGTGGTATGAATTCGGTGATGCGGAAATTTGGAATACCATGTTTTAAACCTGTAATGGTCAAAAAATATTTTGTCTTCAAGGTGTTAAATCTAAGACAGAAAATCAATCAAAACTAATCTAGTCTGGTATTGTTTACTACGAACTTGGTTCTAGACAGTCAAGGTTGATGTTCCAAAGTTATTTTGCCAAGATAGTATTTTCTTTTTATAGTACTTTACTCTAAGTAAAACAAATATACCTTATGCAGCAGAGAAACTTGCTGAATAATGCATATTGTTTTACAATAGATGTAGCGTTGAGTGATTTGCCTTTGCACAATCATCCACCACAATTACATGTTGTATATATAGCGTTTCGAAACTATAAGATATAGAGTTGCATTAATATTGTTAAATTATTTACAAGTCTAAATAAAGATTACATAGACCATACATAGTAAGATCTTTATATATTATAATTATATATAATCTTTCGTTTTTTTTGCAAGTGATCAGCCTTATTGCCATACATCGCAACCGCTTGTAACTAGTCAATACATCAAATACAGTTGACCGTAGACTTATAAGCAAAACCGTGAATATTAGCATCTATTAATGTAATTTTATTTCGAGGGTCACATCCAATGATAAAGATTATAATGTGTAGACGTTGCTTCTAAGATGTTTAATCAATAGCCATAAGAATGCTTTTAAGACAAGCTTAATGTTAATAGAAAGTGTTTACCATAATTGAACTGGTTTTGAAACCAAATCATTTATGCAAGTTCACATAAGTACAGTCGAAATAGAGTATAATATTATTAATTATGGAAATTCAGATGTAAAAAAGTTGTGGGCAGTCAATCTATTGTTGCATCTGACTAAACATCGACAGACTATCAAATGATAGTCATTACATAACGTGATGAAATAACTAGATACGTGAAGATGATTAATATAATCATAAATGTATTATGTCTGGAGATGACCATTCCTGATAATACGAGAAATGTTTACTAAATAACCAAATATAACCTAAATGTCACAACAAAGTATTCCCTAACCATTTCTAGTCTCCTGAATTGTGTCTGGTGCAAGCTTACATAATCATTATTTATTCTATGAAAACATAAATCATTACCATTGAGGACAAGTAAGAAAATCCATATTAAATGTGAACTTAATAAAAGAGGTATGCCATATTAAGTATAACAATTCCTAAAAACAATCCGTCAGATTTATTTTATGCCACGTCCGTATCAGAATAGATATCTGCGTCCTCGTGGGAGGATCATGAAGAGTAATGAGATTATTACGTGACCGTTAGCTACCATCTTGTTGGTGTCTCTAAAGAATTCATAAAGTCATACAATCTAGTCGCATTAGTCGATACAATACGTAATTTAGTTTAGATAATTCGTCTCCCATGTACTTTCACATCAAGTTAGTTCCCTTTAACCCATTTTAACGTATGTATTGTATAAAATATCTTTAAGAAATAAAAACTCAAATATATTGTGAATGTGTGACCTTAGCTGTCAACATTTGGAAACAATCACCCAGGAATAAACACTAAAACGAACAAATGTAACCCAAGAAAGAAGATGAATTGTTGTTTTCCTCAGACAATTTATTTATCACTAGAGATTGGCTGGAATCTCGGTAAGACAATTAAAAGTTTTTGTTCTGATTTTATTGTGATGTTATTCATTTTACACAGACATGTTTACCTAATTGGCTTTTAATTGTCTATATTACCTATTATAATATAAACATACAAGTTAACTTACCTCTGTATTTTACATTCTTTGCAGCTGTTAATATTTTATCAAACTCATCATTTACCAAATCACCAATCTGCAATTTAAGGCAAAAAGTGCATTATATTTAGTCGTAGGTAGAAAACCATACTTTCGATTGTTGATAAACTGTTCAATATGTTCAATATCTTTAAGGTATTCATTCAGATAAACTCCCTCGCAGCTCAGTGAATACATTACATTCACCCGCTGCCTTAAAACTAGTCGATTTATGATATTGACCTTTACTATGAACCTTTGAACGACCAATGAAAGTTGAACAAATTCCAATTTAGCTGAAAAACATCATATGCATTTTCATTGGTTGAACGGGTAAACAACGCCTTATATGGTATGATCATACTAGTGACGAATGCAACCTCGTATGACGTCATATATAGCGTGGCTAGACTTTGTATTTAAGTTCAATAAGTTGCTCTATGTTTACAGTTAAAAGATCAGAGATGCACGTTCAAAAAGATCAATGTTTACTTTCATTTTTGTTAATTTTCCATTATCTAACTAATGCAAAACTGTCCAACATCATTGCATTTCGACATTTTGAAATTACAGACGTGAGAATGTTTTGCCTCTATTTTTTAAAAACCACGTGACAGTCATGCGATTTGAATGTTTATGTCTCTGTCTAAAAATAGAAATATCAGTTTGCACGTAGTATTTTAGCAGAGGTAGAAAGTGAACGAGTACGAGTGAATCTTTCGAACCGATGCAATGGAGAGTATCATTCAGAGTTATAATCACAATATTATATTTATTGCATTTACAAAAAGTCGTTATAACTATTGCATGTTTAGCGTTTTTGTACTATAATGATTATAATGAATTGTCAAAACGTTTAGAAAATAGAAATATACACAGGTATTGGCTTGTTATACTCAAAATTGCTAACAATTATTACAATGTATTTAGTAGTGAAGACATTACTGATATATCAATTGGCTGTATTATCTTAAGGAAGCCACCGAAACTCACGAAATACATGGCAAATTCTATCATTTTCTTTTACATAATCGATATGTTTATGTTTATCGTCAGCACCTTTATCTTAAATAAGTCGCGGTCTTGCGTTCCTTGCACATATATATCAGTAAATATTTCACACCTGCAATCTATTAATCTGTATATTGTAAATATTTAATTCATCTGATTATGTTATCTAGTCTTCATCAAACTATCAGGTTGCACAAATTGCGTTCATTGCAATTTCCTAACCTCTTATTAACGTAGCAAATTTATATATGGGCTTTTATCACGATTTACTTACATTAGCGACAAAGTGCGGTTTATTTTATTTACCTATAAACGCCTGAGACTTCAATGATTAGTTTAATGCCACTTAGACTTTAAAGACATCGGGTTGCTTTTTAACAATAGAGTTATTTCAATAGAAAAGTCGGATTCAAGTCTGTAAATGTGAGATAAACTACGTTGTTAGTTGTTAATCAGTTAAATTCTTTAATTAGGCATAATCAAAATATTGGGATTGCAAAAAGTAATAAATGCACATTTTATACATAGATATCATTGCATAAATATGTTCATATGACAGACGCCTTCAAACAAGTCATTAATATTGATAAAGAAGTATGCATGCTGGATTGTTATATAACTAGTGTTATACCCAGCTGTACCGACAGAGTGTTAATTTAAATATACTTAGTGTTATACCAAGCTGTACCGACAGAGTGGTAATTTAAATATACTTAGTGTTATACCAAGCTGTACCGACAGAGTGGTAATTTAAATATACTTACAGCTCCAAGTACAGTAATAACAGCTAAACCGTGAGTTGACATAGAAGCTTCATTATATGTTTTATATAAATCTGTATTAAATCCAATTAGCTGTATCTGAAACAATTAAAAAACACACAATGGCTCATTTGAATGATGTAATATATTTATCTCAAAGTCAAACATTGATCAGGCTTTAAAGCTCTGTTATACCCTTACAGTATGCCCTATGTATTATAACTAAAATGTTGGTTTTCATGAAAAATTAATTTAACGTTCGTATTAACACAATTTCATAAACCCTTAGTGTTAATTGCAACATAGATGATATCACTGACATTTTTTTCTATTTTGGTGAACAATAGAATTTGCAAAGGCAAATGGTACTCTTAAAAATATAAAAAGCGAATTCCCTTTCGAAATAGTTGTACTTTTACAAAATAAAACAATTATTTTATTTTTCGTTATAAAACTTAAGTACTAAATAGTTTATATTTACAATGTCGAGTTCACTGTTCGTCTGCAATAACACAACTAAAAGTTAAAACAATTCAGCTTGCAACATCAGATTCTCTAGTTAATTTGGCACATTCAGTGAGGCGTTTAAAATAGACTGTATAAATATATAGTTAATCAGAACAATTCTCTTGAGATTGGTAAGAGTTTCTGGAAAAAAACTGACACGAAAAGGAAAATACGCAACAGACGTTATGCAAACATTGTAAGGGAAGAATGTTGAGTGTCAAATTTATTAAAAATAAACAACGAAGTCTCGTCGATGCTATTGTTTATAAAAGAAGAAGTTGCGGCATTATTTATGCATTAGTTTCCGGCAAGAATTAACTAACGTTCAATTTAATCACGCAATCATTCAATAATTCAACAATATATCCTAGAATTCACATTTGCACAAATTGAGACTTAATTATCTTTAAGTGTATGTTTACTTTTTTGTTCCTACCTCGATAAACTCCTTTTCAATATAAACATTTTCTACAAAGCATTCAATCCTTTATTGGCTTTTAAGTGATGGCTCTGATAAAATCAGTTTTATTATGTTTTTTGGGGGGTTTCTTGTAATAAAATTTCCAATTACCATATTTTCCAATATGACAAAGTTTGGTCGTTTTCTACACAATTATTTTAGAACGGTCTCCATCAGTTTATTATATCAATACAAGTAAATGGTCGCCTGGAAGCGACTGAAGCAGACATAAGGAGACAGCTAACTCGTCTGATAATTCATAAAAACCGGCAGCATTTGATAAAGAATATTTCTGAGTATCTTTAATTAATAGACTTGAACAATAAATGTCAATAACAGTTTGTTTATAGCTAGTTTGAATACTTCAATATGCTGTTTAAACATTTTTGGATACTGTACAGTCATACAACTGTCGTCATTAACAATGCATCGTGATTAAATTAAGCCTATACACATGCCTTTTGATCTCTATATCATGCAAGAACTCTCTGATGTAATGGCATTATTAATACAAAGTGATTATTCGAGAGATTCATGTCATTTCAATGCCGTTTTGTAAATAAAAGAAATCATACAGAATGAAATATAAATGAGTTAGAGACATTCATCTGCAATGTGAGCACACATTTGAATGATATATCAAAGTTATTTGATATCAATGGAATGCTTGCTATTGATACTGGTTTATGATTACATTGAACACATACACAAGTAAAGAACCATCAATGAATTGATACGAGTTAAAAACGTACATTGATCAAATAAGACGCTAGTGCTGTTGACAATTTGTTTGTGCCGCTTATATCAAACAGTACACTTAGCACTTGATAAATTATTTTAAATGAAGGTTCAAATCTGATCTTTAGAAAAACACAATAGCCTAATTATTAGAGCAAAACAATAACTTAATTATGGTGACAAAATGCAGCCAATATAGGATGCTTTCTTTCACCTCATGCTTTTATAATAAAAAAACATGAAAACTGCGAAAGGCGTGAACATAAAGGAAAGTAAATTCACGTACCTCAAAAGGAAACTGACTACCAGCTATAGTGTGTTCTGAGCCAACATCATCAAAAACACCAAAATGTATTTTTATATAATGTAATTTAAATGTATACGATAGTGGGCCACCACTAAATACAAATTTAGTTCTGTTAGTATTCGTGTTCACTTCAAACGTTAAATCTAAACCAGTATTTACTAAAATACCATCAACCTGAAAAAGAATAAAAAATAATACAAAATACAAATCGAAATATCATAATGCATTTGTATAGATTGTTAGAAGCATATTTAATATAAAAATACATTGTGCAAAACTTGAACTTGCAAGTATCTTACCAAACACATAATCAGTGTATGTATTTTAGTATTTTACTTAAGTTAGTTGTAAGAATTGTTTCTTAAGCATTTAAATCCCAGTTCTACCTATTGTTCGCCAATAATGTGGTGTATGACCCATTACCAAAATTTAGTGTGTTTGAAAGTTCCAAAACACAATTTAAAGACAAACAATAATGTACAATATACTTACAGTGACTTCCTCAAATTGCAAAGGTGTTAAATTAGGATCATATATTAATTTCTCAGGATCAATATCAATAGGTGATTGAAATTTTCCTGTTCCACATAATGACCAATTCTGATTATGTGATCCCCAAAATGATGGTCCTGAAATTTCAAATATTGTTAACACTGTTTTGGAGCAACGGCGAATGTCAAAAATGGTGATATAATATCGCTTATATAATTTAAAAAAAAACATTAAAAATAAAGGTAATTGTTTAAAATAGTTTATTACTGAAATGAGTATAAAAAAGTTTGGTAGCAATGGAAAATTCTCTAAAGTCACACATTGAAATATAGTAACATTGGAAGCTAAACAAAAGAAAATTGCGTTTAATTAAGTAATTAATCATGTCCGGTAGGTATCGATTCCATGTCAAACGTAACACTTCGTGGAGACTTTATTACTAACATTGGCCATAAATAGTGGCAGCTTTCTCGTATTCAATTATTGCAGCCTGCAATAATGTCTTTATTTCTACCTAACGGTTTTTTCTCGAAATGGTTATTGCAAAAGGCTACCATATAGCTTTATGGGATGTGTGGTGGTGATAAATATCACCCAAGAGGGTCATAGTAACTCAGAAACGAGTGAACGTCATAGCGATAAAACACGTAAAATTGTCATAATTAAATGAGTTTCAGTCAATCTTATTTTTGTTTTATGATCTTACAAAGGTTTGTAATAACTCATACGTAGATATTGTAATGATAAATTGTAGAAGGGAATATGAGTAAAAAGTATATTTTACGGCTACGATGCTATGCCGCGTATACAATTGTTTTTGTAACTAGATTTAAAGAGTTCAGCATCAAATATTTTTAACTAGTATTTGTTTCGACCCTAATTTCATATTGAAACAAACGGTGTAAGATAGCGTGATGTGCCTAATGCTAATCTCAATTTTAAACATCAAATATAACATTTGACATGCATATCATTTTATTAAAGAAACGCTTTATCTGTTTCTGACTGCATACTATTTGAAATTACACTCATTCGTAAACATATGTACATAAATTCACATGTTATAATTATTATACCTAGAAATAGTATCTTTGGACACTTGACAATATACAAGCTATGTAATAGGGTATTTAAATCAGCATTATTCCAACTTTTAAACATTATAAACATATGTTCAAAATGAAATTGTCTATTGAATCCATTATTGCATTCAAGTAAGGGATCAAATATCGAATCATGTACATGCATATACGTAGCTTAGTGGTCTTTTCCGGTTATTGAACTCTTACATTTCGAGAGTTATATGTATTTTATGCTTCCACAAGGAACAATTGCATATACAATGTTTAAATATATGTCATTAATTTACAAAAGTGTTCAAGATGTTGTTTTTAATGGCAATAACGTTCTTAAATATATAAATGAAGATAACAGATTTACATTTAATATCCTATTTAGCAGTAATATAAATGGTAAGGGTTTCAAAAACAAATGTTTGAATATTCTTATTAATTGCGTATTCACAATTTCTTCTATGAACACAATTAAAGTTACAACTCTCGTGATTCTCTTTTTATGCAATGAGTGTAATTTCTTGCCTCGTTCTTGATAAATTATGTCTCAATTACTGCTTCACTAGAAGTTAAAAATATTATCCTAGAACAGAGACAGAAAATTGTATTTCCCCTGAGACAAAGGCTTGTACTTTCTTTTCGAAAGAGTGTCATCCTCAATTGACACAGTAATATTGTCGTGTTGACGGTGTAAGGTGACATGTTACATTATTTCTAATGTACATGGCAGATCAAATTTCATAATGACTAATGATATATTTCACTTATGAAAACCATATAATCACATGGTTAAAGAGATAAGGGGGATTGCATTACTATCTAGTGAAGCAACAAAAGACACTTTCACTAATTTGACATATTTGAACAAACTTTTTAAGCATTGGTGGTGTGAAAGTTTTGGTTACAGTAGAATACACGTTTTATAAAAAAACATTCGAAGTTACGTGTGAAATAATTAAATAACTTAAATACATGTAACACAAATTACAGTTATATTATAAAGTTTGATGACAATCATTAGTGCTTCAAGCGAATATGTTATAAATAAAATATAGATACCGATGTTGCAAATTAAAAATATATTATAATCTAAGGATTACCTATAAAGTTTGCATGATTTTGCAGAGCGATATGAAACTTTTTGGTGACGTAAAACTTTTCGACAGATTGTGGAATATCTCGTACTTAACATATTTTAAGACTTAAATGTTTGAAAGTACGATCAAATCGTCTGGTCACAATAATGCAATTTCAAATTCGAAGTCGTCGAGATCTCAATCTATATGATTATGGTACTAAACAACATACACTTACATAAAGTGATCTACTGATACATTCATTTCTCTATTAAAAGTATTATTCAGTTTTATAAACATATAGTTAGCAAGTCAATAAATTTTGTTTTTGTTTTTATCGGGTTTAACGCCGTATCAACACATTGTATAGGTTTTAAAAAGGCGGTCGGTCCACCTACTCATTGTTCCTGGAAAGACTAAATCTCTAGATTTAGCTGTCAACCAACTACTATGCGCAAATTTTCGACAGTGACTGCCATTTAGAACCAGTTGTAGGAGGAAGAATGTTCGTAGGAATTATTCCATGACCAAACTCCACGAAAGTATGCTCCGCCCGGGAATCGAACCTACGACCTCTCGATCAGTAGACCTTTGCGCTACCGACTGAGCTAGCCGGACAATTATTCAATAAAATGTTACATACCTGAAACTCCGCTGTATCCCCACCATTCTTCCCATAGTTCCGTAGCTTTCACTGGAATTAAAAAAGAGAAAAACACATTAATTCTAACATGTACAATATATTTTACAAAATGAGATCCATTTTAAGGAAGCTTCATTCCGCTCGGCTGAAAAAGTCTGATTACGCGCGTAAAATCTAAAATCAAACTTTAGCAAATCTGCTACAAATTAGCAACAAAAGAAGAAGAAAAGAACTGATTAAGTAACAGTATTTATCCTTCATATAAAGAAAAATATTTTCAATTGATGTGCTTATGTGCATTGTTTAAAGTATGAATCTTTCATGGCCAGTAATACAGAAGTATACTATAAACATAATATATTACGTCCACTAAAGTATGTATGACTTACTATATTATCATTATTGTATAATATTAAGATGTTAATAACCAGTACTAGTCTCGCGAAATCATCAAACAAATACTTTCCGTCAACCACTCTATAAACACCAAGGGGGTGGAACTTTGTGTAATTAAATAAGGTCATTACTCCAGACCATTACCGATACATTGAATATCAAATAATCCATTCTCAGCTAACCCCCACACCTTTAAGTTTGTATTTGACACTTTCCCTGTTCCCTGTTGATTTATTTTAAATATTAAAGACAGATTCACTCTCAAAGTGAAAACAAAAATATCATTAAGGCGATTTTAGAGAAAAATATTAACGTTAGGAAAATTCGGTATTTTTGCAAATGATTCACCTTTACAAACAATAGACGGTTGGAATGTATATCTTTAGCGTTACTATGATACACATTGCTTCCCTTATTTTAAAAATGTTCTGAATGATGTGCGTTTGTCACTCATTTACTTGTTATTTACTTTAAATAAATGAACTATTTCCCTGAAATTACCAAGCTTTGATTGGTAATTGTGTAATCACAGTTTAAAAACAAAAGAGCAGACTATGTCATCACAAAAACAATGTTTTGACTAAATTGTTTATGTTTTAAAAGTTTCCGTTATAACATTTTTACATTGTAAGAAATGAACGTGAGGCCAATTCAGCTAAGTTATAAACTATTGTTATTCGTTCAAATGAAACCAATCTAATAAAATGGCCGAGACGAAAAGGCAAATATTTTGATATAGCAACGCGTGCCAAAAATGTAATTGGTTTTGCAAATAAAGGGATTCCCTTGTCATGTTCATCTGGGAATAAATTCCAAGGAATATAAGATGACATTATTTATTTTAAAAAATGTGTTTCAATTGCTAAACGTACCATTACACGTGCATGAAATAATTAAAACGTATCATGCCTGAAAGGAAAATTGTGAATATCTTTGAACTGAAACAATACCTTTATAATCGTCACGTATCTTTATATTTTAATTAATTAAGTTGAGGCAAAGACAATCGTCATTCTGATAAGACGCGTTACTGCCGGATCTTGCTTAACCCGCAATTGTTATTGTTGTGTATTTCTGTATTTAGTTTATTTGCTGATCTCCAGGCAATATTGTTTTGCTCGAACCAAGTCAAGAATGTCTAATATATTATTTTCGATGGAACATTAACGATATCCAATGCTGTTTTTAACAGACAAACATCAATAAATTAATGGCTAATTGTCCTTGGTTTCTTATTTTGTAATTTTAAACTGATAAAGATCTTTGCAATGAAGAAGCAATTAACAATGAATAAGAGTTTTTGCGAAAATTGGAGAACATTTGCTTACTTAGCGTACATTATTAACAAGGCCAATATTAATTTTTAATTCATGTAGTTACATTTTTCATTTATCTATGCATTACCTAAATCAAATTACAAACCAATTCAGTTAAGACAAGAGATTTCAAAAAATTGGTTGATTGCTCTTGTAAATTAGAATCCATATACAGCCCATTTGAGATAATTCGAAAGATGTTTTAATTAAATATAAAAGAATAACTTAACACTTTTCTGTCATAACAGTCATACCCAACTTTTAGACCCATCAAGACTTTCGCTTTATGATACAGCCATATAGCTCTGATTGTAGATACGTCTGTTTTGCGATGATATAATCTACAAGCCGTGACCCCATGTTGTGATCGATGAGATAAGATAAGGATCATAGGTCACGATTTTCAAGTCATATCAGGGGATTAATTATATCCGTAGTAGACAAATGTTTTATATTGTGCAACAAGTGTAAATAATTAGATAAATGTTTCACAACTTTTAAGGTGACATTTTGTATACAATGCAGTCAGATAAAACAAGAATGATTATTGAAATAATTTTTTGATGACCAAAATATGTTAGAAATGAGAATTATGTACCGTCCTATCATATGAATTTATTAATTGCCCATCCGTTAATTTAGAAATGCCTTATATTTATTGTTTTAAAAGCTTTAAATTTAAATGAATAGTTTTAAAACAATATTCAAACCTCATCGTTATCGTTAAGCCGCCAATAACTATTATTTTGTTTCGTCTGCCGCTTTATTTTACTTGGACTAAAATGGCCATGCATTAATTTGTATAACAGTTTTATTTGTTTTAATATTTCACCTTTTTAATACAATCGTTCTACAATGATTTGTAAACTAGAAAATAAAAAAGTTTTCAATGTATAAACATTTTTATTAGTATAGTGGTAGAGGTAAACTAAAATCAATTGATATCTTTCATTTATCCTTATGCCGCAAGAATAAAGTAATATGTTTATGATACTGTTTCAGTAATATGTAAAGTCAAGTAAATCTTCCCGAACAATAATTTTTTGAATAAATAGATAAATTACATGTATGTATTTTCTAACCTGCCTAGAATCCTAACACTTTCATTATAATTATTTCTGAACCTTTATTATAACATCACTTGGCAGATACATGTATATATACATATAGTGATCAATAAAACAGAGACAGGAAGGTTATCCTGTCATAAAAGTGTACCCGCTGTGCCTTGCTATGCGCAGTGTATTATACAATCACACCAGGGGTCCATAAATCCGATAGCGCACACTATAAATTTAAGAAAAAAATACTTAACAAATGCAAAACTTTTGGAAAAAAGTGCAAATGGGACCAAAACTTCATTAAGATATTTTAAATTTAAAAAGTGCTCCGAAAACTAGAAACATACGGCTTTTTCATGTCATTTGCACAAATTTGATCAAAGAACCAGAAAGGCTTTATTTTTCAACTTGTATCAGCATGGGTATTTATTTCCCTTCGTTGTTTATAGTAACGTGAGTAATTAGATAAAACCTTAAATCGGACCAAAACTTTACAATTTTACAAAAAATTAAAAACAATCAAATGAAAGAAGAAAGTTTAAACTTTTTTGCATCATTTGCACAAAATTGATATCTTTAAAAATAAAAGAGTTATGACCGTTCAAAGAATTTCCCCCTATACTTTTCTATTGAATATCGAATATCGACTTGGGATTATGTATGGGTCTAAAAGTTGGACATGTCTCCTTGTTGCGAATTGATGTTTAAATATGATGGTTTATTTTTTCAATGATTATTGCTACAGGCTGTCTCGTTTTCTCATACTATTCTCATAGCATGTTTGAGTTCTATTCTGATTCTTAGACAAACAAAATCAGATGCTTAACCGTGTTCGTTTAAAAGAGTGGAAAGGACATTTTAATCTATCTATTTATAGTATCATTGTGCCTAAAGTTTGACCCCAGTCTGACCTTTCACATTTGCATCTAATAATTATCTACACACATCCCAACGAAAACCAGTAACACACCTATTCACACTTCGGCAAGCAACGTATTTAAAATGAGCAATTGATTTTCAGCGATTCTTAATAGAAGTAAAAGTATGTTTATGTGTTTAATTTCACTACATAATCCCCTCGGCCACGGTGTCATTGACACACAATGCAGGCTTTATTATTTTTTAACAATTAGTCCCTGTCTAATTATTACATTCGAGCTTTGACGAACTACTTTGATATCGGTATCGAGCAATAATACTCGATCGTATTCAATGTAATAAATATGTTTGGATAAAGGTCAGATCTGGTCAAACTTGAGGCACTACACACAAACACAAATATTTTTAAAAAGTGTACAAGCCCTTGCATAAACTGATATAATATGTTGCAAATGCTTGGTTCTGTTTCATTATTTAATACAAACGATTAATACGAATTAGAACTTGACGGTATGTTAACTTGTACTATAAGTTCCCCTAAATGTTGCATAATCTTATAATATATTTTGTTTTGGTATGTATTTACCTTCTGTTTACACAGTCTAGTCAAGACAAGGAAGCATTTTGACGTTGAGAAACTAACTAGACTTTAGTCACACAAGAACTCAACATAAATGCATTTTCTGCATGCGGGCATTTTTCGTCCTAATTACTGAATGCTGATTGGTTAATTGTAATTACACGTGACCACCATGTATTGAAAATTAGTAATTGTTGACAAGTTCCTAAATAATTAAAAGGGACAATTTAGCAACTGTCCAGTTTTTGCAAGAACATCATTACTGACAGCACAAGTTTTATCCATTTTATTTAAAGTTCTTCCTTTAACGTTTGATTTTTGAACACATTTTACAAAAAAATTTTTCGTCTTCAGATTGCAACAGTGTTTTTTATGTGTTTGCAAATCAATTTTTTGAATACTTAGCGTTTTATATAAACAATTGATGAGTAAGTAACATTTCGTCTAAATTATATCTAATGTAATTTAGACGAAATATCGGTAACTATGGTGCGTTCTGAATACGCCAAGCTTTTGTATTAACATTACATACATCAGACAACACATATAGTAATTGATGTAATACAATAGTTATCTAAATCTTAATGTTTATAAATGCTCTATACATGCTCTATACACTCCGTATAAGCCTAATAAGGTCAACCAATGTGGCTAAATATCAAATTGATCATTGCTTCTTTTTCATTTCCCATGACCCACTTTGAAGAAACAGAAAAGGAAATTAATAAGACGAATAACTGATAAGGCGTTTCTTTTTCTTGACTATCTGTGGATAGATCTACAATCAGTAAATAGCCATTTTAGACTATACTAGTATCGTCTTTTTGTGGTTTTATTCAAAAGTATCGTAATAATAGATAAGTTTTCCAAACAATAATGGTATAATAAAAATGTTATGTGGCTTAAATAAAGAAAGAAAACAACTGTACAAAAAGTATTGAAGCAAAGTATCGTCTCATGTTTTATTTGTTTTTATAAAGAATTCATTTATCGTTTAAGTATGTGTTTGATACGACGTTATACTCATACGTTACCTCTGTGTTATCTTTGAAATTATTATCACGCACAAACTACATCTTTTTTATTTCGATTAATTACGCTTTAATTCATATCATCCAACTCGCCATCTTGCACTAATGTTTAAGCTGTGAAAAAAACTATAGAAAATAGCTCAAATAGGATAACCAGTATCAAGCCATTGGCACATTTTATTATGAAATAAGGTGATTATAATTGTCTAAACTGATCTCGATTATAATCTTCACTTGTCATTTCATCAACGCAGTAATTCATAACGCTATCATTGTGTCACATCACAACTCAATGGCATGTATATCACCGTGACGAATGAAATTAATTGAAGCATTCAGACGACCAGCAGAGTCATCTTCATGACTCAAGTAATTCAAGCTCCATTATTGGTGTCAACTTACTATAATTATTTAGAAGTAATTTACAAAGGTCATTGTTCTTAAGGCTACCTTTGAACATGTGTTAACGAGTTTTGCATGTCAATAATGATACGCCAGATTGCAAATATTTTTTCGTCTTTAACTTAACAACACTGTGTAACTACTATGTGACAGGTCATTTATTTTCTGCTGATTTGGAAACATATGCTTGAACTTTAAATGATTTAAGCGAATGTTGTTATAGCATCTGTTCTATTTTAATCGTCTGGGATATTAGGTTTTACACTTATTACACACCATTTTCCTGGTGATCAAAGACAAAATCCGTTTTTTATAGAAGTTCGGCATGTATATTGAATACAATGAATGCCAATGCATCGTCGATAAATTTATTAAATACATGATTGCAATGTCCATTTAAATTATTATCTTATATAGAAAATCAAATATTGTTTTTCGATTGTATTTCTGTAAACAAATGTCATGTTAAACATAGTTTCTGTTAATTGTTGTTATTTTATAACGATATTACTATAATCAACTCCCTAATTGTTAGTCTTAAATACACTGATTTTATTGCCCCATGCTACATTAGCTTTTAATCAGCAAACTTAACAAAATTAACAATGTATAATATTTAATGCATTGAGGCCCATGTATAAAGGTTATTTTATATTTAACAAAACATTTGTCGTCTATGTTATGCTTAAATAACTGAAGAAAGGCAATGCACATCCGATCGTTCGTTTACAAATAAAAAAAACTTAAAATACTTTCTTTTAATAAAGTTAATGCCATTTCTATGGTTAATTTGAATCCTGTACAAGCTGATTTCAGAGTTTGGCATAATGACAGAAATCATGGTTGAGATAAAAACAACTTCCATTTTTTATATTTGTTGGAATTAAATTTTAACGCTAGAGATAGCGAAATAATAACTTGTCACTTTCATGTCATATTATTTCTCACTGGGCGAATATCGATGTTGAAAATTGATGTTATGTTCAAATAGGGATCAACGTTATTATGAAGATGTCATCATTTGAGACGAGTTTCTAAGATTTTGTCTCGATGTCTGATACGATCGGTATTTCATAGAACATCCAAATTATGTTCGAGAGAAAAATATAATTCTTGAACTTTTTTCGCAGACTTCTCTTTAATAAAAAAAATTAGAAAAAAGATTGCTTTAATATTTAATTTAATATTTAATTAATTTTATTATCATGATTTTAGGGAATTATTGTTTAATGTCCGGTTTACGTTACATATTTTTTATCTCTTAATGAACAATGCTTAATTTTCCATTTTTAATTTTTATGAATAAGATGCCAAGTCAATTGTCTCATTATATACTGTATTAGGAAGTTGCTCCATCACTTGAAAGTATATTGCATAATTGAGTTAAATTCAGAACATTTGTTGAGTAACTTACCAAATGCAACTACGCGTTTTAAAGACGATATCCATATCAGCTTATACATGATTTAAATATCATATTTACTAGCTTGTTATAAGAGACAATCATTGTATAACTCTATCGAAGTGAAAGCGTATTTTTGTAAACTGCACTATCGTGTTAGATAAAGTGATTCAATGTAAAAATATGAAATTATTGTTTGATTTTTCTAACTAGTTGTCAAAGTTAATAGCACGATTTTTACAGTCTTTTGGTCATTAATTATCTAATTACTAAAATTGTATATATTTTTATTATTCATCATTAAAATTGATATTGATTAGGTTACAATTATTAAATACTCAAAACAATATAAACATAGATTTCATTCAACGTAGACCTTCAATCTCACGAGCATTTAAAGTAATTAGTAATTCTTCACTACGAGATGGCGTCACTGACGGGTGTAAAGTAAATTACCGTTTTACAAGCACATTCATTCGCCGTGACAATCTCATAATATAAATCAGGAGCATAATTGTTTAGTTGGTTGTAAAAAATCTTGGTGACAAATTAGAAAGTTTTTTTCTGAACTGCAATTATCTTCACTTCCATCTTGTATTATAGAGGCCATTTTCATTAAAGACAGAATGCGCCTCAGGATTTTAAAGTTTTTTTAAACCAACAAAAACTGTCAAGCACATACCGTACTAATTTGATAGTACCAAAGAAAACTACGTTTTTTTTGAGGTGATCGATAAAACAAACGTAAAATAAAATATTTGTGCGAATTTCTCAGATTTTAAGATTTATTCAGACAATCATTTCGTTTTGCGTCTCCAATAATTTCGTTTCGTATTAAATATAATTTCATTCGATCGCTTATCTTGATGGGTAGCCAATTCCATTGATAATCGACTCTCATAATTAGAATCAAGTACCGAATAAAGAATACATTTTGTTGAATTTGAGCTTAAATAGTATGCATATGATTTTCTGTCAATTTACAACGATTGGTCACTTCCATTCATGTATTATTAAATCCACTAATATGTATACAAGGACTGTTAGTACGAAATAAATAACCAACACAAAATGGTAACCTTTTAACAAGTGTATTGAGTGCCTGTTTTGTGTATTTATACCTTTTTAACATAGTCCGGATATCATATCATCATCCAATCTGTTTGCAAATACATTCAGACAATTTTATTAGCCATTGTTTTAATTTAAGACAATTCCGTATCTTCAAAACGGCTAAAGCAACCTATAAACGTTTGTACTTTTTACAAAATTTGTGTAGTAGTAATCAAAGTTAAGAATAAACTAAGCCAATAATGGGAGTCGTTGAACGGATTATTGACACCACTACTGTTTTTACAGGTTCATTAACAGTGGGAGCAAACAAACCAATATTTTGTTACACACTTAATTTATAAAAAAGGTAATCAATTTTCTTTTGAATACTTCTTGTTTGACAAAATTGTTTAGGAATGTACAATGAGAAACATTTTAAGAATTAGAAGTGGTTGCATGATTAAAAAGGAGATGGGTTTTCTCTAAAAAAATACAATATTTAAGCATTGTTTAATGATCTTAGTTGCTTACAATGTCAAATAAGAAGAAACTTTTTTATTTGCGAACATAATTTACTAAAATTATATTTCTGCTACGTTGTAAGCGACATTATATATTGCATAGCAATGATTAATAAAATCTTAAAACTAAGCATCATGAATATTCCATTTAGTGATGCAAAACAAGAGGCACACTAAAGTTTTAAGCGTTCATTTGTTGTTGCGTTATCTTCTTCAATATCATTAAATTAGTTTTCAAGTTTACTGTTAAGTCCGTCGATGTCCTTATGCTCTTCAATTTAGATCATACAGATATGTCTTATACATTACTCATGACGACTGTGATTTAATGGCATTTGCTCAGGTTATTGTGAATTTTGACACAATATACCATTTATGTGTTAAATCCAATTCAAAAACGAAAATGTTTTGTATTAAATGTTTTATTTATCATGTGCACGTATCCAGCTAATGAATTTCAGGTTAAGTTTTACATTTAATTTCATATTCATGTTCCCTTGTACAGTCCAATCGGAAAACATATCTATAAAATGTTGGTTAGATATAACTATTTCAACCTAGTTGAATAATGTTTTCGAAATGTTTTGCTAGTATTTTTTTACCTTATTGGCTGCTGAATTAACTGTAGACGTACATGCATTATTCATGAGTGCTTGGTCCATTTTGTGAATAAGGCTGTTGATGTAGATTTTCTAAGCTCGCGTCTACTTTGATATTTACTAATGAAAATTGTTCGGCGTAGATTTGATCGATAGACACTTTAAGTGAGTAAATATCAATTATACTGTTTAATTAGAAATCAGTGTTTACCTATATATCGCATTCAGAATTAATTAATAAAACAACTGGCGTGTATTGGAATCACAATACTCAATAAGATTGGAACTGCTCAATTAAATAGGTAGTAAGTATCACGTTAGGTTTTATGCTGGTGCAAACTCCTAGCACCGAAAACAAACACGATCAATGAACTAACAATTAATTTGAACACTAAACTTCCTCAGTGTCTTTACAAATATAATTTGTTTTTATCGGCATGGTTGATTGTAAACATTTTAATGTGTTTGTTGGACAACTTTTTATTGATTTACAATATAAATCAATGTTAAAGATAGCAATCGAATTTGATTTAGAATTGGGTTTTTTTTCTTTCTGTAACATATTAAATCCAATTTTGGTCCAATAAAAGTCAAATAAAAATCCTTTCATGATTTAAAAGAGAAAAAGGAAATCAAATGAAACTCAACTTGATAAACATGCATGTTGTTGATTCGCAATATGTGAACATAAAAAACAGGGACATTCCTAACAATAGCGGCATCTATTTAAAGTGCAATGTAAAAGACATGTTATTATTACATGTACGTGTGCTAACTGAAGCAGTCTATATTATGTCAACTCTTAAATGAGCCATTATTATAATATTAGATATTTTCACAGGCTATGAAAGGTTATGTCGATCAAATGTCCTATAAAAGTTAATCCTCGGAAGAGAATACAACATCGTTTTTGTGCAACTAATCATTTTTACTCTGTGATAAAGCCCATGTTGTCGTTTGAGAAATGATTTAAGTATTGAATAAAAAGGTCGATGGCATTGTAATTTGCGATGATTTTAACATAAAGATTTAGATAGAGTAACAACGTTTAAAAAGCACTTTTAAATATGACTTTTACAGTAAAGAAGAAATGGCATTTCATAGTCTATAAGTTTTATTTAACAATCTCCCTGGGAGTGCTTGAACCCAGCTTTGTGCAGCCGACAAATTGGCGCAATACTGCCCTCCTAGGTACCCATTACCACCTGGTTCGAGTAAAGTAATCTTAGGGACTCGGTACCTACCGATGCCTAAACGCGTGCTACCCCTGGACTACCGCTTCTACGTATATACTAGAGAACTGTACGATGTAGTAATTTAGCACCATTTTCTATCTGTTAACTTGATTTGCTGAATAACTAGAAAAAAGTACTAAGTGGCTATTGTATCTTCAAAAGAAGCATTGTTCTGTATTACAAAACAATAAAACCACAACCAAAACATCTGAGTACAACAACAAACAGACCTGGGCAAAATATTTTGTAAGTATTAAATGTACATTGACCTGGAGAATCTAAATAATTTATGTCAATACAATTTTTACACTCATGAACTTGTACATCAAACATAATGACTAGAAGTGTTTTTTTATTTCATTAAAAAGATCTGATGCAGTGTTTTGTGTTTTATGGTGCTTACTTGGTGTTCCTGAATACATCGATTTTTAACCTAGGTTTGTTGGTTATATATCGGCTAAGCCAAGATAAAGGGTACCTCTTCAGTCTCACATAGGCCAATTTTCAGACCCCATCAGAGTGCAGATTCTTTTGAAGTAATATACAGACATGTCTATTAGGCACTAATTTCCAAAAGATCTTGGATGAAACATGTAGAACAAAAAAGTTAAGAACGGTTGAATAGATGTACCCAAGGGGCCTACGGACTCTACAAGGTAATTTATATCACCACACGAAAAATTAGAAAGATGTATATTTCTTATAAAAAAATTGTTATTTAGTTTTATAAACATGTACTTTAAAATTTTGAAGAGAATCCACGCCCACTCTCTCCTTGTTTGCAACATTTACCGAGGTCAAAAGTGCAAATACCCCAAAATACACAGGAAATGTTAAGTTTCAATTTACATATAGATGAGAAAAAAGAAACGAAACTGATTTTTTATATTTGAAAGTATTCGAAGATGTAGACAACACATCTAGAACATGTTTGATATGAATAATATGGTTTTGCTGACCCTTAAAAAGAAAATTATATAATTGGAAACCAGGGCTACGGACTCTACACGGTAATTCATATCACCACTAGAAAAAATTAGACAGACGTATATTTCTTATATATGATTTATAATAAGTTTGATATTTATGTATTTATAAATTTAGAAGTGAATCTACACTGACTCTCATTGTTTGCAACATTTACCATGGTCAAAAGCGCAAATACCCAAAATACACAGGGAATGTAAAGTTTAAATTTACAGCGCAAATACCCAAAATACACAGGGAATGTAAAGGTTAAATTTACATCTAAATGAGAAACAAAACTGATTTTTTATATTTGAAAGTATTCGAAGATGTAGACAACACATTTAAAACAAGTTTGATATGAATAAAAATATGTTTCTTGACCAAATAAAGAAAATCATAAAATGGAATTATCAGGGGCTACGGACTCTACATACTGACTTGATTGTATTTAGTAGATTGAAGAAAGTAGTTTAAGGTAAATTGACCTGTGGAATAATATTCTTTTGATACAGTATTAATTTTCTGACTTATGAAAAAAATGAGCAATAATATGAAGAAACAATTCCTTTACTTTACTTGAGAAAACACGAAAAATGTATGTTTTTTAGTACAAAATGTAACATAAAATGTCAAAACAAAACAAAGTCCTGAATTTTCAACCTGTTTCTATGTATATTTCAACAACAAAAATCTATCAAATAAATTTTCTCTATACATATATAAGTTTGGGAGTAAAAGTACAAAAGAATGAATTATGTGAAAATTAACATGGGGCTACGGACTCTACACCACACCAGTATCTGTTTCTATCACATATTTAAAGCTGTTTTGTTTTGTTTTAAGTGTAATTATCCTTTAAAAAACAATAAACTTCAACTTACAAACACTACAAATATATATTTAAGTATCTTCTGAAATGTCTAATGTATCAATTTGACCATTAAAGAAATCTATCAGAAAATTTATAAATTACGTCAAATTTAACATTATTTTCAACAGAATGAAAATTGTCAAGACATACAGTATTTAGATGCATTGCTAGTCAGCACAAGTACGAAACAAAGAAAATTAGAAAAGATTTATAATTTTCCTGTGTGAAAAAAGATATAAATATATCAGGGGCTACGGACTCTACAGGGCTACGGACAGCACTTATTTGTCTTTAGATTTTTTTTGTTCTTCTTCTGATTTAATTCCTTTCCTGCATTACCTACATGGCACAACCAAAAACAGAAAACGTAATGAAACAGCAGCTATGTTTCTTTATATTCAGTCAGCACACACTTTAAAATAGGGGCTACGGACTCTACATAAAATTTACAATGTTCAGTAGTTATTTTCCAAAAAGAAAATGCATATGCTCTAAAAACTTCATTTTGGTTAGATAAAAATAATTATAAACTGTAATAGTAAAAAGGTGATACAAGTGAAATAAAGCAGTAACATTGTTTTAAAGTCTATCAAAGATGGTAACGTAAAACTCTAACTTGCGTTACAAGGGTACATGTTTACTATTTCATGAATATTTTCTTAAATATTGATTATAAATAAATTTCGTAAAAAATACCGTATACCTGTATGTCAGTCAGAGATAGAAAACACATCAAAATAACTGTAACCAACAAACACTTTTCAAAACAACTGATGAAAAAAGAACAAAACCTCAGTGAGACTCAAAAACAGTGTAAAAACAGGGTTTTTAGGGAATATAATCCTAAATAATTCAAAAAATGGTAATGGAACATATATAAAACTATACATCATCAGAAAGCTCTCAAGATAACGTGTTGGAAAAAAATACTCTTCATTTAATTTAAAATGAACTTTTCAGAATATTTTAATGTAACATTGGCAAAATCAAAAGGTCCCATTTATCTTGGCTTAGCCGATATATTTAACGCTGATAATTCTAAAAACATAGCTGTGAATACTTTTCTAGAACGAATTCTGTATTTAAGTATCTCGTCTTTAAAGCTGTAGCGCTTTCTATTCATCGGGTGTGGTATAATGGTATAATTACGCGATATGAACTATTCTGACTTACATTGTACGAGCTGAAGATAAGTGATAAACGTCGAGGGGTAGTAGAAAGACATATAGGATCAGTTACTAGCCGCAGCATGTCAAATGTCTTCCATATCGGTTCCTTTTTGAAAGATGAATTAAATATAAGTCAAAAAAGCGTGTTATATTTACTTCATGTTACGCTTAAGAAATACCATTAACTATCTTACTTTATCAAAGATATTGCACTAAGGTGCATGGATAAGACAAAACTCTCTTACAATCTAATGTCAAACTACTCGCTTGACACGTCAAAGATTTAATAAAATGCCTCATTTGAATAAGTTTGTGTTACATAAAGGGTTAATATGCAAATGAGACATGGTTAACTATAGCACTGTCTACCGTTCTATTATTTTACAACAGCTGTATGGACAGATTCTGATGCACTGTTTTACATATATTCACTGCAGTTTATAAAAAACATAGACATACTTGATAATTATCTAGAATACGGAGATGATTATATTTCAACTTTGCTAAGTGTGTTACTTAAATTAATATAGATGTCATATCCATATTTTTCGTTGTCTAGTTACTGACATACACCATAAGTAAAAACAAATTACAATATGCCTGATTATGTGTCAAAGATTATTGTAAATGCCTAAAGCAGAAAATACATGTAAGTATTTTGTATTTATGTCTCGACAATTGATCTTGAAGGAATTAAATTGACTTAAGTCAATGAAAACCAACCAACTATTAGGATTGTTTGACATAAATATATTTATTTTGCAATTTATAAATTTCATTAGCTTCCATTTACAACTTTCAATGTAGACTTGATCACATTTACAATAACTTAATAGTTCATACATGTAATAAAGATGCTTCATGAATGAGCAACGGAAATATTTTACTACCATCTGTGATAACTAGTATAATATAACCAGAAGAAAGATAATATGCGAACCAGAAGCTCTAAAAATCTATAATGACATATGCTTACATCTTTTTGTTTCAATTTGGTGATATGGATTGAACATTTAGAAAATTATCTTCAACCTCTCATTTATTTGCATGTTTGAAATATGTGTCTTATACAGCGTAACGTTACTTGATAATTAAGTTCACTATCATAGCTTAATAATTCATATAATTTATTAGACATTTCAATATGTAATGAAGAGCGATATACCAAATAGTATTCTGTTCTCGAAATTAGATAAGTGTGTTGAAGTTAATTGAGAATGGATTCCAACCAAGTTAAATGGTCTGTTATTTTAACTTTTTAGTCGTTTTCGTAGAATATTTTCTCAAGCGTTCAGTTTCTACCATAATTATATCATTAACTGAGTGTTGATCGCAATATTTTATTATTAAACAGTGTGCATAGTTGTGTCACTGTACGCCTAATTTTATTTTCACATAAATGGTTAACACTTGTTACTTGTACATTGGCTGATATTGTATTTGGTTAGCAATTATTCAATGAAGCAGATGAACCAAATTTGTTTTCGGTATCAATGACAAGATACTACTAAACTTTCTTCAACAAACTCGATGTCTTTTGTTTTATCTGCTTCCATATAAATTGATTATATACGTATGTATATTCATAATTCATATTTATCCGTTTTGCTTTGTACGGATTCCCTAATCGAGATTATAATGAATATTAAACAAACATTTACTTACAAAAACAAACTCCTTTGATCTTTTGAATATACCATGTTTGTCTAGTTAATACAACGATTCAATGAAAGGCCACCTCGCTAAATTGTCTCGAAGGTTAATATAATGACATGTTTAGTATTTCACCATGAATACATTTCCTCTTTGATTACTTAACTTGCGCGTCACTGAACAAAACTATTAACTGTTTAAAATCAATAGCAGAGACCCGGAGATTGATTTGTCCGAATCCAAAAAGATAATAGTAATTAAATTGAATCTATTCCTTCTATATAGTATGTATAATCAATGGATATATAGACAATGTAACACCTTACTTTCTGTGATAGAAACGTAGTCAATAATGGGAGGAGATGACCATGAAGAAAGGTTATTATTAAGTAAATTCAGACTTTCTTCACGATATCTTGGTATATTAATTACGTGTTTTGATAAGTTTTCGCTATGTTGGCAATGCGTTCTTATGTCAATAACCTTTCAATGCGTTGTAGTATTTTCTTTTTATTTAATGCTTAGTTTGCAATAGCATTAGTCCAGCAGCGCTTCTTAACATCGTGTATTGTAAAATTTTATTCAACTGTCAATGGCGCATTTTTACCCCGTTCACTACAGATTTTTTGCCCTCACGGTCGATAAAATTAGATTTTAAATCAGCAAAGTTAATAACTGACAGTTGAATACAATTAAACACTTACATGATAGAAAGTACAAAATTGACATTATTAGTGTTCAATTGTTTACTATACAAGTACACATAGGTTGATGGCGCTAATAACTTATTGATGATAAACTGGCAGTTAATCAAAATGTTTACGCCATATCATATCTCATTGAATAACTGTCAGTATAACATTACTGATACCTATAAAAAGTGCAATGGACAAATTGCCAATCACATTTCAAACGATGTTCCAAAACATCAAGTATCGTCAAGTGTATTTTGTGCAAGCTTTGCATAATATAAATATGTTTAAGAATACATAACACTGTATTTGTTTAGGGTTAGATTTAAAAATGTTGCTCATACACAGGACCAAATATTTGTGTCATAAAACCTAACTATATATTGCAAAAACAAAATAAACAGCATCAAAAAGAAGAGTTATCCGAAAGTTTAAACAATAAATCTTTTTTTGTGTTTAAGATACCGTTTCTAAGGAAATATCACAGCGTCCTTGCAGGAAACAATTAACATACGTGTCTCATAGGCGTTGTTTATACCACCAGTCTATTTTCAGAGAAAAAGTCCGTGACACACTTTCGTTTAAAGAATAAAGCAAAGTCATGGTTTTAAAAGACGTAATGTTTACAGCCTTCCAACATAATTTATTTAGGTTGGAGCGTTCATAACTTAAACTACTTTTTAAAATAAATAAAACCTTAACCCGTCTAATGTGAACATAAATACTTTTACACACAACTTTAACGATGGCTGTAAGGAAATATACGCACATTTTCTAAGTAATGAGGTTAGTGTAATTAGGAAACGACAAGAAATTGATAATTATAGCATGTTGTTCCATTGCTGAGGCATTTATCTTGTTAGCGCTCGTTGGTTTTTGTTAAACTTTTTTGAAATCTCAGTTTTGTGCTATAATTTGTTCCAAAGGATGTATGCTTGTCTCTCCATCGATTAAATGTAAAAAGGATTCCTCATTTAAACTTTTGAAAACATTGACAATCTCATTATGTTGTTTCATAAGTATGATGTGCCTTTTGGCATAATATACACAAAGAAACAGCTTCATGGAAAAGCTGTCGAGAATTCAATTAGCTTGAGGCGACATTGCAACCTGTATTTGTTCTATCGGAATATGTTATTTGTAAGGAGTGAATAACCGACTGTAAATGATTATTATCGAACAGCAACTATGAATAGAAATCATTGATTTTAGACTAAATGCTATGTGTTAACTATTCTTCATCAGTATCTAACAGTGTTAATGTCATATCCGTTTTAGATAATATTATAAAGAATGTTTTGTAGAATTTATTCAATATTGTTTTGTTCTGTAAAACCTCAATTGGATTTACTTAACTTTTTCTCTTAACTCAATATTTAAGAACGCGGTTCCCTATTGTTACATTAAATTAAAAGCTGTCTTTACTATAATGTATTTTGTTAAAAAATCCCCGATCATTTAAATCATCCTCAAGCTGGTGCCTATTTCAGTACTCCTTCAAACCTGGATGGAGTGGAACAACTGTAAGTAAATGGTTTGCTTAAAGAATTAACGGTGACCATATTGAAGGTCCTTTAGCACGCGTTATACGATTGGATCACAACACCTACTTGGAGCTTACTGTGGAGTTCTACGAGCTGTAACAGTGTTGGTTATCGTTGACAAAATATATTAATTAAATTTGATGATCTCTAAAATGGTAATTACAACTAGCACATTTTTACAGTCAAGTTAACAATTAGCTTCTATAAACTTGAGTATTAAATGCTTGCATGTCGCAACAAATATTACCTTTCTAACTATAAGTATAGTTTCTTTTCGTAGGTATCTAAAATTGTAATTTCATATCGATGTTTGCAACCAATGCGTACAAAATGCAAGTATTCTAAAGATTTGTGAGATAATACACTTATTATTATATACTAGTAAGATATAATTAGCTATAATAACCACATTTCACGCTATAAATAAGTATATTGTTAGCTGCTTTTACTAGAATGTTCTTCATTTATATGTAAGTTATATTGTATTAAAGTGTAAATTACCTAATTTGTCAGTACAATACAAAATATTACTTGAAACTGAGAAAGAAAGAAAACATTAGCAGTCAGATGATTTGTTAATTGTCCAGACAACAGTCTCTATAGACACAAGGTCTAGTGGTAGACACGTGATTGTTTCTTGAAGGTGATACTTATTTAATCTAAAATAGCCATTTTACTGATTGTAGATCTATCAACAGATAGTTAACAGAAAGAATAGTTTTATCAATTCCTCATCTAATTAATTTCCCCTTTTCTGTAAGTTCAAAGTAGATCTTAGAATAAAAGAACACAAAAGAATGAAGCGGAAATCAATATAATGTTTGAATCACTATGGAAGATATATATAAAGTCTGACTTGTTGTGTCTAGTCGCTATGTAAGAAGTACATTTAAATTGTAACTAAAATACTAAAGTAAATAAAAGTAAGTTTTTATTGCACATTAACAAGTAATGAAACCACTCCGATACGGGCGACATTGATAAAGTGCCAAATCTCCCCGTACTGATATTTTAACAGTTCTATGATTATTCGTTATTGCAAGTTCTTATACGAGTGTGATTGGCCGTGTGTGGTGTTGATGCACCCTGGAACTTGGCCCCTCTTTAGCAATAGTTAAACGTCTGACTATTTTAATGCGTGAACCCCTTAGGTTCTTGTTTTCGTACTTTGTACGATATAAAAGTACGATTACGGATAATTGTACATTGACAACGAATTTCTACGAGTTTTACAAAGACTACCGGACTCGATTCGTGGTGGTCTTAGATAATCGTCCGAAATTGTGTAATCAACGCATAATGCTAAACATTTAGGTTGCACTTAATATGTTCTTACATTTTATCACATAATATATAGCGTCGAATCGACTGCCTTCTGCGTTGACAGCAAAATTACACGCATAGCAAAAACTCAGATACATTTATCAATTATGTAATATAATATTTGTGCTTACAGATCATAATACCGTGATCAAATTCCTAAGTTTTATGATTATGTTTATTGTAGTGTACGATTAATACCAGGAGGGAGCTAATTTTATTACGACATACACAAGCATTCGTTAATAGAAATACAGATTAAATTGCAATTACTGTCAACTTCATGCTGATTTCTATGAGAATGATGTTGCTTTTTATAATATAAATGGATATGCTTCTTAGTTTTATACATTTTGTGTATTGATCACAATTGTGACATTTGTTTTAATAAAAACTTTATCATGCTAACAATATTGTATATATCGAGTAAAGGATGAAACAATACTAATAGTTATTGATTGCTCTTACATGAGGCGAGTTGGAGGTGGATGCACACTTAAACCTGATTTTAAACCTATTGGAAATTGTTTTGACATTGCCAGTTCCAAGACGGGAACCTTTAAGTATCTCGTTGTTTTCGTTTGTTTGTGGCATTCTTTTTATAACAAAGGTTTACAGATCTAAAACATCTCCATCTTTGCTTTTTGTCTGTTTGCAGGTCTGTGATTTTGACAGTTGGTTTATCTGTTATGTTTTCAAAGTCCTTTTTACAAACTTATAATAGACACCTTAGAATTGATAGTCTATTTGTCTTGTTTAGTGCAGATGGAAGTTAATTTTTTTATGATCCTAATACCAAAGCTCCCCAATCAAATTCAACTTCATAAAATATTCTATTTGTTTTCAAGTTTGATTGTACGCTTCGATGAAGTCATTAAACTAACAGTGTGAATTCATGTATAATGCAAGTTTAAACGTCAATTGTTCTTTTACGTGTTTGTTGTTTTATAAGACAGTCATTATTGCTTGCAGCATCAGCGTTTTCAATATCTTGACCTTTGTGTAGGAGACGTTTAAGTTGTTTGTTGCATTTTAATTGTGTAAAATTGTTATATCACCAGCATCAAAAATCTTATTGGCGTTTAACTCGCAAAACCATTGTTTTTATTAAATTATCATATTGGACAATTTAGAATTCAATTTGTCTTTTAAAATAGCTTGGGACAAATTCAATCATCGATTCACGCCACTGTTTCATAGGACTGGTGATTATTTGTGAATCAATGAAATTGTGACTTAGCAAACGTTTCATTTTGCGCATATATTTTTATATATCTAAAGTGCTTCTAATGCCAAGAATGAAACATCATGGCTAACACAGTAATCAAAGTCAGACTTCTTTGAAGAAATATAAAATGTTGTAAGGTTAAAGTACTGTCGATAACATGATAAAAGATGAATAAATGTACAAAAAGAAACCTTTGCTAAGCTACAAGCTTGCTGATTCACAAATAATCTATGGAAATTTCAAAAACCGGCATCACACTTCCCATGTTTGTACATAGTATGTAATGAATAACATGTCATTGTTAATTAGCTACCACTGTCAGTTGCTGGGCATATATCAAACACAATAAAACAATGATCTTAACACTGTAAACCAAAAACTTCCGCTTACAAATGAAAATCCAATATTCATATTATTTTACGGAGTATCCTAGTATTAGAGGGTTGGTTCTTGACACTTCTCGTTATTTAATGGGTCTTTTCTCATATTTGTATTAATGAATACATGTACTATATTCAGTATGGTATGCAATCTATCTATTCCTGGGAAAAAAGGATGCTTTGCAAATGTGTCTTTCTAGTTCGTGTAGTTTTGAAACCTAGATACGTCAATGCCAATAAAGAAATGATAATGGTATACGCTTAGGAACCTAGTTATGCAGACAGGGTAAAAAGAAACGAATTCCAGATAAACATTGATCTACTAATTTATTGAATTGTTATTATGAATTATTATGAAGATTTAAAGGCTAATGCCATACATAAGTCAACTGACGCAGTATAATAAAAGCCGAATTGGGATGCTTGATATCTAGTGACTTCGGAACATCATGATTCTTATATTCTTACTAAAATGGTGCAACATTTATGTGACTTAAAAATACTTTATGTATTTTAACACTTCCAACATGAAAGGGTCATCTACGTTTGTATTTAGATGTATGTTTAGATAAACAGTTGGGAAGAACTTTCAGTAAAATACATTTATAAGCAGTCATTATTTTGTCTGCTCCCAGAGCCAATATTGCTATTATTCAATGATAGAATAAGAAATTAGACTGAAGTTTTCTCTCCTCCTTGGTGTCCAGACTTCAAATCACTTTTCTTATTGTCATACTATCCTTTAAAATCTTGCAACATCAAATTAATCATTAAATCAGCCCCCATGACTTGCCCTACAATGTAATGTTAATGTTTTCAATCTAATTAGTGTAAAGCAAAACATTACTTTGAAAATGTTATCGTTTAATTTATATGCCCATGACTAATATTCTCTGTCACAATTATTTATGTTTTAGTTAAAGAGATAATGGCTGGTTGATTCGCAAAGGTCTTCTGCCAGAAGCTATATCGTATTATCTTTATTATTTGTAAAATTATTTCGATGAATATATCATTTCATTAAATATTCAAAAATCATCACGTGTCGCTAGATTTATTATATATTCACGTTTACGGTGGAAATGTCTTTATACATAACTATGTTTTATGGTAACAGAGTTAATAATCCATTGGTATCGTATTGTGGATTATATTTAACTTGAATTCATTTCAGGTGTTTGTTTAAATTATGATAACCCATTTTATGAACAAACTATTTCTTACTCTTTTTCGTATTACCTGTGGGAAAATCAATTTACTATGCTAATTGACTATAACGTTATTAAACAACGAATTCTCGACACATTTTATCAGAACTGGTACAATAGAATTAATAATTCAAACCGTCTAATACATACTGTTTATTTAAACATTCATTTGAAACAGAAAAATACCTTAATTATGTAACTACAACAAAATATAGAACAGCATTATGTCAACTACGAGTATCATCGCATAATTTAGCCATAGAAAAAGGTAGACATCTCCGTCAACAACACTCCGAACGAATATGCAAAAATTGTAGTCATAATATCATAGAGAACGAATTTCACTTCATATTAACTTGTCCAAAATACACACACCTAAGACATAAATATTTAAAACGATATTATTACACATTCCCTACAATTCAAAAATTTACAAACCTCATGGCAAATCAGTCCAAACAAACAGTAATAAATTTATCAAAATATATTTATCATGCAAATAATCTCAGAAAACAAACTATTTAATATTTCAATGATGTTTAACTCTATTGCTCCTGTTGAATTAAAAAAAAATCACTTGTAACCACTGTCTTATACCATGTTTTTCATTATATGTTTATCCATGTATGTTTGCTATAAACATTGTTATTGTTTAATGCAATAAAGAATATTGTATTGTATTGTATTAAATACAGATAATATCAGACCAGACTCTTAATAAAACAGTCGTTATTTAATTACATAACAACAATCTATTAACATATGAAACTGTATCAGATATTATAAATCACCCTGTACAATTGTACAATGACATATATTATTGTTATTCTAAACTAACCTAGGGCAATGAAAACCGGTATACTAAATGATATCATGTGTTTTGTTAACTTAATAATTCTTACATTATTTCTAGCGAACATGCCTTGTGACTCAGCAAACGTACAGGATTGTAGTGTTGAATGCTTGCAACTCAATACTATCCAGTGAACAAATGTGTGCATCATTTCCTTGTCTTGTTTCACAAAGATAAAAAAATAAACATGTTATATCATACCTATACATTGCACATCGCATTAATAACAACATCATCATCTGCTTTCTCTAAAAGTAATTAGACATTACTCAGCGTACGGTATAACTAGGAATTAGATATAGCGTGAGAATGATTTATTGTACAAAAACTAGTGTCACCATCTCTTGAGAGAATTTACAATTATAGAACAATTGATCGAGGTAACATTGCGCCATGTTGTTAAAATGATTCATTGAGTCTCTTTAAAAAGTTGACAGAATATTACTGGCTTCAATTAGCAAGAACAAGTACGGCGGACAATAGAGTTGTGTTACTTCTTCTAAATATTGGCATGAACTTCTAGTTTTATTTTGCCATTCCCTACTAATGTGACAGGGTCACATGATAGAGGCTGCAGCTTTAACTTCCTCAATCAATATTGTAATGTTTTGTTCAATATTTGTCAGATTAACAAATAGCAAATCAAAAACATGACAATTAATCAAATTGAGTTTAGATTAAATTTTCTTTTTGTTGAAATCATGAAAAGGATATAATTGGTCTTTATTCGAGTTTCTAATGAAATCGATACAAAGCGAAAGAACAAACTTTTCATCAATTTGAGATTGGTTGTTTTGATCGTTATTTCAAATCGGTAATGCGATGGACAAATTGAGTAAACAATTGCAAACAATGAGATAATTCCACTGAAGAAATAAATTACATCTTTCAAAATCTGTATGCTCATCTGAATAGCCAATTTAAGTTTGAAATTCAGATTTCGGCACCGCCAATGTTGTAAATAAAAGTTGTAATATAGCTGTTCTGTTCGATGACTAGGAATACTTTTGTCTGACAATAGCTTATTAACATGCATAAAAACACGTTTACCTATGACATCTGCTCTGTCATCCCTATTCGACTTTAGTATAACTGATATCTCTTTCCACATATGATTACTTCCCACTATTTATCCTCATTCCATAATTTAAACTGTTGACTCATCTAGTGTTACTAATAACAAACGTTAATTAAATCGTTGTTGTTTAATCAAACGTCTAATTTCAAAATGGTATTTATTCATTTTGAAGATAATAATACAGTTATATAAAACTATTTTACGAGTAGCGTGGTTTTTAAGTAGTTACTTTCAATGTCAGAACTATTGTGAGGACATTAAAACGTAATTAATTGAACTTGCTTTTGAGTAAACTTAGTACGTACTTCCAATGTAGAAATATTTTCAAGCAATTCTCCTTTTGTCAAAGTACTAGGTCTGATATAGTGCCGAGGGAATGTAAAGTAATATAAAATACATATTCTTAAACATTTTTTTCATTTATCATTTTGGAACGATTTCTCTACATCGTTCCAATAGTAACAAGAAAGTATAAGACTACTATTTTCACGCTTCAACAAGTTTCAACAAATACAAAGAAACGTAGTTCAAACGCGACACCTCATTATAATCTCATTGTAATATGACTAGGCCGACTTGTGCTGTCCCTCTTCAAATTTGTTCACAAACGTATATTGTCTAGCAATGCCTTAATCACAAGGTGACGCTGTCGACCAATGACCAACCCATCTTCTCTCCATCGTAGACTTTCTCTTCAATACCTTGTTCTATTTATCTATAGACTGGGTTCGTGTGATATTTTGAAATGATTTTTTTTCATATAATCTCTAGTTTTAGATTTATTAGCATAAGTTTACTATACTTTAAGAAGCTCACTCTACTCTTTGTTCTTTTTATTTGTTTATAATTTAGGAAGGGTAAATGCATGTCGCTATCTATAATTAACCCGTATCACCAGATGCTAAGTCAAGTTTACTAAACAATAGACATTTATATGGTCAAAACCTATTTCAGTCCAAATGCAAAAAGACAAATATATTAAACTAATGAGAATATGAAAGTCCGTTTAAACAACAAAACAATCGTTTTAGTAAAATATTAATGCATGGTTTATTTTACATCTTGTATAAATAACTATGAAAAAATAAGGAAACAATGCGACGTTTTTATGATTATATCAAATAAGCACGCTCGAGTGATTGGAATTTTTTTGTCAAATAATCAGAATTCTGTTTTAAAATCTCGAAGCGTTATATCCCTAATGAATCCCATTTCTATCACGGAAGATGAAACTTTAAGTAATTTCATTTTGAAAAAAAAATCTCATTTGTCACCAGCACTTTTATAAGACAACAACGAAATTGCATCACGTGATTTTATACCGGATTAACGAGCTTGTAAAATGGTAATTTACTGCTCCTTCTGTCAGCAGAAACCCAAAATTCAATGTGATATAAATGATGAGTTGAAAAAAATGTTTTGAACGCCTACATTGAACCAAAATTGTACTTGTTAGAATCATTGCAATATAAAAATGAAATCCGTCATACACATACAATTACTTTTCTGTATGTTTTGTGAAGGACAATTGGTCGATTGGTCGCATTTCAATGCATTTGCCGTACATATTGTATGTAAACTACGTTTGATTAGAGAAATATATTAATCAATAAAACGAAAGGTTTGTTTACAGTATCCAAAAACGATAAGAATTTAAGGATCTCCTTAAACAATGATATCTTTACAATTAAATTGTTCATTATTTGCACATAATTTCAATTTCTAGCACCGATACTCACCAAGAGAGATATAACATGAAATGTGACAAGTTATTACTCCAATATCTCTTGCGTTAAAATTAATGTCATCTAATACTTGCAAAACATAAGAGTATTGGTCAAAAACGTTATTTTTGTTATCATATTGTACTATCCTCATCTGGTAGATAGTTAACTTTGTGTAAGAGACTCCAACATAAACTGATTTATGTTGCAGCATTCATTTTGATATTACAAAAGGCCGCGACCACTTGATTCAAAGTCAGAATAGAAATTGTAAATTATTGTATTTGGATTGTATATATGAGTTGGATACAAATAACAAACTATTCCTGCTTGTGCCAAGTTTCTTTCGGAAGTTACACTGAAGTACAATGCAGTTACACAATCGTTGACTTGATAGAATTCTTAAACAGTGACACTATATTAATTAAACAGAGCAAAAACGGTTTCAGGTAATACTTTGCTAACCCATATATGAACAAATGGTTGTTAAATCATGCATATCAAATTATTTAGTAATTATTTACAGTATTGGATATAAAATTTGTTAATCCGCCAAAGAATACTGATGTGCGATTGTTTCGTTAATCTAAAACCGAGGTAATGTTTTTCTGTTATTTAATCATGTGCTTGTCATGAATAAAGTAAAATGATTTATCAATGATTAACATTGTTTTAACTGTGAACAAAAACATCACCTAAAATGAACAAAACACACAATATTACGATCGTGCAAATTTAATTAATTAAAACAAGTTAATACTGAAATGGAACTCTGAAAGAATTTGATTAAACAAGCAAAGTTTGTTTCATTTATCCTCTTAATCACGTTTCCTTTGTTTTCACTCATTTTTATAAACCATCAAGACATCCGGCTGCTTTTATTACATTTCATATGAAGCAAATCATTTCAGCCCAATATCAACCATTTGATATAACAGTTTTTGATTACGTTTGTGGAATTACATCTTTGGCGATAGGAACAAAAGTTTAATCAAAATAATGAAGATAGAAAACATTCTGTAAAATATATTCCTATCTGAACATAACTTATGTGGTATTTTGATGATATCTACTAGACAAGAGAAGTTATTTGTACAACCAATTACAAATTTGGCAGCCACGTGTGTGTATTTTTTAACATTGTTTACTGGTTGTGGCCATGTTTATATTAAACCGGTAAGACTCACAGTTGGCTGAACCCTTGATTCAGAGATATCAATTTTGATTTTCGGAATACAACGAAAGAAAATAAAGCAAGCTCTTAGGTAAAATTACATTTAATGACCGCGACCAACGATTTGAAGTGAACTGGTTGGAATTAAAGTTGTTTGATACCAATCATCTCGAAAATTGTAAACATATAAGTTCAAAACTAACACAATTTTATCTCGACTAGTTTAACCGTTTTTATCATTTTTTGAGTTGTCCTAATAACATGGATGACGTTCCGTTGAAAATTATTTTTTTTCTTTCGTTCAAACAGCAAGGAAACATTGTTTTTGATCAACTTTTTATTTGTATTTTATATGAGGTAGGTATTTAGTAGAGTCAATAATAATGACCAATAAAATGCGCACACTTTCTGCAAAAATGGGCTGCTTTTATAATATTATCGAAAACTGAGCTGGGCTTAGATGTGACGTGATGAGTTTACTGTTGGCATCTCAATATGCGTCAATTGATTCTCATTCGTCATGGTTAAATGCAAATTAATGAGACGAATGATGACACGCCAATAGGGGACTTTCTGTTGAAGCAATAATAACAAATAGAACTTTATATAGAAAAGTCTATGAAGACAACATTCATAGCCTTGGGTTTTATTAAAGTTCTTGTCATATCTAAATGTAAAATGAATTTAAGAATGAATTTCCGCCTACGTAAATCCGATAGTTTCTTTCTGCCACACTTTACTTTTTGGAATTAAAAACTCTTCAGTCGGGGATGTTAGCAGATTGGTAAGAAAGACAGCTGTATTCTCCATATTACAATCGGTAAAAACAGTTGTGTGTTCTTTAAATGCGACGATATATAGGAATAAATGTAGGAATAAATCATGATGAGTACATCTACTATACCAAATTCGATTTGAAAGTGATAAAATGATTGATTGAGAGTAACATAGCATAAAAATTTGATCGCATGCTTTAAGGTTCCCGCCTGACCGGATTCACAAGTTCTCAATCGAAAGGTAGATATGCAAGCGATTTTACTTATAAAGATTCAACACAAAAATTATACCATGGCTTCATTTTCATCCCGACAAATGAATTATTTGTCAATAAGCAGGAATTGTATTCTATGCAAAAAGGGTATGCTGCATACTCAAAATTGTACATGTATAAGATGGGTTATTGTGCCGTTGGACGAAACAATAAAAATAGCTGCTATTTTAGACCCCATTTATCATCTAAAATCCGCCATTATGCCGGTTGTATTTTAACATGTAACTAACTTTACCGTTGTTTACAGTCTGAAGGGGTGTTAACCTCGAATTATTAAAATAACTGTGTGTTTGAAGGACAATGTCGGATATATTGTGTATCTGATATGTTTGAGACATCCGAGAGTTTAACTTTAACAACTTTACCAACATGCAGAATATAACAGAGTAGAATCGAATAAAAAGGATGATTAGCTCATAATACTCGCATACCTTCAGTATGTTATACCCATTATCACTGTATTTTTCACGGTATGTCCATATCAATTCAGTCGAGATCGTGGTTTAGTGAAATCATAGCTTTGAATCAGCTTAAAACCAAACGGATTCAGTAAATATTGTAACCGTTGGTATACCATGGTAAAACTGACAGCCGGTGTAATTTACACAGATCATTAGTTAGTATCATGTTGATTACATGCAAAATGCGTCTAAGACGTATGGCTCAATTACAGTCTTTCTACTTCAATGTTACGCTACTTCAATTAAACAATACTGCTTGGTTGATTGTTCCATTATAATGGCACCTTATCAATCCAGCCAGCGTTTTAATTTATGTTTAACACATTTTCTTTACATTTTACACGGTTATTTGAACAATCAGTTTTCATTATTAGCTTAGTTTTGCAATCATTTTTATTAATTGCCACATCCCTAGTAGTCTATATTACCTTGGTGATTACACATCCCAATTACTTCCTTATCATAAAATTACATTTACGTACAATATAACAATGGAGATATATTTCATAAAACATGATAGTCTTTATAGGCAGGTATTTGATTTGAACAAACGGAAATATTATTGTTATACATTCACTACTGAGTTAGAATGACCAATTCTAACACCATGTTTTTAAAGAACACGAATTACAAGTGTTACACGCTCTAGTAGTGTATTTTCAAATATCTTGTTTGATTTGAAACAGGTTTTACCATATACCTCTCTTAAACATACACTGGTGCTATGTTTAGGGCTTTGACTATTGCTTTTTGTGTTATTTGCGATTTGCACAATGACAAAAAACTATTCACTAGAACTGTTTTATAAGAACTTATTGCCCATTTGTTTGTTTATCACACTTATGACATCACATTTACAGGAAAATCAACACAATAATTTAATCAAACACATCAATCAGTTCTGAGCTAAATATGTGACATGGCAATTTGCTGAAAGTTCTTTTTTAGGTTTGTGTACTTATAATATAGCTCTAAACATACATTTATGTAGTAGAATCTCATAAAACGTCTCTAAACAATAGTGCATTACTTTCAAGAATCATAAGTGAATACAATTTGACGAAATTAACATTTGATAAAATTATTGAACTTGTTTATGTGGATTTTCGTATGCAGAAAGAAAGATATAATACATCACATTGACTAAGGTACGTAATGACTAATGTATCTTTTTAAAATATTTTAAAGACCATTTGCCACCACGCATTATACAATATCAATGATTTATAGTTAGCTTTAACTGGATGCTTATTTCAAGATACAATGTTACTGTCATGCATTAAGTAACATACATTTAATAAATGCAAATATCCCACAGAACAGAGCAGATGTACTCTGTGTTGGCATCACAATGATACAAAAACAAATTGATTGACATTCGACCTATTGGTCATGATATAATGACATAATAATTCCCGAATCACTCAAGTGAGAGCCAAGTGTTACGAAAAGGGTTTGTTGGAAGAAGTATTGTTTTTACAAATTCCCATATATATTTCAAACATCACGTTGATTTTGTTTTAAGTCACAGGATTGTTATTATATTCATCTTCGTTCTTTCTGTAGATAGCAATTTGTCGTCAATCTTGATAATAACATATAAGATTGCAATGATGAGGATATCACATACGTCAACGAATGTGATGAAAGAGACACAGAAAATTTGAATAATAAAAAAATGCTTATTTTACCGTTCTATACTTTTAACTGTTTAAAGTGAGAAACATGATTATTTCGTACAATCTAACAATACATTTGTCACGTTTCAATAGGGAATTGTTTAAATACCATATATAGTTTTCAAGGCTGTTAGTTACATGTTCAGATAAATGAATTGCCAGGAAAATCACAAGTTGTTTTAGAAGGCAATGTGGCGTTGTTGTGATGTTATTGCTTACAAAACACTAAGATTTCATTAAGGTTTATAGGTTTGTTCGTTTTACTGCTTCTTTTAAGAATAAATAAAACCTTAACGTGTCTAAAGTGAACATAAATACCTTTACAGCACGACTCTGACGATAGCTTCAAGGTATTCTACACACAATTTCATTGTAATGTGCCTAGTGTTATGTAGAAACAATTAGATAATAAATAATTAAGGCATGTTGGTCCTTTTGCTAAAGTGTTAATCTAGTTTTCGCCTATTGTTTTGCCTGACTATTTTGTTAAGTTCTAGTCTGTGTTCTTATTTGTTTGAAGTAATGGACATTAGTCTGCCAATCGATTTAGACGTAAAATGCCAGAAGTATTTGCATTGAAAGTGAAAACAACTTATGTTTATACGACCTCATTTTATTTCTTTTCTAAAGGTGCAAAAAGCATACTGTTACAACATACATAGAAGCAGTTTCTAGACAAAGCCGTCATGAATTCCATTACGTCTGCGACAAAGTGTCAGTCTGTTGTATTCTTCCATGAAGCCATTATGGGTGAGTAGTTAATGGCTAACTGTCAAAGTTAATGTCTTACAAAATACCTGAATCGAAATAATTGATTTTTACTTTTGAACCTCAATAGAATACGTAAACATTGCTTCATCACAAGTATTTGTGAATTCAATATAATATGCTGAAGCTAGTTGAACACATTAATTGTAAGAATTTACATTAGTTGATGACAGTCCTTGAACATTGAAAATTAAACATTGAACTTTGTAATTACATTGATAGTTGTGTATTAAGCATATGATTATATTCATAAATGTGCAGTTGAAAATAAATCATAGTGCAATTACTTTGTGAGTTTATAAGTCACCAAATGTCCGACTATTTTACTGAAATATTTTCCAAAATATTGATATTACCATTCCTGCATATCTATATCATTATTTGTTTTCTTTAACTATGTTCTTATGTTCTAGTCGCAACATGCTTAGGAAAATAGGTAAGTATAACAGCGAATAAAAATAAGTATTTGTTTTTTTTTCTTTATCTAGTTTGTATGACAGATGGAGTGTCAATAAAACTTTAACTGGTATGTGTTTTGAAAATTTTTCATTGTTCGCAATGTAATTTGGCTACCATAACACTAAATTTACGCTCAGATTTTTAAATGTACAACTTACGAAAAAGCACTGAATTGCCTGTATTACTTCAAACACGATAGCTTAAACGTGATTTAGGGGGAAAAAACTTTAGAAATAGGTCATTATTCATCAGTCCTACAAACATTTGGTGAATCGTTTTAACTGGGGAGTTCATGCATCTAGAAACAAGTAATTGACAGTAAATTGACTCCAAACTCGACAGCTAGTCGTCGTTAGTTCACAACATTTGAGATTTCACTCAAGCATTCCTTTCGATTTGATTTACGAACAATTCTAGAGTTTGTCCTTGCTGACAGGCGAAGAAATTTAGATCGATAACAGTTTAGAAGAGAAGACGTAAGAACTTCGCAAACATATCAAATATCGCTATCAAAGTTCCTACATTGTTGCGTAAAATGTAATTGACAACATGTATATGTTAATTACTTCCTTCAGTCGGTTCCTGAACATATATCAAATATAGTATAAAAATAAAGTGATCTTAATTAAGTAAAACAAAGCTTATGATGCTTACAACGATCTATATCTGTATCAATTCCCTAAAATACGAGCTTGTAACATTTAAAGAGAAAGAATTTTGAACAAAAATATTTATGTATCTAATCAGAGTTAAATTTGTGAACATTTTGATTCAATTTTAAAAACTGTACAGCACAAACTTAATGCATATGACAGAGGCAGTGACATAACTTCTTATAGTCATTTTTGAATAGTTAGATTGTTAGTTGAATTATTGTATGGTACGCACATCAAGGTTAGAAAACATAAAGATTTTCCCGATATTAAATGTACTTCTTAACATTATCTGAAAAAGAATGTTATTGAGACTATACATCGTATATATAATAGTATATTTTTAGTTAATGTAAATATTTAGGAAAAGATAGCCGAATACATCGACAGTCTTGTAGATTTCTATATCCAGTCATCACACCAGACACACCGGAATATGTACTCATCTAGTTAAATTTGATATAACCACTTTGTGACAAATCTTTATTGACCTTTATAACTGTTTCCATTGTGTTATCAGTTGCCAAGTCAAAGTGTCAACTATGTGTGTATTTTGAAAATGTATGATACTTTCTCACATATAAATTGTCTGGGAGAACTTTCAGTAAAATAGTATAATTTTAGCCAGGTCATTATTTTGTCTGCTTCCAGGGCCATTAATGTCATTATCCAATGATTGAATATGGAATTATACTATAAAGTTTCTTATCTTCTATGGCGTCCAGACTTCAAATGACATTTCTTAATGTCAAACTATACTTATAAAAAATCTAGCATCTAACACCTAACACATCATTTTCATCGGCGTCCAATGCCTCACCAAAGGCTATAATTATAATGTCTTTATCCAATGTCATGTTTAAGTAAAGCTAAGTAAAGATATACCTTATTCTATCACAATAAATGTTTTTTCTGTTGAAATATAATGTAAAGTTGCTTAAAGCAAATACAGAAATGTCTAGTATTTTGTCAGGAGTTTCCCTTTTGGCGAAAGGTTATCTCAAGGAATTTATATACTTTGTTTAACTAACAGCTAAACAGGACCATTATATACCGCTAAATGATATTGTTTTAATTTAATCAACATTTATCAAGTTACAAGAATGTTTTTATTGTGCTTACTTTGATATTCCAAAACAACCAACCTGTTTAATACAAACTTGAAACTAAGTAAACACTCTTTCAAACATGTGAGGAATAAATTACAAAGGTTTTGCGAGAAGTCTTACAGTTAATATATTATTGAGACGATAGGTGTGAAATTGATTAACTGATTAGGTACAAACCACCGATGACATCGTCTCATGGACGGTTAAAATATTCAAGAACAATGGATCGATATGATTTTAACTATACTTATAAAAAATCTACCATCTAACACCTAACACATCATTTTCATCGGCGTCCAATGCCTCACCAAAGGCTATAATTATAATGTCTTTATCCAATGTCATGTTTAAGTAAAGCTAAGTAAAAGATATACCTTATTCTATCACAATAAATGTTTTTCTGTTGAAATATAATGTAAAGTTGCTTAAAGCAAATACAGAAATGTCTAGTATTTTGTCAGGAGTTTCCCTTTTGGCGAAAAGTTATCTCAAGGAATTTATATACTTTGTTTAACTAACAGCTAAACAGGACCATTATATACCGCTAAATGGTATTGTTTTAATTTAATCAACATTTATCAAGTTACAAGAATGTTTTTATTGTGCTTACTTTGATATTCCAAAACAACCAACCTGTTTAATACAAACTTGAAACTAAGTTAATGCTCTTTCAAACATGTGAGGAATAAATTACAAAGGTTTTGCGAGAAGTCTTACAGTTAATATATTATTGAGACGATAGGTGTGAAATTGATTTACTGATTATGTACAAACCACCGGTGACATCGTCTCATGGACGGTTAAAATATTCAAGAACAATGGATCGATATGATTTTGCACCATGCTGTCAAAATTATTATTAGCTTACCTGTAAACAAGGCAATGTATAATTTACTTTAATCAGCAAGTACAAGTACAGGCACTAGAGATATGTTACCTTTTCTGGACATTTTCATTATTTTTGTTGTTTTATTTTTGCAGTTTCCTACTAATATAACAGGATTACATGACACAGGCTGCTGCTCAAATTTCTAGAATCAATACTGTAATGTTTTGTTCATGAATTTGTCAAATTAACAAATAAAATCAACCGCATGCATATTAATCACATTTAGTTTCGATTAAATTTCTCTTTCTTTCGTTCATAATTCGTCGGTAAAATATGCCTTAACGTTAGAAAAAGTTGGATTCAAAATAAAGCAAAAACATGTTTCAATCAAAATATATTGGTTTCTTGATCAAATTTCGAATTGCAAAAATAGGAAAGCATGTTTGGTAAACAACTGTGTACAATGCGATAACTTTGTTGAACAAACAAGATGCAAATTACTGTTTCGTCCTTGCTTTACGTCAAATATCTCAGCACAAAACAACAATCCAACCATTTAAATTGTCAATGTGATGCTCGCCGGTTATCGGAATACTTTAACAAAGTCATTGCACAAAATGACGCGTACATTTTCTCTTCTATTATTTTGAAAACTGTTAAAAGTTTTGTTTTGAAACGTATAATTGTTTTACTATGCTTACCCAAATAGAATTTACGTTATCATCAATATGATTCTAACACTTATGTAGCAAATATTGTTTCACTCTTGGTAAATACCCATTATTTATCTTTTGTTAACATTTTAAATGTTTACTCAACTAATATTACAACTGAAGTAATATTAAACTTTTAATAATGACAATTTCCTTACTAATCAATACAAAATATAACCACGTGAAGCTAATTATCTTTAGAAATCAAATAAATGATAAATTATGTACTGTTCAATTATACTGTTTGATTTTAATAATGAATATACAGATAATTATTCAATGGTTGTTCAATACTTGTTGCAATATCAATTATGAAGGTCTTAAATGTCAATAAATATATTAAACAAGTGTTGCCAACCTCTCGAAAGAGACACATAAACTCAAGATTTTGACGCATCTCGACATATCCTGCATGTTTTATATGCAGCTTGTGATAGCAAGTTTTGTAAAGTAACTGAAGTAGCATTCACCAATTATGACCGTAAAGGCGATGATTAGAAAGAACAAAATGCAATGATTGAAAGAAACTGATATATCATTCTTTAAAAAAGAAAGTATACATAAAACCTTCAGGTAAATAAATTCTTACCTTTGCAACCGTCGTACAGCTTAAGGAATAGACAAAATGATTAATTGTAGAAGGGTCAATCACCAAGCCCACAGAACGCTGTGGATAAAAAGAGTGATTTTTAGAAAACCAGATATGATTTTAATAAAAACAAGTATCAAAGTGGGAGACAAAATTAAGAAGGATGGCTTAAACGATGACATATTCATAATTACTTTGATCCCTATTTACACATAATTTCAATGATCGGAGTCAAAACTCATCTAGGGAGATATGACATGACATGTAAGTGACAACTTATTACTCCAATATCTCATACGTTAAAATTTAATGTTACCTGTTTGAAAATTGTTTAGTCTAAACTATAACGTTATGCCATTTTGCTCAAGTACCTAAGCTTAACACTTGCTCAATGCGACTAGCCGTGTGAAGAGTCCTTGAGATTAAAGAATTGTGTTTCAAATCCCTCAATCATGTACAACCTCGTACATTTAATTTCAATGTCTCGCGTTACTTCAATTTTACAATACGGTTTAGTCGGATGATCAGTTATAGTGCCACATTATCAATCCTACTAGAATTTTAATTTAAGTTTTTACGCACTTTCGTCGCTCTTAATTCTATTAATCGAACTATCAGTTTTCATAATCAGCTTAGTCTCACTATTATTTTTATATAGTGACACTTCCCTACTAGTCTTGTTTTATTGGACGATGGTATTGTGTACACTTATTATTGTAACATATACTAATACAAAAAAGAAACTAGACATTTATAGTTTGGTTAAATTTATGATGAATAAGTTAAATATATCCATATGTGGTATCAAGTTTTAGCTTATGAATTTTATTTTTTATACATGTCCTCTTTCCTTTTGTAGCAGTTTATTTATAACTAATACTATTTCAATTAAATGTTAGATCTAAGTGATAAGGAGTTGTTAACTAATTACAGCCCCCATTTTGACTGTTTATTTTGGGACGTTTCCATGCTGTAATAAGGTACCGTATATTATAAATTTAAACTTAGTTTGTACAGTATATATAACTCATCGCTTAAGGAAAACACTATAATTTTTAGATATGCCAATAAATGTGATTTAAAACTCCAATTTAACAGTATTTTCATTGTATTACTCTATAATGTCACAGTTTTCATTTTAATTTTGTCTTATTTGCACATTGCACGACAAACCTTCTTTCGATTCATTAAATCAGAGGTTGAATAAAGAGCCATAATATGCAACGTTCACTTGTTCACAAACAGAGGACGGTAGTCATATCTTAACTCAGTTAAATGAGATCATAATGGTAATGACTGTGTCTCTTCCATATCTTTGTAATCTACATTCTGTCTAGAACATAGAGTGAACAAGTTGGAAATATATCTGATAAAGAGTACAATTAATTGTCTTGCCGTAAGCAGAGAAAAATTATAATGCGTCTGCTAGTAATTGAACATAATGTATACACTGAGATATGCACATAATAATAAACATTAAACTTTTTACATTAACTAATAAATAAAAATAAAAGTAAGAGCTGCCTTTCACTTTTTTCTCTAAATTTATTTCTAATTACCAATTAAGACACTTCAATAGTTCAATTCATTGGTAAACCAATATGATAATAAAACTAGTGTCAAACATATCTTAACGAATGCAATCATTAACATTAAACTATCAAGTCAGTATAAAGATAATCTAATACATTACTTTCTACTACAACAGTATTAATGATATGATAAATCGTGGAAATAATTCACTGAAATAAATTGTCACCACTTCATATCGTAATGTAAAAATACTTAACATTTGAGCAAAATTTAATACGATTCCATTCATGTGTCAGTAGAGTTGTGACAAGTAAACCCCTATGATAAATTGGAACCATTAAAGATTTAGGATTCTGTTACAACTTAAATTGAGATAACTTTTGTTCAACAGTAGTTTATAATAGGAAATGGTGTTAGTGAGAATGGCATGCCTTGTTATACAAAATACGATATGCATGTCATTTGTTATCAAATTGAATTTGAAGCATCAGATAAAGAATTAAGTTGTACGTTTTAACATGTAAATATATGAAAAAATTTGCATGGAATTTAGATTTAACAAATCATCATTTAAAGTCTTCCAAATAGACACTAATATCTAATACTTATACGTTTGGGGGTCAGGAATTTACAATTAATAATAATGACTCATCTTGTCTGTTTAACGACTACAAAACGTTAGATATACATATTGTTTTGTTTCAAATGTTTACTACAGTGCCAGTTTATGTCATCAGAAGTTACATACATGATTTAAATACCAGTATAACATTTTCTGCAACATAATAATAAATTGAACTCTGTCGCTTCTTTTTTGCTAGTTGAATATCATGTTCTCTAAATAATACTTGTAAATGCTAGAAAGTTAAACATAAACAGAGTATACGTAAATATAATTGAACATATTTTCTTCGCATACGGAAGTATTACCAAATATACTTGCACACACATTTGATTCAAATTTAGAATTGACAGTACAAAAATAAGGTTAGCTCAACAATTGACATTTGAGGTATCATGAAAGTTTTTCTTGCACAACAAATATTTTGTTATACAGTTGCATTGACAATTATCTGCTTCCTTTAAGAATCGATTTAAGAATCGTCGAGTGTCACACTTTGTCTAGTTAAGTAAATGGTTAAATGGTTTTGTAATTCATATGATTTGAATTTGAGATTAAAACTGAAAGTAAAATTAGAGACATAGTAGTGACACCTGTACAAATATATGTATTTCTAATTGCGTGCGATTTATTTGAATAAGATTTATAATTATATGAGTATAATTATATGTATTGATTCAGAAGTAATATTATTAAATTAAATGCATCATATGATCTTAATGGAGTAATATAGATGCAAAAATTGAAATGTGCATTAAAAAGGCTGTGAAAATCATTATCAAAAATAACTATTTCATTTAGGAAATACTTAATTGAAATTAATAATAAGTTAATAATTGGGCTATAAACTTAAATTAATTTTGAGAAATGACACTTAATTTTACAACAATAAATGATGACTGCGTTTAATATGCAAAACTAATTACCATTCCAGTACATAGCTAAATAATTGATTGATATATTTACTTCAGAAGCGATATGATCTAAAATAGCTTCAACTTTTAAAGGACTGATATAACCATGATATTTGATGCGTAACTGTTTTTCATCTAATTAATACTCATTAGTGTAAACATTGGACCTCAGAGGACCAATTCCGGGATATTTATGGAATACATAGACTGTTTATATATTGTCATATAAGTTGTAGGTCAAATTGCCAATAATTTTGATGCTGCATCGTTTCGACACAAGCAAACACAACGAACATTATCTATATTTCGCTCTTCAAAAGGGCGAAATAAACTTACAATTGAATCAACAATAATCGATTATTTACTTTGTATCAAAAAATATTTGTATCAAGCTAATGCGAGGATTAAAGGATAGTGCCAGAATCAGGTTACTCTGATCTTTACACTAATAGTTTACACATACATGAGATACAAGTGCCATAAACAGCGTTTAATGAAAACAAATTTTGATTTCAATTAACTGTATCTTCCAGTGGTTCGTTTTGAACGCAATTTTATTTATTACATGTGGGGTAATTGCATTATTTTTACCAAACAATTACTTTCAATACTCAATAGCAAAACTTTTGTACTGGGATTGTTATTCTTTAAGCGTAATTATCCGGAAAAGATGGGTTAATTACTTGACATGTAAATGAATATTGACCAAACAAGTGCTCCTTTGTTTATTATACACAGACATAAAAAACAGACAATTTGTAAAGTCTCACAGTTCTAAACGTATAATGCTTAAAAGGTATCTAGGAGACGTAATACCTCTACTAGTTAACTAATTAATAGTTTGCACATCATTGAACAAAAGCATTTACTTTGTCAATCAAATTGATGATTGAATTGTCAGTATCCGCAACGGATAAAAGTAATTACATGGACTCGCTTTGTAATACCACCAAAGTAAACATATATAATGTATCACTCGGTAATATCGGTGTCATTCAAGTGCAAGACAACAAAGTTATGGCCTTTGCGGATAGGTTACTGCGCATCTGAAATCAAAACAATATATTATTTATTTATTGATAAACCATGATGAATTGAAACAGATTGGTCTTTTCAAATAATCATTGAGTATATAACTACTGTAAATAGCGTTTTAAATCATTCTAGTTGATATGACATTTTATTTAAGCACAGTCCATAGTTCTCATTTTGTAATGATTATATTTCAAAAAGTATATTATTACGCAATTTGAAAAGATAAAATTTGTCGACAACTTCGATTTTTCCGGGACAAATTTTACACTATAATGAACCAGATTGTTTCACATTTACAGACAAATATTTAAATGACATTTACTATAATGTTTCGAGATGCTTTTTTGAACAGATCTAACCATACGTTAACGTTCCTAGAGGGGGCTATTTTCATTCCAGTGTTCAAGGCTATTATAATTACATGCTTTATTTCATGAAAATTGGATTGCTGAAAAATACCAATTGTCACTGAAGGCAATGTGACGTATTTGTAATTGTATTGCTTACAAAATGATTTCTTTTATGTTTATGTGTTTGCACGATTAGGCACTTCTTCCCTGAATAAATAAACCTGAAATGTTTTAATTGAACATAAATACTTTCACAACATGACTCTTAAAATGACTCCAAGAAACACTACGCGAATTGAAGAAAAATGAGTATTGTGGTATCGAGAATCGAAAATGATGCGTAATTAACGTTTGTTGTTTCGTTCCTAATTTGAATATCTTTAGTTATTGCTCCTTACTTTGCAAGACTAACTTGCTTCATTATATTTCGAGGTCTCCAGTGCTCTGCATCATAAACTATATACATCATTATACTTATCAACATGAAATAGGAGTTCAATTGATTCAAGATAAGGACGTGGCAAAAAGGTCCACCTTGTTTGTTATACAATTAGTTTTTGTATCATGAATGAAGAGAGATCAGTTTCATGTGTATAAAAGTATATGAAGAGTATAAAGCTTAAAGCAAGATTTTTTTTTGAAGTCTATTGTTAGTATCACTATCCAGTCGACTTTTGACATTAACTTTCTTGATCATCGAGTCACACACCAACTGTTACCATAGGGCGCAGATTGCAGCCACAGCATACAGTGCATGGCCCTTACAGGAACCCATTTACACCTGGGTGAAGTGAGGCAATCGCAGGTAAATTTCTAGCTCAAGGAAAAAAGCAGTGCCCGTAGTGGAATTCGAACCCAGGACCTCTCGATCCCTAAGCGCGCGTCCCACCACTGAACTACTCCTCCTGTATAAACTATTGGAATGCCCATGCTTTATCTTAATAAATTGTAGCCAAAAATGTCAACCAAAATATTTGTTGTACCAACTCTGAGATTCGTTATAGGAGTCTTATACACAAGCTTCACTACATTTATCGACCACTTTATGCCTCTTTCAATTGGTGCTCGTAAATATATACTTGAGGTTAACGACTTTGACATTTCAGAGAACGTTATTAATCGTATTACTGACAATACTTTTAATCAAAAGAATTTACGTGTAAATTTGTCCAAGTAAACTTTTTCACGGCAGATAATTATATTTGCGTTTCTGTGAATAGGTATGAAGAAATGCAAAACGCAAACAAGCATAGTATTTGTAATTGACTTATACAGTACTATGTTTAAAAGTATTTCCCTGCTTCTTCATGTTGTTTGCCAAATGCATACTTATCATTTTCAGCAAAAGGGGACATCCAACAGGTTTTTTATTAAGTTATCAGGCCGTTTTGAAAAAATGAATTGTATTTTTTCTCCAACTCAGCACTGTTTCCTACGTGCGTTGTGTTATGTTTGGCTCTTTACACCATTTAATTCATGAAGCAACTCGTATATTTAATTATCATATTGTAATCTTCGGAAGTCTTAATTTACTTTCATTGTTTTAGCGAACAAATGTGCTCATTAACATCGATTTGTTAAAGCTTCTCATTGTTTCAAATGGTGTTCAAACGTTGTAAATCGAATTTATATCTTTGCGCCTAAAATAATTCTGAGAAAAAAGTTAGTTTACTTAACAAACTAAACAGCATATATAATGCAATTTGTGTCGTTTAAAACGACTTTATCTGAGTACAAACACATGTTTAGGTTACGAAGCGAAGGAGTAAGAATGCCTCAAGCAACAACTACGTGAGCAATAAAACAATTATTCTGGCAGTCTCATATACAATGTTTATCATAGTATTTTAGGTCAGCTTTGGAAAATGGCAATTAAGTTATAGTTTTTCACACCCATTTAAACACAATTTTGCTGTGGTCAGTCGACCATCTCAAGTTTAGATCTTTAAACCAAAGTATGAAGAAAGGTCTATATATTTCTAGAGTGTAGGTCAGGAAAAAAACTTCTTTTATAAGAATAAATTGTTAATTGCCTTCTACCTGAGCTATTAATGTCATGATTCAATTATGGAAATATATCTTTAAATTTCTTCTCGTCCAAAATGTCCTGACTTCAAATGACTAATTTATATGTTATGTTTTCTAACATGTAATGCCAGACGCATTTTATTAATCGACGTCCATATTACACACAAGACAATAAATACAATGCATTAAATACATTTCCAGGTAAAGTTAAAGCATATATCAGAATCGATTACTCATTGTCTTTTCTCACATTAGCAATTTCCTCTATATAAATTTTATTTTTTCCCTCGTAGCAAGTATAGTGAGTGTTTGGACGACTGGCAGTAGTTTCCTCTGCCAGCATTGCTCACGTTATTTATGCATTATGAGAAGTGAAAATGTCCCGAGGAATTGCTGTCAGTTTGCCAATGTAAGAACATTATAGAAACACCATGTGTCGCTAAATTAAATAGATTTTCAAATTTACAATTGCTTTATAAGTTTAAAATTAAGTCAACAATTCAACGTCATGTCTGCATAATCTACTTATAAAGAAAGAAACGAATATTATTGAGATGACAGCAAACTATAAAATACCAGGATATCTCTTCTCTGAGCCAGTTTAACAACCTAGAATAAATATATACTTATTTCATCATACGAAGTATTATAAACCTCTTTTAATAAAGTTCTGATGCATAATCTGTACGAATACAAGCATACAATAGAAATAATTATAATCATTATTATATTCAACATCGATATTTTTAAAGTATTTTTCTCATGTCTAAAAGGGCAATTTAAAAATGTCATGCGCGTTATCAGGTAGCTACTGTTAACATGTCAATGCCATGGCTAATTGCTTCTAAAACATTCAAGCTATCAAGCAGATGGTTCATGTATTCTACATTTTATTATATATAAGCTAAAGCCCAGTTTCCAAAACGACTACATTAAAGTAAGTTTGGCCTAAAACCAAAACGAAGACTAAGACAATATATTTTACTTATATCAAGCAGTCACACAGCATTCCCACAATCGACATGAATAATAATCTAATTTCTATTTACATTGTCATCAATCGTTGACATGCAAGAAAGTGATCCACAGTATGTAAACAACGTATTACAAGATCGATGATTCCAATTAAAACCAACTATCATTTTCATTTGATCATAACCATGTTCTAGAATGGTTAATTTAAATATTTATTTCACAAAATTAGCAATGCTTGAAGTGCATAATAAAACTATTCAAATAGACATATCCAATTTAGTTTTATTGATACTATACCATGAAATAAAACTAACTTCATTAATTAACGCTTCTAAGTTTAGAAACTGTAAATGAGGCTTTAGTTTTAACGCAATGAAGGTGTACAAATGCGCGAAGTCTTGTCACTTTTATTTCAAACATTTTACTTTGGGCTATTATCAATGGTATTAAATAATATCGTCGTGCCTAAAGAGAGTGTTTGTATCTGCCTTAAAGTGGATCAAAGAAAAGTGATTTCACAACTTGCGTTGTATCACTTTAATATTGTATTACAACATTTGGGGAATGTTCGTTTGACTTTACCTACTAAGAGTACAACAAAATGTAGATTTAACAAAACGCCATTTAAATGGTAGCTATAAACAAATGTATTAATATAAAAACAAATCTAAGACGAATATGTTGGGGGGTTTTTTAATATTAAATTATTGAAACAATCCCGAGACTAAATCTAATGAATGTGTTAAAAAATCAATTTTTACGTTCAAAGGTATGTGCAATGTATGTTTGTATGTTACACAACCAGGCAAATGCTACGAAAACAAAAATTTTCTTAGAGATGCGGAAACGTCTCTTTTAACACCAAGTCTTATATAATTTAATTAAGGACTTTGAAATGTGTTTACCCGCAGTTGATGTTGTATAGCCATACACTATAATTTGGTAGTGATTATGACCATGTCAAACTGTTTAAAATCTTGTTTAGTGACATTACCGTATATCAAGATCTACTTAAGAACTTGTAGTGCCTACCTTATTGATACGGGACAGTGTGACTTCGTAAATCACTGTTGTAAGAAAATGTTAAACTTCCTGTTTGCTAGCTTGTCCAAATGGAAACAAACTCAACTAGGTGTTAGCTGCTTCTTCTCTAGATCGATTTTAGCATAACAACTATATCAATAACAGCACGGCGTTTTCATTCATTAATAAAGAGGCATGTTGTGCTTCTTGTATAAATACTTATACCTGTACATCAAATACAACAAAAAAGTTTATAAAGGTTAAAAATGCATTTAAGCTTAAAAATGGTATCATAAACTATTTAAGCGGAACATCATTTTGTTTTAGAGAAAATGGGATCCTTTGTATCTGATTGTTTGATATGAATTATTTATATCATAAGTAATAACATTATTACAAACTCCAGATGTTGCACACTATGAAGAACTTCCTGAAATACCCATATAATATTAACATTCGACCATGTAATGTGAACAGATATCTGAAATATCTAAACTTTAATGTAAATAAAATGTATTGCACCATCTTAAATTTCCTTGTAATTCCTGACGTTGATATCAATCTAATAAGTATATAATATCTGACAACAATGTAAATTAAACATAGGCGCGACGACATAAATTGTCATTTGGTTATATATTTGCTATTTTTATCATGATGGATGAACTATCTCGTAGTCTTCGTAGAATTTTCACATTACCAGAAATATCAACCAAATATTTAAATTGACATACTCGTCTTCTTAAGATATATAATATATATATTAGGACGACAATAATGTCATCTCTCAGACTATGAATAGCTTTTAGATTTTCTTAGTGTTTTTGAACATTGTTTGTGAACTGATATATCCATTTAGTTTGTATGATGCTTATTGAATGTAGTTATAGTTGTTATTCCTCACTGCTGTCATATTCCAGTAGGAAATTGTATACGTGACGACGGTTATCAATATAGAACCACTGAACGAAGTAAATAATCACTGACATTATTATTGCTTTGCTCTTATAACGCTTTTATTTTGTTAGAAACGCTTCTCTTTAGACAAAAGACGAGAAGATGTTGCCATGCGGAATAAAGACATAATAAAAACAAAAAGATGTCGGTAAATTTTCACTCCAGATCCTATATCATACGATGTACAATTATTTTTTTAAATCCTTAGTCAATGCCAGTCGAGTGTTTCAAACTTCAAACTCCAGACCCTTTATACGTACACCGTACAATTACTTTTCAATTTTAGTCAAAGTCAATTGCTTGTTTCAAACTGCATAAGTATGTAATCGTGACACAAGTTCTCAATGTTTTTTACATAAAAACAGCCGCCTGAGTCCAACACCACTCATCAGTAAATATATTTCTATTATGAGTTTCTGTTTTATCGAGGATATGTGTCATTCATATTAATGTAGTAAATTTTAATGAAATGCATATCTTTTTATTATTAATACATGATTAATGCTATAACAGCAACTCATATGCAGGAATCTCAAATAGAATACTAAGTAGTATTTCGTCTACTTATAATTGTATCTTTAAAGGCTATAACTGCTTTGTTAAGCCTACAACAGACACCTTTATTTAATAAATGTTATAGACACCACAATACCAAGGAATTTACACTAGTTTAAAGGTGTCATGTTATAACACAATGTTATCAACAATACAATTTTCACATCGTGTATAAGCCAGATTAAAAAGGGCGTTTTGAAAATCAAATTCTACCATTGCGTTCGTTTAGAAGATCTTTGACGCCTCTGCAAGAATAAAATGAATTGACGATCTTTAGAAGTAAACAAGTATATATTCCATGTTGTTACTATGTCTACTACAAGAGTTATTTAGCTATGATTGCAAAGAACCAATGATATTGTAACTATAATAATATAAACCTTCCCACATTTCCATTTGGTCCAGACTTCAAATTACTTTTTCAAATGTTAATACACCTTCACACAGCTTAGCGCCTAATAAATTATTTTCTTTGTTCATATCCAACACAAGGTTATTATGAAGTTCCAAATAATTCCATGATAAGTTACATCTGCATTGTAGTGCCATAAATATGTTATTATTGTTATTTTATATGACATATTAGTCATTTATCAACACTGAAAATTGGCTAAAATACTTTAAATAAAATAAACTGTTTGAATAAAAACAATTTTAGTCCAAATATTACGCGAAATATGTCTGGTCGGTTAGCAAATATTACCTTGGCCAGCTTTGTTCCCGTTATCTTTACATTATAAGAAGTGAAAATGTCCCGATTAATTGATGTCAGTTTGCCAATGTAAGAACATTAAAGAAACTCCATGTGTCTCTAAATTAAATAGATTTTCACATTAAAGCTGCTATAAATCTTGTTAAAGAAATCTACACTTAATGCAGTTGCCCACAAATATGGTTACAGATTAAACAGTATATTGAGAATAACATTTGCAACAACATAATATGTATATATTATTAACTTTTTAAATCGTAATTCGTAGTTGTTTTAGGTTTAGCTACGCATTTACAGGTCGTTCCTGTGCAGCAAAATACCACTTTAAGATGACTGGTTTTATTTAAAATCAGTTTGGGATGAAACATTATACCAATTTAATAGTTTAATTAGTCTCCTAATATCTTATTGACATATCAACAAGTACAATTTACATATGCAATACTTAAAATAAATGTTAAATCTCAGTTTCTTTTACAAAAATTAGAAATGTAATGTAAGTGCATCACATTATTAGCCGAGTAAGTGGACAAGTCAATTAATTAAATTACATATTAGTATATGTATGGCCTACTATACATTTACGACCAGTACTTGTTTTGTACATAAAAATGATACTGTTGGTAAATACACTGTAATATGAGATAATAAAGCAAACACCATCCTGATAATGTCTCTGATCTCATAAATACTTAAGCACTACTATATGGTTATGAAAGAACTTAGACAAGACGACATAAATTACCAATCAATTAGTATTGATTTATAATGTTGTCAGGTTTAAAAAAGGGTAATGTTCTAGCGTTCATAGACCTAATATTGCATTATGGTTATCAAGAGGCATCATGAAAGTAAATATGGTACAAGCGATAAATAGGTAAGTCTTTTATAGAACTGAGACAATACTGTTCAGTGTTTTGCATGGCTGATTGAAGTGGCCAGGTAAGCCCGTTTGGTAAATCATTCGTCGTATATAACATATTTAATTGTTGACAGGCTTACGAGGTAAAGTCCAAGAAATGTATCATTCGAGAATATGAACTAAGTACAATTGAGTAACTCTAGATAGTAAATATCTCTAAATATGACTATCATCTTTGAATATATATGTCAGGTTCTAGTTTTATGTGAGTTAGTCTTTTAGAGGATTGTTTTTCAAACAGCAACAATGACAAGGGTGCAAAATATGAGTATCTTATGACTAATTTTCTAATGAATAATTATAAAAATATAATATTCAAAGTCCAATATTTGTATCGATTTACTTTGTTCAACTAAGAACATAGAAAAGATACAATAGGATTTGTAATACATAATTATACATGAATTAAAAATATAACGAAATATTTACTTATTACTTTACTTTTTTATTTAAATAATTTCATAAGTTCAGCAGTGCTAGAAATGCAGAAAAATTGTGATAAAAACTCATTACAAAAAACTTCAACAAAAGTCTCCAAATCTTCTTGGTTTTGTTGTTTCAAAAAATATGTGTTATTTTGGCGCGTTCTTTAATCACCCGTTGGTGTTCATTGAACAGATAATAAGAGAAGCTAACGAGATCATTACATGTAGTCTACTAAGAAATACATCCTAACAAGTTGATAATGCATTTTTAATTATACCTAAGACAACTGGATGCCATTAACACAATGAAAACAGCATTTCATGAAAATTTACGCTTTGTGAAAAGTTTGTTCTGACTTGCATTTCTGTCTACCTCCGAATTAAAGAAATCCATAACACAAGTTGTCAATCCCATGAAAAAATTCATATAGAAATAAAAAACGTTCTTGATTCATTGAAAAGGGTAAACGTCATTTTGATTGATTTGAAGAACCTCAAGTGTAAAAAAATCTCATTGATATAAATAATTCATATGCTTGAGGTCATTGTACATTTAATACTAAAGTTACTCCCTCAATGCTTTCCCATGGTGAAGTTTTCACACGTTTTTCTTGGTTATATACGTTTTATTGTTTGCGTAATTAGGTATAAATAACTCGATTCTCACATACAAGTGAGGTTAAGGCGTGTTTATTATGCTATAAGCAAACACATAAATAATCGTACTATTCAATCAATAACCATAGTAAACAGTGTAACAAACACGTTATGTTCACCAGCATTTCACCATGTGTGTTTTCTATGACAATTGACTAATAAGGAAGTATTCTAATGAACTGACAAGAGTGCATGGACTTGTGTCGAGGCAAATATGACTTGCACGTTTTAACAGCATACAAAACTTATATACGCAATTTTTTGTAAAAATAAAAACTTGCTAACGCATGTACCCTCTAAATATGTTTGATGAAATTTAGTAAAAGAACTAAGAGTTACAACTGATTAAACAAAAAATACCGTAATCAAGCACTTGGGATTTGTCTTATTATTTCTTCTTATCGATATCCGTATAAAAATCTATTATCAATAATATTGCTCTTTTAATACTTAGTTCCATTCCAGGTTAAAACTTATATTCAATTTCTTGATGTAGTTTGGACTGATACACTGAAGTAGTATTTCTATCTGACTCTAAATAAAAAACGTCCCAGACTGAATGTTTTGAATTATTAACAAGTTGAAACATTTAGTTATACATCACGATTGTCTGTGATAATGTACAACAGTATATTCCGTGATGTCCAATTTATATAATGTATTGTCATTATCGTAGACTGGAGTTTTTCCATTTCTTTCTTTGTCATCCACATATGGAGCTGGTAATGTGTTCGGAGTATAGAAATTGTTATACATATAGGACAAAACTGTGCTTCTCTGTAGATACCCATTTTGATCTACGTTGTTTTAAATCCTTTCAAACCTCATTGTCTCGTACTCTTAAAGAACAAACATATTTTGCAGTGTATAGCATCTTTTAAGTGTTACAATGAATCATTTATACAATAGGTATTCCAAACTATAAAACGCAGAGACAGTATTTGTATCAAACAACAAGCGTATGCACTTACATTACAGATGTAACAAATCAATACTTTAGTCTAAACAGTGTCATCAATGTGTTCTATTGTCATACTATCGCTTTCAGCACCTAGTTTCTCTCTATAGGTCAAACATGTCATCATGCGTCTGTCACGTACTTTATCTATTCGGAATGACTGTATCAGTATGTCACTTTTAATATTTATATGATCATCTACATTTTCAAGCAAGCCAGTAAAACACATCTACTGAGTAGTATCGACAAAGAGAAATATGACGTTAAACGCAAAATGTTATGGTTTTGAAGTCTTTGGTAATCTTCTTTAAGGCGAAACTGTTATATCATCAGGCGATATGTTAATATCAATATCTCTGTTTTGTCATCCCGTCGAGTGGTAAAGTTATATTACCATCATTGACTTGACGCTACAAAGTGTTGGATAATACCGTCAACCAAATGATTAATGGTTACGTTACAAAACTATGATTATGTTATGGATATAACTCTCAGAGATCGTTTAAGATGTCTTTAGTCAACAGTGATTAGTGTTACTTATATATGCATTTTAAGTGATACGTTGTGACATACAAAACAAGCCCTAGATTTACGTTCACTTAAAGTTACACATTCTCAGTATGTATTGAAGAAGCGAAAACGTGTATCAACGCATGATGACTAATGCATCGAAGATAAAGCAAATGGCTAACAGATATTCGAACACAGATAAGCGCTTTCACAACATCATTTTATGCGAAAAAAAGGATAAGTGCTTATTCGTATATCTATTAACGTCAATAAAAAGTGCAAGAAGAACAGATTATAGAGTCGTATAATAAAGTGGAAATATACCTTCTAAAGCAACAGTTCATAACATTCGGCCACTTTAAAATACTTGGCACAAATCAGTTGTTTGTATCCTCTGCACCACATATATACACAAACATGTAGAAACGTTGGCTGTTATAACTGAAAGAAACTTGGGTGATGTTTGGTGTTTGACTCTGCAATATCTAGTCATTTTCACACAATGAAATAACCTAAATAGAAATGTGTTAAGTAAAGTTTCTTTGTAACGTAAGATATCTTGCGGAAATGCCAGTAAAAGTTATCAAAATACACGGTAATACTTTTCCTTAATAAAAGATAAAATAATAAATATAGCTAACTACAGAAATATATGTTCATGCGAGTTGTAAAAAGGGCTCAACAATTGCCCTTTTATGTATATTTTAGTAAGCATTCTAAAATGAAGATTGCTAACAATGACAATTTTGTAAAACTTGTCTTATAATCGTTACATAATCACCCAAGAAACTTGGCTAATTGATTATATAAGAGGTTCTGAACACAATACAACAGTGTAAATTTCACACTATCCATAGTTTGTATGTTGAAAGCTATATATGAGCGTTTGCCTTATTTTTTCTAGCTAAGATTGTTGCATTTATTGACCATTATCGAAACGAGAAATTGTAAGTTTATCCTTTTCAATGACCATAAAACATACAGTTATTAAAATTGCGCATGATAAATTATGCAGTGGTGTTGTAATAAATGATAATACTATGTATGCCCCTGTGATAGCCTTGGTTCATAAAAAACCCATTAAGGCACACATTTAAAAGCTTGCTAAATAAAAACGGTACGCATGATCTATGGCATGACCAGCTTAATATAATTAAAATAATAATTAATAATAAAACTCAAAGCTCCTCACTATAAAAATCTGAAAAAAAAACTAAAAGTATTTTTAGAATCAGCTTTGTGATGCCCCAGGGCATTTGTTTTCTGCTTTTAACGAGTATGCTAGAGGATGGAACATGTCAAAACTGTTTTCTAATCTGTAATCAATAGTTTTCATCATGAATAATTGTTAATTAATATTCATTTTACCCTGTATTTAGAGGATTAATTCCAATTCAAAATTTCACGTGTATTCTTTGAATGCTATAATTAAGTACACAACAAAAGACATCAACATGATCACTTGACGCATATGTCCCTTTTAAGCCAAGAATATGTTCTGTTCTGTCGAACTAGTCACATCAATGTATAGATCGCATGACAAGGTTACATAATATCACACCATTGATGAGAAAAAGACCACATTAGCAATTAATCCCAGCCAGTATTTTATTCTTTCAAAGGCTAGAATATAAAAGGCAATAAACAAACGTGCAATCCCACTGAAGTCAGTTGCCAACCAGCTTGAGTCCTTGATATATATTCACTTAATATTGCATATGACTTTGCATTCATATTGAATGGCAATTGGAAAGAATCTACTTCTTCTTAATATGGAACAATACCAAAGGATTAAGTGAACATACTTATAGTACACAGTCATCGTTCTTATGCGTAGAGCAACATATTTTGGATTACCTGCATGTCCAAGGGCATGTTAATTCTACTTAGTATACAGATAACAGAAGAAGGTAAAATAATTCTAGCACCCGTAGTATTACAAAACTAAGCGGTGCACAAAAATAGGAAAAAATAAACATCCTAATACCGTCCCATTGTTCAAAATATCAGCCTAGCTTGTCTGAAAACTTCTAATCCAGAAATCGTACCTCTTGAAGTTGATGAACACAATATTGCGTGAATCAATGGAATAAAAAACACATGCAACATGCACTGTGTAACTGAGCGGATCGTGTGATTAAGTGTTGACTAAGCAACAATTTTATGTGATAGTTGATAGCCTGTGTCAGTACGGTGATAGCTGGATCTTGGAATAGATAGTAATGAATAGGGTTACTTAAATATGCATCACGTGGTACAAGATTTAAAACCATCATTGATTTTCACTATATCAATGAGCGATCTACATGAATAGACCTTCGAACTCCAAATGGATTTCTCCTACGTGATGTTAACCTACAATTGAATTATAACGTCGTGGTTTATGACCATACCGGTAATGGATACTAACATAAAATGTGTCTACAATATATTCGCACATCAAACAATTAGTTTGTTATCTATAGTAATGTTAGAGGAAACATAAATAAGAGAATCAATCGAATGTCAAATTACATTACATTCAATAGCGTTTCATGTTTGTACTGCTCAGAGTTTAGCGGAGGGTATTTGAGTCTTTTCATATGAATCACTATTTTGACTGCTATGTTTGGGTAGCAATTCTCAATCATATCTGATTGGTGCTCTGAGTACAGTTCCCCACATTCTACCAAATACATGTTAATTGTTGCTTGCATTAGTACATCGGTGGTAATTTGGGAATATGTTCTGCATTGATTCTAGAATTTCTTTACGTCTGGGAGCAACATTCCTCCTGCGTAAATCACTTTCAACGATTAAACGTAACACCTTGAAAATAAATCAAATTGCTAAACGTGACACTAAGCATATCGTCTGAAGGCTTTAACAGACACTCTGAAGCTAAAAACAGGCTCTCTAAGGAGGAATGACCTAAAGGTATTCTAAGTCAGATGCCGTAAGACGTTAACTTTAAATTGATTTGTGTTCCTTTACGTAATAAAATGGGAATTTTATCTTTTTATACATAATATATTTAACTCCCAAACTTGGCCAGACAGTTTAAACAGTCGTGCGGACATATTGCAAGCGTCGGTTCGACACAGTATGACCTTTTCAAGTCAATGTGCCGTTTAGTCCAAAACCCCAAATAGACAGTTGTAGACAATTTTTCATTAAGATTTAAGCATATATAAGTTGAAATGTTGACAGCGACATGTTTGTCACTTGCCTCGTGTCATGTTTGCAAGTGTATTATTCATACAAGACATATATGTTAGAGCGTTTCGCCTGTTTGCAAAGTCAGACTTTCAACTAGTATCAATTAAATTGTCAGTTATTGTAACTTACGTGAATCCTTACGGCTGAAACAAACTTATTACAAATGTCTAATTTAAATTTACAAGTTATGCCGAAGGTATTTCTTGTTAACTTTCATACTTATGAACCTATCATGACGACATTTTATTATGAAACACAAAGGGATATTGCAGAATAACGTAAATTAACGAGTGTAGAAAGTAAATATGCATTTATGCATAGATCTGATCAATCCCTCTGCATATATCAAAAAGGAATTTGTAAAAATATCAGGAACAGCAGAGGTTATACAAACACAGTTCTAAATAATAGTCATTTGCGGTTAAAACCATATTCAAGAGTGCACCAACATCACATTTGCCTCTACAAATTCTTGTAGGGACAAACAATAATAGTTGAATGAATATAATCAAAGAACTTCCATTGCCCATAAATAGCTATGAACAGATGCATGTGTCCGTTCCGCACTCTTGGACGAATTTAATGTCTTCGTGATCTGCTTTTTGAATTGACCTCTGTCTAGCATGGCTCATAACAGGATGAATTCATTTACAATAGTGCATTTTATATCCATATATCATTTATTTAATGAAGTAACATAACACTTCTAATGTTTCCTGAATCGTAATGTATTCTCTGACAAAACTATGGAAAACAAAACTGTAAGTTTGGTTTCCATGGAGAACCGAAGGATCCTGATATGTTTATGGTATCATGCTGTATTTTTACTATTGTTTATGGTACATGTTCTTCGGTTTAATAAACAATGAGATGTTTTAACTATGCAAAACAGCCTCGAGCAACGTCATTCTGAGATGAAAATCTTTGTAATGAAATTGTTTTATGGGAAATTTGTCAGAAGGTTACTTGAAAGAAAGAAAGTGACAATGAGGTTTGGTGTACTTTGATGAAGGTAAGTTATAGTCAGCAAAAAGTTATCATGTGTACAAGATATTGGACTGTGTTGTTAAAATAGCCTATCAAAAAGGAAAGAAATTATTTTGTACGGCGGAATGATATTTTCATGCAAAAGAACATAATGTTGATTATAATGATACGGACTTTAGGAACTACATTTATACATGTTTTAGCCATAACTGAGACAATAATGTCATTTGTTTTATTTAGTCAATTTGACCGAACAGTACGCAACGTTATAAAAATCTTAAAATAAGAAACACATTCCAACAATGGTGAAGTACTACATGAGTACATTATCTGTATTAATTTAATAAATGTTTAAATGTATAATTTGTCATTATCATGGTAAACCTTATATTACTATTTTGTAACATATGTATGTACCTGGCCGGAGGCCTTAAGCAATTAATTAAAGTTGTTGTTATATCATTTTATTTTATGACTAACTATTTACAGTCAGATACATTTAAGTCTGTTGAAATAATATACGTGTACAACAAAAAATGTTTAAAGAAATACATTCGCTCGTATTATCTGTAATTGTCAAAGGGAATCCTGAAAAAGGGCTTACATGATTACTAGTATAGGCTCTCCATGTGTCTGTTGTTATGTCCAGATAAAGTATACAATATGTCTGGTCAAGGTTTACGTTATGTCCTGATCGTGATAACATAATAAATGCGTCTGCCAATGGTTTGTCTTTTATATAATTATAAATGTGAATGACCAGACTGTGATAGCTATTTCAACTGATTTACTCCTACGCCGCCAGCGATAAAACATCTCACTTCGACGGGCAATTACTTTTATAAAAGAAGGCAAAATTAATATCAGTTATTTGTTTAAAATTTAGCGACTGCCGCGTACATATACATGCAGCTAGTTCATATTGCTTCTGAGAACGACTATCAATATGGTATATATTTTCTATACAAAATCATGACCTAGTTTGAACAAGCTACACATGAGATTATTTATTACATAAAGCGAATGATTGAAAACAACTTTTTCTATTAGACAAGTAATTAAATTTGAATGCACTACTTATGGCCAGCATATACAAACTTTAAATAAAGCCATTGTTGAATGTTTGTAAAAACTCTACAGTTGCAGATATTTAGAAATAAGAAGTAATTCTTCTACAGCATAATTCCTATCAACGCAAGAAACTCCACACGTGTAAGATGTAGGTTGTATGTGACCTTTGGCTTATTTGTATGTGAATTTAATGTACATGAATTGATGTAAATCAGATGATAAATTTATGTAATTACAATATAAATTGAAAAACATAATTATATCCAATAGATTTACAAACCAAGATCTTGTTCCTTTGTTTATTATTCCATAAAATAATTTAGAACTCGCGCCTAGTGGTTTTAGACCAGTAGCCAATCAGTAAATATATATATAGTTCTATATTAATATAAGTACATATTATATATTTGGAACTACTAACACGGACAGCTCACTATTTCTTGTTCACTTATATCGACTAAGACTCTAATCAAAATATCGACAGAGTGAGAAAAAAGGCAACCTCATTCACTAATCTTTATTCAATCATTCCATCACGGAATGTCTCCTGATTAATTCTCAGCATATCAGTTAATTAGCAAATTAGTTTTTTATTAGTCGAGGGATGTTTTTACCTTATGATCACCCTGTAAGTTGATGGAAAATTTCCAACAAGGGACTTGTAACATTCAAGCGTAATACGATTTGTAGTTATAGTAAGTAGTTTCACCAGTTTTGTCTTTGTTGTTGCCGACATTACAAGAGTTCATGTGATAATGACTTTATAAATTAAAGCCTCAGAGCGCCTTCCTTTTTACACATTTATGTGAGAACATTCTGTGAAGCCTTAAGTTACTTACAAGTATTAGTATTATTTAATGAACTTGTTTTAATACTACTCAGATACATCTGCTTCGCGGTATAACTTTTTTGTGTTGATGCGCCGTTAAACCCAAACAAACAAATACATCTGCTTAAAAAACTAAATTAACAATTGTGTACATTACTGTTGTTTTTTGTACCTTCTTCAAACGCATTTGATTCACGCATTGACGTTCCACCAATGTTTTTCGGTGGGTAAGATAGTTGAATTTACGTCCGTATTAACTCTCGCTAGAGTGTTCTTAGACTCGAGCGAAGTTGCCGATCGTGTCTCTTCGTGTGCAGTAGCTGTCAAGTGCTAATGAGATTGAGAGTCTAGAACCGGTGAATCACATAAAGTTTAAACCATTCGCCAATTATAACTCTGAATGTTGAAATTTTAAGCGACTTAAGTCGCATTTGTATGACTAGCACATACGTACGTTACGTTCACTTATATCGAATACTTAAAATTACAATGTCAAAACTGTTTCTACTTTGTGAGCAATCGACTAACACAGATTATTTTTAATGATCCGAAGAAAGATGTTATTACAATAAGCGATCCACATTGTTTCAATTTGTATAAAATTTTTCGGATAATTTAAATTCTGGACAATTTCTTTTGTACGTTGATAGCGGTAATTAAATAATCATACTAGTTTAAACCATAAAACCTACGTTTAAATTCGTCACAATCAATCTACTAAAAGCTATGGCTTCAAGTATGATTTCTAGCATTGTTTAACTTAGCTTTAAGCTAAACATTTACTTGTTTATACTATCAAAATGTCTGCTTGCAAACTTACGTTAAGATACAAATTACTACCAAAAGTGTTTACGTTAAGACCCAAAACAAATCAAATAGACTTAAACAAACTGTCTGGAAGCTAAAAGCGGACCCACAAGGTTCAAACACCTAACGATCGAAAACTTGACTATGAGAGTTAGAATCACAGCTACAAAGTAATTCATAATGGAACTTAACGTTTACACTATCGTAGTGATCGAATTAAATTCAAATTTGCAGTCAATTTACCACATACATCTAGAACTCAGTCAAAACAATTTAGAGCATTGCCAGAAGATAACATGTCTGCAACACCTTGCATAATTGAATTTAAAGTGATTGAAGTTATATACAAGGAGAATGACATTGATCTGAAAGAGACCTAAGACTGTCCCTCGGAGTCAGGAACATTATGTTCCAATTTTATGTCAACCTATGGTTTATTCAAGGTATAAGACTCAATTTATTCTGTCAAAGGTATAAGACGTTTTCTGTCAGCAATTGTACCTGAGGTTAATGTTTTTAAGATTATTTGGTATGTGAAAGCGGTACAAAGCCAATGTTTAAGTTCAGCTTCTCGCCATTTCTGTAAAAAGGAACATTTTGAGCTCAATTATACAATTACCCAGCGTCAGCTCTAGATTCATATATCAGTTTCAGATTCTCTCAGATAAGCAAAAATCAAAGTCACGTTTCCTCTGAGAACTGTTAGTGTCTTGATTTGTTTATGGTTTACGGTAGCTTTGCTCAACGATTTACGATCAGTGCGCCACTGTGTAATAGACAATAGGAATTTAATTATGTTAAGCGCCTTGGAGCTGTGTCATTCGCAGAAAGAAAACTCACTAATGAAATCATGCTTCCTTTGGGAAGATTTGTCAGCAATAACTAGTGTAGTTGAGGAAAAGACTTACATAAATAGAAACTATGATATCCTTCTTGCAGTTAGTAAAGAAACAGGGACGTAACTTTAAGAAATTCCAAATATTTAGTAAATGTATGAATGTGTTTAACAATTTAAAAACAGGAAACATGCTTAACTGCCATAAAGTTGCTAGTAAAGTATGTGTAGTGTTCAGCATGTCTATGTAATTGAGAATAAATAACATACACATGTTAAAGAAGCTGAAATGGTAAAATTGAGCACACTGAGACATTTAGTCTTGTTGAGTGTTCATAATGTGCTGTTTATATCTGCTACACAGTCGACGATTTCAATCTAGGTAATTTAAATGCACGAAGAACAAATTATCTCATATATACACAATAGGAGTCTGGCTATGTCTGTAACGATAATGCGACAATTGCATGATTGGGTCTGTATAAAGGAGTTTTAATTGGCAGGTGATCAACAGAGGACTGTAAAAGTCTAAACCATTACTGCAATCAATTTGAAACAGTCTAAGGCTAGCATGTGAAGCAATAGAAATGGAACAAGACAATGGTTACAGAGATATTTGTACATGCTCATTTCTATAAGTTACAGTGCCTGTAATAACAATTACAATTTGCTATATCATCTGGTGATATGTTTTATGGACAATGCTTATTGTCTGCCTCATAAATAATTCAGACATAGACCTATCATTATATACCAGCTTTAGCAACATGCAAATGTATATTTACTCATTCAAGAATATGACAAGTTATATGATTGTGAATAAACGATAATAAAGAGTACTTCAAAGGGTTATCGAAGCAAGATGACATAAGCTTTTAAAAGATCTAAAACTGTCACTCAGAGACAGGCATGGCCGTTATACATTACGCTGATACTTCATTACTGTGTATGGTTTCTTTTATTCATAAAACATCACGTATACATCACTACTCAATATCACCGATGTGCTGAGGCTACTGTACCGATGCACATAGACAGGTAACTTATTTGTTTTACAAAGTCATTCTTGTTGTCCAAAGACATGTGAATATGTTAGATAATAACATCGAACATTTTTTATTTGGTAAAGTATTCATAACATGCAGCTTGCTGCTGACAAATAATATACATGTATATAATTCGTGACGGATTCACTAGGTGGATAAAATGTTTTTTTACATGGGTTGTTTGCAACCCAGGTCTTAAAAAACACTACTTTTGAAACGTATCACAAATATGTAGCGGACAATTACATTCGGCCTTGCGCAATCGGATTAAGCACAACACTACAATGTTAGGTTTACGATTACACGTGAAAAAATAGTCTCATTGTAAAAAATATCGGACAGTGCATGTAATTATCAGTTTTGCCCAGTTGGACCCATGTCTGGGCAGCGCTATCAGCGCTTTGATATGTTTTAATATTATTGTATAAGAATATTTTGATAGACTAAATTTTATTGACAACAGTATGTACCGTCTTTAAAAAATGAATACTTGCACATAATAGACGAATTTATAAAAAAGATGACGTTTGTTCGAATATGCACATCATAATATTTATAGTTTCCATATTCTTTTTATACTATGATAAAGCTTTATCAGTCAGTGTGTAATATGTGTAAAACTTGAATTAATTGTATATTTGGTATACTTAGTTAGATTTTAATATGCCACATGTATTATGTAGACTAGCTTTACATGTATTAAATGCTTGTTTTTGTAGTATCGCATATGATATATATATAAATGTTACTATAAACTGCCATTGCGCCAACAGATTACAGAAATCTTAACGGAACAGTATATTATTCTGTTAATAATATACACTTATATTAAGTATAAACATTAACTCAAACATGTTATTACAGGTATTTTTAAATAAAAGGTCAATTTAACACATAAACTACATAGACGCGACTATTTAATTATCCACAGACGATGTTACACAAAAGGAAATCCAAATGTTATTTAGTAATCACTAAACGTATTACTTTGACTTATTGTTGAGATGTTTTTGAGACAATCTGATGTATAATTTGATTCTATATCAAAAAGTTAAGAAAATAAATGTCTATTTGATTAAAATTTATTGTTAACAGTATCTTCGTCTGCAGATGAATAGACAATAGACTTGAGTTTTTAATGTTTCTCTCTTTATTTCGGGGAGTTCAATATTTGTCGGTCGTATCAAAACATTCCTGGCAAACACATTTTTATGCTCGTTGTGGTAAACTTAGTCAAACTTTACATTTTGATACAAATCCCCATCTCAGTTTATCTTTTCCAGTGGAATAGAAAGATAAGAGGTCACTGAGGGTTCCTGAGCTTCTAAAAGCTTCTAAAACAATTAAATCACTTTCATATTGAGCTGTATGAACATTGTGACTCATTAAGCAATATTCATTTAGACTCCAAGGGCATTTTTTGAAAACATTTGTCAAAATCCTTAAAGTGATGTCACATGCAAAATACAAATCTTCCAAGATTAACAATGTAAGGAAAAAAAACTATTAAGTAAGTTGTCTTTATTTAACTCTGTTGACCCCTAGACTTGGGCTAATATTGACCCTTGGGGCATAATTAGAGCAACCTTTGTAAAGGACTGTCAGGTGATGCCACAAGTCATGTATGGAAACTTTATGTTTTACGGCTTTTGACAAAAATTTTGTTTAAGAAATTATCAACGAATGCACACACTAAATTGCAAACTCGAATGTCAAATAGACCACCCGTAATATCCAACCTTAAGCACTTTGTGTTCAGGTGAGGTAACAAAATACATCTGTTAGTATAATCTCATTACCGCAATTTAATCATTCCGAAGCGGAATTTCTATTATTAATAAAGACTTTTATCATTTAATTAGAAAATAAAGATTTTTCCTATAAAATGTAATTAATAAGATTTACAAGGGCACAGAGATAATTATACGTTATGATCTTTGCAATATATGACCAGTAATTGACATTAATGCAAAAGACAATTATGAAGTTTCTTGCGTTTACGCTTGTTTCGTCGTTGATAACTTTATATCTTAGAGCAATATGTTTACTTGCAAATGACATCTTAGGAAAGGGGTACACGTTACAAGTCATCCAATTATTATTTCTGTAAATCATTGTTCATGTCATTACATGCTTTAAAAATAGCAAGTCGACTGATGAAAGCATTATGCTAAATATTAAAACTCATAATGACATCGGTCTAACTAACCAGGCCTTATTCCGAGATAGTTGATGTTCTTTTGAATGTATTGTTTACTTCTTGAAACTTGCTAACACATGCAGTGAAACATTGAATTGTTTAGTATTGAGTTGGTGTATCGTTAAACCGAAACCAACAAAATGCTGCTTAAATTTATTGAACAGATGAAATAAGAATTTACTATTCAAGTTTTTTTACTGTATGTTAGCTGCGTTTCATTTTACATTAGCTACTTTAACAAACGTGGTTTATTAGCCATTCATTTTACGACCAAGTCAATGTATTGATCCTTGGTTTATCTTATCAGATGATCTGATCAAGTCGTTAACCACATTGTCATCTTCAGTGTCTTTATGTTCAGCTGAATCATCTTACAATTTATATTATGTCAAGAATGTCTTGTTTAAGACAGACCGGAAGTCAGACCATAATATGTAATAATTATGTGACGCAACTGGAGTTCTTTTCACAAGTGATCGTATGGCATCGATCATTCTTAGTCTAATTCATGATTTTGTCGCAGAAATTTCTGAAGATCAAATTACATTTTTGTAATGTAATTAAAAAGGTGTTCGATGTTTTTGTGTAATTAACGCCTTTTTACATTGATGTTAACAAGCATTAAATATATGGCTTCGGGTGGTTTACTGAAGGTTATTTTGTGTTTAGAACACAGAGACGCATAATACATGCTTTAGTTACACATCAAATTATCAATTGGCAACGCAATGAAAGTAATGGTTAGAATCACTTTAGAAACACGTAAATAGTTAAATTGCGATGTATTTATTCAACAGTAATACCTAAAGTAATACATTGTATTTAATGAAATATAACTGAATTTATATTCTATCATATTTCATGAAATTATAACATTTCTTAAAAAGATACTACTGATTTCTGAATCAATAAACATGCTCCCCTCAGGGGCGCCACTAAGAAGTGATATACTACGCATAAACAAATAACAAATAAAAAATACATAAGAGTCATTGTCCTGCTAGTTACTGCTTAATACTAAACACTACAAACAATCTCATTATTTTACTTGTACATTATTGCTTATTTGACTGAACCATATATTTTCTTGTCGACAATAATTGCGACACTGAACAAGAAAAGCATTCATCGTAAAACATGTTAATAGGAACATAATTATATAACATTTTAGGAGAAATCAAAGAACAATTATTGCTGCATGGAAATTTGATCATGATGTAGAATTTATTAACCAAGATTCAATATTCTAACATAGGCACGTGCGTTTTCACTCTTTATTTAATGTGACGTCATCTATGCTTTATTATTCAACAAAATATAGCTCGTGACGGCTGTTGAAATTTTACTCCCCACGTTAAATGCGCAAAGCCGAAAAAATGGCGCCCGAGTTTATAAGGGTTGACTTTTACAATTTGGTTTCTATTCTATAATTAAGATTTTAATATTTTTGTTCGAAGTAAGAAACACCTATCCGTGAGAATTGTGTAAATAAATGCTATTTTCGGCCTTTGCACTGGGGTGGATATCAACAGCATGACGTTTCTGACAGTTAAAAATAGTTCTATAAATATATCTTTTCTACGGATGTATTTTACGATGTTAGAATCGAAATAACTTACAGTTGTCTATATTTTGTTGTCTAATAAAATATAGGTACTCGTTTGATGCGCTTATTAAATCACTCGTGCTAAAGCACTCGTGATTTAATCATACGCGCATCACAACTCGTGCCTATATTTTATTAGACAACAAAATATAGACAACTGTAAGTTATTTCTTAATTCACAGAGGCTGGATTGTTATCTTATCATCTGAGTATGATTTAATGTAAGTTCGCACAAAATAACATTCCATGTTTGTGTAAACAATAAAATAAACCAATCCATTTCCGAGGTAAAGCAGCATTGAAAATAAAAGTTACACAGAGAGAAAAGTTTACAAAATATGTGATGCAGATTAACCACCACCGTCTTAGTCAATCATGCTTGAAATGGTAAAACACTTTGTCATTACACCAACACGACACTTATAAAAATATATTAAATTACATTTTATTGTCATCCTGAGCATCCCTTGTCGCAGATTAGTTTATTGCACTGTTTACATAAACATGGTGTTATTTTTATGCACTATACGTGGGGTATACAGTGTATGAGTAAGATTTACAACGTGGAATACAATATTAAATTCAAAACAAGAAAGGAATGAAAAAACCGTATACGAAGCGAATTTTTTATTCTGTATACATGTACAATAAAATAATTTTGTCAATTTGTCGGAGAGCGATAGTACAATTAATGATTTTGTTTTAAAAACATTTTGCATTGGTTTTTGACTATGTTTCACAAATACCATATGGTGTACGTATATTTTATAATCAAGTCATTCGAGCAATTGTATATATGTCCCAAATATCACTGTTCCTATGTCGGTGTCACATTTAGGTACATATCCAATCTGCACTAATTAAATAAACTCTGGATTTTCTTTCAACTAACAGAAAAAATTGAGAGTAAATACAGAAATACATAATACACTTTTTGCTGAAATATGTCGTGATATTAGCCATGTTCTTAAGATGTAGGTCATCTTTGAACGTGCCAATTTGTGTCCTGTCTATCAACATACACTACGTTAGGTCAAGTCCCCCATGGGTGAAGTCTGTAAATTGGTATTATTATCTGTAAGCAAGAGTAATCAAATCTTGTATATGTCGGAGTTCTAGGTCAGTCTATTCCAGGACATGATTATTATTGTACACTTATAACAATGTCCCGTTTCTTAATGTGAATACTATTATTATAGTTATTTATAGTTTGAATGCCAAAATGTGTTTCTTCGTGTGACGATGTAGATACATAAACACATGAAGTATTTTTTGCCAATTCAGCTAAGGAACTTTAAACTTTGAGATAGTATTATTCTACTTGTTCAGAATTTATCCCTTCATCTAGTTTCAATACAAGCTTTTGAATCTTATTGATATTTAGCAATATTGTCGGGCTAAATATAAATGAAGATGAAAAGGTTTTTTGTGGTAAGGTGCAGTATTTGTTCATGTGGGTCATACAATGGCTATTTAGGTTGAGTTACCTACATTTTAAACATTGCTAATGTATACATGTATATACTTGATTAAGTTGGAATAAGCAAATCCGATTAAAACAATTACTACTAAAGTGAGAATTTTGATGAGGTGTGAATTTCATTCAAGTTGGTTTTTGTTTAGTTCACCTTTCCATGTATTTCTTGAACAAGCTGCGTCAAGGGAAGGTAATGTTTACAAGATTGTTAAATTCAAGTATTTATGGATATAAAAAAAACCAGTATAGAATAGATACATAGGTATACTGACATACGTAAATATTTTTATCAATAATTCTTATAACATCATTAATCGAGAACTGGTACTAAGGGTCTATGTTAGTTGATTCATACCTTGTATTGATAAGAGGCGAAAGACTATTCAAAAATGAACATTGCAAGTGACCCCGCTTACTTTGTATTACAGTTCACTTGTATAGTTGCAAACAATAGCTTCTCTAAAACATATATTTAATTCAGATAATTTTATTATCTTTTCCATCAATGACCTTCACCTCTTCATTTTTTGTTAATCATTGACTTTTTACATGCTCAGTTCATTAAATAGAACTCCCAAAGGAGAAGTAACAACTCAAAGTTTTCTGCCATAAACTGTTTCTGTTTGATACATTTATAGTATTGTACTGTCTTTTACTATGATATATGCTCTTACTCAGAATCTCTAATAAGCCATATGAGTTTTAATAACGCAACGTGGCTCTAAGTATGGCTTCTCGGAAACTAATGAGAGCAAATGTCATTAAAGAGTTTCTTGCCAATTGATTATTTAGTAAAACAAAAGACGACCTGATTGTTTTACATTGATTGGTGCTCTATGTAAATCTATTCATGATAACAATTTTGTTAGAAGAATTTCCTGACTACAATCTCGACATTTCTGACGACCTGCCTTCAATTATCACAAGTTTCCTAGTTGATATTCTGTAAAATATGATCTTCTGTAAAATCTGATCTTATACTTTCAAGATACTACTTAATATGAATTTACAATTGTTCGTGAAAATGCAAATATTTCATTTTGTATTTCATAACATTTATCACCATTGCTCAATGAAAAATGCTCGACAGTAAGCTCAATTGTAGAACTTTGTTAGAAGCTAGTCTAGATATTCTATAAGCCGCCAAAAACTTCTCCCACTAATAAGTAAACACATATTCAAAATCAAATATGCATGAAAATGTATAGCCTACATTGGGCGAGAAATAGCCAAAATACGTTTAAAGTACAACCAACTTCCTACATTTCTACATAAATACATCTATAAATAGTAACGCATTAGACGAAACGACAATAAGAAGCCATACTACATGCGTCTAGTGGCTACAAATGTTTTTACATCAAGTGATTTGTTAGTAATTTATTTCTCGGCCTCGTAATGTTGTTTTCCAATTTTACTTTATGAATCAGTATCTAATTAGTAGAATGGAGAGTAAAAACTACAGACAATCGTAAAATTCCTGATCATAACTTTGTTTATTATTATCTTTATAACTATCAGGGCCACTTTCCATGATGAAATCTCCCCAGTACTTTCTGTTATCAGGTCATTTTTAGACTATAAACAGACCAGACACTGGGAGAATTTTATATGGTTTGAATGATATAAATACAACAATAGTGACTTGTTTAGTACTCGTGTTTTCATTTGTTTCTACATTTCATGACAATGATTCCTAATAAACCCTTCTGAGAGGTGAATCACGCAAATTACTTTTAGCTTCGCCACTCTTGATTAAACCTTATGTCAAGTATGACAAAACTTCAGTTCGAGTCCAGTGCAATAAGATAGTTGATGCTCCAAAACCTGAAATCGCTCACTTTTCCTATCACCAACAATAAACTTGTCACTTTACGAAAATTATGTATGTAACCGAGTGCAAGTACATCATCTACTCTCACAATATTCGGCAATTGGCTCTGACTTAACAAAAAAAAGAGATTTTTTTAGAAAGATGTACCTAATAATTTTGTAACGAACGCATATCAATTTCCAAGAAACACAATTTTAAGTGGCATTGACTAATAACTCAAAGCGCTAATAGCACTTACGGACATGAGGCTTCGATGGAGCATAAGAACACAAAATTATACAACAAACGGAAGCGAAACAAGGGAAATTTCCCTTACATTTACCGATCATAAGAGTACTCAGACCAAATAAACTTCAATCGCACAAGTTGTATCATTGTTAAGAGTGAAGCGGACAATTTTGTTTGCAGGAGTAACTATCCCTTTAATTGCACAGGCTCGGTCTAATGTAATTGTCCACGGCGAATAATAATGACGCTTTGCTACAGTCGGTAACTAAACATGGGGAAACACCATGTAAAAACATACAAAAAACAAGATCGTTTTAATATGACTTTGGAACATCGAAATGACCAAGTCGTTTCATTTTTAATCGCTTTCAGCAAGCTATAACCCCTCTGTGTTTGTATGTCTTTAACTCCCCCCCCCCTCCACAAAAAAACAATATGAAAACATTCAACCTAGTGATTGCATTAATTGAATTTTTATCAACTTTAATCACGTTGAAAAGAATAATTGGTTCTCTAGGACAACGACATCTAACATGATGTTCTAATTCAATCTCATTTTTGTGTGTCCTACTTTAATGTCATATAACATGTTATCATTGAACTAGCCTTTTACGTTCTTGAAACTTCGGCTTTTAAGCGTTATAAAGTCACATTGCCGGGCAAAATATATAAATGTCACTAACTAAAAGATGAGACGATAGTCTTGTTATTGTTTTATTTTTTCAAATGACAAAACTCTTAGAAACTTCAATCACTTTACTAAGCAAATGTACTTGTCCTATATCATTTAATACATACGAATAAATTAAGCTCTTCTTGAAATAAATCAATATTTTTTGACAAATTAACCTATTTAATTTCATGGGAAGCGAACTTATATATTTGAATACACTTAAATGTCACAAACTTTAATGCGAAATGTTAAATGAAAACGGGGATATCAGCGTTTATATTGCTATAACCTTTAAGCATAATTGTATTTACATGTGCAATACTATCACAGTAACACTGTGTCATGCAAATAATACATTCTAATTAAAATAGAATGTCTACACATACATGTATATAAGCGAATTTAAAGTAAGTGTGTAAATATATATACAATCCTTTCTATATTCTGTCTATAAAAGACTTTTTATCGGTTTGTATAATTACAACTTACAGCGTTACCGAGAGTGTCTCAATAATATAATAACAGAATAGCAATAGCTTCTAAAAGGCAGAGTAAATGGTAATATTTCTTTCGATTGACAATGATACTGAGAGAATTCTCTATAAATGTTGGACGAAACCCACGTATTGACATCGCTACGATCTAAAATATAAGTTGTAACATTCCTCTCAGCAAACAAACGTAAGGTTTGGAATTAACACGTTGACTTTATTTTCTTTTGATCTCATTTTACAACCAACACTCCGCTAGACTGTAATTTGTAATAAAATGTGCATTTATGTTCGTCAATTCGCAATAATTCCTGTACTGTGTTCTTTTAGGCGCCGCTTGATGCAAATTTTATTTCAGCGGGGACAATTTATTCCGAATTTTTTTTAGGAAATCGTCAATATTCCAAATCAAAAAGTAATTTGTAAAAGTTATTTAACAAAAATCACTATCAGAACCTGGAGCATAACCTTATGTCTGAACCATTTCCGAACGATTTTCTATGAGTATGCTAATTGCTTGAGGATGGTTTATATATGGCACTGGAAATCTGGGATGAATAACTTCATTATGTATTAAGCACCTCTTGACAAATTGTGACACCACTCTTAAATTTCCTTGGTAAATTATAAAGCCACACATTCCAAAAGAAGAATTGCCAACGATCACAGAAAATATTTCACTCAGATTGAGGGGAAAAATGTACTTTTAAAATATCGTATAATTTGAAATTAAAGAATATCACTGGATGCTGAATGTACCATATGTCGAGTAGAATATAAAAAATAGTAAAACGTACAGTGAACTGTTATCATGATTAGCTGTTTTGCTGCTTTGAATAGTACAATCATAATTCTATCAAGTTTTTAAACGTAATTTAAAATTCTCTCGGTTCTTTCTCTCAACAATAAACGTTTAAGTTTTGTGTAAAGTAGACTAAATTTGGAACATAAGTAAAACAAACGAGTGATTTATTTATTTCATCATCGTCTACAGTATATTATTTTTCTGTTTCCCACGAGAGAGTCTCTTCAATATAGTTTAAACATCTTGAAACTTATCAATATATTACATGTGTTTAAATGTAAGACATGTAAAAAGTGCTTTTTAAGATGCTCGCCGTATTCTGTTCATGTTTTACCTTACTGACAAATGGCTTCTGTTGCTTGTGATAATTCGATCACAATACTCATACGATGCACATTCATGTAAAAGGAATTAAATATTTGCATCTATTTGCAAGATAAATTGTAATATATTTTGAGACACTATTTTTGCTTTTTTATCATAAAGTTTCTTACTAGTCATTAGTTCTGTTCCCTTTGCACACCGGTAAGAGACTAATTTTAAACTCTGTTCGGCAGTTAATGCTACTACCACGAACTTGGAATTCCTCTGATAATTAGTGTGTCGGTCGACTGTTTGTTTTGTAAAATAAGTTTTTGGGAGATATAACACACAGTTACGACATCACTTTATGTAAAACGCCACTATTCATGTTCTGTTAACGAATATTGTTGAGATTTTTGCATTTTTACATTCATTTTGTATTGTTTATCACTCGATGAAAAACATTTTCAATAAAAAAAGTATGCACAATTTTTTTATGAAATATACTCATCATGAATGCAATAATTAAACGTAACAATTTCTAGAATATACTAAAATGTTAAGTTATGTATGTTCGAATATATTAATTAAATCTGAGATATAAACAATAAACACATGTTTTCCTTTCAGCAGATGTAAATTCCAAATTATGTTCCAAATTATTCATTCAGAGTAGATTTTGTTATTAAACTAACTGACAATATCCATGTCGTAAAAATTAAAACCACCTGATGTCGCAGACTAACTTATTTACCAAACTAAAATATTAAAGCCAATAGAAGCGTTCTGATACGATTCTTTTAACAAAGACATCTCTAGAGATACTTTGATCGTCTTATAATCTTGTTAAATTCTTCAAACGCTTGTCTCAACGAGAAGCTAATCGCTAAATGTCATGTTGAATAAGAAATGTTATATTACTTAAGTGTCTTAAACGTCTTCGATAGTTTTCGTATTTTACATTTATCACAAACAGTTTTAATATATGGTTAGCATCACCATTCTCGCTACCAGACGTTGTTTTAAACATTATTCTTTGATTCCAAGTACGGTTTATCAACTTTACTAGTCACATAATTTCTTTAAGCAAGGAAATTTAGTACAGGACATTCGAACCTTACGCTTAATTTGTAAGTATTATTATAGTCCAAATGATACCATTTATTTTGCAAATGCATTTTACATTCTCGTGTTTATCTGGAATGTCACTGTTTGTTTTTCATGGTTGTTTCTTGCTTTATTTAAATTTAAACTGTGTAAGTCTGCAATTTTATATATCCGATGGTTTTCTATTCAATAGGAGTTATCACATGAAATGAATCAGTATTATTCACTCGGATTCACCCGTAAAATCCAACTAAATATAGTTTGAAATATCAAGGTGATTGAAAATATAGAAATAATCGAACAATCATTTCGTGTACAAATCGGAATCAAACGATTAATCTGTATGTATACTTGTTTTATCAAAACATTAGATAATTAGGCCTAAATTTTAATTTAGTTCCAAGGTAAATCTGTTTCTACCATACCCGAATTGTCCATTATTTGTTTCACCAGCTATTGAACTTGACCATCATAGGTATAAATATTTTTGTTACATATCTGTATTTATTATTTAAAGTTGGTACGCATAATTTACTTCTACTTACAATAAATGCTTTTCTGACAAGGGTTTCTGTTCTGTTCCGTACATACATGCTATCATTCCAGCACCCAACTGTATGAATAAGAATTTAACGTATTTAAATTTTGTTTTAATTGTTGAACAATGCAATACCATTTATCAACGGAGTTAAATTGTATAATGACAATTAATGATCTTCCTTAAAATCAAACAAATTGTATCATTTTTATATCTACAATATATTGCCCTTTAATGCATTTGTTTTTTTTGTAATAAATAAACCAGAAATGATACACAAAAACAATAATCAGAGTATTAACAAAGATAATGATATAAAATTTAATTACTGACATTTTCTCCGTCATTGCTCCTATTAATGAGATATTTAATCCTGTTTTACTGGTAACATTATTGGTACGATTACGCTCTGATAAGAAACCTTTCAAATGCAAGTAGGGATTTAGGTTACAGTTTACAAATCAAACTGTACTTTTAGAGCTTTCTGTGCAAGCTTTATGAGACCATGAAACTTTTCTTGAGGAAGGATTACCACACAAATATCTTCATACGCTCACGTGATCTTTTGTCAAGGTAGAACAACGTAGTATGAAGTAAACTTTAGGCTTTCTAGTTCAATATTTGACATAGCAATAAAAAGTTTTAGGTTAGTTTCACGAAAATCCAGTCTATGGGCGTAGTTTTGTGCTTAATATCATTGTCATGGTTTAACTTGTTTTTTTTAAATGTGCATATAATTACATTTCTTAATTTATTTCTTCCAGATTTATAGTAAATGTTGACAACCGAATAGCATAAAGAACATTATTAGGAACACCACACGTATTTTGTTCTTTTTTCATTATGGTCTTGAAAGAAATGCAATAACAATGTGATCTTAATAATCTTTTTTTTTAAATGTTGTCTGATTTTTACCGCTCAGATATTACCTATATTAACTAAATTAAAACAACGCTAATAACTTATGATTTTTTGTAAATTTCTTAGGGTGATTACGGAAGTCTGACCATAATTATGTTTATCAAGAGCATTTCCATATGCAGAATTTGATCGGTGCTTATCAAGATATCGTAAGTCGCTAGGTTTATCTCTTGCAGTTGTGAAAAGTGTCAACCAGTTAAGCATAAATAGTTTTTACTACACTATTGTGTTGATTTTACATGTCGACGATACTGAATCTAAAATTGCAAAATCCTGAGCATGCGCCTGTCTAATGTTGAATTATTTAAGACCTTTAATTTATTTTCGCCTAATCGCAATGTTTTATTTATTGTATCATTCAAAGTAGAGTTTGATCCATATGTTATTTCAGCGGTAAAAACACGTATAACATTTTACTACTTTTTTATTTAATTTATTTAACGAAACCCATGCACAGCATTTTGTGTCGGAAGAATGGTTTGAATCACTTATGCGTCAGCTTATAATGTTTTATAATGTATATCTCCAATGAATATACTTGTATAACGATAAAAGACTATTTTGGTAGTATCTATTTAAACAAAACAAATTTGATTAACATGAAACATCAATTTTGTGAAATGACAACACAGTTGTATGCCACATTCAATTTCCATTTAATGTAAAAAATTGCACCCAAGAACTGCTCTTAAAGCCATGCTATTATTTAGTTTTGTTTCAATATTTTATTCCTGTACTTAAATACCGGCATATTTGATTCCATATCATATACTATTCTGTCATCTAATACCACCTATACTCTACTTAGTAATTATATATCTAATATTAAATATTTAAAGCCAAGAGGAACTTTCTGACATACATTTACTTCAGCAGTACTTAAATTGTCTCCAGAGATGTCTTGAACGTTGTGTAATCTTGTCTTATATTTAAAACGCAAGTCTTACTGAGTAACAAATTGCTCAATGCCATGTTTGGTACAATATCTAATAAGCTAGTCTCTTAAAAAATCTAAGATATTTTCCGATTGTACCTATATCACAAGTAATGCCGTTATCACTTATCCCACCGTTACGCATTGTATGAAAAATAGTCTTTGCTTCCTAATTCGTTTATCGACTTAGATCATGACACATCGACGTCTTTTGAATAGGGAAACCTACTTTGTAATACATGTTATGTATAACATATTTCAGAAGGTACAAATGATTATCATAATATTAAACCTCACGTGGACCCAATGTACCCGACTATGACTGTTGTTTTTATTGTTAGCCATGTTAGCATGAAGCAATTTTTCTCGAGCACGTTTCACTCGCCTTTGAGAATAACACAAATCTAATGTTTCTGCAGCTTTTATTATTTTTATGTTGCGATTTTCTGCAAACAGAGTATAATATTATTGTGGTTCGAAATTTTGAACCCTTCTCCCCCCCCCCTTAGAAAAAAATCATAGATTCACCTCTGTTACATTTTCAATAATAGGCGTAAAAATGTCAGAATGATAGTCAATACGTAAACAATCTTACCGAAACGTTAACAGATATCGTTATGCAATTTACTAATAATATGCAAAAGATATCAATTAAATAAAAAGCCAGGATAAACGAAAATAATCAGAAACAAGTTGGCCAGTTATATTAACGTATTGTACTTATTATTAGATATTTGTTATATCTCTATTTTGCAATATGGTAACCATACTAGATGGCTTATCAATTATTATTGTTAAAGGTTTCATAGTTATAAGTGTTCTTTCGAACGCGTCTGAAATATTATACCCATCTTTAAGAGACATTAGTAAACAACAATGTTTACAAGAAATCGAAACTACATTTCGCTTAGAATATATATATTTATGATATAAACGAACTGAGTCATTTAATTGGACATCGAATTTTCTTCAACGACTAACAATCTCGTCTGTTAAGTTCTAGTTATATTAAAAATGTAAAACAATGCTTAAAAAGAATCGCTCCTGCATCAACTAAGTGTATTTTTACAAAATTATTGATCACACGCTATCATTTAAACTAAACAAATGACACATGTTTTTATCAACTAAATATCTCTAGTTCGAAATAATTTCAGCTACGAAATGATTAGCAAAACACTATTTAGAGTATCAACGAAGGAATAAGATTTAATTAGTGACTTTTTACCTTTCTTGACATCTGTAAATGAGATATTAATCATGTTTTACCGACAATATAATTAGAGCTTAGATTCTCCTGTAAGAATCATTGTAATGGTATGTAGAGACATTGATTAACATACTGTCAGCATTTTCAAAACCAACTGCTATTATATATGACTTATTCTGGGTAATGAAATTTATAAACTTTTGTTATTTCAAGATTAAAACTATATTGCCTTTTTGCACTTTATCTTTACTTTCATGAAAAACATTAAATGGTCATAGAAATAATATCGTGTTGAAAGATGAAATACAATATACCTATGTTTAAGGGATTGCATGGAAAACGTTGTGACATTCGCTGACACACCATATTTTAGATCGTGACAAATTTTGTTGTGTTTAGACTCAAAGTCTGTCCATGGTCATAAAATATCTAATAGAAATGAAATATCGTTCTTTGATTAACATTAAACTCTCATTGAAATCTTATATTCTATTTTAAAATTTGAATTTAAATTTAACTATCTGAACGTGGTTCCAATTTACATTTATAAACAACCATTTCCATTCCAAATCTAAAAGCAAGTACTAAATAAAAGCATTGAAATTTTTGTATTTTCAAAGAATAATAAACGGCAATGCGTAGCGTCCTTCAAAAGGTGTCGCCAGAAATGTAAAGTCTGTTGTTTTGCAATACTGAAATTTGTGATTAAGTGTGCGTTTATGTTTGTCAGATATCAATGCGTCGTGTAATGCATGCCCTTTGACAAAATCTACTGCACCGACTTCGTCAACGAGGAGTAAAAATGGTTTTGAGGCGATAGAGAACAGGTTTTTAAATGTAAAATGAACTCTGATTAAGGAAACAGCAACTTGTAAGATTCGGTAGACCAAGTCACATTTCGACGCGGGTATTACAAATCATCAAGGCAAGCTGTCTGATCAATTTCAAAATTATTATGTTGGAGTATGTTTGTGTACGAGTAAATAACACCGCCAATCTTGTATGAGTAATGAAGTAATATAACTAATAATTTCATACAAAGAGCCGAACGAATTTATAATTTATACGCACAGTTTATAACAGATGATAGAAGAATGGTATTATTACTACAAGATTGAAATTGTAAATGTCCTCAGAAATTTGTAGCTCCAAAAATACCAGATAATATTTGAATTATGAGAACATTACAATAATGCATTTATCAAATGCCATAATGTCGTGTGAAAATAAGAAATAACTAATGTATTAACAAAATAATGTAAATCGCATATATATTTATAGGGAGAAGTCATTTATCCATCTCGTTATTTTATATAATATCCTACATCAGTAGTTTTTTTATAATCTGAAGAAATAAATCGACCAAAAAGACATACGTATGGGAAGAACATAAGTAAAACAGTTGATTTATTATTTCATCATCGTCTACAATTTATTATTTATATATTTTCTCCTGGGATAGTCACTGCAATATGTTTCAAATATCTTCAATTTTAGCTGTATAGTAATAAACAATAACACGTGAATAATATGTCTGTCATTTATTCAGTACACTATTTGAACTATATCTTGTAAATAAATTGACAATTTAAAGACATCATACCAAATTTATAGAGATACTTTGTAATGTTCGAGTGATAAAATCAACAATTTATATTCAATCAACATTGAAAATAATTTAGCTAATTAAAAGCATATGAATCTGTACAAGAAAATCTAATTAACATCAATGTTAAAGAATCATCTTTTAATATACAGGTCTTAACATCATATTATTATGCACGCATATTTTTAATAACTTTATTTATGGCACTTAATTGTAAAAGTGTATTTTCATATATGTCATTTTCTCAACTAATATAAACCTAAAGCCTCAGACTGATGTGTCTATCTATGTGATAATAGAACAAATATATGATTCCATATACCATAAGGAACGTACTGATATATTTCTAATACCAAAACTGTCCCCGGAGGTGCTTTTAACGTCTTATAATCTAGTCTAGTGTATTCAATTCTTGTCTCAACGAGTAACAATTTGTTTGACGTCATGTTTAATACAATTTCTAATATAACTTAAGTGTTTTGAAATTTCTAAGATACTTTTCCATTCTCACCTAAAGCACAAGAACCGTTAATCTATCATCATTTTCACTTTCAGACATTTCAATATAAACATTCTTGATTTCCCTTTACGTCGCATCAGATATATCTTAACCATATTATCAAATTGAGTTTGAAAATATAGTAATAAACTAACCTAACTTAAAGAGAGCTTATTTTACATATGACTAAATCATACCATATATTATGGAACTTTATCAGAATTAAATGACTTTTTTTGTGTTTGTATCAATCTTCAACGGTATACTCATGTTTTAGAATTTTTAATCATTCATACCGGTAGAAGTTTGTGTAATTATAATGTTTGAGTATGTTTCTTAAGTTATGTAGATTCTTTCTTGCAAATTGATATTGCACTTCACGAGTTAACAATGCAATTTATTGACGTGATCAATAATCAAATACTTAGATAAAATATACGTATATATTTCAATTTAGATACACGTTACTACTTGAATCAAAGAAGTTATGGTTTATTAATCTAATTATTGAATCATTATGCAAGACAAGAAACTACTAAGCACTGAATGGTATCTTTCAACATCACTCTGTTTTATCACTCTGAAGTACATTTTGTTGCTATCAGTTTTAACAGATGCACGTAATCAATTATTTGTCCGTCTATTCCATGACAAAAACTATCTATTTCAAGACATTCTGTCATTTAACTTAAATGTTTACCATGTTGGTATTACCTGAAATCACGTGACATAAATAAATCAGTCTGGACTTTAAACAGGACCATCTGATCAATACGCACTTGACGTAATAATTAAACTTGATGATAATCGCATAGCCCATGTACTGAAATAAAATTTAATTAGGTTTGTGTTTTAATGACCAGATCTGTTAACGTTCACATAATTGTTAATGAAACAGAATACAAAACATACTTTTATCTTACACCGGTAATGTTGATGTAGTCACAAATGACCACATCTCCGTCGTAAACAAGCTTTGGAGAATGTTAAAGTACTAGCAAACGCCTTTTAAAGCACCGAAACCCTATTGTACGCCACGTTTTGTACCATTTCTCATAAGTTACAAAAGAGCCTCAACTAACCAAAACAAATATCAGTACATACAACACAAAAAACGAAACTTACTAATCATTGTTTAAGCGCTTTTGAACATATATTCAATATGAAAAGAGCGCTATACAAATACGGTATATAATAATAATAATAATAATTGTTCAAACCTGCAACACCTTCTAAAAATTCAAAATTGTCTAAATGCGTGCCCTTTTTCTAGTTTTGTCATTAGGCACACAACTGTATTATTATACAATATTTATCTCATGAACATAATTATCCGTTTTTCAACAGAATTTGATTACAAACAAATACTAATAATTAATCATCCTGTTTTCATTAAAATTAAACAAATCCCATAACTTTTTTTGAATCAACTAGATTGTTTTTGGAAATCAGTTTTTCTAATGAATACTCTAGATAAACAAAAACAATAATCGGAGTATTAGCAAAGATAATGATATAAAATTTAATTACTGACATTTTCTCCGTCATTGCTCCTATTAATGAGATATTTAATTCTGTTTTACTGGTATATAATTGGTAGGAATACTTTCTAGTAAGAAACCTTCCAAATGCAAGCATACTCAATGTTACGGATTAATTCTAAAATGTACTTTTCGTATTTAGCAACTTTGGCTAGCTAGATGTGAACTTGCAAGTTTTATATAATGGTATTAAATAAAAAGATATATGTTTGTACACTGTGTCTGTTATTATGGAATAAATTAGATATACTATGTGGAGAAAGTTGTTGGAAGAAATGTAGGAGGATAAATAAGGTCATATCATTATATAAAAACAATAACGTTAAAACGTTTCATGTATCTGACAATAAAACCCGGGTCGATAGTGCAGTTGGTAGCGCGCTGGGATTTGGATACTCGAGCCCGAGGGGGTGCAGAATCGAATCCCACCCGGGGAGGTTATACCCTTCCATGAAAATTTGACAATAATGTCGATTTTCCTCCATCGATTAGAAAATATGGAGTTTCCGGCCTTGTGGAAGGGTAGGTGAGTACTGGTTATAGACAATGGTCCAGGAAAGCTAGGTTAGGTGCGCTGGACGCCGTAAAATGACCTACAATTGTGTTGACACGGCGTTAACTCTAATAAATAAATACATAAATCTGACAATAATTGGCATTTCTTCTTTCCCTACTAATATATGACATTACATGTGTCGATGCACCAAATATTCCTAATCCGCTATATTAGTTTAACATTTAGTTTTTGCAACTTCGGTTTACAAATGAATGGCTACTTGTCTTGTGAAATCTAAATGGGTTATTATCCTCGTATTTGTGTTGAACTAATCAAATTTAGCGACTAAATTGGTTTCCATAATTAATTGCTCGAGTATCATTTTAGAAAACTAATCTCCGTTTAATAAACAAAAGTATGTTTTCAATTATTTTATCGATTCGTTCATTATTATCAATATTAAGACAAATTTGGAAACAACATCTCAGTGTTTATGTATCACTAAAATTACGAAATCAATTCTTAGTTTCTATATATTGTATAGTTATAAAAGGAAATAGAACATATGGTTATGGTATGAACTTCTACTTAGATAGCAATAAAGATCCCAGCATTTGAAGCATTTTTATGAAAAAACGTTTTATGATTGTCTGTACCCAAGTGTGTTCAGTCTAAATGGCTCACAATTATTATTGTACACATCTCTTCACCTCTATGGTTATGTGGTAAGAGTCACTGACTTTAAATCACAGACTGATAAATTGGACAGGGGTTCGACCCAACATTTAGACATTGGTTCTCTAATTAAGAAATAAGTATATTTCTTTGAGAGATAGACTGCAGCTCAAGTACTTAATTTTAACTTATATATACATCCACCACAATATAGAAGCAAAGTTAGTGCCCAATGCTTAATCACAATGTCTGAGCGTATATGTAAATGAAAGTCAAATATTTTCATGACTTCAAGCATAGATTTCAAAAATATGACATATATAAAGTGTCGTTACAAAATATCTGATGTGCTTGTTTTCAGTTCGAACAATCGATCGTCATTTTAAAGTACGTATAGGAAATCAATGATTTCATTTTTCATCAAAATCATCAAGATCAATGCTTCAAAGTGCTTCAGGATACATTAAAACATTCTGACAAACACGTTTTTTTTATTTTATAAAAACCCAAAGCACCTAAAGTTTATTCTTCGTAACTGTCATGTCTAAACACTAGCATAAGAACATTCAAAACGCAAAGTTTTCATTAATTTTCGATCCAAGTAGAAGTTTTATAGCATTTCTAGTAGAGTACAAAAGAAGAGCGTAGTTATCTTGAAAGCGCTCGTACATACTATGATAGAAAACATCTTCGAGGTATGTTATATTTTTTTCCAATACTATCTAAGACTATTTGGTGTCTATAAAAAGTGTTATCTCTTCATCAAGAACAAATACTTCATGCATTATTAATTTACTATCAGTTAGATTTTCACTGTCCGTATCTTCAGCTTTCAAATTCTTGTCTAGAATTCAATAATACAAAAAATCCTTAATAGAATGCGTCATTTATTTATAGACCTAATATTGATTGCGTAGTAATTCAATTAGATTTTTATAAACAATTTATATAGCAGATCATTTCAGTTTAAAAAAAATTTGACAACAATGTCGAATTTTTCTCTTTGCTTTAAAGACTACTTCTTATTGAAGACAAGGAAAATATAAAGACAAATAGAGACTAAGAGATATATTAAGGTAGGCCGACTGCCCAGTAAATTAAAGAAGTTTTTTTTAAATAAAGATGAAATTCAAATAAACAAATTACAATCACATAACGCTGTCCATATCAGAAAAGGGAAATAACGTTTGAAAACAAACTGTGTTTTCTGCCAATATTTTTCAAATTTTTTGTGTGCCCAGGTGTTTTATGCCACATGGTTTAAACAAGCAGGTGAATCAGTGGGTACAGTTGATTCAGACGAAATATAAAACGTTGGGTAACTAAAATTTAGCAATGTATAGAAAAACATGCTACATGTTTTAAATAATTGTCTAATAATGTCAGAGTGCAAAGTGTATTTTAAAGTGTGTTTGTCTCGAGTTTGGCCATTATCAATATATGAGCAATTATAATGTTTAATATTATGACATCAGATAAAGTTTTAACTATTATACAGTTTAAATGCTTCACTTGAATAATATATGTCGTATCGCAAGTCAGTTAATTATACTCAAGCACTGTAGACATATGTTCTTTTAAAAAAGTACCAAGACTACAACAAAGAAACATTGGTGATGTAATAGATACCTTAAAACAGCCATAAAATATTCAACAAGTATAACAACAGCAAGAGTTCAAATGTCCAGACATGGATGAGTTTCTAATCCAATTGGTTGCTACAAAATCTTGTGAGGGCTTTTATCTGATGAAATAATCAAATGTTAGATGTACCTTCAGGAGACGTTGTACATTATTTAGGACAAACATCGTTATATATGCGCAAATTAAGTATACAAAACGAGTTCTTAATCATATTTAAATTGGACCGTAAGGTAATTCGTCTGTGGATATTTTTCTTGTTACTGATAACACATCAGTAGAAGACGTAACCTAGGAGTTGATTTATATCTGCCCTAGATTACATTCCCAATGCACATCATCTCTTGTCCGTACGTTAAATAACCGCATTAAAACATCCTTCAACATTTGATTTCAGACTAAACGAAAGCTACATTGAGCCCCTAGTAGACAAACATTTTCCTCTGGTAATTGACCTTAGACTTAAAGTACTTGAATCATAGAGTGAACAAAATAGTAACAAATCGTATTGACGAAAACATAACCAAGTCACAGACGAAAAAAACATTCAATGGTGTACTTATTAAGGAATATTAATTTGAAAAAAACATGGTAAAACTGTGTTGGTAATAGAAACAGAAACAGGCAAGTTGGCAGCTCTCCATTGTGAAAATATTTGACTTATTTGTACTATGTAAATTGAACTCGTAAAAACAGACATCAAAGTGAAAATACAATTACTGTTTTGACATGAAGATGATGATCTGGTGTTATTTTTTACACTTCATATAGTCACATGCTACAATCGTGAAACAGGGCGATCATAACTTGCAGGCACTCAACGTACTCAATGAAGTTCTGTCACGATTATTCACGCACACTACCCATCATTTCGAGTGTTTTCCCGCAAGACTGTAGTAAGTGCATTGTGTTAAAGAGCTAGTTACAACAGTTATGCGGTTATCTCTCAATTAATATACATAAAATTATTCACATAAAAGTACTTGCAAACTCCTACAAAAGCATTACAGTTCTGTTCATGCCAGTAAGCAAGCAGCGTCATCTCGAGACAGACATCAATGAATATAAAAAAAACAATCTACAAAAAAAAGACAGCAAGTAAATGATTTTCACAATAGAAAAGTCATAGGCTGATGTTGAATAATTCAGGAACGTCATTTTTATCAAAACTATTCGACTAGTTATTACGTTATCATACGATTTATTATATTAGATAGACTTTAGTCTCCTATATGGTTTTTCTCACAGACATTTGAGCGACATTGTGTGAACATGAAATGGAAATATGATTTATTTGACAATATTAGTATTTATATAGTCTGCTATCAAAAATTAACATTTTCTCAGTATAACTCAAAGTCCAGTCTGAAGCAAGTTATGATAGAAGTATGAATATGCAAGTGCATTATTTTATTGCCCCTCCTAATAAATCTGACACATTGTTAGTCGTATTTTGCAGACGTTTCTGAATATTTATGCGCAGATTGTTACTGTTTTGATAATTTTCTAATATTTTTTTCCTTTGTTCATTTGCACCGATTTATTATATCAATGTAATGCTTTTATAAATATCTATTTATTATGATTAACAAGACGTTTTAAGAGTTATTTCATTTATGTCTTATTTTGACTAACATATCATAGTTGTACTTAAATCATTATGCGTGTATATATTACCATTTTGTAGTTTATGATGTAATTAAAGATTCGAAACAAGAGCGATACTATACATATTTTATGATATATTTCGCTGATTTTTCACACGGAACCAGATACCATTTTTAATATCAGAATATATCAAACATTTTTATCTTACTCTTTTATCACATTTTACGATCACATTTCTATCCTAGTGAATATCCTTTTTACATGGTGTTTCCCCATGTTTAGTATTGGACTGTGGCAAATTAACATCAAAATTTGTCGCGGACGATTACATTCGGTTGTGCGCGCGCAAATAAAGGGATAATTACCACTGCAATTAATATAGTCCGCATTACGCGTTAACAAGCAGACGACAAGAAGCACGTGTATATCTTATCCATATTATGTAAAAGTCCCTTGTACCGCTTCTATGAGTTGTATACAACCATATTCTCTACCAAAACCCCGTGTCTGACAGCGCTTTCGGCGCTTTGATTTATTGTTGGTATACGTTTTAAAATGAAGTTAGGCGCGATAAAGTGGGAAGTAGGAGAACATGACTAGTGGTAGGGTGCGCTCGTGGCGATCGAGATGACCAAGGTTCGAACTTAATCAGATTAACTGCTACTTTCCTGTTACAAGAAATGAACATGTGATTATTTCTCGCAATCCATGTGTAAATGGGTACTTTTAAGATCATTATGTGATTTCTGTCATTAGGGGTCATCAAGCAGAATTGAAAAGACTATTATAAAAGACTATTGTATATAGAACAAAAGCTTTAGATAAAATTAATTAGTTCGGTAATTCATATTTAGTATCGAAATCCCTAAGCATCATGCGTTGAAATATGTACTTCATTAAATATCACCAATATCAAGATATTTTAAAATGCAAATATATTATAGAGTAAGATTGCTTAATATCTACATTTCGCCTCCGACGAAATTTCTTGGGTTTTCATAGTGTAAAAAGTCGTGTTTTATTCAGGAAAATATCTACTTAAGTCAACGATACGTGTTCCAATTATGTCACTCGAGTAAGAGGAAATAAATGAAATAAAATTAGAGGATAATAAAAGAGTGTTAAACAAGAATAAATGGTAATACATCAAGAAGAAATTTATATTTAAATGTAAGATTTCTCATACAACGTAATTACAAAAAGACAATGTAATATTCCCAATTGGCTTCTAGGACTTATAAATATATATGACAATTGTACATGTAAATATAAAATTACATCTACGGGGGACTATAAATTCATACATAATAACTTTAAAATACCAGTCTATTAAATTTATAAACAAATTATTTTAAACACAACACTCGAAAATTGATATAAAAATACGAATTGCAATTATATTATTGATATTTTTTGTCTTAAATCATTTTGTTTCCAATTTAGCAAAACTTCAGATTCAGTATTTTTAATACGAAAATACAATTTATTGTCACTAACATAGAACAGCGTGACAGTTTTATTCTTGAATGCACGTAACACGCAAAACAAGCCTAAACGGTTATTATTGTCGACATTTGCGAGGCAATTTTATCTAAACAATTATTTATCAATATTGAGTCTAAAAACTAATTTTATTCAATTAAAGAAATGTTCAAATAGAATGAGCATGGCTGTTATTCTAATACCAAGTCTGGGTTATTGACGGTTGTTGGAAATTGATAGAAAAAATGATGGAATATTTAAATATTGTCTGCATTTGTTTTGTGATGGTATTTTGTACCACGCTTTTTTATCAGAAAACCTACAGAATTCTAAATGAAAAAAATTAATTTGAACGCAAAGAATTCCGACGACAATAACTAATAATCTATGGCATCGATTGTCTACGCGTGGTAAATTAAAATTGTAATCTGTTTAATTAGTTTCCAGATATTTAATTGCACCAAATTAATTAGAAAAAAGTAATTACTTGCAGTGTGCTTGCAATACAATAACGAACGCTGTTGTAGATACTTCAATTATTGACTTAGCGTCAATGCTTTATTACCATTGTTTTCAAATTTTAATTGATTCCAATTGAAAATGTTTTTTCATCGAGCATGGCTATTGTTGAACTAATCGAACATGGAAGTGTGGAAATTATTGAGAGACGGCGCCTTAAGAAAAGCTTCTCAATTATTATTGTAAATACGTATTTCACCTATTCAAAGATGTTCAATACTCGAGTAGGTAAACATGTGACACAAATTGACTAACACAAACATACTATACAAAATGTCAACAATTGTAACCATAACACAGTGGACTAAAGTATAGAAGGGTATTGTCGTACCTCTTTGATCCCAATCACCTGGAAGATTACTTCTTTGTTAACTAAACGCTTGAAAATTGCAGCATTTAAAGTGTATGATTAATTAATTACGCCTTTTTCGATTTTGCTCAACTGTTATCTGTTTTCAATACTTAAACCAGACAAAGTAACGGTTCTTAAAATATCTTACAATAAAAGTTTAAAAAAACTTTATTGAAGATCTGATAGAGTAGAAGTCTCAAATATGTAGTTATTAAAATTTATTTGAAGTGACACATTGACAAAATCTAAAGTATTTACGTTGATATATATTCTCTTGAACTCTATCCGTAGAATGCTTGTGAAGAGCATTTTAACTTATACATCGTGTTTATCTATTTGTAATGCTACAGAAAATGCTTTGTCATTAGTACTGTATCACATTTTAGAAAAATGTATGTTTTATTCAGTCATTTCATGAAAACTAACACTAAGATAACAAAAGAAGACGCTTAAGGTCATAATAATAATAATAATTATTATTTGGCATAGTGTACACATATAGTAAAATACATAGAATCACAAATATCACAGATATAATGTTGTAATTACTATGTCAAGCACACCAACACCAGGGATAACACGAAAAAGGACAAGCCCTTATTTTCATTGGGTCCCATATAAGGTTATACATGAGAATACATTTTGATAAAACAATCTTGATAGCCCTAGCATTTTAGAACAAATCTATATTTTAGTATCTTTTATTGAATACAAACATTGTATGAATATATTTTAAAGTTTTTATGTTATGTAAAACAACAATAGATAGCCCCAAGTGTAACTACAATCTACGCTTAACAGTATTCTTTTTAAAACAATATATAACAAACGCAATCCCAATGCGATTGCTAATTAACAAGAACTGCATATCGCACTTAGTAAAGTATTCCCCAAAAGAAATAGTTCAACATTATAATTGTCAGAATATACAATACAGTATAAATGCACATTAAAATAGTCAATGCATTACATAATCTTCAAAACTTCAAACATGATATATATGTAGCATAAGCAAATAGCTTAATTGAATACAGCGATGTTTACTCTGTAAAGTAAAGGAAGTAAAAAATTAAATCAAACACTTACCACTATGTAGAACAAGGCATGTAAACGTATATATCCATGTTAGAATAACAAATATATCGTAGAAATTCATTTTCTCGGCACAAAAACAATGAAAACAAAATCTCATAAAGATTTGTTCTGAAACAATAAAGTTAACACCTTAAAGTGATTATATTAGATTAACAATATAAAATACATATTGTTTTTTTCCTTTAGTAAACTTTGTAAGCCTAACCAATTGAGTTGTTTTCTCCTAATCACATGTTATATATTGTCAAACGGGCAGCAACGATTTTTTATCATAACGAAATGTACATGATATTATAGTTTAAGTTCCGTGTGGTATGTTTCCTCTAGCTGTCAGTAAATTCACTCTTCAACATAATGTCTACCATCTACAATAAAACAAGTTTTAATTACATCAAGAGAAGACGGAGAGAGAGCGAGAGTGAAAGTAAGAGAGAAAGAGCTAGTCATGGAGGTTTCACAGCGTAGAACTATAGTCGCTGATAGCTGCTATTGGATTTTCTTTCATAGGACGCTCTACTCGCCACCCGCTATTCTAACAGCAGTCACTTCTAGCTTTCTAGCAAATTAATGGTCCTGTCATCGGTATACTCTGTAATTAGGGATATAGACGTTATTTTGAACTCAATACTGGCGGGTCTGGATACACAGACTTCAGACTTTATTGAGAGATCATCCAACTTAATCTATCTAACATTTAAATTCACAACTGATTTCCAATACAAAATGTAAACCTAATTTTAGCTTCAATCCAGCCAGATAAGAAACACCTTTGTATAAATTCCATCCCTCAATGTTTTGGGGAAAATATAAAAATGTTTCAAAGGTGTATAATTACCATGCAAGCCAGACAGATGCAATATTCAAATGTGTTGTATATTTCTCTCAATGACAACAAGCATGCAACGATAGCCATTGTCTGATGGAAAACTGTTTTTTGATGTCCTAGAGACTGAACAAAAGTTCGTATAACTGCAGCTACTACAATTACTTATTTGTTTGCTTTGTGTTTTCTAAGCACATTAATTAAGAGCTTTAAGGCATGAAATGTCTATCACAAATTCACAATGATTAGCTTACTGATGGATTTTCAGAACTTTAGAATTCGAATGTAGTCGATTTGTTGTCGCTGATATTTATATATTTTCTGTAATTCAGTACTACGGGCGCTTTTGACTCAATTTAGACTCTAAAATCAATATTTTAGGGATGAAAATACACATCTTGGTGACAGCGCAGCGAACGGACCCTCATTAAATCAAACAAAAATAGGATCAACAGTAACATTAGATACCACAAATAGACAACCCGTGTGATAAATGGTGTAAAGTACAAACAGAAAAACAACACTGGACTTGAATTGAAATCTCTTTATGTGCCTATGGAATGGAAGCAGACCTGCAGGCTGTTTGTGCATGAACTCTACACCAGTCATCAATTAGTAATACGATTATTCATTGATAAAAATATAATGTGTTTTCAAATGTCTTTATAATGACTTAACACATTAACTTATCCATTATTTGGAAATCAAAAACTTTCATCTCATTTCATCAGCTAAGTTCAAATTAATAATTAAGAATCATATACATTGAATGTATGTCAATATGCAATATACAATATACATGTAAATTAAACAGATTGCATCAGGGTGGTTGACTTTTTACCGAGTTATCTATAAGTCTTTGAAAATACCTTAGAGCAAACATAATTAGGGACTTTAGTCAGTTATCTTTCCCTGATAAAATCTGAAGCAATCCAATTGGTGAGTAGGTCCTTACAGTTGGAATCCTCGGATTTTATCATTGAAATCCTATGTAAGGGTAACAAAATATTTCATCTAATATCTTTCTTGTTAATAAAGATATTAAAAGAAGTGATGAAATTTAGATAGTTCTTTAACTTAAAAATAATAAGCTTGAATTTCAAACAAATTAAATGATATACAAAAAAGTTATTTAAGATTAAATTTGGCAAAGTAACATTGAAAAGTAAGGGTAAAATCCGAGTAATCCAACTAATTAGACCTACCTATTTTGAAGAGTATACAAGGGGAGATAACTGACTAAAGTCCCTTATTATCAGACTGGTAATTGATATATTTGGTGCTGACAAGCATCAGCTACGTTATCTGCAGGGACAGACTCTCAAAGCCAGATGTCCTGAACTCCTTTTAAACATTTAATTACTAGTGAACCTATTCTTAAGAAGTCAATAAATTCACTTTAAGAGCGGTCAAATCAGTATCATTAGTGGCGAATATTCAAGAATGGGTATTATATGACGCGAGTATTAATGGAACCAAAAAACAGAAAATGATAACATTGTCTTAACCATGAACCTTTACACAAAATAAGGACAAAAACAGAGTACGTAAAATGTCATTCGTGATTCTAAATACATCTGGGATTATTACAAAGATCTAGAAGGTTAAATAAATAAATGACAAAGTTTTCCTACAGTTCATAACTTCCGTTAATGCTCCGTTTCACCAATGCGTTCAAATTTCTCTGAGAAAACGCAAAAACAGCACACAGCATCGTAGAACAAGGTTTAATTTTATCCTAAAGGAAATGATATCATCCATTATATTCACACACAAGTCGTTTATTTTCTCAGTAACTTCTCATCACTGCATTAAGATCATGTAAATTGGTATCAATTGGGATATGAAGCATATCTTCACTTGACAACTCGACGTCGTTTATTTTCTGAATATGAAGAGATATGGATGATTATAAATCCTGGAATATTTTCTTAGACCCATTTTTCATGCAAGAACATGAAGTTATAAGCAGTATTTTTACGACGTTCATGTAAATATTACAGAGAGTTGTGTAAGAATTTTTGTGATGTTGAGCCTGTTAAGTAAGGGTGTCGCTACCCAGCGCTACATTGCGATTTTAAAAAAGGAGTTGAAACATCGTAGCCCTAGCAAGCAAAACCGGTTTTGGCTACATTAATGAATTTGGGAATGTTGTTTTTTCGGTGGTCGCATTCTTAGGAAGCATTTGCAGACTTTTCTGTCAGGTATATTTGCTCTCCACTACGGGGCTGCACAAAGGCGGTTTATCCACTGAAAAAAAATGCATAACGCATACATAAACCCTTTTTCAGTTACTTTGTAATGCGGTAATTACATTCTGTAATACAGTAATATATACAGTATTTAATATTACATTTGTTCGTGTTTTAGTCTTTAAAAAATTAACTAGTATATACTGGTATTGGTTATATCTTAAGAACTAGGCGATATATTGGTTACTAAAACGATATTAGCAGGACAGAGAATAATGATTTAAAGTTCCGATATAAAGCCCACTTTGAAAATTGCAAAAGCATGTGATATTTGACTGTTTCTCAATTGCTTAATTAAAGACAAAAAGGCCATAAATTATGACAATTCAAAGATTAAAGCAATCGATTTTGTTGATCCTTAAAGTGAATTTTTGATAATTTCTATGTAAGTATGTTTTCATGATCTGTTTTGGATTTTTTGAACGTAACATAGAATAATTTGTTATTTTCACTTGTCCAGAAATTAAAGTTTGAGAATCCATTTGTTTTATCATTTCCTTTTAATTCTACGATTCTTTCATACCGTGAGATTAAACTTGACTATATTATTTAGAAAATAATCTTCTTGTGAAATTCTCATCATAACTATGAGAAGGTATCGAAAATTTCTTAATAGCAGTTTTCTTTACTGTCTGCTATCAAACACTTCAGCTTTATTTACTGGCTTGATGCTTTTAATACAGAGCGAGTGGGTAATCTTTAACTCCCCGCAGCAGTTATTTCCCCTGTATTGAATGTTATGCGTGGAGCAACCTTTTGAGAAGTTTGTGGTTATATATGGAAAGAAAACTCTGTTGGTGCGGATCACATAAAAAATCACCACATCGTTTCCTTGAACAAGAACCCGGGTCGGTAGCACAGTTGGTAGCGTGCCTGGGAACTTATACCCTTCCATAAAAAATTGACAATGATGTCAATTTACCTCCATTAGGTGTATGGAGAAGTTTCTGTTCTTGTTGAAGGGTAGGTGAGTAGTGGTTAGTGGACAATGGTCCAGGAAAGCACTAAAATTGTCTATACTGTGACATACGGGGTAGATATTTACTACATGAAACACCATCATTTGTAGTTATATGTCAATTTGCGCGTTAATTGTCAGAACACAACTTTCCTGCTTCCAAAAGAAAATCCATACAATTTTTTAGTTATAGAAAAGGTTGATATTTAAGTTAATATCTGTGAATGAGTACCTTTTACAAAGAAATTATCACAAAATGTCAAAATGTACATGTATTATGATCAATGGACTTAACGCACATGCATTAAATGATTACATAATGAAAAATAATTGATACTCCAAATTAAGCGAATGAATAATAAGTTAAATACATCTCCAGTGATTTGACGTAGGTTTAATCAAAGCGCTAATAGCGCAGTCAAATCAATCTGATTAAAACCCGATCTAAAATTTTCCGCTCGCCTACTCGCTAATTTAGATCTGGCCTTTTCCAACGAAGGTCACGTTCAGGTGACCTTTTCTCATTATAATATTCATGACGAAATTGTTTTGATACATAACTTGTTTACATCGTCTACGTCACGCAATTTGAATTGAGCCGTCCAATCGAACTGTGAATTATACCGCTGTTAAATACGATTGCAAACCTTGGTCTAAAAATAGAAATTACGAAATCAAAATGCTATTGATAGTGTTTCGTCTAGATGAAAGCTACGCATTGATTGGTCGACACAAAGTTCATCTCGATGTGACCTTCCACGGAGACAGTAGATATCCTGTACGACAATGCTCTACAGGATATCTGTTTACGGAGATTGTGATGAAATATATGGCTTATACAACAAACGGATGCAATACAGGAGACCTTCACCTTACATGAGACAGATTAGATATATATGAACTTCTTATCGTCTGCTTGTAAACGTGTAATGCGGACTACATTAATTGCAGTGGTAAGTATCCCTTTGAATGCGCGCGCACAGTCGAATGTTATCGCCCGCGACAAATTTTAATGAGGATTTGCCACATTCCACTACTAAACATGGGCAAACCCCATGTAAAAACTATTTAGTTATTTATTTATTTAATTTATTTTATTGGGATTAACGCCGTGTCAACACAATTTAGGTCATTTTACGGCGTCCAGCGCACCTAACCTAGCTTTCCTGAACCCTTGTCTATAACCAGTGCTCACCTACCCTTCCACAGGGCCGGAAACTTCTCCATATTATCTAATTAATGGAGGAAAATCGACATTATTGTCAAATTTTCATGGAAGGGTATAACCTCCCCGGGTGGGATTCGAACCAGTACCCCTTTCAGGACACGAGATTCCGAATCCCGGCACAAACAATTTAGTTAACCTCGGTCAGTTATTAAAACAATCGACCAGGCTAAATACGTAGACAGCTAACAAACCAATGTGTCCAGATTGAATATAACCCAGACGTCCGTGATTAGACCCTAGATTTATTGCAAACAAAAAAAGATACACTCTATATAATGAATATTAAATATAATAAACACGGGACAAGACGACGGTGACCACATTTACTATTTTATATATCAAATTATACAGATTGTATTTGTCTTATAAAATATACAATAGACTTTGTGTCTAGTCCATCTAAATCACTAAACTTTATTTTGTCGTCGGAATATTAAGCTTGATGGAGTGATTGTGATAAATAAACAAGCTAGATTTGTTAGTTAAGTATAAAGAGTCTGTCTCCAATTGGAAGAGCCATGATTTTGCTTTGGTTATCAACTGATTGAAAGCATATAACGTTGATATAAAGTAATGATATTGATATTTAGTCCAATTTTTTCAAACGGTAATTTAATATTTTCGCTAGAACTACAAAACTATGATCTTCGGCTGAATTACAACGTGCTTACAAATTTACAAATATTTCTGTTATATCAAAAGGCATAACTGTTCGTAATACATGCATAAGTTGACAGTTTCCAGAGATAAAAAAACGTTAATATTACAACCTCTGCACATAACACTTTCATAAAAACATTACTTACTTGTTACTAGATTATTGGCCTTCGTTTGCATAATTATTTTACACCAAAAACAACAGTTACTGTCAATGTCATTTGCACCCTTCCAGTTCAAGCAATAAAATATAGTTAGTTAGAATGTCATTTCATGATTGTTTAGTGGATGTACGTCACCTTGATCGATACTAACTCAAATAACGGTGCATTTTTGTGTGAAGTATACAGGTAAACAAAAAATATTGCTCAAAATATTTATTCAATCACAAGAGGCGTTTAGCTGAGACGTATTTATCGCGATATAAAAACACCAATAAATAATTTGAATAGTTGACAGCAATTATCGCCTGAATATGCGTTATGCTGTTAAAAATTAATTTGCACCAGGTGCGAGCATCGAAACAAATTATGTGCAATCTAAAACACCGACATTGCATTTCTGTAAAAAGCAAAAACAATAGGAAATTAGAGATCTTGTAAATGTGTTATTTGATTAATGGCAGAATTGTGACCATGCAACAGAATATAATACAAAAAATGCAATTTACGAAACAAATAATGTACTCATGAAATGGTAGACAATTCGTCTAAGCCTATCACAAATGGGTTCCATGAATATCGTGATATTTCTATATTCAAAATATTTCAATTACACACCTTAGACCTCTACCAATATCATTTGCCGAAAATGACTTTCAATATCCCAACATAATTATGACCAATACAGACTAACGTGCTAATTTAGATCTCTGAGAAATTCTAAATCATTTTAATGCCATACGACTTGTTTTGTCCAAGTTCAGAGATCCGAATATCATAGGATTTAAGAAATGAAATAACTTGTAAAATACTTATATATTATTGTCAAACAAGATGTTAGTTATATTATGTGTCTTCGAATATTCCGGGGATATTTTAGATGACTATAAAGGTCTGAACTTCGTCAGGTGTCCGACATACAACAAAGTTCAGATCATATAATGTTTGGAATTATATTGGACATAAAATAATGTTTTCTTCTAAACGTTAGTGTATAGGCGAATATCTTTTAGAACCTTCGAAACATTTTTAAATTTCCGATGTGGTTTGACTTCACTTGATATATACCGTTAAAGTTTTTTTCAAGATAACTTCTTCTTACATTAACTAGTATGGGCAAGAGTACTATTGGTGTATCCTAGAACCTTAAAAAACCACTGTGCCCGCCCGGCTAGCTCAGTCGGTAGCGCACAACTTTACTGATCGAGGGGTCGTGGGTTCAATTCCCGGGCGGGGCTTACTTTCGTGGAGCTTGATCATGAAATAATTTTTACGGCCATTCTCCCTTCTACCACTGATTCTAAATTATGTAGGGCAGTAGTCAGTCACTGACGAAAATATGCGCCTAGTAGTTGGTTAACAGCTAAATCCAGAGATTTAGTCTTTCCAGGAACAGTGAGTAGGTTGACTGACCGCAGTGATATACTGTTTTGCTACGGCGTTAAACAGAAAAGAAACCACAGTGCAACTACCCGATATTTGTTTGTGGCGTTTTAAATTTATATAAGTTTAAAAATATTGTTTTAAAAACCCCTCTACGTTTTAGATGTGTAGGAGTTCTGTGAATTGTTATTTTTGCTATTTCTGATGTGCTTTTAGGCTCAGTTTAGAACGAACGTAAAGTTATATACTTTTTAGACGTCTTAATTTTTCAAGGTTTGTTTTGCATACGAATGTAAAATTAGAACGAAAAAATGTTCAGAATTCATAGGATTTCAGATTTCTTAGGCTGTTACAGTAAGGTTACCGTGTATCTATCTATATTTGTTGAACATTGTTGCCAGCCTAAACATCTATGATATATTCAGTAAAATAATTGTTTTTCTATGATCAATCAGTTGGTACCTAGTGGAATCTAGAAATAACTAAACTCATCTTGTCTTGGATTAGTCATTATCCTTCTTGTTATCGTAGATATTTGTTATTGTCTTCATATTTTTTTTTCAGATACGAGAGGTGTTCAACTTATAATTGAACAGATCTGAACTCTGATTCTGAAGCCTATGGCCGGATTGTTTCCTCTAAAAATTGCTTTTTATATGTATTGTTATGTAAGTAATCATGTTCTATGAAACAAAATTATTTAAACTTATTTCATCAAGCATATTTATAGCATGTTAGTTGACCACCCCTAAACATCATTTTTTAGAGTTTTACCACATTTTTTGTTCTTAGATATAGCCTGTTGGATGTGTTATAAATGTTATAATTACCTTTTTGTATCCCAATAGCATGTGTAATTTGATAAAACAAAATTACTTCTTTTAACAAAAAATATGCATTTTGTCATTTCAGACTTTAGTCCGAAATCAGTGTTTGAGAGCATATATCATACATTCATTAATTTTACATAATAGATTTTGAAATTATTTAATTAAACATATCCTTATTAAACTTTAATGTCCAAGGTGTGTAAATTGAAAGGAATGCAATAATCAATGATGTTTTAAGGGGTCAAAAAGTGATCCTTTATAGGATAATTTAAAGACAAGTAAGAGAAAGTCGTCACGTTTTGGTCAAACTTAGTAACTTATAAAACACTATATTTTCACTTTTTATTATTGAAGTTGCTAAATAATATGGTCATACACCGATTTCATAGACATGATTTGCTTCATAGTTGTAGTTACTTTGATATGACCATGTTTAGAAGTATTTACTTTAGCTTTCATTGCTTGATATGACGTCACATAACATAAATATAAAAGCCTCATTCAAAGCCTGTGTAGAGGTTTCGAAGTAGAACTTTGGGAATGTGTGTCTTTATCCCATAAACTAAACATATACATATATCAAATGAATTAGTAGTTGCAGAAACATTCATAAATAATGTTATTTATCATGAACTTGATCCAGCTCAATGTTCATTTAGATAATGTTGTTGTCAGACAAATAAAATGCAATATCACGCACATTTCGAACTGCAAAGAACACGAAGAAGTAGAAATATACATGAACAAATTGTGAAAGAAAAGATTTTGCAAAATCTTATGGGATAAAGATGAATAACAACTTCTAAAGTGACCGTTTACTTTAGATTTCGCTATGTTCAAAACGCCAAAACTACGGTCCCTTAATTAATGTTTAATAACAGCCTTATGTTGTTTCAAATGTTTCATTGTAATATGGCAGTCGATTATAGACAATCCACTTGTAACATATTCAAGTAAAATGTGGATATTTATTGTCAGAAATTGATTTTTATCCCATCAAAAAAGTGTTCAAATATAAGTTGAACACCTCTCGTATAACAATCCAACATACCTATACTTATAAGACTTATGTAGTCACTTATACTAAAACATGAAACATTTATTAACCTTAATTTATAAAAAAAGGTTTAGTGTTGAAGCATAAAGCATTGAGAAAAATAAAATTTGCAAATGTTCAATTTTTATCTTATTATATGGTCATATTTAGAACCAAATTTGAGAAGACCTATTAATTTATGGGCAAACGTGACAAACTATCTTTTCAGTACATGGTTACGAGCAACTCACCTCTTGCAAAGTTTAAGCGGCCACACATAAAACCAATTTTTCATAACTGATAAAAGCATACACAAGCAAATTCGTACGACCCTAATTATTCAATATAAACAAAACTGGTATGCGAAACTATCCCAGTCTACTAAAGGGTTATCTTATCTGAAGACCAAATTTCTCTTGAACAATACCTTACGCTGTTGAACACACATAAAATAATCACTTTGTTCAAATTTAGAACCGATAATCCTTTTTTACCAGTTGTCACAGGATGTCACAGCGGGACACCTTATGATGACAGACTCTGCACAGTTGTTAATGATGGACTAGTCGGTAGTGAAATTCATTACTTACTACATTGCAAATATCTAAAAAATGAAAGATCAAAATACCTCGGCTATCCAAATTTAACTATTGATCCAGAAAATACCTTTCAATCTTCGTGTCGCCATCTTCCAAAATTGATATAACAAAACTTTGTTCTTTTATTAGGATAATTTTAAAAAAGTTTTGATGTTATCTCCCCTCCTCATTTTCTGTTTCTTATCATTCTTAAATAAAAGCTAAACCATTTCCCTTTCTCTTAAATGGAAAATAACATAACGCTTTATCGACATTGACTTTCGTTTTACCTTCTTTTCTGCATCTGTATTTACTTTTACTTCTCACATATTGTTATTTATATAACTTGTGAATGCTAATAAAAGTTCTGTTCTGTTCTAAACGAAAAATTGAGAGCAACTTATTTACAGATTTCAACTTACATAATAACTTCTAAAACGCTCAATATTGCTAAGAAACTGCTGAGAGCAGTAAAGCATAATTAACATTCACCTATACAAGATGATTATGTTATATAACTAGGCGTTAATGAAAACTTACCACTTACATGAACCTATTTTTAAAAAAAATGAAAACACTTACAAATACGAAAATTTTACATGATTTTAAATACTATATTACAAAATAGGATTTTTCTCTGCAAGTACGGAATCTAAGCATAAACGGATCAACTCCACAAACCAAGACGACCACCTCGAAAATGAAAGTTACGGACCTCAGTAGCGGGTATGTCCTCCCTCTGCATCAAGCTCAGATTGACATCTACGTCTCATACTCCGTATCAGACGCAGGATTCTGTACTGGGGTATTGCATCCAACTCCTCGGTCAGTGCTTGTATACGTTGCTGCAAATTATTGACGTGACGTCTGCCGTCATAAACCCTATCGGTCAAGTCGGTCCCAAAGATGCTTTATAGGGTTTAAGTCGGGACTGAAAGCTGGTCAAGTCGATGTGTGAACATTATTATCCTGCAGGAAATCTTGTGTAACGCGAGCCGAGTTGGGCGGTGCATTGTCTTGCTGGAGAAGGTTGACGTCAGTGTCAGTCTGAATAAAAGAAAGAACTACTGGCCTCAGCACATTATCAGTGTAACGATGACCAGTACGTGTTCCAGGCAATACAATAAGTGGGGTCTTGTGTCTCCAAGAAATGCCTTTCCATACCATGACACTATCACCACCCCAGCGTGCAGCAGAAGAATTTGACAATCGGTACGTCCTGACGTCACCTTTTCACGACCTAGGCGTGACCTACCTCTCACTGAACCTGTCTGTTATGTCTTCTTACCAGATTCATGATTTTCTGATGCGAGTAGTCCATGCGGCGAGCAATCTCACGAAATGAAAGCCCGGCGTCAGCAATGCCCAGAACTTGGTGACGTTGAGTGTCCCCTAAACGTGGCATTTGAATAGCAATAGTTAAAAATGCGCTGATTTTTCCTTAACCTGTCGACTAACTCTCGTTAGAGACAAATCATTTACACAAACTAATGGATACATGTCGTCCTTACAAAAAAATCTTATTTTGCATGTGCAGTCCGGGACTCGAACATCGTAAAATGATTTTAGATTCTTTTGGCAGTAATGACTACATGTGTATGCCAAAAATGTGTCTATGTAAAGTTTTTACTGCACTTCACTTCTATTATCATAAAGCGAGGATTGGCAGGGTGGTAAGTTTTCATTGACGCCGAGTATATATAAAACATACCCTGGTAGCAACGTTGTAGATGCTAAAAGAGAATTGCAGTGACTTATAGATTATACTTCTCAAATATATCGATCAGACTGACTTAAATATCAATGATTCGTTTCCCTAACACAATTGCAGACACGGGTAATTTCAAAAATACCAAATCTGTAAAACAGTTATTTTAATTGCAATATTATTGGTCAAAACCATGATAAAAAGGCATTAGTTTAATCATTAATGTGTTTCCGTGGACCTGCCCATTTACAACAGTTGAATAATATTCCCACTCTTGTTATTATGGCTAATGAACCAACAGTGTTCAATGCTATATTAACAATTAGTTCATTCATTATTTAATGGTATTCAACATCAACATCGTAACTCTAGCAAAATGTACCCACTTCTATGGCAAAGTTTGGACAATGACAATTGATGACTACAACATAGGATGAACAATAATGCCGTGCAAGATTATACAGTGAAATGAAAGCCTCCTACGGACTCCAAATACTCTCAGTCATTGCATTGCAAATACAACTGATTTGATATATATCAAAATCCTGACGTTCAATTTGTTTGGCCGTAACTCCCGTGGGAGGTTATATTTATTCATGTTAGACGATATTGGATTATGACATTTCATTATATCAAAACACAATATATGAGATCAAAATGTCAGGAATTTAATTCAGTAACTGAGATTTAATATATCATTCTTGAAGCTAATAAATTGAAGTGGCCCTGTCTTCAGAGATCGGTCAACAGTATATTGACTAATTTTCAAATAGCGTCTTCGTGGCTGAGACTCTTATGCATCTTTCGATAAATTGTCAGTAAAAGTTCCCGTCTTTATGATAGTATTTGTTTTTATTATGATTAAGACGGAAAGGTTTTTTTGCTTTCAGTGGTTTCGCTTTTAGCTTGCGTTTTTGCTTTTCTCTCATTTCAGATATTAAAATAGTACTGATACAATCTTTAATTTTGCGCGTTTATTGCAATTAGAAAAACAAGGAGTGCTAAGGCGATGGAAAAAAATGAAAAGGCAAAAAGAGATATGATTTTCAACAAATCTTCATATGAGATATTATTAAAGTTGAGTTTTTTGTAAGAATATTGTGTCTTTTCAGAGATGGCTGTATATAGGCACTTCTCACTGCAATAGGAGAACTCAAATTAGTGTAATTAACAGGAAGCGGTTCAAATGCCTAGCGTGCAAATGTCAGGGATACTGATAGGTATGTATTAACCTATTTTCTCCTTTGAAAAGGGAGTCGCGACAATTTCATTACTAAGGCTGTGTATCTTCAAGTGAGAATTGCGATACGGCTTTTTAAAATTGTCCTTACTAGGTGAACCAACATCTTCTGTTAATATGCTTCACAATTAAGAAGCGATGGGGTTCGAACCAATGTCCTCTCAATCGCATCGCCTAACACTGGACTACCAATCATATATATATAATTGGAGAATATTGAAATTATGACTAAAAACTGTATGTATTTCAGTGTTCACTCTGTTGGTTCCAATGAACGGACCATTGACCAGTTAAAAAAGGGGCTGATATGAAGTATGTTTAGTATGAATTTTTATGTACTGTATTGTAAGTTTATTGTTTGTAAAAGATAAATTTATAAAACTTTTATGAATGAAATGTACAAACGTGCATTTGCTTGCGAAGGTTAGTAGTCGTGTTATGTCGACGAATATCTAAGTAAGTTCTCCAACATTATTATGTAAGCTGGAATAAGGACGTATAATGTAAATAAACCAAATCACTATTTAAACGGAGATACTGAAATCGATAATGAAGATCATATACATGAAACTTTTAACCTACCATCGATCGGTAAACTACGAAAAACATGTGAAAATGCATATTTAGTCTGTCTCTTATAGTAATATTTGACAGAACTAGGATTGCCTACAAACTTAACCGAACTTTCATTAACTCCGATAAACCAGTACATTTGGTTGAAAATGTATAATGAAAGTCAAAATTACAAGCATGTAGGCGATTTGTATGACAATTTAAATGCGTATGACTCGAGATAAGTTCAGATAACTGGGTTTATTGTTTCACGTCTAGGTTTGAATCAAATTTGCTTCCAGCTGTGTTATATGACTTTCGGTTAAATTAAAATTTGCATTGTGTCGTCACAAAGTTTACTGCACAAGATGAAAACTCAAAGTACTGTACAATAATGTATCCAGCTTGTTTCTTTTTATGTACATGTATGTCTAGTTGTATGCGTATTTATAATATAAGTAATAACAATGGTAATTACTTACGCATCATAATTGTAAACTTTTTAATAATATTTTATTTATTTCATCGTAGCATGCTTTAACACGTGCTTCAGTCAAATAACGGCATTACGCTTTTTTAGCTGTTACTTAAGTATACATGTATATTGTTTACAATTCACATGCAGATATATATCAATTATTTCAGAAAAAAAAGAAAATATACCTATTATTCTACTGTATATACAACACAGTTTAATAGTCAATGATATGCAATAACTTACACAAAAAGTATACGTTTTAATACAAACTGTTTTTTGTGTAACAATGTATACCATTTGAAACAGTATAGTATATCAATGTCAATGGAGAAAAACAACATAAAATATATTTTGTATTGAATTTGGAAGAAACATGAAAAACGACAGACAAGCATTAGTGTATTTGTATAGTATTACAGTCATCGTCACTGTTTCCCATATTATGAAAAAATAGACGTGTAATGTCATTCTAAAATATCGATGGTACAGCAATGAATTACAAACTGTACTAGAGTTGAGATATTTTTTGCTGACTTTAACAGAAACGAACCATATATTAAAATTTAAATGAAGGTGTGAATTGCGCCGTTCTTGATTGTTTGGTTTTAGTTTGTTTGCCTATCTAAATAGAAATGGACCAAATGAGTACATCCTCTGGTTTATTGAACTCGTAGAGAATGTCCTAATTAACTTATTGATTAACATGCACCACGTATTCTTTATTTGAACACTACATGAACTCACTGTTAAAGTTCATTTATCAATTAGGTCTGTGTTGCTTCTGTAATAATGAAAGTACGACGTGAAAGATTTCATTAATTCACCATGTAGACTATAAGCGTACAACTTTTGACACTTGTGTGGTTTTGGTTTGTTGAAACAAACATTGTTTTAAAAATAATGTGGACCACTGAGTTATGTCAATTTGGGGCCATTGTATAAAGTTTAAAATTGTAATTAACTTCCCAGCAGTGTTATGATTCATGTACGTTTTACTCGTCTAACATTAAGTAAACCATTAACATACAAAGTTTAAACTTCTATTAGTTATAATTTTAATTGTTTTCTCAAACAGATGGAAGAATTCTCTAAATGACAAGAATGTCTTTATTCTGGCAATAAATGCAGAAGTACTCGTATTATTCGATCGGTCGTCAAGTTTTAACATGTTGCATTGTATAATTTATTAAGGTGACCAGCAGTCATACGTTGTTTTACACTTGATGTCCATAAAGTTTGCGTTATGGTGAATTTGGTTCATAGTATTTAGTAATACATGTATATAGTATTGTAAAAATTGTGTCCATACTATAAGAAACAATCACCTCATCTAATCCACACATCCAAAAAAAGTCAAATGCTTTCTTGTAAAAAGTGTCAGGATCAGATATTTAAGCCGCACTTTCGACCATCCGCCAGTGTGATGTTCAAATCTTTTAAAGTCTGGAAATAGTTTAATAAAACAGGTTAAGCTGATTCAACTGTGTTACCTATCTGATTACTATTTTTATTATTATAGTTATTCGGTCTATTTGGGTTATCTGAAACATCGTGAATAAAAAGTCTGGATTAAGAGAGACTACTTTCTGACGATCAATGATGTCGTCTGTTGAAGCAGAAATGTCAACAAATCATTAAAACAATGTTTGCATTAAATTATCTCTCTATGAATTAGTTTCAATAGAAACATTATTGAAATGTAATTGAGGGAGTTGGAGTGTCGATATATGGAACTGAACATGTTATGGAATAATCCATCCTGAAGATCATAACTTTTCACTTACTATTACAGAGTTACAAGTAAGACAACATTAGTTCCATAGATTGCTTACTAAATGTAAAAAATTGTTATGTGTAGTTTTGATAATGAAATAACGTCAGTGTAGTCAACATATCCATTTCAAAGAGCATAGAAATGTAATAGTCATTTATGCACTAGATGCGTCTTCCTTTTGACTGCTGTAAGAATTTGATAAAAAGCAGAAGTTTGTTTATATTCTAAAGATCCCGTGACTATATATCCTATATTATACCAAGTCAATCAGACTTCATACCATAACAAGTTAATTGTATTATAATATTTAAAAATATCTTAAATAAGTATTAATAATTAGTTTATTATTATATATAATGCCTAATTTTAAAGCTAGAAATCAACATAACCACACAATTTTGTATAATGTAATGTTGTATTTTAGGCCAGTGGCCTTAATTTTCTTAAATATGTATTATCAAGTAGTTTAATAATTTTTATATTGTCTCATTTTTAAACTTTAAATCAACATAACCACACACATTTGTATAGTGTAATGTTGTATTTTTGGCCAGTGGCCCTAGTTTTCATGAATAATTATTATGAATTAGATCAGTAATTTCATATTTTATCCAACTCTAATACTTAAGCCAACATAACCACACAATGTTGCATTTTGTACAGATGTAGTTTGGGCCGATGGCCTTGATTTTCTTGAATAAATTTTTTCTTGTCTGGTCTAGTCTTATTATTGCGATAGCGTATAAAAATCTAACTTCAATGTAAAACATTCTCTTTGTGTCATCTTGGTCTCAGTTGGCATAAAACTGTAAAACTGGGATACCGTGACACAATGGGTTCGGTTTATATCTCGAAAATGTCGTTTTAGTTCTAATAAATAGTCTGGGAATAAAATCCTTCGGGAAAACAAACGTATGTCAATTTGATTATATGACAGCGTTTTAAATGTTTGAAAAATGGTTTGGTTGATTCACTCTGCTAATTTTCTATTCAAAATGTACATTTCAAACTACAAAATGTTGACTTGTTCACCTAAATGAAGCGTATTAAAATACCTTGGGATTAGCACCAGACAAGTAAGCTACCAGTTTTATTTCTCTCCACTAAATATACTGTTCTGTTCTTTAACTGGAAAGGGAACATTGTGTTATAAGAATGCGTACGCAAGTAATAGTTTTTCGGTGGGTTGCTATACCAAACAAATTGGTTAATTATTAGAAAGAAGGCAATACATGTGCACAATTGCTTGATTTTATTTGGATTCTGTCGTTTTGGACACAACATGACATTTTAGCTTCGATATGTCATTTAACACAACTAAAGGAGTCACGTTTAATTCTAACCTTAATAATATCAAACGTTAAAAAGGATTTTCATACACCACGAAAGCGCTGCAAAATGCTTGATGTCGTGTCGCTTTAGAAAAGTCCAAGGTAAACCGTGTGTGCATATTTTGCTGTTAAACAAAGTCAAAGTTTTGATAAACAAAACATTTGAGCAAGAAAAACATCGTAACTTTTCACATGAATATGTTTTGCCAATACTGTAAAATGAACTATATCAGATATTTCAACTACATCAGTTCCATCTACGCCCCCATCTTCCAGTTGTGTCCATAGGGAATTAGAAACAAACCAATTACCAGCTGAAACATATTATTTTTGTATTTACATAGAAAAAAATGAATAGGAATAAGAGAAATCTTTGTGAAAACTTTAGATTATAAACATGGCATGAGAACTGTTGCGTCTGGAACTAATCAGACATTTTTGTCCTATAAGACAAACAATTACATCTGGTTCATACTGTTTGTGTCTTAAATGGCTTCTCGTAGAGATAGAAAGCTAATAAAATTATTTTTTGGTGACTCAGGATATGAGAAATGACAGTTCATTACATTGTTCTTATAATAAATGAGATCACATATGTTGATACGATGTCTGTTACTAAATTAATGATAGTTGGCTATGAATAATAACATATGAGGCTTTTCTCTGTGACAATATTTGACATGAAATGTAATAACAATATTAAACACTATTATACGACATATTAATCATTTGTAGTGTTTTTTACTAAGGAAGCGCAAAATGAAAACATAAGTGCGACAAAGCAAAAGTACGATATTTTTAAATTCGAGTTTATGCTTTTATTTTGTCTCATCTTTGTGGTTTCGTCTCCCACCCAATTAGGGGGTACTTTAGTTTATGTGTGGTGCCCCGCAGGACGAAAATGCGGCAAGATGTAAATCATCGTAAACAATTGATCGCATTGCGATCTTCTTGAATTGATAAATAGCAAAACTCTTTTCAAATACCTCTGTGAAATGCAAGAGTTTAAACCTTCATCTTATATCGAGGGCTGAACATTTGTTGTCAAATGGAGTTACAATTAGTGTTTCGTTCAGGCTTTGATATAAACTTGCACTTAAAATAAGATTAAATGTGACTCTTTTTTCAAACTAAAAAATCTCCCATCAGTAATACATAGAAACAATTTAAATTGAAATATAAAATACACAGTTACCAACAACGTCGTCCTTTCGAAAAACTGGATTGAGTTGAAAGTTGTTTCGAAAAGTAACTTCGATCATTTATTACTTGCCTATCATTATCGCTTTTCTTACATATATCAAGTGTCACAGATTAATACATATTTGTTTTCTTCTCATTGAAATCGAATTAATGTAATTACTTCTCGTCTGCCTACATGGCGAAATTGAAACCTTAATTAGAATTGGACAATTGCAAGTTTTGCATATTGCGAAACTTTTTAACAATGAATAGTTAATGAACTGTGTAACTTACTATAAGATTACAAGCTTCCATCATTGTTATTTCCAACAACGAACACTATAAACAAGTTGTAAGAACAAAGAATGAACTTATTCACTAAAGTACATGTATATAAACTTTTTACATACATTGTTGTTAAACATATTCGTAAATTCGTATCAGGCCGTCGATATCAGTTAGAGATATTTGTCAACACTAAGTTTATAGCTATGATCTTTTAAAAAAAAATCATCGCAGTATAGATGCGTTTTGACATGGATAAAACATTATGTACTTCTTTAAAGAAAAAACACAAATATCGAATATGCTTTTCTATGTCACGTTTTCTCTTTAGTTTAATGATCATTATTGCTGATGAGACATAATACAAAACCTGTACAATTTTTGTTTTAAATAGTGAATTGTTTGTTCACCTTTTTAGTTAAACTTGACATTGTACAATCAAATCTCAACTAAACGACCCTATCCAATTAGTTTCTAGCCCACTGCTAGTTTAACATTTAAGGAGACATTACATCTATGTTTTGGGTGTATAAGTAGCCAATCGGGAGTTTTCTTCTTATAAATAGAATGTTAACTCGATGCTCTTTAGTTTTCATTTTGTCCGATGTAAACAATGCATATACCATTGCTAATTCAATATCATTATTCGCCAGTTGGCCGCCTCCAATAGTTAATACATAGTGAACTCAGCCATTATGTTTTTGTCCGAATATATCAGGAAAAGTTGAATAAGTACTGGTTAAGTGAATGCATGCCGCGGCAATATGCCTGCGGAAATTTGTTAAAGGGACTTTCTTTGTATGTATATTATGGAAAATATTATTGAGATTCTAAGTTGGGACATGTTAGGTTGAGCAGAAGGTCTTTCCTCGGTGTTTAAGATTGGAAACATGTGAACGTTTCATAACAAGCGGTCTGTTTGTTAACAATTAATGAAATTAAATTGATAAGATAAGGTAAAACTTTTATAGAATTCAGTTTCCGATAACAAATGTTTATGTCTTCAATTGCACTAGAGAAAAAAGGCAGTTGTTTACAAAGGGTCAGAGCCCAACCTTAAAACAAAACTTGAAACTATGTTTCGACGTTTTACCTCTTTGCCTATCAGTTGAAACACCGTTACACGATATTGAAAAGTGATACACAAATGATAACCGGAAGAAGTGGTTTTGACCTAATGATTAATATTGAATATTTAGACACGCGTTGGTTCAAATCCCGTCCTTAATCCACTAACGTTCTTCAACAAGAAACTTAATCCTCACAGCTCAGTTTTGGCGCACCATGAAGCCGACTTGAAGGTAAAGGTTTCTAGATCGAGCTAATGTAAGTGTGTACAGTAATACCAACTCAATGGAAATAAATGATCCCAACAAAAGAGTAAATACTCTCATACTTATTCATGTACAAATGGAATTCTTGAAAGCTTATACATGTAATTGAATTGTGTCCAGACCGTGGAACCAATGGGTTCAATGCCTTTCGCTTCCTCCGAATGACTACTTTTGGTCAATGTTGGCTACCTACATAATAAAATACACCCTGGGATGTTTTTATTAACATTTCATTACTGTCAATTTGGTGCAAATAATCATCGTACTAATTATATTAACTTAAATGAGAATATAGCCTAGAGGTGCGTTTCGTGCATTTGTAGAAAAGACCAAGTAAGAAATGATTATTTGCGAGTTATTGTTTCGAACGTAAACTTTAACAAGCCACCCGCTTACTTAGTCAGGTTTTTGTTTAAATATTTATACTCGGGACTTATTTTGGAAACTCATTTCAATCATTTTTAATGTGTTACCCTTTCTGGGTATTTATGTATCCTTACATTTCAAGTCTTTGACAATAGTCCCGCATTTTTATTTTGAATAAAATGTGACAAACTTAGTCACAAAGTGACAACCATTCCACTAAGTCACAAAGTGACAATCATTCAATACACTTAATAGTAACAGTAAAACTTACAGTATGCAAACAAATAATTTGCACAATGTAGGCTTGGTTTCTGGTTTCTTTTACATTTCATATAACGTTATTTGATGGAAATATATTGTAAAAGTGTACTAAGTCATATTGTCAATGTATTTAAATTTATATTTCATATTTCTCATTGTCAAAACGACGTCACCTTAGAAAATAAATGACACTTTTGTATAATACTTCAACAAATCACAGAACTAATAAAAGTATAAACAAACCAGAATATTCGTAAATTTTAAAATAATGTTAATCGTTTTTATTTCTACTCGAGAGCTCAGGAAATGACATTTTCATTCGTTAAAATGCCACTCGTGAACATGTTTTAAGGGCTCATTCGGAGAAATAAAAATCAATCTCACAACAAAGTCGACGAATATATTCTATATTTTATATAGGAACAAACTAAATCCGTCTCTTGGTGTTATTACAATATTACGTTTCCAGTACCAACTAACAATCTAAGAATAAATGTGGTGATTATTTATCTATCCATACTATCAACACACTATAATGGAAAAATAACAATTTCAATTTTTGGTAATATAGATGTTGTCAATTTCTACAGATATATGGAACTAGAAACAAACTTATTCTTGTAACATTATTGATCGCAACAGATACAAATTTATTTGCAATTGCTTAGGTTGTGAGAGGTAGGCGATGGTATGTATTCCTATTTTCAATCCAGAGTTCGGTCATGAAATAGTACCTATGACTAAGACATTTTCCTTTCTATGGAACATAAAATTTCAGTAATCTGTCATTTACTAAGGAATCATCATGGAAAGTCGGCAAGAACATATATTTGTTCAAGTTTAATGTTATACACTTGATCAATTGTAAGTGGTATTGAAGATTTCACAGAAGACGTGCATCACTATTGTCCTAGGAAAAGCATATGATTTATGTTTAGACGACAGATATAATTCTAAAGCAGTAATGATAAAGACACATAAGCTACTATGATTAAAGTTACATTAAAGTTCCATCTATAACGTCTCCTAATTCATTTTAATGCAAGTAGCTGATGCATACTGCATCTTGAAGTAATTTCAGAAAATGACTTTAGCGTAAACTGGTCATACAATAATTTTAATAAATACCACTTACCCCATATTTATGTACCATTTTGGTATTACTTTTAGCAAAATATCACGTCGTGATTTGTTCGTGCCTTAGTTTATGCGTGGGGATCAAGCGAGTATCCCTTTTTTGATATGTCAAGTTACCTAGAAGGGTGGTTATTTTTGTCCATTAATTTCGATGTAATAAAAACCTTAACTATCCGTTGGTCAAAAGCGAACATGTGACTTGGAAAAATGTTTTCATTTTTGTATTAACGCAGTTGCCTGAAAGATGTTATAAGACTCCTGACTGTAAATGACGCGAAACCTCAGTTATCATAGTGAAACTTTTAAGCTCCTTCATTGTTAAACCTTCAAAAAAATCTTAAAAATGGTTAAAACCCTGTCTTTTTGCATTGAAACCTTTGATATGCAAAATGAAGGAAGTATATCGGGAAAATAGGGTCTTTATTAGAGAAATCATGTAAGACAAGAAATGGAGTGCTCACTAAATGAAAAGTTTCTTTTTTTAATTTTCTTCGGTTATAAAATGGCTAGTACAAGCGCGATAAGCGAGGCGTTATAATCATTTGATGTTTTGATTGACACATAGAAGTCGAACATTCTAGCATGAAGACAACTATGTTTGACAATGATTCACGTAGTTTGTTTAAGACGTTGAAACGTCGAGACAAATCTCCTCAACATGATCCTAGAATACAATAGTTTTCATACATAGACCGTTTCTGATGAATTCATTTATACATTGAGATTTATCCAAGTGTTATGATCAAATTTAGGCATTTATGGCGTGGAATACTGAATAAACAAATAATATAGTTTGTCGTAAATGAGGCATCTCTGTCAGCCAAACAAATCAAATGTTTTGTTGTCATAGATTGGTAAAAATGAAATTTACAAATTTATTAAATTACCAACATAAATATTCATTTTCCATTTGTGCCATTATTCTCTCGTTCTGGGGAAAAAGTTCCGCTAAACTGTGAAATAAAATCCTATCTGAAGTGTTACAAATGATAACATGTCTACACATTTCCGCCGTAGAACTTTCAGAGTAATCACACAGCAATTCAAATTGACACAATCGTCATTAGGCCGAATATTTCACGAAGGGAATTATAGGCTGTATTTTATTGTGGTGTTTTATGACTAAATGCTTTCCCTGAATTAAGTGATTCTAGTTTTTTGTTAAGATTTTGTGATGAATACCTTAATTATTCATATTTGATAAAACATTTGCTCGACTGAAAAGAGTTTTGCTATGAAAATTAGGACTTTAACAATAACACTGTCTACTAAATTTGATTAAGCCTTAGCCTTTCAAATGTTCGCAAATCCATTTATTACAATGCTTAGCCAGAATAACAGAAAGCAGAATGAAAAATACATTTGTATTGTATAATTTAACTGTTAATTTGTGTTCAGAAAATGATAGTATTTTTGCATACCGACTGTATGAGTACGTGTCCAAACAACTTGTGATACAGACTTAGTCTATGATCTATTATCCCAGATATAAATTGTGGTTTCTTTAGCGCAAACCTGATGTTAGTTCCGGTCAGAAACCGGCTAAACGTCGACTCTAAAGCTTGGTTAATAAGCACCTGTAACTATGTTGAGGAAATGCTACAACATGCTATTATAATTTTTATTGAGAGTTTAATTAAAACGCTTAAAGTTAAAAAGTTACTGCCACGTGAGTTCAGGTAAATAAAACAAAAACGTTTACCCATTGTGCACAGCGTAGTATCGAATACTTGTCGGTGAGCATCATAAAATAGAAAGATGTTTAGATCAGTAGCATAGTCCATTTCTTTTAGCCAAATTTTGCCAAGTTAGTTTGATAAAGTCGAACTGACCGTTTACAGTTTAAACATTGTACTAGAAATTATGTTTTGATAATTTTCTATTTAAGTACACCGCCCTTCGATTTGTCTTCATAACTAGTGCTGCAACGATTCACCGGAAAGTCGATTCGATGCGATTCGAATATTTTTTTTTCGATTCGATTCTTTTATAAATACAATTTACAACAAATATGCATTTAAACATATATTTGAGCTTAAAATTAAAAAATATTAATTGAAAAAAATTGTTACTAAAATTTGATAACACGAAACTCGAAAATCTGATAATTAATATTTGCTTTATTCAAGTACGAAATGGATTGGGTACGAATGTAAAGGTCGCGAAAATGTATTATTAATGTAATATCAACTTAAAACGTAAAGACAACATGGATCATAAATTGTAGAAAGATGCAGTTCTTGGTATACTATTGTACATATTAGTTAAACGCACACTGTACAAGCAAAACTATTTAAATTTGAATAAACTAACAACAAAACTTGGTTTGCTCATGCGGAGCCTAAAATCTTCCAGTTTGTCAAGAAGATCGGGGCATATACTATAGAATGTATATTTGGAATAGAGTTTCCAATCATGCTACATAAAATCGTAATGGAAATTTAACAGAAATGTAACAAAGTGAAACCCAGTTTCACTGTCAACGTATACATTGACTTTTAGGCGCGCCTTTGTTTTATCGTTATAACTTATGTAGACACTTATAAAAGTCAGTATCGAATCGAAACTCGCGGGTCCCGAATCGAAATCGAATCGGAACCCTTGCAATCGAGTTTCGATGTATCGAATCGAATCGTTGCAGCCCTATTCATAACGCAGCGAACAGACGACCTGTTGAAGCTTATATCTAGTTACAGCACATGCCTTGACAGGAAGCAGAAATCTGCATTTACTGACGCTGTAGTTTAAGGATGATTATTAGGGGTGTAACGATACGGTATAACCCGTATTGCAATATATTGCATTACACGAAAGCCGTATTGCAATATATTAAGGGGAGAGCCGTAACTAAGTTGTAGAACTTGTGGCTCAACCCGATTGCCGTATATACATTTAGTTATGTGTTAGAATTATATTTGTTGTAATTATGTAATTGAAAAATGTATTTACGGGCAATAAAATATGTTTAAACCAATATATTACAATATATTGCAATACATATTGTTCATCGCGCATACATGCATAGCATGAATTTATGCACGTGTATTGTCTTAATTTGATCAACATTGCACATAGATATTTGATATTTCAGATTAATGATCTACATGAATTATGCAAATGCTTGAAGAAGTTAGAAAAAAAGGTTTTGAATGACTTTCAAGATAACTATTATCTCACTTTGCGAAAAAATAGTTCAAGTTTGCAACATATTTTAACATTTATTCAAACATTTAAATTTCAGACTCTGATAAAATTGATCAATATGGAACCTAACTATAAAAACCGGTTCAGAGAAAAAAAAACCGGTTAAAAACCGTCAGAATTCATATTGCAATATTATCCGGTATATCGGTTACCGTTACACCCCTAATGAATATCGTACACATTAAATCATTGCTTTTACTATGTAGGTCCCTCCTGGGAACACAAACACGCGACCAATTTTGCCTTTATTCAATTCCGCTACATGAAAGGCATAGACATTACATTTAAGCTTTGTATGATGCATAGTTCGTTTTTTCTGCCAAAACATGAATAATTTCATGGTGAATGCGTTAGTTAAAATTATCGTCGTGACACAATCATGATTTTCCGAAAGTGTTTACTATGATCAAGTAAAGCTGCTTATGCCGAATGATATGTTTTAGTCAAGATATATTTAATAATTATAAGAACGACAGTACAAAAACAATGCATTCACTCACCGTGAAATTATTCAAGTTTTGACAGTTCAGAAAAAATGGACTATAGGTCTCTCCATAAAGTTCGAACATGCGACCTCTAAACCTTTATTAAGATACGCTACATAATTAGCAAAACGCACATGCTTGGGTAGAAAAAGATGTGAAGTAACGGCAACTGGTTTTGATATCGCCATCACCATTTTTTCTGATTGGCATTTACATCGGTTTAAATAAGTTATCACTCTCCATTCAGCATTTTCTGTTGCATCGCGTCGCCAAATTTCACACTTAACAAAGAATTAATAATTCATTAACAAAAGTTACAAAATTTTATTCTCAAAGAGAAATTAATCAACACGGTAAAATGGCGAGAGCAAATATTACATGAAAACAAATGGACAAGCCAAAAATTCCCTTGATTGCGTAAGAGCTTTGGTACATTACACTATAAATGTCAGAAATTTATTCCTCATGGCAAATTTATTTTAAGGTATTAAGTTAATTTACAGCTGCATGGGATAATAAAATTGAATACATTGACATCACTATCTAAAAAACTTGTTATGACTTAGTTAAGTTGTTGGCAGCAATGAATCGAAATTAATATATTCTTACCCACACAATGACTGTTTTATAGCACTTCTCGCAAATAAAATATAAACATGGGCAACATAAGGAAATCTACTACTATAACTTCTTCATTCGTGCTTATTTTCAATAAGTTAAACAGATAAGTTATGTTCATGGCTTTCGGTATTTCTTTTGTGTAGCAAATACAACATAATTTAATGTAGGAAGGTTGTTGTTATACTATTATACTAACTTAAATGATTATTTTTTAGATTACTTGCAACAAATAGCTGGATTAGTTATTTTGTTTCAGGAAGCATCTCTATAGGAATTGATTGTATATAAACCAAAAAGGAAATTACCATCCTATGTTTACCTGTCCAACCAACGTTTTCGTGTTGTTCTTGTTCAAGCTAGAAATATTGCAGTCAGAGGTGTCATATAACGGGGTCATCAAATTAATTAGGTTGAGACACGTATGCTTGAAAGGGAACATCGTTTTATTAAAAAAAACGTACAAATGCGTACACATTTAGTGGGGTTTTTTTTTGGGGGGGGGGTATACCAAACAAATTGGTCAATTATTTGTAAGAAGGTAATACATGTGCACAATTGCTTAATGTCATTTATATTCTGTCGTTTTCGACATAACATGACACTTTATATTCGGTATGTCATCAAACACATCCAAAGGAATCACGTTTTTTTCTAACCCCAACGATATCGAACATAAAAATGTATTTTCATTCACGACAAAAGCGATGCAAAATGCTTGATGTAGTGTGTCGCTTTAGAAAAGCCCAAGGTAAACCGTGTGTGTAGATATTGCTGCCATCAAAGTCAAAGTTTTGATATACAAAACATTTGAGCAAGAAAAACATCGTAACTTTTCACATGAATATGTTTTGCCAATACTGTAAAATGAACTATATCAGATATTTCAACTACATCAGTTCCATCTACGCCCCCATCTTCCAGTTGTGTCCATAGGGAATTAGAAACAAACCAATTACCAGCTGAAACATATTATTTTTGTATTTACATAGAAAAAAATGAATAGGAATAAGAGAAATCTTTGTGAAAACTTTAGATTATAAACATGACATGAGAACTGTTGCGTCTGGAACTAATCAGACATTTTTGTCCTATAAGACAAACAATTACATCTGGTTCATACTGTTTGTGTCTTAAATGGCTTCTCGTAGAGATAGAAAGCTAATAAAATTATTTTTTGGTGACTCAGGATATGAGAAATGACAGTTCATTACATTGTTCTTATAATAAATGAGATCACATATGTTGATACGATGTCTGTTACTAAATTAATGATAGTTGGCTATGAATAATAACATATGAGGCTTTTCTCTGTGACAATATTTGACGTGAAATGTAATAATAATATTAAACACTATTATACGACATATTAATCATTTGTAGTGATTTTTACTAAGGAAGCGCAAAATGAAAACATAAGTGCGACAAAGCAAAAGTACGATATTTTTAAATTCGAGTTTATGCTTTTATTTTGTCTCATCTTTGTGGTTTCGTCTCCCACCCAATTAGGGGGTACTTTAGTTTATGTGTGGTGTCGCAGGACGAAAATGCAACAAGATGTAAATCATCGTAAACAATTGATCGCATGCGATTCTTCTTGAATTGATAAATAGCAAAATTCTTGTCAAATACCGCTGTGAAATGCAAGAGTTTTTACCTACATCTTATATCGAGGGCTGAACATAACACTGTTGTTACTCACTTTGTTTTCAAATGGAGTTACAATAAGTGTTTCTTTCAGGCTTTTATATAACCTTGAACTTAAAATAAGATCAACTGTAACTCTTTTTTAAACTAAAAAATCTCCCATTAGAAATGCATAAAAACAATTGAAATATAAAATACACAGTTACCAACATTGTCTTCCTTTGAAACAACTGGATTGGGTTAAACATCGTTTCGGAAAGTAACTTTGATAATTTATTACTTGCCTACCATTATCGTTTTTCTTACATATATCAACTGTCGCAGATTAATACATATTTGTTTTCTTTGGATAATATTATTGCACCGTATCAATCATTGAAACCGAATTAATGTAATTACTTCTCGTCTGCCTACACGGCAAAATTGAAACCTTAATTAGAATTGGACAACTGAAAGTTTTGCATATTGCAAAACCTTTTAACAATGCATAATAAATGAACAGTGTAACTTACTATAAGATAAGAAGCTATAACATTGTTATTTTCAACAATGAACACTATAAACAAGTTTTAAAAACAGAAGAATATATTTGAATACATTCAGATTAAATTCGTATCAGACCGTCAATATCAGCTAAAGGTATATTTGATAGTTGTCAACACTAAATAGCTCATCGCTAGGAGTAGGACTACCTAGAGAGTCAAATCTTAGAAGCAGCTGTGTCTCGTTTTCTAGAAAAACGATCCAGTGCTCCAATAACCTACTCGTGAAGATCTACTGGGAATCATTAAAATTCATCACAGTATAGATGCGTTTTGGCATGTCTAAAATGTGATGTACGTATTTAAAGAAAAACACAAATACCGAATATGCTTTTCCATGTCACGTTTTCTCTTAAGCTTAATGATCATTATTGCTGATGAGACATAATACAAAATGTACAAAATATCAAAACACGCACTATGTTTGTTTTAAATAGTGAATTGTTTGTTCACCTTTTTAGTTAAACTTGACGTTGTACAATCAAATTTCAACTAGACGACCCTATCCTATTTGTTTCTAGCCCACCGCTAGTTTAACATTTAAGGACACATTACATCTACTTTTTTGGTGTATTAGTAGCCAATCGGGAGTTTTCGTCTTATAGATAGAATGTTAACTCGATGCTCTTTAGTTTTTATTTTGTCCGATGTAAACAAGTGCTAACACCATTGCTAATTCAATATCAAAATTCGGCAGTTTGTCGCCTCCATAGGTTTATACATAGTGAACTCATAATTATGTTTTTGTCCGAATATATCAGGAAAAGTTGAATAAGTACTGGTTAAGTGAATTCATGCCCCAGCAATATGTCTGCAGAAATTTGTTTAAGGAGCTTTCTTTGTATATTTATTTTGGAAAAAATATTATAGTGATTCTAAGTTGGGGCATGTTAGTTTGTGTAGAAGGTCTTTCTTCTGTGTTTAAGATTGGAAATATGTGAACGTTTTATAACAAGCGGTCTGTTTGTTAACAATTAATGAAATTAAGTTGATAAGATAAGATAAAAATTTTATATAATTCAGTTTCCGATAACAAATGTTTAGGTCTTCAATTGCACTAGAGAAAAAAGGCAGTTGTTTACAAAGGGTCAGAGCCCAACCTTAAAACAAAACGTTTTGCCTCTTTGCCTATCAATTGAAACACCGTTATTATTATTATTATTATTGAATAGTGAAACACAAATGATAACGGGACGAAGCGGTTTTGATTATCATTGAATTTTCAGATCCACGTTGGTTCAAATCTCATTCTTTATCCACTTACGTTTTTCAACAAGAAACTTAATCCTCAGAGCTCAGTAAAATTTTCTTGATCGAGCTAATGTAATATGTACAGTAATACCAACTCAATGGAAATAAATGATACCAAGATAAGAGTAAAAAATCATATACCAATTCATGTACAAATGGAACTCTTAAAAGCTTATACATGTAATTGAATTGAGTACAGACCGTGCAACCAATGGGTTCAATAACTTTCGCTTCCTCCCAATGACTACTTTTGGTCAATGTCGGCTACCTACATAATAAATTACACACTGGGATGTTTTTATTAACATTTAATTACTGTCAATTTGGTGCAAATAATCATCGTACTAATTGCATTAAGTTTAATGAGAATATAGCCTAGAGGCGTATTTCGTGTATTTGTAGAAAATACCAAGTAAGAAATGATTATATGTTAGTTATTGTTTTACACGTAAAATGTAACAAACCACCCGCACACTAAGCCAGGTTTTTGTTTAAATATTTATACTAAGGACTTGTTTAGGAAACTTGGCAAATGTCATACACTTGGTTTCACTCATTTTTAATGTGTTACTCTTTCTGAATATTTATGTATCCTTACATTTCAAGTTTTTGACAATGGTCCCGCATTTATTATTTTGAATAAAATGTGACAAACTTAGTCACAAAGTGGCCATCATTCAATATACTTCGTATTTACAGTTGAGCGCACAGTACGCAAACAAATTATTTGCACAATGTAGATTTGGTTTCTTGTTTCTTTTACATCACATATAACGTTAATCGATTGAAATATATTGTGAAAGTGTACAAAGTATTCAAAAAATATTTTTCATACTTCACATTGTTAAAACGACGTAATCCTAGAAAATAAATGACATTTTGTATAATGCTTTAACAAATACAGAACTGGAAAGTATGAACGAAACAGAATATCCATAAATTTTAGAATAAAATAACTCCTATTTCAACACGTGGGCTCATGAAATGACATTTTCACTCGTTACTATGCCACTCTGGAACATGTTTCAAAAGCTCACTCGGTGAAATAAAAATCCATGTCATAACAAAGTCGACGAATTTCTTCTATATTTCACATTGGAACAAACTAAATCCGTCTTTTGGTGTTATTACAATATACAGTTTCTATTGGCAACGCACAATCTAAAAGTAAATTTGGTGATTATTTTTCTATCCATACTATCAACACACTATAATGGAAAAATAACATTTTCAATATTTGGTATTATAGATGTTGTCAATTTCTACAGAAATATAGATCTAAAAACAAACTTATTCTTGTAACATTACTGATCGCAGCAGATACAAATGTATTTGCAATTGCTTACATTGTAATAGGTAGGCGATGGCATTTATTGTTATTTTCAATCCAGAGTTCGGTCATGAAATAGTACCTATGACTAAGACATTTTCCTTTCTATGGAACATATATGTCAGTAATCACCATTGACCAAGGAATCATCATGGAAAGGTGGCAAGAACATATATTTGTTCAAGTTTAAATTTATACACTTGATTAATTGTAAGTGGTATTGAAGATTTCACAGTAGACGTGCATCACTATTGTCCTGGGAAAAGCATATGATTTATGTGAATCTAGTTTAGACGAAAGATATAATTCTAAAGCAGTAATGATAAAGACACATAAGCTAGTAAGATTAAAGTTACATTAAAGTTTCATCTATATCGTCTTCTTATTCATTTTAATGCAAGTAGCTGATGCATACTGCATCTTGAAGAATTTTCAGAAAATGACTTTGGCGTAAACTTGTCATACAATAATTTAAATAAATACCACTTACCCCATATTTATGTACAATTTTGGTATTACTTTTAGCAAAATATCACGTCGTGTTTTGTTCGTGCCTTAGTCTTTGCGTGGGGATCAAGCGAGTATCCCTTTTTTAGAATATGTCAAGTTACCTAGAATGGTGGTTATTTTTGTCCATTTATTTCGACGTAATAAAAACCTTAACTATCCGTTGGTCAAAAGCGAACATGTGACTTGGAAAAAATGTTTTCATTTTTGTAATAACGCAGTTGCCTGAAAGATGTTATAAGACTCATGTCTGTAAATGTCGTCACGCCAAACCTCAGTTATCATAGTGAAACTTTTAAACTCCTTCATTGTTAAACCTTCAAGAAAACCTTAAAATGGTTAAAACCCTGTCTTTTTGCATTGAAACCTTTGATGTGCAAAATGTAGAAAGTATATAGGGAAAATGTGGTCTTTATTAGAGAAATCATGTAAGACAAGAAATGGAGTGTTCACTTTTTTAAATTTTCTTCGGTTATAAAATTGCTAATACAAGCGCGATAAGCGAGGCGTTATAATAATTTGATTGACACATAGAAGCCGGACATTCTAGCATGAAGACAACTATGTTTGACAATGATTCATGTAGTTTGTTTAAGACGTTGAAACTTCGAGACAAATCTCCTCAACATGATCCTAGAATACAATAGTTTTCATACATAGACCGTTTCTGGTGAATTCATTTATACATTGAGATTTATCCAAGTGTTATGATCAAATTTAGGCATTTATGGCGTGGAATACTGAATAATCAAATAATATGGTTTGTCGTAAATGAGGCATCTCTGTCAGCCAAACAAATCAAATGTTTTGTTGTCATAGATTGGTGGCGATGAAACTTACAAATTTATTAAATTACCAACATAAATATTCATTTTCCATTTTTGCCATTATTCTCTCGTTCTGGGGGAAAAGTTCCACTAAATGGTAAAATAAAATCCTATCTGGAGTGTTTTAAATGATAACATGTCTACACATTTCCGCTGTAGAACTTTCAGAGAAATCACACTGCAATTCAAATTGATACAATCGTCATTAGACCGAATATTCTACGAATGGAATTATTGGCTGTATTTTATTGTGGTGTTTTATGACTAAATGCTTTCCCTGAATTAAGTGATTCTAGTTTTTTGTTAAGATTCTGTGATGAATACCTTAATTATTCATATATAATAAAACATTTGCTCAACTGGAAAGAGTTTCGCTATGAAATTAGGAACATTAATAATAACACTGTCTACTAAATTTGATTAATTCTTTCAAATGTTCGCAAATCCATTTGTTACAATGCTTACCTAGAGTAACAGGAAAATCTTGTATAATTTAACTGTTGATTTGCGTTCAGAAAATAATAATATATTTGCTTACCGATCGATGAGTACGTGTCCAAACAACTTGTGATACAGACTATTATCCCAGATATTATTAGTTACACAGTCAGTTACTGACCGGATACGGTGTGATACCGGGTCAGTAAATTAATATTGGGTGAGAGCGTAGCTCGAGCCCAATATTTATTCACTGACCCGGTATCACACCGTATCCGGTCAGTAACTGACTGTGTAACGAATTTATCTTACCGAGTACCCCCATCTGAATTTTAGCATCAAAGAACACGGACAAGAGAGTATCACTAAAGCCCGAATCGTCGCTTGGCTGCCATCTTGTTTATTGACCGAAAGGAACCGAAACACGACTGTTATTGACGAAAAAGACACACAATATTGACACAGTGAACTCCCCTTATCGATGTAGTTAGTTCGAATTAATTTTGGAGTAGAAAAATAAGGTTTCGTCAGCGCTATCATTTATAAATTTTGTTACTGACTGGATATTAGAATCTACTGACCTAATATGGGATAATACATGGTCAGCACGTGACCGCTCTCGGCCAATGAAAAACGAGTATTCTGTACCAGGTAAGATAATAATTAATATTTCCTTAGCGCGGACCTGGTGTAAGTTCTGGTCAGAAACCGGCTTAACTTTGAGTCGACACCTTGTTTAATAAGAACTTGTTACTATGTATAGCAAATGCTACAACAAAACTATTGATGATGATGAAATGTTACAACCTTTTTATTGAGAGTTTAATTAAAAAGCTTAAAGTTAAATTGTTACTAACACGTGAGTTCAGGTAAATAAAACACGTACATGCATACCCATGGTGCATAGCGTACTATCGAATACTAGTGAGCATCATAAAATAGGAAGATATATAGATTAGTATCATATTCTATTTCTTTTAGCCAAACTTTTCCAAGTTAGTTTAATAAAGTCGAAAAGACTGTTTACAGTTATTACATTGTATTAAAAAATGTGTTATGATAATTTTCTTTTTAAGTACACTTGCCTTCGATTTGTCATCATAACACAGCAAACAGACGACCTGCTGACGTCTAAAACTCTTAGAATAAAGCTTTAACCTAGTTAAAGAACATGCCTTGACAGGCAGCAGAAATCTGCATTTACTGACGCTGTAGTTTATACTAAAATATCCTACACATTAAATCATTGCTTTTACTATGTAGGTACTTCCTGAGAACACGAACATGCAACCAATATTACCTTAATTCCGTTTCGCTACATGAAAGGCATAGGCACTAAATTTATGCTTTGTATAAAGTTGGTCTCTCCCAAGAATTTGAGCATGCGACATCTAAACCTTTATTCAGATACCCTACATACTAAGCTAATTGCAATAGCTTGGTTAGAAATTTATTCGTATAAAACATTGAAGTAACGGGTTTTGATTATACCACCACCATATCGTTTTGATTGGCATTTACATCGATTTAAATAAGTTATCATTCTCCATTCAACATTATCTTTTGCATCGCGTTGTCTAATTTCACACTTAACAAAGAATTAATAATTCATTAACAAAAGTTACAAAACTTTATTCTCAAAGACAAATTAATCAACACGGTAAAAAGGCGAGAGCAAAGATTACGTGAAAACAAATGGTGGAACAAAAAATTCACTTGATTGCGTAAGAGCTTTGGGACATAAAATATAATCTACATAAACTATAAATGTCAGAAATTTATTCCTCATGGAAAATTTATTTTAAGGTATTAAGTTAATTTACAGCTGCGTGAGATAATGAAATTGAATACATTGACATCACTATCTCAAAAACTTGTCATGACTTAGTTAAGTTGTTGCAAGCAATGAATCGAAAGTAATATATTCTTACACACACGATGACCGTTTATGGCCATTCTCACAAATAAAATATAAACATGGGCAACACAAGAAAATCTACTACTAAATAATTTCATTATAACATTCGTGCTTATTTTCAATAAGTTAAACCAAAAAAGCTATGTCCCTGGCTTTCGGCATTTCTTTTGTGAAGCAAATGCAACTGAATTTAATGTAGGTAGGTTGTTGTTATACATAACAACTAGAATAAATGATCGATTTGAGATTACTTGCAACAAAAAGTTAGATAAGTTTTTTTTTGTTTCAGGAAGCAACTCGGTGGGAATTGATTGTATACAAACCAAAAAGGAAAATACCATCCTATGTTCACCGGTCCAACCAACGTTTTCGTGTTGTTCTTATACGAGCTAGAAATATTGCAGTCAGAGGTGTTATATAACGGTGTCATCAAATTAGTTAAGTTGAGACATGTATGCTTGAAAGGGAACATCGTTTTATAAGACTGCGTAAAAATAGTTGTGGTATTTTAGGGGGTTGTCATACCAAACAATTGGTCAATTATTTGAAAGAAGGTAATACAAGTGCACAATTGCTTGATATCATTTGGATTCTGTCTGTCGTTTTCGACATAACATGATATTTTAGATTCGGTATGTCATTAAACACATCCAAAGGAATCACGTTTTATTCTAACCCAAAGGATATCGAACGTTAAAAACGATATACACCACGGAAGCGCTGCAAAATGCTTGATGTAGTGTCGCTTTAGAAAATTCCAAGGTAAAGCGTTAGTGTATATTTTGCTGTTAACAAAGTCAAAGTTTTGATAGATGAAACATTTGAGCAAGAAAAACTTATCACATGAATATGTTTTGCCAATACTGTAAAATGAACTGTATCAGATAGTTCAACTACGTCAGTTCCATCTACGCCCCCATCTCCTAGTTGTTCCCATAGGGAATCAGAAACAAACCAATTACCAGCTGAAACATATTATTTTTGTATTTACATAAAAAATGTACTAGGAAGAAGAGAAATCTTTGTGAAAACTTTGTATTATAAACATGGCATGAGAACTGTTGCGTCTGGAACTAATCAGACATTTTTGTCCTATAAGACAAACAATTACATCAAGTGTATGCTGCTTTTTTGTTTTAAATGGCTTTTAGTAGAGATAGAAAGCTAATAAACACATATGTTGATACGATGTCTGTTCCTAAATTAATGATAGTTGGCTTATGAATAATAACATATGAGGCTTTTCTCTGTGACAATATTTGATATGAAATGTTATAATGATATAAAACACTATAATACGACATATTAATCATTTGAAATGTTTTTGACGAAGTAAGCGCAAAGTGAAAACATAAATGATACAATGCAAAATTACAATATTTTTTTAAGCCGTGTTTTTACTTTATTTTGTCTCATCTTTGTGGTTTCGTCTACCACCCGATTTCGGCGTACTTATGTTTTATGTAGTTCTTCGCAGGACGACAAGATGTAAATCGTCCTAAACAATTGATTGCATTGCTGTCTCCATTAATTAATAAATAGCATTGCTTTTGTCAAAATACCGTTGTGAAACGCAAAAGTTTTTACCTTCATCTTATATCTTATAACACTGTTGTAACTCACTTTGTTTTCAAATTGAGTTACAATAAGTGTTTCTTTCATGCTTTTATATAACCTTGCACTTAAAAATAAGATCAACTGTAACTCTTTTTTAAACTAAAAATCTCCCATTAGAAATACATAAAAACAATTGAAATTGAAATATAAAATAAACAGTTACCAACATTGTCTTCCTTTGAAACAACTGGATTGGGTTAAAAATTGTTTGGGATAGTAACTTTGATAATTTATTACTACTTACCATTTTCGTTTTTCTTACATATATCAAGTGTCGCAGATTAATACATATTTGTTTTCTTTGGATACTATTATTACAACGTATCAATATTGAAACCGAATTAATGTAATTACTTCTCGTCTGCCTACACGGCGAAATTGAAACCTTAATTAGAATTGGACAATTGCAAGTTTTGCATATTGCGAAAACTTTTTAACAATGAATAGTTAATGAACGGTGTAACTTACTATAAGATAAAAAACTACTATCATTGATATTTCCAACAACGAACACTATAAACAAGTTCTCAAAACTGATGAATTAACTGACCTACTGAAGTACACTTTTTGAATACATTCAGATTAAATTCGTATCAGGCCGTCAATATCAGCTTAAGGCATATTTGATAGTTGTCAACACTAAATAGCTCATAGCTAGGAGTAGGACTACCAGGAGAGTCAAATTCTAGAAGCAGCTTTGTCTCGTTTTCTATAAAGACGATCCAGTGCACCAAAATCCTACTCTAGAAGATCTATTGTGATCTACTGTGAATCATTCAAAAATCATCGCAGTATAGATGAGTATTGGCATGACTAAAAAAGCGATGTGCTTCTTTAAAGAAGAAACAAAAAATGCTTTTTCATGTCCCGTCTGCTCTATAGCTTAATTATCATTATAGCTGTCGTGCAATAATACCAAATAACAAAACACGCATAATGTGCGTTCCGAATAGTGAATTACTTTGTTCACCTATTTGGTTAAAAATTGCGTTGTGCAATCACATCTCAACTAAATGACCCTATTCAATTAGTTTCTAGCCCACTGCTAGTTTAACATTTAAGGAGACATTATATCTATATTGGGGGTGTATTAGTTGCCAATCGGGAGTTTTCGTCTTATAAATAGATTGTTTACTCGATGCTCTTCGGTTTTCATTTAGTTTTATGTAAACAGGTGAACAAGTGCATATACCATTGCTAATTCAATATCATTATTCGGCAATTGGTCGCCTCCATAGGTTTATACATAGTGAAATCATTTTTATGGTTTTGTCCGAATATATCAGGAAAAGTTGAATAAGTACTGGTTAAGTGAATTCATGCCGCAGCAATATGCCTGCGGAAATTTGTTAAAGGGACGTTCTTGTATACGTATATTATTGGAAATGTTAAAGAGATTTTAATTTGGGGCATGTTCGGTTGCGTAGAAGGTCTCTCCTCGGTGTTTAAAATTGGAAACATGTGAACGTTTCGTTAAAAGCGGTCTGGGAAACCTCCTTTAAAGCTTTTTGATAACAATTATTGAAATTGAAATATAAAAAATTAGATTAAACTTTTAAGAATTCAGTTTCCTATGACAAATGTTAAGGTCTGCAATTGCACTTCAGAAAGAAAGCAGTTGTTTGCAAAGGATCAGAGCCCAACAAAACTGTAGATCGACGTTCAACCTCCTTGCCTATCAATTGAAACACCATATCACGATCGTGAATAAGTTAACAACGACCATAACAAGCGGTTGTGAGCGAGTTGTATTTTATTGAATATTAAAACCCGCGTTGATTCGAATCCCAACCTTAATCCCTTATGTTTTCTAACAAGAAACTTTATCCTTTCAGTTCAGTGTTAGCGGACTAGAAAGTAAATGTTTCTTGATCGAGCTAATGTGAGTGTGTACAGTAATAACAACTCAATGGAAATAAATGACCCAACACAAGACTCATATACAAAGTCACAAATAAATGACAAAAACTTGGAACGCTTATACAAGTAATAGAATTATGTTCAAACCGTGCAACAAATGAGTTTAATAACTTTCGCTTCCCCCCAATGACTACTTTTCGTCAATATCAGCTACCATCATAATTATATACACACCGGAATTTTTTTATTAACAATTCATTATTGTCAATTGGATGCAAATAATCATCGTGCTAATTATATTAAGTTTAACTAACAGCATTTCGAATATCAAGAATATAGCCTGGAGGCGCATTTCGTGTATTTGTAGAAAAGACAAAGTAAGAAATGATTATTTGTGAGTTATTGTTTCGCACGTAAAATTTAACAACCCACCCGCACACTTCAGGTTTTTGTTTAGATATTTATCATCGGGACTTACTTTGGAAACTTGGCAAGTGTCATACACTTGGTTTCACTCATTTTTAATGTGTTACCTTTTTGGGATATTTATGTATCCTTACATTTCAATTTTTTGACAATGGTCCCGCATTTTTACTTTGAATAAAATGTGACAAACTAAGTCACAAAGTGGCAATCATTCAATATACTTAGTAGTAACAGTAGAACGCACAGTGTGCAAACAAATAATTTGCACAATGTAAGTTTGGTTTCTTGTTTTACATCACATAATAACGTTATTCGATGGAAATATATTGTAAAAGTGTACTAAGTCATATTGTCAATGTATTTAAAATTATATTTTATATTTCTCATTGTCAAGACGACGTCACCTCAGAAATTAATGACACTTTTGTGTTATACTTTAACAAATCACAGAACTAAAAAAGTATAAACGAACCAGAATATTCGTAAATTTTAGTTCAATGTTAGTCGTTTTTATTTCTACTCGAGAACTCAGGAAATGACATTTTCACTCGTTACTATGTCACTCGTGAACATGTTTTACGAGCTCACTCGGAGAAATAAAAATCGATCTTACAACAAAGTCGACGAATATTTTCTATATTTTATATAAGAACAAACTAAATCCATCTCTTGGTGTTATTACAGAATACAGTTTCCAGTGGTAACGCACAATCTAAGAATGAATTTGGTGATTATTTTTCTATCCATACTATCAACACACTATAATGGAAAAATAACATTTTCAATATTTGGTATTATAGATGTTGTCAAATTCTACAGATATATGGAACTAGAAACAAACTTATTCTTGTAACATTATTGATCGCAGCAGATACAAATGTATTTGCAATTGCTTACATTGTAATAGGTAGGCGATGGTATTTATTGTTATTTTCAATCCAGAGTTCGATCATGAAATAGTACCTATGACTAAGACATTTTCCTTTCTATGGAACATATATGTCAGTAATCACCATTGACCAAGAAATCATCATGGAAAGTCAGCAAGAACATATATTTGTTCAAGTTTAATGTTATACACTTGATCAATTGTATGTGGTATTGAAGATTTCACAACAGACGTGCATCACTATTGTCCTGGGAAAAGCGTATGATTTATGTGAATCTAGTTTAGACGACAGATATAATTCTAAAGCAGTAATGATAAAGACACATAAGCTACTATGATTAAAGTTACATTAAAATTCCATCTATATCGTCTTCTTATTCATTTTAATGCAAGTAGCTGATGCATACTGCATCTTGAAGTAATTTCAGAAAATGACTTTGGCGGAAACTTGTCATACAATAATTTAAATAAATACCGCATACTCCATGCCTATGTACCGTTTTTGGAATTACTATCGGCCATAAATCACGTCATACTTTGTTAATCTTTGCGTGGGGATTAAGCGAGTAGCCCCTTCTTAGAATATGTTAGACTGCCTAGAATGGTGGATATGTTTGTCCATTCATTTCGATATAATGCTAACCTAAATGAAATAATATGTTCCGATTAGTCATTAATTCAGTTACAAGATGTAATTGGCGTAAAGTTGCTTTGCCAAACATAGTAAGTTTACATGAACTACGATTGTTGATAAATGCTTTCACACATTTATGCTCTTTTGTGTCTTGCCAATGCACAAGTGTTAAATCATTCGACACCATCAAGTTCTCAGATTAAAATGTCATCAAAATGTGTTCAATGCACAGCTATTGTGAAAACATTTTGAGAAGTAGAAACTTGCACAATAAACAAAAGATCAAAATGAAAGACCAACATGAAAAAGCAAAAACTCTGTGGATTCCGCGTTCAGTCTTGTTAGTCGGACTAATGGATAACTTTGTCATGCTTCTTGGTTCGATTAACATTTCCACATCCACTTGTTTCGCAATCAATGTCTTAATGTGTCGATGTTTGTTTATCTACTGATGTTATATTGTTTAAATGTTTTGCAGCTGTTTTTATGTCGTTGCGTTTATTTAATTTTGTCGTTTGCTATGTATTTGGAGTAATGATTTTGAATTCATCAATTACTTACAAATTAACATCTTTCTACTAAAAGCATCATTCGATGATTACTCACTAGAAGTAATGTCTTTTAATTTCCTTCGGTTATAAAATGGCTAATACAATCGCGAAAAACGAAGCGTTATAATAATTTGATGTTTTGATTGACACATACTAGTCTAGCATTCTAGCATGAAGACAACTATGTTTGAAAATGATTCATGTAGTTGGTTTAAGACGTTGAAACGTCGAGACAAATCTCTTCAACATGATCCTAGAATACAATATTTTTCACACAAAGACCTTTTCTGACGAATTTATTAAAACATTGAGATTTATCCAAGTGTTATGATCAAATTTAGGCGTTTACGACGTAGAAAATAAAATAATCATATAATATAGTTTGTCGTAAATGAGGCATCTCTGTCAGCCAAACAAATCAAATGTTTTGTTGTCATAGATTGGTAGAAATGAAACTTACAATTTTGAATTACAAACATAAATATTCATTTTCCATTTTTGCCATTATTCTCTCGTTCTGGGGGAAAAGTTCCGCTAAACTGTGAAATAAAATCCTATCTGAAGTGTTACAAATGATAACATGTCTACACATTTCCGCTGTAGAACTTTCAGAGTAATCACACTGCAATTCAAATTGATACAATCGTCATTAGACCGAATATTCTACGAATGGAATTATTGGCTGTATTTTATTGTGGTGTTATATGACTAAATGCTTTCCCTGAATTAAGTGATTCTAGTTTTTTGTTAAGATTCTGTGATGAATACCTTAATTATTCATACATTATAAAACATTTGCTCGACTGGAAAGCGTTTCGCTATGAAATTAAGAACATTGATAATAACACTGTCTACTAAATTTGATTAAGCCTTAGCCTTTTAAATGTTCGCAAATCCATTTGTTGCAATGCTTAGCTAGAATAAGAGGAAGCAGAATGCTAAATCTTGTATAATTTAACTGTTGATTTGCGTTCAAAAAATGATAATATATTAGCATACCGACTGTATGATTATGTGTCCAAACAACTTGTGATACAGACTTATAGTCTAGGGTCTATTATCCCAGATATTAATTAATATTTCTTTAGCGCGAACCTGGTCTTAGTTCTGGTCAGAAACCGGCTTAACTTTGAGTCGACACCTTGTTTAATAAGAACTTGTTACTATGTATAGCAAATGCTACAACAAAACTATTGATGATGATCTGTTACAACTTTTTTATTGAGAGTTTAATTAAAAAGCTTAAAGTTAAATTGTTACTAACACGTGAGTTCAGGAAAATAAAACACGTACATGTATACCCTTGGTGCATAGCGACTATCTAATACTAGTGACGTGCCCGAGGGGATGCGGGTTCGAATCCCACCCGGGGAGGTTATACCCTTCCATGAAAATTTGACAATAATGTCGATTTTCCTCCATTCGTTAGATTATATGGAGAAGTTTCCGGCCTTGTGGAAGGGTAGGTGAGTACTGGTTATAGACAATGGTCCAGGAAAGCTAAGTTAGGAGCGCTGGACGCCGTGAAATGACCTAAATTGTGTTGATACGGCGTTAACTCCAATAAATAAATAAATATAAATGAATACTAGTGAGCATCGATTTAAATAAGTTATCATTCACCATTCAGCATTATCTTTTGCATCGCGTTGTCTAATTTCACACTTAACAAAGAATTAATAATTCATTAACAAAAGTTAAAAAACTTTATTCTCAAAGACAAATTAATCAACGCGGTAAAAAGGCGGGAGCAAAGATTACGTGAAAACAAATGGTGAAACCAAAAATTCACTTGATTGCGTAAGAGCTTGGGACATAAAATAAACTATAAATGTCAGAAATTTATTCCTCATGGAAAGTTTATTTTAAGGTATTAAGTTAATTTACAGCTGCGTGAGATAATGAAATTGAATACATTGACATCACTATCTCAAAAACTTGTCATGACTTAGTTAAGTTGTTGCAAACAATGAATCGAAAGTAATATATTCTTACACACACGATGACTGTTTATGGCAATTCTCACAAATAAAATATAAACATGGGCAACACAAGAAAATCTACTACTCAATAATTTCATTATAACATTCGTGCTTTTTTTGTCCCTGGCTTTCGGCATTTCTTTTGTGAAGCAAATGCAACTGAATTTAATGTAGGTAGGTTGTTGTTATACATAACAACTATAATAAATGATCGATTTTGATATTACTTGCAACAAAAAGTTAGATAAGTTTTGTTTTTGTTTCAGGAAGCAACTCGGTGGGAATTGATTGTATACAAACCAAAAAGGAAAATACCATCCTATGTGCACCGGTCCAACCAACGTTTTCGTGTTGTTCTTGTTCGAGCTAGAAATATTGCAGTCAGGAGGGTTATATAACGGTGTCATCAAATAAGTTAAGTTGAGACATGTATGGGTGAAAGGGAACATCGTTTTATAAGACTGCGTAAAAATAGTTGTGGTATTTTAGGGGGTTGTCATACCAAACAATTGGTCAATTATTTGAAAGAAGGTAATACAAGTGCACAATTGCTTGATATCATTTGGATTCTGTCTGTCGTTTTCGACACAACATGATATTTTAGATTCGGTATGTCATTAAACACATCCAAAGGAATCACGTTTTATTCTAACCCAAACGATATCGAACGTTAAAAACGATATACACCACGGAAGCGCTGCAAAATGCTTGATGTCGTGTCGGTTTAGAAAATTCCAAGGTAAAGCGTTAGTGCATATTTTGCTGTTAACAAAGTCAAAGTTTTGATAGATGAAACATTTGAGCAAGAAAAATTTTGTAACTTATCACATGAATATGTTTTGCCAATACTGTAAAATGAACTGTATCAGATAGTTCAACTACGTCAGTTCCATCTACGCCCCCATCTCTTAGTTGTTCCCATAGGGAATCAGAAACAAACCAATTACCAGCTGAAACATATTATTTTTGTATTTACCAAAAAAATGTAATAGGAATAAGAGAACTCTTTGTGAAAACTTTGTATTATAAACATGGCATGAGAACTGTTGCGTCTGGAACTAATCAGACATTTTTGTCCTTTAAGACAAACAATTACATCAAGTGTATGCTGCTTTTTTGTTTTAAATGGCTTCTAGTAGAGATAGAAAGCTAATAAAATTATATTTTGGTGACACAGGATATTAGAAAGTTCATTACATTGTTCTTATATTAAATGAGATAACATATGTTGATACGATGTCTGTTCCTAAATTAATGATAGTTGGCTTATGTATAATAACATATGAGGCTTTTCTCTGTGACAATATTTGATATGAAATGTTGTAATGATATAAAACACTATAATACGACATATTAATCATTTGAAATGTTTTTGACGAAGAAAGCGCAAAGTGAAAACATAAATGATACAATGCAAAATTACAATATTTTTTTAAGCCGTGTTTTTACTTTATTTTGTCTCATCTTTGTGGTTTCGTCTACCACCCGATTTCGGCGTACTTATGTTTTATGTAGTTCTTCGCAGGACGACAAGATGTAAATCGTCCTAAACAATTGATTGCAATGCGGTCTCCTTAAATTAATAAATAGCATTGCTTTTGTCAAAATACCGTTGTGAAAGACAAAAGTTTTTACCTTCATCTTATATCGAGGTTGAACATAACACTGTTGTTACTCACTTTGTTTCAAATGGAGTTACAATAAGTGTTTCTTTCAGGCTTTTATATAACCTTGCACTTAAAATAAGATCAACTGTAACTCTTTTTTCTTCTAAAAAATCTCCCATTAGAAATAAATAAAAACAATTGAAATTGAAATATAAAATACACAGTTACCAACATTGTCTTCCTTTGAAACAACTGGATTGGGTTAAAAATCGTTTCGAAAAGTAACTTTTTAAATTTATTACTTACTTACCATTTTCGTTTTTCTTACATATATCAAGTGTCGCAGATTAATACATATTTGTTTTCGTTGGATACTATTATTGCACCGTATCAATCATTGAAACCGAATTAATGTAATTACTTCTCGTCTGCCTACACGGCGAAATCGAAACCTTAATTAGAATTGGACAATTGCAAGTTTTGCATATTGCGAAACTTTTTAACAATGAATAGTTAATGAACGGTGTAACTTACTATAAGATTAGAAGCTACTATCATTGATATTTCCAACAACGAACACTATAAACAAGTTCTCAAAACTGATGAATTAACTGACCTACTGAAGTACATTTTTGAATACACTCAGATTAAATTCGTATCAGACCGTCAATATCAGCTTAAGGCATATTTGATACTTGTCAACACTAAATAGCTCATAGCTAGGAGTAAGACTACCAGGAGAGTCAAATTCTAGAAGCAGCTTTGTCTCGTTTTCTATAAAGACGATCCAGTGCTCCAATAACCTACTCTAGAAGATCGATTGTGATCTACTGTGAATCATTCAAAAATCATCGCAGTATAGATGAGTATTGGCATGACTAAAAATAGATGTACTTCTTTAAAGAAGAAACAAAAAAATGGTTTTTTATGTCCCGTCTGCTCTATAGCTTAATTATCATTATAGCCAATGTGAAATATAACAAATAACAAAACACGCGTAATGTGCGTTCCGAATTGTGAATTACTTTGTTCACCTATTTGGTTAAAAATTGCGTTGTGCAATCACATCTCAACTAAATGACCCTTTTAAATTAGTTTCTAGCCCACTGCTAGTTTAACATTTAAGGAGACATTATATCTATATTTGGGGTGTATTAGAAGCCAATCGGGAGTTTTCTTCTTATAAATAGATTGTTTACTCGATGCTCTTCGGTTTTCATTTAGTTTTATGTAAACAGGTGAACAAGTGCATATACCATTGCTAATTCAATATCATTATTCGGCAGTTGGTCGCCTCCATAGGTTTATACATAGTGAAATCATTTTTATGTTTTTGTCCGAATATATCAGGAAAAGTTGAATAAGTACTGGTTAAGTGAATTCATGCCGCAGCAATATGCCTGCGGAAATTTGTTAAAGGGACGTTCTTGTATACGTATATTATTGGAAATATTATAGAGATTTTAAGTTGGGGCATGTTCGTTTGCGTAGAAGGTCTCTCCTCGGTGTTTAAAATTGGAAACAGGTGAACGTTTCGTTACAAGCGGTCAGGGAAACCTCCTTTAAAGCTTTTTGATAACAATTATTGAAATTGAAATATAAAAATTAGATTAAACTTTTAAGAATTCAGTTTCCGATGACAAATGTTAAGGTCTGCAATTGCACTACAGAAAGAAAGCAGTTGTTTACAAAGGGTCAGAGCCCAACCTTAAAACTAAACTTGAAATTGTAGATCGACGTTCAGTCACTTTGCCTATCAATTGAAACACCCTTACACGATAGTAGATAAATTAATAACCATCATAACAAGCGGTTGTGATCGAGTGGTATTTTATTGAATATTCAAATCCGCGTTGGTTCGAATCCCAACCTTAATCCCTTATTTTTTCTAACTTATTTTATCTATTTTTTTATTGGAGTTAACGCCGTGTCAACACAATTCAGGTCATTTTACGGCGTCCAGCGCACCTTACCTAGCTTTCCTTGACCATTGTCTATAACCAGTTCTCACCTACCCTTCCACAAGGCCGGAAACTTCTCCATATTATCTAATCAATGGAGGAAAATCGACATTATTGTCAAGTTTTCACGGAAGGGTATAACCACCCCGGGTGGGATTCGAACCCGTACCCCCTCGGGCACGAGATTCCAAATCCCGACGCGCTACCAACTGCGCTATCGACCCGGGTTATGTTTTCTAACAAGAAACTTTATCCTCTCAGTTCAGTGTTAGCGGACTAGAGAGTAAATGTTTCTTGAAAGAGCTTATGTAATCGTGTACAGTAATAACAACTCATTGGAAATAAATGACGCAACACAAGACTCATATACAAAGTCACAAATAAATGACAAAAACTTGGAACGCTTATACAAGTAATAGAATTATGTTCAAACCGTGCAACTAATGAGTTCAATAACTATTGCTTCCTTCCAATGACATCTTTTGGTCAATGTTGGCTACCTTCATAATAACATACACATTGGGATGTTTTTATTATCAATTCATTACTGTAAATTGGGTGCAAATAATCATCGTGCTAATTATTTTAAGTTTAACTAACAGCATTTCGAATATCAAGAATATAGCCTGGAGGCGCATTTCGTGTATTTGTAGAAAAGACGAAGTAAGAAATGATTATTTGTGAGTTATTGTTTCGCATGTAAAATTCAACAACCCACCCGCACACTTCAGGTTTTTGTTCAGATATTTTTCATCGGGACTTACTTTGGAAACTTGGCAAATGTCATACACTTGGTTTGACTCATTTTTAATCTGTTACCTTTTTGGAATATTTATGTATCTTTACATTTCAATTTTTTGACAATAGTCCCGCTTTTTTATTTTGAATAAAATGTGACAAACTTAGTCACAAAGTGGCAATCATTCAATACACTAATTAGTAACAGTAGAACGTACAGTATGCAAACAAATAATTTGCACAATGTAGGTTTGGTTTCATGGTTTTTTTACATCAAATAATATTATAACATGATTCGATGAAAATATATTGTGCAAGTGTACAAAGCCATATTTTCATTGTATTCAAAACATATATTTTTCTCATTGTCAAAACGACCTCATCCTAGAAAATTAATGACTTTTTGTGAAATACTTTAACAAATCACAGAACTGGAAAAAGTATGAACAAAACAGGATATTTGTGAATTTTATAATAAAATAAGTATTTTATTTCAACACGAGAGCTCAGAAAATGACATTTTTAATCGTTACTATGCCACTCGTGAACATGTTGTAACAGCTCACTCGGTGAAATAATAATTTATCTTCGAACAAAGCCGACGAATATCTTCTGTATTTTATATAGGAACAAACTAAATCCGTCTCGCGAATCTAGTTTAGACGACAAATATAATTCTAAAGCAGTAATGATAAAAACACATAAGCTAGTATGATTAAAGTTACATTAAATTTCTATCTATATCGTTTCCTAATTCATTTTAATACAAGTAGTTGATAATTACGGCATCTTGAAGTAATTTCAGAAACTGATTTTGGCGTAAACTTGTCATACAATAATTTGAATAAATACCGCATACTCCATTACATAGAGCTATAAATCACGTCGTGATAAGTTCATGCCTTAGCATTTGCGTGCAGATCAAGCGAGTATCCCTTTCTTAGAATGTGTTAAACTAATTAGAATGGTGCATATGTTTGTTTATTCATTTCGATATAATGCTAACCTAAATGAAATAAAACGATCCAATTAGTCATTAATTCAGTTACAAGATGTAATTGACGTAAAGTTGCTTTGCCAAACATAGTAAATTTACATGAACTACGATTTTTGATAAATGCTTTCAGACATTTATGCTCTTTTGTGTCTTGCCAATGCACAAGTATTCAATCATTCGACATCATCAAGTTCTCAGATTGTCATAAAAATGTGTTCAAGGCACAGCTATTGTTAAAACATTTTGAGAAGTGAAGTAGAAACTTGCACAATAAACAAAAGATCAAAATGAAAGATCAAAATGACAGACCAACATGAAAAAACAAATTTGTGGATTCCGCGTTCAGTCTTGTAAGTTGGACTAATGAATAACGTTGTCATGCTTGTTGGTTCAATTAACATTTTCACATCAACCTGTTTCGCAATTGATGTCTTAATGTGTCGATGTTTGTTTATCTACTGATGATATATTGTTTAAATGTTTTGCAGCTGTTTTTATGTCGTTGTATTTATTTAATTTTGTCGTTTGCTATGTATTTGGAGTAATGATTTTGAGTTCATTTACTTTCAAATTAAGATCTTTCTACTAAAAGCATCATTCGACGATTACTCACTAGAAGTAATGTCTTTTAATTTCCTTCGGTTATAAAATGGCTAATACAATCGCAAAAAGCGAAGCGTTATAATAATTTGATGTTTTGATTGACACATACTAGTCGAGCCTTCTAGCATGAAGACAACCATGTTTGACGATGATTCATGTAGTTTGTTTAAGACGTTGAAACGTCGAGACAACTCTCTACAACGTGATCCTAGAATACATTAGTTTTCATACATAGACCATTTCTGATGAATTCATTTATACATTGAGATTTAATCAATGATTTATATATTTTTAAATTATGATTAAGAGTATAACTAGGCTTAAAATTTAACTTAAAGCTATATATATGTGTACTTTTAACTAGTGATTATCTAAGATTTAAATGGTATTTGTCTTAAAGTCCTTTTAACTGTGTTTGTTTTTTATATATATATATATATGTTTTTATGATATGTAATTTTCTCTGTGTTAGTACTAGTAGCTTATGTTTAGTTCATGTAAGTGTACTAAAATGTAATATTCCTCTGTGTTAGTCGGTCAAAAGCTATACATAGCTTATGTTTATCATTGTATGTACATACCGACAGTAAATAAAATTTGTATTTGTATTTGTATTTGTATTTGAGATTTATCCAAGTGTTATGATCAAATTTAGGCATTTATGGCGTGGAATACTGAATAATCAAATAATATAGTTTGTCGTAAATGAGGCATCTCTGTCAGCCAAACAAATCAAATGTTTTGTTGTCATAGATTGGTAGAAATGGAACTTACAAATATATCAAATTACCAACATAAATATTCATTTTCCAATTTTGCCATTATTCTCTCGTTCTGGGGAACAGTTCCGCTAAACGGTGAAATAAAATCCTATTTGAAGTGTTACAAATGATAACATGTCTACACATTTCCGCTGTAGAACTTTCAGAGTAATCACATAGCAATTCAAATTGACACAATCGTCATTAGGCCGAATATTCTACGAAGGGAATTATTGGCTGTATTTTAATGTGGTGTTTTATGACTAAATGCTTTCCCTGAATTAAGTGATACTAGTTTTTTGTTGATATTTTGTGATGAATACCTTAATTATTTATATATAATAAAACATTTGCTTGACTGGAAAGAGTTTCTCTATGAAATTAGGGGCATTAATAATAACACTGTCTACTAAATTTGATTAATTCTTTCAAATGTTCGCAAATCCATTTGTTACAATGCTTAGCTAGAATAAGAGGAAGCAGAATGCTAAATCTTGTATAATTTAACTGTTGATTTGTGTTCAGAAAATGTTATATTTTTGCATACCGATCGATGAGTACGTGTCCAAACAACTTGTGATGCAGACTTATGTTCTACGGTCTATTATCCCAGATATCAATTATGGTTTCTTTAGCGTGGCCCTGGAGTAAGTTCTGGTCGTAATCCGGCTAAACTTTGAGTCAACACCTAGGTAAATAAAAACATGAAACTATGTAAGAAAATGCTACAACAAAACTATTGATGATGATCTATTACAACTTTTTATTGATAGTTTAATTAAAACGCCTAAAGTTAAAAAGTTACTGACACGTGAGTTCAGATAAACAAAACACGTTTACTAATGGTGCATGGTGTGGTATCGAATACTAGACGGTGACCATCATAAATAGGAAGATGTATAGATTAGTAGCATAGTCCATTTCTTATTTGCCAAATTTTGCCTAGTCAGGGTGATAAAGTCAAACAGACCGTTTACAATTTTTAGATTGTATTAAAAATTATGTTTCGATAATTTTCTTTTAAGTATACTGCCTTTCGATTTGTCTTCATAACACAGCCAACAGACGACCTGCTGACGTCCAAAAGTCTTAGATTTAAGCTTTTATCTAGTTAAAGCACATGCCTTGACAGGCAGCAAAATTCTGCATTTACTGACGCTCCTATTTTAGGTTGAATTTTCTACCCATTAATTCATTGCTTTTACTATGTAGGTCCCTCCTGGGAACACGAACACGCGACCAATTTTGCCTTTATTCAGTTTCGCTACATGAAAGGCATTGACATTAAATTTAAGTTTTGTATAATGTAGGTCTCTCCCAAGAATTCGAACATGCGACCTCTAAAACCTTATTCAGATTCGCTACATACTAGGCTATTTGCAAAAGCTTGGTTAGAAAATCATTCGTATGATACAGAAGTAACGGGTTTTGAAAATGCCATATGGTTTTGATTGGCATTTACATCGATTTAAATAAGTTATCGCTCTCTATTCAGCATTATCTGTTGCATCGCGTTGCCTAATTTCACACTTAACAAAGAATTAATAATTCATTAACAAAAGTAACAAAACTTTATTCTGAAAGAGAAATTAATCAACGCGGTAAAAAGGCGAGAGCAAAGATTACATGAAAACAAATGGTGAAGCCAAAAATTCACTTGATTGCGTAAGAGCTTTGGGACATAAAATAAACTATAAATGTCAGAAATTTATTCCTCATGGAAAATTTATTTTAAGGTATTAAGTTAATTTACAGCTGCGTGGGATAATGAAATTGAATACATCGACATCACTATCTCAAAAAACTTGTCGTGACTTAGTTAAGTTGTTGGCAGCAATGAATCGAAATTAATAATTTTTACACACACAATGATTGTTTTAAAGCCATTCTCACAAATAAAATATAAACATGGGCAACATAAGAAAATCTACTAGTCAATATTTTCGATATACTTCTTTACTCGTGCTTATTATCAATAAGTTAAACAGAGGTTATGTCCATGGCTTAGGGCATTTCTTTTGTGAAGCAAATACAATATAATTTAATGTAGATAGGTTGTTGTTATACATGACAACTGAAATAAATGATCATTTTTTAGATTTCCTGCAACAAATAGTTAGATTAGTTATTTTGTTTCAGGAAGCAACACTGTAGGAATTGATTGTATACAAACCAAAAAGGAAAATACCACCAACGGGTTCGTGTTGTTATTGATCGAGCTAGAAATATCGCAGTCAGAGGTGTTATATAAAGGAGTCATCAAATTAGTTAGATTGAGACACATGTGCTTGGGTTCAAAGGGCGTCAGTGCAAGCACTATATAAAGGAGCCACTTTATGACTGCAGGGTCTTAGTAGATAGTGGCCCACAGTGGCTAAACGCCCACAGTGCCTAATTGCTGCTCAATGTCAGTACTTAAAAGTTAGTAATAAGCATATAGGAAACGAGTTTGTCGTCAGTTATAAAACGACAAGAGGTTATGACTAGAGTAATAAACAATGATGACAAAATTAGTAACTACCATACGGACTGAGTCCGTGCAAATGTGAGTCACCTGATTAATTTACAATTTGTGTTCATAAATAAGTAGAATAGTAAAAAGCTTTTCAATTGAACTAGATGAGTCGTATACATGTATGTCTTCTTCATATACAATATTCATTCCAAATAGCGAATTAAAAAAGGGTTTTGTGGTTGCTTTAAATACAATAAAACTGTATATATTAAAATCATAAACATATGTTTGTTTATTTATAATATATTTGTAGATCTGCAAGATTGCAATTAAGAATTGTAACTAACTTAAATGTAAAATAAGAACAGAAAAAAACATAGCAAAGTAATGTAACGTGAGTTGAAAGGTTCGGTGTTTTCGTATGTTAGTAACTGGGGTTTTCAAAATTTCAGCGGCCAGTAATACAATATCAACATGTTATGGCGATACAGATGAAAAATTATTATCATGGGACTGAATTAAATATCTGACGTGTGGATCTAATTTATTGAGAGAAATTGTATTGAACTGCCATGTTCTCATATCAAGACGTATGAACAAATGTGCCCTATATTACAAGTTATAGTCTAAACAAATTGAACGTCAAAATTTCATTGTTTCTAATTCATTCAATAGTTCTGTACAAGGGTTATACTCCAAGGTGTTGACCACATTACTTCTGGACCATTCTGACGTAAAATATTATTTACCACTTTATTAAGTGATTATTTCGTTTTTCTATGTTTATTCATTCTTAAGATTAAAAATTGCATCCACTGTATTAAAATGTTTGCTTTACGTGTGGTACGTGTAGATATTTCTATTTCTTTCCTTTAATCTGAGTACAGACGCTTCAAAATTAAACGGCATTTTACAGAACGCTTGTTAACTGAATAAAACAATATAAAACTCAATCTTTTCCGAAACAGTAAGAAGATTAACTGACCACCTAGTAATAAGATAGATTTTTTGGAAAAGCGGAATTGATCTTCATGATATTAGACCATCGTAATGTTCAAATCAAAATTGTAAATGATATATTTGAAAAGTCAAGAAATAAATCCATTGTTTTTCAATGTAAATCACGATAGAACAAACTGTTTGATGTAGGAAAGTGATCTCGTTGTTGAGGTTTTTAATTTTATGTAAGGAAAAAACTCGCACATTATACACTATTGATAATTAATTCTTTGTAATCAACACTGGATATTGGAGTAGAAGTCATAACAACCGTTAGTTTTTGACATTTGTTTTCTTTAATTAAAAATGAAAAAATATTCTTATTCATTATAGATATTGTCCGGTTTTTCTCAATTATCCAAGCTTGAATAATTTCACGGTGACTGATTGCATTGTTTTTGTACTGGCGGCTTAATTTTTATTAAAATATTTTGATTAAATATATCATACGGCATAAGCAGCTTTACTCGATCATAAAACGCATTTTCGGAAACTCATGGATGTATTACGACAATAATTGTTTAAAAAAGCATTCACCGTGCAATTATTCATGTTTTGACAGTTGAGAAGAAAACGAACAATACACATGTAGTCATAAAGGCATGCTGTGTGATTGTACAGTTAAAATTATGCAGGTTCACTTAACAAAAAGAAGATAATGATAAAATATGTTGGATAATTGAATTGTTTGATAATGAGAGATGAAATGCAGTTGGGTGAAATGACACGAACTCTGTACTACATTTTTGTATATTCACATACACTGTACATGTAAGTTATTTGGTAAAGCAATGATATTCAATACACATTTATATTTGTGTGGAACAGTCTTAAGACAATGGCACCAACAAACATTACATAGTATTCAAATCAAAGAGACAAGGCAGTGTTAAGTTTCAAAATGAGTAAATAACTTCTTACAAACATCGTAGGTTGTTATTATTTAAGCGTTTTAACTACTCGTATTATTCCACATTTAGCTTTCCATGAAATAAACCAAGACTATTTACTCGAAATGATCTCCGTGATGCAGTAGTTAAGGTAGATGATATTAAATTACTGTTACCTTGTACTGATGTAGAACTTGGAATTAGACCCAATGTGAGTCAAATGATCTGGTACATTATATTAAGAAACTATATTAACTGCATTATATTAAGTCACTGATACATGCCCATATTTATATAATTTACAACTTTTAAAATTAACAGTCGGGATTTGTTCTCAGCTGAGTAGTGACGAGAAAACTGCTATCATAATGTACGACAGTTTACACACGTACATTTTACTCTGATTTGGATACTTACTTTAACTTGATCTTAAATACGTATTGTTTAAACTAACAGTTGTAGTTACCGCTATCTCCCAAGTGCAAGAATGTGTTGTTTGCAATTCTAAGTGAACTATTTACCACTGAACTGTCTGTCATAACCTAACACTTTGACAAAATTTAATTGCATTAAATGTCTTGAAGCAAGATGTGTTCTACATTTATTTGAAACAACATAAACCATATTATATTGTAAATGTTACAGTATCACCCATCTGGGTCCACATTAATTTTTTCACTCATCTTAAAATTAATCAGTGAGTGACTCTAGGTTGGCAAATATCATCTTGTGGCGTGGCCATGTCATTTCTTTTTGGGTGAAATAATGTGTCTACTTAACCACAAAAACTTATTTATTTACACATTAACCTTATTTCACCAATACACATTTCGACATCTATTTTGAAACCTTTTAACAACCATAATGTTGGTTTGTTAAAACATATTCTACGAATGAAAATTAAGCGAATGTGTTATTCTTCGTGTTTCTTATCATGCAGTTATTAAACTGGACAAGACATTTTTATACATGGTATTAAATAGAATCTTGTCTAGTGATGCACGCAATTTCGCTTATATACGCCTAGCTACATCGCGTTTTGCGAGGCAATGACCATCAATACTAGGACTTTTAAGCTGAATCAAGGCTATTAATGTTTTCTTGTTGTTGTATCTATGTGGGAGTTTCAAGAAAACATTAAATACTTGATGCGTTTGAATACTTTTACAATGAATGGGAATTACACTAAATGGTACAACGTAATGCATCACATTTTTAACATAAACTTATGTTGACAATAAACGGCATTGTTTCCGTTTTTGTTTGCTATTGACTATTTCTCTTTGATGAATTTGTTCTAATTTCTTTTATCGATGTGCATTATCTTAGTCCAATTAAAGCAATTAGCAAGATAATAATGATTTCAATTAATTATGTAAGCTAATTGTACCAACAAGAAACTTTTAATTGTCTATAAATGGCAAGAACTGAGGGATAAAGTTTCATTTTACTTTTTATATTATGTTGTAGCGTCATGACATCGCAATTTTATTGCTTGATGCACGTCTAAACAAAGTTACAATAGTAGTAATACTAACTTAACTCTCAAATAAATTCTGAAGAAATAGACTCAATTGTTTTATAGAGTAACATATGTGAACTAATTAAAAGCATGTTTCAAGAGAAAAAGAAAACGTTCAAAATGAGTATATGTTATCAGTAATATTTAAGCATGTAAATACAATTTACGAACTACTATGTTATTTTATATTTTCCGTGCACTGTCAAAAGTTTTTTTTCTTAAATAAGTAAGTACGCACAAGTCAGTATTGTATATTCTGAAAATTAATAATTAACAACAGATACATCAAGAATTGTAAATTTACATATAACATACAGTATATTTATAATGCTATCATATTTGGAAGATCTCTGTGACGTGATTTATGTGAATCTAGTTTAGGCGACGAATATTATTTTGATGCAGTAGAGATAAAGACACATATGGTACCATGATTAAAGTTACATTAGAAAATGCCGTCTATATCTTTTCTTAATTCGTTTTGAATAAAATAATTTATGTAAACTGTATCTAGAAGTAATAACATAGACGGTCTATGTTATCACCTTGTCATACAATGATGTGAATACATTCCATAAATATGCAACCTTCGTATCCTTTTGCATATTCTCATATAAATTACAATTATTTTTGTCGTTTAAGGAAATCTCTCTGTCTCGTATTGTTTCAAACTCATTTAGAAGCAATGAGAAGCTATTTGCTTTTAGTTCGATATACGCATGTAAACGTCGAAAAGAAGCAAAGTATTTTCTAGATTTAACAATATCTGATATACGTACGTACTAAAAATGTATATTTTGTTTTCAAAAGAGCATAATGTGACAATTGCTTATTTAGCTAACATTTTGTAATCAGGTAAACCGCATCAAATAAAAATAACTGTAGAATACCATGCTTTTGTTGTTACAATTTGGACTTACTCTCGAATCTGCTCATGGGTACCCGATAAATGATCAGGTAGACTATAAGGTATCAAAGGTATCTTTTAGATGCGAATCAATCAAACAAGGATGTTTATCCAATGATCGCCGCTCTAAAGTCATAGCAACTCATTTCCGAAAGCTGAAACATTGCTTGGTTAGCTAGTTAGAGTGCAATGAGCTCAGAGGTATTTTAAACCAATAAAAGTTTTAAATATGATGTTATAACCCCGACGCACACTTCATGACGAACGTTACGAAACATGAAGAGAAATCGTCAGAGGGTCAGCTCAATTGACAATGCAGAGAAAACGCAACTAACAGACAAATAAAAAATGAAAGATTCTTTTCGATTATTTACAGAATAAAAATGATCCGACATATAATATAGAGTAGACAAAAAAAGTTCATGGTCAAATAGAAAATACCACACAAATATAATTGTTATCTTAGCAAAATTGTTTTGTCCAGATTTTTTTGTTGAATGCAAGTATTTCTATAATAATTATTAAGAATGGTGAAATATCTACAGAAAACATAACAGAGCAATGTATTATTACGATGAGTTGAATGGTTCAGTGTTTTTGTTTGTTTGTAATTGGGAATATCAAAATATCAGGCAAAAGTAATCTCATTTCAACATAGCGATACGGATGAAATATTACTATCGTGGGACTGAATTAAATATCTGACGTGTGGATCTAATTTATTGAGAGAAATTGTAATGAACTGTCATGTTCTCATATCAAGGCGTATGAACAAATGTGCCCTTTATTACACGTTATAGACTGAACAAATTGAACGTCAAAAATCAACATTTTCTTATTCATTCAATAGTTTTTTACTGAAGTAATATACTTAGGTGTTGACCTAATTATACTGGGCCATTTGGTTGCAATATTCATTTATAACTTAACGATTTTATTCCTTTCTTGGTTATGTTCCATTTTATCATTTATATACCTTAAGACTCTTTTTATCTGTTTGCTTTGGAATGTTCGATTGACGTGTGGATCTCATATAAAATCCCTTTAAACACTGTACATACACGTTTATGGTATAAGAAACTTTCACGGGCTGCTTACTGTAAAACAAAGTAGAGCTTAGCCTACTAGTGACAGTGAAAAAGTCGACATGCTACTGTGTAATTGTTGAATATTTTACAGTAAACATCATGGAATAAAATTTAAAACAAAAACAAATAGAAGATTGTAAAATTGGAAAAGTTAAGAAATAAATCAATTACTTTGTTTCAATTGTCGTATTGGTTTTCAATGTATTGAATCACGATAGAACAAACTGTTTGATGTAGGAAAGCGATCTCGTTGTTCAGGTTTTTATTCTAATTTAAAAAAAAACACTAACACAAATTATACACTCGGGCAAATGTATTGTTTGTAATGTCACCGGATATTGAAAAAAAGTCATAACAACAGCTATTAATTGGAATGTTTTTATTTGAAATTTCAAAAGTTACATTTGTACATACGTTCTTCAAAAATATAAATACAAGCGTGGGTTTAAACATTGCTGTCATTAAAAAGGAACGATTTAAGTCAGAAAAAAGAATACGATTATAATGAACTTGTTGAACATACAATTCTTAATCTAGAACTAGAAAGCTCGCTTCATGAATTATATTACGACGAAATGAGACAAACTTACACACATGTATGATACTATGAAACTTAATCATAATATCTTTTTATTTTGCATCTAATATTTATTTTAGTAAAATCCAAACAAATCTATTAACCAATTGTTTTGACATCGCAGACTCTTTACAAATATGAACTTATATTACTACCGATTCGAAGAACGTATCAAATTTAAAAATATACATCTACAAATGATCATTTTGTAGACATAAAATGCGCTGCTTTGTTTTACTGACTGTTCGTTATAGCATTGCGATAAAATATTCATTTACAGATCAAAAGCGTATTAAAAAGTCGGCTATTAATCGTGTTTGAAATAGTGTTCATTTTTCTGTCATGAAAATTATTATTAAATTATTTTGAGATCCCCTCCATATTCTACTACAGATTGTCCGCTTTACGCTCTACGCTGTTCGTCTCAGTCGTCTGCGTGTACATGTTGATGAATGCGCAAAGTTGATGGTTAACAGCTAAATCCTTTCCGGGAACAGTAAGTAGGTCGACTGACCGCCGTTATATGACGTATACAATGTGTTGCTACGGCGTCAAACCCAACAAAAACAAAAACAAAAATACTTGATGAGAACAGTAGTTTTGTTTCTACCTCAGCAAATTTTCATACATACGACAACTATCGGTCGTTAGTATTACAATGTACAATATCTCTATGCCAATGTTTCCTTGTGTCAATAACGAATCTCAATTGGTTATTTGGTACTACACAATAAATAGTTTTTATCTTCCTCACACGAGTTTATAACTTATTCTAACATAGGCACGTGAGCTTTCACTCTTTATTCAATGTGACGTCATCTATGCTTTATTATTCAATAAAATATAGCTGGTGACGGCTGTTGAAATTTTACTCCCCACGTTAAATGAGCAAAGCCGAAAATAGCGCCCGAGTTTATAAGGGTTGACTTTAACGGAACCTTGGAACATGTCAGTAAATGTAAAACATGTTATAACCTCTTACTTGACCGAAAATGGTATAAACTGAATTTAAAACGATTCTAGCATAAAAAGACCTACTTCAACTTGAAGTTCAAGATGTTTTTTAAGTCCCAGCATTTCCCGGTTCCGTTGTCTCATTTCATCCTGTCCTTTATCCGACGATCATGCCAGCCATTATACGAAAAATACAAAGATTGACTATTAAATGAAAGCCAAACTGTGCATAGCATAATATAATGGAACTGGCTACGTGTATTCTTTCAAGCTCGTAATCATCCAAGCTGACACGAGCAGTGCTGATTTTCCGAAAATCTAACCTTCCTTGGGCTTGACACACTTTCATAAATCCAATTTATATCCAACCTTTTACAAATATCTCCCTCAAACTGTCTGATAACACACTCTTATTCAGTTAACATCCAATTATTTAAGCAGAATTTGCAATATTCCGCCGAAAACATCGAACTTAAATGCTTCATCATCGTGTGTATATAAAATGACACTCACTAAGGGCAAGGTCGAATGTTTATTTCACGGCGCTTATTTTAAAGAATGATGTTTTATACACAAATAAAACTATGACAATTCGTATTTAGTTTTGGGTTCATTTTTTTAAAATTAAGATTTGAATATTATTTGTTTGAAAATAGAATCAATTATCAATGAGATCTGTGTAAATAAAGGCTATTTTCGGCCTTTGCACTGGGGGGCGGATTTCAACAGCATGGCGTTTCTGACAGTAAAAAATAGTTCTATAAAAATATCTTTTCTAAGGATGTATTTTGCGATGTTAGAATCGAAATAACTTACAGTTGTCTATATTTTATTGTCTAATAAAACATAGGCACTCGTTTGATGCGCTAATTAAATCACTCGTGCTAAAGCACTCGTGATTTAATCATACGCGCATCACAACTCGTGACTATGTTTTATTAGACAATAAAATATAGACAACTGTAAGTTATTTCTTAAGCAGAGCGGATTCAATGTAACGTTAACTTTAACTATCTGTCCGCGAAAACTCCATTCGAAGTCTGTAAATGTAAAAGAACACTCAACCCCAATTTATAATTTCGATGTTATTTCTAAAGGATAGAACTTTTTTCAGTATTAAATCATCTGAGAGTATTGACAATTATTTAATTGCAAGTAGTATTTTACCAACTCCGATTGAAACCTCCTCCATTATTGTGATGCATGGCGTGTTTATTTTATCACCAAAGCCACAAAAATGAAACCCTACATTCACACAATTACACTGCTCCTCCAATGTCGTTTCAGCATTTAATTACATTTTAGGTGATTAAAAGCAAAATGATGCATGAAGTATTGAAAAGCAATTGATTACTTCGCTGAAATTACAAATAAAATGAACGTTGTTGGTTTTCCAATAAAAATATTTCATGGTGCAAGATCAAATTACAATAAAGTTCTAATGTTTTATTTTCTTAAAAGATATTGACCCAAGTCCGATGTTTCTCTCTCTGTTTTGAGTTTTTATAACTATTTTTACGTAATGCAAATCGACGTACATGCTTGGACAAACAATATAAGATTAGACTAAGGACTTCTACCTAAGAGAAGTTATATACTACAAGTCTTTAACTATTAATATTGATCATTTTCAAGTCCGCGTATTTGATCCTCTGTCCTAATGAATAAATAGTTCAATAGAACTACAAGATGGTCTTTGACGCACTTAAAACCAATATGTAGCTATACCAACAGTCCGGTAGGAAACCGACCGATCAACAATTTTTTCTAATTTTTATAGGATGATACTAAGATATTTCATAAAGCTTGATCTTGTCTGTTGATGTGTTTGTATATATCTAAAGGATTAAAACTTACATTAATTTTTTATGCAATTGGAGCAATAAATAAATAAGATAAAAAGAATGGTATGCATGATGTTGTAACATCAGAAAGAAACTTATTCAATGTTAGTGTGTGCCCCTTTGATATTTTACTAGAGCGAAAAGCGCTGACAGAAAATGTACAGACTGTGAAACAAATTAATATAAATACATTCTACAGTACTCTACAAGAAGATTCTACTTAAGACATCGTTAGTATCAGCATGAAAGACAATTGATAAGAAATATCAACCAATCCATGATGACACCAGAATAGTTAACCAATGGGTTCAAGTACGAAGTGTTACTTCGGCAGAAGAAAGAGCTTTTTAAATCACAAAAGATTTGGCGATATTCGCAGGTCATTTGTTTAGATCAGAACACCAACATAAGGTACAAAAGTATCTTTTGAGTAATAGGCCACTTAATAATGATGCTTTTTAATGTATTTTACTCAAAATATTAGCCTTCAGAAACAGGATGAAATAGAATCAGCTGGACCCCACGCCAAGTAACACATCAACCAGTTTCCATAATGCGTCATGCACCAGAGCATACAGATGAAGTTCAAGTTCTAGTGAAATAATCTTGTATCATTTTGTTTAACAACTTTGGGCATAATGATAGCGCATGGTAAAGTGTATTAGTGTTTTCTAAAAACTTAAAAAACACATCAATGATAATCCAGGACCAACTTGCATTCAGTTCTTCATTCTTTTGTAAATGATTTTGTAAAGAATCAGCTAAGCAGTAACTAAACCATTTTATACGTGCCATCAAAATAAGTCAGGCAGGATAACCCTGTGATAAACAGAAATAGTTATACTACACTGCTTTTTTCGTTTTACCGTTTATATCTTTAAAAAGTTTAAACAATAGAAAAACAACAAAGTTTTTCGATAAGCATTTGACGCCCTATGTCACGCTTTATCTTTATTATTTTGAAAACAGTCCACAAGTAAGTAGATGTACTTTGTATTGTGCAGTATTGTCCCATATATAAGCATTGATTTTGTTTGACTTTCTGATGACATATGTCCATGATTTATATAAGGCTAATAAGTACTCCTATGCTTCATTTCTCAATAACAAAACAACATTAACTTGATTTTCAAAGGCTTGCTTTGAAAATGATTACCGTTGAATCTATGCATTGTATGAATGAAGTAAAATGACAATTTAAATACTAATTATAGCCAAACAATAATATCAAATGTCAGGACTCTAATGGTTATTGTAAATACCGTCAAACAAATACGTTTCATTTTAACTTTGTAAAACATAATTCGTTGTATTATGTTGAACGTTGTTTATGTCATCATTAGTGTCATGAAGCAAAAAGGCTTTTGTTTCTATAAATATTTGTATAGAGAACAAAGCCATTATGTCAAGTTTTATGCATCAAAGAGATGACTTTGATTTATGAACAGAGACAAATGGAAATTGCTTGAACAGATATCTATGTTTGTAATGGAACTTTATATTCATAGGTGATTATTAGTATTTCAAATTGTGTTTTGAATCAATAAAGTATATGTTTCAAAATCATATCACACAATTGGTGAATATTTGATACAGGCAATTACAGGTGTGTATACGATTAAATAAAGCAGACGAGTTGAATGCAGTTTCAGGGATTTAAAAAAGTATTTCTTTCAACACGAGAACAAAGAATGTTTGTAACATTTATTAAAAGTAAATTTCCTAATTAACCAAAATGCACCTATCGTGTAGCTTTAACATATAATAAGCCCTTAAATAGTTCATTGCAAAGTACAAAAGAGCATTCAACGTGTTGGGAATTCACAAAGTGTGTTCTTTATGTTGTAATTTTCTGTTTTGTAACTTGTAAATGGCGAACGTCTAGGGCTACAATATTTCTTATAAATCATTATCTGCTTTTAGCAAGCACCTTAACTACTTCGTAAAAATGACATTATATTATTCGTCATGTTTTAGTATTTTTGCAGTTAGATTTTGAACTTATATTCCAATACCTGACAAAGCACTTGATGATATAGTATTATTAGCTCAATTCATACTTAGGATTCGGTGTTTATCATGTCAATAAGAGTATTTTGTAATAAATGCCAAGAACAAAAATGATATTTTGGACGTTTGATTTCATATTACAAAAGAATTGACGATTTACGCCAATCACACTTAACAAATTTTACAGTGCAAACTACTCATGATGAATTCATTAATACATTGCAATTTAGATAAGCCTTGTTATTAAATTTAGGCATTTACGCCGTGGAAACTGAATAATCAAGCAGTGTAGTTTGTCGTAAATGGGGCATCTCTGTCAGCCAAACTAATCAAATGTGTTGTTGTCATAGATTGGTAGAGATGAAACTTACAAGTATATTGAATTACAAACATAGATATTCATTTTACATTCTCTGCCACTGGAAAAGTTCCACTTAACTTAGAAACAAAATTTTATATGCAGTGATACAAATGCTTCCGTGTCCGCAAATTGCCATTGTATAATTTTTAAAGCAATCACAAAGCGAAACAATCGCCAAAAAGACCGAGAAGAATAATTTGATATTTGTTATGAATGCGTGATTTCCATCAATAAAACGACTGTATGCATTTATAAAAACATTGAGTTGCATACCTTAATTCATATTTTATTCAGTACTTGCTTGGCTAAAACGATATTTTCTCTGAAATTTTAGACATTTATAATAACAATCTGATACATTACTTAAAAAAACCATATATAGATAAAAACATACCTTACGAATTAATTATACAATTATTGTTTATAACAAAACTGTTTGTTCCCGTAATAACGTCGTGTGTAACAATTTGAAAACCTGTATGAAAGATTGTGCATAAATGTTAAAAATACAATGAACTATAGCATTGCGATGAGTTAATTTGCTCGATGATTTTAGTAATCCAATTTCTATATCTTATTGCGATATGGATGAAATATTACTATCCTAAGATTGAATAAAATATCTGACGTGTGGATCTAATTTATTAGAGGAAATTGTAATGAACTGTCATGTTCTCATATCTAGACGTATGAACAAATGTGCCCTTTATTACACGTTATAGACTAAACTAATTGAACGTCAGAAATTTGTTTTTTCTTATTCATTCAATATTTTTACTAGAATAATATTCCAAGGTGTTGACCACATTATTTCGGATCTCACATTCTGATGCGATATATATTTATCATCTTACTTAATAAAACTATTCCCTGTTTTTCCTTTTTTTATTTATGTATGCTGCATTTCATTTTGTAAATTACAACTTCTTAGTATATGTTCGTGTCAAAGGGTTTGTTTATTAAGATTTTTTTATTAAAATCAATGTCCGCCAACTTGTTATGGAAAACATATTCAAGGCATCCGTGTTTAACCACATTTTCAATTATTTGTCTGTAACACACATCTGAACTCTTTTAAAGATTAATAAAAGATATGAACATATTTTTTAGATGTAATGACTATGTGTTTTAGTTTATATTTACTTGGACTAGAATGTAATAGGAATCACAAACACAAATATGACTTTATAAATGGTCAAGAAACGAGTTTACATGAACAGAAAATCAGGAGTTTTGGGTTCCTTTAGTTTGGTTATAAAATATTTTAAACGGTTATTTTCTCTTTTACTACTGTATCATGTAGCGTAGTTGTCAGTCACTTACTGAAACAAATGTTTTGTATACGTTAAAAAGTAGGCATTGAGATCAAGGTATCCCCAGAGGCACCCAATAGGTTGACTGACTGCTGAGCCACACAGAAACATGTTTAAATACACCAAAAATACAGCAAAATCGCAATCACAGGCATGCACGGTAGAAGAGTACAAAATAAAATACACGGTAGATCGTTGACCTGCTGAAAAAAGAAAGAAATAATTAAATTAAGTTAAAATTGCTGAAACCATAGTCAGAAGGTTTTCTTTTAATTTAATTTGATTTCATTATAGATACAAATTATTATGAATTTACTAAGCTTTGGTGTTTTGTGTTTCTTAAATGACAGTATTTTCGTGTCAAAGATCCCTGTTAGTTCGTCAGTTTTCCAACGGTACGAGTCATTGACATATACAATGAGTATGTTACTTCCATCGCATTTCTTTGGAATACAAGTGTTGTAACTACTAGTACTGTAATAACATTACTATGTTCTTCCTGAATTTCAGTAGATTTTAATTCAATATACTGCAACATTTGATGGCGACAGTGATAAGTTACTGATTATTTGTCCAATAATGACATTAAAACCTACGATATAAAATGTTGACTTTCAATTTCAACCTTTAACAAAGCTTCAAGTGTTCAGTTTTATTGATATTCAAGGAAACATTGAAGCTTCAAAGTTCATCTTGAGGGCAAAGAATTCAGTCAAATGTTGTTGATTAAATCAAATAAACAAAAACCGTTACCAATTGTAGAAACATTCCGTGCTAAAGGCGTTACTTTTTTTCATTAATTGTCTTCAACAACAGTCATTGCACTTGATGCTTAGACATAGATGAAGTCATAAAACTAATCTGGTGTGACTATACAGCATTAATTACATTGATTAATTTACGTTGTAAAAGACAATTTCTTTTACAGAAACAATTTAGATATGTGATTTCTGTGATCATGAAAGATAATAGGACTGGCTGTGGTAAAATGGCACATGTAGAACTATGAAGTGCTCAGTCATCTGAATTTCGAATGTTACTCGTCATAACATTACAGCATAAGTTGATTGCTCTGAGAATTATGTATAGCATGGTATGCATTGTACGGAGCCCCTAAAAGGACATTTTGAAATACTTTTTTTATTTTCACAACTATTTCGTTTAAACGTAATATTATTTCGTTTTAACGAAATATTATTTCGTTTATTCGAAATATTATTTCGATTAAACGAAATAATATTACGTTTAAACGAAATAATTATTTCGTTTTTTCGAAATAATATTATTTCGTTTTTTCGAAATAATTATTTCGTTTTTTCGAAATAATTATTTCGTTTTTTCGAAATATTATTTCGTTTAAACGTAATATTATTTCGTTTTAACGAAATATTATTTCGTTTAATCGAAATAATTATTTCGTTTTTTCAAAATAATATTTCGTTTTTTCGAAATAATATTATTTCGTTTTTTCGAAATAATTATTTCGTTTTTTCGAAATAATTATTTCGTTTTTTCGAAATATTATTTCGTTTATACGTAATATTATTTCGTTAAATCGAAATAATTATTTCGTTAAATCGAAATAATTATTTCGTTAAATCGAAATAATTATTTCGTTAAATCGAAATAATTATTTCGAAAAAACGAAATATTATTTCGTTAAATCGAAATAATATTTCGAAAAAACGAAATAATTATTTCGAAAAAACGTAATAATATTATTTCGTTTTTTCGAAATAATTATTTCGAAAAAACGAAATAATTATTTCGATTAAACGAAATAATATTTCGTTAAAACGAAATAATATTACGTTTAAACGAAATAATATTTCGAAAAAAACGAAATAATTATTTCGTTTTTTCGAAATAATTATTTCGAAAAAACGAAATAATATTATTTCGAAAAAACGAAATAATTATTTCGTTTAAACGTAATATTATTTCGTTTAATCGAAATAATATTTCGAATAAACGAAATAATATTTCGTTTAAACGAAATAATATTACGTTTAAACGAAATAGTTGTGAAAATAAAAAAAGTATTTCAAAATGTCCTTTTAGGGGCTCCGTAGCATTGAGACTTTTCACAAAAACATTTTTACTACAAAACAATATTTAAATCAAAAGCTGAATAAATTGATACTTTTCTGTATAACATTTTCATTTGCTTAAATTTTTTTATAAACAACGCAAAACAATATTGCAAGCAGAATGTTTTTGCTTACATCTTTAGACCTTTAGACACATTTATAAAGTATATTACTAAGTTTCTTGTATAATGAGGCACCTACATGTATACCATGTGACGATCATTTTAATGTAAAACACTTTCTCATTGACGGTCAGGATCTTAAATATATCTGTGACAAACATTCTAAGGTTAACTCACATAGATAACTTTTTCAATCGGTACCATCATATGCGATACTAAACTATATGAAGGAAATAAATATTTATCACAAAATATAGGACCTACATCATTATAATTCGGTTGCATTAATTATTACTATCAATTGCTATCGGTGCGATATGGCCTTTCTATGTTGATGTGCCATTAAACTCAAACCAATAAATCAATGTATGTTACAAAAATACCTATTACCGCACTTTACATATAAACCAGAACAGAATAATTCTTATAATAATTTCTATTTGTATAATTAAGACAAAACAACGGCCATTGATGGTAAACTGACTCTGTTCATTACGTTTGCGAATCCGGAAATCTGGAACGAAATTTACTGGTGTTGTGTTCATATGTACATCTACGTTTGTTGAAAATTTGATACCAATTGAATTATAAATACGTAAAGAAAAATGTAAGTTTCCGGATTAGCAACGTATTCTGGATTGTGCTAAGTGTCTTTACAGTATTTTCTGCCGAATGCCACATTTTTCCGTGCTAATTGATTTTGAAATTACTGACAATTATTTAATTTCAGGTATTATTTTACCAAGTTTAATCAAACAATCCATTATCTTGATGCATTGTGTGTTCATTTTATTACCTCGGCCACAGAAATAAAACCTTCCATTCACACAACTTAACTGCTACAAAAGTGTTCTCGTATTTAATTACATTTAGGTGATTAAAGCCCAATGGTGCATGAAGTATCGAACAGCAATTAATTGCCACGTTGAAATTTCAAATGAGAGAATCGTGTTGACTGCTTACTTAACCTATTCATAATGCATGCTCAAATTACATTGTTTACTGTAATTGTCTTTATTTCGTGATTGATCAAGGTTCAGCGTTCATTTCACAGTGAGAGGTTATATAAAGAGGATGTATGATACGCGAGGTATAGTCATTGCAAATGGACTTAAGATTTTTTTATACAAAACACGCTTCTGTAACTACAATACAGCAAAATGTTTTAGTGTGCTGTATCAGAATAATATTAATGATCTCAATACCTGCATGAAACATTCCCCCAACATTATTGTATACACATATACATATATATTGTTAAAGGCATGTAACTCATCACCTTAGAAAATTGTTTGTCTCATTCAAGGGGTTCCTGTGATAGTTTAACAGGACCGACCAATTTTTCAAAGCCTTGGTCTTATTTAACAACGAAATGGCTTTAAATCAATAAATGCAATAATGTAGTTGAAACTGTATAATAACTATTCTTTAACGAATTATATGGTATAGAGTCCGATATTGTTGACAAATGGGTCGATAGCGCAGTTGGTTGCGCGTCGGGATTTAGAATCTGGTGCCCGAGGGGGTGCGGGTTTGAATCCCACCCGGGGAGGTTATGCCCTTCCATGAAAATTTGACAATAATGTCGATTTTCCTCCATTGATTAGATAATATGGAGAATTTTCCGGCCTTGTGGAAGGGTAAGTGAGTACTGGTTATAGACAATGGTCCAGGAAAGCTAGGTTAGGTGCGCTGGACGCCGTGAAATGACCTAAATTGTGTTGATACGGCGTTAACTCCAATAAATAAAATAAAATAAATAAATAAATTAACGATTTATATGGTATAGAGTCCGATATTGTTGACAATTAATCTAAAAAATTAAATGCCTTAATAACAGAATGTTCTAACAAATCTTAAACGAATGTTTGTTTTATTTAATTAACACATTTTGACGTCTCCGCCCATAAATATGAACTTTGAATTTTCGATGATTCTTTGAAAGTTGATAAAAGTGTACATTTGAAGAGCACTGTTGAAGAGTTGAAATCAAAAGTCTCCATTTTGCAAGTTAAAATACAATTATAAGACAAATTAACAGTGACTTATCACCGTCTCCGTCAAATGTTGCAGTATATTAAATTAAATTTTACTGAAATTTCTGTAGATTTATTGTTATAACATTGTCGAGCTTCCAGACGAAATATATATTGTATTTGAAATTAACGTCATGCAGATTGACATACTTATTGCATTGGTCAATCGTAAGTTCATTTAGCATACACCATTGTCTAGAACACAAACTTACTTACTGTGAACTTTAAGACGATGATAAGCAAAAGTAACTAAGTACAACAAGGATCAGTAATTTCATACTGATTTGTCTCTATAACAGCTGATTGCGTGTGATTTTTTGTTAAGAACCAAGGATGAAAATGCTAAATAGTTGCTAATGCAATGGTTATTGAACTTATTTCTACAAAATCCAGTGCTAGTTTTAGCGGAAAAATTCTTGGGTCTTATTATTGCTGTTGTTTTTTGCCTGTCATTAAACTTCTAATTTTAAAGTTTTATTTGTGATTCTAGTCATAGAAATTTAATACAGTTAAGCATAGTAAATATTGCCACGATACAATATTGATAAACATTAAATATGACAAAAATAATTGAGAAGGATGTTAGGAAGAAACAAATGAAATTATGGTTCACGTGGAAGTGCCCTTTACCGTTTAAATTGCAACAATGAAAAATAAAAAGTGTTGGTCATTTACAGGCAAGTTTTGCTGAACAAACGCTTTGATACAAACAGTAAATAAAAAAGTAAATCATAATAGGGACAGTAAGGATATAGAAAATAAACATATGAACAAGAAAAAAATATGAAGTTAAATACTGTCAGTAACGCATTCATATTAGAATGATCAAGAAATAGTGCGGTCAACACATAGGTATATAAAACTTTTGTAATGGACGATAATTTGTTCAGTCTATAACTTGTGATAAAGGAAACATTTGTTCACACGTCCTGATATGAGAACATGACCGTTCATTACAATATCTTTCAATGAATTAGATCCACACGGCAGATATTTAATTCAATCCCACGACAGTAATATTTCATCCGTATCACCATAAACTGTAGAAATTGGATTACTCGCGCCTGATATTTTTTATATTCTCAATAACTAACGATGAAATCGATGAACCTTATTCATCATAATATTACAGTATAATGTTATAACTTTTTTTCAAATTATTGTGTCGCAACATTTGTACAGATAAGCTGACTAACTGACAACTAAAAACAAATTTATTGCCTGACACTTATACAATGTATAAATGTTGATAACATAATTTGCCCTATGTCGTACTAGTTTTTGTTTTTATGCTTAAATCTTTTCAGCTGAATAGGAAGCCACCTGACTAGTATTTAATTTGTTGAGTTTGTATTGACTAGCAATACAAACATACGTCCTGACAAATGCTTATATTGATAAAATCAAACGCATTTATTTAGCTTTTACTTATTTTTGTACCCGACTATATAAGAAAAGATGTTTGGTACTGTAAAAGTAGCCACCATTCGAACATGTTTAAAAACTTGTCTAAGAGAAATGACACAAACTATCAGAAAATATGTTGGTAAATGTAGATATTCATTTTCGTTGTATAAAATTGTTTAATTTATACATTTGTCATTTAATGCATAAAGAATAATGCATGTTTAATTTTACAATTATTTAATTATTAACAGATGTGTTCTTTATTAATAAATATTTATAAATATTCGCATTAACCATGTGTTCTTTCGTAAATAGTTAAGAAAGGAGCGTCACGGGTCTAAAGCTGATAAAAATATTTTACATTAATAGTCACTCGTAGACAAATATGCACTACGTCGGAATAAAAGTTAAAAGATATCCAGCCCCGACGTGGATTCGTATCTCATTCAAACAATACTTTTCCCTGGTCACTTCTTCGGGACGAAAAGGCAAGCTCGAGATTCAAATTTCTTGATGATGAAGATGGGGTCCAATACGTGTGTTTCAGGTAGCATATGTTCCTCTTTTATATCATTTATTAATGTACATGTGTAATAATTGACATCAATTATCTGTACTTGCGTCTTAAACAATTTGTCTCACACACAATATTACACTAAGTAGTGGTGACATAAAGACTGTTTAAATTATAAGTTGAAACTACCAAACCATTTCTCTTGAATTCTTAAATCCAAATAAAAATTTCAGTTTTCATGCAAACAATAATTGCACTAAGTATCGTTTCCTTGTATTGAAAAACAATTAACTCATCTCACAAGTTGAATTTTAATGATAAAGTAAAATGCTATTCAATGTTATCGGATTTTCTCCGATGTGATTATCAACATTTAAAGAAACAAGACAGTGTTGTAATAACTGATAATGTTTGTGTTGCAAATATTTGTAATGAAAAGGCACGCAAGAACGTGAACGAGGTTGTCGTTACGTCAAAGAATCAACATTTTATTCTTATGTTATAACTGGCATACATATCGACACATTAATAAACTTACAAAACGTTTATAAAGAAATTATCGATGAGCCGTACGAAGAATACAAGAAATCCCTACCATCACATAAACTGTATAAACTTAGTTTATTTTTCTCAAATCTGTCGACTTCAAATATCAACAAACCGTAAATACAGTATATTGTTAAAATGATTACCACACCTACATATATATGTCACCGGGTCATTAGACACCATTCCTGATGGATGAGTGTGATGAGTGTGTCTTCTGTATGAGTGTATGATTATGTTATATATATCTGTTTAGCTTTTTATTATCATCTTTATCCTTTATAAATTCATTTTCATTCTAACCATCTCATACTCACATCTACATTATCTTCATATGTGACGACAACGATGCTGTAAGTATTCGTTGTCCACCTGCACTTTCCGCACGCATGCGCACTTCGCCATAGACACTGAAACGTGCGAACGTTCTTCTCGTCTTTATTTCTTAATTTGTGCATTCTCTACGTGTATTTGCAGGTATTTATGATATGTATTTATGTCGCATATGTTTATTCTTCATTTAGCATTCTCTCATTATTGTTGTCATTTTGTATTTTTCTTATCTTTTGCAATAAAAGGTATGGGCACTTCGCCATAGACACTGAAACGTGCGAACGTTCTTCTCGTCTTTATTTCTTAATTTGTGCATTCTCTACGTGTATTTGCAGGCTTTTGCCATACATGCTGTCAGCTTTCTCGACTACAACTCACTTGCAGACTTCTTATTCATCATAATCTGCGACATTTGGCGCCCAACGTGGTTTGAGATTGTCAAGTTTCCGTGGTACAGAATCGGAACGGACGGCATTGTTTTTACACTTCATGTTTAGTGACATCACAGCCAATCAGATTGCACCGTTGTGGAAAATACCTTCTTTGTCATCTTGTTGGAATTCCGTTTAGTATCGTGTGGTTTGTCATCTTTATCATTTCATTTATGAAATTATGAGCTCTAACAGTTATTTATTTTTATTATTGTTGTGAAACTGAATCATCATACTACGGGTGAGGATCAGAGGAGTTTTAATCAGCTGAATTTATCTTTATTTGGAGATTTGTGACCTTGTGATTGTGTTTGTTTACATTTCGTTGGATCTACAGACTACAGTCGAACTGTTCATTTTGTGTCCATGGATTTGAACTATTTAATTATTTTATTTTGGACTTTAATATTGTATTTCACATTGAATATATTATATGATTGTTGAATGTTTTTGATTATTATAACTGTGTATGTTTGATAATTGTATTCTACTTTTTTTTAGGAATTAAGGAAATGGTTCATTTAGATTTTTGATTTTTGAGATTGATCTTGAATATTGGTGGAACACTTCACAGCACAGTAATACAAGTATAACATATTAACAGGTTTGCTTATACTAACATTATCATCTAACCTTAATCTTTATCTTTACTAATAATATACTTTAATCATCATTCATTTTCATATTATATATTTATGGTATTTATATTATTGCATCTTTATATACCAGTGTGAAAGTGTGAGTGTATAAAAAAAAAAAAAAAAAAAAAAAAAAGATAATCCCATCTTAGATGTGATTTTTCCATCCTGTCTCCTAGTTACATTTTACATCCCGTCTTCTATTTTACTTCCTATACTGTCTTTAAGTCTAAAGTGAATAGTCATCCCGACTTTCTTGTATAGTGTAGTAATTAGTAAATCTGTAGTTATTTACTTATAGTAGTATTATGTTTGTAAAGTAATTATAGTCATTGACAATCACATTTATATATCTTGTTCACATGTTGCTATGTCCTTAATAAGTTTATTTTCAGTGAAGTTAAATCAGTGAATTTGGGATGGGATATTTATTAGATATTGGTATATATATGTAAAAGTGAAGACATCTAAAGAAGAAGTTAAAAGGTAATTGTTTTATTAGTTACATTTTGATTGTTTTCCTTAGTCCTGCTGGTTGTCATATGTCTTCTGTCTGGTGTGGTTCTTAGGTGCATTTTTACTATTCTGTTTTGTATATTACAACTGCTTTGTGTATACTCAGTTGTTGAGTACTATATTTAAGTTATATTTATACTTTATTCACTTAATCAGTGTGAAAGTGATTCATTTATTTGTTTATATTTTGTCAGCATATTTTCAAGATGGCTAGTAATATGTCAGATAAATTGTTGGATTATTATGCTGATATTTTAGACAAATCTGGGCGTTATAAAACGACCCGTACTGTTACCAGTACGCCTCATGATAGGGCTGATACCCCTGCACCCCCAGTTCTAAGTTTTAATACACCAGAGCAGGAGTATATGGACAGGCACAGTAGAACTATGGATCATAATCAGTTAGTAAATGAATATCCTCCTACCCCTGTTGCTCCTTATCCCGCCCAAACACTCCTCCCACCTTACCCTGTTCATTATGCTGTGCCACCAGTTAGGCAACCTGTTTATGAACAGAACAATTATTCTCAAAGAGTGCCAAAACTCTCAACATTTCAGGGAAATGAAAATAGTGAGTCTGCATTCGAACTGTGGTTGTTCGAGGTTAGGTGCCTCATTAGAAACGGTTACTATCCGGAGCACCTGATCTTCGAATCAGTTCGAAACAGTCTCAAGGGAAAGGCAAGGTCTGTTTTATTGAATTTGACAGAGGGTGGTTCTGTCTTTGACTTAATTCACCAACTCGAAGGTATATATGGTAATGTTGCTAGCAATGAAAAGTTGAAAGAAAAATTTTATACCACACAACAGAACAAAAATGAGTCTATTGCTGATTACAGCTTAAGATTGGAACAACTTTTTATGAAGGCAAATTTCCCATTTGACCCTAAGACTAAAAACAGTATGTTATGTAGTAGACTCTGGTCTGGTTTGCAGTCAGCAGAATTTAAAAATTTATCTCGCTATAAATATGAAAGTATAAGTGACTATAGTGTTTTAAGAAAAGAGTTAAGACAGATGGAAATGGACATGCGGACTGTACCAAATGTTCCAAATCCAAACCCCTCAGTCAAACCTGAACCAATACCAGTTAATTCAAACATGACTTCTGTTGGAAGTAAGATGCTTCAACAGCTCCAGGAGCTGACTCAACAGATGAGTCAACTGGTTAGTCGTGTCAGTACCTTGGAGAAACAGGTAAGTGACCGTCCCAATCCCTCAAACTCAAAGAAGCCGTTAAACTAGGTTCGACCTTCCCTGATGGGCCAGTAGAAGGTCAACAGTTTAAGTGCCCAATCATTGCACCTCTTGTTGGTTCAGAAAATGAGGTTGATTTGTTATTGAATAATTGTTTAAAGAAATGTTTGTTAGATACTGGGAGTATGATCTCTTCTGTGAGTGAGTCCCTTGTTAATTCTTTAGTACCTAGACCTGATATTTTACAGTTGTCTGATTTTAGTTTGAACATCTCAGGTGCTAATGGACAATCTGTTCCTTATATTGGTTATGTACTTGTGGATATTAAAATTCCTAATGTTACTATGAATAGTCTCTCAGTTCCAATCCTAGTTGTTAAGGATACGAACTATTCTAGTTCAGTACCCATTATCATTGGAACAAATGTGTTGAATTGTTTTAAATCTTGTATTAATGTGGATTGTTTTCCATCTGAATGGAATGACGTTTTATCCTGTATGCCTTGTGTGAATACTTTTTCAGTTCGCAGTTTAAGTGATGCCAGCATAAGTATTCCCCCTTTCTCTTCGAAAGTTGTTAATGGGAAAGTACGAAATGTTGGTACCATGAAAACTGGTGTAACTGAGAGTATGGATAATTCAGCAGACGTTGCTGTTTATCCTCACTTGGTTAACCTTAGAAGTAGTTCATTCAATAGGATAAATGTTAAAATGTATAACATGTCTGCTTCCTATGTTGTTATAAAGCCTAATTCTGTCATTTGTAGGCTTCAAAATGTTGATGTTGTTAGGAATATTGATCCTTTGGAAGGATGTTCTCAGTCTTCCACTGGTGAGAAGTCTCTTGCAGACCTTGGCATCAGTATACCTACAGATGTTTTAACTGTAGATGAGCATGCCAAGGCCAAGGAATTTTTCTCTGGTTGGAAACATGTCTTCTCATCAGGTCCTACTGATTTGGGACGCACCAATGTTGTTGAACATAAGATCAATTTAAGTGATCCTACACCTTTCAAAGAACATTATAGGCGCATCCCACCTGGATTGTATGAGGAGGTTAGAGAACATTTGAAGGAAATGTTGGATGCTGGTGCTATTCGCCCATCCAAAAGTCCTTTTTCTTCTAATGTGGTTCTTGTTCGCAAGAAAGATGGTTCTTTACGGTTCTGTATTGACTATCGTAAGTTAAATAGTCGTACAGTTAAGGATGCTTATGCACTTCCCCGTATTGAAGAAACCATAGATAGTTTGATTGGGGCCAAGTACTTTTCCAAGTTAGATTTGAGGTCAGGCTACTGGCAAGTGGGTATGTCTGAGTCCAGTATCCCATTTACAGCTTTTACTGTAGGGCCTTTGGGCTTTTATGAATGTAACCGTATGGGATTTGGTCTCACGAATGCCCCCGCCACTTTCCAACGTTTAATGGAAAGAGCCATGGGTGATCTAAACCTCAGTGAATGTTTAATTTATTTGGATGATATTATTGTATTTTCTAAAACTAAAGAAGAGCATTTCAATAGACTTAATTCTGTGTTTCAAAAATTAGAAAGTGCTGGTTTGAAATTAAAAGGTTCAAAATGTGATTTTTTCTGTACAAGTGTTAAGTATCTTGGACATGTTGTCAGTGAAAAGGGGGTTGAAACAGACCCAGATAAAATAAGTATTTTAAAGTCTTGGCCTGTGCCTACATCACTTAACAGTTTAAGGTCTTTCCTTGGTTTTGCTGGGTACTATAGGAAATTTGTCAAAGGTTTTTCACAAATTGCTAAGCCGTTAAATGAGTTGCTAATTGGTCATGCTACCTCTAAGTTTAGCAAGTCCAAAAAGAAGGGCTCTGCTTGGACTTGGGGTCCTGATCAGCAACAGGCATTTGATACCTTGATCAAGTGTTTGTCAACTCCTCCAGTATTGGCTTATGCAGATTTTAGCAAGCCTTTTATATTGAATGTGGATGCTAGTGGTGTTGGACTTGGTAGTGTTTTGTACCAGCTTCAGGATGGCAAGGAACGGGTTATTGCTTATGCTAGCCGTGGGTTAAAACCTAGTGAAAGGAATTACCCGGCTCATAAGTTAGAGTTCCTTGCCCTGAAATGGGCTGTGACAGACAAATTTAAAGATTACTTGTATGGAAATACTTTTAAAGTTCGCACAGACAACAACCCTCTGACCTATGTTTTGTCAACTGCGAAATTAGATGCAACGTCTCATCGTTGGCTTGCATCGTTAGCTAATTTCAATTTTGACATTAGTTATAGGTCGGGGTTGTCCAATGTTGACGCGGACATATTAAGTCGTCTGCCGTCAATAAAGGAGTCTGTTGTGTTCTCAGACGTTGTTAAGGGTATTTGTCTTGGTGGTCTAGTTACACCCCAAGAGATGCCTAGTTTTGAATGTATTTCTTTATCCAACTCTGTTTTACAAGACACTGGGAATGATTTAATTGTAACCAGCTTGAGTGATATCAACTGGTCTACAGAGCAAAAGAATGACCCTACTTTATCCCGTTTAATGGAACTTGTTTCAATTGGTCATAGACCAACTAAAAGACTTAGTAGTTTTGAAACTCCTATGGTTAGACAGTATCTTAGGGAATGGTCCAATATTTTTCTTAAAAATGGTATTCTTTATAGGAAAGGTTTTGTTTCTGGTTCTGATGTTATCCAGTTGTTACTTCCTGATGTTTACAGGGACATTGTATTTAATGGTCTTCATGATGAAGCTGGCCATCAGGGAAGAGATCGAACTTGTAGTTTGATTAAATCCAGGTTCTTCTGGCCTAATATTGATAATTTTGTGGAAACCAACATTAAGAAATGCTCAAGATGTATATGTAGGAAGACTCGCAGTCAAGTCTCTGCCCCATTAGTGCCTATTGTATCTTCATATCCCTTGGAAATTGTTTGTATGGACTTCTTGTCCTTAGAAATGTCTGCAGGAGGATATGAAAATATTTTAGTGATCACTGATCATTTTACAAGGTTTGCTCAGGCTATTCCTACTAAGAACCAGACTGCTCGCACTACTGCAAAAGTGTTGTTTGAGCAATTTATTTGCCATTATGGGTTTCCTGCTAGGCTACATAGTGACCAGGGTCGTAACTTTGAGAGTATGGTGATCTCGGAGTTGTGTGAGATTGCCAATGTTGACAAAACTCGCACTACTCCATATCATCCTCAGTGTAATGGAATGGCTGAACGTTTCAACCAGACATTGTTAAATATGTTGGGTACCCTGGAAGAAAACCAGAAAAAGAATTGGAAGGCACATATTCCAACCTTAGTTCATGCCTACAATTCTACCCGCCATGAGAGTACAGGTTTAACCCCTCATTATTTAATGTTTGGTAGACATCCAAGACTATGTATTGATGCCTTCCTGGGTATTGAACCTGACTTTTCCTCTTCTAACAAGGCCGAGTATGTATCTAACCTGAAGAAGCGACTTCACTTTGCTTACAAAGTTGCAAATCGTGAGTCGAGGCGTCAGTCTCAGCGCCATAAGCGTAGATATGACTTGAGAGTCAGGGAAGCAAAGTTACTACCTGGAGACAAAGTATTAATTAGAAATGTTGGTTTGAAGGGAAAACATAAATTGTCAGATCGCTGGAATAGGGATGTTTACATTGTGCTATCTCAGCCCAACTCTTTAATTCCTGTTTTTCAGGTACGCAGAGAGCATGGAAGAAGTGGTATTAAGACCCTTCACAGAAACCTTCTGCTCCCCATTATGGGTTTACCAGTGCGTAAGGAACAGTTGAGAGGTAAAGGTGAGAGTGTAGAAGATGCGGTTCAGACTGATCTGGGTCCTTCTGTGCAGACAGAACCCAGCGACATTGTTAATCACTCTGGTCCGTCTCTCCCTTTAACCAGTTCAACATCCACTCCAGTTAGCCCTAAAAGGTATGTTATCCCTCAAAGAAGAACTCCTGAATTGGACCCTACTGTACATGATTTTGTTCCTAGGAGAACAAGTAGAACCAGAACCAAACCGGCTTGGTTATCTAAAGACTGGATTGTTTAATACCAGTGTTTTATATCATTGTTGAGTATTTGTTTTTACAGTTTAATTTTTAATTTTTGAGCTCTGAATTCCACATGATACTTATTTTCCACTTACTTTGTGCAGCAGTGTTGTGTTTAAGCATTTTTATCTTTAGATTGATAATGTTGCTGTAGTATACAAGTTTTTATACTTGTCTTGTTTTCAAAAATGAACAAGATTATTTACTTTTTCCTATGTTTATTATAAACATTAGGTATTTATTATTTTACATAAAATAAGTCTTTAATGATGACTAAGTATTGTATCATTGAAAATTGTTTTATGTGTTTGTACTCATGTTTAATACATTAATGTCTAATATACATTGGTGTACTTTAAAGTTCAATTTCAGCTTAGTAGTTGATAGAAATTATCCAGTAGGTAGTGTAGATGTAAAGTCTATAGTTTACTGATAGGTTATGAAATGTCGGGACGACATTTTACTTTGTGGGGGAGTATGTCACCGGGTCATTAGACACCATTCCTGATGGATGAGTGTGATGAGTGTGTCTTCTGTATGAGTGTATGATTATGTTATATATATCTGTTTAGCTTTTTATTATCATCTTTATCCTTTATAAATTCATTTTCATTCTAACCATCTCATACTCACATCTACATTATCTTCATATGTGACGACAACGATGCTGTAAGTATTCGTTGTCCACCTGCACTTTCCGCACGCATGCGCACTTCGCCATAGACACTGAAACGTGCGAACGTTCTTCTCGTCTTTATTTCTTAATTTGTGCATTCTCTACGTGTATTTGCAGGTATTTATGATATGTATTTATGTCGCATATGTTTATTCTTCATTTAGCATTCTCTCATTATTGTTGTCATTTTGTATTTTTCTTATCTTTTGCAATAAAAGGTATGGGCACTTCGCCATAGACACTGAAACGTGCGAACGTTCTTCTCGTCTTTATTTCTTAATTTGTGCATTCTCTACGTGTATTTGCAGGCTTTTGCCATACATGCTGTCAGCTTTCTCGACTACAACTCACTTGCAGACTTCTTATTCATCATAATCTGCGACATATATACATGACATAAATAAACTTACTATGTTCAGACAAAAATAATAAAACGCTTTCTCTTTTAGCATAAATTCATTAGGAAACGATGCCCTTTGAATAGTTTTAGCCCGACAGTAACATTGATATAACCATAATGTAAAATGTTTGCTATTGGCAATGGGAAAAGTTTTAACGTTGTTTGTCTGTGTTTGACATTTTGTTCGATTTAAATAAACATGAAATGCATGCAAATATTTGTTTCTATCGCCAACACAGAAAAACAGAAAAAATCAAATGAGAAAAACAAATCAACAGTAAAATTATACTCATTTTGGCATTTTGCTTCCTGTTATGCTGGCCAAGCATTGTAAAAATTAGATTTGCTAACATTTGGAAGGATTAATCTAATTTAGTAGACAGAGTTATTATTAATGTCCTGAATTTCAGAGAGGAACTCGTTCCAGCCGAATAGATGCTTTATAATATATGAATAATTAAGATATTCATCGTGAAGCATAAATAAAAGCTAGAATCACTTAATTTGGGGAAAGTATTTAGTCATAAAACACCACAATAAAATACAGCCTATAATTCCCTTCGTAGAATGTTCGGTCTAATGACGTTTGTGTCAATTTGAATTGTTGTATGATTACTCTGAAAGTTCTACAGCGGAAATGTGTAGACATGTAATCATTTCTAACACTTCAGAAAGGATTTTATTCCACCGTTTAGCGGAAATATTCTACTGAACGAGAGATTAATGGCAAAAATGAAAAATGAATATTTATGTTGGTAATTCAATAAATTTGTAAGTTTCATTTCTACCAATCTATGACAACAAAACATTTGATTTGTTTGGCTGACAGAGATGCCTCATTTACGACATACTATATTATTTGATTATTTTCTTTTCTACGTCGTAAACGCCTAAATTTGATCATAACTCTTGGATAAATTGCAATGTACTGATGAATTCATCAGATTCGGTAATTTTCTTTTATGATTTCTTTTAAGGTTTATCGTATGAATAAAATACAAAAGAATAACTAAGATATTTTAGCTGAAATAACATTTTGTAAGTTTAAGAGAAATTCTACATCACATCGTAACAAAAAATGTTAATAATCAATTGGAAAACGACCAATGTAGTAACATAATAAGATTTAAACTTTAAAACTGAAATGCTTTATAACATGGTGATTTAATATGAGTTGACATTACAATTAAAAGGTAGAATTTTATAAGCTAACCCACCTAAAAAAGAAACATTGCTTTATAATAAGTCCTGTGACAAGAACAAAATGTAGGTAATACCAAAAATATTTGATACCTTTGTATCGATAACGCAAACAAAGACAATACGAATGTCTGAAACCATTCATCTTTTCTAAACTCTCATAAACCTTCATTGAACTTTACGATGTCTGACAAGACAATTGTACTACTAGTGAATCTTTCAAATAATCATGGAGCTTATACAAGATTAAACAAGTGCATTGTTTATTAGTAACAACAATAGTACTAATAAGTCGAACGTGCAAATGTCGATGTACTTCCAAAATCAATAGCTACACCACAAACATTACATGCTGAAATTATTGTCCTCATTTGAAACACGGGCTAACTAGATTATCTACAAACCCTGAAAACAATTAATAATATATATACGGACTTACTTATTTTGATAAAACGTGTTCATGAAAAACAACGATATATCAGTGTGTTAACAGCAATTTAAAGTTATTGTTGTTGTTAACCTCTCAAAAATTTGAATTATTCGTTAGTTTTTTACAAAATGAATATGTGAGAGACAAAGTGAACCTGATTTTAACTTGTAACTGACAGTGATCATGATGATGTAATTATGACAAAGGCTCTAGACCTGTATAAGAGAAAATAATTGTATCACCACTTAACATATCATTTCAACGTAGTTTCTGTTTAATGCTTGAATTAGTTGTGATATAAATTACAACTCATACAGAATTTTGCACACACATGGACGTCAATAATTGTAATACCATTTGCAATAAAAAACACACAACAGTTAAAATCAATTGACCTTTGTCAAGAGTACGTACCTCTCATAGTTACGTAATAATGCCACACAAACATATATCATAGTACAATACATGTTCCAATGACAATAAACTGAGTTTCTTGAAGAAATTGAGTATATTTTAATTCAATTGATTTCCTATTACAATGTTATGGATATTTCTTTCTGAAGGTTTCCAATCCAAATCATATCATAACAAAGTCTTAGACTAGCACTTTCCAACCTTCCCATTGTTTTTGCTTGATTGCATGGATTGTTTTCATTTTACTTCCATTACTGCTTTACTTTACTAACGTATAACTAACTATTCTTTGTATTCTTTGACGACTTATACTAATCTTATGGACAAAGGTTAAAATGATCAAATAATACAATACAATAAAGGTTGAATATTAGACTTAAACTATATTTCATTATTGTCTACAGAAAATATTTCATAAAACACAAATAACAGCAGCATGGCCCCCTGGTGCCTGCATTTCTTATGTTTTTATTTGATGGAAACAACGACCCTTCTTAAATGACACTTACCAGTTAATAAGGCTTAGTTGAAAAAATTGCAATGCTATATAAAATGGTATAGTTGTCACTCAAATAAACATCTGTATTAAGAAGCTAATGGATATGTTTGCCTCCAAAAGGGCAGCATATTATATAAAAACTTAACAATTATACAATAACAAAATATAGAGTGATAGCTTTAAGAACTAATAAATAAGACCTTTCTACTATAATCAAGTTTTCAATATTTTCTTTCCAATGCGTAAAGTGAAACAATTCAAAGATATAAACAGTCTACACTACATGAATATTTTTATCGAAAGCATATTTAATATTACCATTTTTGTTAAGATAAATATGTTGAATGTAATCAGAACCTGTACTGGGCATTTGCAGATTCTTTAAAGACACAAAACAGTGTTTGGGAATTACTTTTGGTCAATATCATCAATATCGATCATTTAAAAAGAGACAAAGGGATTGAATGATAATAAAGCTTGCGTTTTATAGTCAATTTCAAAACGTTTCAAATTTTATAGATAAATTATTGCACATGATTGCAACAATTGTACAAATACTCGTGAAATGATCGCGTGCAATGGGAACAAATACACAAATAAAAGGCTATTCTGGTATTACATTAAAATTACAAAATAATAAAAATATGCAAAACACTTTAAGTTCTAAGAATTTGCATCCCATGGATTGTCCTTCAGTTCTTTGAATCTTACACTGTAAGCATGATAACATGATTTAACAAAGTTTAATTATAAAGTTCCATTAACACTTCTGATGCATTTTAAGATAATAGTTAACTAGTCTTTTGCAATATTGTTTGTGCTCAATAAAAACGTCAATAATTTATTTTCTAGATAATGATATTTTATGACACAATAGAACGCAATAAAACGTTTGATCAGAACATTTTAACCCAAACCTTCTTCTAATTGAGGGTTCATACAATCTCCTTTCATTTTGAATTCTCGCTGATAATCGGCCCTTTTCGTAGGAAGGTAAGCGGCCATCTAACCAACCAAGCTCCCCACTTGTTTTCGTTTATTTAAACTGCCTAATACTACTCTTACGAGTAACAACTTTTGATCCAACGAAGGCAAATCATGACTTTTTGTCGCGTTTTCATAATAGGGTATGACTTGTCATGGGCTTTACATTTTTTAACAAAATAAACGAATTTTTAAGCCCTATATAAACCATAGAGATCGATTTCAAACATTACGTCTCAAAGAGCTATTTATATTTTAAGGAAATAAGAGAATAAAAATACAGATTAGTGGACATATAGAAAGCTATACGCGTCATGAATGGATGCCAAACAAGGATATAAGTCAACCATTTTAAAAGGTAAATCATTCAGAATAAAAACTAAAAAATGAAAGGTTTAAGTAAAGAGGTAAAAAATATCGCATTAGAATGAACTAGAAATAATTTGGTCAACGCCTTAGTATGTAACTCTAGTAAAGATTTATTGAATAATTAACACAAAGTTAATTTTTTGACATTCGATTTGTTCAGTCTTCAACGAGTAATAAAGGGCACATTTGTTCACACGTCTTGATATGAGAACATGACAGTTCATTACAATTTTCCTTCATAAATTAGATCCACACGTCAGATGTTTAATTCAGCCCTACGATAGTAATAGTTCGTCTTTATCGCTATAAAATGTTGGAATTGGATTATGTTTCGATGATATTTTGATATTTCTAATTACTTCAAAAACTCCAAACCAATTAACATTTGGTGACAAAACAGTACATAGCTATAGTTCTTCTTACTTATTTAATCTAGTTCATGTATGTTTTTAAATTAATTACATGAAACGAAATTAATGAAACAAATAGTTATGTAATACAACTTTTGAATTCAATTGCGATGCATCGTTTTTTGTCTATTTTGATTTCACTTTTACTCCTTAAGTAATCAGAAATTTTGTATGTAAGGTTTGCAAATACAACTAATATTTCCGAACCAAATGAAGATGTTTCTGTCACATTTAGTAAAAATTGTTCTTCAGATGTCTTAATTTCAGATTTCGTATTCTTACTAAGCATTGAAATAGAAACGTGTTTTTATCTAAACTTTACAAACGAAAGTTAACCAGTTAACTTCACATTAACTGGCAGTGATCACTTATTTCTGACAATACGTGTTTTAAATAAATTGCCAAAGAGAATTTAATTTCTGACATTTACGGTTTATTTCATGTCCCGAAGCCGTTACATCATCATATATTTAAGGTTTTACCATTTGTTTTCGCCAAAGCCTTTTTTCAGGGCTGATGAAGTGTGTGTTAAGAATACATTCTTGTAAACGTTGATTATTTGCCATTTATCAGTTTCTATGTTTAAGTGAATTTACGATATAAACGACATCCACTTATCATACCAAATTTAATTTTCCGCCTTCAGTTGTCAGGTCATTGAACGTTATAGTTGAAAATATTGCACATCTTGTGCTCTGGAAATCTGATGTATAATAAGTACCATGTCAACAAGAATAGCTGTGTAATTACTCTTAAAGTCAATGTGAAACTCTACAGTGAAAATCTGTAGACAGTAAGTAATTTATATAGGACGTATTTCCTCTAAGATCTAAGAACATCTTGTTATGTTAAAGACGTGAAAAGGTTGAATAACCTCAACATCGACAGATTGATTATTTGCAGAGAAACTATTTTTCATAACAGTGCTATAAATACATATTGTTTTATATTGATTCTTGTGTTGATTATCTTGGAATTTTCATCACCACACACGCTGTATCAATACTTTACCGGTCGTCTGGTCCTTCCACTATAAGTACCCGCTTACCTTTTTTCATACAGTCGACCACTTCTGCAAAAATAAACTCGACACTGTTGTTACATGTTCTCGCATGGATTAAGAATCAAACCGAAGGCACATGATTCTTAGCTAAGTGTTAAAATAGCTGAACTACACCCATGTCTTAAAAATTATTGTTAGCCTTTTATAGTCTAGTTGTTATTACTAAAACCAATAAATAGTATTTGCAGGCCAACTAATGATTGTCTAAACGTATTAATGTGTTCGCACTGATTATTAGATGGTTGTCTTAAGCAATACAATTTATTCAAAAGTTCTATGAATATATTATTTCACTAGAACTATAAATGGTTATGCAATAGTATATTCAAACAAACATATATTATATCATGATCGATTTCAAATCAATGTTATTCTTGATGAACCAAACGTAATAAAATTCATGCTCTGCTCTTAATATCAATTCGCATTTTGTCGATAAAAAAGTTTATCTAAAATTTATAAACAAGCCATTATGAATTAAACATACTTGATTCACAAAACTTGCAACAACAGATTTACGATTAGCACATTTAATTTAATTGACATAGTATTACGTAGATAGTAGGAACTTTACTCGCCAGTGTATTAGATGAGTTTTATAATGAATTGCTTTGTAAATTCGTCAGAATTGCAATGATTTACACCACTTTGTATGCATCCACATTGTTATGGCTGGCAAGTATCCGTTGGGTTACATAATCAAATTTTACATGACTAACAAAAAACGGTTCCAAATATGAAACTTATATGGGTTTCAAATTGCTTGTCAATGTTACAACATAGGCTTTATCTGTAATGAAATTATGACAGCATAATATACTTTCAATAGCAACATTTTTTTAAAACTGAGTTACACTCGACAATAGCAAACGCTCCAAATTTAAAACTTAAATGGGTTTTAAATGCACCTTTGGTTGTCAAGGTTACAACATTAGCATTATATGTAATAACTTCCGCTTCAAGAGACAATATATATCTATTATGTCATTTAAAATAAATCAGGAAAATACCTAGACGGCAATTTTAATGTAACTTTAATCATGATACCATATGTGTCTATATCTCTACTGAATCAAAATTATATTCGTCGCCTAAACTAGATTCACATAAATCATAAGATTTTCCCAAGACAATAGTATTTTGTTTCCTGCATGGATGTTTAACGTAACATCTTGAACACAATTTAAAGGAGAAATTTTATCCATCTTTGAAAAAAAGCAAGTTTTTGTAACCTATGAAATAAACTACTCAGGTGTGTAAGTAAAATAATTGTGCAAAATGTGATAAAAGCACCAAATTTGGCATGGAGGTACTTTGAGTCATACTGATCAATATTAGCCCAGGAGACAATCATGAGGGGACTTGTATCTTGCCTAAATGGGGCCCCGAAAGGGGCACATAAATAGGCACATAGTTTTAAAATTATCATCTCTATAAAAATTTAACATGATTATTAAAATGTATGTTTTATGATTTTATATGCCTAAGAAAGTATATTGTACACTCAAAAATAGCTTTTTGTCAGTGTATTTGCTGTTGAGGCCCGGCATCTGCTTTGAACTTGTCATAAGGCCCTAAATTATGCATAATGTAATAATATAATTGAATAAATGGTAAATATTTTATTTGAAATCATACAAATACATCATACTTTCTCAAAATAAGCCTTCAATAATTAATTTATGAAGATACACCAGAATCAGCATGAGGTGCCATTGTATGAAACACATGAGGTCCCCGAAGGGGTTTATTATTGAACTCGAAATAAATAAATACCAAGGATGCCAATATACACTTTATTCAATTTAAACTGACATATAAAACTTACTTTTTAAGATACGTACATTCAAAATATCGATTTTAAATAATAATACTTATTTCTAAAAGTTGAGGCCCTTACTGGGGTAATTTCATAACGTGAAGCTTAGATAATTGTAAAAAAAGGTCTAACCATTTTTTTTATTATTGAAACTTATGCTGTCATTACAAGCAAGTGTGGTACATTTCAACAGTTCATATAACAATTTGGTAAGGTTAAACGGTACCCAATTAATCATAATTGAACATGGATGATTATTATATTCATTACAGTTTTAGGCCTGTATTACGAGAGTCTATACGACCTGTTTTCGTCCGAAATTTAACAAAATCATATTTCTGTTATGTATTGAGAGTTTTGATAATATAACATCCTATAGGCACCCACGCCTTAGATACATTTCAAGTTCTAAAACAGTATGTGATCATGTTTTAATACAAGTCTAATATCACCATTTTACAAAATAAAATAGTCCTGTAAGAGACTATGCATTACACCGACATCATACCCTTGAAGCTCAGAGTAATAATGAAACAAATATGTACATTTGTATACTGTGTTTGATGTACAAACTACATGTAATTTTAAACAGACTTTATCATTGACATATATCTTATAATAAAACAATTAGTATATTAGATATTATAGAGAAAACAATTTAAGAGGCCCTTCTTATATACATGTATCAAATATAACCATCCCCAAAAGCACGACATTTCTTCATAAAGATTGGTAAATTTGATTTGACTATTCAACTAAACATGGTAAAAATTATAGCATTTTGTAGTCTAGATTCCATCTTTTCAAATGCACACTGACTGGCTATTATCCCTAATCATAGGTACTAGTACACTTTTCTGTATTTATCAATCTACTTGACGAAACTTTCACTTCATTTGGTAGGAAGTCAATGTGGCAAAGGGAATGACATAACCAGGAAAGGTGCCGTTTTACAGCTGAGTAGATTGAAAAAAAGCAGACACATGGCTTGCATAAAGAAATAAACATTGACCCTGAATGGGTTACAATCTTACACCTTTCTATCTCTAAGCGAGTGTAAGAGATTAAGAGCATTTTGTGAAATCATGTTAAACGAACTTACCGTACATAATTATTTTTGTAAACCTTATAAAATAAAACAAATATTCACAAGTTTTATCATTGCTCAAAAATATCTTTAGTAGAAGAATTACATCTAGGATTACATCTCCCGGCATAAAAACGGGAGTAAAATTTCATTTGAAGACAAGTTTTAAAATATCTTAATTTTATTTATTGTAATACTGTTATGGAAATGTCTGTCATAGTCAAATTTCATGATCACTGCCACAGCTAAATCGTCAGTCGACTTTTATACATTCATACATAACATACGTCTACAATAAATGGTTCTATTAAAAGTATGATAATGTGGAGTATGTCCATACACTGGTCACCTTGTCTATCAAGCGGGTTATACATTATATAGCTTTCATAGACCGCCAAGCTTGTCAAGAATCCATAAAATGAATAACCCCAGTGAAATCAACAATATGAATTGCAAGAATAGTGAACATGTGTTCAAGATCCGTCGGAAACTTTTTTATGCTTACTCTTCCCTACTGAGTACCATGATATCAAATCTAAAGGAAGTTACTTAGTAACACTGGTGGTTTATCCAGTCTATATGATTCTTAAATCTCAGTCATTAGCATTTGTCACATGGTATGTCCAACTTGAGTAATACTACATGGAATATATTATCAAATTATGGTTTTTTGTTATCGCCTTTGCAACATATATCGTTACATTATAAAACATGCATGACTTGGTTTGATAGATGCTAAAATTAGTTTTTGGAAACTGTGGTTGCATTCATAATAAAAGAGCAAAAGATGAAAAATCAAACAAAACTGATTAACATCAAAATAAAGGGCCTTTTAGTAGATTTTCCCTTAACCCTTTACGTGGTGCAAAAGTGGCAAATTTTCACCTCAGCGATAGGGCTATTTCAATATACGATTTTCATGATTAATTGACCGACAGCAATGCAACTTGGCCAATTTATTTCTTACTTGGTTGTCTGAAAGTAGAAGCCAAACTTCGATTCAGGAGTAACTGGGTTGGTCAGTAAAAGGTTACAGGCCTTATCATTTTTACCCAAATCAAGTTGATAAATTACATTATATATATTTCAAATATAACTAAAACTAAAGTTAAACTCCATTATTTCCATAGCAGAACAATATACATGTATGTTATGTATCATACATGTTTCACTGTTGTAAGTACGTTAGCTCAAGTGGGACCACTTCTATTTTTTCCGTGCAGGGTCTCTTTGTTTATCGTTGCAAGTAATTGATGCTTTTGCTTAGTAATTAGATTTAAAATGTGATTGGATTTTTGGTTTTTATTTTTGGGCATGGTTTTTTCATTTTTCATATTCAAATTTTCCAAGAGGGGCCTCTCAATAGATTTATACAAACATGCTTGATAGATCTAATTAATTTTTTGAAGAAGCAAAATGAAATAAACAAATAAAAACTTAATTATCGTATTATAATGTGCTTTATTTGATGAATGTTACTGATGTTTAGATAAATCTTTGTCTTCAGTCCTATTAACACTATAGAATCCTGTAAAACCAATACAGAAAATTATATACGCGTATTCAAAATTTATATAAATTCCCCCTTGTTTTGGCCTCATGAGATCATACTTTTTTTGTGAATTATTTCTAAAAAAAGAACATGATAGCTAACCACACAAAATTACCCATTCAAAATACTTTAAGTAATAAATTAAAGCAAAACGAGAACAGTAATTTTACTGGTCATTTATAGTTTTTTTGTGTTTTGTTTTCTTAAAAACCCTTACCTGGACCTCAATTACAATTCATTGTATCATGTTAAATTTGAAAAAAAGTTTCTGACATGATTGTACTCATCATGAGTGAAGAAAATTTATTTTATTTATTTGATAGATAAATATTTACACTAAACTATGCACTGCTTATACTTGTAATGGGTGCCCCCTTTCATGGCCCCACAATTTTGTCAGTAGGGCCTCTCATGGTTGTCTCTTTGGGGTTTTCTGTTGTGCAACACTCAAAATGATATGAAGATAAAAAAAGTTTCATCATTATGTTATTTGAACTGTACATAATAGATTAATTGTTACTGATACAATTTCTGAATTTCTATGTAATCAGTACAGCAAATTAGATATTCAATATTTTTTCATAAGTTTCCCCTTGTTTTGGCCTCTTTTGATCATACTTGGTTTTGCAATTTATTTAAATGAAAAGACACCACATCTAGCCACACAAAATTACCCATTCAATATGCTTTAAAAATGTGAAAAAAAATAAAAATAAAAACTGTACTGGTTGTTAGTGGCCTTTTACTATTTGTTGACCATAAAATCCCTTTATGGAGCCTCAATAACGATTATAATTATCATGTTAAATATTCAAAAACATCAACTGACATATTTGTTCTCATCTTGAGCTAAAGAAATTTGATACATTTAGTTGATATATAAATTAAGGATTTTTACACAGTACTATGCAATAATATCAATTGTTACGGGTAACCCCCTTTAGGGCCCCATATTTTTGTTCACAGGGCCTCTCATGGTTGTCTCCTGGCTTTTTTCTGAAGTTCACACCTTAAAGTTGATTTCCTGAAAGTTTGGTTCTTTTATCACAATTTGCACAATTCGACCATATTTTGTCCCTTACACACCTGAGTAAACTGGACAGTAAGCATTTGCAAAAATACGAGCATACTCTGAATATTACAAATCGGAAAAATATACAGAGAAAAAAACGGACGAATATTGTCGATTAAACTACTAACGAGTGGTTTCGTGAAAATAGCGATCTTCGTAAGTAAAAATCTTACTAACATTCGTAAGATTTTTTTTGTGAAAGTTGCTACAGGTTGATGTTCAAGAAAAGGTAATAGAATACACTTGAGGAACAAATAATATTTAAAATGCCGTTTCATTTGAAATCGACCTAAATCTTAGTCAAAGGTAATAAGAATTGTAACTAATGTTATGATATATCATCAAAAAGATTTTGTCACCCATTTACAAAGTATAAGCATATACAAACAAAAAATGTTGCGGTCACTAGCACTCCTTTTCTCCAATACATTCATGTCAGAGATGGGTATGCTTAATTCTAATGAACTTGAAAATTTTCATCCTTATTCTAAGAAGTTTTAGATATTTAAAGCAAAGCAAAAAACTAATAAATTTCTATGCACAGTGTCAATAAGGCTTTTGGAAATGCTTGGTTTTGTTTTCATGTATGACTTGGTTGACAAGACAATTTATACGGCGAGCTTGAGCAATGTTATAAATGTTTTTGTATACTGACATTGTGACTGTGCATAAAAAATACGCGTTGCTAGTTGACAATCCTATGTAAGAGCTAATCAACATTATATAAAATGACATCAAGTGTATTCATGTTTAGGAAGTTGTGACTATCTAACTGATTCTGAACGATTTACGATTTCTTTAAACCATCAATTCAGCTAATCGATTTACTGTTTACTTTAAAAACAATTCAGTATCTTTCTTCAGAATTTATCGAACAGTTAATTTAGTAGGACTGCTTGTGTAATTGTTTTGGTCATGCATCAACTAATATAATATTGATGAAAATAATATATATATACAAAATAATATAAAAAATCTTGAAACTTTATCCCTCTGTTCTCGCCATTTATAGCCAATTAAGAGTTTCTTGTTGTCCAATTACCTTACAGAATTGATTTAAACAATTATTACCTATCCAATATGTTAAATTAAAATTGGACAATTCAGCTATGTTAGGACACTGCCATAAATCAATCAATGAAAACTTAATTGTCTGTTATTTGCAGTAGTACGTATACATTGTACAACTGGATAGAACATTTACATGGACTTATTGAAACGGATACTGAAAATGAAAACATGGAATCAAAACTAATGAAACTAAAAGACTTAATAGATGATATGAGACAATTTACGCACAGGCGATTCGGGACTATGCCTAACGCTTGTTTTACTTGGAAATTAAGTATTACCTGGTTAAATAACATCCGTATTTACAAGTGTAAGAACATGACTTCTTTATAACAGCTATGCACACGAAAACGTGGGTCACCTTTAACGCAATGAATTTTAAATACTATCAGTGAAAGGTACTTTATCCCAGAAAAACATGGACGACGATTGAATGCAGTTCTGTTCCAATTCTACATAAAAACCCTAATTATACAGTTCAATCCCCAAAAACAGAACTGCATACAATCGTCGCATAGTTCAACTCTAACAAACAACAATACACAATTCACATAATATCATTGATTTTATTTTTACTTATACATGACGATGTGGCATATATGGGCGTGATCGATAGTTATTAAAACATTTCAAACATAGCATTTTCTAAAACTAACTGAAAGGCGGCTTACAAGCCCCAAATGTCAATTAATATTTATCACACTGTATTTGATGGGCAGCTTATGTTTAGATACCGTGCCAACTCGGCATTCAAAGGGCATCTTCATTTTCATAAGCCCCAATAATCAATAGTCATTGCATTTAGATATAAATCATTAGACCCTGGGTAACAGTGGTCTAATGTTAAATCACATTTAAAATAAATCCTTTATAACAATTATGAATACAAAATCATTCCTTTTTACAAGAACTGTGGCTTATTTTTCACAAGTTAACAGTCTTGAAAGTCATCTGAAATGCTATCTGTATGCTTCTAGTTCTATAACGACATCAATCTTCCATCGATCGCACCAGTTTATTGTTGACTATTCATCTATTCATTTTCTTGTTTTCATACATCAATAAATTTATTACATAATAAAATACATCTGAAAATATAAAAAACATTTAAGGCAGACTACTGTTCATCAAGCAACAAGTTACTTGCGGTGGGAGGGATGGGTTTTATAAAATTCATTATTTTTTAAACCTTATGAAAACAAGGTCCTACCTTCTCGAGTAGCCGGTCAGAAATGAAATAGTTGGTCAACGATTTTGGCCAAAGGTGCCGAAATCGGTCAAGCTTAGCATGACATAGGCAAAAACGTGAAAATCTTTTGTCAGCGTAAAGAAAAGTAAAGTAAAGTAAAGAAGAAATCATGCTCTCTGTGATAAACCGCAAATATGTCTTATTACATATTTGCCAATATAATCTACTGTATGATTTAGTTGTGTGTGTGTTGTACATAAATATGAAATAACTGCACTCTCTAGTATATGATGTATGAATATTTCATTTCTCTATTGACATTTATAGGTCATAGTGTCATAAATAACAGTATTACTATCATATCATGGAGTTATATTTTAACACAGAAATTCAATATAACGCTTATAATTTGGATACATAGTTAGCATTATCTCAATTTATCAAATTTCTAATTGAAAAATAATGTAATATAACGCCTAAATTTTGTCTACATCATTATGTTGCATCATGCTAATTATCAAAATTTGGTAGAATTCTCATTTGTCGCCTACGCTTAAAAAATATATTAGCTTTGTGAAAAGTGACTGATTAAGTTAAGAAATGCAAAATCTCAATTGAACGCAGGTGGTGTTATGGTGTAAAATAAGCAATATATTATCGTTAGATACTGTACTAACGAAAGGAATAAACCTTGTCATAGGACATTTAATAGAACCAAGTTAAGTATTGAGTTTTATGTTATGGCCGTCAGTTCCATGAAAATTAGTTTACTTAGAGCTACTACCATCTAAGTCTTTCATTTTGGACGATGGCGGTTATTACATAAGCCTTTACTATATGTTATTGTAGGAATAATCTGAAAAGCTCTGAAATTAGTATACAACTCTGACAGATTATAAACGGAACAATTTTACATAGTAATTTCATTCTCATACCAATGCTAACCCAAGTTTTTTTAACAAGTAAATGGCGAAAAATGGTATATCAATAAACAACCTTTTGAAACACAGTTTGTGAATGTTATTTCGATTTAAACATTCAAGCGAATTCTTAAAAGTTACGTGATTTTGAACAAAATGTAATCATTTGCATGTGTATATTCTGCTAATGTGTTATACTCGATATCAGTTTAGACCGTAAAATCAACGACGAATTTGAAACGTGAATGTACGTAGTTGGTAAATCCATTGCTTACCACTTATGTTTACCAGTATAAATATTATATAATATTGCAAAATAAGGTATCGAGGTATGTTGGCAATTACTGCTGTATGATCAGGCGCTAAATGAATCGGCTTGTTAAGGTATTTTGATGAAAATAAAATCTTAGCCATCCTAATGCAAAGAAATATGCTTACAATTTGTTTTGAGATGTCGCTTCATAAATATACTATAGCTTCCATCCAGTAGTACATACTTTACACATTTAGTTTTACACATACCACCTTCACAGTGTTCTTAGTGTTAGAAGACAACGAAGTTATAAACCACTCGCATTAAACGAATCACTTTAACATCGCTAGGAACAAATATCACATTGTGTTTCCATGAGAGTTCTCGTATAATGGTAAGAAATAAAAACAGGTTAGATTTAGATAAATGAAAACGTTAATCAATGTTAAATCTGTCATTAATCTATGCATCACAAATAGGACCAACGTGACTTTAATTATTTCAATTGAGAGTTACTAACATAGATACACATATTTCTCTTCCACCATTAAAACTATATTATAATATTACATTATATTGTATTTTTAAAATGATAGTATGACAAAAGTTAAAATTCAATTGACCTTTGTCAAGAGTACGTACCTCTCATATCTACGTATTGAGACCACACAAACATATATCATAGTACAATACATGTTTCAATGAAAATAAACCGTGTTTCTTGAAGAAATTGAGTAGATTTTAACTCAATAGATTTCCTATTACGACAAGGTTATGAATGTCACTAAACTAAATCTTATTAAGAGAAAGTTTTTAGACTAGCAATGTTCCACCTTTTCACTGTTCTGGCTTGATTACATTTATTGTTCTTCATAAGGTAATTTGTATGATACAACGATGCTTATATATGTATACCTTGATAACATCAAACCAAACACATAAAGTCATATTAAATACAGATGGATAATTCAGAAATTGTTTTAGTGTCATAGTTTAATGGGAGGTTAGTTTTATTCTATAGTATGTTAGTTGTACAATATACCTAAATAAATTTACATACAATTGAAAACTTCATTAATTTAATGTCAAGCACCAATAGAGATGATGTTCGAAATCCATCAGTATATTTGTATAACAAATACTAAACTTGGTACTGAACATTGATGGTTGTTAAGTGTTCGTGAGTTCTATGGCTATCCACTTGTGTATTGTTTTATAAGTAATTATATCTACTTATCATGTGTATGATGTCATATTTGTTAATGTTATTGCCGTGTAAAGACCAGGGCCTGAGTATACAAACAGTTTTAAATACAAAGCCAAATTACGGATCGAAACATATTTGTATAGTAATTCAAAAAGAGCTTCATATGTTTATGCTCCTATAATATAAATCAAACTACAATTACATTGGTTTATGAATGCGGTCTTTATGACAAAATGCTTTCAGTGATGTTATATCAAACAAACATTAAATACAACTTGAGTCTATAATAATGAATTATTAAATATTTTGTCAGGTAAACTTAAATAACTGTCAATTTCTGACACTAATATAGCACTGCATGACGCATTTAAAATAAAATGCTATTATGACGAAGTCGTAAAAATGTCACCAATAAAATGGGACTACAATTTACAGCAGACGATTTAGAAAATACACACATACATCACTATACATATGTTTATGTGTAACTAAAAGCCATTTTATAGTCAATTCACCGCCGCTATATGACCTAAACAATTTGTAACTATGTAAATTTAAAGAAAGCCAACTTATGTTCTTATTTATATGTAAATTCAAATTGTCTTTAGATGACAGTTTGAATTGTTTTTATCAAGTTCATCAATTGATTCTAAAAAAATTGCATTTCAATCTCCCATTGTGTTATGTTATACATACAAAACCTATCTAGTTCGAATAAGAATCTCATTTAAATAAGAGTGCTTGAAATGTGTCCAACGCTGTAGATTTTAATAGTTATTGTTGACCTGTTTGCAGGTTCTCAAAGTAAGATTGGAGTGCTTTTAAATTAATATATTTGTATCGAAATTAATGCCGATTTTTGTATCAAAAGAGTTAAATCTGAATTGTAACGACAAGTTAGTGTAATAATAAAACTGCTAGCGAAATTAGAAAAAGCTGACTATAACATTGAATAGTTGGAACCAACTTCAATAACAACAAAACTGATTATTTATTTTATATAATTACAAACAAAATAATTATGTTAACATAATGTTAGCATTAACATATGAAAATCTGTATAAGGAGTATAGATTAACATAGTAGATAAGTATTTTGAAAATCAAATTTGAAAATATGGATTACGATATTTCACTTGTATCAAACATTTCGTTATAAACTGTTGTAACATATTCTGTTAAAACACAATAGAAATTTCACCTAGTCAACGGTTTGTGTCTATGGCATACATTTAAGAAAAGTATAATATCAGAGAACATAGACGGTCGATGCAACGTTGTAATGTCTCCAAGCCAAATGCCTTTTGCTATCCAAGAAAATACTTGCATCAAGGCCTAAGTTAAAATAAATATTCACTATCACGTGAATTGTTTGTTTCTAGCTTTAAATGAGATACAATTTCTTGTAACATTTATGGTCAAAGTCCAAAACATGTGAATAATTCAAAAAAGAAAAAACTAATAAATTACTAAAAGCTGCATTTTACAATCATTTTAGTACTTTTCATATTTTATAGATAGAATTTGTGTCAGCATGATTGCAATAATTGAACAAAGCATCGTAAAATAATCGCGTGCAATGACAACAAAATACACAAATGGAGGCTATTCTCGAATTACATTTAAATTACAGAAAATAAAACATGCAGAAGACGTTTAGTGTTATGAATTCGTAACTAGTGGACTGTTCCTAAGTTGTTTGAAGTTACAATCTAAATACTTTAAGTGAACAGTTTCAAAGTTTTATTTTACATTTAAATTCTTCATTAACGGTTTTGATACATGTCTAAGATAATTGTTTATTATAGAAAGATGAGTTTATGCTCAATATAATTAACTAAAAGTGTCAATTCTTTAACTCTATGTTTAAAGAAATATCTTTATGACACGTTGGTTTGTTACTTTTTTGTTTAATTCTGTTATTTTTATTGATCCTTTTAACCTGTATAATGTCAATCATGAATCACTTTTGCTAATTGAGCTCGCAGCTTTATTGCACAACTTACATACCTTTACATTTAAAAAGTGGTACATCTTCTGAAGCGCGATATGACCTTTCTGTGTTGGTGCGCCTTAAATACCAAAACAAACAAACAAACAAAGCTCTTCTGAAACACAAATTTAGTTATATGCTTGTGTGGAATTTTAAATATTATGAAATCAATGCCCAATCTTATTTTGAAAACCCAGAAACAGGACAACCATCACTATTAAAACAGCATTTGTGGACACATTTCAAGTGCTCTAATTTAAATGAGATAGGTCCTTATTCGAACTAGATAGGCTTTGTATGTATAAAATAACACAAGGGAGATTTGTTGAAATTGAATTAAAATCTTTTTGACATCTAAAAAACATTTCTTATTTAAAACAAAATGATGAACTTGATGCAAACAATTCAAACTGTCATCTAAAGACAATCCTTATTTGCATATATATTAGATAGAGTTCTAGAAATCTACGTAAAGAATAACACGATGTTGTCTATGACATTTTAAATACACAATGAATGAATATATTTGGTACGGTTGTCGACCTATACATGTACGCCTAAGTTTAAATACTCTTAAGATAAATTAACGTCCCAATTGCATTTGAATTACAGCATCCCTAGTATGAAAATTCAATGTTTTCTGGTAACATGCACACTAGGCTTCTAATATACATTAAAAAGATTTCATTTTCTTCACGTTAAATAAGCTGATATGGCTAAGCGAGGCTTTTTCTAGAGTAAGCAACCAAATTTTTATTAGTCTTTGAATAATATACATCATAGGAAATAAACCACGATAGCCATTTTGGTTTCTTTTATGAGTAGAAACATTACTATAAATACCGACAGTACAGGTGTCATATAACCATCACAGTGGTCACACAATGGCTTTGTAACCATAACAAATATAAGAGTGGTAAACATGATATAGGTGTGTTCCATTGCTATAAAATAAACACTATGCTCTTATTTTATTGGTAGCAGATTGACGAATTGAATATAATGGCACTTTATTTTGAATTTGACATAAAGTGTTATTTTTTCCTAATATTGAGATAATATTAGAATTATTTGACAAACTATTTCATAATTAATGATTGATCAACTCAATGCGTACATAGGATTGGTTTCGTATCATATCATTGAGAGCATTTTGTAATAAAACATATAACAGAAACAATTGAACCAAGAGTATCCTTATAATATTGTTAAATATCAATAGATTGTGTGTAATGCTTTTCGCTACACCATTCATTTGATTTGATCCCTTCGGTGGCTAAATGAATGCCCGTATCGAAATAATACGGGTTTGCCTAGTTAAGCCTAGCTTTCTTTCAAGCTTCAACGAGGGAACTTCCACAGATAGGGTTCCAATCGGTGCTGAGATTTGCATAAATGTCAGTGACATTTAAACAAGTTTGTTGTTAAGCTATTCTCGCACAATAATGTCCGGGATATATGCAATTTGAATGGTTGATATTTTTTTATTAATTATGATTAGCTTTTCCTTATTCTCTAACTTTAACACTAAACTAGACTTGTTGTTCCCGAAAAAAAATAATAACGTCAGGAATAAAGACAATAAGAATACTTGATATTGTAATTTGTGTCTTTTGATAATAATTACATGTAGTTTAACTTACATATTAACTCTTAAGCCATTTATTACTTTGCACTATATGATCATATTAACAATTATGTGCCTAGTATAATTTCCAGTCTTCCAGGAAAACAGAATATTTTGTTCATATCATTAAAGTACAAAAGGAAACATTGATGTATCAGTGAAGCTTTTATGGTAAAATACTGAATGTAATCAAGCCAGAACAGTGAGAAGGTGGAACATTGCTAGTCCAAAAACTTTCTCTTAATAAGATTTAGTTTAGAGACATCCATAACCTTTTCGTAATAGGAAATCTATTGAATTAAAATCTACTCAATTTCGTGAAGAATCACAGTTTATTGTCAGTGAAACATGTACATTGAATTGTACTATAATCAATGTAATTGTGGTATTATTATGTAACTTTGAGAGGTACGTATTCTTGACAAAGGTCAACTAAGGTCACTACTTCAAATATACGACACACAGTGCCTTTCAAAAGTCTTTGGCCAATATCGTGTCTATGGAAAAATGAAAAAAAAACAGGCAATCTTTTAAGATATTGAGCCAATTTTCAGGCATTTTGTTAAATCCTTGGAATTTTAGTCAATTTACAAAATTATGCCTAAAATGTAAAGGCAATTTCAAAATGTCTAAATTTACAAATTGCCTGCAACACATATAACACTCGCCAAAAATGACCGGTTGCGTGTCGTCTGAATGCTAATGCTAATTCTAATACAGCGTTCTTTTATCAGTTTGGAATATTCGCTAAGTTTTAAAGTGACATTTTCATCAATTTCTCAATTATATAGATATAAGGTATTTGTCTAAAATGCGTTCAAGTTTTTCTCTATCTGTTACGGTATTTAGACTGCTTCCTGGTGGTCATCAACAGTCATATTTTGTTAACTGACTTTATAGTAATACGTGGATTTTTAAAATGGCGGGTTGATTTAACAAAAGAAAAGTTTAACTGTCAAAAAAAGTGATGGATATATTCCAAAATATCGTTTTTATTATCTGTATTAAAAAAGGGAGTAATATCTACACTCTTATTTACTTAGCCGCACGTACTGGAACATAAATTTTGTTACACAATAGTGTGAACTCATGTGTTTTCCAAATAAACGGATAAATCTAAAATCAGAAGTACAATAACATGCTATGTTTTGAAAATGATTTATACTTCAGTTGTTTGGTTGTTATTGTTGAAAATTGAACACTGTATAGTTGAGCTACTTTAACTTGGTGTGTCCATTCAACAAAAGACAAGTCAAACTTTCAAAAACAGAAAGGAATGAATACATTAATATATTATATTGTTATTTATATAAACACAAGTGAGTAAGCGCGATATGACCTTTTTGTGTTGGTACGCCGTAAAACCTAAACAAACAAACAAGTGAGTAATATCTACACTCTTGGCACAGAGCCAAACATACTGAAAATTAATTTTGTTTTCATCTAAATTTATAAATTACACAATATTTAAAAAAATACACAATATTATGAACTTATGTTGTTTTCAAAAACGATTTATACCTATACTCTCCGTACTACTTCGCCGGGCGTTGATAACTATTGAATGATCCAGTCTCTGTTGTCAAATGCCTGAAGTGCCAAGCTACTGGCCATTTATGTGCGACTTGATAAGCTGTTGCCAACGGAAGATGGCTGTCTTTAACAGTTGATTCTTTGGAACCCATGTAAAACGTTAACTGTACGGATTCATTTGTCTATGAATTAAGCAAATTGGAATACAACAAAACAAACACTTACCATTCGACTGTTTTACCGGATAGCATGCTACTGGTAGACAGTATAACTAGACATCAATGTATGTAAGGCGGAATCTATGATGGAACGACGACGGGTTTGTTATCGGTCGACATCGCCACCTTGTGAGTGTGGCATTGCTAGACAATATTCCTACTATAACTAACTGTATTAAGAAGCTAATGGATATGTTTGCCTCCAAAAGGGCAGCATATTATATAAAAACTTAACAATTATACAATAACAAAATATAGAGTGATAGCTTTTAGTACTAATAAATAAGACCTTTCTACTATAATCAAGTTTTCAATATTTTCTTTCCAATGCGTAAAGTGAAACAATTCAAAGATATAAACAGTCTACACTACATGAAGATTTTTATCGAAAGCATATTTAATATTACCATTTTTGTTAAGATAAATATGTTGAATATAATCATAACCTGTACTGTGCATTTGCAGATTCTTTAAAGAAACAAAACAGCGTTTGGGAATTTACTTTTGGTCAATATCATCCATTTCGATCATTTAAAAAGAGACAAAGGGATTGAATGATAATAAAGCTTGCGTTTTATAGTCAATTTCAAAACAATTCAAATTTTATAGAAAAAATTATTGCACATGATTGCAATAATTGTACAGATACTCGTGAAATGATAGCGTGCAATGGGAACAAATACACAAATAAAAGGATATTCGTGTATTACATTAAAATTACAAAATAATAAAAGTATGCAAAATACTTTAAGTTCTAATTTGCATCCCATGGATTTTGCTTCAGTTCTTTGAATCTTACACTGTAAGCATGATAACATGACTTAACAAAACTTGATTATAAAGTTCCCTTAACACTTCTGATGCATTTTAAGATAAAAGTTAACTAGTCTTTTGCAATATTGTTTGTGCTCAATAAAAACGTCAATAATTTATTTTCTAGATAATGATATTTTATGACACAATAGAACGCAATAAAACGTTTGATCAGAACATTTTAATCAGAACCTACTTCTAATCAAGGATTCATACAATTTTCTTTCATTTTGAATTCTCGCTGATAAGCGGCACGTTTCGTAGGAAGGCAAGCATCCATTTAACCTACCAAGCTTCCTGTTTGTTTTCGTTTATTAAAACTGCCTAATACTACTCTATAGAGTTACAACTTTTAATCCAACGAAGGCAAACCATGACTATTGTTGCATTTTCATAATAGGGTATGACTTGTCATGGGCTGTACATGTATTAATAATAAACACTTTCCCTAATTGTTGTCTTTTATGTAGATTGCGTATACAGTAACATAACCTGCTTTGCGTTAACCTTATAGATAGATTAATTGCCATTCAAAGTTGTTAAAGTCCTTTTTGTGTGTTAATTAATTCACAGAAAAAAAATCCTCGATGCATACAACTTTGATATTTTGTACTTTTTCTTGCCCTCTACCCAAATGTTAAGAAAAGCATTTGTACAGCTTGACATTAATGATGAAATAAACAACTTTGATCAAAATAAAACCGAGAGACCCTTTTGTAGTCAGAAAATCACGATACATTGTGGTACAAATGTACATACAATTACAATTAATGGCCTTGTTGGTGTTAGTATTGTTTGGCTTAGTTATATTTGTATCGTTATATGAAGTTTACGTCATTAATTATTAATGACATGATAACAATGACGACTATTTCCTTTCAATCTAAGCGAACTTTTAATTGTGCTGTCTATATGTGAAATGTAAAGCTATTGTTTTTCATTTGTCTTAAGTATTGAGGCGTATAATCATAATAAACGAATTATACAGCCTTAAATAAACTATAGAGATAGATTTCAAACATCTAGTCTAGCAGAGCTATTGATATTTCATGAAATAAGATAATAATAAAAAAGAGGTAAAAATATCACATAAGAATGGGCTAGAAATAATGTGGTCAACACTGTATTGTAACTCTTACAATGATCTATTGAATGCATTTGAAACAAATGCTGTTTTGGCATTCAATGTGTTAACCTATAATTTGTACTAAAGGGCACATTTGTTCACACGTCTTGATATAAAAACATGACAGTTCATTACAACTTTCCCTCATAAATAAGATCCACACGTCAGATATTTAATTCAGTTTCACGATAGTAACATTTCGTCTTTATCGCTATAAAATGTTGGAATTGGATTATTTGTCGATGATATTTTGATATTCATAATAACTACCCAGTTAAAAACTCCAAACCAATCAACTTTTTGCGACATAACAGTGCATTGCTATAGTTTTTTTAATATTTAATCTATTTCATGCATGTTTTTAAAATACTTACATAAAACGGAATTAATGGAACAAATAGTTATGTAATACAACTTTTGAATTCAATTGCGATGCCTCGGTTTTTTGGCCATTTTGATTTCACTTTTACTCCTTCAGTTATCATTAATTGTGTATGTAAGGTTTGCAAATACAACTAATATTTCCGAACCAAATGAAGATGTTTCTGTCACATTTAGTAAAAATTGTTTTAAATTCTTAATTAATGTCTTAATTTCAGATTTCGTATTCTTACTAAGCATTGAGCGTGAAACGTGTTTTTATCTTAACTTTACAAACGAAAGTTACCCAGTTAACTTCACATTAACTGGCAGTGACCACTTATTTCTGACAATACGTGCCAAAGAGAATTTAATTTCTGACATTTACGGTTTATTTCATGTCCCAAAGCCCTTACATCATCATATACTTAAGGCCTTATCGTTTGTTTTCACGAAGGTCTTTTTTCTGGGTTGATGAAGTGTTCGTTGAGAATACATTCTTGTAAACATTAATTATTTGCCACTTATCAGTTTCTATGTTTAAGTGAATTTACGATGTAAACGACATCAACTTATCTTACCAAATTTAATTTTCCGCCTTCAATTGTCAGGTCATTGAACGTTATAGGTGAAAATATTGCACATCCTTTGCTCTGAAAATCTGATGTATAATAAGTACCATGTCAACAAGAATAGCTGTGTAATTACTCTTAAAGTCAATGTGAAACTCTACAGTGGAAATCTGTAGACAGTAAGTAATTTATATAGGACGAATTTCCTCTAAGAACATCTTGTTATGTTAAAGACGTGAAAAGGTTGAATAACCTCAACATCGACAGATTGATTATTTGCGGAGACAACTATTTTTATCAAAATGCTATACTATAAATATATATTATTTTATATTGGTTTTTTGTGTTGATTATCTTGTTATTTTTATTACCCAACACCTTGTACCAAGACTTTATTAAACTCGACACTGTTGTAACATGTTAAGAACTAAAACAAAGGCACATGACTCTTAGCCAATTGTTCAAATAGCAGAACTACAACCATATCTTAGAAATTATTGTTAGGCTTTTAATAGTCTAGTTGTTTAACTTAAAACCATTAAATAGTATTCGCATGCCAACTAATGATTGTCTAAACATATTAATATATTCGAACTGATTATTAGATGTTTGTCTTAAGCAATACAATTTACTCAAAAGGTCTAGGAATATATTATTTTACAAGAAGTGTAAATGATTATGCAATAGTATATGCAATCATACATATATTATATCATGATTGTTTTCCAAACAATGATATTCTTGATGAACCAAACGTAATAAAATACATACTATGCTCTTAATATCAATTCGCATGCTTTCGATGAAATAGTTAATCCAAAGTTATAAACAAGCCGTAATGAATTCAACATACATGTACTTAATTAACAAAACTTGCAACAACAGATTTACAATTAGCAAAAAAATGTAATTGACATAGTATTACGTAGATAGTAGGAACTTTTCTCGCCAGTGAATTAGATGAGTTGTATCATGAATTGCTTTGTAAATTCGTCAGAATTGCAATGATTTACACCACACTTTGTATGCATTCACATTGTTATGGGTGGCAAGTATCCGTTGGGTTACATGATCAAATTTATACATGACTAACAAAAAAACGTTCCAAATATGAAACTTATATAGGTTTTAAATGCACAATTGTTTGTCAATGTTACAGCATAGGCTTTATCAGTAATGAAATTATGACAGCATAATATACTTTCAAAAGCAACAATTTTTTAAAACTGAGTCACACACGACAATAGCAAACGCTCCAAATTTAAAACTTAAATGGGTTTTAAATGCACCTTGGTTTGTCAATGTTACAACATTAGCATTATCTGTAATAACTTCCGCTTTAAGAGACAATATATATCTATTATGTCATATAAAATAAATCAGGAAAATACCTAGACGGCAATTTTAATGTAACTTTAATCCTGATACCATATGTGTCTATATCTCTACAGTATCAAAATTATATTGGTCGCCTAAACTAGATTCACATAAATCATAAGATTTTCCCAAGACAATAGTATTTTGTTTCCTGTATGGATGTTTAGTGTAACATCTAGAACACAGAAGGAGAAATTTTATCCATATTTGGACAAAGCAAGTTTTTGTAACCTATGAAATGAACTGGATTAAAAGTATTTGCAGAAATACATACTCTGAATATTATAAATCGGAAAACATATACAGAGAAAAATCGGACGAATATTGTAGATTTTAAGTATTAAACTATATACTAACGAGTGGTTTCGAGAAAATAACGTACGACTTCTCTTACGATCTTCGTAAATAAAAGTCTTACGAACATTTGTAAGATTTTTTCGAAATGGCGATAAGGTTGATTTTTAGAATAGTTGATAAAATACGCTTGAGGAAGAATTGATATTTAAAATACCATTGTCAGTTGAAATCGACCTAGATCTTAGGCAAGGGTTAAAAGAATTGTAACTTATTCTATGATATATCATCAAAAAGCTTTTGTAACCCATTTACAAAATATAAGAATATACAAACAAAAAATGTTGCGGTCACTAGCACTACTTTTCTCCAATACATTCATGTCAGAGATGGGTATGCTCGATTCCAATAAACTTTAAAAATTTCATCCTTATCCTAAGAAGTTTGAGACTTTTTAAGCAAAACAATAAAACTAATGAATTTCTATGCACAGTGTCAATAAGGCTTTTGGAAATGCTTGGTTTTGTTTTCATGTATGACTTGGTTGACAATACAATTTATACGGCGAGTTTGAACAATGTTCTAAATGTGTTTTGATACTACTTTGATACTGCATAAAAAATACGCGTTGCTAGTTGACAATCCTCTGTAAGAGCTAATCAAAATTATATAAAATGACATCAAGTGTATTCATGTTTGGGAAGTTGTGACTATCTAACTGATTCTGAACGATTTACAATCTCTTTAAACCATCAATTCAGCTAATCGATTTACTGTTTACTTTAAAAAAACAATTCAGTATCTATCTTCAGAATTTATCGAACAGTTAATTTAGTAGGGCTGCTTGCGTAATTGTCTTTGGTCATGCATCAACTAATATAATGTTGATGCAATGACGCTACAAAATAATATAAAAAATCTTGAAACTTTATCCCTCTGTTCTCGCCATTTATAGCCAATTAAGAGTTTCTTGTTGTCCAATTACCTTACATGATTGATTTAAACACTTATTACCTATCCAATATGTTAAATTGAAATTGGATAATTCATCTATGTTAGGACACTGCCATAAATCAATCAATGAAAACTTAACTGTCTGAATTTGCAGTAGTACGTATACATTGTACAGCTGGATAGAACATTTACATGGACTTATTGAAACGGATACTGAAAATGAAAACATGGAATCAAAACTAATGAAACTAAGAAACTTAATAAATGAGACAATTTACGCACAGACGATTCGGGACCATGCCTAACGCTTGTTTCTACGTGGAAATTAAGTATTACCTGGTTAAATCATATCCGTATTTACAAGTGTAAGAACATGACTTCTTCATAACATCTATGCACACGAAAACGTGGGTCACCTTCAACAAAATGAATTTTAAATACTATTAGTGAAAGGTACTATATAATCTACTGTATGATTTAGTGTGTGTGTGTGTTATACATAAATATGAAATAACTGCACTCTCTAGTACATGATGTATCATTATTTCATTTCGCTATTGACATTTATAGGTCATAGTGCCATTAACAACAGTATTACTATCATATCAGGGAGTTATAATTACACTGTAATTCAATATAACGCTTATAATTTGGATACATTGTTAGCATTATCTCAATTTATCAAAATTCTAATTGAAAAATGATGTAATATAACGCCTAAATTTTGTCTACACCATTATGTTGCATCATGCCAATTATCAAAACGTGGTAGAAATTCTCATTTGTCGCTTACGCTTACAATAAGGTATTAGCTTTGTGAAAAGTGACTGATTAAGTTAAGAAATACAAAATCTCAAAAGAACGCAGGTGGTGTTATGGTGTAAAATAAGCAATATATTATCGTTAGATTCTGTATTAACGAATAAACCTTGCCATAGGACATTTAATAGAGCCAAGTGAAGTATTAAGGTTTAGGTTATGACGGTCAGTTCAATGAAAATGTGTTTACTTAGAGCTACTATCATCTCAGTCTTTCACTTGGAAGATGGTGGTTATTACATAAGCCTTTACTATATGTTATTGTAAGAATAATCTGAAAAGTTCTGAAATTAGTATACAACTCTGACAGATTATAGACGTAATAATTCTACTTAATAATTTCATTCTCATATCAATGCTAAACCGAGTTTTTTTCAACAAGTAAATGGTATCAAATGGTGTATCAATGGACAACTTTTTGAAACAGTATGTGAATGTAATTTTGATTTAAACAATCAAGCGAATTCTTAAACGTTAAGTAATTTTGAATAAAGTTGAATCATTTGCATGTGTATATTCTGCTAATGTGTTATACTCGATATCAGAATATACTGTAAAATCAGCGACGAATTCGTAACGTGAATGTACGTAGTTGGTAAATCCATTGTTTACCACTTATGTTTGCCAGTATTGCAAATGTTGGATATCAAGGTATGTTGGCAATTACTGTTGTATGATCAGGCTCTAAATGATTAATTACCTTGTTAAAGCATTTTGATACAAATAAAATCTTAGCCATCCTAATGCAAAGAAATACGCTTACATTTTTTTTAGATGTCGCTCATATTCATAAATATACTATAGCTTCCATCCAGTAGTACATACTTAATACATTTAGTTTTACACATACCACCTTCGCAGTGTTCTTAGTGTTAGAAGTCAATGAAGTTAAAAACCACTCGCATTAAACGAATCACTTTAACATCGCTAGGAACCAATATCACATTGTGTTTCCATGAGAGTTCTCGTATAATAGTAAGAAATAAAAACAGGTTAGATTTAGATAAATGAAAACGTTAATCAATGTTAAATCTGTCATTAATCTATGCATCACAAATAGGACCAATGTGACTTTAATTATTTCAATTGAGAGTTACTAACATAGTTACACATATTTCTCTTACACTATTAAAACTATATTATAAAATTGCACTATAATGTATTTTTAAAATGATAGTATGACAAAAGTTAAATTCAATTGACCTTTGTCAAGAGTACGTACCTCTCATAGCTACGTAATGAGACCACACAAACATATATCATAGTACAATACATGTTTCAATGACAATAAACTGAGTTTCTTGAAGAAATTGAGTAGATTTTAATTCAATAGATTTCCTATTACGATAAGGTTATGGATGTCTCTAAACTAAATCTTATAAAGGCAAAGTTTTTAGACTAGCAATGTTCCACCTTCTCACTGTTCTGGCTTGATTACATTTATTGTTCTTCATAAGGTAATTTGTATGATACAACGATGCTTATATATGTATACCTTGATAACATCAAACCAAACACATAAAGTCATATTAAATACAGATAGAGAATTCAGAAATTGTTTTTAGTGTCATAGTTTAATGGGAGGTTAGTTTTATTCTATAGTATGTTAGTTGTACAATATACCTAAATAAATTTACATACAATTGAAAACTTCATTAATTTAATGTCAAGCACTAATAGAGATGATGTTCGAAATCCATCAGTATATTTGTATAACAAATACTAAACTTGGTACTGAACATTGATGGTTGTTAAGTGTTCGTGAGTTCTATGGCTATCCACTTGTGTATTGTTTTATAAGTAATTATATCTACTTATCATGTGTATGATGTCATATTTGTTAATGTTATTGCCGCGTAAAGACCAGGGCCTCAGTATACAAACAGTTTTAAATACAAAGCCAAATTACGGATCGAAACATATTTGTATAGTAATTTAAAAAGAGCTTCATATGGTTATGCCCCTATAATATAAATCAAACTACAATTACATTGGTTTATGAATGCGGTCTTTATGACAAAATGCTTTCAGTGATGTTATATCAAACAAACATTAAATACAACTTGAGTCTATAATAATGAATTATTAAATATTTTGTCAGGTAAACTTAAATAACTGTCAATTTCTGACACTAATATAGCACTGCATGACGTATTTGAAATAAAATACCATTATGACGAAGTCGTAAAAATGTCACCAATGAAATGGGACTATAAATTAGAGCAGACAATTTAGAAAATACACATACATCACTATACATATGTTTATGTGTAGCTAAAATGCCATTTTGATAGCCAATTTTCCGATTTTTTAATAGTCCTATTTAAAACATACGCCATGCAGTAATATGTAGTTGTTCATTGGACCTTTCCATGACCTTACCTATTAGCATTTTTAACAAAAGTTCACAGTTATTTTTTGTCCCTAAAACAAGGTGTTAACAAAGGAGCACATGCTTACATTTGTGGGTAAATGTATTGTTATTCAAATAAAAAGGTCGCACTCGGAATGGTCCGATCAAACGGATTTATGGTAGCGTAATCTGAATAATAAAGATGAAGTTAAAAGAAAAGCGGATTTCTATAAATGTATTATATAGATCAATAATGCAACTTGCCTGTTGAAACATTGAAACGTCAAGTTAAAGACCAATTTCCTCTTCGACTTCAATAACGCAGCCATAGTCAAATCGTTTAACTCATTTAACTACATTTGCGAATGGACACACTACAAGTAAAAACATACTTCATACTAAGACAAACGTACATAGTTCATTGGCGCTCATTCTTTAAATAATCTCGTTTTTTATGTAACTATGTTAATTTAAAGAAAGCCAAATTATGTTCTTATTTATATGTAAATTCAAATTGTCTTTAGATGACAGTTTAAATTGTTTTTATCAAATTCATCAATTGATTCTAAATAAGAAATGCATTTTAGATGTTAAAAATGTTTCAATATAGTTTCAACAAATCTCCGCTTGTGTTATTTTATACATACAAAACATAACTAGTTCAAGTGAGGACCTACTTAATTTAAACGTGAGCGCTAGAAATGTGTCCAACGCTGTTGATTTTAATAGTGATGGTTGACATGTTTGCAGGTTCTCAAAGAAAGATTGTGCTTCTTTTAAATTAATATATTTGTATCGCAATTAATGCCGATTTTTGTATCAAAAGAGTTACTAATCTGAAAATGTAACGACATGTTAGTGTTATAATAAAGCTGCTATCGAAATTAGAAACAGCTGACAATAAGTTAACATTGAGTAATTGGAACCAACTTGAAAAACAAAAAAGCTGATTATTAATTTTAGATAAAATACATAGTAAATAATCATGTGAACAAAATATTAACTATAACATCTGAAAATCAGTATAAAGATTATATATTTACATAGTATGTAAGTATCGAGACCGTGGCGGCCGCTTGTGCTTTACGTAGAAATTAAGTATGATAAATGAAAACCTACTTAATTCAAATGTGAGCTCAAAAATGTGTCCAACGCTGTTGATTTTAATAGCTCAGTTTGTAGCACGCAAGTATACAGATCGATCGAGGGATCGTGGGTTGGATTCCCGGGCGGGGCATATTTTCGTGGAGCTTGGTTATGAAATTATTTCTACCACCATACTCCCTCCTACCAATGATTCTTAATTATGTCGGGCAGTTGCCAGTCACTGACGAAAGTATGTGCTTAGTAGTTCGTTAATTTAACCTTTCCAGGAACAGTGAGTAGGTTGACTGACCGCCGTTATATGACCTATAAAATGTGTTGCAACGGCGTTAAACCCAACAAAAACAAAACAAACCAACACACATTTAAGAAAAGTATAATATCAGAGAACATAGACGGTCGATGCAACGTTGTAATGTCTTACCTAGCCAAATACCTTTTGCTATTCAGGAAAATACTTGCAGCAACACTTAAGTTTAATAAATATTCACTATCGCGTGAATTGTTTGTTTCTGACTTTAAATGAGATATAATTTTTGTAACATTTATGGTCAAAGTCCAAAACATGTGAATAATTCAAAAAAGACAAAAACTAATAAATTACTAAAAGCTGCATTTTACAATCATTTTAGTACTTTTCAAATTTTATAGATAGAACTTGTGTCAGCATGATTGCAATAATTGAACAAAGCATCGTAAAATAATCGCGTGCAATGACAACAAAATACACAAATGGAGGCTATTCTCGAATTACATTTAAATTACAGAAAATAAAACATGCAGAAGACGTTTAGTGTTATGAATTCGTAACTAGTAGACTGTTCCTAAGTTGTTTGAAGTTACGTTCTAAATACTTTACGTGAACAGTTTCAAAGTTTTATTTTGCATTTAAATTCTTCATTAACGGTTTTGATACATGTCTAAGATAATTGTTTATTATAGAAAGATGAGTTTATGCTCAATATAATTAACTAAAAGTGTCAATTCTTTAACTCTATGTTTAAAGAAATATCTTTATGACCCGTTGGGTTGTTACTTTTTTTGTTTCATTCTGTTGTTTTTATTGATCCTTTCAACCTGTAAAATGTCAATCATGAATCACTTTTGCTAATTGCGCTCGAAGCTTTATTGCACCAACTTACATACCTTTACATTTAAAAAGTGGTAACTCTTCTGAAGCGCGATATGACCTTTCTGTGTTGGTGCGCCTTAAAACCAAAACAAACAAACAAACAAAGCTTTTCTGAAACACAAATTTAGTTATATGCTTTTGAGGAATTTAAAAATTATAAGATCAATGTCCAATCTTTTTTTGAAAACCCAGAAACAGGACAACTATCACTATTAAAACAGCATTTGTGAACACATTTCAAGTGCTCTAATTTAAATGAGATAGGTCCTTATTCGAACTAGATAGGTTTTGTATGTATAAAATAACACAAGGGGAAACTTGTTGAAATTAAATTGAAATCTTTTTGACATCTAAAAACATTTCTTATTTAGAACAAAATGATGAACTTGATGCAAACAATTCATACTGTCATCTAAAGACAATCCTTATTTGCACATATATTAGATGGAATTCTAGAAATCTACGTAAAGAATAACACGATGTTGTCTATGACATTTTAAATACACAATGAATGAATATATTTGGTACGGTTGTTGACCTATACATGTACGCCCAAGTTTAAATATTCTTAAGATAAATTAACGTCCCAATTGCATTTAAATTACAGCATCCCTAGTCGGAAAATTCAATGTTTTCTAGTAACATGCACACTAGGCTTCTAATATACATTAAAAAGCTTTTATTTTCTTCACTTTAAATAAGCTGATATGGCTAAGCGAGGATTTTACTACAGTAAGCATCCAAATTTTTATTAGTCTTTGAATAATATACATCATAGGAAATGACCCACGATAGCCATTGAGGTTTCTTTTATGACTAGAAACATAACTATAAATACCGACAGTACAGATTTCATATTACCATCACAGTGGTCACACAATGGCTTTGTAACCATAACAAATATAAGTGAGGTAAACATGATTTATGTGTTTTCAATTGCTACAAAATAAACACTATGCTCTCATTTTATTGGTGGCAGATTGACGAATTGACTGTAATTGCATTTATTATGAATATGACGTAAGTGCTATTTTTCCTTATATTGAGATAATATTAGAATTATTTGACAAACTATTTCATAATTAATGACTATCAACTCATTGCGTACATAGAATTTATTTCGTATCATATCATTGAAAGCATTTTGTAATAAAAAGCCTAGAACAGAAACAATTGTATCATTCGTATCCTTATAGTTATACTAAAATGTCATTACATTGTGTTGAATGCTTTTTGCAACAACATTCATTTGATATAAAAATTATCAACCCCTTGGGTGGCTAAATAAATGTCCATAATGCGATGTTCAGGTTCTGCGCAGTGAAGCATATAATATTTGGAAGCTTCAACGAGGAAACTTTTGCAGATAAGGGTTATGCCATGATCTAAGATTTGCATAAATGTAATTACCATTTAAGCAAGCTCGTTGATTGGCTTTCTTTGACCAAATATGCCAGGGATATATACAACATACTTGCTTGTTTTATTCCATAAATTATGTTTAACTTTTCCTTACTTTATTATCTAAGTTGTGGTTAACTAGACTCGTTGTTACCAAAAAAAATAACAACGTCAGGAATTAAGACAAAAAGAATACTTTATATTGTAATTAGTGTTTTATGTATTGTCTTTTGATACTAATTATATGTAGTTTAACTTACATTTTAACTCTTAAGCCATTTATTACTTCACACTACATGATCATATTAACCTATTATGTGCCTAGTATCATTTCCAGTATTTCAGGAAAATAACATGTTTTGTTTATATCATTAAAGTTCACTAGTTAACATTGATGTATCAGTGAAGTTTTAAAGATAAAATACTGAATGTAATCAAGCCAGAACATTGAGAAGGTGGAACATTGTTAGTCCAAAAACTTTCTCTTAATAAGATTTAGTTTAGAGACATCCATAACCTTGTCGTAATAGGAAATCTATTGAATTAAAATCTACTCAATTTCGTGAAGAAACACAGTTTATTGTCATTGAAACATGTACATTGTATTGTACTATAATCAATGTAATTGTGGTATTATTATGTAACTTTGAGAGGTACGTATTCTTGACAAAGGTCAACTAAGGTCACTACTTCAAATATACGACACACAGTGCCTTTCAAAAGTCCTTGGCCAATATCACGTCGATGGAAAATGAAAATAAAAAAAGATATTTTTTTAAGATATTGAGCTAATTTTCAGGAATTTTGTTAAATCCTTGGAATTTTAGTCAATTTACAAAATGCCTATAGTGGCCAGGCAATTTCAAAATGTCTAAATTTACAAATTGCCTGCAACACATATAACACTCGCCAAAAATGACAGGTTGCGTGTCGTCTGAATGTCTAATACTACATGAAGCGTTACTCTAACAGTTTGGAATCATTGCTAAGTTTTAAAGTGACATTTCATCTAGTTCTCAATTATATAGGTCTATGGTATTTGTCTACAATGTGTTCATGTTTTTCTCTGTCTGTTTCTGTAATTATTCTGCTTCTTCGTGTTCATCAACAGTCATATTTCGTTAACCGACTTTACAGTTACTTTATTTAGTTGGTTGTTATTGTTGATGAATTTAAAACTGTAAAGTTGAAATTTATCAGTAGACAAGTCTAACTTTCAAAAAGCAGAGAGAAATTAATACATTCTGAAATTCTTAAAAAACAAGTATCTATACACTCTCTTATTCACAGAACCACACGTACAGAAAGTAAATTTTGTTTTCAAAAAAAAAATATAATATTAAAACTGCTACACAATATTATGGACTTCTGTTGGTTATTTAGTCCAAAGTTTGAAGTACAAGAACATGCCGTGTTTTCAAAATTGATTTATACCTAAACTCTCCGTAGTCCGAACTTCTTCGACGGTCGATGATAACTATTTAATGATCCAGTCTCTGTTGTCGAGTGCCTTAAGTCTATGACTTCAAATCACTATTGCATTTCACTTCTATAGGTACTAAGATTGAAATCAAGCTACTGGCCATTTATGAGCGAATTGTTAAGCTGTTGCTAACGGTAGATGGATGTCTTTAACAGTTGATTCTTTAGAACCCAGGTAAGACTACTACTGTCTGATTTCATATGACTCTGAATTAAGCAAATGGGCAAACAACAAACACCATTCGACTGCTTCTCTCGGATAGCGTGCATCTGATGAACAGTATAACTAGACATCAATGTATGTAAGGCGGTGTCTATAATGGAACGACGACTGGTTTGTTATCGGTCGACATCGCCACCTGGTGAGGTTGGCATTGCTAGACAATAGTCCTCTGTGAACTAATTTAAAGGGGGGATAACATATGCCGGCCAACTTATATTACAATGAGGTGTTACGCTTGATCTACGCCTCTTTGTCTTTGTTGAAAATTGTTGAATTCAAAGCGAGTAAAGAGTTATCTTATATTCTCTTGTTACCATTGTGACGATTTAGAAACACCGTTATGGTCAAAGGGGCGCAACTTCAACATTTTTTGTAACAAAGCATCATATTTTATCATTACTATAGCGATTCCCTATGAATATTTAAGTTAACATTCTTGAAATGGTTTATGATGAGAGAATGCCAACAGTATGAAATATCGTTACTGTCGTACATAGTCAATCGCCCTTGGATACCTATTTTGATATACTCTCAAAATAACATATCGTAAAAACTTATACAATTACCGTCATCTTCAAGTGCATAACTTTGATGTACCTTGTTAAGTAAGTACCACAATTTCCATTTAACTGACTGTCAAAAAATATAAAATAAACTCGAACTGAAAGTATTTTCATTGGATATCCTTAGGTAGGGTGTGTTCTTGTTTATTTGTTCAAAATCGCATACAGAACAGAACATACACTTTATTTGCTCACACCAAGATACATGGTACATGAGAACAAATGAATACAACATAATACAATTATTAACATATTATTGTTCGTTTTTTCTCAACTGTCAAAATATGAATAATTTCACGGTGAACGAATTTGTTAAAACTATTGTCGTAATACATCCATGAGTTTCTGAAAGTGTGTATTATGATCGAGTAAAGCTGCTTACGCCGTATGATATGTTTTAGTCAATATATATTTAATAACAATTAGGCCGCCAGTACAAAAACAATGCATTCAGTCACCGTGTAATTATTCAAGTTTTGACAGTTGAGAAAAAACGAACTATACAAAGATAAAAATATCATAATGTTTACAATAACCTGAGTCCATTTTGAATTGCGCACTCTCCCATAAGTTGTAAGTTAATGATTGAAGTGTCAAAATTGCAATAACATATTCAGATGGTAGGCGTCTTTCGTGAACATTGCAATTTGATTTATATTCTATTTCTAGACGGAACACTTTTAATAGCATGATGCTTTCGTAATTTCTATTTCACACCGAGTAATGTTATTTACAGGCTGTGATTAAACAATTATTGCCAATTTTCGACACAAAGTCGATGTAAACTAGTCACTAAGCTCAATGATTTCTTCATTAGCATTATAAAAACAAAAGTCGGCTGAATTAAGACCCAATGTGATTAAAACCCGATCTAAAATTCTCCGTTCGCCTACTCGCTTAATTGAAAGCGGCCTACAGGATTTACGGAGATTGAATGAGGCCCGTAATATGAAGAAACCAGATCCAAAATAAGCGAGTGCGCGAGAGGATACTTTTAAATCGGGTTTTAATCAGATTGAATACAATTAAGACGCTTAATAGTGTGAAAATAGAATTTGGTCTAATATACATTGTATTCATATAACACTATATATTAATTAAAAAAAGTTTGCTATATTGCAATTGGATCCATTTGTCTCGGTGACAATACTACCACGTGACTATGACAAATGCTACCATTTCAAAAGGGAAATCAAAGTATTGAAATACAGAAAGACTTTCGTACACATTGAAACCTAACAAATCCATACTAAAGATTACTCCTTAAACAGTAGATTCAAGTACCAATGGAGCAGTGCAAAAATGCGGGTGAAATGTTAATTCTACCCTGTATTACCGGCGGCTCAGAATACACAGATTTTATTTTCCTCTTCTTCCCATACAAAATCTTGAAGAACAGTTTACCCTGTACACTTTGACACTTAGCATACAAATTCTGTGGGTATTATAATTGTAGTACAATACAGTAAAACAACTTATACTTCAAGTAATCCATTGAATGACAGCAGTATCACATTACATTATACAGCTACAGACACTATCAATATACAAATCATTTTATTGCTCTTACTACGTAGACGTCTCACCATTAAAAGTAAACCTTTGATTTGCTGAGGTTATTAACACTTCATTAATCACTAAGTACATGTATACTGATTAGTGTATTAACGAGATTTGACTGTCCCCCTTCCATGCGCTTGTCAGTTGATGTAAAAACCTGTCAGATGACGGAACTACTTTTATCGCTTAAAAATGGCTGCGTAGTATGTCAGAGACATGTGTATCACTCCGCAGATTAAACTGGTCAGGCATTAGAATCGTCGATGGTTTTCAACTTTGCGGTATACTTTAAGCCTTTCGGCGAAATCGCCGAAAGTCTAAAAAGTAAACAATAAGCCTCCACTAAGAGATTTAAAGAGATGTAAGTATTTTAATTCTTGGCAGATTTTTAATAAACTACTTTCATATTGTATTACTTTTTCAACTCCGGTATATTTTCTTTAGCAAACACCCCGGAAATCTACGAACGTTTTCAAAACGCTAGCTATTAAAAGAAAATGGCGACGACTATTGATCACGATCCGAATCATTCTCGTCAATATACCTTCTCACTAGGCACACCCTAAAATGTATTATATAAATAAAATTATGTTTAACTATATTTATATTATCAATGTATACCACATGATGTTGCTTTTTTCTTAGAAACTCAACCTTGTTGTTTGTTTTCTAACACGCGGGATGTACCAGGGCACATATCGAGGGTTGCCTGCAAGACTGTAGTCGGACTAATTGAACTTACTGCAGACTGTAATGATGTTGCGTTCGTTTTTCCAAAGTTATTCCAACTTCTCTCTTTGATGAATCTATTCCAATTTCTTTAATTGATTTATCTTATTTTATACCAATTAAAGCAATCAGTTAGATAGTAATTATTTCAATTAATTATATAAGCTAATTGGACAAAAAAATAATTGACTATAAATGGCGAGAACAGATGGATAAAGTTTCATTCATACTTTTTATATCATGTTGTAGCGTCATAGCATCGCAGTTTCATTACTGAATGCATGTCTAAAGCTTATTACGATAGTAGTCCTATGTTTTAACTATCTGATCAATTTGGAAGGAAGATACCTAATTGTTCCATAGATAAGAATCGATTGATTGAGTTCGTGTTTTTAAAGAAGCGCCCGGTAACATTCTAGATACCCGTGTTCCTGTGTGCAAAATAAATAATGCATACTATTTGTTGTGTATGACATCTCCAACGCCAGTTTTATACCTTTTGCTAACACCCTGAAAAAAATTTCAGGAGGCAACATTGACAAGTCGCTGTCTTTTTTTTATATAAAACACATTGGTAGGTTAACTCTAGAACTGTACAAACGTACAGACAAATGCTGTGCTATACTGGGTAACGTGCAGAAATTTTTATTATTGCCTAATCTGAACATAACTATGTAAAATGATTGTGAACCGTCGATTGTGTAGGTGCAATTTAATTACCAACAATAAGACTGTAGGTATTGAGTCTATGGACCTTTGGTATTTTCAACAAGTTTTTCAATGTCAGCTACTTTGCTATAAAGTTAAATTTTAGTAAAGATATATTATTCCTTTGAGACATCGAAAAAGTCATCCCGACAAATGTAAATGTCTTACTTATCAAGTGATAATCTTAAACAAACAACTTTATTCCGCCTACATCAACTGAAGTTAAGTAAAATTCTGATAGAAAGACCAACTTAAATATTGCTGATCATGCGGTTTTTTGGGGCGATTTTGAAGTCACAAATGCTTAATTTCAGAAAAAAAGGATCCCTATTATAAGATCATCGATTTTGAAATTCCTGATAGTGGCAAACAGTCACCTTTCAACAACAGCCAGCTAATTCTCATTCCTCTCAAGAATTTCGTAATGAAAGCGATCTTTCCAACTTAGACTAGACCACATTTTCCTGAATATAAAAATGTTAAAAAGTTAAAGCGATGTTTAAAGTCTGCTTTCTTATACATGTTCAGCCGGCCAATCACCTTCAAACAGGTGACCATCACAGTACCCATTTCACTAGGATGAAGAGGAACAACTGTAGGTAATTTTCTTGTTTAAGGAAATAAGCATTGTTCCTAAAGGGACTTAAACCTGGGATCTCTCGATTCCTTATCATGCGTCCTACCACAGGACCACTGTTCCAACCATTCCCGCTACTAGCTGGTGAAGGAGGGTTACATTATAATAAAAAGAGAAAACAGTCCAAAAACTAATACAGTCATGATTTATTTTTTGCATGTAAAAATGTATCAACTTTTCAGGATTCCTTAAAATGTCATCAATTTCGACCTTGACAAAAATAACATAATCACGGTAACGTCGGTGATGCTGTCGTGAAGTCACGTTTGCTATTACAAAAAAAATGAGAAAACTTATCAACATTAATAATTCAAACACAAGAAACTCGTTATTTAAAAAATGACTGTATTAAAATGATGTGAGCAGAAACATTGCATACATGCATCAAACAAAGAGTTGATATGTAATTGATGTCTATATTAACATGGGTTAAAATTTAATCAATCTCTTACATGTATTTGACAAAAAAGCTTATATTTCATTTTGTTTACAGCTGAGAGTACGTTATTCGTTATTAGTGTGTTCAGAGTATATATATAAAGGTCTGTGGCACTGTAGTCAACGCTTATAGACAAACTAGGTTAAGTGAAGCTGTATGAAACAAATCGCTATATAAAGCACATGTTATATATTTGTCATCATTTTCTGCATGTCTTTGATGCCAATTGGGTAGGGAACAACAACGAGTTACCAGCAATTTCTCAGTAGTAGTAGTAGTTGGTTTTTTTTAAGTTACCCATTCACGTGTTGATAACATCTGGGCACGAGAATTAAAGTTACTAAAATCCTTCTTCATTCGGAACTCCTCGACCATTCATTACGAATAACGAATTATTCATTCATGAAAGGTCGAGGTGGTCCGAATGATCCTTCCTGTGACACTCCTTATTTCCTAGATCAGAAACATTTATCTTAAATTGGTTCTCATGAACTAGGTGTTAATAGGAACCAACAAGACGGCTTTAAATCAATGATGTGTATGCTATTAGTATCTAACTATCAAGGGACATTGAGAGATGTAACTGATAGCTGCTGAGATGTTGATTAACTAATGTATGGAATCTAGATCATAAAATTCAATCACAGAAATTAGTTTATATATTATATATGCGTTTTTATTTTGTTGTTTTTTTGTGTTTAACGCCACAGCAGCACACTGTACAGGTCATATAAAGGCGGTCAGTCAACCTACTCGCTGTTCCTGGAAAGGCTAATTCTCTGGATTTAGCTGTTAACCAACTACTTAGCACATACTTTCGTTAGTGACTGACAACTGTCCTACATAATTAAGAAACATTGGTAGGAGGGCGAATGGCCGTAAAAATAATTTCATGACCAAGCTCCACGAAAGTATGCCCCGACTGGGAATCGAACCCACGACCCCTCGATCAGTAGACTTGCATGCCACCAAATGAGCTAGCTGGGCAGCCTATATATGCGTTACAGGCATTTTGTAAATTAAGGCAATTCGAAAATGCATAAAATTTCCGGCGTTTTGTAAATTGTTTGGTCACTTTAGTCATTTTGTAAATTGACTAAAAATACCTAGGCATTTCTCAAAATGACTATATTTTTTAACTTTAACTATCTTTTATCCATTCTGTTGAGCAGCACAATGTAGTGATTAGTTAAGTATTATATGATACTAGGCGGTTGCAAATATGAGGTGTCCTTAAATAGCTGTCCTATGAATATAGGTTAAGCTACGACACTGGAAAGATAACATGGTTAGCCAGAAGGCAAATGTGTCCTACAGGTTGACTCAATTGCACGTGTAGCTTTGGGGATACTTGCTATAAATGTAAAAAGAATTGTTTTCGGCCCAGTTTTCGGCAACGGTCCGGTGTTTAGTAAATTATGTAAAGTAGTCGCCCTTTATTTATAGCGCTAAGTCGATAGTAAATGAACTGTCCACCTGTATTCTAGTACATGTATTTCGCTTTCGGGCTAGAATACTAAATGTTGGTCAAGTCATGTACTATCAAGATTCATGTACTACCAATATAATTATTGAAACTTTACCTATTCTATGTTAATATGTAATTTTTCTTCTACTATACTGTTTATAGTGTTGTAAATGAGTTGATCACCTGTATTCTAGTATATCGTTTTCGAACTAGAATACTATATGTTGGTCAAGTCATCTACTATGAATATCCATATCCATACATTATCAATATATTTATACTCTATTTCGTTTATGTTGATATGATATGATATGTAATTTATTTTCTTATATATGTCACATTTATGTACATGTTGACCGCATGGGTCTATGACCTCCCGGTTTGTAAATAAATAAACTTGTTAAACTTGTAAACTAGTATAAACTAAAATAAATTGTGATATACTTGCTCAGTTTTGGACCCAGCTTGGGTCAAGTGTCAAATAGAGTCAGGGGAATTTTATAGCCACAGACTAAAGTAGATTTGGCTATCTTACAAATCATGGCATTTAACATAAACATTTGGTGCTGAAACAAACAATTAAAAATAAATTAACTTTCTGAATAACTTGTGTGTTTACATATTTGGTACCACTATGACATTGTAATGCATAAGACTGACTATGCCACAATATTTTCCTCTACCAGCAATCAGTACACTGTTACTTTTCCATAACATCTTATTGATAAAACTGTCAATATTTCATACACAAGTACCGGTATGACATTATGCAATTTGCCCTTTATCACAGTTAATATAATCATAATAGGCAGCCGGCATAATTCAGAGTAAAAAAACACAATATACACATGTATGGTATATTACACCGAAGAATGGATTAATAAGTGACCAGTTTCTCCATAATGAGTTATTCCATGTCATAGAGTTATACATAATGGACCTTTCCGTGTGCGACCTTTTTATTTGAATAACAATACATTCACCCACAAATACAACCATATGCTCTTTTGTTAACACCTTGTTTGTGGGAAAAAATGTAACTGTAAACCTTTGTTAAATATGCTAATAGGTAAGGTCATGGAAAGGTCTATTTAAACTGGCAATGAACTAAGGTAAAAACTACCATTTTCAGAGTAATATATACTCGGCGTCAATGAAAACTTACCACCCTACCAACCCTCGCATTATGATAATAGAATTAAAGTGCAGTAAAAATTTTACATAGACATATTTTTGGCATATACATGTAGTCATTGCTTCCAAAAGAATCTAAAATCGATTTACGATGTTCGAGTCCCAGACTGCACATGCAAAATAAGATTTTTTTGTAAGGGCGACATGTATCCAGTAGTTTGTGTAAATCATTTGTCTTTAACGAGAGTTAGTCGTCAGGTTAAGAAAAAAACCTTCGTATTTTCTACTATTGCTATTCAAATGTCACGTTTAGGAGACACTCAACGTCACCAAGTTCTCGGCATTGCTGACGCCGGGCTTTCATTTCGTGAGATTGCTCGTCGCATGGGCTGCTCACATCAGACAATCATGAATCAAGTAAGGAGACATGAACAGACAGCATTCAGTCCCGACTTAAACCCTATAAAACATCTTTTGGACCAACTTGACCGAAGGGTTTAGGAGGGCAGACGTCACGTCAATAATCTGCAGCAACGTATACAAGCACTGACTGAGGAGTGGGATGCAATACCCAAGTACAGAATCCTGCGTCTGATACGAAGTATGAGACATAGATTTTAAGCTGAGCTTGATGCAGAGGAAGGACATAAGCGCAACTGAGGTCCGTAACTTTCATTTTCGAGGTGGTCGTCTTGGTTTGCGGAGTTGATCCGTTTATGCTTAGATTCTGTACTTGCAAAGAAAAATCCTATTTTCTAATATAATATTTAAAATCATGTAAATTTTTCATATTTGTAAGTGTTCTCATTTTTAAAAAATTAGTTTCAAGTCAGTGGTAAGTTTTTATTGACGCCTAGTATACCTTATATGTACAATGTATATACAGTGTTTGGACTCGGACCCTTGCTGACAGTCTGTGGTATTAACCATGGCACCATTGGCACAGCTTTATCAAACAAAATTACAACAAAAACAAGGTAATTTATACAGCAGTTCATTTTATTTCAGTAATAATATATAGATAATATACATGAACATTATAATAAAGCAAAAAAATATTAATATAGCCAAAGAGTAAAAACAAACAAGTAAATAAAATAGGAAGAGTATACATACATAGCTCTATTGACATACATAGGTTTAAAGTAAGGTTAGTTACAAGTTGTTGCCATTATATATCTTAATTATCTTCTACATGTAATAAGGGGCCTGTTGCTTATTGCTATGTATCACTTTGCCTTAAGGAACCCTCGATTTGAATCAAATTTTGATATCACATTCTTATTCCTTTTGGAGTAAGAATGGTACCAGGGCAAAAATGATAGGTAGCAATAGGCTTAGGCAACAGGACCTATAATTATGATCTTAGCAATTTTCTTAAGTCTGAATGAAAGGCTTAGGCAGACAAAAAAAGACATGTTCACAAGCAATTACAAAAACAACAAATAACATCATACTACATGTTAACATAGACCAAATACTATGCCTACAGTCATGTTTTCAACAACATTTCAAGTTTTAATGCGAGTCTATCCATATTGTAAGGATGTATATATTATTATGTGCCATAGTCCAGAAACAAAAGACTTCATAGTTTGTACAGCCCATCCAAAAAAATATTCAAGGACTATTCAAGTACTTTTTAAGGACTTTTTTATTTTGTTTCGGCAGATAACTCTAACAAAGAACTACATTAGTAATAAAGATATCATGAATCAGTTATGTCCCTTTGCTAGTTGAGCTGTGTAAAATATGAGAAAATATTTTCACACTTTTTATCTAAAAATCAATATACATGTACATATAAGTATGTTCAGTACAAAACCATAAGAAAATTAAAGTGCCAAAAGCGCTGCCAAACATGGAGTTTTGATGGAGTATATGGTTTTTACAATAAATGGAAGCAATACAAGAGACCTTTGCCTTACATAAGTCAGATTAGATATACTTGAATTGCAGGAACAGCATATTGTTTGCTTGTTAATGTGTAAGGCAGACTACATTACTTTCAGTAGTAATTATCCCTTTTTGCGTGGCCTAATGTAATGATCCACAACAGATTTTAATTAGGATTTGCTACAGTACGCTATTTAACATGTAAACATTGTAGAAACGAAGTAGGCCAAAAATATGAAGTACGATTTTACACGAAGACTTAAGACATTAGACATTAACATTGAAAACAAAACAAAACCAATTAATGCCAACATAAAATATCATGTGTTAGTAATGGTTTGTGACTAGCAAAGTAGTATACAAAATGTATATATATAAATAAAATGAATGGTTACTGTAGTGTTAGGTTTTATACATGTTGTATACCATACAAGATAAATTGTCTGATTTTCATAACCAATGTGATGTTGATATGGACAGGACAGGTTGATATACAATATTCAGTAACAAGTTTAATTTTTTTGTTCAACAATGGTCAAATGGTTAAAACACCTTATTTCGTTCTATTCAATGGTCAAGTGGTTAAAACACCTTATTTCGTTCTATTCAATGGTCAAGTGGTTAAAACACCTTATTTCATTCTATTCAATGGTCAAGTGGTTAAAACACCTTATTTCATTCTATTCAATGGTCAAGTGGTTAAAACACCTATTTCATTCTATTCAATGGTCAAGGGGTCAAAACACCTTATTTCATTCTATTCAATGGTCAAGTGGTCAAAACACCTTATTTCATTCTATTCAATGGTGAAGTTGTTAAAGAGCACTAGTCCTATCCTATGTTTTAATTACAAAAGTTGGTTTATAAACATCAGGCAATTTATCATCTATGGCTTATTAATGATAATATACAAAAAGTATACACTATATTACATTAATAATATCATTCGCAATTACTTATATAATAAATGGACTTAGTTTCCACAAGGCACAACATATAGAGATAGTTTAACACTATTTAGATATGGAATGATATGAACACAAGGTACAAGATACAGAATGAGAGAAAAGTCTCGAAAGAAGATATTTATATACATGTTAAAGGTTCTCAGTCTATGAAATTAGGATATGAAAGTGGCTGTTAGAACAGGTAAAAGCACAAATCACTTTATCTTGTTTGTAGACTTTTTGTTGACCAAAATAAAGTTTGGTTGCACAAACTAAACAATGGTTGTCCCCGACAACAAGACACTCACTTATTTCACAGACAAGGTATTAATCTAGGTCAATGGCTAGTTTCACAAAACTTTTCAAATCAATTTTTTTTTCAAAATCAAATTTTTAACAACTGACTCATGTACTTGGAAAACTCTATAAGAGTTGTAACAATAAATCTAAGAAACATACATAGTCAATAGTTGATAATAATTGAAGAATAATTGTCAATACAAAAAGTACTAAGATGTTATTTAAGTCTTGAGCTCACTCTCATTTGAGAAGTTTTGAGAAATTGCCCTGGTTGTCATGGCAGTATTGGCACTTAGATTATAATCAACAATAACAAGTACATAATAAAATAATAGTAACAGATTGGAATCCTTTCTGTAAGGTTATCAGGAACAATACAAAATATCAGGTTTTAGTCCAGTCTTAAATGACAAAAAATGTACAAAAATGCTGAACACTGTTAATACAAAGAAAGCAATTCATGTCAAATCATTATGCCAATAAATGTATTACACAGAAAAGGTTATAGCCAAAATAATATTGAAAATGGTTTAATTATCAACATGAGTAGATACAACATTAAAGGCTTCAAGCCATTGTTACAACTAGAGCTAATTTATGGAACAATGGAAAAATAGAGGATGTATTGAAAATTGTAACTAACAAAATTATGAAAAAGTTAATATATTTAGCCATACAAAGTCAATATTCTGGTCCCATCAAACAAAATTAGCACAATACAAAGTAAAGAATTTTTCTGAAAATAAATTTCACATAAAAATATATTTAGACACACTTAACTTGCTTAAAGACATGAATATGTTATCTCTGGTTTAACCTATATGTAGAGGAAGGTTTAAAAGATAGCACTATTAGCAGTTTTAGGGAACATAACAATGTTTATCTCATTGGGAAATTTTTTGACATTCTTCAATCGAGGTCACTAACAATCTTACATATGATATATACAGGAATGTTCCACTTTAATTTATCAAGTAAATCATCAACTTATGAAGATGTTTTAAGTCCCAAATGCTAATTGTTTCTATATTAAGACCTTTTTGTTATTAAAAGGTAGACTGAGAACATATCAGGAACAGCAACAGTCAACACAGACTTTCCACACAACCTAAAAGCTAAGGGATATTTAAAGAGATTTTTAAACTTTTGTAACAAAAAAATGGGAAACAAGTAAAACAAGAACCTAAGGGCTTCTATCAAGAAATAACATCATCAATTCTGATGGTCCTTATAGTGGAACTATACTGTATATACATGTTACATTGAGGAATGCTTTGACACCCCTCATGCAGGGTTTTTCTTAGCTATCTATGTAAGCAACGGAAATTATTAATACTAGTAAACCAGTTTGTGTAAAGTGAAAGTAGGTTCCAAAAATGACAGAATGTTAGCATTTGTGACCTAGAACAAAATTTCATAAATTTGTGTCCATGTGGACGTATTGAAATTTATTTCGAGGGTCATTGGATCTAAAATTGCGACAATGAAGCAAGAAAGCAGTGTCAGGGAAAACTCTACTCATGTTTAGTCACTATAATGATATTATATGTATATAGAACATGTATTTATTCCTGGTACATTTGGGAATGTTTGTAAGTTAAAGATGAAATAAAAATATACAAGTTAACTTATGTATTAAAAAAACCTGTTCATAAAAATAATACATGTATTTTTTCTACAGGGATTTTACAACATGTTATGGTTAGGTTCATTACAGTACAGTAGCATAAAAAAACACATACCCGGTACATGTACTTAAAATTTTCTGATCTTCAGTTGACATACTGAATATAAGGAACATACTTTGACTCGATTTTAGTTAACATTTTTGTACCTTAATCCCAAAAGGCAAATTTGGAACGAAAAACAAAATTGTACAAAAATTCTAGAATGAACAAAAACCAGATCCCTGACACAATACAAAATTGAAACTAGCTACTTAACAACACACGATTTTAAAACACCACACAACTAAACTCCATCAATCTAGTCTATATAGTACAATGTAAATGTCATGTACATAAATTGTTTTACAAAAGTCTAGAGTACAAGTTTTTCTCTGATATAGAATACTGTAACAAAATCTTGTCAAAACAACTAAGTACTATTCTTATATACCCAGTACTTGGGTCCAAAAGTTTCTTTACACATATTAAATGTTGATGTTTTGAAGTATACTTTAATATACTTTACAACTAACATGCTAAGTATCATGGATCATCAAGTATGTTCTTTATGTATCATAAGTATAAAATAAAAATACTAACCAAAATAAGTGTGATAATTTTCAATGAAAAATAATGCATAAGTAAAGAAACTTTTGGACCCCAGTGTATGTTATCTACAGTTTGAATGGTTAGTATGTAACTGTCCTTAAGTTATTTCTGTTCAGTTAGAGATATACAATACATTATCATACTAGGTAGATTAGCAAATCTGATAATGTTGAGCTATTTGAGAGGTAAAAAGGTAAGTATTTCAATACATAAGCAACATTGGACATTACATTTTATGTCAAAAAAACAGGATTTGGTTATTCCAAATATTAAGTAAAGAAATAAATAACAACTCTGAATCAGACCTCTAACAGGGAAAAATCTGGATCCAAGATCCTTAAAAATGGGAAAGACTACAGCATCTCCATGGTATGACTAACCCTTCAACTATTAAATATTTTTATCAATTAACACAAAGTAGATTATAAAAGTAATGTATAAAGACAAAAAATATAATTATTGATTCTGTAAGGTGTATTGAGCATTATTTAAATGAATTAGTTTCACTGTTACAGTATGGGTTTAGAATTGAAATAAATTTGAAAACAAAATGTAGAAAATACAAGAAATAAGTATGCGGTTTATAATTGACTCAACAGAGCAAGACAAAACTTGATGTTGTAACTTGATGAAAAAAAATCAAAGATTGTATGAAATATACATTAATAAAGTATGCTATCAACTATACAGTAAGCATGGCAGTTAAATGATAGGATATACATAGAGCTAGGTGTGGACGACAGTAATGAAAGTCGATGTTCCAACATACATAAATCTATATATGGACCGAGGTTCAAACTACATACTTACAACTTTGATTTTATTCTTAAGGGATTTCTAAGTAAATTAGAGACAATATTTGAGAAACCTGAAACATTTCATTACAATGTTCAATAACACATCTATACTACTTTAACCTGATTCTTAGCTTTATATTATTGAAAAAGTATACATTTTGAGAGCAAAACTTAAGTTTGAGCATGGAGTCTGTTCTCAAGTATAGTATGTTTGTAATAAATCATGCTTTTTGTACATAAAGTTGTGGATGTAGAACTGGATTTATCAGAGCAAGAGGACATTTCCATATGCTGTTTTCTTTTCATTATTTCTCACAGAAAAATGACTTTCTCGGTGCTTCATAATTGAAACAAAAAAAAATTTTTCAGCACATAATAATTCCATTTTGAGTAATCCATAACTTTAAAAACTTTGCTTTACAGAAATAAAGTATAATACAAATATACAGATTATATACAAATCTCATTTTGCAAACAAAAGTAAGTTAGGTTAGACATAAGATTATTGCTTATGAATATACAAATACATGTCAACATAGTCAATGGTAAGGCCAAAGCTACAAAATTAATATACTTATACATATTGTTTGCTTTCCTTAACTGTCAAAATATGAATAATTACACGTTGACTTATAGTGTGTTTAATTGTTTGTCATCTAACAATCCTGATAATGCCATAAGGCATAGGCGGACCCGGGGGGGGGGGGAATTTCCAAAACGTACCTGTTCATTAGTGTTTTTCTTGACTGTAAGTCGTTTTTAAGTATCATGAAGGAATTTTTTTTGGTGATTTATATAGATTTAATGGTTATGTAGTTTTTATTATCAATATGTTGCATTATTCTGCAATTACTGTATAATGTTAATGTGGTTCAAAAGTTTGGACCACCCCTAGAAAAGTTCGGACCACCCCTAGAAAAAATCCTGGATCTGCCCCTGTAAGGAATCTGAAAAATATCATGAACAGCAAGTCACAAAAGCATGTTTTAAGACTAGGAAGACTAGACAAATAACATAGCAATTTAAAGCCTGCTTGCTGAGACAATGTCCCCTTAGTACCAGCATTAATTTTTTAGAAGAATATGTATTAAGTCACTGTGAAATTATTCCAACTTTGACAGTTGAGAAAAAAGGGAAACAATACAATGTACTTGTTTAAACATCATCACAGTAGGCTATAATATACAGCAACAATATAATCATGAAAAATGGTGATTTTTTCATTTAGAAGGATGGCAAAATATTATACCCCTTAAATAGTTTTTATCAAATTCTATAAAAAACGATTGTGTTAATTTATTTATTACAAAATATACCAATTCCATATTCCATAACAATAAAAAGTTTGAAAATTCCAATAAAATGTATTGATGGTTAGTATATACAATAGTATTTGTTTCAGCACTCCATGAATAACTATGACAAAATCCTTTACATGATAATTATATAATTAAACATTTTGCATAAAAAAATTCAAAAATATATTGGAAATTTTTTTTATGTAATACCCTGTATCTTAAGACTTTTAAAGTCAAGAGGTACAATTCCATATAATTTAAAATTCTAGTTTCCATTTTGATATTATCTCATAAATATTTTCTTAATTTCTGTAGCAATTTAATGTGAATTTGCAAACTGGGGCATGCAGCTTCTAGTTTAATAAATGAGATTTTACTATCTTTGCATCAGTGTAATGACTGTTGGCAATTCATACTAGTCTGACAAAAGCAACAGAGTTGGATGCCATATCAAAGCCTTGACAGAAATGATTTAAGTGACAAACAGTCAGCAAAGTTTAACACAGAAGCAAAAGGTTAAGCCACACCAAAGTCAAGCTTCATGACATAAGACTATTTTAATGATACCTAAAGTCAGTGTAGTGCTTACTGTTTTTCTTAATTTGTTTATTTCATTTTTGAGAGTGTATTTGTTGAAAAATGAATGGGTATTCCTAATACATGTCTTTGTTAAAATTTCATTCAACTGTTATTGGCTGATTTAAATACTCACTATAGTACTTCAGTACTCTTGATCAATATAATTAGATAACCTCATTAATATAATGGGATTATCAAAAAATATCAAGTATTTAAACCAATGGTCTTAATTTATGCCTCACAAACAGATGAATAAAATGCAATAATAACTATTTATTATCATTGCTTTTGTCTAAATTGTATTGTTATTAGAAGATCACTAAACTATCCTATCATCCTACCATGTATGTATGTTCTGTATGTATGTTTTCCTCAATGAAATATGGAATGTTCTACAATTAATAAAACACTAGCACCTAAAGCTGTCTATGTCAGAATGAAGTAATGATGTATCACAATATGTTTATATATTTACAATTCAAGTATAGTGTAGTTTGTTAACCAGTCAAAAAATCCATAACATTTCAGGGTTACTTGGACAATACATTTTTGTACATAGGTAACAGTAGTCACATGACAACTAATTCATTGAGCCATTTACCATGAAACAATATGCAATTTTGATAGGTTGAAAAAAGTTACACTATATCAGTTCTACTCTACACAGAGCAGTTACAAAGCACAGGACTATACATGGCAATTATAAGGAACTTCATCTCTTATATCGAACAAATGTTCTATCCATGATTCAATGGTCAACTTTCCTAATTTACTAGCCTCAGGCCTAGTGGCAAAAATGGCAACATTTTCAAACCTAAGTAAGATAAGCAAGTAACTATAATGTACAATGCCTATTTTGTTCTAGCAATACAGACTGAACCAGTCAAGCTTTACAATTCATATACCATTTTTTGCAGTAGAAAAAGCTCCAATATAAACAAACCAGTATACAAATGAAGACTTTAAATACAAACATTAATGTAAGACAATAGTGGCATGTTACATCAAGTATTATTAAAGTAATGGACAATACTTTGAACCCTAACAAGTCTTGTTTCATTGTAAGCTATCATCATAAAGCTCTATGATGTTTTGATGTACACAAAGATAAATACATGTATACACCAAAGATGTCCTGAAACATGATAGATACGTATGTAAATGGACCATTATTAAAACCCTGAATATTCAAATTTCATCATAAGTTCTCATCATAAAGCTTAAAAAAGCTGTATCAAAAAGCTTTATAAGCTTAATAAGCTCTAATCATAAGCTGTAACAGTTCATATTGTTCTTAACAAGTTCTCATGATAAGCTGTAAAAATACATCATTAGGAGCTGAATATTCACATTACTATAGAACTAACAATAGTAACATTTCGCATTATAAAGCTCAAGATAAGCTTTCATCATAGACTGTAGAAGTTCTTATTATAACAAAAACTACATGTTCTTATCATAAAGGTCAATATAAGCTTTCATCATAGACTGTAGAAGTTCTTATTATAACAAAAACTACATGTTCTTATCATAAAGGTCAATATAAGCTTTCATCATAGACTGTAGAAGTTCTTAATATAACAAAAACTACATGTTCTCATCATAAAGGTCAATATAAGCTCATTATAAAGCTCAGTGTAAGCTTTCATCGTATATTGTAGAAGTTCTCATTATAACAAAAAACCAACAAGTTCTCATCATAAAGCTCAATACATGTATAAGCTTTCATCGTATATTGTAGAAGTTCTCATTATAACAAAAACCAACAAGTTCTCATCATAAAGCTCAATACATGTATAAGCTTTCATCGTAGATTGTAGAAGTTCTCATTATAACAAAAACCAACAAGTTCTCATCATAAAGCTCTAAGTCTAGCTAACAATTTTTCAGCTTCAGATTCATCCTCATTCTTTGTAGCAGGTGAATCAGTCATGGTATCATCAAATACTATCTCTCTAGTTACTGTATTATCTAAGCTTGAGATGTTTGTTCTCGATCTGGATCGGGATAATGCGGCTCTTCTTTCCGCTGTAAATATAGCAGAATAAAATGTATGGTTAAATATATGATAAGTCACTTGGTACATGATAATTTATGTGTAAAACATAGGTAGCTAAAAATACTTTTTACAAAGACAGATAATTCTATATCCTTTGGTTTCCATCACAATGCAAACTTATGGAAAGTTTTATTTACAGTAAGTAAACATCTGAAATAAACTTTGACACAAACTAACAAATGCAACTCTACAAAACTTACAAATCAAACTCTATATAAAGATCTTACATCATGGAGAGGATGTATAAAGGCAATATATACCTGTTATCTAATACAATATTTTCACTACTATGTTTTGAACAGCTTAAAAAGAACTTACATTATCAACCTAATTACAACATATATTTTATTCAAGTTATATAAAATTATTATGAACATATCAGTACCCTGAAAGTAGAGAATATGTTCAGAGCAAAATAAATAAAATAACTTGTTCAGAAGAAGAATTCAAGAAAAACAACCAAACATAATCACTACCAACACAAATTACTCCATACAAATGTTGGACATCATTATTTAACTTCTCATAGTTTTAAACAGGTACAGGAAAAACATTACCATATTGAAATTCAGTTTTCAAATACATGTAATAAATTAACTATACCATGTTAAGTTTCAATTTTTCTGATTACAAATTTTATAGAATAAGAATACAATGTAGTTTTTAATTATCAATATATAAACAATATATATGATTATAAAAAGCACATAGAACATTGCTGACATCAAATACTGATAAGCATCAACATACAACACATGACAAGTGTAACATTCAATATAAAACCATGAATTACATCATTGAACTTACTGACTTTCACTACACGGTTTTAGATATATTGACCTAAGTTTTATTAGAACTGACTATATGCAGCCATAGGAGAAAGAACAGACAATTCATGAAACAAGAGGGTCCTAAGGACACAGGATTACTCACATGAGAACTAGATTCTAAGGGTATCTGATACAAAATCTATTAACATATTCATACATAGCAATTTTGAACACAAGGGCATAAGGCCACAACAAGTTGATCACATTTTCTACGGATTTTTCTGGGAAAAAAGTGGGGCGAGCGAGCGAAGAAAAAACATTTAAAAAAGTCTTTATTCACTTCCTTTATATAGCAATTTGACCAAATTTTTATGAGCAAGCGAGGAAATAAAAATATTTTTTTTGTAAAAACCATCAAAATTAAGGTTCGAGCGAATCCATACAACATATGATCAATTTGTTGTGGCCTAATCTAAACAATCTGTTTTAGGACCTTTAGGTGATGATACAGTTGAATTTGGAATTTGTTGGCTTTATTATTTTTGAGAAGACATTTTTTTTTTAAATTGTTGATGACAGACACACTGAAGCAGGTATGCACTAATGTACTCCACCCCCACCCCCTGCAGGATGAATCAACTTGAACTAAAATTGGAACAAGAGCTGGGGCATTAATATTTCTAATGAAAACATTCAAAACATACATGCAACATGGTCAGAGCTTCTGCAAAAGCAGTGTAATAATTCATACAACATTTCAATTGAGGGAAAGCAAACATATTTGACAGCAACATGATGCAATTATATGTTACATTCATTAACAGGCAGGATACAATAACATTCAAAGAAATCATTCATGAATGGAGAGATTGTTGATTATCAATCACTAGTGGTAGAGTTCAAAAAAAAATTATTTGCACCAAGCTTGACAACACATAAATAAACAAACATTGACTTCAACACAAAGTCACAGAAGCTTTATATAGAATAATAATAAATATATGCCTTATTGACAGTGCAACAATAATTTGAAGGCTAATAAGGGACCTCAATAGGTGTAGCTACAATTATAAACATTGACAATTACATACTAAAGAAATCATGTTGAAATCAGCTTATAACATAAAAAGTTACCTCAATTTTTTATTGTTAAATCTGTCAATATTAATAATTCGATTCACCTGACCTCAAATTACTCAAGTGACTGCTATGCACTAGAGTAAATAGTAGTGTTTTTTTCAATATGCAATAATAATTTCACAGCCACCATGTGATCATATAGTATCGTTTAAGCTTTGTAAGGCATATATTGCGTAGGTGTAAAATATATAACTATATAAATAAATTATAACAACAAAATGATCATACTGATATCCTGGCAAATACTAAATATTATGTTACATAAAATGATTATATTGATCTATCTATATAACAGAATTGATAACTTGATTTAATTAAAAATAGCTTTGTAAAAGCATAAATTACAGAAAACATTTCTGAACCTCAAGCAATCATGCTCTTGTTTGGATATCATTGAAATCATTCCTTCAGACTTATACAGCATTTATCAAAAAGTACGTTTCAAAAAATTTAGAGCTTTTTGCTCTATTTAAAATAATGAAATTACCGAAAAAATAAATATAGATCAATTATAACCATAGAATTTGTTATCTAAAGCATTATAAAATACAACAAGACCACCGCTAGGCAGAGCATTATATGCCCGAAAGTGTTGGTTTTTTTAGTCAGTTTTAAGGTAATAGTGACCTCGACTTTTGACCTTGTGACCCCAAAATCAATAGGGGTCTTCTACCCGATATGGACAATCATCATATGAAGTTTGAATATTGTGGACCAAATGGAACTTAAGTTATGCTCCGGAAACTGTTTTCAGTTTTAAAGTAATAGTGACCTTGACCTTTGACATTGTGACCCCAAAATCAATAGGGGTATTCTACACAATATGGACAATTATCGTATGAAGTTTGAATATTGTGGACCAAATGGAACTTAAGTTATGCTCCGGAAACTGTTTTCAGTTTTAAGGTAATAGTGACCTTGACCTTTGACCTTGTGACCCCAAAATCAATAGGGGTCTTCTACCCGATATGGACAATCATCCTATGATGTTTTAATATTGTGGGCCAAATGGAACTTAAGTTATGCTCCGGAAACCAAATTGCTAACAGACGGACGGACGGACGCCAGGGGGTATAACATAATATGCCTGAAATTCTTTCGGGCATATAAAAATGAATCTGTTAGAGTATTGTTTCAATATTAATAACAAGTTAATAAAAATGACAATATATAATATATACTAGATCATAAAATGATGATAATATATTCAATGAGGATATTTAATTCTTCTTTGTAAGCTCAGCAAGACATACCTGACCATCTGGCATGATCTTAAAATATTCAAATATCGTTTCAATATTTCATGAATATATTCTAGATATATGACATTACTGTAGACATTTAATTCAAGAGAAATAATCAAATAACCATAAAGAACTACTTATCACTATGTGAAAATGGCACAAACTAATTTCAATAACCCCAAGGAGCAATTCCTACATAAATCTGTGTAATTCAGAAAGATAAGAAAATCTCTGAAAGGTGAAAGCTTCCACTTCTGCAGTTCCCCAACATTTCCATGCAGTTTATTATCAACAAGTTGTCTCAGGAAGTGCGGAGAACAGCACATTTCATTCATGTGACTGAATTTATGCTGTAGGGCAAATGAAGAAGAAAGCTTTTACCCAATTTCTCCAATTGTATGTGAAAAAATCATTATTTCAGCATTCATGCAGCTTAAGACATTCAAAGCTGTAGTGCAAAATGCAATGGTGGTAAATAAAAATAAATTATTATAAAAGATTTAGAGTCTTCCTTGATAAAAAATTCTTGGTTGGACAGTCCATAGCACCCACCCCATCCGCTAAACATAATCAATTACTGATATTACTGCTACAAAGGAAAATGAGTTCTTCTATAATGTATAGATAATCATGTTAAAATTGGTCATACCACCATGAAAGGGACCAAATGCAAGTAAAATGATGCAAATATTAAATGTTATAGCAGTATACAATTATACTTCTATATTTTAGTTTCAAATATATTTCCCCAAACTTGAAAAGACACTGAACCCTAACAACAAGCACTCAGCATGTTATACCCATATTTCAAAAACTGATATTTTTGATTTACATGACCTAAACCATCGAAAATATTGAACAAAAATCTTATGTGAGTATATTATTTATGCAGGCCATTGGTCATCCTCTCTAAACCTTTATAATAATTTTACAACAATTTTATTGAAAAAAAATAATTCAATATTTTCTTCTAAGTACAAGTTGTTGAAGGATGTATCCAGATAAATTTGAGGAAATATACTTTGAGCTCATACATGTATATCCAGTTAAGTACCTGAACATATTGATACTAAATGGTATATATACATGTATATTGTTATGTTTTTTCACCAGAGGTACTTAATTGTCTCATTCCAACAATAGATCGACGGCTTGTAAAACCTACAACATCAAGTCAATAACTATAGTTCCATTACGTTATCAAAAACTTACGATAATATAACTAAACAATATATCATGGGTTTAGCACAAAATGGACGTAACTCTCTATTTTTTTAAATAAAGTTACAACTATTTTGCACTAAGCCCGCGATACGGGATATATGACTAAAATAGTCCTAAGACACTTGATAATACTGGCCCCTGATCATCCATGGTTTCCCATTTCAATATTTTTACTTACTGTTTTGGTTATATTTTATATTTTTTTAAAGGCCTTTGTATATAGAAATTTCCTAATGTGCTATACATACCAATGTGGTAAAATGTCATCAGAACTGGCCGTAGAATTCAAAAATTTTTCAGTATGCTTGATTTTCTAAAATGAATGTGACATTAAAAATTTGTTTTCTGATGTTGTACAACGTTGAATGTGGGATGCCAAGCACATTAGGAAATTCTTGCTTAAACATGTTGAAAGCACAGTTTTAAAGTCCTGAAATTATGTCTGGAATGTCATATTCACTGCAAAAATAAAATATTCTTTTCAATACTATGTTTAATTTTTCATTTCAATTGAAATACGCATTTTGCAAACCAAATGATAACCCTGTATTTTTATCTGAAAAATTTGTAAAACATGATACAACATGAGCAAATCAAGGGAAAAGAAATAAACCTCCATGCTAATACCCTCTGTGACCTAATAACAAAAAGGGTGATTCAAAACTTTTCATAATAAGTCTTACAATACAAATGCTATACGAAATAAAAACACTAACAACTACATTAATAAACAAAGCACAAAAATATCAAAACAAATGAATGGTTTGTCTGTCATGCAGAAATGATGTTTTCAAAATAACACCAAATACAACATAAACTGCCAACATACAGGTAATCATCTCTGTGGTAAAAATGTTACAGAATGATGCAGACCTATAGCATAACTGTCAAGGATATGAAGGTGCTATGAAAAGCATTGAACATTTAGAAATGCCAGAAATGATTACATAAACCAATCAAACTTCTCAATCATTAGAATATTGGACAAATCTTAATTGCAGACCTCAACACTAAATACAGCCAGGGATACTATAGAACCATGTTAATTATCATACCTGTCTCTTAAAAAACTAACAAATGCAATACAACATGTAATGAAAGGCAATCTTGAAACTAATTTTCTACAAAGTAAAACAAAACTCACAAAAATTAAAAAAAAGAAATGTACAAAAACCAAGCTAAGACTAAAAACAACAAAAATTCATTCACACATAAAAACAAGCATACTGAAGGCTGTGGAGGCATTAAAAAATAAAAAGTGGCATTAAAGGCATAACGTGAGCGATATCTCTAACAAGTCATGTGACCCACATGCAGGAAGTACAATAAATATACGATATCACCAGGATACTCATTCCAATAAGGGGTTGAATAATTCACCTTCATTTTTGGACTATCGTATGCATCCATTATGTCACCATTCTCGTTACGTTTCCAGACACGTGATCTTGACATATTTGTTAACCTGTCTACTCAAAAAATGATTCATACAATAAGGATAATGAAAATAAAGACTTTATTTAACAAGGCTACACATTTAGATAATCCATTCTTCAATGCAATGATAAAATTTCCATACAACAAGAGAGAAAAACCAACTACTTCAAGGTCTAAACAGTTGCACACTTAAAATAGGGCTACAGATTAAATACAAGATGGGGCCAATTTTGACCTTTCGTGAACCTCATCCTAAAAAATATCACAGATTTCATATATAATTGATAACAATTAATGATGAGTTATACATTTCAAACATCTAAAGACAATGCTAAGCTGTGAGACATTCTAAATTCTAACATAGAGAAGCAGTGTTTTCAAACAAAATGTAAACATACATTTAAAGCAATGTAATTTCATCTAAGGGATAATTTTAAACAAGGTTTAAGTAAATTTTAACCAAAGCATAGCTTAAATTGACAATTTATATTAGAAGACTTGTTCATTATTATTTTAAAGAAAGAGTATTGTACAAAAAATAAATTTCTTATTGTTCTGCTATGAAATGTTTGATAAGACTATTTCTGTTACATGGATTTAACATCTAATTAATAATCTTTAATTCAACTTTTAAATACTTATCGATGAAGAAACAACAAAAAGTATTGTAATATTCCAAGCCACTTAAAAGTTTGATAGAAATCTTATCTTTATATGTGTAAAAAATTCCAACTACAGACAGAATGAAATGTAACTTATAAAGTAAAATTAGTTGACATGATGTTAAACCAAGACAATAAGACTTCAATAGATGCCCAATAGTATAATATATATTTGTGTAATACATTGGAAAAGATAAAATTGAAAACAAGTAAATCTGTGAGCTAATGCTCACTAGTGATACCCCCGCCAAAATCTAAAAATATGCGACAAAGAGGAAGTAGATGAGCAAGGAGCATGAAATCGCTTTACACCACATAGGACTATGGGATGAAGCAATATGCAAAGTATTAGGCTGCTGCATGATATAGTTGCTGAGAAAACTGCGACGGAAATTTTGTAACGGACGGACGGACAGACAAGGGTAAAACAGTATACCCCCCTCTTCTTCGAAGCGGGGGTATAATAATTATGAAGTGAATAAAATATAAGTATAGCAACAACTGATCATGTATTATATCATTTAAATGTAACAAAGAATTGAAGGATCTATGCCATGTTTAACAAACACCTAATAGAAGATACATTTTATAATACAAGCTACTAAATGATTTTCTTCAGCAACAAATTGCAGCAAAACCTTTCACAAGGAAGTACTAGCTCACAATTTTCTCTGTAAGAAGAATACATTCAAAACACATTTTGTAATTTAAGAAGGCCCACATTTTAGATTTCCTAGATTGAACCTAAACTGTTGCAAAGAAGTTACATTGACAAGCACAAAAAAGAAGTGCTTTAATGTAGTTACCAACCTCTATGTTTAACTGGCTAGTAACCATGTACAAGTAAATACTATACTAACCTCCAGCTGCCCTAGGTGTTCGTCTTTTACCATCTCTCTTTTCTCTACCAACATTAAATGCTGAACCTGTCTTCAAGGCTTCTAATAAATTATCCATAACACCTTCTTGATTCTCATCTATAAATATATCAAACATTGGTTCAATATATATAGGTTAAAGTAATAAAGTTACATTAACTTTTATTGTCAATGAAATATAAAACACATGTGTTGAAAAATTTATGCTATACATGTATTTCAAATAATGTATTAAATGGCTTATTGACATTATTTCAGGCACCCATGTCCGCAAGATTTTGAATCTTAAGTCCCACAGGGGTTGCTAGCATGTGTCTTAGACAAGTTGGTTATACTTTTCCATATTTTTTTTTCCTCCATTAACAATGTATATGTAGAAGTAGTTGGCCATGCAGAAGGGTAAGAGAGTACTAATATAAACAAAGGTCTAGATTAAACTAGATTAGGTGAGCTGGCCTCCATAAAGTAACTACAATTTGTTTGACATTGCTTTAATTCCATTAAAGAAAGAAGACAATATTTCAATGATATAACAACTCTCCCTAGACAGGCAAGATCTCTGAACTTAGGTTTTTCACCTAAAATTTAGTACTTGCCTTCATCAGTGGCTGACAACAAAGGCTGTCCTATTTGTTATAGAGATAGTCATAAAAGTGGTAGTTGAAAGTATTTTATGATAAAACTCAATCCTATATATGTCTCGCCCAGGCATTGTTGTATCCACAAACCCTGGCTTTTGCAATTTGACATATCACAAGCTCAATGATGTATAGGTCTAGCCCAGGAATTGATCTCATAAACCCTGGATTTAGCAATCAGACACCAACACAAACAGACCTATCTATGCAGATATAACAAAATAACCCACCAGTAGTGATATCCACCAATGCTCTCTGTCTAGCCTGTCTAGCATGTTTCTCTCTTTCAGCCTTCTCCTTGGCTTCCTTGGCACGTTTAATCTTTTCTTGTGTTTCTCTGATCTTTCTATTCTCTTGTACGGCAACCTGTCATATAAACATACTTGACTTACAATAAACTGTCAAAATTGCCAAAAAATGAATTTGATTTTTACTTGCAGTTGATCTGATTTGGAGCTCAAGTTGGGGTTTTTTTCAGCCACACATGTACCTATGCATTAAAAAGAGAACAATTTAATTTAATCTGTAATGCATACTTTTCAGCAATTCTATGTAAAAAAAATTGGTTCTGCACAGATGCATTGAATAAAAACAAAGCTTTCTCAACTTGAACCTTCATGAGTCCAAAAACCCAGCCCTTAAACTTTGATCCAAGATAAAAATGAGAGATCAACTTACCAGGAATCCATCTTTGAAGACTTTGATATCACCAAAGAATTCTTCCATACTATATTTGTTCACATCAAATGCATAAAATTTACCAATATTTTTATATTGACCATCTAACTGTTTATACATTGTATTTAATACTTCAAATTGTTCTTTAGCTGTTCCAAGGAATATTTGATCATATGTTAAAGTATTAAAGTAGTATACAAGTAATAACTTGTAGATAAGATATTGAATACATATTATAAGGTATGGCAGTCTTTATTTTCACTTCTTTTTCAATTCATCTGATAACATCAACTAACAGGCATATACTTTGAAAGAATAATTTTGAATTCTTGTTTGGAAATTTTAACGATAATAAGGAATATTATAAATCTCTTTGATTCATTCAAAACAAAAATAGGACACAGGATGTTTAATACAGAGATGGGGGAAACATGCATTTTAAGGAGGGAATAGGGCCAAACTTTGGCTCCAAAATGGCTTGAAAAACACTGTATGGTCCAACAATTGTTACACAATGCTCCTCATCCATAAAACAGTGTTTTTGCAAACCATTTGAGTCAGCTCAGTATGCTTAGTATGCTCAGTGTGAGGTGGTCCTGACTTTCTCTATTCAGGGGTACTTGATTGGAAATACAGAACATTGAGGAGTTAGGTCATAAAACAAGTTCAATCACCATTTTCCTTCCTATCACTATTTCATGTTGGGCAGATGTCAGTCTCTAGTAAATGATAGAGCAATGATCAAAAGCTAAGTCTAGAGTCAAACCTCTCCAGGACAATGAGTGGGTCAACTGATCACCTATGACTTAAAATGGAAATAAATCAAAGGATATATTCATAACTTCTGAGAATCTATCAGAATCCCCGACACTTTTCTTTATAGATTTTAGATCTGTTTCTAATTGTTTTAGTTGTTTCTCCATAGATTTTATATTCTTCTTAATATTTTCATCAGATACTGAAATGTACAAACATAAAACTAACATAAAGTCAATATAAATGACTATAAAATATACCAGAGAAGCATACAAAAAACCTGGAAGCTTAGTTGGTTTGAAAACCTGGGCATTTCAAGCCCAATCAGAACAAGTTCAAAGGCAAGGGAATACAAAATCATAGTTTATCGCTTGGCAACATACAACTTACCAGAATTTGACCTCAAGTTTTCAGCTTTAAGTCGATGCTGTGCCACGACACCATCAAAAGCTAGACAAGTATACAACCAACTAAATTGTCCATAATCAGTATTACATAGATAGATCTTACATACAGGGACCCATAAGAACTGATCTTAATTAAGTGGCAAAGAACTTGTAACTAAAGTCTGATGAATTTTGCATAACTTCTTGTAATAATATACAGCCTAGTCAACAAATGTAATTCGACAGAATGAAAACTTTATTTCCTGAAATCTGTAAAAAAAAATAATGTACTTAGGTATGGTTAGAGTCTTCATTGGTTCAGATCTGAGCCAGACATCTTTAATTAAATCTCTACAAAAGTATAAAGAGTAATTATGATAAATATACAAACCTTTAGCTGCCTTATCTAAATGACTTAATTCTTCATGGAAGTTAATATAATCTGGATATTTTGATTCTACTATATTTGCTAGAAAATGTAATAATGTTGACTTTCCATCTTGGGCTTTAGTATTCCCTAACTACAAGTATACAACATGATAAACTAGAACTGCCACCAGTGGCGAAAATACCCCCGCAACAGCAACATTTCAAGATAAAAGCAAGTCAACATTGTGGAAGTCCAAAAGGGTAAATGTTGTAAGAAGCATAAAAACCATAAAAAGAATAGGATGCAAATATCAAATTGGAAATAAACAGCAAATTACAGTGTAATTCACTATAGATTTATGAAAAAGCAAAATAAACAGAGTTGTCATATGTCAAATGATTTTTTACATGAAAATGAACACCATTTGGTCATTTTGAATGTAAAGTGGAACAACAGACAAAGAGTGGTCACATTTAAACTCATCATGAGTATGTTGTAACCAGAAGAGCAAAATGTAGAATGTGTTTGTAATTTTTTGATAAATAAGTAAAAAATAAGGCAATTGCAAAAATGGTAGTCAGCAATGTACACAATTTAAATCAAACAATTAGTATTTACAATATCTTGTATCAAGAATTTCACAAATACCCCATAAGAAAGCTTAAATTACCGATCATTATTTTCACAGAAGTAAAGTTAAAATAATATCTAAAATCTCATGTAGCTATAACGAAATAAGATGTTTTCTTCACAACATTACAGAAAAAATCAAGGTGGCTATTAGTTGGTCCATTGAAATACATAAAAAAATAAATACATATAAAAATTTCATCAACAAGAATTTGTCAGCACAATTTTATCAAAATGAGGTGAGAAAAAAAAATGTTTGCTGTACAAGATATTAGAAAATTCAACATGGCTGCCAGTCAGCCATTTTGAATTCCACTAAAGAAAATGCCAAGCACATTAACTTAAACAATTGCTAACTTTCTCAAAGTCTGTACAAAAATTATCAAATCATTTGCTTTTCTGAAAAGAAAAACTCAGAATGGCTGCCAATCAGCCATTATGAATTTGATAAAATATCAATACATCAAAAAAAAGTTCAACAATAAGAATTTGATAAAAATAGCAGTACATAATAGACTTCAGCAAGTCAAAATGGCAAACAATGTGGAATAATGCTATATTTAATAAAGCCATAAACCCTTGATTCATCTTCGTCAATAATTTTTGCTAATCAATGAGATAAATAGTTACTATGAGATGTAGAATTGGTCATACTATATTAACACATTCATACCTTCTCAAAAGAAAGAAAGCACCTAAATGTATACCATGTGACGAGCATTTCAATGTCAAATACGTTCTCCTTGACTGCCAGGATCTTAGATACATCCGTGACAAACATTTTAAAGTTAACTCACATAAAGGACTTTTTGAGTCTGTACCGTCATATTTTCTAATCGCCGAGATCAAATAGTGTTTTCGCGATGTAGAATTGGTCATACCAGATTAACACATTCATACCTTCTCAAAAGAGAGGAAGCACCTAAGTATATACCCTGTGACGAGCATTTCTATGTCAAACACGTTCTCCTTGACTGTCAGGATCTTAAAGACATCCGTGACAAATATTTTAAAGTTAACTCACTTAAAGAACTTTTTGAGTCTGTACCATCATATGCGATACTTAACATTTTGAAGGAAATAAATGTATATAATAAGATATAGAGCTTTACATCATTAATATCGATTTAATAAATAGTATCATTGATTGCTTTCGACGCGATATGACCTTTTTGTGTTGGTGCGCCGTAAAACCAAAACAAAACCAAACAATACTTGAAGGAAATAAATGTTTATCATAAAATATAGGACGTAAAATCTTCATTATCTATTGAAGTAATAGTATCATCAATTGTTTCGGCGTAATATGACCTTTTTGCATTAATAAGCCGTAAAATCCAATTAATCAATCAATAAATCAATCAGACTTCAGCAAGAAGAAATTGGTAATGAAATAAGCTTACTATACAGTTATTTAAACAAAGTCAAAATGGCTGCCAGTCTGCCATAATGAATTTGTATCCTAAGTAAATCCATGTACAAGTCAACTACATCAATAAAGACTTTGGAGCGAAATTTGGATAAAATTGAGTAAAAAACACATACATGTACTATACAGTAATTTAGATAAAAATTCAAGATGGCTGCCAGTCAGCCATATTGAATATAAATTGATGAAGAATAGTCATCCTCATCAACTGTATTAGTAAGACCTTGTATGCAATTTCTATTCAAAATATGTATGGTAATATGTCAATATAAGACTGTATTAATTTTGAAAAAAGGATGACAGCCAGTCCGCCATTTTGAATTAGAATTGAGTTAAAGTGTATGTACACATCAACTGTGAACGCCTGTGCAAAATTCTATCTAAATTAGTTGAGAAATAAGCATACAGTAATTAAACGAAATTAAAAAGAATTCAAGATGGCCACAAGTCGGCCATTTTGAATTTGGAATTGATATAAAGTGTATGTACACATCAACTGTAAACGCCTGTGCAAAATTCTATAAAATAGAAAAATAAAAAATCTGTTGAGAAATAAGCATGCAGTTATTAAAATTAAATAAAAAAATCAAGATGGCCGCAAGTCGGCCATTTTGAATTGGAATTGATATAACATGCATATAAACATCAACTGTAAACGCCTGTGCAAATTCTATAAAATAAGAAAAAAATCCATTGAGAAAAAAGCATACTATACAGTTATCAAATTAGATTTAAAATATATAACACCATTAAATATTTTAAACAAGTGAGATATGTTTCCATAGTTACATGAGTTTTGTATACACCATTAAATCATGGTATATAACAGCTTCTATTAAAATACATTAAGAAATAAACATACTACAAATGTATTAATTTTTTGGGACAGACCACATATCCAACCAACCAACCAACCAACCAACCACCAGGGTGATTCCAGTATACCCCCGAAAACTTCGTTTGCGGGGGTATAAATATTTATGAAGAGAAATTGAATAGTTAGCGCCGTTGAAGGTCTGCTCACATATACGTGTTCAGCCAACTTTACAATCTTGTACGATTACCAAAATCATTGAAATCACCTTCAGGCAGGCAATCCCTCACAGTACCCATTAACACCTGAGTGGAGTGGAACAATTGTAGGTTAATTTTTTGCTCAAGGAAATAAGCAGTGCCCTCAGTGGGTATCAAACTCAGGACCTCTCAATCCCTAACCATGCATCCTACCACTGGACCACTGCTTCTATAAAAGAGATATTGATTGATTTTTATTTCACCAGTCACACATACAATAATGCTATGAAATAAAATACTTTCAACATTATTTCTGAAGTCACTTTTGATAAAAATATTTATCTGTATCAATGTAAACTAAATGTAGCAGGGTTAACAAGTTGCAAGCCCAAATCAATTATCAGCCCCAGGTTTTGGGCTAGTGGGTTAACATAATGACTGTAAATGAATGATATAAGAACTAATTGTTCCCAAACTTACCTTAGATAAAAAGTTTATATCAAATCCTAATGATTGTTCATTCCTAGATCCAGTATTCATAAAATTACCTACTAACAATATAAGTTCTAATATTTTCTGGAATTTTGTACTATTTTGTACTTCTTCACAACATTCTCGTGAATTTACTAAATCCTGAAAATAACAGAGAAAATACTATTAGAACTTTGAAATTATATAGTTGTTTTTTTTTCTTAACTTTTAAGTTCAAAAAGGGGTAACTTCACTGACCCCAAAACTTGGCTCTGCTGCAAAAGTGCTTATATTTTGTCATACTATTATTATACTACTTTTTTTAGCTTGATTGTGAAACAAGTTCTTACAACTTATATTAATCACTTTCGAGTCTGCTTCCTGATCCCCCCGTACTGAGCTAGTAGGATAAAGTTTCCTGCTCAAGGAAACAATGGAATAGGTTTTTGATGGGATTCAAACCAACACGGAGTTGGCTATCCAATGATTACCTGTCCAATGTCGTAACTGCTCAGCCATGCCTGCTCCTATTTTGTCATATGACAGGGCAATGTATGAATGTTTTATTAGCCAAGAATCTTGGGCAAAAATGCATGGTTAGTGAATATAGCTTGACTGACCGTCATATCATGGTGGTCAGTCAACCTAGTCACTGTTCCTCAGAGGACTCAATCTTCTGATTCTGTTGTTAATAATTAACATGATTTAAAATCAGTGGTAAGAGGGAGAATTGACATAGAAATTAATTTATGACCAGCTCTACAAATGCCCCACTCAGGAATGGAGCCTACAGCCCACTGATATGTAGACTTGTGCATAACTGTCTGAGCAAGCAGGCTGTACAACAGCAATCTAATGAATATATAAATATAATACTTACTGGTTTGATATCATTTAAGTTTTCAGCAAAGTTCATTTTAAACAACATAGCATTTAATCTAGGTACAACTTTCTTTATAGAAGAAATCTGAAAAAAAATAAAAACTTGAATTATAAAGTAAACTATAACTTTGTTTATGTAACAAACATAATCATCAAAACTGGTAACAATAAAATAAAGTCAATATTATATCCATGTATCATTTAAAAAGATCATATCACATGTGCTTTTTTGTGTTGGAACAAAAACTTATCAAAGAAATAAGTATTCTTAAAACAATAGTCATACTAAAAACCTAAATTCAGAACTTTTTCTTCAAAACATGACAGCATTACATCTCTTTGCTGACATTTAAAATTTGTAATCTGAGAAGTATTTTTATTTATGCTATTTTATTCATGTTACAACATATTCACAGTAGCTGATTTATTACCAAGGGAAAAACCTAAACAACAAATACATCTCACTTGATCTTTTCTTTCATGACAGTGTATTGTATCAAGACTGAATATCTCAGGCTTATCGCAAATCGGTCATAACTCACAATATTTTTAAAATTGAGTAATAACTTTCTAGCGCAAAGCCCGTAATAATGCAACTAGCCCTATCACCATAGCTACAAAGACTATTACATTCAAGTTAATGACATTTTGACACATACAATAACACAGAACTGTTCAGGTTTGGCTTATTCCTGATATTGATCTTTAAAATAAGCGAATTGTTTGGGCAAGTCTGATGTACAGCTTATTTGTCAAACTGTGCAACCCAGGTCAGTAGCTCAGTTGGTGGCTTGCCTGGATTTCGAATCTAGTGTCTCAAAGGAGGTAAAGGTTTAAATCTCACCTGGGAGGTTATATCCTTTAATGAATATTTGACAATAATGTCAATTTTCCTCCAATAATAAAGTATATGGAGAAGTTTCCAGCCATGTGGAAGGCAAGTACTAGTTATAGACAAGAGGCCAGAAAGCAAGGTCAGGTGTGCTGGACATTGTAAAATGACATAAACAATTGTGTTGACATGGTGTTAAACCCAGTATAAATAAAATATCTGAAAGAACAACACTTACAATAACGCAGAACTGTTCAGGTTCCGCTAATTCCTGATAATGATCTTTAAAACTAGCTAATTGATTTAATGCATCTTGTTCAGGCATATATTTGAGCAGTTGTTCTACCATGGCAACAGATAAATTGTCTTCATCCATTTCAACTATACGACGTTTTATCTCATCATAAGGCACCTTGATTGATCCCAATAATATAGCTGTAAATATACAATATAATGCTTTGTATATAATTTACAATTGTAAAAGAAATTCTTAAATTATAGAGTAATATAATTATATAAACTTTAGTTCGTTTTATTTCTAAGGTACGTAAGAAGCTATATAGAAGCAGACTTTAAACCAACTTGAACTTTTTAACTTTTATATAGCCATAAGTTGATATAACAAATTAAAAGGCTTAGTTTCAGCTTAAGTTCAGCCATTAACCATTGTATCAGGTACTAGGATCATACATTTGCCATAGGAAGGATGAAAACATTTACTGTCCTTCTTTAGCTATATTAAGTATTTCCTGACTAAACTACATGAAGGAATGTAGGTCCTAGCAGGAATCAAAACCTACAACCCCTGGAGAATTAACCACACTAGCTACTGAACTAAATGGAACAGCCCAATGTGAGATAAAAGTCTAAGCATTGGTATAAATACCTATAATAAAGATAATCTTACTTTATTAAGTTTGTATAAATATTTCAATCAATAGAACAATTCTACAGATTATCAGTAGAAATTTCCAATTCCAGGACAAAATCACTCAAAATTACACCGAGTCTATGATGTCACTGACTTTCTGATTCCTTAGATAGCCAGATTTCAGATAGACCATAATGCTGCATAATGCAAGAAATGAACTGCTAATATATAATATAATAATATACATGTACATACAAAGATTTTGTCCAGATTTAGGATCCAAAACTTTGAGTTCTTTTCCTTTCTTTTGTGGTTTAGCTTGAGTTTCATCACCAGCAACTTTAACTTTAACTGAAAACAAATATTTTATAGATCATTTAACAACTCCTAACAGAAAATAATATTTGAAGTTACACGAAGTATGGTTTCTGCATCTTAATATGACAAATTTCTTATACAAATTGACATTTCTAACAGTTTAATCTAAGTTAAGAAATTCTGATGAAATGCATGAATTACTATAAGTCAACAACACATAATGTCACAAAATACAGTCAATGTGTCACAGATGTGGCACACACTATCCTATCATTCATAGTAGTTCCGGAGTTTAAAGGCACACATACATACAGTGGAGCTGGTTTTAAGAACATTGTTCATGTACTCGTCTAGAATTTAGAAGAAACATGAATCAATCACAGCAGGTTACATTTTGCCTAATCATATCAAATGATGTTTATAGATTGACTCTATACAAATGTTATACTGACCAGCTTTGGTAGAGAAGTTTTCTTGTAATTCAGAGAATATATCTTCACTAGCAAATATATCTTCTCTTGCTTTAACCCAGAATGAATCTTTATCAAGTTGTTTTGCTTCAATCTATAATTATATTACCATAGATACAAGGTTAGTAACCATGTGACTTCTAAACAAGCATATTATACAGTAGGCTTTATTGTAATTTCTTGGTCTGACAATATATCTCTATCAACTACAGTAATGTCATGGTATGGTCATGTGATGTGCTCTACGGGGTGCATCAACTCAATTACAAACTTGAGCATTTCATCCTCTGGTAAACGTGGACTGCCTAGAAAGTCCTGGTTTAAATGTGTGAATGCAAATTTGAAGACATGCAATCTGCATAATAGTGATCCCCTAGACAGGGTTACATAGAGGCCAGATGAAAGAAGATCTAGCCGGCAGCTGTCTACCACAGTCCCTGGTGCACCGGCAGCAGTTGACAAATCATCCGGATTTGATCGGTTGGTTGGTTGGTTGGTTGGTTGGTTGGTTGGTTGGTTGGTTGGTTGGTCGGTCGGTCGGTCGGTTGGTTGATCGATCGATTGATTGATAATGACTACTATGGTTATTGCAAAATCATGCAATTTTTGACAATACAAGTATACGTGTACAATAATTATATAAATCTTATATTTTCAACGTAGCGATTATATAAATTCAAAATATGCCACTTTAGAAGATAAATGAAGTCATCTTAGACGAGAATGACTTTGCATTACATTTGTGTAAAAATGTCTCTTATAGAACATGGAAAAAAAACATGAAAAAACAGAATGCTCATCAATTTTGAAGAAGACCTTATCATTTCAACACTGGCCTTCATGAAATGACATTTCCACTCCTAATCTAAAAAACTCTTAAAAATATGTTTACTCAGCTCACTTGGTGAAATAAAAAATGATCTCGCACTAAAGTCAACAAATATCCTCTACACGAGGATCTTTAGTATTGTAGCTACATTAATAAATGAATAATAACTTATATTAAAACACAAACCTTTTTCCAGTTAGCTCTCTTCATAGGCTGTTTTACTTGATATTTTGGCTTCTCTTTCATACCATGAGGTAAGGCCTTAGATACAGGGGGAGCCATTCCAAAAGCTGGAGGGGGAGGTGGACCACCTCCAGGAGGGGGCGGACCACCACCAGGTGGTGGTGGTGGAGGTGGTGGTCCTCCACCCATACCTGGAGGAGGGGGAGGAGGTGGTGGCCCACCACCCATGAAAGGAGGTGGTGGTGGTGGTGGAGGCCCACCTCCAGGTGGTGGTGGCGGGGGAGGTGGTGGTGGAGGTCCTCCCCCTGGTGGTGGTGGTGGGGCTGGAGGAGGGGGTGCCCCACCTGGACCACCTTTATTTATCACAGATGATATTTGTGTCCCAACTCCATCTTTTATCTGAAAATACAGAAATAATCAACAATCACTAAAACCAAAATATGAAGTGTTTGGATTTGAATGTAAAATCTCACAGTTTACATCTTACAAAGAAGAAAAGGGCTGTAATTCATTCAAAATAAAAACTAGAGTTGTGTTACTTGATTATTGACCCCCAATAGTAATCCCATAGACTTGTGAAATGACTTAAGTGTATTCTTTCGACAGTTATATTTCTGTTAAAATATTGCACTTTAAACTAAAACCACCTTCACAGGTGTAATGTCTATGTTAACAAACAACTGACAAGTATTTCAAATTCTCTATCATACAACTAAAATAAGCACTTAATATAAACCAGCAAGGTCGATTTGATATGGCCTTATATAATGTCATCCTTGAGTTTTCATCATTCTCAAACAGCGATATTTAGGATATCACTAAAGTAGACTGCATGAGATTTTGCAGTGTTTTTCGAAAAGGCTACCACTGTTTTTTACATAAGAGCCGATGCAAATTGCTAAAACTACTAAACAACTACTCATTGTTAACTCCGGATGGTACCCTGATAGGACAACATCCAAATATATGGTAAACTAATCATTACAAGAGTTGATAACAAGGAGAACACAATACATACTGATTGTTTTAATTCAGCTATTTCTGTTTCGTATTTTTTAATTTTTTCTTCCATAGTAACAACTTTAGCTTCAGATTCTTGTTTAGCTATCAAAGCTGTTTCTAATTTAGAATTAATTTCTACAACTGACACTTCATTGTCTTCAAACTTGGACTTTTCATTTAATGAAGCTGAAAAATTGGTATAAAACATGATGTCACAATATCACAGAATACGCCTGTAATGTATTTAAGAGCTATTTTTGCTTATACTAATTAATTTTAGCTTGATTGTGAAACAAGTTCTTACAAGTTAGATTAATCAATGTCTAGTCCTTTCCTGGTCCACCCAGTACATAGCCAGTAAGATAAAGTTTCTTTCTCAAGGAAACAAGGGGGTAGATTTTGGATGGGATTCAAACCAATGCAGAGTTGGCTATCTAATGATTACAAGTCCAATGTCGCAACTGATCAGTCAAACCCGCACCTCTTGTATCCCAGTGTTAATAGGCCTGATTGCCGAACACCCAAGCCACCCTAGAGCCAAACAATTTGCCTGCATTTTGTGAAGATGTGGTATGAAATATTATCAGGGAGAGATTCTATCAGACACTCACACATCCAGCCATCCAACAGGTGTTCAAATACTATTGCCTGTGACTTTCTCTCTCTCCCAAAAAATTCACTGCAAGTCCATTGGATGTGACATAAAATAAAAGCTCTTTGAATACATATAGAGTTGCCTACCTCAGTTCCTGGGACACCGGCATCAGATGACGAACAAACTAACGGGATTTGATATAAGATGAATATGATTGATTTTAATAAGAAAACTTTCATAAGGCAATGCCAACAACATCAACTATTACTGACATTATTATATACCTAATGTCACAAATCAGATAATATGAACAATGATTCAGAGTGTAGGCTGATTGTCTAAAATATACTAGGTCAGTGCCAGTAAAACAATGGTATTTAAAAAGAAAATTCATGTTTTGAAATGGACATCATACAAAAAACATGTGTTACAGTTCAAATTTATTCGACTGCCTGTGGTACACATGTTAACCCTCTGCCATACATAAATTCTATTTTTAGACTTTTGGCGATTTCACCTTAAGGCTTAAGTTAGACCACAAGTCCAAAACTATCAATGATTCAAAGGCCTGACCAGATTTACCTGTGGAGAGATACATGATTCTCTAATATACTACGCAGTCAATTTTTAAGAGATTTAAGTAGTTCCGTCATTTAGACTTTCGGTGACTTCGTACTGCTCGATTTGTACTTGTTTATCAATTGTTAGTATCAAAGTACTGTAGTTAGTATTAACAGGGCCGGCGAAATCTTAAAATTGTTTACTTGTCCGTTATTGCCAACTGGTAAAAGTTACTTGTCCGTATGAACATTATTGAATAAGATTATCAAAAAATCCACTTGTCCGTACTTGCCTTGGGACAACACGGACAATACGGACGTTTGATTTCGCCGCCCCTGATTAAATAAGAGAAGTTAATGTAAGCATCTATGACACTTGAATACAGTTCAAAAATATATAACTTACTTAATAATGGATCTACATCAATTTCAAATCTTCTTGTCAATCTAAAATCAGGATCTGTACCAGATCTATGTAATACAATCTGTGTTACACATTCTTCTATAAGTTTATAATATTGCGGTCTGAAATAGAACATTTATTTTATATTATACTTTTATAGTGTTTTCTTTTTAGGATTATATAAATAATAAAGTCTATGTAATAAGGATATGGAGGTAGTTGTTCTAACACCCTTACAGGCCATTTTAGTGGCAAGCACAACATCTTGTTTAGTTAGGACATTAAAAGCCATCGGAAGTGTTTGATCAACCTAACTAAAATGTGGCTGTTTTAGGAAATTGGACACTCACTAATTTCATACATATCTTGTTATGAATGGTGAGCATTTCATTTAAATTTTTTCAAATTCAGCAATGAATGATAAAGATATGGCAAACTCTTTATACAAAGACACATAAGAAAGGAGACTTCAGAGAGACTTCCCTCAAAATTTTTGTAGTTACAATGAAACAAAAATACCTGACAATAATAAGGCAATATCTATAAATGTACACGACTACAACTTACCTAGCAAATAAATCATCTCTCACACACATTAAATGTTGTAAAATAGACAAGAAATATGGTCCAGCCACAGTTTCCTTGACTGAATTATTGACAATATGAAAACACTGTTCACAATCTGTAGGAAAAGTTAAGGTACAAACAATACAATACCAGTTAGGGCTGCCACGATATGCCTGAAGGATATCGCAATATTTTGTGATTCGCTAACACCGTATTGCGATACTTACCACAATATATTGCTTTGCAAACAAAAGACATGGCTGCATAATACCATATTCCATCTTTATGAACTTATTCAACTGTTCTGTATTGAAGTATAATAGGATTTTGTAGGGTAGGTACCTGTAGCAGACTTGAGAAAATTTGGGCACTTTTTAGAGTTATTGGAACTTTCCAAAAGCATGAACCATGGAAAACTGAAATTTTGCCACTTACATTAGGCAAAGGGAAGAATTTATGAAACTAAAAAATATTGCTTAAAACCAGTACATTAAATTTGTATCGTGGTACGTATCAGCCAATAAATCCAGTTTTTTGGACCCTTTTTTACCAATTCTTTCACAAAGAGTACAATCATTTATGATACAAGAACTCTAAAGCAAGGATAGAAACATATCTTCTGTATACTATCCTGACCAAAACAATTGAGACTGCTCTAACAAAACCCAGTACAACCATCAACTGGAGTTCTATGGAAATAATACACTCAGAGACCATAGGCAGACAAAACATAAAACAAAAAGGTACATCATAAGGGCCGTTGGATTTAATGATGCGTCCAAACAAATTGTGGTAATTTTTCAACCACCAGCTCTCCTAACCTAGTTTAACCTGACCCTTGTCTATAATCATTGCTCATTACAAGGCTGACACTTTATCAATATACCTAAATAGTGGTGTAAAATCACACAAATTTTCATGAGTTTTGAGCCAGGGATCCCCTTCAAGACACTAAACTCAAAATTCTACAAGATGCCTACTGAGCCACATGCCAAGGTATGTGTATGTTATATTAAAGGATATTCAAAATCCACTCTAGCATTATCATATCTATGTGAGAATTCTTCATAGTCTTCCTCTGTATGCTCATGAAAAATTTGTATATGTGTTCTTAATTCACTATCTGTTGTTTTATCTAATGTCTGAAAATAAACAAAGTACAATAAATTATACCAAAGTGCTCATTAGGGTTGTCACGATACGCAAGAAGCGATGCACTAGAACCGTATCCCGATACATACCACGATATATTGCTTTGCAAACAAAAGGCAGGTTGCATAATACTTCTGTCTTAAAGAACTTATTCAACTGTTCAGTATTGAAGTATGTTATAGGATTTTGTTGGGAATGTGCAGTAGCAGACTGGAGAAAAACTGGGCATTTTTAGAGTTATGGGAACATTCCTAACGCGCCCAGAATCATTGGTTAAATTTTTTGAACTTAAATTTTTATCGAATGAACCATGGAAAACTGACATATTGTTACTTTCATTTGGTGAAGGGAAGAATTTTTCAATGAAAATAAAAAATAACCCTAAATATTGGTATGTTAAATTCGTACCCTGATAGGTATGGCAGTGGCTGCATATTGCAATATACAGGTATACCGGTATATCGTGACAGCCCTAGTGCTCATTAACGCTGATGAGATTTATTTGTAGTAATTATAAGGGCCTCAAATTAACACATGTCAAATTGCCCATTTCAACCAATGGGTAACTAAAGATTTTACAATGTTGATATGTATACATAATAATGCTTATAAGCAATAGTTATCAATTCAGCAATAGGTTGAAAAATCCAATACTTTGAGTTTCATATTATGTACATTCTTTATATACTATAAAAGTATTTAATCAGAACTCAAGTTTATGGGTTTCTCCAGCAGAAATAAAATTATATGTACCCAATGTACCTGTGTAGAATGAAAGTTGAAATACTAAATAGTGTTCACAGACTAATAGGATTAAATCTGTGTTGTTTGCCTTTTAACAATAATATGTGAAATAACTTTGTTCTGCACATATTTATCAGGAACAAACAAACCTTTTTCAACAAGAAAAAACCATAAATTTGACTTCCAAATATGAAGTATTTTATATTTTAATACTTACATCAAGTAGATCAATCAATCCAGTTCTCATGATTTCATTTCTTAGATGTAGACGGAAATCTAGATCTTCTGGTGTAGTAACTAAAGCATTAACTAATTGTATACAAGCTAACTGCATCTGTTGATTGTCTCTCATACCTAGACCCATTATTATAGGTACAAATCTTTCCTGGTTTCTGATTTCACCACATACAGTTATACCTTCTAATGCTTTCTCATGTCTATAGAGATGAAGAAAAAACAACATTTTATACAGTACCCACCAAAAGTTTGGAGACAAAAGAAATTTACTACAGTTGTTGAATTTTGATGATTCTTTTTGTAGAAACAATATTTTTAATATATTTAAGAATGGTTTGTTGTAAAATGAAAACAAGTTTCATGAATTCAACACTTAATAAGATTCAGAATCTGACATCATAAAGCCTACAAAATCATGATTATTGTAATAATCTGCCAGAACAAAGTTTTTATGCTATTTTTGTTGTCTCTGTTATAATAATAATGATCACCAAAAAAATAATGCCAAACTGCAAAGCATTTCAAAACAAGTAAATCTGTGAGCTAATGCTCACTAGTGATACCCCCGCCAAAATCTAAAAATATGTGACAAACAGGAAGTAGATGAGCAAGGAGCATGAAATCGCTTTACACCATATGGGACTATGGGATGAAGCAAAATGCAAAGTATTAGGCTGCTGCATGATATAGTTGCTGAGAAAACTGCGACGGAAATTTTGTAACGGACGGACGGACGCACGGACAAGGGTAAAACAGTATACCCCCCTCTTCTTCGAAGCGGGGGTATAATAAACAGTTATCAAATGTTAGCTAAAAGCTATTCAACAGGCCTACAATCTGAAAATGCCTCCAAACTTTTGGTGGGTATAGTAGATTATAGAACAGAGAAGAACATACTCTTTGACTAAACCTGGAACACTTTCCATTCAGCTAGGTCTATGAAGCAATTCCCTATGAAACAGATTTGATTCAATGTAGCAAATTGAATTGCTAATAAGAAACATGTAGCAAGTTTTTTCCTGCTCAGCGAAAAAACTTTTGAACACCTCTGCTTTTTAAAATGGCTACCGTAATGGTGTACATGTTTCTATTTCTAAGGTATTGATTTATTTTTTAAATTAATGCACATGTCAGAGCATAAGTGATAATTAATATGAGTTAACTACCTATGCTCGGTCACTTCCAATACTCGGGGTTACCACTTGTAAATTTCGATAAATAAAATGGGAACCTCGAGTATTGTATCTATTATTAGTCATATCTGTCAAACGCTTGCGGAATACCCCAAATCATCATCATCTAGACGTTTGTCTTTAATGCAGACGATAGATACGAGTGCACCTGCTGTTTTTCGCTAGAAAATCGTGTTTTAACAACAATAAGTTGGTGAAAAGATATGCCCATCTTATACAATAATTTTAAGTAAATAGGAAGTAGGTTAACATGTAGACGGTATTACGGTATCAATTTTACATGAATTGACAGATTACTGTTAACCCGTATCGATTTTGATATAAAGGTGACCGAGCATAGGTAACGTCACTCTATATTCTTTATTAGTAACAATTTGGAACATATGTATGTGGAAGTTGCCATCTTGGATTTGCTAGCATTAAAGCAAAATCATTTCTTAAAACAAGCAAGAATGTTTTACTTTAACGCAAGATCATCATAAAGCAATTACTGTTTATCCTGAGTTTCTACTATGGTTTTATTATTTGTACATGCAATACTGATGCTTTCCATAAAAGCAATGTCAACCAATTTTATGCCATTCATCTATACTTTCATAGGCTTTGTACCCATAAAGCAACTTTTTAACTATTCCCTGATAACCCTTCCTCAAGGAATTGACAGTTACAGAGAAATATCAACATTAAATAATGAATTTTTCATGAAAAGAAATGGAACCCTCAGGATTTAAAATTCTTTGCATCACCACTAGGTAAAGTGTCAACCAAAAAATTTACTTACCCACTAGGTGGCACTTAACATAAATGAACTTCCCCACTAGGTGGCACTAAACATAATTGAACTTACCCACTAGGTGGCACTAAACATAAATGAACTTACCCACTAGGTGGCACTAAACATAAATGAACTTACCCACTAAGTGGCACTAATCATAAATGAACTTACCCACTAGGTGGCACAAATCATAAATGAACTTACCCACTAGGTGGCACTAAACATAAATGAACTTACCCACTAGAAGGCACTAAACATAAATGAACTTACCCACTAAGTGGCACTAAACATAAATGAACTTACCCACTAAGTGGCACTAAACATAAATGAACTTACCCACTAGGTGGCACTAAACAAACAGCAGCCAGTAATCTTACAGCTTCTAACATTGTCATGGTATCTGATGGATCTATTGTACGTGATAATATTGTTAATGCCTCTTCATGTTTGATGAGTTCCATTAAACCAAACTATTAAAATATACAAACATTGAAATGAAATAATACACCAAATTATGTCGTCATGACAAACTTTCATTTGCACTGAACATTTGGTCCAGCAAAATGGAATTTTTGCCAATCCAAATAAAGTTTACTGGACCTAAAAGCTCTAAAAGCTGTAAAATATGCAGTCCATTTCAATAATTTAGCATAACATATTCTAAAATCAACTAAACAAGTTTTTATTGAAAATTGATAGTGGTGGCTGTTAAAATTTGTTTGCATAGTTGGACCACTCACATTCTAAAAGTCACTGGACCAAGGATGATTATGGTGGACTCGGTCAACTGGCTAAATTCAAAGACTTCTATATTACCACGTAATAAAACATATAACTTACTGTATTATTCATATAAGCTTTAAGACAACGAACACATTCATAGGTGGCTTTTCTTTCTGATTTACTGAAATATAATAATAACAAAATGTAAATGAGTAAATTACTGGCTCTAATATTCATCTAAGTCAACAAATATATAATATACATTGTATAGTTAAAAGGTATTGAATTGGCACTCAATGCATATTTGGAACTTTATGTCAATCTAAATTTAGACCTAAGAATAACACCTCACTTCGTATATCGTGTAAATATCTAAAAGCAATGAGTAGGTCATTTCATATAATAAGAGACAATTATGAACAAATTTGTTACGATTTCAAAGGGAAATTATTTGAGAGCCAGTTTAATACTGTTCAGCAATACTTGATTGTTGAAATATAGGATAAGTATATACACATTCACTTGTTTAACAATGGGTTACACATAAATCTATCATGTACCAGATTTTTTGGTTTCACAGAAAAAATTTTTCAAGCATTTCCACCAGATGTCACTTTTTGGATTTTTGAATATTTGAACAAATATCTAGAAGGTCCATGATGATGACATAAACAAAAATAATCATAACTCCCTTTATTTTCAAATGAAGTTTCGATCAGCCCTCGATTTATCGGAAACCGAATAAAAGTAAAGGGGTCTGTAAATTTTACATTGTCCTGTTGTCAAGGAAAGCCATTCAAGTTAAATGACCACTGTTCAAACCCTAAATTCAAGAAAAGTATCACATAATTTTTCAATGAAAAAAAACAACAACAGAAATAACACTTTGCTACCCCATAAAATGTGTGTATTGTTTGTTTTTTCTCAACTGTCAAAACATGAATAATTTCACAGTGAATACGTTTGTTAAAATTATTGTCGTAATACACCCATGAGTTTCCGAAGTGAGTATTATGATTGAGTTAAGCTTCTTATGTCGTATGATATGTTTTAGTCAAGATATTTTTAATAACAATTAGGCCGCCAGTATAAAAACAATGCATTCAGTTACCGTGAAATTATTCAAGCTTTGACAGTTGAGAAAAAACGGACAATAATAAAATGTGGATAGAAGAGGTCATCTCTGGGTCAATAGGAGGATTCCATCTTATAACATCACAAACTAAAGATAAGATATAAAGATGTATTTGTATGAAAGTATGGAACAATGGTACACATATATAATTTTATAAGACGAGTCAAAGATTTCTGGTATTGTATACATGTAGTAGATGAGAAGAACATTTAGAAATAGTCAGGGTAATGACAAGATATTAACATAAACAAAGACAAACATAAAGGAGATTTTTTCATTAACATTTTTTCTGCCCAAATATGTTGGATGTATACATTTTATATAATTGTTTCTTACGACTAGTTTACTTTTAACATGTATCTGTCATTTATCGAGTAGAACCGGGTAATATCAGACACTCTCGGTCTTGTTTGTTCCTCATTTGCTTATCACTTGTGGTATCTATATAATTAACGGCATTCAGCTTACTGTACAAACTGAACCGGAGACCAGCTAAAAAATATTCATTTTCTACGACAGTAATGCATTGAAATGGTCTGTTTTTACATTGCAATCATTGTCGTGTAGTATCGGACGGGTTGAGTGTAGTATCGGACATTCCTGAGGGCTTGTATCGGACACAAAATAGATCATTGGGGTTCATCAAACTGTTAAAAAAAAATATTACTCATACAACAATTAAATCTAATGTAACTAGGCAGTAACCTGTATGCCGCGAATTATATAGGTATATAACCGATACGCACGTCGGGAACAAACAACACCAAGAGTGTCCGATATTACCCGCTCTTCTCTATCGTATATTGAAAAGAGAGCACTGTATGTTGCACCCAAAACATCCAATCAAAAACTTCGTTATAAAAATGCTTGCAGTATTTTGATGATGTCAGAATAGAAGGCTTGGGTTAATGTTCTTCCGAATCTAATCGTTATCGTCTATAATATTCAACAATTTTTAGAATTGTGAGTAATTCAAGTTTGTGTCCAGAGAACCCTGCATGTCCGATGATACCCAGTTCTACTCTATTACCCAATTTATTAGCTTTGTCAGTCTCCATTTTAGGCACAACTCAGAACACTTTTTTCATTTACAAGTATTTGTCAAAAAATGTTTAAAAACCCTCATAAACTATACATGAAATGTACACACAATTTTCTAACTCAACACCTTTCACCAATTCAACATGATCAAAACATACACTAAGCCACTCCACACAGTGCAACCCCAAATATTACCAACCTACATAATACAAACTTAATATTCATACCAACTATACATTTACTTAATAGAAATTTTATTTCCATGCTGTTCCTTTTTTAGACTACAACCTAGATACCACCTTACTATTGCAAAGTCATGTGATTTTTAATGATTTTTCAATCCAAAATGTTTAATTTGTAGGGGTGTAATGGTTAACAGAAATACTGGTTAATATTGCAACACAAATTCAGACGGTTTTTAACCAGTTAAATTATTCCTGAACTGATTTCAGTATGCAGTTGTTTGGCATGCTGATTGCTTTTATCAGAATCAAAAATTGAAAGGTTTAAACAAATAAATATATTGAAAACTTGAAATTATCTTATTGTGCTTTAGCAGGTTACACATTCGTCACCTAAGAGAAATTTTATTCGAAAGTCTGTTTCAAGCTATGCATGTTCTTACATATAATTCATTTTACATAAATCATTCTAACATTTGTACAAAAGAGCATTCAAAATGCATATACATTATAATTATGTGATGTGATCCAATGAGGACATTAAATGTGTTTAAATAACTGCTTTGATTGTCTAGGCAAAAACCAGTGGTCCTTTTTACAAAAATTCTTATGAAAAAACCTTCGTAAGTCAGTTTCATATAATTAGCACTTCAAAGTCAGATGGATAATAAGCATAACTATGATATTATATTCAAAAGGTATACCCTGTTCTTCACACTTCTATAATATTTAAAATTGATATGCTAAAAAAATGTGCGTATTATTGTTTCTTGCTTTCGACTAACGAAGATTTTTTTCATAAGAATTTTTGTGAAAAGCACCACTGATACCTATTGCAATATATATACGGGTTTTACCATATTGTTACACCCCTACTAATTTGAGAAGAAAACAGTTCTTATATTAAGACTATTCAGCAATTAAAATATCAATTTTGATGGTCCTAATAATAAAACTTTTATGTACAATGTATAAAATGTGTCTTAAAGTAACTGAAAGATTTTGTAACACTACATCAAAGTCTACCAGCATGCAGAAACCATTTTTATATCAATCATTTATAGAAAGAATGTCCATTTTGACAATAAAAATAAGTTAAACAGAAATAAGTAGAGACAGTGGATATTTAGAATATTTGTGTCATCTCCGAGTACCTGTATATAGATTTATTCTTTAGTCAGCATGACACTAAAGGAGTTATTACAACACAGGGCTGCTTGACATCAACAGTTGTTCTATTGCCACTGACAACCTATACATGTATTTGGGTTTGGGCAACTAATTACTGCAAGTAACCACTTGGTTCATTGCAATATCCACTGAGCTAGCCAGACAATAGCTCACTCTTTAAGTTCTCAGTAAAACTGCAGAATTTAAAAAAAGAAGTAATTGGTTTTCATTAAACTTTAAAGTTACAAGAAAGAACCAGTATATGTATATGGGAGCAAAGACTCCAATGAAAGATTTGATATTTAACACTGATATTATAGAGAAATGTAACATCAAGATGAAATCAAAGACATTGATTTTATTCTACATGTGTAATTAATACCTAAGATTTTCCCCTTTCTCATCAGCACTGAAACAAATAGTCAGCAATAATTTTAAAATCAAACCAATTCATTTTCACATCAGAACACAATTTCCTCATTTTTGAACAACATTCTCTCATTTTTACATTACTTCATTCATATCAATTATACAATAAATTAAGATGAAGAAATGCTTCTAAATAAAACACACTATTGAATAGCTTTGTTTTGGAACTCAATATGATGTTTTTTTCCAGCCTCAAAAATTTTTTGCTGCGTGTACCCATGAGGAAAAAGTTGAAATAAAAATGCAGGTACACAAAATCACTATAAAATTTTTCTGTGTAACCTGCCTTTGTACAATATCAGGTTAAATAACTTTGTTACATGGTATGCATCTGGTACAACTTTTAAGATGGGAAAAACCCAAAAATTCAAGTTCCAAATATGAACTATTACAATAATTATGTTTCTACTTCCTTGGCTAGTTTATTGTTAATTGAATTTATGCTTCCTGCTTGCAACTTCAAAAGCAAAATACTCTAAGATTAAACAATCTACAATAGTATGCGAGTGTATTGTTTGTGAGAGGACATTTTCAAAGCTAAATCATAACTTTTGATGTCAAGGTAAGACCATGAGCCCATCGTGTAAGCATATCGCTAGGTATCGCTAGATAGCAAAATCATAGGAAACAACTTGCTACAAGATATCACTTCATTTTGCTATGTAGTGAGAGCAAGTGTATAAAATCTTCGCCACCCGAGACCACTGTTATGAATCAAAATGACTGTCTCTGCAGTAATGTGACTTCCTGTTTGCAGACAATTTGTTTTTAATGTTTGGCTGACTATAGATGAATTGAAATTTATCGATATTTGTATTTGTTCATATAAGCATAATTATGTTTTGCAATGGTTTTATACTTTTTAAAGACTTATTTGGTTTGCAAATCGCACTAAAACATGCAATTGCAATACGTGCTTTCTGTACATCAGCACTAGCTGCCATCTTGGATTGTGACTTAAATAGCAAGCCGTTTCCTATTGAAGAATAGCTACAAGAAAGCGCTTTTCATAGTGAAATCCTTAGGCAAGGGGCCCGACCATTCAATTTAGTAAAAAATAGGGCTGTCATGATATACCAGTATACCGGTATATTGCAAAACGCATCTGCAGCAATATGTACCGCGGTACGATTTAAACATACCAGTATTTGGCGATATTTTATATTTCATTGGAACATTCTTCCTGTCGCGAAATAAAAGTAGTGAGACGTCAGTTTTTTCATTGTTCATACCATCTAACCTTAAGTTTAAAGAATTTAACCTATTGGGGCGCGTCACAGTCCTAAATGACCGTATATACTTAAAGAGGCTATATTCTATCAGTATCTGCATGTGAGATTTGCAATGTTTATGTTAAATACAGCGGAGGCACAATGAATCTAAAAGCCCACAACATATCGTGGTACGTATCGCGATACAATGCCAGCGTAGTGCAATATATCTTGATACTCTGGCGTATCATGACAGCCCTAGTAAAAAACATTATTTGGAAGGTGCACAAAATATAAACATTTTATAAATGGCTAAATATTCATAGAACACTGTGATGTGATATACAACCTAATGAAATGTACAAGTTTATTATACTTATATGACCTGCTAATATGAACATACTTTAGTAGGGTGTTTAATATCATTTAAATACTTACGAATCACAGCAGTAAGTTAGATTTCTAAGTATGGCATTTAAACCATTTACACCAAATTCTTGTACCCAACTGTAAAAATAAAACAAACAATCATTTAAATATATAGTTATTAGTCAAGTAGGTATTAACATATTAAAATAGGTTTATAAATGAGAGTACACAAGACAGAACAAGGCAATATGTCAAATTTAGTCAGAGTTGAATTCGTTGTAATTGAAAATACCAGGTTGATGAAAAGACATATGTGCAGGGCTCAAATTTAAGCTCACATCCTCGCAAAATGCGAGTGGATTTTGAAAATTGCGAGTAACCTTTATTTTAACTCACTGATTTTTCACTAGTTGAAATCTACGCAAAAATATTATTGTCAAAACTAATGAGGCTCAAGTCAGCATTGAAACGGCCAGATAGATCGATAGACCTTGTATTAATTAAAGATTCACCGTAAAAACATGTTCGATATTCTTTATCTATTCCACAATAAGCTCTTGTTCTAACTTCTATCCATAGTTAAATATGGTGCCATTTAGTTTTTATAATTGCATATAATGAATTATAACAATGTATGCTATTCAAATTTTGAGAAAATTTGCAAGTGATTTTTTTCATTTTGTGAGTTGAAATAAAATCAACTCGTAAAAAAATGCAAGTTTATTTTTTTGTTAAATTTGAGCCCTGATATATGTGTAGTTCCAATTATAACCCTTTCCACACCTGCCACCCCTTAGAAAAACATCCTCAGGCTGATCTGTACGATAAAGTTTAGACCTGCCTCTGCAATTTAAATCATTATTTAATCAATAAGCTTTGATCTTTCTAGAACTATGTTCATACATCAAAAGACATAACAATTAAGTTCATCAAGGTTATATAGAGTATATTTGTCAAGATCGATTTTTAAATCACCGAGTGAGCTCAGAAAATGTCATTTTCTGAGTTCACAAGTTGAAATAAAAAGGATCTTACACCAAAGTTGACGAATATTCTGTTTCTTTCATGCTTAGTTTGGTGTTAAATTAGATGTATTTTACACAGATTATAACATGCCTTCATTTCTTCTCCAAGATTACGTCATTTATTCACTAATAAAATATAAATTTATATTTTCATCGTATATTTTCATCGACTAACACGACGTTACACCGTTAAGCATGACAGAAAAAAGAATCTATTATCCATTCAGTTTTATTCATACTCATAGACACAACCAATCATGTACTAGTCAGCTATACTTCAGACAGAAACTATAAAATGAACATTCTACTCTGATTGTATCACAATAATTAGTTTCAAAAATCAATACTACTAAAAAGAAAATTAACAATAAAACTTTCACATGATCAATTCCCCCCAATGACATAGAGATATAAATAAGCTGATTCAAGCAATAAATAAATTCATTTCTTTCATGATTTATAATGATTGTAATTTAATGAAAACGCATATAGAAAGTAAACATTTTGTTACATACTCTAATATTTTCACTGTATTGAAAACAGAAAATATTAAAATTGACAGAACTAGGGCTCATGATTAAAGTTGTCATATTTCCCCCGATGACCTAAATTTGGGTTCGGGCAACTTACTGCTACTGAACATTTGGTTCTAGCAAGTTAAATACATGACTGGTTGTCCAGTCAGTCAACCTACTTTAAGAATTAATGTTGTGTCCTGAGAACTGTAAAACCACTATAACAATCATTATCATGGTTATCATTATCATACATACCTGACAGGGTTACTGGTCAATGAAACTCTCAATGATTCTAAAACTTTTAATCTTTTTTCTCCTTTTAGATCAGCATTACGTAACTCAGTAACAAAACTTAGTGGTGAATCAAGTTCAGACTGAAATAAACAGAAAATACAAGTTCAGTGATGGTTACAGAACATAATAAGGACAGAGAGGGGCATGATATGGTGCTAAAACTACTGCAACTTAACCCTTTCAAAGACTGAAAACATGTTATCTTACCAAAATTTTGCGCTATTTTTCTGCACTCAATGACCCGATATTTTTTCTGATGATGAAGGGAGCGCAGTATAATTGACCATGCACAATTAATACACTAATTTTAGTGATTCCTAACAATGTAATGGATGTTTTGATAATGGAACTATACTGTCATACAATGCATGTTATTCAATGTTATGTGACTGAATGAAACAGACAGAATGAAACACATTGAATATATTGTTTATACATAGGCAAACAAAATGAATATCCATTATTTTACAGGAAAATAATGAAACAACAACATATTGGCAGACATATGACGACAAGTATATACAAGGATCAATTCTGTTCTTTTTGTTGTTGTTGTTGTTGTTGTTTTCAAGTTAAATGCCGAGTCAACAGAAATTACAGACATTTTACATCAGACAGCTCACTTAACCTACCTTTCCTGGCCCCTTTTCTGTAACCAGTACTCACTTACTTTTCTAAACTGCCAACTACTATTTCATTTCTAATGGAGGAAAATTGAAAACACTGTCAAATTTTCACAAAAGGGTCCGAAGTGAGGCTAGAACCAGCAACTCCATCAAGACACAAAAAGCTGCGACTAACTTACTGCATCACAGATATAGCCCTTTAACAATTGACCTTACGCCAGAATACCTATGCTCCGCCCACCGATACACGTGGTACATTGTCCGACATTATCAGGGATTAATCTATGTTCCTAACCATTATCTATGTTTTGAAAGTAACAGGTTCAAATGCATGCTATTTACTTACTTGTCATCCGATTTCGATAAACTTAATATTTTTGAAACGGGCATTGTCTCATCTATCAAATGATACATTATTCATGAATATCCATTCATAAATATTCAATTAAATGTGAGTCCATTAATTGCTCCAATAAAAAAATATACGCACAAAGAATGAGCAAGTTGAAAGAATATACTTAAAGTTGAACGCTGGTAATATTAGTTTGGATGAACGAATTTTAAACAGTGAAACATGCAAAAAATATGACATTACGTTAGCTATCAAATGATGAAGAGTTAATTAAAATATGTCGAGAAATAAAAAAGTTAAGGGGTGGGTATTAGGGGCTATCTAGACGGAGTTGTGTTCAAATACATGCATATCATTTACGAGATATCATATTTCCTAAAGATTAATTTGTCTGAAAATGGCATTGTCATAGCTTTCAAATGATTCCATTTTTTATAAAATCCATTGATATATATTAAAAATAAAGGTAGGTTTATTTGCACTAACATAAACATTATATGCGCAAAAATTATCAAAGAACGCATCTCACATTGAACGTTTGTAAAAATCCTTTATAAATCATTTTAAATCATTCAAACTGTTGGATATGCACGAAAACAACTTTATATACATGAAATCCTTAAAATGGTGTATAGGTGATAAAATATGCTGAGAAATTAAAAGTGAAGGGGTGAGTTCATAGATCTTTGTGGTACATTTTGGGGGTAAACATGCATGAAAAATGTGATTTTCAACCTGATTTATTACAGACTTGTATTTATTGTCGTCAGATTATTAAGTAATTTATACTTTTATCACAGTATAAACAGACCCCATGTGTTCATATTTTGACCATTCTAATTTGTTTTATTGAGTTTATTTTGTAACTTTCACTGAGAACCCTATATAACTGTGCATAGGGTCCATGCTAACACATAAGAAATTCGATGTCCGACACGACCAGATGTCGGACAAAATGGCGGCCGATAAACCGCTTATCTTAGATAAGCATCAGGGTATCAAATGCCGGACGCTGATTGGCTAATCGAAGCTGTCAATCAAATTCTGGCGTAAGGTCAATTCAACAGAGAGGCAACCATGTGCTAAAACCGTCAAGTAAAACATATAATTAACAATACCTTAGGAGCTTTATAATGCATTAACAACATTGCTCTCTTATCTTTTATATCCCTATCTCTTAAAGGTTTTTTCTTTTCATCTGTTAAATTCATGTCATCCTGCAAAACAGTTAAAACATGGTAAATTTAATTAAATACTGAAATATTGAACTTCTAGGTATTAAATACCACTTGGAAACATGTAAGAATTTGATTTGATTTGACAACACATGTTGAATTGTTCAGACACACACAATAGTATAAAACTATTCTATTGATATGCCTTGGCCTCTCATCCTTATAGATACCCAACCTATTGCTAACCAACCTGTTCATATCTTACTCATTTCTCAAGGAATTTAGCAGTGCCCTTTTAGGGTTCAAAGCCAAGACCTCTCGGTCCCTAAGCATGCATCCCACCATTTGACCACTGCTCCTACAATTACCAATACTATCACTTCAATCCCCAAATTTACTTTTGATCATTCTCATCATCTCATGTATATGTGCTAGTCTGTTGAAAAAATAAAATATTTCATAAACTCAATCTGATTAAAACCCGATCTAAAATTTTCCACCCCCCTACTCTCTAATTTAGATCTGGACATTTTCAAACGAGGGTCACGTTCAGGTGACCTTATTCTCATCATAATTTTTATGACGAAATTGTCACGCATTTGAAATGAGTTAATTGTCCAATTGCAGACTGTGAATAATACTGGTGTTAAATTATTTAACACCAGTATTATTAACATTAGCTCGCAAACCCTGATCTAAAAATAGAAATTATGAAATCAAAATGTTATTAATAGTGTTTCGTCTGGATGAAAGTTAAGCATTGATTGGTCGACATAAAGGTCAACTCAACGTGACCCTCCATTGACATCATAAAGATCCTGTACAACAACGCTCTACAGGATATCTGTTTATGGAGATTCGATTAAACTAAACTAACACATACAAAGAATTCCTGAACATAATTTAACAATTTGTTCCATCAATAAAAACAGTCATTAAATTTTTTTTTGTTCTCAGTTGACTTCTAGTATATAAACCATTACAATATTTTATTGGCCTTGTTTTTAAACATCAAATACAATAGCCTTCTTCCTAGTTGCTGTTGTTATCTATATTCCATCTATATAATAACATACAAGTATTCTTTACAATATGTAGATAGTATTAACAGTACATACAAGTACCAGTACTTACTTTTAACTTTAAATTCATCAAATATTTCACTAAATATTCATGATTTACTATTTTTACTATTTTTGGCTTTTTAAGTTGGTCTTCATTATTTAAGCTGGAGGCTCAATCTGGCAAATCTCAAAACTTCTCAGATAGTTAAAGTACGTACACTGCATGCGTTTATCATGTATGGACAGATGTTTTAAAATCAAATTACTTAGGAAAACTTTCAGTTGCAATTTTTCCAGAAAAAAAAGTTTACTCCAAAAAGATAACATGAAGGTCAGTCATAAGCAAGAGTCTGCCAATCTATGGACCCTGAAAATTCTTAGATCTCCTGACTAAAGCTTTAAACCAGAACTAAACACATACCCTTGCCAATTGACAATCTCCTAAGTTAACACAAAGTTAGGCATGAACATGGCAGTTATTTAAATATTACTTCACAGCAGAGAGGTTTTCACATGATTTATTTATTTCATACTGGGTTAAAAGCTGTGTCAACAAATTTTGGTAATTTTATGGTGTCCAGCATGCCTAACCCAGCTTTCCATGACCCTTGTCTATAATAAGCAATACTCATCTACCCTTCCACAAGGCCAGAGGCTTCTCCATGGACATTATTAATAGAAGAAAATTTACATAATTGGTAAATTTTCATGGAAGAGTATAACCTGCCCAGGTGGTATTCGAACCCCTTTGAGACACTAGAAGAGTTTTCACATGAAAAAAAGTAATCTAATATATTTACCAGCATACGTTCAAATTTCTCAATGACTTCTGGTACAGTTAAACTTTTTATATGTTCATCAGGAGGGGGACCAGCAAATCCTCCATTGGTTCCCTCTTCTGTATAAGATGGTAACCGGGAACCAGGTGGCATTGTAGTTGATGTCCTCTGCTTCTCTTTATTCTTGTCCTTGCCAATCTTGAATGACAACTGAAAATAAAAAATTAGTCATTATAGAATACATCTACAAGACAATGTTGACAATGAATGACCTTGAGGTCTTCTATATACAACAACTCATCAACTATAGTCCAATTTTATCAGGTGAGCTGTGACTGCACTTTTGTATTTATAAAATTTTGGAATATTCCTAAAAAAGGGTGACAAAACTTAATTAACTAGCCATTATTGCATAGGACATTTGTGACCATTTCATTTCTGGATTGCACTACCGGGTATTTCGCAAAATGTTTATTGGTGTACAATATCACGCACATATGCTTGAGATACAATATTTTGAACTTATTTCAATGTAGTAATTACTGGTTACATCTATTGTGAATGTTATGATTGGACTCTTCCAACCTGTCATGGCTCACCAAATAAAATCGGAATATACTGGTATAAAAGCATAGCTTAATTTTTGTTTACCGTACTTCAAGCAATTTTCAAGTAGCATGAAGCAATTTTTCTCTGGCTCACTTTGCTCGCCTTTGAGCTTATCATAGATCTAATGGTTATGTAGTTTTTATTATTAACATGTTGTGTTATTCAGCAAACAATGTATTATGTGACTGTTGTTCAAAGTTTGGACCCTCTTAGATCCTCCCCTGAACTTGTTTTCAATTACTTACATTGTTAGTGATTATTCTAAAGCAGAATAGCAGGGCACTGCACCCTGCCCTTTTTCTCTCCTCCCTGCCCTTTTTGGCTCCTCCATATACAGACATAATTACTTTGAAACATCAACCCTCTGATGCACCCTGCCCCTTTTTCTGCCTCCCTACCCTTTTCTTAGTTCTAGAAAAGTCACTAGTTGTGCAACTCGCCTTACCATCTTTGCTAAACTCTTCTTTGTAAAACTTAGGGCTTCACCTTAATTTTTATAGTAGATTGAATAGTTGGACAAACAGCTATATATTTGACTTGCCCAAACTAAATGTTAACTGGCAGTAACAAGTTTCCAAACCTAAATAGAGGTTGTCTAGGGCAATCAGACAACCTCTATTGTCGAGCTCCCCAAATACTTATTTACAACTTCCCTGAGGAGCATTTTCTTCTCCTTGACATAGAAAATCTTTGTTTCTCTCATTTTGTTATTGTTTAATTTTCATAGATAGGTATGATCTATCATAACCAGAAATTGATTTTTGATGACCATATATTAAGTTCAATGTAGAAACCACTGAGCCTTGACTGACTAGCTTGTCATCTTACATATAGAGAGACTAAAGACTCATTCAATTCAATCAATATACATATATATCGATGGCTTAGTGCTAAACAGTCATAACTAAAGTTCAAAAAAGTGAGTTACCACAGTTTTGAGCTAAGTCTGCGACAAGTTAAATAGTATTTTGTTTGTGTCACCAGCTGAACCCCTCAATAATTATCATTAAAGATGTGTAATATTATCTCTAATATTGTGGATGCCTAGTTCAGGGTATGTTGACAGAGAGTTATAGTAATCTATCAATCAGTCAACAGCTGTTACTGAGTCAATAGATGGTGATCAAAATGTGCAAATAGAAACAGTTAGAACTCAATAGTGTGATTACAGAAATATGAACTGTTCTTCTTTGATATGTGTCAGAATCATATATAAAAATAAATAACTCAAACCATGGTGTTTCAATCAATAAAACGTTAATATAAGTCAGACAAGGTGAAAGGTTTGTTGATAGTAAAACTCAATACAACATTAACCCTTACAATGTTGGAGCTTAATATGAAAAGCCTTTGCCACCAGCAAAGAGCTAGGTCAGTGTCCGGACACAACACATGCCGGCTGCCCAGGCTCAATGCTGTTGGCTGCTCATTGTCCATTTTTTTATCCTGAAATTCATAAAATAGATAATGGATATGTCTGAAAATTGAAGACCGATTAGTCCATTGTGGAAATTCAGCATTAAAAGGGTTAACTAGTGATTATTCCAAAGCAGAATAACAGGGCATGTCACCCTGCCCTATTTCTTTCCTCCCTGCCCTTTTTTAGCATCTTTCTGTGCAGTAATAGTTCATTGAAGACATTTACCCCTAGATATGCCCTGCCCCTTTTTCTGCCTCCCTGCCCTTTTCTGAGTTCTGGAATAATCACTAGGTTAACAAACATCTTATAGTTAAATTTAATTCAACTGTCAGAGGTGCATACATTTACCCCACTGATTTAAATATTTACTACAATATTTATGTACTCAAGAGTAACAGATATTGAGAGTTTAAATCAATCTGATAAATGTATGCACCACAAAATGTATGACTACAAAAGTCATCGCAAGCCAAACGCTAACAATACTTATCTAATTTTAAAACCTTTTTCTTGTTAATTTAAAATAGATGTTGATTAAATATTTTATTTTTGAAAGGGCCAGGACACCCAAATGTATACAATAAATTTTAGGAAATTTCATCATACATCGTAATTTAATTGATTGTGGAAAAAAAATCAGAGGAAAACTCCAAATTAGAAAAAAGCCTTCAAACAACACCTTTTATGTAAAGAAAAAAAGCTGCATAAGATGTTATGTAATATAATTCCCATGAGCCTTTTTTCTAACCTAGTTCAAAACAGCAACATATATAATAATACATGTACTTTCAGACCTTTTTTCCTTTATATAACAAGGGCCTTCACAGGCGCAGTTTTCCCCAACTTTGGAGTTTACCTTGGATTTTTGTTCCCCTAACTATGAAATTGCGATAAAAATTCCCCAATGTTCTATACAAAAAAAGCCTCAGGCCCCTTCCCCAACTACTGAAAAAAGCCCTGACTTTTAAAAGTACTTCATGTAGCCAATAAGGAATGACTTGATTCCAGTCACTAGTTGGTATAGTTCCTATATATAAAATGATAGATATTGCAATCAATCTATAGGTTACTATAATTAACCTAATCAATATTACAGGTAACATACAGTTGACACAACTTAGATAGTACCCAGTAATCATCAAATATACCAAGTTGTTCATTAAATAGACAACATAATTTTCATCAAATACACTGATGTGATCATTAATCGGGAAATTACCCATTTTTTTGGCAACAAGGGGAGCATCTTCCCTTTCAAATCCCAGTGACAAAGGGGTGGCAGTCATCACCATTAGTCTACTAGCCATAAACACTGAACCAGTGAAAATTGTTATGTGCTAATGAAAAAAATAATGCTTATTTTATACAGCTGGGCTAGTTGATATCTTTGCCCTAAACTTAATACATAGGTAGATCTAGGGGGGGTCTGAGGAGTCCACCCCTTTAATTTCAAAAATGTACCCATCCATGAGCATATTTTTTAACTGTAAGCCATTTTTAAGCAGCATGAAGCATAATTATGTCTAATGGTTAAATGTACTTTTATTATTAATATGTTGCGTTATTCTGCAAACAGTGTATAATGTGGTTGTGCTTCAAGAGATTGGACCCCCCCCCCCCCCCTAGAAAAAGTTTGGACCCCTCTAGAAAAAAATCCTGGATCTGCCCTTGTAATATCATAGTGAGTCTGGTTAGTGCTTAAGAATATTAAGGCAGTGAATAGGGGGGGGTAGACAAAATGTTAATAAGTTAAGTATTAACCATTATAGATGACTGTGAGCAAGCTCAGAAGTACAGACACTTCAAGTAAAATGTAAGGAAGTACTGAATGAGATCTTATCAGTCATCAGCTAACTGAAATCTACCGCCCTCATTATTACATTCATTATGGTTGAAACAAACTATCAACATACATTCATTAACATTCAACATAGGTTATATAATACAATGAAAACATTAAGTAGTTCTGTCATATACAGCTGTTTATATATATTATATAACAATGATAGAAAAATAAACATTGTATGAATGTACAGGTCGTATTCTAGGTCATGCGTGTTTTTGTACTTTTAACAATAAACTTGCCCACTAAATATGTGAACAGTCTGATGCATGAACAGCATTTTACTAATTTAACCCATTTCATTCTATGACCTTATCAGACAAAGTCCTCCTAATATCTGAAGATTTATCTGTTACTGATACACATTTTCTTATTTTTACACTAGTTGTCTTTTTCATATCATACCATCAAAATTATTAAAGATAAGTGTATAAAAATATACATTTTCAGAAAGAAAATTTAATTATGAATTCATTGATAACAATTTTACCATTGTGCTATTTTAATTTTAAAAAATAATACAAGTTAAAGACAAGCATGATAGAATTTTTTAAGAAAAAAAATTAGAGCACTGTAAATAAATGAATTTTACCGGAAAAAAATCAATGGTAACCCTAAAAACTGAAATGTACATTTCATATGCCGTATCAACACATTTTAGGTCATCTTACGACGTCCAGCGCAGCTAACCTAGCTTTCCTGGACCCTTGCCTATATCCAGTACTCACCTACCCTTCCACAAGGTCGGATACTTCTCCATATTACCTAATCAATGGAGGAATATTGGCATAATAGTCTAATTTTCATGGAAGGGTATAACCTCCCTGGGTGGGATTTGAACTCATATACCCTTTGGGACACAAGATTCCATGACACTACCAACAGCAGTATCTACCCAGGTTATAATGGAATTTAGCTGTAGTATTAATATTATTTCTGAAACTCCTGGATCATAGTAAGTTAGTAACTAGCAGGAGCAGTTAATTCATATAGTGGGACAAGCAGGCTTAAGGAATCAAATTAGAGAGTTTAAATCCCACCCTCAGGTAATATTGTTTCTTAATCTCTTGAGAAAATTTCTTTCCACTGCTTCACTTCCCTAGAGATTGTAAAAGGTTGGAATCAAATATTAGGGTTTGATAGCCAAGTTGGCTAAACATAATACAAATGTATATGTAATTGAAAACATACTTTAGACAGAATTTTAACTTACAAACTTTGAAAAACATTTGTTTGCAACAACTATCAACTCAAGTATGAACAAGAATAAGAAATCACAAATTTATTAACAAAGCAGGATGTGTATAGCTGATAACATTTAATTTTAATTCAGGCCTTAAAGCAGGGCAGGGTTTTAAAAAGGTTCATTTTCTCAAAATAAAAGCCCTTTCAGTGAATTTCTCAAAAATATAGAGCATAACAGTGGTTATTTTACATCTGAAATTCGGTCAAAAAACAGATTTATAATCATAAATAGTCCATGGTTGATGCTAAACCCAAAGCCGTAACCATTCGGTTTTTACAAGTTTTAAGGTTTTGCTAGGAGGCCTATTTAATAATTAATTGTCAGAAAAACACATAAGGCAAAGTTGGCAAACCTATTTCAGTCTATGAAATTTGTGGGTGTCTGGTTGCCCAGGATGACCACTTTTAAGTACAGGCAACCAAAATTTTCTTCTGGGCAACCAAAATTTGACCAACAATAGATAGTGCTTGATGATAAATCAACCTGTTCAGGCAACCACTTTCATTCCCACTGCCCATGAAGGCTTGAAAAGAGGATTATTCAAACAATATTTCATCATCAAATTACATATCACATCTTAAAAACTAAGACAATGATCATTAAAGCTTATTTAAAATGATACAAGTCATTAAACAATACTATAAATAGACATGACAACATTAAACCTCCTACATTTCTGATACAGATGTATAAATAAAGTTATATAACATCATTATATATCGTGGGTTTAGCGCAAAACCGTCGTCACTCAATATAAGAAAAGAGTGAGTTATGCCCGTTTTGCACTAAACCTGCAATATCTGATATAAATGAACTAGTAAAGTTTAACTATTACATAACATTATTTTACGCTTGAATTAATATTACATCAGACTCAACATTGTATGATTTAGTACAGAACATAATGTATTATATAATCACAAATTAGCCAATACCACAACAATATGGTTTAAAACCACAATTATCATGCATGTAACAGGATGCTCAATAAAGTCAGGGTCAACAACCTACAACAGGAACTTTAAAACCATGGTTACAATAATAAACATAACCAATAGAGTTATGTGTCAGTGACATGAAATTTTTACAACAACCAATAACACCAAGTGTATTGTACAAATTATGTAACTAAGAAATAGACTATAACCGGAAATCAAATATTTTGGTTTTCCCCTGCAGTGCAAACAAACTTTAGGCCACAACATCTTGATGATGTGTTCTATGGATTCGCCGCACCTTGATTTTGACAGTTTTTACAACAACAAAAATTATTTCTCGCTCTCTCATAAAGATTTGTTCAAACCACTATATAAAGCAACTGAATTAGGAATAGAAAAAAAAATTTTGCTCGTTTGCCCCACCATTTTCCAGAAAAATCCGAAGGACATATGATCAATTTGTTGTGGCCTTAACTGTCTAGCTAAAATGTGTGTACAAAGAACAAAAGGATTTGAACCATATTTCATGCTTTTCATCAATAATGTGTAACAAACTTTGTTTGTACCACATGTACACGAACGGAAAAACTCATAAATGTGAGTTCCGAATTAGATCTATTTTTGGGTAAATATCCATGTTCCAAATTTGGATTGATCTCAGGTCCTTTTCAAGCCTCGAGTGTACATGGATTAAACCAAAGTAACAACTGGTGCCCAGTGGCTAACTAGCCTCAAAAAATTCAAAGATAAACTCAATTAAAGAGAGGTTAATGATCAAAGGTAAAATAGTACTTTTATGCCCTTGTCCTGCAGTGAATTCAAGCTTGCTTTTGAGGACAAGTGCTATAGTGTTTGCTTAGGGCTCAAACAGTCTTTGGATGCAAGTTCAGCCCATGTTACCAGCCTACATTGATAATCACATAATGTACCTATTTTCAACAACATAGTAGACAATTGACCTAATAAATGAAGACAAGTGTAGAGTGATTATAGTCCTTTAATTAATTAATAAGCTAATTAATTATTTCTGTTAGAATTATTATAAACAAGTTCACATGAGGTCAGTGACAAATTGTTAACATTATTTTTCTACTAAATCATTGTATGGTGGTTTTTATAAACAATAAAACCATTAACAACAATCTTAAATGTGATATAAATTTTCTCCACCCAAATTATGAGTTTTGATAAGCAGAATTGTTTCATGATGACACAACTTTAAGATTGCAGATGGAATCCCAGACAGTTTTAGACAGGTTCATAGAGCTCAAATGCGGTCTACGAAATCAGTGAGTGTCCAGTTGCCCTGAACAACCAATTTTTTTTCAGTCTGTCAAAAATTTCCATTGGGCCACCAAAAATCTACTAGCAAGATAGTGCTTGCTTCTTAAATGACCTGTTTGAACAACCACTTTCATATCCTAATTTCGTAGACTGCAAATTTATTTTTTTAATTTCATAATGGGACACTAGTACAATCAAATAATCAAATTTAAACAAAAACATACGAGAGATCAAAACTAGCAAAACATTCAATAATAATTAAAGCTAGCATAAATGTTTTTAAACATTCTGTGAAATTAGAATATAAACGTTTTGTTCAACTGATCAAATTCATGTGCTTAATTTGCATTATGATAATAGATACAGTTTTGTATCTTAATACCCCTAATGCAAAAGAAAAATTGGATTGTTTCAAATTGCAAAGCAGCTCCAGAGAACAATTCATCTCTGAAACTGCATTATTATAACCTTAATAGATCTAGTACTTGAAATAGTTGCTACAGTCAACAGAGATTGCATGCAGGGATTAAACTTTGATCATTCAAGCATAAAATCATAAAAACCCTAAAAAGCTCAATATCCTGTCCTCAAATGCTAAATTACAGATAAATCTATAATTATATAATATATTTCAGCATAATTGCTTCATTCATACAAGACAATTATTTTAAGATCATACATACACCAGGAAACCTTCATATGAATAATTATAAAAGTACAGTACAACCTCTCTTAAACAACACCCACTGGGAGACACTAAAGTATCATGTTGCTGTGCAGAGGTTGTTGCTCTGCGGAGGTTTAAAATTCAATTAAAATTACTACTTCGGGAAATATCAAAAGCTGTTGTTCTGCAGAGGATTTGCTCTGTATATCATGGTCGCTCTGCAGGGGTTATGATGTAATTGATTAAAAATGCATAATAATTTTTTTTTAATTGGTTTTTAACATTGTATTCAACACATACTTAGGTTATATATACCATGGCCAGCACTATCTACTATAGGTTTCCTGGACACTTTTCTATCACCAGTACTAACTTACGCTACCAGGAGGCCGACAACTCATGTATAGGGTATGACCTACCAGGACGGGGCTAAAACCCTTGATCTCGAGATTCGAAGCCAGACATATAACCACTATGCCACGGTCGCAGCTGTATATTAATAATAATAATAATAATAATAATAATAATAATATTAAATGGAGGACATTAACTCTGGGTACAATATTGATCTCATAGTTACTTTGATTTGAGACCTCTATACATATAACTTATTGTATGTTATGGTAATTTCACATCAAGTATAATGTTATCATATAGCTGGTGTCATATTTTCTATGTTATGGACATTGAGAACTCATCTACATAAATTTACACTTATTATTATACATTGTACGTATATGATTGTACTATCTTACATTTTATCTATATCAGTTTATATAATCTCATATTGTAATGAACTTAGATAAGTCATGAAGGTACAATTGTCCTGGAAACCACTAGAACACAGTGAGGAGGGGGATTTATACTTACAAGGTTATAATCACATTCTGACAGTGGGCGTTACCAAATAAAGTCTATACATAGAGACAGGGGGACTGAACATTCAGGGTGTGATATAAGTAGTAAAATCTCAAGGGAGGCTAAAATTATATCAAGGTCACTAAAATTTTACACAGAACATTACTAAATTCAGAGAGTTGCTCAGAGGGTTGTCAAGTCAAAACCTCATAACTTCAATTTCGAAAGCGAAGTTATGCAGCTTAGAACTCATATCTCTTTAAACTATTAATGATCACTTTATAGAAAATCAAATCATATTTTATTCTAGCTTAACTATAGTCTAATATGCAATCATGTCATTTGGTGACAGTTCAAGGCAAAATTGGCCACTCAGCTCTCTATATCCCTCACCCTCCAGATTCTGTACAATATAATTCATTTAACCCAATAGCCTGAAGTAAATGGCTAGTGAAAATTACATTATATTCATATAGTGGGGCTAGTTAAGTTTACCTTCTACTATAACATGATAAATTGGGCTAGTGCTCAAAAAGTTAAGACTGATGCCTCTAATTTTACGTAAAACAGACCTCCCTCTAAAAATTCAATCACATACCCTAGCTTCATAGCTAAACTACCCAGACTGTACTAATACTGTACACCCTGATATGAATGAATATAATAACCATACCATATGAACATATTTCATAAACCAATACATAATGTAATCCTGTAATATCAGTTATATAAGGTCAGTGACCTTTTGACCTTGATTTTAAAATTATATTCATACCAAAAATATTTGTGTAAAACAAGATATCATCTCAAGTATAACATAACCATACAGATCTTTTACCATAAAAATCTGACAATTTTGTTGTAAATAAAAAATCATTCAAGTGAAAGCTAAACCTATAACTTTATTTTATCAACAAGGATTTAAATTGAATATAGTAAACCTTAGCTTCATAAACATTTCATTATATGAACAACTAACCCATGGGGGGAAACTTCTGTATTCAATACCACTTTAATGTTATGACTAGTTTACCAAAATGTGGTTAAACAATACAGTATTTTACATAAACCTGAGAATTTAGATATGATTGTTTGGAAGTCAACATGTTTGCAAAATTATCTAGGGTCCCTCTGCTTGGTAGGGGGACCCACATCTAAGGTTTCTTTGTCAGGTGGACCCCTATCTATGGCCGTTTCATTTGGCAGGGGACCCTCATAGAGTCCTTACTTGGCAGTGGACCCCTATCTAGGGTCCTAAATTCACTTGGAAAGTAATTCATTACCTAGAATCATTTCATTTGGCAGGGGATCCTCATAGAGTCATTACTTGTCACAAGGGACTCCTAATTGGGTCCTTTAACTTCAAGACTTAGCAGAAGTTCCCTATTCAAGGTCCTTACACTTGGCATGAGACCCTCCCAAGTGATCTATCATTGCCCATTTAAAAAAAAAAATATCCCAAAATTCATCAGAGGGTCATAAAACAAAGATTGAACTGTAAACATTACAAGACCTTATACTTAAAGCTTATTATTGAAAATGTTACTAAAATAAAACACAAGTTATGTTATTATCTATAGGTTATCTCTTTTATTACCTCAAGTACTCGGGCATCAGTATTCAGATTGCCACACCCTCTTATCTCTATACAAAATGTTATATTACTTCGATAACAGATTTCTTAATACATATATCTTCCTACATTCAGGAATACCAAAGACCTACTGTGAAACAGATTACTTGTACAACAATTTAATACTATAGATATTTGTTTTTCTTTAATACGCCTCTTTTTTTAACAGAGTCATGTTTGCGGTGAATAGATGTCCAATTGTCTGATGATCAAATCCTTGGACAGGGCTTGACATTAAAGATTGTCCTATTGCCCCTGATGACCTTTATTTGGGTTCAGGCAACTTGTTAAGTTGCCAGTAAACATTAAATTCCGGCAAGTAAAATATAAAGCTGGTTGTCCAAACGGGCATCCTATTTTAAAAAGTTATGTTGAGCGTTGTTGGATATGCCAATACTAGATAGACTAAAGACTTAACGAGACTAACCAAGATCCATAACCAGGTAACCTGTGACAAGGTCACAAGGCTTGAACCCATGACCATTCATTGGTGAGAAGTTACAGTAATTTGAAGTCAATGGCCATAGGTATAAAACTGCTCAACTTTTGTGGTTGGCTACTAAAAATATGGAAAAATAAATTTATCAAGGAAGATAATTTGTCACTTATAGTTGGAGTAAATTATGTAGAAAATTCATTTAGTAACAGGAAACAGTTCACTCTTAACCCAGAAGCTGAGACTTGGGACAAGTGAAAATTGATAAGGGCTATTGAAAATTACTTATTTCAAGCAGTTGGTAATTTTGCACCTTATTATAAAAAAAATATAAACGTAACAAATCTGACTTATGCTAGAGAACATTTAAGGCAATGACTGTAACGATACATCATCATTGTCAATAATGTAATAGACTTGGTAACTTGACCATAAAGACAATATAAAAGTCATAGTCACATTCTATATACCAGTTAAACCAACTCATTGTACCACAATGTTCAAATATAATATAATGTTTATATCAATCAGTCTCAGTGACAATGATACTAAATATGGTACTATATAAAGTACATGTGCTACCATGTATGAAGGTCACTTAATTATTATAACCCCACAAATTTGACTTGGACCTTTAACCTTTATTCATAATAATTGGACATTGGCCAACACTATCTACATTTACAGTACAAGATATTAGTTTTAACAGACTACCCACAATCCCTTCTCTAGGCATGTTTTCAGTCTGTGGAGAAGGGTCCTAGGGCCTTGCTTTATACAGACCATTGAGGGAAATTTTTATCACAATTTCATTGTTAGGGGAATGAAAAATCAAAGGTAACCTCCAACTTAGGGGAAAACTGCATGATTTCAAAGAAATTTCAGAGGGAGAAGGCACTTGTGAACAGCCCTGTTGTATAAAGGAAAAAAGCCCTGCTTCTACATGATTTCATTATTATTAATTATAATAATTTGGTAATACCGGTAAGTCTGTTAACTAGACTTAAAACTGTAAATTCACTTACTGGTATATGAAAATAAAAAATAACACACCACAGACTACATTAATTGATATAACACTAGGTAAATAAAACCAGTCGGGTACATATGTTTTTAGTTTAAAAATACTATTTATAGCTTTCATTATTCATACTACATTGTACAAGTATATTTCTAATCATTTACAAATATATTAGTTTATTAGATGTATATCAATAGTGAACAAGTGAAGCACATCAATAAAGATATAACTTAAGTCTCCATTCATTGAATCATTCATTACGTAATCTCAGACATAAACACAATACTTGTTTAAGAGATTTCAACAATAACAATCTGTCAATTTGTCAAATTAGTTTTTAGATACTTTTTATATAAAATACATTAAACAAAATTGTGAAGGTTAAATAAAGATTATTTATAGTAAATTAGTTTAGTCTGAAGTGATTTTATCAGAATTGATAAAATATTTATCATTACGTATATCTGATAAAATCAGGTAATTACATTCACGCCAAGATAATTGAATTATTAATGAAACCTGTAAGCAGAGTGTTTAAAAATGGAAGGAAGAGGAAGTTTTGCCAGATTTCGGTGATAAACAGATTTTCTTTACAAAAAGTCTATACAGCATTGAAAATAGATGTAAAAAAGCAACGAACATGCTTTACTTGTCTTGTTTTCTATGCAACATTGATATAACTTTGCATGTTTAAGAGTTGACATTGTATATGTAGTTTCTACCAGTAAATGTATGAATAATAACGATCATTACAAAACCAGTATTGGAAATATACTGTATGTTCAATGATTGTTGTACTTCAATATGCCTGTGTGACTATGTCTGATTTTTGTTTGTTTTTGTTGGGTTTAACACCGTAGCAACACATTGTATAGGTCATAACGGCAGTCAGTCAACCTACTCACTCCTCCTGGAAAGGCTTAATCTCTGGATTTAGCTGTTAACCAACTACTAAGCACATAATTTCTTCAGTGACAGACAACTGCCCTACATAATTAAAATCATTGGTAGGAGGGAAAATGGCCGTAGAAATAATTTCATGACCAAACTCCACGAAAGTATGCCCCGCCCGGGAATCAAACACACAACCCCTCGATCAGTAGACTTGCGTGCTACCAACTGAGCTAGCCGGGCGGCTGTACAGTATCAATTCCTATTAAACTTTCCTACACAAGAAATATTGAACCAGATATACTTGGCTTTAAAAATGGATCAAATAGCATATGATAAAATCATGGCGTTAATAAAAGCCCACAGGTCTGACAAGTATTGCATGATTCTTATAAACACTAATAGATCAATAAACTCTATAACACATCATTAACATATTTGGCACCTGATGTTATTTCCAAAGTGAGTGAAGAAAGCGCCAGAGTTGACTCCCCAGTTCACCAGGAAGAAAGTACATGACACTATAAAAGACTATATAAGGAAATCAAATATTTGGATTCCCCCCTGCGGTCCAAACAAAACTCACCGTCACAACAAAAATATGTGTACAAAGATCAATAGGTTTGATACGTATTTCATGCTTTTCAGCAATTATGTGTAACAAAACTTTGATTGTGGATGGAAAAACCCACAAATTTTGAATTCCAATTCAGGTCAATTATATAGGAATTTAAATAACTTCTTCATCTCTTCAGGGGTTAAATTGTTATTTTTGTTTGATTAGATTAAGTTTGACAGTCAAAGCTCAGAGTCATCAGAGACAGACTGTCTCACAACCAATATCCCAGTATCAATGGAAGGTAACCAGGTTAGATGGGAGCTGTCTTAATCACTTGATACCCTGAAGGTAGATTTTACTTGACTCACATAAATTGTATGATTTGTTTGGTCATGAGGGGGATACTGAAAATACTATTTTAGTAACCATCATCTTCACCAAGCATTGAAGTATTGACCTTACAGTCTATAAAATTAAGTGGGTGTCTGGTTGCCTGGAACAACCACTTTTTACTTTGGGCAACCAAAATTCTGCAAATGTGACATATAAAGTGCTTGCTCTTAACATGATCTGTTCAGACAACCACCATCATATCCTAATTTCATAAACTGTCTTTACATGTGACAAAAAGTTTATTGTTGTGAAATGATACCAAGTTTTTGGCCGAAATCCAGGATATTGACCCAAGGGTTAGGATGATTATGCATACATACCTGAAGAGTTCTCTTTTCATTTGCATTGGAGCAACAGAAACTAGCTCTGGAAATATTGGAGCAACAGAGACAAGCTCTGGAAAGGCTATCAAAATCAAAAGCCATGCTATAACTTTCCCTTTGTGTCAATGTATGAAACCTTTATAATTGTGAGTGTATAACTTAGAATACCTCTTTAAACACGATTGGGGGCAGCAATGTAAGTGTGACCACTTAGCTAAAGGTTAATTCAAAAATGTCTAACGTTAAAGACAAAGTGATAGTGTTGACGTCAGGTTGATTTGGTTTTCTTAATTATCCTCCGATCTCATGTTTCGACGCACATATATTTCGACGCCATCTTTGTTTTGATCATACTAGTGACGAATGAAATCTCGTATGATGTCATTGATAGCGTGGCTACACTTCGCAATTACGATGAATGTGCTTTTTGTTTAAAACTTTAAAAAAAGAGATGCACTTATTAAAATATCAAAGTTTACTTCTATTGTGGTTAATTTTCCATTATTTTACTAATGCAAAATTGTCCAACATCTTTGCATGTCGATTTTTTGCAATTATAAGCGTGGGAATATTTTTCATTCTCTCAGTCTATTGCACACATCTATTTTTAGAAACCATGCAATAGGCAGGCGATTAAAATGTGTTACAAGGTAAAAAATCACCCTTTAGCAAGCTGTACTCGTTATATTGTCCACGAACGCTAATCAGATTTTAATTGCTTGACCGTCATGAACATGTTCATTTGATTCAATGCTTTTAAAATATTATGTTATTCAAAATTTTCCTTTATTAAAGCCATATATGTCTTTTAGAAATCGGAGATTTAGATTATACAAAAAATTGATAGTTTACTTAATTATCTTGTTGAATGTAGGGGTAATTATTTTGTTACTCGGTTTTGATATGTACCGCGTTCATTTTTTCGGTAGGAAAAAAAATATTGACATGCAGTTTTTTTTCATTTGTCCAAAAAAATAGTACTTAGATATTTTTGCATCATGAAATGGACCGAGTGCTCGCAGTAATAAATTTGCTTTGTCCATGTTTCATTACAGTTGATTTTTTTAGTAATGGCCGACTTTGAGAGCAAACCAATCATAATGCGTCATTTCATATGATTCTAAACAAACACGGATGCTGCCACGGCCCATCGGTAACAATCAAAATTTAACCATTTTCGACAGGTGTTATGTCCTTGAAAATGTTTAAAATTGCACAAAAGGAATGAAATCATCGATTTTTGGTAGTAATTTGCTGTCTTTTCTTTAAAAGCACGTGATATACACGTTTTGTTGCTTAAGTGCGTCAAAACTAATGACACCAGGATAGATACTGAGAAATCTGGAAGTGAATTGGGTTCCGTGAGTGGTATTCAGGTCATGAGTTTTATCTGAAAGTAATTCTTTAAGGGGTGGATAATTATTTTTACAGAAGTTGAATTCTTAGATGACAAAATAAAAAACAAATAATTGTCAACCCTCTACAGTGTCATCTCAGATAGATTTCACTCTTTAAGTATAAGATTGGGCGTGATTCAATGTATGACACACAACATTTACATATTTATTCCACATGGTTGCTGATGACAGTTTGTGACAATACTGCTAAAGTAAATAACTGGATCTAACAGGTTATTCTGATTGAGTTTTCATAAAAACTACAATGTAATAAAGACAAAAAAGTAAAAATACTAACGAAACTATTCCTTTTGTCCTTTTTATCAGCCATTTTGTTGACATAAAATTTCACTTTTTATGAGTCAGACTTAAATTTTATCCAACACTAACAGAATGTCATCACCGATATCAACATTAAAACACGTTGACAACATGAGCACGAGTATTCACTGTAAACCAATTGGAATAAACTTTATAACATGACTTTTATCAATAATGTAATAATTTGTTATTGAAATGACAACATTTAAAACTTTCATTCGTTCTACAGACTTCCGCCTTTTAAGGGGAGACTACTTTTAAAGTTTTGGTGTCACACCCCTAAAATCAAATATTTGCCGAACGTACTGGAGCTAAAATGTAGAAATGTAACCAGGGGTATGGTCAAAACGTAGACAGAGTGTTGAGTTACTGAATTGATGTAAAGTTGGCCGATTTATATACAAAATCATAAGCAATGTTTTTTTTTGCACTGAATTATGACCATCTAATGTTCTGCCCTTTTTACAATAAAAATGATGAAAATTTACAAGAATACCTTGAAATTTCACAATCAGGACTTTCTGGGGCAACTACCCCATGAAGAATAAATGCAGCTATTATCTGTATGTCTTCAGTTAGTGGCAACATCAGAATGCTTCTCGAATTAGTTTGTACGTCAAGTCTGTAAATTTTTTGGTTACTTCCAAAAAAGGATTATTTTTAGAAATATCTCTGATAGGGTTATTAACTTTTATTTTCTTGTGCTAAACTGCACTTATTTCGTAAAAGAACTGGGATATTCATTACTTTGACACATATCACTATCATGCTCACTATCACGTATTATTCACTTTTCTTCACATTTCTTCACTATTTAATCAAATAATCATCGTAAAAATTGGGGAACAATGGCCATAATTTTCCAATATTTAACATGGGCATTGTCTTTATATTCCTACTAAAAACCTAATGTTTGCTCTTATATTCCCTCTTAAAAACATCCGTGAAGAACAATTTTAAATTTTAAGCTGTTTTTTCATTGATTGTTAAATAAGCTCGGACAGAATCACTTTTCGGAGAAATGTATAGATTTTCCAGACTAAATAAAAAGAAGTTTTAAAGTGCAGCAAAAATGTTTTTTCCATTTAACATGATATTTTAATAGGCTATTGGTACTTTGCGAAACGGAACGAAACGGAACGGAACGAAAAGAGAGGCACCACATGGGGGAAATAAGAAATGAAATGTAATTTCTTAAAATCAATATATGTAATCATAATAGTAAATTATATGAACTCTGTATAATCTTAGTCTATCCGATGAAACTCATTATACACAAACAATTAAGTATGAACTATAGTTTTGTCTAGTTCCGTTTCGTTTCGCAAAGTACCATTATTGTCCATTTTTTTCTCAACTGTCAAAGTTTGATTAATTTCACGGTGAATGATTACACACTATCTCAATATCACGTGTGTAAGACAAAGAGCGTTTAGTCACCGTAAAATTATTCATGTTTTGACAGTTGAGAAAAAAAACGAACAATACCTTCACGGGTATTGGTATTTTGCGAAACGGAACGAAACGAGAAAAAATTATTTATATACATGAAATGTTTTTTTTATCTAATAATCGTTTATGCTTCCATGTACAATAATGATCACAAGAATTTGTATGTCAGTATTGTTCAAGTAATTTGCGACCGCTCATCAACGCCATAACTAATTACTGTACCATACAACACTTTACTAAAAGTAAATGTAGAGTTTCTTTTTTAACGTCGCTAGTCGCTTTTGCATATTTCATTGTATGTGCACGCGTGATTATTCTTCAAACTACTATGTTTGTGCTGTTGATGTCATTATACCAATCTAGCCCATTCTCTCTTGTTTCGTTCCGTTTCGCGAAGTACCAATACCCACACAGGTATTGGTATCTTGTGAAACGGAACGTAACGAGAAAAAATAATGTATTTTACATGAAATATTTCGGGCATTCATATATAATGATCGTTTATGCTTGCCTATAGAATAAAGGTCGAGCCTGGATTGGTAAATCATTGTTTTTATTGCCGACTTTAAATAAAGCTTATCTTATCTTATTCATACATCATTCTTGGTTGTATTGTATAAATTGCCATCCGAAAATATGATTCTCCGTCTATTTATCTTTTCATTCTTATTGTCGGCATCTTTGATGACGTAATACATATACATGTATAACCAGAATAGCCTCTTGTCTCTCGTTTCATTCCGTTTCGCAAAGTACCAATACCCACACAGGTATTGGTACTTTGCGAAACGAAACGAAACGAAACAACAGAATACTATTTATTTACAAGAAACTTATGGTATTGTTTGGCAATATTGACCTGGGACATTTGAATATTCAATGACGGTTTGTCGGTAATTGTCGGACTCCGAAATAAATCATACAGATTTTAAAGTCTGGCAAAACGGTATATACACTATACATGGTTTATGTATACTTACAGTTACCGCCACAAACGAAATTATTTTCGTTTCGAACAATACATAGATTATTATATATGTTATATGTATAGCAAATATCTATAGTTTACGTTAATTCGATTTAGTCTGAACACTAGTCTTGATATCAGCTGCGGTCAGAATCGAACCAGGATCGCTGGTCTTGTAGTCGTCTAACCTGCTAACACTTGCGCTACTGACTTTCTATGTATCAAACGCATAGGTACATGTACCTTCATAAATAACCTCGACATGCAATTTTGCCAGGTATATCAAATAATCATTTATGGCTTTATATATGTAGTAATTGTATCTACAAGTCGCCTTTTTACATGTATGTTATAAGATTATAGGAAAATTGTATTTTTGTAAAGGGAAGGCTTTTGTATATTTTCTTGCATGTACACGCGTGTTATAAAATACTTTTTTATCAAACTACTATTTTGCGTTGTTGTCATTATCTTGAATCACATAATAAATACATGTATATAACCAAATTAGCCCTTTCTCTCTTGTTTCGTTCCGTTTCGCAACAGGTATTGGTACTTTGCGAAACGGAACGAAACGAGACAGAATATAATTTATATCAATGATTTTTTTAGGAATATCGGATAATCGTTAATGTTTGTATAACTGTCAAGTTTGAATCTGCAACTAATCATTATTATGTAATAAGGCTAATCTGTTAGTTAGTGTTCCTTCCATTTAATGATTGTTTATAAATATGATTTAGCAAAACGGAACGAAACAGAATATAAAAAGACCACTAATTTGGTTACAAATGTATTATGTAGTTCAAGATGCCGACAGTAAGAATTCAAATAAAAATAGGTAAAACATATTTCATTAGAAGCAAGTACATGCAAGGAACACAAACATAAAGATTAAGTATAAAAGGGCAATAACTCAAAAAATAATTCATCCAGAGTTATCCCCTTTCACAGAATGGTTAATATAGTCTCACTTAATAAGTATACCAACTTTCAATAAAATAACTTGGATAGTGTTCAAATTATAAGTGTTTCAAAAAACTTTAACCTGAAAACCAACGCCAACGCCAACGCCAACGCCGACGCCAACGCAAAAGGTATAGCAATAGCTCTCATTTTCTTCGAAAAGTCGAGGTAAAAATGACAAACAGGCAAGTTTTTATGCAACATCCTCGCATTGGTCACTTCCCCTTATTGTGATAAAAGGATGGCAACCTTTTGAGAAGATTTTACGCAACATTATTACGTCCGTTATTGTAATAATGTAAGAATGACAACCATGTCAGAATTAACGCAAAATCCTCTCAGTGGTGTGCGATCTTTTGTTGTGTTGTAAGAATGACAACCATGTCAGAATTTACGCTAAATACCAAACTCCTCACAGCGGTTACGTCACGCGTTGCTACTTTATACTCGCATTAGTTACTTCCCTTTATTGTAATATGTAAGAAGACAACCATGTCACAATTTACGCAACATCCTAGCATTGGTTTCTTCCCTTTAATGTGATGAAAGAATGTCAATCCTCGGTCCACGATTCAGTGGTGTCAGAACCAACATAAACCTAATTGCCTTAGATCTCATCATGATCAAATCTGCCAAAGTATTAAACGTTAATATTAACCTGATGTAGCACTGAACTAATACAACTCTTTCTTTTGTCAAGTTTGCAGCATCGTCCAAATGGGTAGCTCCCATCTTGAAGAGATTATCTCTAAATATATAGCCAGTGCTTGACTTTATTTTAAACCGAAACAGCGCTTATACATTTTAATATGCAATTTACAATATTACTTAAGTGCTACAGGTAAAAGCTGCCCTTCGTTCAGTTACCACGAACGTTACAAAACGTTCCGTAACGATACATTCGGAACTCCTCGGCCATTCGTTGCGATTAATCTCGGACATATTTAGACGCTATTTTGAAACTACCAGTGTTGAAGTAAACAAATATATGATCGTTTAGGCATTGAGTGATGTTTCGTTTATAGTTCGTAAATTTTGAAACATATCACTCATCGCCTTAACGATCGCATATTTGTGTATTAAATTAGATTATTCGCAGCGAATGGCCGAGGAGTTCCGAATGTATCGTTATGTAACGTACTGTAACGTTTAGTGTAATTGAACACGCTACAGATAAATGAAATCGAGTAATGTATATAAATGCCAGAAGCTGACTCAAGAGATCAGTTTTTTGTTCGGCGTAGCTGTCTAAGCTGGATTTTGACCTACATTTCTGTATAATGACGTCTGTCTGGGGATTTCGGAAATCCGCCGTTCTATTGGATGATTTTATAAGCACTGAGAATGACGTACGGGGGAAACAGAGAAAACCCCCTCTTCGATTGGATGGCCCTGACACGCGCGAAAAAATAAAGGCCACACTATTGTAATGCAGTGTTTTACAAAATTTTGCTTCGTTCGTAGATATTTTTTTTGGGGTAGACTTCTATTGCTTTCCAAAGTGTTTTTTTATTTTGTAACAATAAAAAGTTACGTGTCAAACACAATATTTTATTGGTAAAATGAATTACGTCTCCAGATGTGAACCGGTTTCTAGTAAAAAGTCTGACATATAACCCAATAATGATTAATTTAGCCTCACTACGTCCAGTTTCCGGGGTTTACACTTTGAGAGTCACAGCTCCACATATACACCAGTTCATTGTTATTGTTATGATGTCTATAAATAGTAACAAGGAGCTGATAAATACTACAGGTAACCTTTCGCTGGTTGGCAAGAAATGATAGCGAGTAAATACAATGAAAACACAGTGATTTTAAAATTGCAATTACTAAGTCATTTTTCATCAAACAATTTTGCATTTTATATCACTAGAAAGGTCTTGAAATTCATATTTTGAATATCTAAAAATTATTTGTCAAAAAGAATTGTTTTTTGTTGGCGAGTGTTTTAATGATCTGCCCTATGAAACATTTAATATTCATTGCTCGAAGAGTTATGTTTAATCAATTTAATCGTGCGGTTAAAGTGCTACTAGGGTATCAGTATTTTTTGTGAGCCACAAAATAAGAAATCTAGATGAATCGGTCTAGTAAACGCAGTTGTACCCCTTGTATATAAGTATATTAAAGGTATGTTGGAAAAATCAAAGGGAGGTAACTTGACAATTCCCTGTGGTTATCAGTGTACGGCAATTGCATTGGCTGTCATATTGTTTACGGTAGGCAATCATGTGCCAAGTCTGCGAAACTGGTCTGCAAATGTTGTTGATGAAGTGATGATGCGTGGTCACAACTTGTATGACCAAATACTAACGGAATCTGGCAATCCATCACCACGTCAAAAAATAGGTTTTAACATTAGTGGTCCTATGTAAATGGCTCTTCTGTGACCTTTGACCTTTTCCTTAGGTGAGCACCCAGGGCCCTTTGGGCCCTCTTGTTTTTAAATCGACGCCGTTTGTCTTTTTTAAAGACATTTCTTGTTGGGGATGTTTTTTTTTTGGGGGGGGGGTTAACGTCGTATTCAACACATATTTAAGTCATATATACGACGGCCAGCTCTTCCTACTATAGTTTACCTGGACACTTTTATATCACCTGTACTAACTTACCCTACCACGAGGCCGACAACTCATGTAAAGGGTATGACATACCGCGACCGAGCTCGAACCCGCGATCTCCGGATTCGAAGTCAGACATGCTAACCACTACGCCACGGCCTTCAAGTGTTTTGTATGTACTAAATAGATACAAGAGCTGTACCGGGTAAATATTTATATAATATCACTGGCGATAGGGAGGCATCTATAGTTCTTACAAAATAACATTGTGTGTTTGTTTAGACATTACAATAAGCCTATCCATTGCAAAGGTAGCGCAGTATTGAAATGGTTGTAAAGTTTATTAGTAAGGCTGATAAACCACCACCTCAATAGTTCATAATGCTGGTAGCGATAGAACGCATTACCATTATCCCAACAAGACATATATCAAAACATTTTAAAATTAACACTGCATAATATTTTATTGTCATCCTGAGCATCACTGGCCGTGGATATGATCATTGTAATGTTTACAACATAAACAGGATTTTTTGTACGAACTGTAATTGTAACACCCTTGTGTCTTTTCAAAAATGTAGTAGAAGATAGGTTTCATTTACAATTTACAACTACTTTTGACAATAGTTCATATGCATTTTCTTTCCATCTAGATAAGATTTCCATGAGACATTTCATATGTACACTTTGTTTTGTCTGTTATGACTTGTATAAACAGGAACACGAGAGTACAATCTTCGTAAACAGATACATGTATCCCGTAGAGCATTGTCGTACAAATTAGGCGAGCGGAAAATTTAAGATCGGGGTTTAATCAAATTGTCGAGAGTAAAAACTGGTTTTCAGAGGTGAAAGGATAAATTCGGAAAATCTACTCTCGCTCTGTACATGAAGAAGCCGGACAAGTTACAAGTACATTGTAATTATCTCATCATTAGCTCAGAAATAGAATCAAAGCACTGGAGTGCTGGAGGAACGATGTCCTGAACTTATTTTTTGATTAAAGAATATATAATTATGTATATCATCTATAAAATAATGTATTAAGTATCAATTTACAGAATTTAACAAAAGCATAGCACTAGACTTCTCAAGTGGTTTGCTCATGGCAAGGTTTATCTTACTTTATCAAACAAAATGAACCAGTCAAAGAATTAATTTTCATCACATTTTAGGGTCATGTACAGCAGCCAAAGATTATTCTGGACTATTTTCTTTAACCACAAGGAGCTGACAACTTCTCATTTTTGGTTATAAACGGGTATTTTTTAACGCGATCGTTAATATTTTCGTAAATATTTTAAAGATTTGGTGTGGAATGACAAGCTGCATTTTTTTCACAAAAACATCGACTTTCTAACAATTCATTTAAGGTTTTCCCCCAAGTACTAAGCTCTTTTGCATCAAGCTACATTCCCATTTTTGTTCACGAAAGTATACCAACTTTCAATAAAATAACTTGGATAGTGTTCAAATTATAAGTGTTTCAAAAAACTTTAACCTGAAAACCAACGCCAACGCCAACGCCAACGCCGACGCCAACGCAAAAGGTATAGCAATAGCTCTCATTTTCTTCGAAAAGTCGAGGTAAAAATGACAAACAGGCAAGTTTTTATGCAACATCCTCGCATTGGTCACTTCCCCTTATTGTGATAAAAGGATGGCAACCTTTTGAGAAGATTTTACGCAACATTATTACGTCCGTTATTGTAATAATGTAAGAATGACAACCATGTCAGAATTAACGCAAAATCCTCTCAGTGGTGTGCGATCTTTTGTTGTGTTGTAAGAATGACAACCATGTCAGAATTTACGCTAAATACCAAACTCCTCACAGCGGTTACGTCACGCGTTGCTACTTTATACTCGCATTAGTTACTTCCCTTTATTGTAATATGTAAGAAGACAACCATGTCACAATTTACGCAACATCCTAGCATTGGTTTCTTCCCTTTAATGTGATGAAAGAATGTCAATCCTCGGTCCACGATTCAGTGGTGTCAGAACCAACATAAACCTAATTGCCTTAGATCTCATCATGATCAAATCTGCCAAAGTATTAAACGTTAATATTAACCTGATGTAGCACTGAACTAATACAACTCTTTCTTTTGTCAAGTTTGCAGCATCGTCCAAATGGGTAGCTCCCATCTTGAAGAGATTATCTCTAAATATATAGCCAGTGCTTGACTTTATTTTAAACCGAAACAGCGCTTATACATTTTAATATGCAATTTACAATATTACTTAAGTGCTACAGGTAAAAGCTGCCCTTCGTTCAGTTACCACGAACGTTACAAAACGTTCCGTAACGATACATTCGGAACTCCTCGGCCATTCGTTGCGATTAATCTCGGACATATTTAGACGCTATTTTGAAACTACCAGTGTTGAAGTAAACAAATATATGATCGTTTAGGCATTGAGTGATGTTTCGTTTATAGTTCGTAAATTTTGAAACATATCACTCATCGCCTTAACGATCGCATATTTGTGTATTAAATTAGATTATTCGCAGCGAATGGCCGAGGAGTTCCGAATGTATCGTTATGTAACGTACTGTAACGTTTAGTGTAATTGAACACGCTACAGATAAATGAAATCGAGTAATGTATATAAATGCCAGAAGCTGACTCAAGAGATCAGTTTTTTGTTCGGCGTAGCTGTCTAAGCTGGATTTTGACCTACATTTCTGTATAATGACGTCTGTCTGGGGATTTCGGAAATCCGCCGTTCTATTGGATGATTTTATAAGCACTGAGAATGACGTACGGGGGAAACAGAGAAAACCCCCTCTTCGATTGGATGGCCCTGACACGCGCGAAAAAATAAAGGCCACACTATTGTAATGCAGTGTTTTACAAAATTTTGCTTCGTTCGTAGATATTTTTTTTGGGGTAGACTTCTATTGCTTTCCAAAGTGTTTTTTTATTTTGTAACAATAAAAAGTTACGTGTCAAACACAATATTTTATTGGTAAAATGAATTACGTCTCCAGATGTGAACCGGTTTCTAGTAAAAAGTCTGACATATAACCCAATAATGATTAATTTAGCCTCACTACGTCCAGTTTCCGGGGTTTACACTTTGAGAGTCACAGCTCCACATATACACCAGTTCATTGTTATTGTTATGATGTCTATAAATAGTAACAAGGAGCTGATAAATACTACAGGTAACCTTTCGCTGGTTGGCAAGAAATGATAGCGAGTAAATACAATGAAAACACAGTGATTTTAAAATTGCAATTACTAAGTCATTTTTCATCAAACAATTTTGCATTTTATATCACTAGAAAGGTCTTGAAATTCATATTTTGAATATCTAAAAATTATTTGTCAAAAAGAATTGTTTTTTGTTGGCGAGTGTTTTAATGATCTGCCCTATGAAACATTTAATATTCATTGCTCGAAGAGTTATGTTTAATCAATTTAATCGTGCGGTTAAAGTGCTACTAGGGTATCAGTATTTTTTGTGAGCCACAAAATAAGAAATCTAGATGAATCGGTCTAGTAAACGCAGTTGTACCCCTTGTATATAAGTATATTAAAGGTATGTTGGAAAAATCAAAGGGAGGTAACTTGACAATTCCCTGTGGTTATCAGTGTACGGCAATTGCATTGGCTGTCATATTGTTTACGGTAGGCAATCATGTGCCAAGTCTGCGAAACTGGTCTGCAAATGTTGTTGATGAAGTGATGATGCGTGGTCACAACTTGTATGACCAAATACTAACGGAATCTGGCAATCCATCACCACGTCAAAAAATAGGTTTTAACATTAGTGGTCCTATGTAAATGGCTCTTCTGTGACCTTTGACCTTTTCCTTAGGTGAGCACCCAGGGCCCTTTGGGCCCTCTTGTTTTTAAATCGACGCCGTTTGTCTTTTTTAAAGACATTTCTTGTTGGGGATGTTTTTTTTTTGGGGGGGGGGTTAACGTCGTATTCAACACATATTTAAGTCATATATACGACGGCCAGCTCTTCCTACTATAGTTTACCTGGACACTTTTATATCACCTGTACTAACTTACCCTACCACGAGGCCGACAACTCATGTAAAGGGTATGACATACCGCGACCGAGCTCGAACCCGCGATCTCCGGATTCGAAGTCAGACATGCTAACCACTACGCCACGGCCTTCAAGTGTTTTGTATGTACTAAATAGATACAAGAGCTGTACCGGGTAAATATTTATATAATATCACTGGCGATAGGGAGGCATCTATAGTTCTTACAAAATAACATTGTGTGTTTGTTTAGACATTACAATAAGCCTATCCATTGCAAAGGTAGCGCAGTATTGAAATGGTTGTAAAGTTTATTAGTAAGGCTGATAAACCACCACCTCAATAGTTCATAATGCTGGTAGCGATAGAACGCATTACCATTATCCCAACAAGACATATATCAAAACATTTTAAAATTAACACTGCATAATATTTTATTGTCATCCTGAGCATCACTGGCCGTGGATATGATCATTGTAATGTTTACAACATAAACAGGATTTTTTGTACGAACTGTAATTGTAACACCCTTGTGTCTTTTCAAAAATGTAGTAGAAGATAGGTTTCATTTACAATTTACAACTACTTTTGACAATAGTTCATATGCATTTTCTTTCCATCTAGATAAGATTTCCATGAGACATTTCATATGTACACTTTGTTTTGTCTGTTATGACTTGTATAAACAGGAACACGAGAGTACAATCTTCGTAAACAGATACATGTATCCCGTAGAGCATTGTCGTACAAATTAGGCGAGCGGAAAATTTAAGATCGGGGTTTAATCAAATTGTCGAGAGTAAAAACTGGTTTTCAGAGGTGAAAGGATAAATTCGGAAAATCTACTCTCGCTCTGTACATGAAGAAGCCGGACAAGTTACAAGTACATTGTAATTATCTCATCATTAGCTCAGAAATAGAATCAAAGCACTGGAGTGCTGGAGGAACGATGTCCTGAACTTATTTTTTGATTAAAGAATATATAATTATGTATATCATCTATAAAATAATGTATTAAGTATCAATTTACAGAATTTAACAAAAGCATAGCACTAGACTTCTCAAGTGGTTTGCTCATGGCAAGGTTTATCTTACTTTATCAAACAAAATGAACCAGTCAAAGAATTAATTTTCATCACATTTTAGGGTCATGTACAGCAGCCAAAGATTATTCTGGACTATTTTCTTTAACCACAAGGAGCTGACAACTTCTCATTTTTGGTTATAAACGGGTATTTTTTAACGCGATCGTTAATATTTTCGTAAATATTTTAAAGATTTGGTGTGGAATGACAAGCTGCATTTTTTTCACAAAAACATCGACTTTCTAACAATTCATTTAAGGTTTTCCCCCAAGTACTAAGCTCTTTTGCATCAAGCTACATTCCCATTTTTGTTCACGAAATTTAAGTCAAATTAACGTTTTGCACTTGCAATTTATTCACAATTAAAATTACTCTAAGAATCGACTATTTCATATAAATATTTGCTTAAAATTCCGTACAAAATTATACATATTCATTCCAAATTATAATCAAACTCTATCACTTAAAATCGCTCAAGTAAACTTTTAATGTGACACTTTGAAGACGACAACGTCATATCGCCGGTAAGAGTATTAGTCATATCCATAATGGCGGGTGTAATAACAATTGGATAAGTCACGTCGGTAAACATTTGTTTATTTCGAGTAATAATGAATTTAAACAAGTTTTGAAACATGCGCATGTTATTTGACTTCCGTAACTCTAGCCAACCCTGGCAGGGTTGTCTACAGTTACGGAACTTCCGTAACTCTAGAACCTGGGCCTAGATTTACGGTATCGTAACTCTAGCCACTGCCTTATTTGTAACGTTTACGTCGTGTTTTAGATATGCACAGAACGGTGCGCAAAAAATACCAAAATCGTCCTTGATGTATTGACATAAGTATCATAATATAATACGATCATTTAATATTGTTTATAACTATCGAATGATGTAATTAAGTATAACAGGCATTGTCAAAAACATCGTAGGCCCTTTTTACTCCAACAAGTAATCTTTGCAGTTGTCACGGTCTGAGTTGTATACGGGTTGAATTATCCCGTCTCCATTGCAAAATGTGTATGTCCTGAGAGTAACCTCCCTTTTCCTGGAGAGTTTCAAGAACGACAACACAAGCCAGCGTTGTATTACATTTAAATGAGATGTTAATGAGTTTCACGCTTGAACTACGCCTCTTTGTCTATGTTGAAAATTGTTGAAGCGTGAAAAGAGTAATCTTATACTTTCTTGTTACCATTGGAACGATGTCTTAGGGACATCGTTCCAAAAATGACAAACAAATCAGAAAGCACAACCTTGTCGTAGAGCATTATATGCTCAGATATGCTTAAAGATACGGTGGCATAAAGGTGACATGGAGAAATATTTAAATACCGCTACTATTACGTGGCCACGCAGTAGCTATTACGTGCGCACGCAATAACGTTTACGTGGCCACGTAATAGCTTTACATGACCACGCAGTAGCTATTACGTGCGCACGCAATAACGTTTACGTGGCCACGTAATAGCTTTACGTGGCCACGCAATAGCTTTACGTGCGCACGTTATAATTGGCTAACGAGAGTTGTCGAAATTGGCGGCCATTTTCGACATTACAAAATACAAATTATGTTATTATCTCATTTCATAAAGATCATTGGAATTATTCAATAAAACATTTAAAGCCTTTAATTTTTCCAGTTAAAGAGGTTTTTCGTAAAACAAATGTACCTGTATAATTAAAGACCATTCCGAGATAACATAAATAATTTACTACGTCTATTATTTTCCATTATAGTACCATTTTTGTCTTGTTTTTAAAGACCGCGATTTTGAAAATCTATAATATTAGTTAAACAATACTGCACATGTATTGCTTTATTAAACGTTTCTAAACGTATAAAAATAGGGTAAAATTTTATATAACAATAAAAATTTATACCTATATTCTGTGAAAAATGACTATTGATATACTAAGGATAAAAACAGGATCTAAAGATAAGTGCCTTTTTAAGAGATATACAAATGTATATTATACATGTACAAGTGGTCGTATCATAGAATACCGCACTTTATTGTTATGGTACATAATTGACTTTACTCCCATCCTTTAAGTTTATGTATAAATCGTTAAAAGTCTATGTGATTGTGATTGACGACAACTTTACAATATTATAGGTCTTCATTGTTGTTCAGTAGGCCTACGATGAAAATGCGCGCTACAGTCGAGTTCAATTCAAATGCACGCATACTTTAATTAATAATCGTACGAATTAAACCATGTAATAAGTAATACTCTTGTTTAATCATTTTTAAAGATATTAATACATAAACCCTTATATGGACTTAACTTCTATAAAAAGTAAATTGAAATCGTAACTGAGAACATCAGCGCATGACAGTGTGCTATTCAAATGCTTATAAGTTAGTTCATTTTAACCCAATTTCAACATTATAAATTGCTTGCTATCAAAAAACTTATTGTAGGATATTGAAATGAATGGCTTATATAGGTGGGTACATTTTCCCATGTGTTCAATAAGTTTCATGCAGGGTGATAAGCGATAATTGTCATGTTACTTGAATTGACATAGTTGTGTTGAAATGTATACAACCCCATGACTAGCAGTCCGATTTAGTTCAACGTAACATTTCTGAAAAATTCTTTCTAATAGCTTTTAAAATATATATTTTCTATAAATGTGCATTAATAAGTAATAGAATAAAAGATGGGTCCATTTACTCCAATAAAAAATATGCGCGAAAAAAATAGGAAAGAATAATTTTAAACAAGCCTAGTTTTTGTTTTAATTATCTGATTTAAGAATTAAAACATATGCGAAAACTACATTATCTAAGCTTTGAAATGTTATTAAGTTTTAAGAAATAAATTGAGTAACAAAAAAGTTAAGGGGTGGGTCCATGGAATCCTTACGATATTTTTGGGTTAAATATCTGTGTATGGGAACCTATGTAATGTTATGTTGTTGTCTATGTGATGATATACGTTTTAATCTCTTATCACAAGTTTTTAATATAGGTAATGATTTTACTAGCTTAACATGTAATGAACAGCTCACAGTAATTTTTACCCACCCAGATTTAATAAGGATTAGTGCAAAAACCTGTTTTAATATTTTAAAATGTCGAACTTTCTTATTGTGTAAGAAATCCATTTTTTAGTATTTTTATTAAATTATTATTTTTACTATTCTTAATTATAAATTTGTCTTCATGCGTATATTTTTGCTTTTGATTATAATTTAATATTTGTTATAAAATTTTTTTTATTGTTTGAATTGATAACAGTCTCTCATACTTGTATTTCTATTTAGAAAGGATTGCATGTTGTTATTAGTCTGAGTTTTATCTGTATATATGTTTTAATTGTATTATATTGAGTAACATGCAATGTGAGACCGTAATAAATAAATAAATATATAAATAAATAGTTGTACAACGATATTCTATTGTTTAAATTCTGGCTGAATAATATCATTGTTTACAAAACATCCCCTTTTGAAGTTTAAATACTTACCGCCTTGTATAAAATTTTGTTAAATTTGATTTATTGATTGCATTTAATATTTTTTTAATCATATATTATTATATAACGATATTATTATAACGTACTGAGTACTACTCATCTTTACATACATTATACAATAGGTCTTGAAATTATTGAACAATTTCCATCGGAATACACTTTTATAGTTTCTGTAAAAATATATCAGCAAGCTATAATCGACTTTAATAATTTATCATATAGATCTACCGGTATGTAATATAATGATAAAATAACTAGATGTGTGATTTCATTTTTATTGATTTTCAAACTTTTAAATGTTTATAAGTTTATATGAATATGTAAATATATATTTATGATCTTGGGTTGAAATGTTAGAAATTGACATTCAGATTCTACCATCTACAACATCATGCTGCACGTCGTTCACAATCGCTGCAAAATAAAATAAAATGCTATAATTTTATAATTTCAACAATATAAGGATTTATAAAATAAATTTCATATATGATATTTTATATCATATCATATTATAATATTATATAAACTGGGATCGAAATGTCTCATCTCTGGGGTCGAACAGTCTTGGGGTCGAAATGTCTTCATAAAATGCTTGGGGTCGAAATGTGTTGGGGTCGAAATGTCTTGCACCCATTTTAAGAACTGAATGAAATATTTTTTTACACTTTATAAATATTTCAAGGCATAGAAAACAGTGAATTGCGAATTTTATCCGCTAAATTGTGTCCTAAGCGATTATTCTGTGCCCTGTCACAGTACTGTGATGACGTATGGTCACGTGAATCAACCTGATTGGCTGGTCAAAATAACCAATAACTTCCTTTTCCAAATTGGGGCGAACTGTGAGAACACGGACTTTATTATCGGGTAAGTTTTTTAAGATTTATCGAATATTGTTGTGCTTTGTGATATTTTAATCATGCTGATAAGTCAGTAAAATGCATAATATTCATAAATACGATGTTAAGTTTGAGTCTGACGTGCTTCATACCCGAAAAATGGAATCTTCAAAATCGCGTCGACAAATCATCCCTAATCATGGCGGACGTGCAAATTTTAGAAAAATAAGCAAAAAACGAAATCCAAACAATCCTCCCTCATGATTCAATATAATCAGTAAATTTTGTCAGCAATCGAACATTTAGATAATAAACTTTTTTAACATTTGGTGGATTTGGAAGGAAAATATGTTTTATTAGTTGAATTTGGCATCTTTTCCGAATGGACTTGCACATGGTGACGGTCAGTGCCCAAATTTCCTAGACACACGTGCAATAAATATTTGTTAGTGTGAACTTATTTGGGTTTTGCAAAAACTGCTCTACAACTTCAATGGCTTTAACTTACAACTTGTATGATATAAGGTGTTTTAGGGCTTACTAACGACAATTTTTTAGGTCCTGAAACAAATTCTTATTTCTTGAAATAACACTGGCATTTCCTGCTGTTTCATCCATCAAGGAAAAGGGGACCCAAACAAAAAAATTGGCTGAGATTGAATGGGGTGAATTAATTGTCGATAAATTGTCAATTTATTTCCAATTCAGTGCAATTGGAATTCACATGACTGGGCTTGTTCAGCCTATCTCACGGCCACGGGGCCGAATATGGGGCCCCATTCCCAATGCCAATTAATGACCATTTTTCCCAATTTCAAGAAAAAAAATCCCTATCTTGTAAATATATTTGTTTGAACAGGATGTATTGTGCCTTGACAAAAGAAACCACCACACCAGACTTCATGGAAAAATTATAAATACATGAGATTTTGCATTGAATACCTCGCTGAACTGTAAAAAAACTCAATAATAGCACTGCACCTCTTTCAGAGACACCAAAGCAAGGCATACAAAGATTTAATGCCGAAAAATTAATGATGAAAGTTGAAACTTCCACATCAGGTTTATTTGCCGATTCTTATATCCCAAATTGGACTATTTACAGTAATAGTATTAAAAATTCCCAATTTGGGCAGGGGCCTTTTTCCCAAAACTCACTGAAAAAGCCCTGCATGCTAATGAGCGAATGCATGGACTGAATACTTTGTCAATGAATTGTCAATAAATGGGGAAAATACATTGTCAATTAATTGGGCCTTCAGCTCTGTTGATTAATGAAATCAATGTGACATAAATTGACGATAAACTCGGCTAAAAATTAGCTAAAACTTAGCAATAAATGATGTCAAATAAGTTAGAAACAAATATGGTAAACAATAGCTACTTGTTTTATTATTTTTATTCTAGATTCATTTTTGTACAAGAAATAGTTGGCTCTTTTTAATGACATAATTTCAACATCAATCATTTTTAAACACTCAAAGTAAATCCTGCAATGAATGTACATTTTCAAGTTGGATTTTTTTGTTTAAAAATTATTTCTTGATCAAAGTCCATGAAACTTGTTATCTTGGGAATAATAAATTGTATGTTATCGGTCTATCAGAAACATTGTAATTGAAAAACTGTGGCTTGTAAATGTGACCATTTAAACAAAGGAGTCATTATTTTGCTCCTACCCAAATGTACTCATTGTGAATATACTTAGTATGCCCTGTGTACTACTATCAAGTCATGAAATGAGTATGTTTCAAGTACACAGTACATATTCACAGCAAGGGTATACAGCAAGGCCATTTCTTTGTAAGGGTTATAATGCAACACATTTATAATATAAGTTTACACACACCTGATTTGTATACAAGGATGGCTGGATACACACTGTTGAAGGACATGTGAGCTATGTTATTTTGTGTTAGTCTGCTTTACGAGGATATATTATGTGCGGACCCCAATATATGACCCTTTATCCCTTATAAAGATTGAATTTTAAATCTTATTGAGCCAAATTCAAAATATCTTCGTAACATTTATATCAACTAATTATAGTTCGAAGAAGAGGGGGGTATACTGTTTTACCCTTGTGCGTGCGTCTGTCCGTTACAAAATTTCCGTCGCAGTTTTCTCGGCAACTATAACATGCAGCAGCCTAATACTTAGTCCTAAATATAAGACCCTACATAACTATTTTATCATACGGACGTTTTTCTGTTATGTAACAGAGAAATGTCCAAATGATAAAAAACATACGTAGGGTCTTATATTTAGGACTACCTAATGCTTTGCATATTGCTTCATCCCATAGCCAAATGTGGTGTAAAGCGATTTCATGCTCCTTGCTCATCTACTTCCTGTTTGTGGCATATTTTTAGATTTTGGCGGGGGGGGGGTATCACTAGTGAGCATTAGCTCACAGATTTACTTGTTATTTCACCGATTGAGCTCAGAAAACATATTTTCACGAGTGGCATAGCCACTTTTTGAGTTCACAAGTTGAAAAAAAAATGTAATTATGTAAATGTAAAAATGTAATTACATTTTATAGTCTAAGTTTCATGCTTACGCACGTTCACCGACTTTACAGCAATTACCCCTGGTCACTGGGCTACTGGTATCTATCTATCAATCTCCCTGGGGAGTCTTTTTACTCCGCTTATTAGTGCAGCAGACTAATTGGCGCAGCGGAATTATACCACCCTCGCAGGTACCCATTTACACCTGGGTGGAGTGAAGCAATCGCAGGTAAATTTCTTGCTCAAGGAAATTAGCAGTGCCCCTGGTGGGACTCTCGATCCCTAAGCGCGCGTCCTACCACTGGACCACTGCTCCTAAATCATCTTACACCAAAGTTGACGAATATTCAGTGTTTATTTCTGCTTAGATTTGCGTTCTATTTGATGTATTTTACGCAAATTATAACGTGACGTCATTTTTACTCCAAGATGACATCATTTATAATCTAATATGAAGTCATGAACGATGAAAATATAAGGTTATATTTTCACTGCAATGAAAATATAAAATTTGTATTTTCATCGTTTATTTTCATTGAATAACGTGACGTTTTATCATAAAGCATGAAAGAAATAAGCTTATAAACACCGCATTCTTCATTATGCATTGTTGTTTTGATTAATCTTTCCAGATGTTAATGTACATTATGGCATATTGATTGATTTGTTTTCAATAAATGGTGACTTGGACATTTATGGTTCTGGAATCCTAATATACACAATCATCAGCTATACTCGAAAGTTACAACTGTGATCCTGTACAAGACATGACAGTGGTAAACACTTTGATTTTTTCATTTCATCACCTTATCTATGTATGTTCAACCAATGTTCAAGTTTCTCCATAGCTAGCTTTACTCAATGGACCATAATAGAAATAAAGGCCTGCCCTTTATTGTCCTAACACTGGTGTTTGTTGTGTTTGTCGTAGCAATTTGTCATATAATATGATAAAATACATGTATGTTCCCGGTTGTAATTTTCATGTACACTAGGCCTATTAAGTTTAATAAATTTACTCTATATGATAAGTTTGCATTTGTGTACAGAAGATGGCTTTTTATTGCTAGTTCTCACCTGGAGATGGTGGTTTGGTGAACTGTGTACTTCTCAATATCATGATGGTGAATTAGGACACACATGAAAACCAACAAACAATTCAGTTTGAAGTCATATCCAAAGGGGGATAATTTAATGAAAACTGTAATATGTGGATAAAAGACTTTTTTGACTAGTAGATAATACAGTTGTTTGTGTCAGAATTTCAATAAATTAATTTTCACCACAACTTGTGATCAACATTAGAATTACACAACTATGAGAAATAAAAATAAAATGTCCTTGTTGCAGAGAAAAGAAAATCAAATCATTCTTTATTATACCCCCGCTTCGAAGAAGAGGGGGGTATACTGTTTTACCCTTGTCCGTGCGTGCGTGCGTGCGTGCGTCCGTCCGTCCGTTACAAAATTTCCGTCGCAGTTTTCTCAGCAACTATAACATGCAGCAGCCTAATACTTTGCATATTGCTTCATCCCATAGTCCCATGTGGTGTAAAGCGATTTCATGCTCCTTGCTCATCTACTTCCTGTTTGTCGCATATTTTTATATTTTGGCGGGGGTATCACTAGTGAGCATTAGCTCACAGATTTACTTGTTTCAGAATGTTACTGAGGATAGTTATTCCTGCCATTCTGGTAATGTTTAAGATTGGGTTGTGACCAGTGTCATCTAGATCAAAGTTTATTACAGCTAAGTGGATTCTTTTAAATTATATATATTTATACATATATTTAATATTTATATCTTAAGAGTTTGTATTTCTTATAGATAAATTTTGTTTTTTTGGTTTAAGGCCATATCAACACATTTTATTGGTTTTATCAAGCCAGTCAGGCAACATACTCACTAAAAGGCCAATTCTTTGGATTTAGCTGTTTACCTGATAATTAGGAGCATACTTTTGTAAGTGTGGAGAACTGCCTTACGTCATGGAAAATCTGTGGATGGAGGGTGAACGGCCATAGAAATTATTTCATGACCAATCTCACTAAAAGTATGCCTTGCCTCTGGAATTGAACCTGCTGCCCCTCCATCAGTTGACCTATGTACTTCTGACTGTGCTAGCACGGTGGGCTATAGTTAAATTACCTTTCACCTATTTGAACATTGAAAACATTTTCTGTTAGCAATCAATGGCTGTTCCTACTAGGTTGTGTATACTGCAGCTCTGAAGTTCAGTAATTGTACAGACCAAATTACTGTTAGGATCATTTGACAAAAGCAAACTAGTTTCATCTTTGTCATGTAGCCTAGTTACACACTAATTAAGTTCTCCAGTGCTCTTTTTATACCCCCGCTTCGAAGAAGAGGGGGGTATACTGTTTTACCCTTGTCCGTGCGTCCGTCCGTTACGAAATTTCCGTCGCAGTTTTCTCAGCAACTATAACATGCAGCAGCCTAATACTTTGCATATTGCTTCATCCCATAGTCCCATGTGGTGTAAAGCGATTTCATGCTCCTTGCTCATCTACTTCCTGTTTGTCGCATACTTTTAGATTTTTGCGGGGGTATCACTAGTGAGCATTAGCTCACAGATTTACTTGTTCTTCTTATCCAAACTTTCCTCTTTTCATGGCCCAGACTTTTTTTTTTACATAGGAGTACAATGTCTTAAGTAAACTTTCTTAATAATGTTGTTGTTTGCAGACCAACCAACTATTGGATTCTGATGCTGTCATTTTTAATGAGCTGTTCCAATTATTGGCCCAACATGGTGGCTGTCTGATATAGTGTTTGTGCAAACAGTACAAGAATCTTTCAGGTAATTGTATAAATTGTATAAAAGTTGATTCATTCTAGTGAAAGATGCCATTTTTTTCAACTTGTTTACTATGGCAATATGTGTTATGTATTAAAATTAGTTTAGTTTAATTAATTTTAATATTGATCTTTACTTTGAACTTCCATTGGCTGTTATAAGTTCGTAGTAAAAGACAATATCATAAATGCACTTGCTTTATTGCATCATTGTGAAGTAAAGTTTGATATTATTTTTTGTTTGTTAGGTTTAACGCCATCGCAACACATTAAGGTCATATAATGGCAGTCAGTCCACCTACTCGCTTTTCTGGAAAGGCTTAATCTCTGGATTTAGCTGATTACCAACTACTAGGTGCATGTATACTTCAGTCTGTGACTGAAAACTGCCCTACTTGATTAAGTTTCATTGGTAGGAGGGTGAATGGCTATAGAAATTATTTCATGACCAAGCTCAGAAGCTACAGAAAAATGCCCTGCCCAGGAATCGAACCAAAAACCACTCAATCAGTAGACTTGTTTGCTACCAACCGAGCTAGCTGGGCAGCTCGGAGTATTCACTGAGCTGGGAAGGGGCATACATTTTGTACGGATTAGATTCATTACATAGCTTGTGCTTCCAAAATAATTTGACAATAAATCATTGAATGTCATCTGGAGTAAGTAATTACCTCCTTTTTCTATGAAAATGTAGCAGTTTCAATATATCCTTAAAAAGTTTGGGTTGGTATAGTTTAAGATTTTGACATGAGATAAAATTATAAAATCAAATATATGAAAAACTAAAATCATTTCTGGAAATTTTTGGCAGCCATAAAACAGTAATCAGTTGGAGATAGTATAACTCCATGATTTATTCTTGTATAGAATAAACTCTCATTGTTACATTTTGATGTCAGAAGTTTTGTCATTATATATAGATATAATTGCTGATTTTGTAAATCTTTAAAATATGCGAGTTCATGTAGAAATTCTAACATCATGCTGAGGAAGATTTGTACAAAATAATTGAGACATGCTCTAATGATTGTAGTGATTTGGCTTATAGTCCAACAGAGTTAACCTGAGCTTGAACTACCTAATTATAATAATTACACACTTCACTTACATTAAATCGTGAGTTTCCGTATGCATGTGTACGGTTATACACGTGTTTATAACAACCGATGTGAGTAAAAATCAATATTATTAAAAGTGGCATGTTATTGTACTTTTAATTTTGGACACATTAGTTTTTTGGTTATCAAGTAAGTCAGCAGTATTTTGGCACAGTTTCAAGTGTTTATTCTTATGAAAACAACTAATTAACTTATTAATTGTTCAGTACGTGTATTTTGCCGAAAGCTTCCAATAAAGCGCGATTTACAAACGAAGACAAAAATAGACTGTAAATACTGATATTAATTTATTATACCCCCGCTTCAAAGAAGAGGGGGGTATACTGTTTTACCCTTGTCCGTGCGTGTGTCCGTGCATGCGTGCGTCCGTCCGTTACTAAATTTCCGTCGCAGTTTTCTCAGCAACTATAACATGCAGCAGCCTAATACTTTGCATATTGCTTTATCCCATAGTCCCATGTGGTGTAAAGCGATTTCATGCTCCTTGCTCATCTACTTCCTGTTTGTCGCATATTTTAGATTTTTGCGGGGGTATCACTAGTGAGCATTAGCTCACAGATTTACTTGTTCTTGCATAAAGGTCAAGCTCAGGTTAATTCTGTTGGACTATACCTGAGTAACACATTGACAGGGTATGACAAAAGGTCAATAGTTTTTCCCCAAAATTTAACAGACATTGAGCCCAGGTAGATGTTTACCATTTATGAATAACAAGTATTCTTATTGAAGAATTAATGATTACATTTTATTTATTTTATAAATTATCTAATAAATTAATTGTTTTTCAGGAATTTTACTAAAAAATGTCATAATAAGCAGTAAACAATCTTTCCAAGGAACATAATTCACTGGATGTCTAGGAGAGAGTTGGAAGACCAGTTTTATTGGACCAGCACAGTGACAGAGAAGAAAACACGCTAAGATCTTTACATTTACTTTTAGTTTTTTGCCAAGTCAATGCTGTCTTTACATAGTGATAAATGTTGACCCCATTTTCAAAATGGTTATTTTACTATATTTAAAGGATAGTTCAGATATCTAAAGTGATCATTTTTTCCCACAAATCAGACTTCATTGAAATATCTGTTTGCCATTTTTTACCATTCCAATATATGGAAACTTGCAGGTTAACTGGAACTGTAATTGTTGTCTACTCATGTAAGTCTATATGTAAATGTATAGTTTAAGGTAATGGCACGAGAGTACTGGTTCATGTTGCAAGTTTTCATGGTTTGGTGTAAAACTGGCTAGCATTTAGTTTTATTGAAGTCTGGTAGTTGGCTAGATTAGTTAGCAATAGTTAGTATAATATAGATAGGACTTTTTCTCTAGTCATTTCCTTTAGTACAAAAATCATTGAATTTCTGAAAAATGTGATTGTACTGTCTTTAAATTATAGATTAGCAGAGATAAAATGGTTCCCCCATTTTAGTTTTGTATATCATGTCATATTTAAGCTGATGTTTTGGATTTTAGATTCATTTAACTTAAGCATAGTTTCAATGATAACTATGTAAAAGAAAGAGAAAAAGTCCATATTTAGATCATCTACTTTTCCTCTATTATCCTATATCTTCATGTAGTTTCTGAATAACCGGGCCATTTGAACTAATTTTGATTTTATTTTAATTTTTGATCAAAAACACTTCAGTTTTATATGTTTGTGCAAGTAGCATAAGCTCTTGCTATCCATGGTCTAATATTTATTTCCTTGTAGAATTATTTGGTATTTGTGTTTCTCCCTGTGATGATATAATTACATGTATCATGAACCGTTGATAAATTTCTTACGAGTTTAATGAATATATTAAAATGATTTACTGTGATTATTCTTATCAGGACATTAATGTTTTATAGCTCACTCACATTGACCTTAGACTAGGTTTACATTATCAATTTCACATTAGATAAGTTAGCAATAGTGTTTTCACTGAAAAATTAGTTTTTGTATTCATTTGTCTCTGGTCAACATGTACAAGCTATATTTATAAAAGTTGGAGGAAAAGTATGATGTATTTAGGGAAGGGGTATGGAATGCCATTTTTCAAATCATATTGCTCTGACACAGTTTGCTTTGAAAACTTCAAATTTACTTTTGATTTTTTTTTTGGAATGAATTGTAATTTTATTCATATGGCAATTTTAAAGGCATGGATGTGCATTTTGTCAGTTTTAATTTTATATTGAAAAAAAACCCAGTTATTAATTTTGTATTGAAAATTCAACCTGGGACTAAGGGATGTTTGTTTCATTTATTCATAGAGTGGTAGAATATGTTGGGTATTCCATACCTCAGTGTGACTCCTTACCCAATTTACTAGTATTAGTCTATATGTTGACATAAGTATGTTTTAGAATGTTGTATTTGTGTCTATTAAATCAGATCTTTGGTTGTTGATAAGTAATTTACTGAACAATCTTCATTGTTTGAGTAGATACCAATTTATCATTTTATATGAATTTATGAGATTCAATATTGAGCTTATTAACCAGGTTTTCAACGATCAACTTTTGGTTTCTGCTCAATAACTTCAGTTTGCTTTGGCCTATTGACACCAAACTTGGTGTATTGGTAGCTTATAACAAGAGGCAGCTTGGGATTGCTACCCAGGTGTCTGTGATCAAGGTCAAGGTCACTGACACTAAAAATAGAAAATCAGTTTCAGCTCAATTACTTTCAAATGAATCATTCCTGTCACATCAAAACTTGGTTGATGAAAACCTGGTTTCCTTGCATTGCAGCGTTTCTTGTATTCTTAATGTTTTGCTCCATAGTTTGGATGCTAAACTTAAATCTTGATTTTTAGGTATAAAAATGATAACATTTTGTGTTCAAAGAGTTACAGATAATTCTACCTTCTTGGCTATATCAAAATAATTTAACAGTACAACATAATTTTTTTTTTACATGAGTGAATTTCTTGGGTAAGGAGTCATTTAAACATTAATACAATCTAATCTTAGAATAACCTGCATGCAAAAACTGTCATGAGAAACATTTGTTTACACGAATTGATTTTGTTGTATTTGGCTTTAGAAAATACCAAAACCCTTGTCCTAAAAATATCGAATATTATTAAGTATATCATGATGAAAAAAAGTGTGTAAATTAATGTTTAAGATAGTTTTTGTTACAGGGCTCAATATTTAAGGTTGTTTGATTGCTCTGACAACCTATTTATTTGGGTTTGGTAACTTGTATTGCTAACCAACTACTAGGCACATACTTTCATCAGTGACTGACAACTGTTCTACATGATTAAGAATCAGTGGTAGGAGGAAGAATGGCTGCAGAATTGATTTCATGACCAAGCTACAAGAATGTATGCACCGTCTGGGAATCGAACCAATGACCCCTTGATCAGTGGATTTGCATTCTACCAACTGAGTAAGCTAGGGGATGATGAGAATTAATGTTGAACCCTGTGTTATATAGGTCATTTCTATTAACCTGTATGCATGTTTAGATTAACCTTCATTGTTATACCCTGGTGATTAAGATTTTAGAGTATGAGAAAATCTTGATAACCTCTGGGTAGGGATGTAATGTTTTCCTGAACCGGTTTTGTAGTTGCATGCTGTACTGATTGTTTATGTCAGAATATGAACTTAAAATAGTTAAGTAAATGTAAAGATGTGTTGAAAACTTGAAATAATCTTGCGATTTAAAATGTTTGAACATTTAGTCAAATAAGAGAAATTATCTTCGAAATTCCCTCAATAAAAAGATACATAAGTGCAATATAGATTTTGCAATATTTTGCAATACAGGTTTTCCTTATTGTAACACTCCTATCTCTGGGTATAACAATGATTCACTTAATGCTTTTGTTCAATTTTCAATCATGTCTTTTCTTTAGCTATTTTTATGGTTATATCGTCTCATCTGTAGTAGTTAATAATTTGACCATGATTTTATTTTTTACCACTTAACCATTATACCAATGTGTCACTGTACCATATACCATTCAACCTTTATCTTGTATATAGATACATGTAGATTATATACCAAATGTATTGAAGCTGTGAAGGCTTTATGAATGATTAATCAACTAGATTAAAATATTTAGGAAAAGGCTTGTTTTAGCAGTTACAACTTAGGATTGGTAATCATTGGATAGTCAGCTCTGTGTTGGTTCAAATCTAATCCAAAGCATACTCTGTTGTTTCCCTGAGTAAGAAACTTTATCCTACTAGCTCAGTACTGGGGAACCAGGAAGTGGATTTGAAAGTGATACATTTAAGCTGTAAGAACTTGTTTCACTATGAAGCTAAATTAAACTATTATAAACTAAGGCCACTACAAATTGATTATATGATCTATGGATTTGCTCGCAACTTAATTTTGACGGTTTTTACAAAAAAATTTTCGTCGCATTTTTCTCAGCAACTATAACATGCAGCAGCCTAATACTTTGCATATTGCTTCATCCCATAGTCCCATGTGGCGTAAAGCGATTTCATGCTCCTTGCTTATCTACTTCCTGTTTGTGGCATATTTTTACGGGGGTATCACTAGTGAGCATTAGCTCACAGATGTGAGCATTAGCTCACATATTTACTTGTTTTTCCAGAAAAATCTGTAGAACATATGATCCACTTGTGGCCTAAAATTAAAGTATTTGACAAACAATAATTGTGACTAATAAGTAAACTAGCTACTAACATTCTGCAGGACTCTTAGAAAGATGAGAAGCTGGTATTCAGGTATGAGTTCTAGAAAACTAACCGTTTATGGCTACAGTATTTTAGTGTATAAATCTATTATGTCTGATAGAATATTACTTAAAATTATCAAGATGTGTAAGATGTTATAAGATGCTATTTTTAAATAATTGTCTTTAAAAAAAATGGTTTGTATATATTTTCTGATAGGATTTCTTTGCAATAGTTACAGAGCAACAGATAATTTTTGGGGTTGATAGGGTAATTACCCACTCATTTTGAAAAAATAGGGTACCAGGGATTTTTAATTGGGTAACAAATTTATTGATACCCGGTCATTTTGAAAAGAAAGGGTACTTTTTAAGAACATTCAATAATCTAGACATCTGTACATTAGGTGACCCTTCCTGGGCCCAGACCTTTGTCAATTTCAGAGACTCTTTGTAATTTGTACAAATTTTACAACACAGCCTAGTATTGTCCTTTCCTTTGCAGACTACGAGCTAAGGAAATTTTTCTTCCCATTCTGCAATGGTTTTTTGGGTTAATCGACGACCCGAGTGCCTTAAATCAGACTTAATGTTAATGCATAAAGCACAATCCAAAGAATTCTCAACGACCAAGTTTATCAATTCAATGAGGATGTCGTAACTGTCAGTCACCATGCTTACAATAATTTCGTTCAATACACTATTTACAATATTTTCTGACTAGTTATCAGCCTTAAAGTACGTAAAAATATCATTTTTCTGTGATTACTTCTCAAATGTAGACTTTCTACGGCCTTTTGTCGACATTTTGGACGCTTGATTACAGAAGCTTGATTACGTAAGCGCCTGGGTGAAAATGATCAACCATATTCCGCGACGCGCCATTCCATTATATGCGGCCCTATTACGCATCGTCGGCGATTTTTTTGCGTAACCCGATTTTTTCAACGTTTTTCGGTACGCATAAAAATTATTTTTAAAGGGTATTTCGTATTTTTTATTGCGTAATTACGCAAATACGCTGGTTATCTGTTGCTCTGAGTTATATAATACACTCTGAAATGATTTACATTATGTAACCAGGCATTGCTCACTGTACAAAATAAAGAAATTACCTGATAATAAAGATTTATACACTTCTATGTTCTTGTATTGGGACCACCTAAAGTTTAGTGCTTTTGTATCATAGGAAGGATTAATGAATAAAAATCTGTCATCAGAATTCAATAAAGATATATAAATTTTCTTACAAAGATTGAGTGACATTTTGGTCTTATTAGATTCTATACTATTTATTTTATGTTACAATTTTAAGATATCATTTAGGTGGTCACTTTATTTGAACTGTACTGTAGTTGAAGTCATGAAAGAGGATTTGTAATGCATGTGAATTACATATCATCTTTCATGATATTTAACCTTAGTTCTATAGCCAACTACCAACCTTTTGTATACACATTTATCATCCTGTAATAGACAGTATTTGACTTGGATATTTTTTATTGTATTTGTTTGCATTTATATATTTTATATCACAGTATCTTAACTTGAAGAGGGGAAATTCATTCTAATTGTTATAAGGTTTCTTATTTATTTGTTTAAACTTCATTTTGTCTTGCATTTATCAATCTATCATTAATATTTATTTGGTAACTTGTCCGATGCATTCCCAGAAAACAAGCTTTAAGAAAGTTAGGATAGATTTCAAAATCAAAATTTGTTGGCTACAATGTATGACCAATAGGGGGGAAGGGGGAGGGAACTTCGGTGGCAGTAGTGTCAATAAATCAGTTTGACTAGTCCGTTATATATAAGATTCCAGCGAGTTTGATGTTGGATAACCATTAGTATTATCCCAAAATATTTTAGTCAGTAAAACTTTTATTCAATTATGTTAGGGGGGTGTACAGGGGATCTGGCTCACTGTTATAGTTCACCAGTTGAATACCAATCTCATTACAATCAGGCCTCATACATTCTAAAGTCTCTCTGACTGCAACAATTGTTGCATGGTGGTTGAATCTGCCAGAACTCGTCAGCTTTAATGGGGCAACATTCAGTAGTCATGGCAACAATTTTAGATAAGTAAATAACCAATCTTAGTCTCCTGAGCAGCATTTTATCCAAATTCCTATGATAAAACTACAATACAAAATTAATATTGAAGGATTTACTACTAAAATCGGTCATAAGATGCTTGATAATACGGGCCCCTGAGGTCTTTCTTTATTCTTAGAATGTTTTTTTTAGTTGTAGAGATTTTGATTTGTTCTTAAGAAATGACTTCCAAGTTTCTCTATAGCTGACATTGAATTTCTTTAATATGTATTGTTTGTAGAAACATAGCAATTTTTGTCAATATTGCCATGGAGATGCTGAATTTGAATTAATGGAAGTATAATATTAGTTGCAGCAATATTGAAGTGATTGCAGTAACATTGTCTTAGTGAGAAAGTCATTTAATTGACCTCCAACAGCAAGGGTGAAATTTTAATGCCGTGAATGTTACTCTTAATTCTTGTGTACCAAGATAACAAATCTACAAAGATAACTGAACTAACGATCGAACCTTGGCAGCACTACTACATGACATCTTCACTAGAAAACAAATTATGTTAAAATTGTATACCAAAACTTAGGATATTTAGTTTCAAAGTATTCTTCATGTCAGTGAGTTGCAAGCTGCTGAGGTCTGATCTAAATGAGATTGGTTGAATTCTGTTGAATAATACAGTGAGCTAGATAAGGAATGATTTCATCACTGCATCTAGCTTTTGATTTCCTTGTGTGAGGAGTTAGTTAATTTATTGATGATATGGTCATCACATTGTACGATATGTATTGATCCGAAAAGAGAAGATAAAAATATTTTAGAAACCATGTGCTATGGGTTATTATTATAATTGAAAAAATACAAACGTTCACATTTTAATTTGAAGATACATTAGCAATAAGGATCACAAAAAAATTAGATGAAAACAATTTTTTGGTCAAGTTCTATACAAAAAACAGTGCACAGTTGATATAATGTTCTGTGTAAGAACACTTTGTGGTCAAACATAATTTATTGTTACTGTATTGATATATATTGCCATATCATCTCATCCCTTCTGTTAATAGAATACTTTCTATTGGGGACGTTTCTTTGACACAATGTGACTGATATTTTTATGTCAGGATGGTTCTAGCCCATTGTTGAGAATGTCTTGTGACTCAATAGGGCTCAGGGCAGCATATTATCAAAAATCTTACGATAATTGAACAATACAATATAGAAGGATTTAGGACTAAAATTGGTCGTAAGACGCTTGATAATACGGGCCCCTGATGTTTTATGTAAGGGTGGTTCTAGCTCGTTGTTGGTAGTGTCTCCTGACACAATGTGGTGATGAAATCATAGAATCATACTTTTCCCCTTCAGTTTGTAATGTTTGAGATGCAGATCCCATTGAGGGTATTGTCTAGATTGAGAACCTGGACAATGTATAAGTTATTGTTGTTCATATTAACTAGGCGTCAATGAAAACTTACCACTAACATGAACCTAATTTTTGAAAAATGAAAACACTTACAAATATGAAAATTTTACATGATTTTAAATAATATATTAGAAAATAGGAGTATTCTTTGCAAGTATGGAATCTAAGCATAAACGGATCAACTCCACGAACCAAGACAACCACCCCGAAAATGAAAGTTATGGACCTCAGTTGCGGGTATGCCCTCCCTCTGCTTTAAGTTCAGCTTGACATTTACGTCTCATACTCTGTATCAGACGCAGGATTCTGTACTTTAGTATTGCATCCCACTCCTCAGTCAGTGCTTGTATACGTTGCTTTCAAATTATAGACGTGACGTCTGACGTCATAAAACCTTAGTTAAGTTGGTCCCAAAGATGCTTTATAGGATTATGTCGGGACTGAATGCTTGTCAATTGCGATGTGTGGACATAATTATCCTGCCAGAAATCTTTTGTAACATGAACCGAGTTGGGCCATGCAATGTTTTGCTGAAGGAGGTTAACGTCGGCGCCAGTTTGAATAAAAGAAAGAACTACTGGCCTCAGCACATTATCATGTAATGATGAGCAGTAAGTGTTCCATGCAATACAATAAGTGGGGTCTTGTGCCTCCAAGAAATGCCTTCCAAAACCATGACACTATCACCACCACAGTGTGCAGCTGGAGAATTTGACTATTGGTACGTTCTGAAGTCATGTTTTCATGATCTAGGCGTGACCTACCTTTCACTGAGCATATCTGTTCATGTCTCCTTACCAGATTCATGGTTGTCTGATGGGAGCAGCCCATGTGAGGAGCAATCTCAAGAAATCAAAGCCCGGCGTCAGCAATGCCCAGAACTTGGTGACGTTGAGTGTCTCCTAAACGTGGCATTTGAATAGCAATAGTTGAAATTTCGAAGGGTTTTTCTTAACCTGTTGACTAACTGAACTGTAAGAGACAAATGATTTACACAAACTACTGGATACTTGTCGTTCTTACAAATAATAATTTTTTGCCCATGGAGTCCGGGACTCAAACATCATTAATCGATTTTAAATTGTTTTGGCAGCAATGACTTCATGTGTATGCCAAACATGTGTCTATGTAAAGCTTTTACTGCACTTTAATTCTATTATCATAATGTGAGGGTTGGTAGGGTGGTAAGTTTTCATTGACCCTGAGTATATGTACAGACACGTTTCATTTAAGTCAGGTATTCCATGTGCATGTTGTCTGCCAATATGTCATCTCTGCCAACATCTGTATAGTAACAAGATGAATCCGTTTATGAATGAAAAACATTTATGCAGGCATCACACTGTCCCAAAAATGAAACCTGATGGACATGTCAGTCTGCAATTTTGAATTTCACGCAAAGATGGTCCCGAAATAGGTAGACAGTCAATCATCATTCGAAACAACCATGATTCCTACAGAAAGCCATGCGATCACGTCCAATATTATGGATTATTTCCCTTTGTAGTTTTTGTTACAGTTTTTAAATCTGGCTTTAGTGTAGTTTCCACATTACATTTCTTGTTCATTTCTTGATTTTTTCAAGCCCTGTGACCCTGTCTCATGTTGTTGTTGTCAGAACTTTCAGTTTTTATTTTTCTACCAGTGGCAATAGTTATAGTTGGTACAGTAAAATCATTCAGAGGTTAATTAGGTTTATTTATTTTGTTTATTTATTTTTATACGCCTGTTTTGTTAAAATTCGTTAAAATTGTACCGTGGTACGTATTGCTGCAGCTGCATATTGCAATGTACTGGAATACCGGTATATCGTGACAGCCCTATAAAATATCATGGTAGGAAAAGACACAAGATCATAACTGGACCATTCACTACCAATAATCTCAGACATATTTAGACACCATTTTAGAATTACCTTTGCATCATATGCCCAACCAAATTGCTTAGACCAGTGTGTGAAGTAAACAAATCAATGATTATTTTCATGAATTAGGCGATAATTGATGTTTTGGTTTTTTAGTCCATAAATTTAAAATGACATAGTTAAATGATATCGCTGAACAATATTCAGTCAAATATACTTGCAAGGTTTATAAAAAATGAAGCCTCGGAAAGTGTGTACTGTTTTTGACTGTCCAAATTTTGGGTTTCCCAATTTAAAAGGTCTCAAACCAGTATGGAAAAATAAAACAACATCCAATCCTAAATAAATGCCAGACAAACATTATCTGGAGAACTGTGCCAAGTATTGGGTCTATGAAAGACTTTTCTAGTGTACTTTACAATGTGTTGGGATTATGTTTGTACATATTCTCTGTAATCAAACTATTGATGAATTTTAAATATCAGAGATTACAAAAATATCCTGATGAGTGAGGCATGGGCAGCTAACCAATATGTGTCTGTTGCATTCTGTTTATTTTGGTTTCTCCTATTTGTAGGAAAAGAAAGTTATAAAAGTGCCATTTTTTATGCAAAAATTAATATAAATTAAACATGGTTCTAAAAAGTGATTAGAATTTCAATTAATCATATTTCAATTAAAAATATTTCTGTTATTGAGTAACATAACATCATTACATGAGTTATTTAGTCTAATATTTAAAACCCTGCAATAGAATGTATGCCAAGTAAACATAATTATATCTAATAAAAGTAGATTTCTTTTAGTCTTAAAACTTAAACCTAACTGACAGACCACTAGATCCAATTAGGAACTCAAATTTGTGGGTTTTTTCTGTGTGCAGGTGGTACGAAGTAAGTTTGTTACGCCTTATCGCTGAAAATTTCTAAGTACTGATTAAATCCTATTGTTTTTTGTACACTCATTTTCATGATGATAGTTTATAGGTAAGAAGAAAATCAAAATATTTGAATTCTGTATTCTATTGCATGATTTGCTAAGTTTGTATTAATTGTAAATTTTGCATTACAGTTTAATATCTATTTAAGATTTTAATTAGGTGTATCGGGCTTTATATGTCAACTTAGACGTGTGAAAAGCTAGTTGTTTTTCATATCATTCATATTAAAGTCCAAGTAATATTAATAACAAATGATAAAATCTGTTGATTTAAATGAATATGAATAACTATTTTAATAATAATGACTTTATTTAAGAATGGTTACACATTTTAATGAATCCAATCTTCCATGTGGACCTCTGATAAAACATGTACAAGTTATTTACAATATTTACATAGTGAAAACATCTAATAAATTCATAAATTGAATACAGAAGTTTTGTAGTATTTAAATACACAGGGTTAATGTATGTGCCACTGACTGTAAAATAAAATTTAACAATACATTTTATAATCAAATTTATGAATCCATTACAGTTAATTAAGATTATAAAGTACAACGTACAGTAAATTAAATAAATGACTATATTTTTATAAAGTATTTGTTGTCCAAATTTATTAAATTCAGTACCGAGTAACACAGCTACCCTTTTTATAGTAGAACCATTGTATGATACTGCAGAAATTTTGCATGTTTTAAAAGTGGAAAGTTAAGAGAAAACGGCACAAAACTTGAACACAAAAATCCCATACTATAATTGTATGTCACATTGAGAAAACAGGACATTAGCGAAGACTGGACAGTCCTGGAACTGTGTAATATTCTCAGGTTCTACTGTATCAAAAAATTGAATGACAAGACATTCAGTTGTGAAAACCATTGTAACATTTAGTTGTCAAATAATGTTCAAACCTATATATAGTAACTTATGTACCAGTAATTTGACTGCATTGAAAGAAAAAATATCTGTGTGGTAAAGGTCAATCTGATTAAAACCCGATCTAAAATTTTACAGCTCGCATACTCGCTAATTTAGATCTGGCCTTTTCCAAACGAAGGTCACGTTCAGGTGACCTTTTCTTTTCTCATCATAATATTCATGACGAAATTGTTATGATAGGTAACTTGTTAACATCGTCTACGTCACGCAATTTGAAATGAGCCACCCAATCGCAGACTGTGAATAATAGCGCTGTTAAATTTGCTGGCAAACCTAGGTCTAAAAATAGAAATTACGAAATCAAAATGTGATTAATAGTGTTTTTGTCTATGAAAGCTACGCATTGATTGGTCGACTCAAAGCTCATTTCGAAGTGACCTTGCATTGACTAAGTAGAGATCCAGTACGACAACGCCAGTAGAACAGGATCTCTGTTTACGGAGATTGGGTAAAGGTTTGAGTTGATCTTCGGGAGGTTAATATACCCTTCCATGAAAACATGTTGAAAATGTCAATTTTCCTCCATTTAATAATAAGGTATAATTATGGAGAAGTTGCCGGTCTTATGGAAGGGTTGGTGAGTACTGGTTATAGACGAGGGTCCAGGAAAGCTAGGTTAGGTGCGCTGTCCGCTGTAAAATAACTTTTATTGTATTGACACAGTGCTTAACCCAGTATATAAAAATCATTACTGTAATGTTTTATTAACGCAAATCAAGTAATTCCTTAATATTATTAATGCTACACATGTATAAGTGTATTAATTAATACTGTGAGGTTTTATTGATAAGGTCATACTTAAGAGTTGTTAAATTAATAAAATCAAAATTCAGTCTTTTTTCAATGTCATACAGTCTGAGCACCTAAGTACCTAATTCAACCTTTAGAATGAGAGTATGCCAAGTGTGGCAGTGTAAAATCATTGTTCACATATAATGCTACATATTAATAGAACGATAGTCTTACCTTTACTTCATGTATCAAAACAAATGATGTCATACATTGTCAAATGATTTTATTTTCAATATAAATGACTAAAATAACAAAATATTTCAAAATATATGTAGTTGTCACTAACATTGCTAGGTAGCGATCTACTATGGCTAAAGTCACATTGAAGAAAAAAAAAGGAAAATGCTCATACAAGAATAAAAGTATGATAATAAAAAAGAAAAAGAAAAAAAAGAAAAAGAAAATAAAAAAAAGAAAAATGGACATAAAAGGAAATATAAATTTGATAGAAAAAAAAGAAAAATGGACATCAAAGGAAGTACAAATATGATAGGAAAAAAGAAAAATAACAAATCTCGAAATCTAGATTATAGAACACAAAAGGATAACTTGTCCAAACAGTCTTAGTTATTAAGACTGAGTAACTTAGTGGTATTAACCATGGTTCAGGGTGGTTATACTATTTAAGATTGTTGGATTGAAGTAAACCTTGTATAGTTGTACAATGGACAGTAGTCGGGTATAGTATGGGAATCTAGCTAAGGTGCTTCTACATATATACAGTACTTGTATTGAGGTACACAAATATCTACCAGAAAAATGACCATTGTTTTTTTACCAGTAATGAAGTATTGTAGCTTTATTTGTTCGTTGATACAGGAAGGAGAGGGTATAGAGTGTTATTCTTTAATTTTAGGTATAGCAATAATTCTTTATGTGAATGTGATATTTACATGTGCTCATGACTTAATGTACTATAGATAAAAGTTGATTACCAGTATAAAGTGTTCAGACTGATGATTCGTGTGTATATGACTTCAATTTATTTTATTTATTGGATTTAACGTCATATCAACACAATTAAGGTCATTTCACGGCGTCCAGCGCACCTAACCTAGCTTTCCTGGACCATTGTCTATAACCAGTCCTCACCTACCCTTCCACAAGGTAGGAAACTTCTCCATATTATCTAATCAATGGAGGAAAATCGACTTTATTGTCAAATTTTCATGGAAGGATATAACCTCCCCGGGTGGGATTTGAACCCGCACCCCCTCGGGCACGAGTATCCAAATCCCGGCGCGCTACCAACTGCGCTATCGACCCGGGTTATATGACTTCAAGGGCTGAACAAAATACTAGTGTTACTCAATTTAAAAATAATAGAGTTATAAAAGGGTTTGATTCAGCCCAAGATTTTAAAATGTGATGTAATAACATGTTATATGTGTATTCTAAAATAACTGTAGAAAAAATAAGATCTGAATGCAATGATATTTTAATTTTCCATGCAGTTGACTAATGAAATAGTATTCTGACATAAGGAAGTGTTTGCCAATGTATTACTTATATTTGTAACAAAGATATTTTACAAAATCATGGCTTTATCATGTTACAATGGTTTTAAAATGATATAAAAAAAATGTACACCATTTATCATACCCCCGCTTTGAAGAAGAGGGGGGTAAACTGTTTTACCCTTGTGCGTGTGTCCGTTACAAAATTTCCGTCGCAGTTTTCTCAGCAACTATAACATGCAGCAGCCTAATACTTTGCATATTGCTTCATCCCCTAGTCCCATGTGGTGTAAAGCGATTTCATGCTCCTTGCTCATCTACTTCCTGTTTGCCGCATATTTTTAGATTTCGTTAAATGAAAGTTTGTAGCATATTTTTAGATTTCGTTAAATGAAAGTTACATTATGATTGTCATATTTCTCACTGCAGGGGTATCACTAGTGAGCATTAGCTCACAGATTTACTTGTTGATAAATTTTATTCTATTGTCACTGGTACATACAGTAACACCGCAGATTTGAATTATCGATTATGATTTAGTCTTAACGCAGAGAATTATAAATTTCCATAAATATTAAAGTGACCAATAATTAGTGATTTAAATAATAAAGATTATTAAGACATCAATTGTTTGCCAAGTATCGGATAAAATTTTGTAGTCAGTAACACCATTTTAATAAATTGTGTAAACAGTTTCATATGGTTAAATGAAAAATGTGACTGAATGCATTTGTTTAGTACAGGCGGCCTAATTGTTATTATAATATCTTGAATAAAACATATCATATGGCATAAACAGTTTTACTTGATCATAATACACGCTTTCCGAAACTCATGTATGTATTACGACAATAATTTTAACAAACGCATTCACCATGAAATTATTCATGATTTGACAGTTGAGAAAAAACGAACAATATAAGGTTATGTTCATTTGAATTCATTAGATGGTTGAATTAATTACTTCAGGATTGGACTATTAGACTTCAAAGCACAAAAATCAGTTTACATTTAACTGACTTTAATTTGATTTTAAATTGGTTTAAATTTATGTACACAAATGTATTTCTGTCTTGTAAAATGCTGGAAAAATTTATAACCTTTCTTGCCCAATACTACTGGTTTGATTGTTCTAGTTTATAGCACATTAGTGTAAATATTTTGTATGAGAAATAATGATATAGGCTCAATGAACCTAATGCTCCTCTGAAAGAATTTACTGTACCAACTTTCCACCTGTCATGATCTTCATGCCCATTGTCAGCTTTATATTTGTGATTACTTTTGTAAGTATGACTGTTTGTCCCTCAGTCTGATAGTCCCTACTTCTCTGCATTTCAAACATTACAAACTGCACCCCCCAAACTTAATTGAATTAAAAAAAATGCTGACACAGTTGAAAGGAGGGATTGAGTTATAGCGATATCTCCGGCATACAACTCAAAGGAAACTTAAATATAACTGGCCTGGATATTTCCGGTCATACTGCATTGATCCTCGAGACCACTGAAGATTTATGTAGGGATATTGGTCATATTGCGTGGCTGGGGGTTTTTGGCATTATTTTGAAATAATCTATTCTAACTGACTTTTTGTTTGTTTTTTGCTTTTTTATTATAATTTCTTCTCTAAGGTTACAAGATACTGTGATATAAGATACTTTGGTAGGAATTATTTGTATTGTTTTGTATTGTATTGTACAGGGGTGTGAAATTTCAAATTTATGCTTAAAATCTATTTATCTACTGGTCCACTGCAAAATTTGGCTTGTCTAAAGATTTAAAAAATATTTTCCTACTGACAATTAAGATAGTTTGTGTTTCTTGTCAACTACTCAAATATGACTTAGACAAGTCAGGCATTGAAATTCCACACCCTTGTATTTATTATGATTTAAAGCTCTCCTGGGCTATAAGCTCAGGGTGAGCTATTATGATCACTCTATGTCTGTCGTCTGTTCACACAGTTTCCTTAAAGCTCTAGCAACCACACTTTTGCCTTAATTGTCTTGAAACTTGGTATGGATGTTGGCCCCAATCATATCTCGGATATGCTTAACATGGGTTCCCTTGGGTCCAAAACTAGGTCACAATGCTCAAATATGTTTAAACATAGTTAACACTCTAGGGGCTACATTTACAATCAGATAATCCTAGAAATTTGTCAAAAAGTGATATGATGATTTCTTGGTCAAGTTGAAATATAGGTCATATGGAGGTTAAAAACTAGGTCACAATTCCTTTCATGGAAAAACCTTTTGATTTCATAAAATCCCAGTCCAATTTATGTACATGTATTCTAGGGTAAAAATCTAGGTCACTATGCCCTAAAATGGAAATACCTTGTTGACACTCTAGAGCCTTCATTTACATCTTGAATTTCCTTGAAAATTATCTTTATGGTTGAACTGCCTAGTTGTTATTATGTTTGACTTCCGAGATCTTGGGTTCGAGCCCGATCGCGGTAGGTCATACCCTATACACAAGTTGTCGGCCTCAAGGTAGGGTAAGTTAGTACTGGTGATAGAAATGTGTCCAGGAAACCTATAGTTGGAAGACCTCGTCGTCGATATATATATAACCTAAATATATGTTAAATGCGACATTAAAATCAATTTAAAAAATCTGTATGGTTGATGTGATTATTGCTAGGTCTAGTTCAAATATGGGTCACCTGAGGTCAAAAACTAGGTCACAATGCTCAAATATGGAAAAATCTTATCACAAAAGGCCATATTTCCTATCGGAATACCCTGAAAATTTTGTGAAAAAGTTTTAAGCTTAACTGGGGTTGAACATAAGGTCACATTGCCCAGATATGATAGAACTTAGTTTACACTTTTGAGGGGTAATTTTACTATCATACCATGAGGCTTTTACTTTGTTGCAAAAAAGATTTCATTCTTCGTTTCTTATATTTATCTGATTTATGTACATATCAATGGTACTTGGGTGAGCGAGAAAGGGCTATCATGGCTCTCTCATTTATGTGTTTATGGTAAATTTCTAAATTAATGTCATTTTATTTGTCAATTTTTCAGTTTATAAGAGTGTAACTATGGTTTTGCTAGAGCATTATAAACATCAACATTTCACGTAAGTATAATGTTATTCTTGTCATTACTTAATACTTTGTTAAAACCCGGGTTGATAGCGCAGTTGGTAGCGCGTTGGGATTTGGATACTCGTGCCCGAGGGGGTGCGGGTTCGAATCCCACCCAAGGAGGTTATACCCTTCCATGAAAATTTGACAATAATGTTGATTTTCCTCTATTGATTAGATAATATGGAGAAGTTTCCGGCCTTGTGAAAGGGTAGGTGAGTACTGGTTATAGACAATTGTCCAGGAAAGCTAGGTTAGGTGCGCTGGACGCCGTGAAATGACCTAAATTGTGTTGATACGGCGTTAACTCCAATAAATAAATAATACTTTGCTCTTTGTCTTTTTTGTCCTTACTCTTTTCTTGCATATGTACCTGTTTGAATATGTTATATAATATTTGCTCATTTCTTTCAATTTCATCATTGTCATACCGTCATCATCATTGTAAATATTGTGGAGGCTCTCAGGGAAGACTGGACTTGCCCAACTGAGTTGCCTCATTAAATAAAGTTATTATTATTATTATTATGAAAATACACTGGAACCTCGCTTATAGACCACCCCGATTCAAGGACCACCTCGCTAAAAAGACTGGTTTTAAAAAGAACGGTCAGTGGTCTTAATAGAGGGGTTCCAGTGTACCTAATTACTTAATAGTTCATTTCCATAATAAACATTTATATATGGTATCTATGAACAATTATCTATTACTATCTACAACTATTTCTATTTTTTGCATCGAACAATTCTAATGACCCAAATTTTCTCATGCATGATTCAATGACTAACACGATACTGCTGCCACACTCTTCATGTACAGTCTTTTTAGACTTTTTAGAGTGGCGATTTTGCCAAAAGGCTTAAGTTATACCATAAGTTGTTTGTTTGTTTGGTTTTACACCGTAGCAACACATTGTATAGGTCATATAATGGCGGTCAGTCAACCTACTCACTCTTCCTGGAAATGATAAATCTCTGGATTAAGCTGTTAACCAACTACTTAGCACATACTTTCCTCAGTGACTGACAACTGCCCTACATAATTAAAAATCTTTGGTAGGTTGGAGAATGGCCGTAGAAATAGTTTTATGACCAAGCTCCACGAAAGTATGCCCTGGCCGGAAATCGAACCCATGACCCCTCGATCAGTAGACTTGTGTGCTACCAACTGAGCTAGTCCGGAGGCTTTTGAATCTAAAACTAGTGATCTTAATTATTTTCTATGGCCATCTCCCTCCTACCACTGATTCTAAATCATGTAGGGCAGTAGTTGGTCGCTGGCCGAGGTATGCGCCAGAGATTTAGCTTTCCAGGGACAGTGAGTAGGTGGACTGATCGCTGTGATATACCAACTGCTACCAACTGAGCTAGCTGGGTGGCTATTTTCATCCTTTGAAAAGACAGAATTCTAAGTTGTTAACCTGTAAACTGTTTCAGAGTCATATTGTAAGAACAGGTTAGATGATGCTGCTAGTAGAAGACATCAAATATTCTGTGATAATGATGAAGGATTTGGAAATGTTTGTGGTTGTGATAATCCTCAGTTGTTACAATATCCTAAATCACCAGTAAGTATAGTGTACTTGTTCCTTTGTTGATATGGTTTTTAACCCAGGTCGATAGCGCAATTGGTATCTCGTGTCCCGAGGGGGGTACGGGTTTGAATCCCACCCAGGGAGGTTATACCCTTCCATGAAAATTAGACTATAATGTCAATTTTCCTCCATTGATTAGTTAATATGGAGAAGTTTCCGGCCTTGTGGAAGGGTTGGTGAGTACTGGTTATAGACAAAGGTCCAGGAAAGCTAGGTTAGGTGTGCTGGACGCCTTGAAATGACCTAAAATGTGTTAATAAGGCGTTAAATCCAATAAATAAATAAATAAAGATATGGTTTTTGACATGGATTGCGTTAGCAATTCAGGTCTCTGTAAGCTACATACAAATGTAATTTGAAATGCATTATAAAATGTCATGGAAGTAGCCATTTGATGGACATGCGCTGTCAGATTCAGTATAATGGTTTGTAGTAAAGGTTAACCTAACATGTGAATAAATGTCCCCTTGATAACAATATCTGACGGTATCAAGCAGTCTTGTTGTCAACACACAATACATGAAAATATCATTGTTTATTAAATTAATTTCATTTTAACATTTTCCTTTAAGAACTGTCATTCATCAGCTAAAATATTGACAACAAGTTACGTTACTTCTGACCCCTGTCTGTTCTTTTTGTATGTTTGTGTATGTTCTACTAAATCTGATTAAAACCCGATCTAAAATTTTAACGCTCGCGTACTCACTAATTTAGATCTGGCCTTTTCCAAACGAAGGTCACGTTTAGGTGACCTATTCTCATCTTAATATTCATGACGAAATTGTTATGATACGTAACTTGTTTACATCGTCTACGTCACGCAATTTGAAATGAGCCACCCAATCGCAGACTGTGAATAATAGCGCTGTTAAATTAGCATGCAAACCTTGGTCTAAAAATAGAAATTACGAAATCAAAATGTGATTAATAGTATTTTCGTTTAGATGATAGCTACGCATTGATTGGTCTACACAAAGTTCATCTCGACGTGACCTTGCATCATGATGGGTTTATTCCCATTTTATCTGAGAACATTATCAATGTAGCTTCGCTGATCCTTTGTAATGCAGTTTGTTAGTAAATTTTAGAATGCTAAAACATGTATATCTGTTAATTTTCCAGTATTTTCGCTAATGAAACAACTAATGAAGGATTTTTCAAACTTAATTATTTCAACGTTATGCATTAAAAATAAATTATCATTAGTATTGAAATTTATTGCAATTACTTTTTATCACAGGCCTTGATCAGGCTTTTTAGATGATATATGTATTTCGATTAATTCTGCCCTGTTTAATCCATGTTCGCACAGTGCTATCAGCGCTTTGATTACACCATTTATTGATGCCTTTTCAGTTTGTAAGGCATTCAGTTAACCTTATTAGCATTTAATACCGAACTTTTTTCTGCACTAGTCATTTCTTAAAAAAGTGAAAGTGCTGTTTAAAAATATACAGGCAAATAACTGGGCCAAAGTATAGAACTAAGTTTTGTTGCTAAAGTAATGTTGAATACATAAGAAATTACCATTCGGAACTCCTCGGCCAATCGCTACGAATAACCTCGGACATATTTAGGCACCATTTTTGAAACTATGTAAACAAATACACGATTGTTTAGGCGATGACTGAAGTTTCGTTTATAGTCCGTAAATTTGAAATTTACATATTTCAATGATACCGATGTACAATATTTGGTTCAATTTAAAACAAATAAATATGTTTAGACAAAGATCTGTGTGTATACTACAAGAACTATTTTGTGTAACCGTTACATGCTTCACCTCGCCTAGGTAATAAAATCACAAAAATCCAGTGAGGACCCCCCCACGAATCCTTCCGAGATTATTCATTCATGAAAGGTCGAGGTGTTCGAATTGAAGAAATTACTTGCCAATAACATTTATTTCTAAATACATGTACTCATTACTGAACAAATTAAATCATGTGACATTGGCAGTTTTGAGAAAAGTTGGATTGCTAGAGAATCACCAAGCTATTTATGACTCATGTATTTGATATATTTCAGACTTAAGAGAATAGTAAAAGCTTAAACATACCAGTAGCTATTGTAACCATTAATAGAGCTGAATATTTATTCAAGTAAGTTGTTGTCTATTGTAGCAGAGTTTTATTATTATTTGACTTGTACTCCCTTGCCTTCAAAGTAGCTTGTTTCGGGACACAGGGAAATGTCTGCAAATTACTTGGGAGGTTGTTTTTTTAATCTTGGTTTGGAATATGCTTTTTTTATCAGGTTACTTATAAAGTTAACAAGGATTCATGCAAAGTGATATTTAATACTCACCACTCTCTGCACGAACATTTCGTGTCAAAATGTGTAAAACACACCATGTGTGCCGATTGAGTGCATCGGACCGTATCAAATTATTTTTTCCCAACAAATCGGTAGAAAATGACACAAAAATCACCTCTGCAAAATTTAATAAGGATCCATTGGCCCGTTATGAAATAGTCAAAATTTGAAAAGTGATCGGTTATAACTTTTGTTCAGTGTATAGGCTCTTGATAATGAACAGGGAATATAGTAAATCTTGTGAAAATTGACCTAAGACAAAAAGTAAATCATTTGCATGCATTGAATTAGTTTTATGTTGTGTTGTTAAGGGATTTTATTAATTATTCTGGTCAATTTGCATGCACTGTAGGTTTTATTAAAATCAGAAAATCACACAATGTCCAGTAATATTGATCAACATTTTAGACTTGTGATAGTTACCTCCCTTTTTCATACCTTGTAATAGTTACATCACTTCTTATGTTTAATGATTATAATGTGGTATTTCAGGGTTATGAACATTCGTTTAGAGATCCAACATGGTTGAATAGAATAGAAACAATGCCTGGTTGAGGTTGAACGATGAAATCTTCATATTTAGATGATTTATTTCCACAATTGTCTGCTCTTACCTTATAAGGTAATAGTATATTGTAAACTTTGAGAGTTTGTCACCCGATTCTGTATGTACAAAAGTACAAGTTTTGTCTCTATTGGAGCTTTTACTAAGTTTCCACAATTTCTAATCCCCCCAAAATACTCAAGTTGCTATTTTACACACTAACTAATACTAACTTAAATCAAGAGATTGAGACACGAACATTCTTACTTTGCTGGGTAAACTTATACTTCATTGACTCTTATCCAATTCTGTTGCATTTTGACCTCTTTTTAAAGTTTAAATGATCATTTGATGTCTGAGCCGCCCGGCTAGCTCAGTTGGTAGAACGCAAGTCTACTGATCGAGGGATCGTAGGTTCGATTCCCGGGCGGGGCATAATTTCGTGTGGCTTGGTCATGAAATTATTTTTATGGCCATTCTCCCTCCTACCAATGATTTTTAATTATGTTGGGCAGTTGTCAGTCACTGACGAAAGTATGCGCTTAGTAGTTGGTTAACAGCTAAGTCCAGAGATTTAGCCTTTCCAGGAGGAGCGAGTAGGTTGACTGACCACCGTGATATTACCTGTATAATGTGTTGCTACGGCGTTAAACCCAACAAACAAACAAACATTTGATGTCTGTATAGCTTGCAAAAATTGATTCGAAACGTAAAATAATACATTTAAGATATTATTTTTAGGGGTGTAAAAATACAGTAAAAACCGTATGTATATTGCAATACGTATCGGATTTTAGTTAACATGCAAAACATTCATTGAAGCAATGCACATACACGTATTTTCAAGTAATCTCTTATCAAAATATTTCAATTACTTGTATAAGATGGTTTATATGTTATAAAACACTCATTTTGAAATGGACTTTCATAGAGAATTATTCCCTCATTCAACGAAATATTTATCATATTAAAGCACAATTAGATAATTTTCAAGTTTTCAACATATTTTAACATTTATTCAATTATTCAGATTCTGATGTAAACAACCAATATGGCACATAGCTACAAAAACCGGTTCAGGAAAAAACGAAACCGGTTAAAAACTGTCAGATTTCGTATTGCAATATTAACGGGTATATCGGTTAACCATTGCACACCTAATCATTTGCATTGTTTGACTTGGTTAAAGATATTATTTGCATTGTTTTTTTATTTTATTTTTTTTATTTTTTACGTCGCATTCAACACATATATAGGTCATATACACGACGGCCAGCTCTTCCTTCTATAGGTTACCTGGACACTTATCTATCACCAGTACTAACTTACCCTACCACGAGGCCGACAACTTATGTGCAGGGTATGACCTGCCGCGACCGGGATTCAAACCCGCGATCTCCGGATTCGAAGTCAGACATGCTAACCACTAGGCTACAGCCGCGGCTTTGCATTGTTTAACTTGGTTAAAAAAAGAGTAGTTACAATAGCATGTAATGTATTAATCTGTCTTAGACCAATTTTGAACAAACTATTAACAGTGAATAATAGTTTGGCAAAACACGGGCAGGTGGGTGGCTGGGTGGGCATTCATCCGGTGTTGTTAACAATTGCGTTAAAGTTCTTTTTTTACCATATATTTCTGCCATTTATACTTTGCAACAAAATTTAATAATATCGGGTAATTATACCCCCGCTTCGAAGAAGAGCTCACAGATTTACTTGTTTGAGTTGTATTTATTTGTGTATTTTATTTAAACGTTTGATTTAACTTTACATTTAAAAGTTCCTGTAACAAAGAAAAGTCGTGTTGAAGAAGATGATGAAGATTTATGGGATGATGACCTTTAACTTTCTAAACCATTTGTAGCAAAGCCATTACATGATGTAAAAATATCCAAAACAACAGATACCTTCAAAATGGAAGCTCCGCCCTCTCCAGATCGACTAATTATGGAGAGAATTCTTGAGCATCGTAACAAAAGTGGAAGAGAACTGAAGTTGGATTCTACTGTATCTAGAAATGAAAGACTTATTGAAGGTTGTTGCACCTGTATATTTTGTATATACTTTAAATAAACCTTATTAATACTTGCTGTACTGGTAAGGAACCCTAAATGGGACAGAGTCTCCAATTTATTTTTAGGTGAAATGCGGTTAAAAGTCTGCTTCTGTATACATGTTTAGCCAAATTTACAGTTTTGTACAATAATCCCTGATTAATATAAATCATCTTCATGCAGTTGCTTCCATTTGTTATCATTATTTCTCAATTTCATGCTGATATGAGATACTTTTTAATGCTATTGCAGTCATTGTCATTATCACTAGCAGAAAGCACAGACCCTGAACAGTTAATAATTGTTCTTGTTTCTTTTTCTTCAGATTATGATTTTGAGAGACCTCGTGTATTTAAACGTATACCTAATACATCATATCTACCTACAACGGGAACTGAAGGTAACAGAGTTTATATGGAGGTTAAAGATGATTCATACTCAAGTAAACAGGTATTATATAGTTTTCCTTTTATTTTTATTACACTTAAACTTATGCATATGCATCAATAAAAGCTGAAGATTGTATATATCTTCTTTGGTTTCATATTAGCAAGATGTTTCAAGGCTGTATTTTATTCTCGCACCAGATTTTATAGAATTTGTAGGGCCTGTCATATTTCAGGCTGTAGAATGACTTGTAAAGGCCATTCTAGCTAGAGCTGTCATTGATTGGGCACGAAGCGTATCGACAATATCGTTACATCGAGAAATGAATATTGACAATACACCGATTTATTGATACCTTCACTGCAGTACAGTACAGACCATTTATGTTGGAATAATCTCATAAAAGATGTATATTGTCAAGACTGTTATACCTTCTGAGGACTATCTAGAGCTATTACCTCAATGGGGGTGCCGTCAATTCTTTATACCTATCAGTTCATATTATGACAGCGCACCTGTTTCCGCTTACGATAAAAGGTTTGTCTCACAAATTTGACCCTTAAGAGTGACATTTATATATTTACCTATATAGGCTTTATTATCGATATTTCAAAATGCATATCGATTATTGATCGGAAAATAAATATCAACAATACAGCGATATTGTTGGAATCGATGATAGCTCTAATTTTAGCATTCTTTTTGGGGTTAATTCTATAGTTCAGTTCATGTTACGGTTTGGTTGACAACTCAGGTGATGCCACAGTTAGGTGCATAGGTTAGAATACTCAACTTCAAATCTTGTGGTCTATGATTTACCTATCTTTTAGCATTTGACTCTGATTCCTTTGTAAAGACACTTTTTGACTTGCCAAGATATTTCAAGTGTATAAATACGTATCAGGGCTTTTTTCCTTCTTTAACAGAGGCCGATAAAAGGTGGCTTCCCAATCCCAAAAAGTGCATAAAATTCCCAATCCTGAAAAAAAAATTCCCAATTCAGAGGACGAATTTCCCAAAATAAAGTGCAACAAGTCCAGTCAGTGCCACATTTAGTAGTTTCTCATGGTTAAATCTCTAACTTTGACTCTAATTATTGGCTAGTTCTTCTTTCTTTTTAATGAAATGTAACGCTGCAACAATAAATGCTTAATAGTGTTTGTTTTTGTTGTTTTAATGTTTATCCACTTCTTACCAATTTGACCAAAATTCATGCTTAAATTTCCCAAAATGGAAGGCTAAGGCCTCTTCCCAATTTCTGGGAAAAAAACCCTGCGTATGTAGTGTTGACTTAGATTTGAACTATATTCATTTTAACTGGTTAAGTATATAATACGATGTATTAATATATTTCAGTTTGAAACAATGAGTAAAACATTAAAGGGAAGTAATCTACTAAGTGTACCTATATCTGTGTTACGTCAGCAGTTGGAGGAAGAGGTAACTAGAAGCAGGGGTGTGGAATTTTATTTGCCTGACTTGTCTGACTGTTATATTTACAGACATTCCGAAAAGCATTTTGACATTACCGGACATTCTGTCCAGTGATCTTGGAAGAATCGCTGGACCGAAGCAGGTTTCACTGGACCGAAGAAATCATAAAAATAACAGATTTTTACATCTTTATCAACAACAATTTTTTATAACTAATTGTATGAATAAAGGGAAGTCATTTCGTCATGACATATTACTGTTTTCTAGTCGCTACTGTCATTATTCATTTTAACTTTTAACTGAAGACGAACACAAAATAGGTTCCATACTTATTGAGAAATTCGATAAAAAATCAGATAGTTGCCCTGATTTTAATTTAAAAAATGAAATTGAACTGGACATTCGGACCAGCTATGGACAGACTTTTTACTGGACTTTTTAATAGAAATTTACCGGTCAGGTCCGTCGGACTAGCACTTTTCGGAATGTCTGCATTTATGTCTGCAGACAAGTAAACATTTCCATCCTATTTATCCTACTTGTCCCTGGACTAGTGATAGTTCTAGCTGTAAATATACTGATATGGCAATACATGTACTTAAAATTTTCATTAATTAACAGTAACTGTTTTATTATTATGAAAGGCAAGAATTAGAAAGAGTGAGTATATCTCATTTGAATTTTACTTTCATGAATGTTTATAGTATCCAAACTTACCTGGACAAAATTCAATGATTAACATGATAAACATTATTGTAATACATGGCTGAAATGTACACTGGTCATTTCAAAAGAATGTGTCTGTGAATAAAGTTTGGTTTTTTTGGGGGGGGGGAGGTATGCCATAGCAAAGGCTGTCAGTCAACCTACTCACCATTACTGGAAAGGCTAAATCACTGAATTTAGCTGTTAACCAGTTACTAGGCATATACTTCCGACATTGACTGACAACTGCCCTGATAAAGAATTGGTGGAAGGATGGAAAATGGCTGTAGAAATCTTTCATGACAAAACTCATGAAAGTAAGCCCCTCCAGGGAATTGAACCCACAACATCTTGATCAGTAGACTTGTGTGCTACCAACTGAGCTAGCTTGGTGGCTTAATAAAAATATAGAAATCATACTGTGTCTAAGCAGTGTCTAATGGTGTTGGTTTGTTCTTCATTAACTGTTTTTTCTTAAGATAATTTTCTTATAACCTTGTTTTTCAGATAATGAACCATCTTGTTGAAGCGTCAGAAAGACTTGGTGATCAAGTTGTGAGGTAATTAGTAAAATTTTTTATTTTGTTAGAGTAAATACGATGATTGCCTGTACCTACTACCCTGAAGTTTTAAACTTATGAAACTTGATTTGGTCTAGTCACTGCTGACATTCCAAAAAGTGCCAGTCAAAAAGTCTGTCGTAGTCAGAATGTCCAGTTAAATTTCATGTTTCAGAATTAGTAAAACTAGCGGCCCTTTTATCTTTTTAATTGGTATTTATTGAATTAATGCTGATGTTTGTCTTCAGTAAAAAGTTTTAATCATGACTGATTAGCAACCAGAAAATATTGATGACCGATTGACATTTTGATGATTTTTTACAGTCCAGTAAAACTTGATTCAGTCCAGTGATTCTACCTAGATCACTGGACCAAATGTCCAGTAATGTCAAAACACTTATCGGAATGTCTGAGTCACAGTGAGAAAATCCTTGTTTTGTGTGGTCAGACTAGGTGATAATTTTGCTGTTTACTTAACAAAAGAAATAATTACCGGTTAGTGCCCAAAAAATTTATGTACTATCATGTATGAGATATGACTGGTAATTAAGAGAGTCTGCATAATTAACCCTGGTGAATAATTACTGGCTGGCTGGGTGAATTGAAGTGTCAACTCAACAATATAGAATTCATGTAGTTTTATCAGCTTTGGGCCAAGAGACTTAGGTGGTCTTTTGGATTCAGAATTTTGTAACCTGGCTGGACTTGAGGCTTAGGACTTAGGAATTATGTATTTCAAATTAAAGTACAATGGCATTAAAGGTACTCATTCACAGATTTCAACTTAAATATCAACTTTTTTCTAAAACTATCAAAATTGTATGGAAATATTTTTAGAAGCAGGAAAGTAGTGTTCTGATAATGACAATTTTAGTGCAAATTGACTTACAACTACTAATGATGGTGTTTCATGTAGTAAAAATGTACCCCGTATGTCAGTGTAGACAATAGTGCATTTTTGTGACTTATTGTATATTTCTTGCAACATATAGGTCAGTTTGTCTTAAAATTGTAAGAACTATTTTTTGTCACAATTACAGACATTGAATGGTATTTTGAAATTATAGGAAAAATAAACCAAATCTTAGTCATTTTTATATATGAATGTGTTAGCCTATTTTTTTTCATACTGATAACTTGAAATTAAGTTATTTCAGAATTTTGAAATTTTGCAACACCACTTTCGTGTATGGACTTAGATCTGTTTATTTTTTTCAGTCATGCAGAAGATCAAGGGTTTATTGATGATGATGATGATGACAAGGAGAACGATGCTCCTAACAACATACATCATGGTCCACAGAAACTATTATGGGTTGAAAAATATACACCACAAACATATACTGATTTACTTAGTGAAGAGGTGATTTATAGTTTTCAAACTACATGTATCTTAATGCTGTCATTGTAATACTGATAGTTTGTTTGTTTGTTTTGTTGGGTTTAAAGCTGTAGCAACACATTGTATAGGCCCCCCTAGGTCATATAACAGCGGTCAGTCAACCTACTCACTCCTACTGGAAAGGCTAATTCTCTGGATTTAGCTGTTAACCAACTACTAAGCGCATATTTTCGTCAGTGACTGACAACTGCAACTGCCCTGCATTATTAAGAATCATTGGTAGGAGGAAGAATGACGGTAGAAATAATTCCATGACCAAGCTCCATGAAAGTATGCCTTGCCAGGGGATCAGTAGACTTGCCTGCTACCAACTGAGCTAGCCCTGCGGCTGTCATTATAACATATGCAATAGCTTATAGAAGCAGGGTTTGACACTAAAATGACTAATTGTTTCCTGGGATTCCGAGGATCCAAAAAGCTTCAAAAGAATCGCAGTGATTCTCAGCTAGGGATCACTAAAAATTACTATAAGTTGCTTTTTAGCTCGACTTTTCAAAGAAAATGAGAGCTATTGCTATCACTTTTGCGTCAGCATTGGCGTTGGTTTTCAGGTTAAAGTTTTTTGTGGAACAGGCCCATGGTTTTTAACCTGAGGGGTGGCATTGTTAGTTAACTAAATGTTTTTTATTTATTTACCAGAGTATAAATCGTACATTATTACATTGGTTAAAGATGTGGGATTACGTTGTGTTTGATAAGGAATTACCATTAAAACTTAAAGATAAGAAACTTGACAAAAAGAAGGAAGAAAACAAGAAATATAAGAAATGGAACCAACCAGAAGTCTCTGAGGAACTAGATGAGCATAAAAGACCACAACAAAAAGTATGCCTCTTTCTCATCACTCCGTGCCTTCTCATTCTATTCGTGCCTTAGTAAAAACGGTTTATCAACACGCGCGTACATCGTGCGTGTCCGAATTCTATGCAAGTTTGTAGCGTTCGACCTGCTTAATCAGTTAACAGAAAAATATTCAGAACTAACATGTATTATTGCTTGAAGAACAAAAATCAATATGTTCTCATCACTTTTTTGCCCAAAATTGATAAAAAATAACCATATTTCGCTAATTCAATGCAAAATCTAGCCTGACCTACTTGTATTAAATTTTCTTTTACACATGGCGGCCATTGTTTTTGTGTGTGCAAGTACGACTCGTTTCATTGGTTGACCTATTTTGCCTAGCTAGGGGGTTCAGAGCGGGGTATTGATTTGCACTCACTATTCAATTAGCGCTTTAAGTTGGCGTTAATTAGGTCTAATTTAATTTATTAAAATCGGTTGCAACGGATAATCCAAACATTTTTTGTGGTTTTATAAAAAATCCATTAAATTTCTTGTTTATTGTTGACTGTTTTTGGACCTCTCAATATATTTTAGTTCTAGAATTTACGTTATAACAGTAGTTATACATAGTTACAAATATACATGTGATTGTCTACATTCTAATAAAAGTGAAAAAACGATATTAAACTTTTCTCTAGTTATAAGTTTAAACATTAAAATCTGCTCTAAGCACCGTTGAAACAAAGTTATTTCTAGATATACAATAGCTTCAACACTAACATATTTCAATAGTAAGAAAAATAATACATTCCCCCTTGTGGAGCCCCAATATGTATAGACCAAAGTCAAGGTCACGAAACCATTGAGAAACAAACAGCTGATTGACATGGACTATACGCAGCATTGAAAAAAGGTGAAAAAGTTAGTTTAAGTGATAGTTATTCAAGTTTGTTTTGCTCAAATTGTTGATTTAGATGTTGGTACACAATATATTTATATTTGTGACCAGATTTCCTAATCAATCTACCGCGCATGCGCGAAAATAAAGGTTAAGGGGCACGAACTAACGAGAAGAGAGCATAAGTACATTGACAATGGAGTTGGAAGTATTAGAGCTGTCATGATACGTCAGAAGTGTATCATGATGTACTGCAATACGCTTGCACTGTATGGCCATACGTACCACATTATATTGTGGGCTTCTAGATTTGTTGTGCCTCTGCTGTATTTAACAGAAACATTACAAATCTTACTTGCAACTACTGATAGAATTGAGCCTCTATAAGTATGAATGGTCATTTAGGAATGTGACGTGCCCTGATCGAATAAATTTTGTAACTTAAGGTTAAATGGAATGAACATATGAAAAACTGACGTTTTGCTACTTATATTTCGCAATGGGAAGAGTTTTCCAATAAAAAATATCGCCAGATACTGGTATGTTAAAATCGTACGACTGTACATATTGCCTCAGCTGCATATTGCGGTATACCTGTATATTGTGACAGCTCTAGGGAGTATCCATCGCAGTATCTGCATATAACATATCTGTGACATGATAATGCTGTTTTTAATTGGGAAAGCAAGGTTTTTTCTCTAACATTAATTTTAATTAGCGAACTCAAAAGTGATTAAGTTGTAAGAACTCGTTTGGAAGTCGAGCTAAAATAAATTAGAATAAAACTAAACTATGACTGAAACAAAAGTTAGAATGTGGCATAAGGCACCATGCATTACAATACATATATTATAGTTCTGTATCTCCTACTTTGTAGATTGCTCTGCTATGTGGTCCACCAGGTTTAGGGAAGACAACTCTTGCACATATTATAGCTAGACATGCTGGTTATAGTGTGGTAGAAATGAATGCTAGGTAATTATATAGTATACATACACTAGTTTTATGCATTTTGCTCTAAGTATGGCTCAAATACAATCCATGGTTACCATGAAATAAAACCTTATTAAGTGATTACTCTATAATAGAAATAACCAGGTGCTGCATCCTGCCCTTTTTTAACCTTTCCTGATTGTTTGCTGCTTCATATGCAGAAATAGTTACTTTGAAACATCAATTCTCTAATGTTTCCTGTCCCTTTTTTCTGTCCCTCTGCATTTCATCTTAGTTACAGAATTATAACTACATGTTGGTAAAACTGAATCCATTCAATCTTGTACTATGAGGTTAATGCTCTCTACACTAAGGAATAATATTCTGTTCTGTTCTATACATTAGATGTATTATTACAATTTAACTTGATTAATCTTGATATACATCTGTTACAGTGATGATCATAGCGCTGAAGTATTTAAAAATAAGATAGAATCGGCAACACAGATGAAATCAGTATTAGGATCAGATCCTAGACCAAACTGTCTTGTTATAGATGAAATAGATGGAGCACCCCAGGTAGGTTACATTACATAATTTTACTATTATGATAAATACTGCATGTATAATAAAAAGTAACATTTGAAAGGGTACACCTCTATATGTTTTTAACTGGATTTTTCAACACCATATGTTTCTGCCATTTATTGTCAGATCTTTATGAAACTTCATACAATGATAACTTACCATGTGATGAACAGAATTATGAAGTAACTATAACTTTACCTTGCTTTATTATGGATTATTTCCCTTTATAATTTTTGCATTTTTTTTTAATCCAGCCTTAATGTGGTTTCCACATAACATTTCTTGTTTATTGTTGGATTGAGAAAATACTACTTGTTTCATGTTAAGAACCAATCATTTAGTTCTAAATCTTAACGATAATTATAACAAATGCCTTAAATTCTCTGATTTTGAAATAAAAAATGTTCCATAATTGTATTAGTAAGCAACTAGGAATAGTGGAATTGTAGAATAATTGCCAAGATTGTCAGAATAAATGGATTACAAGTAAATACACCATTCACTTCAGAATGCACAAAATATTGCCAAAATTTTGATGGCAGATACGAGGATGTGTGATATTTTTCATTAAACCTCAGAAATTTAGACAATCAGCCTATGCCATTTGTTTACTAGTTGTGACAAGTTCCCCGAAACCAAATGGTTGTCAGGTGCAATTATACGGCCCTTGATGTTGAGAGAGGCAAAAAATTTCCACCTATTTGGTATTGATATATTACAGGCAGCTATTAATGTATTATTAAATGTGATAAAGAAATCTGAAACAGAAGATAGTAAGAAGAAAAAGAAGAAAGATGAAGGAGGGGTATTACGTATTATATGTATATGTAATGATCAGTAAGTAGGGTTTGTTTCATTCCCCTCCCAAAAATGTTTGGATTTTCCCAGCAAATTTCTTCTGGCCTTAAACTTTTATCCTATATATTTCATTTTTGCCATTTTTGTAAGTCTAATTTTAAATATTATAATATATTGCTTCAATAGTTCAAATTTTAAAGAGAGAAGACGGAAATGTTCCTTTAAAAGTTTTACTCTGTTCATGGATTTTATCTGAAGTGTTGAAAATGAAGGAAAAGGGTTTCCCTCAATTTCAGTTATGTTGCTATTTTCACCTCAAAAGGGACCATGCCACCTTTTACCTAGAAGTGACATGGAAATGCTTTATAATCTAATGTGTATTAGGTATTCGGTGTAAAGGGATGAAGGTCTTCAGAATTTATCCTTAAGTTCAGGATTTTTAGGTACTGAGAAAAATTTCTTTTTTACTGTGTAATTTAAAATAACTGATGAAATTGCAAAATCAGGGATTTTAGGATTTTGGAAATTTTGAACTTATACCCATGCATCTAAGTAAATTCTTTAGTTATTGAAATTTGTCTTGTTTCATTGTGAATAAGTTAAATGTTCTAATCAAAGCAAGAAGAAATTCTCGAAACGAGACAAGTTTATGTACTCATTTCGGGAAATAAAATTTCTTACCTCTTTGGTTCTAACCATTATCTTTTTCTCTCCAGGTATGTGCCAGCATTAAGACAATTGAGACAATGTGCAATGGTATTAAACTTTCCACAGACAGAATCTACTAAATTAGCTGGTAGATTATATGAGGTAGTTAGGATAGAGAAGTTAAAGTCTGATACGAATACATTGTTAGCACTATGTGAGAAAACAGATAATGATATAAGATCTTGTCTAAATACACTACAAGTAAGTATATTGTATTTAAATATTTATATTATGTCAAGTCATTGAGTTATTCCAATAAATATCCACTATTAGAACCATGAACTTTGATTGTCTTAATTGCAGAATGGTTCTTATATGGGGACTTATTTCTTCTCAAATTAAGCTTTTTGGACTTAAAGAACCCGGGTCGATAGCGCAGTTGGTAGCCGCCGGGATTTGGATACTCGTGCCCCAGGGGGTGCGGGTTCAAATCCCCCCGGGGAGGTTATACCCTTCCATGAAAATTTGACAATAATGTCGATTTTCCTCCATTGATTAGATAATATGGAGAAGTGTCCGGCCTTGTGGAAGGGTAGGTAAGTACTGGTTATAGACAATGGTCCAGGAAAGCTAGGTTAGGTGCGCTGGACGCCGTGAAATGACCTAAATTGTGTTGATACGGCGTTAAATCCAATAAATAAATAAATTGGACTTAAAGAAATCATCAAAAAATTGCTTGGTTTTAAAAAAACCAAGGTGGTCATTATAGCGGAACTTTGTACATTTTGTGCTTTTTTATACCCCCGCTTCGAAGAAGAGGGGGGTATACTGTTTTACCCTTGTCCGTGCGTGCGTGCGTCAGTCCGTTACAAAATTTCCGTTGCAGTTTTCTCAGCAACTATAACATGCAGCAGCCTAATACTTTGCATATTGCTTCATCCCATAGTCTCATGTGGTGTAAAGCGATTTCATGCTCCTTGCTCATCTACTTCCTGTTTGTCGCATATTTTTAGATTTTTGCGGGGGTATCATTAGTGAGCATTAGCTCACAGATTTACTTGTTTTACATGTTTGTTTCTTGTGATAAATATTTCACTGACTGACTTACATGTGCATGTACCTCCATGGAAAAGTTAACTAGTGAAAAAGTATATATATTCTGGACATCGTTCCTCCAGCACTCCAGTGCTTTGATTTTAAATTGGTTTAATCACTGTCTAGATCGTGAAACGGTGGCGATTTTCCGTGTCACGGTGTAGCCACATCAAGATGGCGGAAAAACAACCATCCAAAAGGTACGTGTCGTTTTTGCATGATATTTTGAGAAATATTCGGGCCTAAACGCGTTATAAAGTTTCATTTGATCCGTAAATATATAAACTAAAGGGCGGGTGTACTCATCTGACATGTCACACAGGATTTATGTGAGTTAAAGCCACCAAAGTTGACGAATGACTGTTTGACAAATTTGAACCGAGAGAGTGTATTCTTTTGATAAAATCGCCGTAAGTACGGCACTTAGCGTGTTGTAAATACGATTGTGAGATAGTGTATATGCATGAAATTATACCTTAAAATTGTACAAGTTCTAATTTATTTTGTTTTGTCAAAACATGCCTACTGTCCTACTAGACAGTGTTAATGCCATAGCAACATATTGAATAGGTAATTTTACATTGATTAGTCATTGTAACCTAGTCACAGTTTCATGAAAACTATATCTCTGGATTTTACCTGTTAATTAGTTACTAGTAACATACCACCTTGCCTGATTTAGAATCAGTTGTAAGACGGATATTTGCGGTATGAATTATTTCTTGACAAAGCTCTACAAAAGTATGCCCAGCTAGGGAATGAAACCAATGACCCCTATGAACAGTAGACTTGAGTACTACCTATAAGTTAGCTGGGCATGTAAAAGACTGGTTAGTACTATAAATCAGTCTGTTATATATTAGAAATACTTGTTACTAATGTTCAGCTTTATATTTATGTAATGATTATTTCAGACACCTGAGCCAGAAGCAGTCCACTGATGGTTGTATTTAAACAAAAACAAACACCAGAAAATTGTGCCATGATTGTGCTGAAAAAAGTCCAGGTGAAGATTTTTATCTTACTAAAATACTTAAGTTGCACCAGACCATGAGAGGGCATCCCAGATTATACTAAGTCTTGTAAAATGAGAAATTGTTAACTGAATATTTTTAACTGTCACCTTTTCAATTGCCTTAATATTCTCTCAAAATTCTCCCCCTTGATGGATTTACATTGACATTTGTCAATTTGGGGTGTTATTTACAGTATTAGGAAATATAGTAAAGTACAAATTAAAATACTTAAATTGTAGTTTGTGCTTCCTTTCTCAAAATACTAATTCATTTGGTATTTTTGGAGACTTTAATGGGGATTTATGGTATGTATTTTGTTTCTAATAATACATTGATTTTGTGTGTCAATTTGCACATGACTTCATACTTTGAACAAAATAAGTGCAAGCAAGCCAAAAAAACAGACAATGTGAAGATCAGATTTTCCAAAACTTTAGTTGAATTTTAACCTAATTTCACTACTAGAGGGGTTAGACATTGAACTGAATGTAAAGGAAAGATAAATCAACAAAAAATCCAATGGTTTCAGATTTCTGGTGACATTATAGGTTAAAATTGAACTTAGACTTTGAAAACATAATTTTATGAGGTCTACTTTTTGAAGAAATTGAGTTTTTATACATGTTGTATCATTTATGCATAAGGATTGGAGTTGCTTGTGAAATTTCTTTTAAAGTCTCAACACTGATTATCTAGTATATTTTATTGAAAGTTGGTATTCTTCAATAGAACTGTATAAACCATTGTGTTTAGGGACATTAATCTTGGTAAATCTTTTAATATTTAAAATGCAAAATATAAAATTGTTTTCCTATTTAATCCAAACAATCGCCTTTTAGTCTATTGCTAAACTATAATATGCATCAAATGATTATATGTTCTGACCATAAAAGCTGACTCTCAATGGCAGACTTCAGATGTTGTATATAAATCCAGTTGCTGTTGACAATATGGAGGTTATGAAAATATTTGAAAATATTTATTTTTAATTCTTGTTGATCTTGAATCTTCTTAATTATAACCAAGTATTTTCTTTCTATTTAAATATCTAGATATGATGTTATAATTTCACTGAACTCCAGGAAACCATGTAAGAATTACCATTGAGATATGAACATATGATGTAGATGTTTATATGAGATGTTGAGCTTTCTTGACGTTTGTCTTCTAATCTAGGTGAGTATACATTATTATATTAATCTGCATTATTTTTGAATACTGCTGTTATATGACCTATACTATGTGTTGCTACATCGTTAAACCAAACAACATGGGTGAAATTTTTCTGAACTTTGTTTCAAACTACAATGTTTTGGGTAGTAACATACTATAAATACATGTTTCTTTACATATTAAAACTACATGTACTTAAAAGGTAAACAGATACTTGTTTTTTGAGAAGGCTCTTTTCAGACAATTAACTGAATGACATTAAGTAGCGCATTAAAATAACTATTTTTTATGAATATCCTGGAAGTTTTAACACTTACTTACAAATCCTCAGCTTTACAATTGAATCAAAGGGTAAAGTAAGTCAGACTTTTTTTGTTTGGTTTAATGCAATATAGCAATACTTTGTATAGGTCATATCACGGTGGTCAGTCAACCTTCTCACTGCTTTTAGAAAGGCTAAGTCTTTGGAATAAGCTTTTTCCACTTAGTAGACCCATTCTTATGTGAGTGACTGACCACTGCCCTACATAATTAAGAATCACTGGTAGGAGAGAAAATGGCCATAGAAATAATTTCATTACCAAGCTCCACTAAAATTTGGCCGGCCCAGGAAACCAACCGATTACCAGTCAATTCCTACGCCTACTTATTTCCTTGTATCAGTTATACATCTAGTTATACCAGTTATATATCTAGTTATACAGTTATAAATCATGTTATATCAGTTATACATCTAGTTATACCAGTTATACATCTAGTTATACCAGTTATGAATATAGTTATATCAGTTATACATCTAGTTATATCAATTATACATCTAGTTATACCAGTTATACATCTAGTTATACCAGTTATACATCTAGTTATACCAGTTATACATCTAGTTATACCAGTTATGAATATAGTTATATCTAGTTATACCAGTTATACATCTAGTTATGCCAGTTATACATCTAGTTATACCAGTAATGAATATAGTTATATCAGTTATAAATCTAGTTATACCAGTTATAAATCTAGTTATACCAGTTATGAATATAGTTATATCAGTTATACATCTAGTTATATCAGTTATACATCTAGTTATACCAGTTATGAATATAGTTATATCAGTTATACATCTAGTTATATCAGTTATACATCTAGTTATACCAGTTATACATCTAGTTATATCAGTTATAAATATAGTTATATCAGTTATAAATCTAGTTATACCAGTTATACATCTAGTTATACCAGTTATGAATATAGTTATATCAGTTATACATCTAGTTATATCAGTTATACATCTAGTTATACCAGTTATACATCTAGTTATACCAGTTATAAATATAGTTATATCAGTTATAAATCTAGTTCTACAGTTATAAATCTAGTTATATCAGTTATAAATATAGTTATATCAGTTATACATCTAGTTATATCATTTATACATCTAGTTATACCCCCGCTTCGAAGAAGAAAGGGGTATACTGTTTTACCCTTGTCCGTGTGTCCCTCCGTTACAAAATGTCCGTCGCAGTTTTCTCAGCAACTATAACCTGCAGCAGCCCAATACTTTGCATATTGCTTCATCCCCTAGTCCTATGTGGTGTAAAGCGATTTCATGCTCCTTGCTCATCTGCTTCCTGTTTGTCACATATTTTAAAATTTTTGCGGGGGTATCACTAGTGAGCATTAGCTCACAGATTTACTTGTTATATCAGTTATATATCTAGTTATACCAGTTATCCATCTTGTTATATCAGTTATAAATCATGTTATTTCAGTTATAAATCTAGTTTTACCAGTTATAAAACTGGTTATACCAGTTATATATCTAGTAATATTAGTTATAAATATCAGTTATATCGGTTATAAATCATGTTATATCAGTTATAAATCTAGTTATATCAGTTATACACCTAGTTATATCAGTTATAAATCTAGTTATATCAGTTATAAATCTAGTTATATCAGTTATGCATCTTGTTATATCAGTTATAAATCTAGTTATATCAGTTATAAATCTAGTTATATCAGTTATAAATCTAGTTATATCAGTTATAAATCTAGTAATACCAGTTATAAATCTAGTAATACCAGTTATAAATTAGTAATACCAGTTATAAATCTAGTTCTACAGTTATAAATCTAGTTATACCAGTTATAAATCTAGTTATACCAGTTATACATCTAATTATATCAGTTATACATCTAGTTATGCCCCCGCTTCGAAGAAGAGGGGGTATACTGTTTTACCCTTGTCCGTGTGTGCGTCCATCTGACCATTACAAAATTTCTTTCGCAGTTTTCTCAGCAACTATAACCTGCAGCAGCCTAATACTTGGCATATTGCTTCATCCCCTAGTCCCATATGGTGTAAAGCGATTTCATGCTCCTTGCTAATCTGCTTCCTGTTTGTCGCATATTTTTAGATTTTTGCGGGGGTATCAGTAGTGAGCATTAGCTCACAGATTTACTTGTTATATCAGTTATAAATCTAGTTATACCAGGTATAAATCTAGTTATATCAGTTATAAATCTAGTTATATCAGTTATAAATCTAGTTATACCGGTTATAAATCTAGTTATATCAGTTATAAATCTAGTTATACCAGTTATAAATCTAGTTATACCAGTTATACATCTAGTTATACCCCCGTTTGAAGAAGAGGGGGGTATACTGTTTTACCCTTGTTCGTGCTTGCGTCCGTCCGTTACAAAATTTTTGTCGCAGTTTTCTCAGCAACTATAACATGCAGTAGCCAAATACTTTGCATATTGCTTCATCCAATAGTCCCATGTGGTGTAAAGAGATTTCATGCTCCTTGCTCATCTACTTCCTGTTTGTCGCATATTTTTAGATTTTGGCGGGGGTATCACTAGTGAGCATTAGCTCACAGATTTACTTGTTATATCAGTTATACATCTAGTTATATCAGTTATACATCTAGTTATATCAGTTATACATCTAGTTATATCAGTTTTAAATCTAGTTCTACAGTTATACATCTAGTTATACCAGTTATAAATCTAGTATTATTAGTTATACATCTACTTATATTAGTTATAAATCTAGTATTATCAGTTATACATCTAGTTATATCAGTTATAAATCTAGTTCTACAGTTATACATCTAGTTATATCAGTTATTAATCTAGTTATATCAGTTATACATCTAGTATTATCAGTTATACATCTAGTTATATCAGTTATAAATCTAGTATTATCAGTTATACATCTAGTTATATCAGTTATAAATCTAGTTCTTCAGTTATACATCTAGTTATATCAGTTATTAATCTAGTTATATCAGTTATACATCTAGTTATACCCCCGCTTCGAAGAAGAGGGCGGGTATACTGTTTTACCCTTGTCCGTCCGTGCATCTGTCTGTCTGTCCGTTACAAAATTTCCGTCTCAGTTTTCTCAGCAACTATAACCTGCAGCAGCCTAATACTTTGCATATTGCTTCATCCCCTAGTCCCATGTGGTGTAAAGCGATTTCATGCTCCTTGCTCATCTACTTCCTGTTTGTTGCATATTTTTAGATTTTTTGCGGGGTATCACTAGTGAGCATTAGCCCACAGATTTACTTGTTATATCAGTTATAAATCTAGTTATACAGTTAAAAATCTAGTTATATCAGTTATAAATCTAGTTATACCAGTTATACATCTTGTTATATCAGTTATAAATCTAGTTATATCAGTTATACATCTAGTTATGCCCCCGCTTCGAAGAAGAGGGGGTATACTGTTTTACCCTTGTCCGTGTGTGCGTCCATCTGACCATTACAAAATTTCTTTCGCAGTTTTCTCAGCAACTATAACCTGCAGCAGCCTAATACTTGGCATATTGCTTCATCCCCTAGTCCCATATGGTGTAAAGCGATTTCATGCTCCTTGCTAATCTGCTTCCTGTTTGTCGCATATTTTTAGATTTTTGCGGGGGTATCAGTAGTGAGCATTAGCTCACAGATTTACTTGTTATATCAGTTATAAATCTAGTTATACCAGGTATAAATCTAGTTATATCAGTTATAAATCTAGTTATATCAGTTATAAATCTAGTTATACCGGTTATAAATCTAGTTATATCAGTTATAAATCTAGTTATACCAGTTATAAATCTAGTTATACCAGTTATACATCTAGTTATACCACCGTTTGAAGAAGAGGGGGGTATACTGTTTTACCCTTGTTCGTGCTTGCGTCCGTCCGTTACAAAATTTTTGTCGCAGTTTTCTCAGCAACTATAACATGCAGTAGCCAAATACTTTGCATATTGCTTCATCCAATAGTCCCATGTGGTGTAAAGAGATTTCATGCTCCTTGCTCATCTACTTCCTGTTTGTCGCATATTTTTAGATTTTGGCGGGGGTATCACTAGTGAGCATTAGCTCACAGATTTACTTGTTATATCAGTTATACATCTAGTTATATCAGTTATACATCTAGTTATATCAGTTATACATCTAGTTATATCAGTTTTAAATCTAGTTCTACAGTTATACATCTAGTTATACCAGTTATAAATCTAGTATTATTAGTTATACATCTACTTATATTAGTTATAAATCTAGTATTATCAGTTATACATCTAGTTATATCAGTTATAAATCTAGTTCTACAGTTATTAATCTAGTTATATCAGTTATTAATCTAGTTATATCAGTTATACATCTAGTATTATCAGTTATACATCTAGTTATATCAGTTATAAATCTAATATTATCAGTTATACATCTAGTTATATCAGTTATAAATCTAGTTCTTCAGTTATACATCTAGTTATATCAGTTATTAATCTAGTTATATCAGTTATACATCTAGTTATACCCCCGCTTCGAAGAAGAGGGCGGGTATACTGTTTTACCCTTGTCCGTCCGTGCATCTGTCTGTCTGTCCGTTACAAAATTTCCGTCTCGGTTTTCTCAGCAACTATAACCTGCAGCAGCCTAATACTTTGCATATTGCTTCATCCCCTAGTCCCATGTGGTGTAAAGCGATTTCATGCTCCTTGCTCATCTACTTCCTGTTTGTTGCATATTTTTAGATTTTTTGCGGGGTATCACTAGTGAGCATTAGCCCACAGATTTACTTGTTATATCAGTTATAAATCTAGTTATACAGTTAAAAATCTAGTTATATCAGTTATAAATCTAGTTATACCAGTTATACATCTTGTTATATCAGTTATAAATCTAGTTATATCAGTTATACATCTAGTCATATCAGTTATAAATCTAGTTATACCAGTTATACATCTAGTTATACCAGTTATAAATCATGTTATATCAGTTATAAATCTAGGTATATCAGTTATAAATCTAGTTATATCAGTTATTTATCTAGTTATATCAGTTATAAATCTAGTTATACAGTTATAAATCTAGTTATATCAGTTATAAATCTAGTTATACCAGTTATAAATCTTGTTATACCCCCGTTTCGAAGAAGAGGGGGGTATACTGTTTTACCCTTGTCCGTGTGTCCGTCTGTTAAAAAATGTCCGTCGCAGTTTTCTCAGCAACTATAACCTGCAGCATCTTAATACTTTGCATATTGCTTCATCCCCTAGTCCCATGTGGTGTAAAGCGATTTCATGCTCCTTGCTCATCTGCTTCCTGTTTGTCACATATTTAAAGATTAAAGAATATCAGTTATAGATCCATTTATTAAAACAGTTATGAATCTAGTTATACCAGTTATAAATATCAGTTATAAATCCATTTATTACAACAGTTATAAATCTAGTTATACCAGTTATAAATATCAGTTATAGATCCATTTATTAAAACAGTTATAAATCTAGTTATACCAGTTATAAATATCAGTTATAAATCCATTTATTACAACAGTTATAAATCTAGTTATACCAGTTATAAATATCAGTTATAAATCCATTTATTAAAACAGTTATAAATCTAGTTATACCAGTTATAAATCTAGTAATACCAGTTATAAATCTAGTAATACCAGTTATACATCTAGTTATATCAGTTATAAATCTAGTTTTATCAGTTATAAATCTTGTTATACCAGTTATATATCTAGTTATACCAGTTATAAATATCAGTTATAAATCCATTTATTACAACAGTTATAAATCTAGTTATACCAGTTATAAATATCAGTTATAAATCCATTTATTACAACAGTTATAAATCTAGTTATACCAGTTATAAATCTTGTTATACCAGTTATAAATCTAGTTATACGTACCAGTTATACATCTAGTTATATCAGTTATAAATCTAGTTATAACAGTTATACATCTAGTTATATCAGTTATTAATCTAGTTATAACAGTTATACATCTAGTTATATCAGTTATAAATCTAGTTATACCCCCGCTTCGAAGAAGAGGGGGGTATACTGTTTTACCCTTGTCCGTGCGTGTGTTTGTGCGTGCGTCCGTTACGAATTTCCGTCGCAGTTTTCTCAGCAACTATATCATGCAGCAGCCTAATACTTTGCATATTGCTTCATCCCATAGTCCCATGTGGTGTAAAGCGATTTCATGCTCCTTGCTCATCTTCTTCCTGTTTGTCGCATATTTTTAGATTTTGGCGGGGTATCACTAGTGAGCATTAGCTCACAGATTTACTTGTTATATCAGTTATAAATCTTGTTATACCAGTTATTCATCTTGTTATATCAGTTAAAAATCGTGTTATACCAGTTATAAATCTAGTTATATCAGTTATACATCTAGTTATACCAGTTATAAATCATGTTATACCAGTTATAAATCTAGTTATATCAGTTATACATCTAGTTATACCAGTTATAAATCATGTTATACCAGTTATAAATCTAGTTATATCAGTTATACATCTAGTTATACCAGTTATACATCTAGTTATACCAGTTATACATCTAGTTATATCAGTTATAAATCTAGTTATACCAGTTATACATCTAGTTATATCAGTTATAAATCTAGTTCATTTATTTGTTTGAGTTAATGCCATGTCAACACAATTCAGGTCATTTGCAGTTATACATCATGTTATTGCAGTTATACATCATGTTATTGCAGTTATACATCTTGTTACTACAGTTATACATATTGTTATTGCAGTTATACATCATGTTATTGCAGTTATACGTCTTGTTATTGCAGTTATACATCATGTTATTGCAGTTATACATATAGTTATTACAGTTATACATATAGTTATTGCAGTTATACATCCTGTTATTGCAGTTATACATATTGGTATTGCAGTTATACATATTGTTATTACAGTTATACATATAGTTATTACAGTTATACATATTGTTAATACAGTTATACATATTGTTATTACAGTAATTAATCTCGTTATTACAGTTATAAATCTGGTAATTACAGTTCATACATCTTGTTATAACAGTTTTAAATCTTTCTGTTACAAGTAAGTCGTCTCGTTATTTAGACAGGATTTGTCAATCTTAGGTCCTGAAAGAGATACTGATTTGAGCTTGGTCCAGACTGGATATCCTTTCAAGAAAATTTCAAAATCATGTACGTTCGGTTGCTCGAATCTGAGAGCAATCATAAATGCAAGTCTTTGATTTATTTTACAATGTTTTTATTCATAATTTGATTTTGATGTTGTTTTTTTCAGGCTATTTGAAAACAGCGTGAGATCAGCAATGTGTGTGATGTCTATTTCTTGTACATTAAATAATTCTGGCCTGCTCGTATTTAACAAGTCATCTCGGACATTTTGTCCTTGAGATGTTTGTTGCCCAATTACATGTTTTAAAAAATGTGTTACTTTTCTATCAAACTGGGTACGACAAGAGCCAAATCCGAACAGGATTTATTTGTTACTATTATATGTACCGAACCAAATAAAACAGTGCAAAATTTCTGGGTGTGAATCAGAATGTCATGATGATTTTTAAAATCAACATTTCCTACTGTTCCTCCCAGACACTTTTACTCTAATCGATGTGAACCTTAATTTTGGTACGAAATTCTGTGACAAATGATACTGTTACGATTCATCCATGAACGTATACCATTATTTTTGAAATTGGATTTTTTGGATCTCTGAGCCTTTTTACCTTGATTATGGTACGAAATTTCCTGGGAAGCATCGAAAGTTTTCTATTACTAAATTTTCACACCTTTATTTGTGGTTCGAGATTTTCTAGGACCAATCTGCATAGTTTTATTCGTCCTCGAATCTTTCGCACCATCTTGGAACGAATTTTTCTGTGGGCGAATCGTATCACGGAACTTAAATTTACGTACCATGAAATTCTCTGAAAAGAATCGAAATGTCTATCCCAGAACCTTTCTTAGCTCTTTTTTACCTGAATTTGGTACAAAACTTCCAGAGATCAATCGAAATGTGTCAATTTGTCGCAGAATTTACGCACTTTCTTGGGATAAATTGATGTTCTTGTTCGTCATCTAATTTTCTCGTACATTAATTTTGGTACGAAATTTTCTGGGACGAATTAAAACGTTTTTATTCTACCACAAACTTGCACCTTTAATTTGGTACGAGATTTTGTGCGTAATCATCTTGGAACTAGTACTATCATTTTAGTACTAAGTTCCTATTTCTCCTAGAATCTTTCAAAAGAAACAGATTTTCTATCCATAATTCTGGGACGAATCGAACTTTAATTCGTCCTCGAAGATTTTCTTTTATTTTGGTACAAAATTTCCTATGACGAATCGTAATGTGGCATCATTGGTAAGAAATGTCCTTGGACAAAAGGAAATATCTGTCCCAGATCACAATTTTGGTACAAAACTTTCCTTATGGCGCGAAATGATCTTTTTGTGTTGGTGCGCCGTAAAACCCAAACAAAAAAAATTCCTGGACGATTCGATACGTTGTTATTCGTCCCCTATCTCATTTTTGTGGATAAATAGCAATGTTTCTATTCTTCACAGAACCTGGTACTGAAACCTTCCAGAATCTTTCACAAGTAATAAAAACATCGATTCGTCCTAGGGAACTACCATTCGTCTTGGTAAATTTCGTATCAAATGAAGGTGCGAAAATTTTTAGGACGAATTAAAACAATCATGTTCGTCCCTGGAAATTTTGAACCAAAATTAACATGTGAAAAATCCAAGGACATAAACCATTGATTCTCCCCAGGAAACATTGTTACTAGGATAGACTTTTCTATTCGTTTCACTGACTCGTACATGAACGGTGGTACGAAAAGTTCTTTGATGAATATAAACGATTCTTATATAAACAACGATTCTTCCACAATAAGTTCGTACCAAAAAGGTTCGAAAAAATTTGAGGACGAAAACCACATTCGTCCCAGGAATGTACGTACTAAAATTTATTAATTGGAGTTAATACTTTGGTACGAACTTTTCTGGGACGAATCAAAATTTCATTCTTCCACAAACGTTGCACCTTTAATTTGGTACTACATATTTGTAGACTATCGTTAAGTTTCTATTCATAACAGAACTAGTTTAGTACGAAAGTTCCTTGGACGAATAGAAATGTAATTTCCCCAGAACCTTTCTAACCTAACCCTAGTACGTACTATACTCGTTAAAGGTACGAACGTTTCTGAGTCGAAACGAAATTCCTTTTTGTCCCTTTTTTACCCTTTGGGACAAATTTGCCTGGACGAATAAATAAGTTTTTATTAGTTCTTTAACATTCTCATTTGTTGAGACAACTAGACGGTTTTATTTTTTCAAAAATACAAGGAAAAGTGTCTATTCATCACAAAACCTATAACATAATTGGAAATTTTCGTATCAATTATATAAAGTTAAGGTGAATAGGAACATCACGATTCGTCTTGGTAAATTTCGTACCAAATGAAGGTGCGAAAAAATCTAAGTAGAATTAAAACAATTACATGTATATTCATTCGTCCAAGCACATTTCGTATCAAAATTAAGATGTGAGAATATTCGAGGACAAAAAAACAATTTGTCCCAGGAAATTTTGTACCAAATTCGGGGTTCTAGGATAGACACATTTCGATTCGTCTTAAGGACTGCATACACAAATGATGATACATAAAGATCTGTGATGAATAGCATCACCGCGATTCTTCCACAGAAAATTTGTACCAAAGTGAAGGTGCGAGAAAATTGAGAACGAAAATAACATTTGACTCGTCCCTGGAATTTACGTACTAAATTTAGTGTAATTAATTTTGGTACGCAATTTTCCGGGACGAATCGAAACTTATTCTTCCACACAAACTTTGCACCTTTAATTTGGTACTAAATATTTTTGTACGAAATGTTTCTATTCATCAGTTCAATCATTTTAGTACGAAATTTCCTTGGACAAATCGAAATACATGTCTATTTCTCCCTATCTAATCTTAATTTTGTACGTAATATCCTGGGACATCATTTTGGCACGAAAGTTTCTGAAAAACTGAAACTAATCGAAAAAAAGCCGCCCGGCTAGCTCAGTTGGTAGCACGCAAGCCTACTGATCGAGGGGACTTGTTTCGATTCCCAGAAGGGGCATACTTTCATGGAGCTTCGTCATGAAATTATTTCAACAGCCATTCTCCCACCTACCAATGAATCACGAAAGTACGCGCTTAGAAGTTTGTTAACAGCTCAATCCAGAGATTTAGCCTTTTCAGGAGTGAGTAAATTGACTGAGTGACCTTTAAATGTGTTGCTACGGCGTAAAAACAAACTAACGAATCGAAATATGTCTTTTTTCCCAGAACCTTTCTTTCCTTTACTTTGGTACAAAATTTCCTGGACGAATACAATCGCCCTCTAACTTTCACACAATGGTGCGAAATTTCATGGCTATTGGTACTTGGCGAAACGGAACGAGAGGCAAGATATACCCACACAGGTATTGGTACTTTGCGAAACGGAACGAGACGAGACAAAACATTCGGAACATCCTCGGCCATTCGCTACAAATAACTTTTATTCATTCATGAAAGGTCGAGGGTGTTCCGAATGGAGACAAAATATACTTATGTCAATAACGTTATATCAAATAATCGTTCCGTTTTGCAAAGTACCAATTCGGACTCCTCGGCCATTCACTGCAAATAATCTCATCTAATACACAAAATTACATGTATATGCAATCGTTTAGGCAATGAGTGATGTTTCAAAATTTACGGACTAAAAACGAAACATCAATATTTGCCTAAACGAGCATATAGTTGTTTACTTCAACACCGGTAGTTTCAAAATATGTCTGAGATTGATCGCAGTGAATAACCGAGGAGTTCCAAATGTATCGCTACGGAACGTTCTGTAATGTTTTGTGTAATTGAACAGACTACAGTTGTTGATGTTTTACGAGTGGGAATATACATGTGGATGTACTTGATGTTTTACGATTGTGAACGAAGAACAACGGAAATCATGTTTAGACATCGTTCCAAAAAGGTTATTGGTACTTTGCGAAACGGAACGGAACGAGAGGCACCACACGGGGGAAATTAAGAAATGAAATGTAAATTCTTAAAATCAATTTACAGTAATCATAATAGTAAATTATACGAACTCTGTATAATCTTAGTCTATCCGACGTAACTCATTATACTCAAACAATTATATATGTAGTTATAATTGCCGATCCAGGATCTACAAGTCGCCTTTTTGCATGTATATTTTAAGATTGTAGGACAATATGTATGTTTGTAAAGGGAAGGCTTTTTGCATATTTCCTTGTATGTGCACGCGTGACTATTCTTCAAACTACTGTTTGCGCCGTTGTTATCATTATACCAATTTAGCCCATTCTCTCTCGTTTCGTTCCGTTTCGCAAAGTACCAATACCCACACAGGTATTGGTACTTTACGAAACGGAACGGAACGAGACAAATATATTTATATCATTACATGTATCTTCCTAAATAACCTCAACATGGAATTTTACCGGGTATATCAAATAAACATTTATGGCTTTATATAAGTAGTTATAATTGCCGACCCAGGATCTACACGTCGCCATTTTTACATGTATGTTATAAGATTATAGGACAATTTGAATGTTTGTAAAGGGAAGGCTTTTTGCATATTTCCTAGTATGTGCACGCGTGATTATTCTTCAAACTACTATGTTTGTGCTGTTGTTGTCATTATACCAATTTAGCCAATTTTCTCTTGTTCCGTTCCGTTTCGCAATGTACCAATACCCACACAGGTATTGGTACTTTGCGAAACGGAACGGAACGAGAAAAAATATATTCATATCAATACATGTATCTTCATAAATAACCTCGCCATTGACTTTTTCCGGGTATATCAAATACATGTAATCATTTATGGCTTAATATATGTAGTTATAATTGCCGACCCAAGATGTACAAGTCGCCTTTTTACATGACTGTTATAAGATTATAGGACAATTTGTATGTGTGTAAAGGGAAGACTTTTTGCATATTTCCTCGTATGTGCACGCGTGATTATTCTTCAAACAAAATGTCGGCCGCGTCGTAGCGTTTCGTAACCAAGTTTTTATCGAATCTATCATCAAAATTTGTTGCAATTTAAAGCTTTATTTAAGATGTTTTAACCACAGAAAGTAGTGATATACCCAATGTTAATCTGTTATGAAATAAAGGAATATTTTTTAACACTTTTCTGCTGACAAATAAAACTTCTACGAAAATGACGAATTCAAGTATGTCAGAATGAACTGTTTGATGCAGTTTAATTAAAACTGGTTTAAACAGTCACCTGCTGTAAGTGGCTAATCCGGACTCTTGCCGTCACTGGCAGCTTAATGTAGTTTATAAGGTATGTAAGCAGACTTTATTGTTTCTGCATTTTCAGAAGTAAATTATATATATAGTCTTATAACATACATGTAAAAAGGCGACTTGTAGATCCTGGGTCGGCAATTATAACTACATATTTAAAGCCATAAATTATTATTTGATATACCCGGCAAAATTCCATGTCGAGGTTATTAATGAAGAAACATGTATTGATATAAATATATTTTGTCTCGTTCCGTTCCGTTTCGCAAAGTACCAATACCTGTGTGGGTATTGGTACTTTGCGAAACGGAACGAAACGAGAAAGAATGAGCAAATTGGTATATTGACAACAACAGCGCAAACATAGCAGTTTGAAGAGTAATCACGCGTGCACATACAAGGAAATATGCAAAAAGCATTCCCTTTAAAAGCATACAAATTGTCCTACAATCTTGTAACAAACATGTAAAAAGGCGACTTGTAGATCCTAGGCCGGCAATTATAACTACATGTACATATATTAAGCCATAAATGAATATTTGATATACCCGGCAAAATTCCATGTCGGAGGTTATTTATGAATATCCATGTATTGATATAAATATATTTTGTCTCGTTCCGTTCCGTTTCGCAAAGTACCAATACCTGTGTGGGTATTGGTACTTTGCGAAACGGAACGAAACGAGAAAGAATGAGCAAACTGGTATAATGACAACAACAGCGCAAACATAGTAGTTTGAAGAATAATCACGCGTGCACATACAAGGAAATATGCAAAAAGCCTTCCCTTTACAAACATACAAATTGTCCTATAATCTTATAACATACATGTAAAAAGGGGACGTGTAGATCCTGGGTCGGCAATTATAACTACTTATATAAAGCCATAAATGTTTATTTGATATACCCGGTAAAATTCCATGTTGAGGTTATTTATGAATATTCATGTATTGATATAAACATATTTGTCTCGTTCCGTTCCGTTTCGCAAAGTACCAATACCTGTGTGGGTATTGGTACTTTGCGAAACGGAACGAAACGAGAGAGAATGGGCAAATTGGTATAATGACAACAACAGCCTAAACATGTAGTTTGAAGAATAATCACGCGTGCACATACAAGGAAATATGCAAAAAGCCTTCCCTTTAGAAACGTACAAATTGTCCTACATTCTTATAACATACATGTAAAAAGGCGACGTGTAGATCCTGGGTCGGCAATTATAACTACATATATAATTGTTTGTGTATAATGAGTTTCGTCGGATAGACTAAGATTATACAGAGTTTGTATAATTTACTATTATGATTACTGTAAATTGATTTTAAGAAGTTACATTTCATTTCCTAATTTCCCCCGTGTGGTGCCCCTCGTTCCGTTCCGTTCCGTTTCGTTCCGTTTCGCAAAGTACCAATAGCCATTTTAATATAACACCCTAGACTAATGCATGGCTATGTTTTCGCGAATAGTCGTCTATATAACTCTGAATTAACTGCTGTTTATTCAATAATTTACTTTGAATAATCAATTTAACTGACAGCTGCTTGCTTACCGTTCCATTGATCGTCAAAAAAGTATACAATATACATGCACCTTCCAGGCTCAGATTTACCGGGGGGCATAGGGGGCACGTGCCCCCCCCCCCCCCCACCTGGCTCCACAGATATTGACTCTCATACAAAGAAAAGGGCACAAAATCGGCACCATCAAACAGTATCATCTCGACAATATCAATTTTAATATGACATCATTCATCCGACCTATTAGAGTAGATAACGATCTAAATTGATACATTCAAGCATCTCAGGGTAACCAGATCGGGCCTTATCAAGCGTTCAAATCATTGATCGTGTAAGTGTGTGGTCCTTCTTTAAGGACATGTAGATATCAATGGCTATATGTATATTGTCAAATTACACATACCTAAACGGTATTTTAACCCGTTAACCAGTGAAATTACCATGGTAACTAGCTTACGAGGCCTAAATTTGGTTATTGTGCACTCTGTTATCTTGTTCACTAGTGGAAATCATCGGCGTTTTCATAGCAAGTTAGATGGCGAAAAGACGAGGACTGCTAGTCGCGTGCATTTTTACGTCACTATTATGACACTCGATCTTAGTTAATTTCGAAAACATACACGATCGTCTGATGGTTTTTATGTATTAAAATTCCGAATAACTTAAAAAGTGACCGAGCCTGAACATAAATTAAGTATTTTATAGCAAGTTAGACTGAGGAAAGCCGAATGAATTTTTGTCATTAAAATGATGTACGAATTTTGTTAATATCTGAAAAAGCGAGTGTTTTATGTTGTCGCTTTTTTTAAGAAAATGTAGGTTAATGAATTAAACTTTCAAGTAACTTTTCAAGAGTGACCTACCCTACAACAAGTTTTCCTACGAAAAGCAAGACTTAAATTAATCAGTGGTTAAATATTTTTTTCATCCAATCATAAATTCATAGGCTTGTGTTTCGTTTATTTATAAATCGTTGCTTTTATTTTATATCAATTTGTGTTTTAAATACTTGTATTCCTTATGATTTTTTCCAAAGACGAAAGGAATCGAAAAATGTGATTCTTCTGCGGATTTCCACGTTTTGGATCGTCCCAACAACCATTCTTGTAAATCCACTGAAAACGTCTGAAAAACTCACAACAATGCTGAATTTCAACACAATAAACTAAGCCTGTTTCTTTAAAAATAAAAACGTATCTGAAACCAGTTATTTTTGTATGTTAAATCGGCGAATTTTCTCATTGCATTCGGTGATTTTATACATGTTATCAAGTGTATATTTTATAAAATTCTCGGCATTTAATGTGATGAAACTGCTGGTTTTTTTGTAAATCAGAATTTTATCTATTCTCGTTCCTTGAAAACCTCGGGGTTTATGGGATTTATCAAGCCAACAAATAAAAATCAAACGAACAAAAACGGGCACATAGAAAAATGATACCCCCATTATAGCGCTCAATATTTCCTTAGTAGTGCCCAAAAGTGCTCAAATTTGCTTTGTTGACATATTATTTTCGTCAGGAGAGGTACCCCTTCCAAACCATCCTCCTATTATGTACAACGTAACTACATGCATATTTCAAATTCTCTTAGCTTTTTTAACAGAATATACACAGAATGTATGATATACAACTTATGTACAATCTCATAGCGAATTTACGCCGTGCGTTTATGCATTTACTGCATCTACAATAGACCTGTGGATTGCCTCATCAAGGCAGATTTTATGGTTAGCCTTAATGCCTAATCACACAAAGCGAACATCGAACGTGTACACAATAGCAACTTAGCCAGTAACAAGTTTGTATGCAAAACTAGATTTTCCAGTTATGTCATAGTAGATACATTCTACAACATCGGCGCCTCACTTTTTTACAGAAGAAAATGATAATTAATCTAGTTTTAGATTCATTCTATTTTTTAAAGGAGCATTTTTAAGTTCTCAGATTTTCACCTTTGACATGTGAAAATTCGAAAAAAAAAATCGGGGGTACCCCTCCCGAACCCACCCCTAGTGCCCCCCACTTACGACCCTTCTAGATTCGGCACTGCCTTCTACACTTATTTATAATGGGTATTAAACGTATTGTACATGCACATTAATGATCAGTCGCTACTTTTGACTTACATTTTTTGTTGCTTTATTTATTTCCACATCTACAGAGCAATCAAAATGTCGGTACGGTGGTCAATTTACATGTGCTTGGTTCTGGGTTCTATTTCTACATCCCTGAAAGTTTGACTGACTGTAGATAGTATTATATTGCATGTGCTAGCTAGTAAATGGACATCATAATATGTACAGATAACCGGTCAGTTTAACTGGTCACCGAAACGCCATTCTGTACACAAACGGTCTGACTGACCTCTGTACGGAGACGCCGCGCATCACGGGTAAACTGTTTATTTACCTGAAAACACGTGGCAATGTTTACATTCTATCAATTTCCCCCCTTCAAGTATACTGAACAAAAATAGAATGAATTTTGTGTCTACTCAATGAAATTTGACTATCCAACCAACTAACCTCATTAAATTAAACTTTTATACCGGTTGTTAAACCTTCGTCATAACGTGTTTACATCTGTCATTCTTTAAACAGTAATTTGAATTCGAAACTAGGTTACACGGTTTAACTATGCACCTATACCTACAGAGGTTTAAAAGTACTTTGTATTGATAGATTTATGATCCTGTAGCTATGAGTGATCATTTATTTTACATTTCAACAACGAGTCTGTCAAAAAACGAAAAAATGCAACGATTTTGTCTTCATCCGCCGCACTTTATTCTGTTGCGTACCAAACGCCGAATTTTGAGACGGTTGCGCGTCTTAGTATAGAAGTGATATCTTCACCGTCTATTTATAGAATGCCGAAACGCCGCCTAAAAAATAAAAATTGACAAGAAAACACGCCAAACATTAGAACCAGACAAATCAACCAAAAATTCGTGAGCTAGATTAAAAAAAACCCTTTATTTTGATTAGGTATATTAAGCGCGATTCATCGAGTCCCACATGGTCAGATGTTTCTTCTGTCATAAGTATTGCTGATGAAAGGGAGATAACAATAGTTAACAATACATATAGTTCGCCAAGTTCCTATTACCCGTGATTTATCTCTAAAGGAGTATAGTCATTGCAAACTCATTACTAATTTCTATCAGTTTCTGTTGCGTACTGTCACTATACTTTCTTCTTCCCTATCCTATCATTTCCTTACACTTTCTATTTTCTCTTAATCTTGTGCATTGTAATATAATTGACAGCATTGCGTCTAAATATGAAGAAGAACAAAGAAACCAACACCATTGTTCAAGTTAATAAAAATATCATTAAACATATATATAAGCTTAGCTTAAAGTCTTCAGCGAACCCGTGTGTATACTGTTAATAAACGGGTACTTTTGTTCTCTTTAATGCCGTATCTGATGAAAATCAAAATGTTAAAGAGCAGCTTAGGAAGCCAGAACTAATATTAGCTATGTTACATCACATATAATCAGCGTCTACTGTTTTATTCCCGTAAACCAGAGGTTATTAAGATTCAATCGGTCGATAGTTTCTTCTGGGTACAAGAATGACACTTTCTATGATAGCAACATTCTCGTACCCAGAGTCTAGTAGGATTCTCGATTCTGGCTTAGATAGAGAATCTTGATAACCTCGGGGTACGAGAATGTAATAATTTTCTCTTCTGAATTCACTCTCCAGCGGATTACCAGACCGTGACATGATCCAGTGTTGATCAAGCAGACTCTCATATTGGCCTAACTGTAACCCATTCGGAACAACCTCGGCGATTAATCGTCGGTTTACGGAATCACCCGAGTGGTTTTCCGAACGATACCGTCATATTAGGGATACAGTAGTCTGTATTGTAACAAGTGGTGACTCCATCTAAATAATAACGCACCCTCTTGCATACGCTCCCCTTGCAGCTCAGTAAATATTCTTCTTCATTCACTTGTAATATATTGGAAAGGCACAGAAGCTCTATTTTATAAATAGTTGAAGTCGAACTTCTTTAGTTGACAGCACAAATAAACCGGGACAAAATACCAGGCTTAGTGAACTTAGTCTAACTGTGGCGTCACCAACTCTTTGTTGTATCTTACTTTAAAGAAACGAAAGAAAGCAGTAAGGTTGTCAACTTGACGACGATGGCGAAACGTTTAAACTGGAATAAAAGATGACATGAAATGTTTTGATTCTTTGTTTCAGTCTACGAAATTAGGATATGAAAGTGGTTGCCCGAACAGGCCAATTTAGCAGCTAGCACTATATCTTGTTAGTAGAATTTTGGTTGCTCAAAAGATATTTTTGGTCACCCGAACTAAAAATTGGTTGTCCCGGGAAACCGGACACCCACTAATTTCGTAGACTGTTATTTAATACAAACATTTTCATTACCATACACTTGTATATACAATTGTAAATACACCAAACAACACACATAATGCAGTTAAGTTCCACTATTATGGTGATCAAAACCGATGGCCTTAAAAGCTGAATTCATGGTCTTAATACATTGTATATAAAGTCATAACACGCTTGATTTTGTGATAACCAAGATGGTCATTATAACGAATCCCTACTTTTTAATAAATTATATTGTATTGATGTTTTAAGAAATAACTTACGATTGTCTATGTCTTACTGTATAATAAAAATATAGGCCTGTCCGCTAGCTTTCATGAATGCGCGTATGAAATACTTATATCAATGTAAAATGTGTGAATCAATGCTATTTTCGATCTTTGCACAAGGGATAAATTCCAACGTTGCATAAATGGGTTTAAAATATTTCTACAAAATATATCTTTTCTAGTACAATGTAACATAATTTGTGATGTTAAGACTCGAAAAAACTAGCAGATGTCTGTTTTATGATAAAGAATATTATTGGCACTTGTCTGATGCGCTAATTAAATTACTTATGCCAAAGAACTTGTGATTTAAATAATACGCACATGAAAGCTCGTGCATATGTTTAATTATTACAGACGGCACTTGTGTGTAACAAATTCAAGATATATACATGTACAATGTGTATGCTTAGAACTGAGTCTATTTATAACGATATTACGCATCATTCCGAAAAAAATGATACGGTGGAACATTTTCATATAAAACAATGCCTTTGCAGACATAACATTGTGGTGTTGTCTCACGAAGCTGTACTGTAGAATTTTGTTCGTAGTAAAATAATATATTCACAAAAATGTGGGTCCCTGGTAAATTGTTTGTTAGATCAGGGGAAGTAACCAATGCAGGGAATAACTTTTTTTTTATTACACAATTAAAGGATATTGAATGACTGATAAACTATTCATTTTCCAATACTATGTGATTTGTAAATCGTCATCAAATAATATTGTAAAAAAATAGTTTGTACTAATCACGGTTGCTCGAGATAATGAACGAGATTTGAGTCTGGACCGGAAGTGATCGAACTGTCAATTAATTATTCAATTTGCAGGTAAAATAATAAGAAATATAGCATTTTAGCGAGGTTTGTTACATTAACAACTGATTTATTTGTCTTTATGTATGTGTTTTTACACAATTTAGAAAATCAGCCGTTAATTTTTCCGACTTTGATCAAACATTGTCATTATTTTTGTTGTTTTTCAGAAATCCCGACTTTGACAGGTTAAGCATGTTAAGACTTAAGCATGTTTTAGATTGTTTTATAGATAACTTGACCCAGCCATTACAAGGTCCACATCCAAATGGTCAAAAAATTTAATTTAGAGGGTGGATTATGCCTACAGACTTTAGGGATCGAGTACAATAACACCTATTGTATGTTGTGACAGTAGGCTTTTGTTGACATTTGTGATGTTGTTTTTACACCTTTATCATTGTTAAGTGTTGTACTGACTCACCACGGAGGGTGATTTCTTTCCAACTGCTGTGTAAACAAAAGGGACCTCAATACAATGTAATATGACTAAGGCAAAGCCCCAAAGGGACCTCGACAATACAATATGTTGATTCTAGGACATTTGCCCCCCCCGAACATTTGTCCCCTTTTTTGTGGAGGGGGACATTTGCCCCCATAGGTTTTTTGAAGGGCCGACATTTGCCCTCCCATATTTTTTTGTAGGGCAGACATTTGCCCCCCTAATTTTTTTAGAGGATGGACATTTGCCCCCCTTTCAATTTAGAACATGTTTGCCTAATGCAGGGCTAGCTCTGGCTTTTTTTTTCTTTGAGCCAATTTTCGCGACAAAATTTAAGTCGCGACAAAAAATTTAGTCGCAACCAAGAACTTGAATAGGAGCTTTTTCTTGTCTCATTGGATGATGATATGAATAGCTGAACATACCTAGTTCTCTATGAAAATACATGTTCAATGGCAATGACTTTGTTGTTTACTTAAATCTTTGATAAATAATTCTATGCTTTTGTCTATTTAGGACAGCATATTTCTTTATGTTTTAATAGCATTTTGTGCACTGAAGCCCTTTCACATGTCTGTTGAAAGCCAAAATGTCATAGATATAATCAGATAATACAGCACCTTTTGATCCCCACTATCAGTATGTTTTGTGCTCTTTGATTTGTACTATACATAAGCATTAAAACAAGAATGGTTAAAATTGATGTTCTAGAAATAGAACCAATGCCTATGATTGAGATAAACATAACTGACATTATCATTAATATTGTTGACAATTCAGACATAACATGAATTTCTGGTAAAATTAACTAATGCACTTGTATTCTTATAAAGCAGTGTACATTATTGATGATGAAAAAGAAATTTACACGTGAAAATGCAATTGTAACGTACTTTCGCGACCCCACGAAAATGATCAAGACTCTCAGTGAAATAACGTAGATCGACGTAGGTTCTGTACGTCTACAAGCATTTTATCTAGTTGTCCTATTCATTTGATTATTGCGTTGTAAACGAACAATCAAATTTGTGTATTTAAAACACTTGCAAATACGAATTTCGCTGATTGAATTTTGACACGACGATAGCGCATGTTTTTTAATAATTATGCGACATTCGGCTCTTGCGCGGCAATGACGCAAGGGCTCGTTCTTGGCAGAATCATAACAAAAAATATAAAAATAAATACTTGTTGATAATACGATCAATCAACGGTTAAAAAAACGCAAATAATAAGGCCTATCAGACTAAATGTTATTACAGTTAAAACTGTGAAATTTTCACAATTATTTAGAATTAATTGTGATAATGATCCTACTTACCAGCTAATTTTTTAATTACCCTTTGCAAACTTGATGTGTAATAATGTTAGCTTTGTTAAAAATAGAAAGTGCAATGTGACCTTGTTATTTTTGGAAAACGTGTTTATAATGTCATCAATTTTGACCTTTCTTTGTTTCAAAAGAATAGATCTTAAGAAATTCATTTTCATCAAATTATTTGTTTCTGCTACCGAACTTTTTGTAAATAATATTTTACAAGTTGTATACATGTTCTATGCACGCACAAAAAGTCAAAATTTGCTGTCAATTGATTTTTTTTTAAACAAAAAACGATCACTATTACGGAAATTGTACGGTCAATACGGGCGTTAAACACGACCCGATATGGGTTTAATTGATCAAGGTGTATTACGTAATTTATAATTATTGGATCATAAAAGTGTCACTTTGTTGATTGTATACGCGAACACCTATGTGAATGATAGCTAATTTTCGATTTTAGAGCCTGACACAAGACTTGAGATGATAAATTATGAGACAACGCACATCCGGGTTTTGATTTGGCGAAAATACGATTTTTAACGATTTTCGCCAAATTTGATTTTTTTGAGCCAAATTTTATAAATTGTCGCCAATGGCTCAAATGGCGATCGGCAGCGCGAGCCCTGCTAATGTAAAGTAATGCTTTTGAAATAATACAATAGCAAACACAATTAAAAAAATAATTAATTATACGAATATAGATTTTGTCTACAAAAAATCGGCTTTTTCTATTTCTCCTCACACCACAAGGTTTCAATTGAAACCATTGTTAAAGAAGCCTATTAACAGTTTGGATGATTGTTTTACATGTGCAGGGATTGACACTCACTATTTTTACCAGGGACCCCAAAGGAACCCCTGGTCAGTTTCCTCCATAGCATTAGCTTTCCTTCAATAAAAGAAAAAAATGGATAGATGTTTGTAGTCATAAATTGTGATAAACAATTCATGGAAAATCTAAATCATGTAAGAAAGGGGCAATTTTTTTTGGATACTGACAGAATCCTAAGCTCATATCACAGCAATCTGATTAAAACCCGATCTAAAATTTTACCGCTCGCATACTCGCTTATTTAGATCTGGCCTTTTCCAAACGAAGGTCACGTTCATGTGACCTTTTCTCATCATAATATTCATGACGAAATTGTTATGATACGTAACTTGTTTACATCGTCTACGTCACGCAATTTGAAATGAGCCACCCAATCGCAGACTGTGAATAATACCGCTGTTAAATCTGCAGGCAAACCTAGGTCTAAAAATAGAAATTACGAAATCAAAATGTGATTAATAGTGTTTTGGTCTAGATGAAAGCTACGCATTGATTGGTCGACACAAAGTTCATCTCGACGTGACCTTGCATTGACTAAGTAGAGATCCAGTACGACAACACGAGTAGAACAGGATCTCTGTTTACGGAGATTGATATCCCAGGGGTTTCTCCCAAGTTTTTGGGATCCTCGGAATCCTGGGACACTGTTGGTGTCTAACCCTGATGTTCCAATTAAGTTATGGCTATGACCCCCAATTAACTGTCCAAACTTAGGAAATAAATAGATGATGAAAGTACTGTCCTGCACAGTGATCTGATTGCAGAATTAATGGGAAAAGTTTTATAGTGCAGAAGACTGCTTCAATTTCCATTGTAAATGCTTATTTTAAGTTATTATGATAGTTTTGTCAGTGAAAAGTGATAAAATGGCTAGTGTTGAATTGTTAGGCTTCAAACTCTGTATGAAAGTTGTATCTTGTATGACACTTCGGATGCTTATCCATGTTCATGCTTACAATCTTATTAGGTATAAAAGTTTATCTGAACATGATCCATTTGCAGAAAGCATCAGATCTACTTCACTAAAGGCACAGTGTTTAAAAGCATTGTCTTTGTATTCTTAGCTGGTCTGACTTTTATTGTGGAAAAAGGCATATGTCTATTACAGCAGAAACAATGTAATAATTTGTAATAAATGAACAGTTGTCTTGTGTCATTGTCATTAGATGTGTTACAAGAATACATAGTTCATATGAAGCAGATAATGACTAAATGTTTTCATCTTATGTTAATGCAAATTTGTGTTATTAGATTGGACATCCTTAGACAGTCATAATAATTTATAGAACTTTGTGAAACATGTGTACTTGTTATCAAGTTGTCTGTTTATTCCTTGTTTTTGTAAACGTTCCCCACCATCATAATTCCTCCCCCTTGCAAACATTCTGGGGGGGGGGGGTTCAGTTCAATAGTGAATTGAGTATTTCAAGTATAAATTACTCAATGTATTTTATTTGAAACCTGTCTATTTCAACATTTTAAATGCAAGTTTTTACTATTTTCAAAACTTTAAACTTCAACCCTTCCACTCTGTCTTTTCTGTAACAATTTTTGAGCACAACTCTTGATATTGAACCGTAAGTTTGTACAGCTTATTGCAAGATGGCTTACTCTTTGATAACTTGATCAAATTTATCAGATAAGTTTATCATCTAATATGTAATACTTAAATTCATGATGGAAAGAGGATTATCTGTTGATATGTTGGCTTCTTTTATTAGATACTAGTGTCAACTCCAATGCAAATTTAGTACTTGAAACTATGCAGAAGATATTACCTTTGTAATACTGTACAAGGGAGATTACTGTGGCTAGTAGGTTTTAACAAACACCAACAACAACATGTCATAACCATATCATGTTAACCAAGTAATATAACTACTATAATATGATATACCTGTATTTACTTAAGGGAACTTTAGTGAGACATTGTATTGGAAACTGGCTACATAGAAACAATGTAAATTGAAACAATCTCAGAGATTGACTGTCTGTTTGAAATCCAATTGCCCTAACTACCTATATTTGGGTTCAGGCAACCTGTCATTGCTAGTAAACATTTGGTTCAGACAAGTAAAACATATAGCTCAGGTTGTCCAACTGGGCAACTGGGCAACCAAGTTAAATTAGCCCTGACACTCTCACTCAGTCACGTTCTCTGGTTCCACACATGAGCTCTGTCGTGAACAAAAATATATGATATCCTTAAACAGCACATGTATTGCAAGTTGTAATGTATTCATGATTAGTCTTTCCTTGGCTGATTGAGTTTCCAGCATGAAATATAATGTTGTGGTTATTCTAAATGGCAGGGGGCTGCACCCTGCACATGTTCTCTTCTCCCTGCCCTTTTTCTCACCTCCATATGCAGAAATAGTAACCCAGTACTTCAAAACATCAACTCTGACCCATCCTCTCTATTTCTCTGTCTTTCTGTCTGTTTTCCAAGTTCTATAATAGTCACTATATGATGTTTCAATTTGAGTTATCTCCCTTATACAATGTTTCACACCCTGTACACTATTTTATTGGGTGAATATTTTGCAATGCCTCTAAGACATAATATGAATCATTGATCAATACTGATTTCATTAGACTGACTTCCAGAAACCCTGTTTTCTTACTATATTAAGTGTATATATATATTATGTCAGACAAAAAGATATTCATCTTTCACTGTACAGCTATTTATCAGGTTTTTCTACATGTAGGTCTTCTGATAGACTGGAACACGATTCTATCACATGCACTAGTCTATAGGGTATTTATATTGTTGTATTCTCTGATTATTCAGATCTGTATGCAGCATGTTCTAGAAGTGTGGAATATTTCTGTACATTGTATTTCTAAATAATGTGCAGTTAAAATTATGACATCTTCAACCTTCATCATCATCATCTTCGGATTTTTGATTAGAGTGCAGGTGTGGGGGCATTATCCACGTCAGTGGGCCCCCTTCCAGGTAACTGGCTAGCTGCTTACCTGGAAGGGGGCCCTGCACTGACGTGGATAATGCCCCCACACCTGCACATTATTTAGAAATACAATGTACATGCTGCCACATCATTTCAGTGTTAGTACCGGTGGTCAATTCTCCTGCAAAATTATGTTCATAAAATCATGAACTAATCACGTCATTTATGAACTGTTTGTGAACAGTACTTATATGGTTCATAAGCTTAAATCATGAACAGTTAGTATAACTTTCATGAACTAAACAATACTCTGATTCATTACAAGCTCATGATTAATTCATGTTCATGAACTATATATCAACAAGAATCAGACTGTTCCTGATTAAGTATGGTTAATATACTGTTCGTAAATGGGTAGAATAGTTCATGATTTCATGAACATTATTTTGAAGGGGTATGTTTATGTTACTATATTGACAGGATTTTGCGTTGCCTGAAAAGGTGACTTATATATGTAGCAAAAATCTAATGAAATTCAATGTACTGACTGAAAACTTCACAAGTGGATAGCTCTCAGTGGAGAAGTGCCTTTCACTCTGCACAAGAACTGTAACTCATTGCTTCATAATTTTGGAGTTATTGTCCTTTTATTGCTTTTTCTTGTCGAAAGCATAAGTCCAAGATTATTTGACTTTAAGTTACCAGCTTGAAAATTAAGAGGTGGATCGACCTCATAGAAGAGAAGTACAATGCATAAGAAGCATAACTAATGTTAGGTGACACATCCTAGGGTACTTGAGGAGTTACAGTATTGTATATGTACATTAATTATTGATGAAACATGCTACAATTAGGGGTGTAACAATACGGTAAAAACCGTTTTGTAATATATTGCAATACATATAGCCCATATTGCACTTTTTGCATAGACAAGCGAAACATAAACAAATGCATGTGCATCGTCTTATTTTTTTTCAAATGATCTACAAAACAAAATGTTTGATTTACATGTAGTTGGGAAAAGTGCAGTTTTCAATGGACTTTTAAAGATAATTATTCTCTCATTTGATGAAATTATTAACCTATTAAAGCACATAAAGCCTATTTTAAGTTTTAAATGCATTTTAACATTTATTCAAATATTCAAATTTCGGAATCTGATAAAAACAATCTGTATGGAACATAACTAGAAAAACGTGTTCAGGGAAAAAACGAATCGGTTAAAAACTGTCAGAATTTGTATTGCAACATTAACTGGTTTATCCGTTAACCGTTACACTCCTACTTACAATACATTGATATTTTAGTGAAGATTTCTATGATCTAAGGGAGATATCTTGTATATTGTCTACAAAGTCTTGATTACAATATTTGAATATTTTGACCGACATCATTGATTCTATATTCTAATATATATAGTAACACCTCTATAGTATAACCAGTAACTGGAAAATACAATGTATGTACTTGGCTGTGATAGAAAGGTGATTGTTCTCTGTTGTAGAATGACATATCATTTGTTTAAATTATTGTACTAGAGGGCATTGCTTCTGCAGAAGTGTGTTTCTTGTGTCTTTGACACAATTTTTTTTGAAAACTTGAAAATACAGAGAAGTTAGATCTACAATGTTTTGTTCTGCCCTCGAAAGGATCCTTATTTTTTTTGCAGAAACTAGCTATTGAGGTAATTGTTATTGGAAGGTAGTTAGGTAATAGAGGTTGAATTTGACACTGTGTTCACTGAGAGTTGACTGTTATAGCAACTTGGTAGTTGAAGGAGGGGTTAACATTTTGAGAGAACTTTTAGGTCATGATGAAGTGGCTGTTTTTGAAAGGTGGTGACTTTATAGTCAGATGAATGTTGATAAACAGGCAGAAGGTAATTTTAACTAAAAAATGCTTGAGAATGCCAACTTCTAGTGGTTGATGTTAAAATGTGACTAGTTTAAGGTGGTGACTGTTAAAGAGGGGTATCCCTGTATTACTAAGGGTCTATATGGAAACTGTGTTTGACTTTAATACTAGTTGTCACTTCATACTTTGGGAGTTTGAAGGATTTACTGGTCCAAAATATCAAGAAGTTCGTCATTAAGTCTGATATAGTTGTTCGTAGTATTAAATCATTCTGTTTAAATTCTATATATATTCATTATGAGAACTTCTAATTCTGATGTCTCACAATTTTGAGCTCAATGCCTTTATTGTATTATAGCATTATAAGCTGATATATTGCACTTACTATCGTATATAATCTATTACATGCCCTCCTGTAATAAACACTGAGTCTGTGGCAGCACCCTCTTTGGAAAAAGAATGACTTAATGACTTACATTTCATAATTCATGTTGTACTTTAACCATTTTCTTATAATGCTTAATTACTCTTCATAACGCTACCCCTTTTTTGGGAAAATAAATGCCCTGGAAGTGCTTAATAGAGGCTATACGGTTTGTTTATTCTTGTCTATGTCAGTTTATGCATACATGCAATCTCATACAATGAACAATAGACATGCTGTGTCAGCATTCAGAGGTTTTACAATGTTGTTTGATATCGTTGTTTATATGTACATTCATTTTGATATGCTTTAAGTCAGCTACAATAAAATGGTAATTTCTTAGATATATGGATTCATCCTGTTGTGGAAAATTTGTTTCATTTTAATGGTTGAAGTTATTATGGAATCAGATTTATCTCTCTGATTGTCCTGTCTGTATCAGATAAGCTGTTGCAGCTTATAGTTTTTTGTGATGCATCATATCAGTTCAGTTGTCATTGCATTTATACAATAGACCGAAGCCTGGGCCAAGTGACATTGATTTGGACTGTCGCTTGTGAAAATCTCATTTTTTCACCTTGTTGAGGTTGTTGTTGATTTTTCCCTTTACTGCTTGGCAAAATAAATAAGGCTAGTGCTCAAGAAGTTTTAAGGTGATGACTGAGTTTAGTAGAATTTAGGTGGTATTGCATTTTATTGGCTTCAGAGTCTTAATTACTTGCTTGCATTTTAGCAATGAACATTAGTGTGTAACCAAATGTATTTACCAAGGGGTCCACTTTAGGGTCTGTTTTTCCAAATGGGAGTTGTCTGTAAATCTTTCTGTAATAGCAGACATCTTCTTATGGCTTGTAATGAATAGTGATATTTTCTATTGTAAGGTTAAAATCACCAGTACTTGACTCCTATCTATAGCGAGTAAAAGGTTGGTAGGTGGACTAGAGCCCTATAGACTCTTTATCAGTAAAATCTTATAGTGATTTGAAGTTGGCAACTTAATCTTTTTTTACCAGCTATCGGGCTGTAAAATTAAAGTTGGTGATAATTGCAGAACTTGGGACAGGATGGCAAAAAAAGAGGTGGGGCTCATCAGGTGGTTGATTATTTCTGCTATGGAGGAGCAAAAAAGGGCAAGCAGGGAGGAGAGAAAAAAGCAGGTTTCAGGGCCCTGCCCTATATTCTGCTATAAAATATTCATCACTAAATAGTGATGAAATGTGTCTACTGTAGCATGTTTTATTGTTTTAATCCTGTCTAGAATATTGTTTTATAAAATCCTGATTATTTATTGATTTATAGATAACACACACTAACTATAATCATAATGACAAAAATCACAATTTATCAGTTGTTAATGAACTTGTCTTTTATTAAATTATTACGAACGACTGACGTTGATTACGTTGTTACGCACCTCGGATATAATTCAATAATAATATGTATAGCATGTCTTGTATCACTGATAGGGATGGATAATGAGGCTTGATTCCAATAGAAAACTGATTGATTAGATTCCATTGTGTAGAACTGAATGAAACCTTAAATGAAATGTTAAATGAAACACGCCAAATGAATACTTGCTATACTTGTTATAAAATGCCCTGTGTCGTTATAATGAATACATGTTTTATTCCACCTTGTGTCCTTTGAAATGGCTGTAGATTAATCACTTGATGTAAATATAAAGACCATGTTGAATGGGCAATTCCTGTATTATTCAAATTATTGTAAAAATTATTTCTGGTACAATAGTCACATTAGAAAGGGAAAAATATCTAGTGCAATGTCAATTCATCTATCATTTTCAGGTTAAATATGACTATGAATATTTGTCCAGGAATTGATTCAGGTCAGAGCCTAATTATGTTTACGGGTTGTTCTCTTTAGTGCCAGGTAAATCATGCCTTAATTACTCTGTGTACAAGCTCTGAACTTTATTGCTGGGCCAGATCATCCCTGGTATCAACAAACACTGAAGTTTGCTGTTCAGGCTTTCTCTGTCATTTAGGGACATTATTTCAATGGAAACAATCTAAGGGGTTTGCACATTATTGGTCTGTAAAAGAGGAAAATGAAAACATATCAGGAATAGCAAAGGTCAAAAAGCATATACCTCCCTCACAGACAAAAGGCAAAGAGGGAGATGTTTGTAGATTTCTAAAACTTTTGTTATTAAAAGGATACCACAAACAAATGACAAAAACAAGAGTTATTTGGGACTCAATCCTGTGACTTCTTGGCTTGCAAATCATAATTTAATATGGCCACAACAAGTTGATCATATGTTCTATGGATTTGCTTGCACCTTAATTTTTACCAAAAAAAATATTGATATTCCTCGCTCCCTCATAAAAATTTGGTCAAACCGCTGTATAAAGCAACTGAATTAAGATTTGTTTATTTTTTTTTCTTCGCTCGCTCGCCCCATTTTTTCCAGAAAAATTTGTACAACACTTGATCAACTTGCTGTGGCCGGAACTGAATTAATCTGGCTGATGAATGTCGCAGACAAGTTATGTACACAGTTGTTTGTCAACCATACTACAGCCAAAAGTTACCTAGAAAACAATTCATAAATGGTTACATATCTCCAGGCCACTAGCAAGGTCAAAACTTCAGGGAAAATTCACATCTCCTTCAGCTCACATAGGAGACTAAGGGAGAAGTGAAGCTGCATGAAGTATATGGTTTGTTATAGTTAGATCATATTTATAAGCTGTGAGTTCATGAAGTGACAATTAGTGAAAAACATATTTTTTACTATTAAAAACAGATTATCATGTCTCATTCTTGTATGCTTCTTTAAGAAGATAATTTTGTGTGTGATTGATCATTGTCTATGCTGAATATATTATAGTTTTCTTGTTAGAAGTACATAAGTCAAGAACTTTCTGAACTATTCATGTGTAAACTATGATGAAAAAGGTTGATGACATGATTCTCTAATGGCTAACATGTTAATTACTGTAATCTCTATATGAATATTCCTGAGTAGCCTAATTAGATCATATTCAACAAATGTATTAATGTTTATCTGATCAAAGAGCTCCATAGAAACAAAAGACAATTTTTCTCTTTGTCTTGTATTACAATATATTTAGTAAAACCACTTATTTCCTCTATTATCTATTTGTATCCATCCCTTATTTTTCTTCTCCTTCTATTTTATACTAAAATGTCGGCCAGGTTCATTAACTTGCCATCAGATCTCAAATGTTGATATGCCAATGAATAGCTTAGAGACTTTTATACCACACTCTGATCATCTTATTCAAATAGCTTGCTCATCCAGCCAAAACACATTACTAAAAAGTTCCTGATTTTTGTCTGTTCCAAAATTTGTTGCCATGGAAACAAATTCAAAGAATTCATCGGATCTAATAGGTTTTTCTTCTTTGGTAAGGATGTATTAGTGACAAGTTAAAAAGTATGAGAGAAAAATATCTGTATTCTTTTTATGTTCCAGTAAGAAGTTTTGACAGTTTATGAGATTTTGTGTCTATTTGCTTGTTGGCATGGTAACATGATACAAATGTAGATCTAACAACCCGAGACTTGGCTAATAATGTAAACCAATTGTTGGGGAAATTGACAAAATGAACTCCATTCTGATTTATGGGCATTCAATCATGATTTGGCGTAACAACGATGGACAAAAATACACGTCTAGAAGTCATTGATTGAAGACGTGGATTGATTGGTTGCGTTGCTTCGTAGTTTTTTTTTGGTGATGTTTGAGAAACTTTTTTTCGACATGTTGTTATTACATTGTATGTGATTTTTTCTTGGAAATTGCTTGTCTTGGCCACACTCTAAAAGTCTAGTGTCGTGTTATATGATATATGATCTGGTTAGATTGACCAGATACAAGTCTTTACTATGTTTTAGTTGGGTTTGCCAGGGAAATGATGTTCATGAAATCATGAATTATTCTAGCCATTTATGAACAGTAATTAAACAGTTCATAATGAACATTCATGAACATAAATTCATGAACTGTTCATGAAATGTTCATGAGCTAAACAAGAATAGTCAGTTCTTGATATGTTCATGAGCTTGAAATATTTAAATGAGCAATTGGTTCTTGAACTTTATAAGAATTGGGGACTGTTCATGGCATGGTGTCTGAAAAGGTAAAAAACTTTTAAATCACTTCTCTTCAAATCTTACATTCAAAGACCAGGATTGTAGATTGGTTGGACCATCACCCATTTAAAGTACAAAATCTCTTTGATTATATCTCAGTTATATGGCTGTGTATCAAACACAGACAGTTGTCTTTTTGTTAGCACGTCTATGACACTGTGTTGTTGCTATGGACATTTTGTACTTATTTTGGCAGTAGAGAATATGTCATATTGACAATAATATATAAATCAAACAACATGTTTAATTGAACACTGAGTTACTGAGTATATAGAGTACAGTGTTAATACATTATGTTTGGCTTCCTCTGAGTTATTTATTTTGTTCATGAAAGAAAGGGATTTGATAGAAACCTGATCTGATTGATTATATTTATCTGTTCTTAAGAAAGAAGTAGAAGATTCTGTAAAGTTGATTAGAGTTGGGATCTTGTTGTAATGTGTACATTTTACCTTGTATTGCAGGAGGATTCAGGTGATAATGTCGCATTGTGTGTTTTGATTTGCCATATCAAAACATAAAAGAGATGTCTACTTTGCCGAGTATTTCCTATCTGGGCAATTAATAAATTAGCTTCACAGACGTCAATAATTGATTATGCATCCTTTACTTAATAAAGTTGTGACAGTCTTAACTTTTTCTAATTTTTAAGTCAAGTGAAATCATAATAGCATGCATCATAACAATTATGCTGTTTCACTGTACCAAAAAGTAGTGATCTTATCCTTATTAATCTTCTACATATAGCTTATTTATAAGAAGGGTTGGCACCAGCTAGCTCAGTTGGTAGCACCCTAGTCTACTGATCAAGGGGTTGTTGGTTCGATTTCCGGGCGGGCATACTTTCGTGGAGATTGGTCCTGAAATTATTTCTATGGCCATTCTCCCTCCTACCAATGATTTTTAGTTATGTAGGGCAGTTGTCAGTCACTGACAAAAGTGTGCGCTTAGTAGTTGGTCAACAGCTATATCCAGAGATTTAGCCTTTCCAGGAGGAGTGAGTAGGTTGACTGACCGTCGTTATATGACCTATACATGTGTTGCTACGGTGTTAAACCCAACAAACAAACAAACAAACAAACAAACAAACAAAAACCCCAAAAATGGTAAAAAGTTTTGTATTGTATCACACTGATTAATTATTTCGCATAATGTGGGCACTGGGCACCATGAGGAAATAATATCAAAGAACATACAGAATAGGTAAAATCTGCGAATTAAGCTTTTCACTATTGCTGAGATTGTCTGAATCTGTAATTAGTTCCATATAAAATTTTGTAATTTATTTTATTTGAGATAAGAAGTTTAATACATGGAGATATTTCAATGATTAATGGATAAATTGTGTGTCAATGTCTGTAATTGTATAGTACTAGATGTTAACTAACATTGATATCAAATAGATATATCATGCCACACTGTATTGATATTGTGTTTTATTTTCATTTATAGTTTGTCTACTACTTCCATGTTTTATATGACTCATTTTTGTTGTTGTCTTATATATGTTGCTTTGTGCTTGAATGGTAAGTCTTTGTTTAGTTTTATTATGAATAAAACCCTTATTTTCAAGATTATTTCACTGAAATATGTATTAATAACTGTTTTGTGTTATTTCGCTGGTGTTTGGCTGTTTTTTCTGTTTGTTTTTACTTTGTTGAAAGTATGAGACTATGAGTGTTCACTGAGAAAATTTGGAGAAAATTTATTTTCATAAAATGGATTTTTCTTAAGATGTTTGTGTGTTACAATGATTGTTTTCATTGCTATGTGTAGAATTTCCAGACCTGAAAACATATTTTGAATGTTTTATTAGAAAGTCTTTCCTAAAAACAAAGGTATTCAAGTAACATTAAAGTTAATCATTCAAACTGAAAGTATTATATTCATTGTCTTAAAGCAGAAAGTCATATGAAACAATTTTGTTTCCTAAACTGAAAGGCATTTGAAGTGATTTGCTACCGACTAAGTTGGTAAAGTTACTGTATGTTTCTTGGTCATATTAGTGACATTTAATGTATCAATATAACATTGTATATCAACATTTAATCATTTTCACTTTTAGTCACTGAATGTTATTATCTTATTAAGACATACTATACAATGTACTTTATAGTGTAACTGAATACATTGATGTAAACAGTCATTGGATCCTTATATTGTCACATCACTATACTACCGTCCTGTTTCTTCATTACATTTCAATTATCTTTTCCCTGAAAACCTTTTAAACAATTAACCGACAGAGATAACTGAGGGATGGTGAATACTCATTCTCAATAAAATACCTCATCCAAACATTTTCCTTGTTTAGTTGAAAAAAGCCATTGTAAGTTAGTATTTCCTTGTATTTTAGTATTTATAAGTATTTTGCGTGATGTTATAACAAGTAACCTTTAGTTCATTAATTAGAGATACAACTTTCATGGCACATTCTCCATGAAGCCATATTAAAGATAAACATACTTGTAGATTGTAGAGGAAAGTACAATGGAACTGTGATTAGGTTACTCAAATTTTATGGACGGGAGAGCATATAAAATCATGTTTCTTAATTATTTAACTCCCATGAAAAATATAGCTATGCTTAATTTTATCTTTAGGTAATTTATTATTCTGCCCTTTTCCTACAGACATCTCTCTTAGAGTCTCTATAATGTTTAAAATGTTTAACTCATACTAAATGCATTGTATACAAAATTGTTCATGTTACTTTTCTTTTGACAAATTCATCTGAGTTAACTATTGATTGTTGTAATACAGAATGACCACAACCTGTGCTATGTCCCTTGTGCTTTACATTCTGTCCTTTTGTATCTCTCTGTACAGAAATAATTAACAACAAACCTAGTCCCAGTGAAACATCCCTATCCTTTGCCTGCCTGTGCCTGTCAGTTCACCCGTACAATACCATGCCACCCCACACCAGGCCACGCCATGCCAGGCCACACTAGGCCACACCATACCATATACCATACCATGCCATGCCATGCCATGCCATACTATACCATACTATACCACACCACACTATACCATACCACAACACAACACATCACACCACACCACACCTCACCAAACCTTATCCAACCTAACCTAACCCAACCTGACTACACCGAACCTATTCACACCACTCTTCACCTCAAATCCACCATATTAATCATGACATACATTGAAAGGTTGTGAGATATGGCTTATTTCATGGAGAAAATTAATTTTTTGAAATATGTAGTATATTAATATGGTAAAAGTTTCCCTGTATAAATCCTGAGAGAAATAGTTTTCAATTTGTAATAAGTCAAGTAACATTGATCCTTCTAGAATGTCTGACTGACAAGACATTGAAATGAAAACTTTTCTCTCTACCATTCAATTCTAGATACATTACACTTTCTAATTATTCTATGTTGCATGATAGTGAAGTATTGCAGAGAAATAAGACTTATTTTTAAAGGATATTTGTATTTTTTTGTTATAAAACTGTTCTCTTAGCTTTTCTGTTGGTTCTGTCAGTGAGGTTACAGTTGGCTTGTTGAACACAATGAATAAAATGTTTGCTTTTTGTTGCAGTCCTGCTATTCATTGTTGCAATCCTGCTATTCTTTGTTGCCACCATTTTATTCTTTTGTGCAACCCTGCTCTTCTTTGTTGCCACCCTGCTCTTCTTTGTTGACATGACTGCTTTAAATTGTTGCAATCCTTCTTTAAGAGTAGGTTCTGGCAGCCATGAGGTTAACAGTTGACTAGAATAAAATTTATAAAATGTTAGGTTTTTGTTGCAAATTTCACCAGAGCAGGTTCTGGCTTCTATGAGGTTGTATCCTTATTGTTGATATGGAAATCACAATGATTTGAATGTTTGATTGTGCTGCACATTTCTTCTGATTTTCTGAATTCTGAGTCTCACTGAACAACATGATTCGTGTCTAACAAAAGCCTTTCAATTGAATAACATGAGTCTTCTTTGTTTGCTTTTGTCAGTGCTTTGGTGCAATACATTATGAAAATTGGCATTGAGTTAAATATCTGCTGCACATGCCAAAGGTTTGTTACTTCTTGAAAAAAGTTTTTAAGCTTTCAATTTGGGTACCAACAGATTTAAGTACATTGATGAGGGACTACAAAATGTCAACTCCATTCTTATAATTTATTTCGTGGTTTCAGAGGTACAGTTTATATTTTCCTTGTTCATAATGATATCTTAATGAGCAATTTTATTATCAAACATGTTATTTAATGAAATACTTTCCGTACCTTTATAATTTATTTAATGTTGACCCACAACTAGTTGAATTGGGTTTGTACCTAACCGGAACTGGGTGTATTTTTTTCTCATTGCCTATTGTTATAACTCTTCCTGTTGTTTTTGGTTTGTTTGACTTTGTCTACCATTGTGGTGTTTACTGATTTGTTGAGAGCATTACTTTGGTCTGTATGCTGCTTTTCTCATACATTTATCTGTAGCAACTTCCAACGCCTGAAGTGTAAAGACTTTTTTGTTAGCAGGACTATTACCCTTCTCCAAAAGGAATAAATCTAAAACAACGAGATTGGATGCAATATTACTGTCGTAAATTTCAGCATTTCTAGTGTAAATTGCTTTAAGAAATGGCCAACTGAACCTCTAAATAACATTTTGTCATTTTATGTTAGTAATTACATTAGTGTTGAAGTGTGTCAAACTTGATGAAATTGTCAGGAAGTTCTCCAGTGTTAACTATAAGTCAATCAGCATTTAACACTGTCAGAAAGATTGATAGAGTTACAGCAAGAGTTTGATTATCTGAATTTTTTACTGTCAAATTAAGTTAAGTACTTTCAATTTACAATGTTCATATAGAGTCATGAGACTGCAAGTTTAATATCCATTATTTCATATTGGATTTGCACATTTTTACTGATGGCTCTCAAGGCCATGCATGCTCTGAATTCTTGTTTTCATGATTAAAACAAATTGGTGGAATAGATGCAATAAATTTTATTGACAGTTGAATCATATTTTTTTTGGTCTTTCCCTTTAAATTAATTAATTGCAGTTGCCAATTTCGGACTTTTTTAGATTTGCTTGAAGCTCTTGTTGAGTGATGTAAATAAAACATTGCAATTTGTTGCTGATGGTCGGTTAACCAATTTAATCTATCTTAAAATAGCGTGCACTATCTGTGCTTGTCTGAAATTAATTGGCAATTTGTCAGATGTTATTTGAAAATGGTTAAAATTAAACTGTTAATGAGGGAAGTTTTTTTGTAAGCTTTCTAAGTGATTGAATATTCTTAATAAGAAGTCAATTTTTAATGATAAATTTGAAATTATAGTTCAGAATAATAAATCTGATATTGGCATACATAATTATTCAACTTCTAAGCTTCCATTTAGACTTCAACTTTAGAAAGTTCATGAACTTGGCAGTGTACCATTTAAACGAAAGTGCACAGTAAGAAGAACTTCTTTCTGCATTGTTCAAGTTAGTTCATTTGTATGAAACTATTCTTTGGTACAGATTTGTTATGGTTATTGACCTGTAATAGTGTTTGGCTGATTATCAATTTAAAGATGCAACATGCAGTTTTGATATTGTCGAACAATTTACTCACTGTGTTAAATGTTAAAACCTTCTTGGAAGAAAACAAACAAGGAGCCTTGCAGTGTTAAATTGATTATTATCAGGTCATTGTACACTGTTAGTAGATGACCTGCAATGTACTATTATCACGCTACTGTGTTCCACATGTAAAACAAGACTTTTTATAAAAAATCATCACTTGCCATGTGACTTAGTCATAGATTTTTGGATTACTTTTTCTCATCTTACAATTTATTTGTCTGTTGGCTGTCTAAAGTCTATAACAACTGGCACTTGGTCACGGAAAACCCCTTAAATATGGCCATCCTTGGTCTATTCCTTCTGATATTTACGTCTCTAAAGAGTTGATTAATCAGTTCAAAGCCAGTGATTTCTTGAGATAACCCTTGTATAGAGATATAAGCTTGCTATTTATTTCTTGTTCTTGCTCTGCTATCTTTGACTAGAAACATTTTTGTAATCAGGAAATGCAATTACTGTTTTTGTAGTAATAGGAATTTGGTGTCTGTGTAAAATAAAAATCTATACTTGCTAAAAAGTATTTTTTATGTGCTGTAGGATTTTTTGTATGTTTTTAACAAGTAATTGTACTATGTTGTGTGAGAGGCTGAATCTTTGATGTTTATTTGAAAATAAATGGACACACTAACTGTCTGTATAAATTTGAAGAACTTGCAAAAGATGCGATGTTACCTCAGTAATTCCCTTGGATATTTTTGAACAATGTCCCAATTTATTTTGTAGATTGTAAGAAGTGCAAAGTTATCACACAGTCAGACTATACCCAGGAAACTCTATTGTAACTCCATTTGAAAATAAAGGAAATTACAATAGTTTTTTCAGAACTCTATTGTAACTCCATTTGAAAATAAAGGGAATTACAATAGTGTTTCGTTCAGCCCTTGATACAAAATAAGTAATTTTTGGAACGATGCTAATTTAGCATCGTTCCAATGGTAACAAGAAAGTATAAGATTACACTTTTCACGCTTCAACAATTTTCAACATAGACAAAGAGGCGTAGTTCAAGCGTGAAACTCATTAACATCTCATTTAAATGTAATACAACGCTGGCTTGTGTTGTCGTTCTTGAAACTCTTCAGGAAAAGGGAGGTTACTCTCAGGACATATAAATCTTGCAATGGAGACAGGACAACTTAACCCGTAGACAACTCAACCCGTGACAGCTGCAATAATTACTTGTTGGAGTAAAAAGAACCTACGATGTTTTTAACAATGCCTGTTATATGCGTAACGTAATTGCATCAATCGATACTAATAAACAATATTTAATGATCGTATTATATTAAGCAGTGGCAACAGTTACGTTACCATACGGGAACGGATCGTCAAGGGGCGAATAGTCTTGGGGACAGATCTTCTGTATACTTTGGGTATGACTAGTACACTTACCGGATGTTTAATATACGGCGATATGACGTTGTCGTCTTCAAAGTGTCACATTTAAAGTTTACTTGAGTGATTTTAAGTTATAGAGTTTGATTATAATTTGGAATGAATATGTATAAGTGTGTATGGAACTTTATACAAATATTTATAGGAAATAGACGATTCTTAGAGTAATTTTTATTGTGAATAAATTGCAAGTGCAAAACGTTTATTTGACTTAAAATTCGTGAACAAAAGTGGGAATGTAGCTTGATGCAAAAGAGCTTGGTACTTGGGGGAAAACCTTAAATGAATTGTCAGAAAGTCGATTTTTTGTGAAAAAATTCAGCTTGTCATTTGACAACAAATCTTTAAAATTTTAAAGAAAATATCAACGATCTCGTTAAAATTGATAATACCCATTGATAACCAAAAATGAGCAGTTGTCAGCTCCTTTTGGTTAAAGAAAATAGTCCAGAATAATTGGTTTGGTGAGATCGCTGCTGTACATGATCCTAAAATGTGTTGATGAAAATTAATTCTTTCACTGGTTTATTTTGTTTGATAATGTAAGATAAACCTTGCCCTAAGCAAACCACTTGAGAAGTCTAGTGCTATCCTTTTGTTGAATTCTGCTAATTGATACTTAATACATTATATTATAGATAATATGCATAATAATATATTCTTTAATCAAAAAATAAGTTCAGGACATCGTTCCTTCAGCACTCCAGTGCTTTGATTACTTATCCAAATCAGGTGTTGCTAGCTCTGGGCTTAGAATAGTGGGTTATAGCAATGACTGTCCCTTATTCTATTTTAATTTGTGTGGGCATTGCTGTGGAGACTAATCTCTCAATTAAGGGTTTAGTTTGCATTTTGGCATTGTATGTTTATCTCTATACAAGTTACTTCAAGGTACACAACCAGTTGCAGCATTATTTTACTGACAAAGTTAAGTGCCAATTTTATTAAGTTGGTACATTTTCGTGGCATTTAGTTGTCTTTAAGAATTCCATGGTTGGTCCTAGACTCCTAGATGTTGATTTAATGATGCCAATATTATAAACTAAATGTAAAACACCATGGCAGCATATTATTGACAATCTTACGATAATATTTCAATACAATATAGAAGGATTTAAGACTAAAATCAATTGTAAGACTGTTGATGATACGGGCCCCATGTTTTTGGAAAAGAGCCGATGGGAAGCCTCTTTATTTGGCATTAATATGTTTTTTAATTAACATATATCAAATTGGAAAATTTCAGCAAATTAGGATATTAACACTTCTAAAAGACAAGAATTTGACAAAAGAGCTTCACATGTTATTTAATAGGACAATTGCAGTTACAGAAAGACAACATTTTAGCTATAATCTAAAGGCTCATAACTTTATATGAGACGATGTGACTAATATACTGTTGATTATTTTGCTTGAATTTTGGATGTAAACATAGAAATATTTAGATACATTTAATTTAATTTTCTCTTTTTTATTACCAAATCTTTCCATAGGTTACTTCAATCATGCTTTTAATCAGATGGTAGGCTGCAAGTAAGAGAGAGAGAACGTCTCCAGTGGCGACCAAGAAGACAAGAAGACAAATATATTGATTCCTGAGTCCTGATCGCAGCATAAAATATATTAATGCTGATAAACACTATAGATTGATGCCCTCTGTTGTAAGTTTAACTCTTTAATGTGGAAATGTAATGTTTGCTGCTTCTGTATTATATAATCTCACTGCATTTAGGCTGATCCTTCTTAGTTTGTATACCCTTGGGTCTGTGTGTAACTCATTGGATGAATGCCAACACTGCGCTTAACTTGCATCTGTAGAGGTTGTTCTCTTCCTCTGGTTTGTCAATTTCATAACACAGAAGAAAACTTATGTATTTGTTCAAATGTTTTGAGATATGGCTACAAAATATTTAATATGTAAGTTTTCTTCTGTGTTATGGAATTTTAACCTATGAATTGCTGTGAGCTGACTTTTACAAAAACATTGCTTTTGCCTCCTTTAAATGTATTCCATTTGTGAACCTATATATATATAAAAGAGAGTGACTAGATTTGAATGTTAAGTATTGGACATTATGGCTTAATTGGTATTTTTGCTTTAAAGTTGATGTTACATGTATTATCAAATTGGGTATACATGTTTTTTCAATCCTATTGAATAGTTAATAAAGACTAAAGTAGAGCAAGAGCAGTGTTGCATTCACTTGACAAACTAGTCTAAACTACATGTATATAAAGAAGAAAATAGACTAGTTTTGTTCTGACCCATTCATAAGCTTTTAACACTCGTTATGTAATAAATACTAATAAATATCCACCTACCATAGCTTTATATGAGAGAAAGTTGGCAGTTGTTGACTGAGTAGTAATTTTCAATTATTTATGGCATGATATTACCTGACTGTGTTGCTGTTTACCAAATTAGGACATGCATATGCATGGTTGTCCAAATAGGTCATTTAGGCTGCCTGCAGTTTTTTGGTTGCCCATTCTAAGAATTTTTTTGTTGTGGTGGCACCAATCAACCAGGCACCTGCTATTTTGTAGACTGGTGTGCTGTTAAACCCATGAAAACAAATATTTACTTTTAGAAAAAAAGTACTGTACTGGCACATCCCAGGAAATACCATATGGTTGTTAGGTGAACTGTTCTTCACAATGACCTTGTCTGTCAAAGAGGTCACAAAAATTGAAAAAAGCACTCACTCTCTACTTATAAACACAGAATATATCTCTCTTAATATTAATAAATATTTACTCTATCTCTGTGTGTATGATTGGTTTGTGTTCCCAGTTAACATTTTCTATTGCTCTTGTTGATTGAGTTGTCAGTGGAAGAAAATGAAAGAAAGTAAATTATTTGTGATAAAACATTGTCGCCTCCCTACATCTAATAAGATTATGTCCTAATTTGTTTCACTGTAAATTGTTGAATAGTTGAGAAACAGAAAGTCTATAGTTTCGTGGAAGAAAATATGATATTTTGTTGTAAGAGAGAGAGAGAATAGACTTAAATGTTCTTGTTGTGGTTGTCATAACATTGGTTTGTGTTGATAATAACATCAATAAGTACATGTGTAGATTAGAGGACGTAACGTTCTTATCTCTCGTTTAAATGAGTGTTTATTATTTAATTAATGCTACATCAGTAAAAATTGCACAAAAGCCATTGCTTCTATTCTCGTTAATTTTTGCTAATATTGTGTCTGTTAGCTTGCAGGAATGCTTTAAGGCTAGAATTTATTTAAGAGAGGCATTGCACACAAGTCACTGCAAATTGTTTTAATTTTTGGGCTGAAAATGTTTGATGTTTGAATTTTAACCTTGAGGGTTGCCTGCAAGATTGTAGTAAGTGCATTGCGTTAAAGAGCCAGTTACTACTGTCTTGCGGACAGCCCTCGACCTTTGCTTGCTTAACTCATCTACTAACACTATATTTCATGACGAAGTAGCACATACATTAACCCTGCTTGTTAAAATACTCAATATTTGTTTGTTAATCCCAGTACATTAATACAGATGTTTATTTTTATGGATAATGAGTACAGAAGTACTGTTTTGAGTATTTAAATCAGTGGGGTTAATGTATGTGCCACTGACAGTTGAATAAAATTTGTTAATATACCCATCCAATATATTTGATCTTTTTATGTAGTATGTTTCTCTTCATTTGTTTGCTGTATGAGTAATATTTGACTATCTGCTTCACATGGTACTAATTACAAGATTATTATTCAATGAACCAATCTCAATAGTCCTTTCATTTTGATAGTCAGCTTTTTATATGGAACTGATCTGTTTTGGACCGTGCATCATTAATTTATAGAAGATGAGTGAAAAGTAAAAATGCTAGTATTAATTTTTAACTTAATTCATTTTCATTCATTTTCCTTCCAACCCATGTAGCAATGTATCTAAGATTACACCTGCAGCCTTAAACCAGCTTATGTAGCCCATACAATTTTTTAGACTTGCTTGCTGCAATATGTAGCCCAGACATGCTTACTGCAATTTATCTATCAATGAAATGTATAAGAAAATAGGTTCTCCTGCACTTACCTATTATTGTTTTCTATTAAGATTTTATGATATAATGTTTAAAATCGTTGTTGTTTAAAGTACCATATCAGTAATATAATCAATTTTCCAATTGATATGTCTACAATATTTTCATACTTCCCGGTATGGTATCATGTTTAAATTGTTTCCGTCTATAAAATCTTTGTTTTCTTCTTCTTCTAAAACATTATACAGTTACTAAGCTATTTCTGACGGTCTGACCAATATTACTAAGCTATTTCTAAAGGTCTGACAAATATATACTAGGTTCATTTATTTATCGTAAGACCTGACTATTCTATCATGTAGTACAAGAACATTATTTACATATACTGTATACTCACTCTGAATACATGGGATTATTTGGTTCTGTTGTAAGGATAAGAAATATCTAATTAGTTAGATGTCCTGTAACTTAACAATCTCTCTCACTGTCCACTTCTTTTTCTATGTTAAAGAAATGTTTCCCTATTCTCATTTATTTGGCTATAGTTTGTATTTGTTCTGACGGTTTTCTCTGTTGTGAGTGTCAGGAGAAAAATGGCGTCAATAATTTCATTGCCGTGTCCCAAGAATCATTAGGTCTCGTTCATTTTGGTTTACAAGCAACCAAATTAAAGTTAGCAACAAGCGTCGGCCAGAATTCATTTTGATCAATACGTTTCTCCCCTTCATTTTTCTCGTAGAATTTTTTTTCTTCAACGAGAAGGTTTACTAGAAAACAAATCTGAATGTTAAAGGATAAATGTTTTGCCATGCTAAGTTGCTGCGGCTTTTATTGGAAAACTTGTTGCTTCTGATATCTGATCATGGTTGACATTGTATGCTGGAATACACCTGTAGTGATTGGAATTTAGCGTGTCCGTGATAAATGGGATTTTAATTCATGAAAGTTTCTCTATAAAAGGATCAGTGTTGAAAAATAAAAAATAAAATATGTAAGGCAGTGAATTTTATTGGTTTTTGGTGAATAATGTTGTAGGAATAATAATCAAATCTTATTTCTTTAGAAAATTGATTGAATTTATTTTGGATAGATATATTAAATAATATTTGCTGTTTTACAAATTTCATGTGGTAAACATAAGAAAATCTGTGATCAATTCAAATTTATGCTCAAAATCATTCTTAAATTCTAGGAACTTATTTTATTAGTAAATTTTACATATTCTGTCTTACAAGAAGATTGCAATGCTATTTTTTAATAATGTTTGAAGGCATCAGTATTAATCTTAACTCAACAAGTACAATGTGGGTACTTATAACTTGATTTGATTTAAGTGAGTGAGTGAACAGTTTGTTTATATCATAAATTGAGGGTTGCCCACAAGACTGTAGTAAGTGCAATTAGTAAAAGAGCAAGTTACTACAGTCTTGCGGGCAACACTTGAAATGTGTTCTAAGAGGTGAATTAAAAGTTGCTGCACTTTGATTGTACTAGCTTGTAAAATAGAAGTTCTTAGACTTGTTGACAGTAATATAAACATTTAGGGTAAAATTAAGATGATCTTGGCAATGTAATACATTGTGGTGTGTTACCATGACATCCAAGTATAAAATGTTCCATTTGGGAAAGAATTTATTTCTTAGAGAAAATGAAAATATATTTTTTTTAGCTTGGCATATTTCCCCTGTCATTTAAATTTAACTTTTAGTGGTATTGTTTTATTACACCAATGAAAGTTTTCATACATTGACACTTAAAATCAGCATTTTTTAAATTAAAAGAAGTTTATTCCCCAAAGTAAAAACCATTGAAATCATGAAATAAAGAAAATTCTGGATTTTAAAATTTTGAAGTTTGGTGGGTAAATTTTGATTTAGAGATACATTAAATATTTTGTGTTTAAACTTAAATGTAGGGGGCTGTCATTATGTGTTATCATTGTGAGATAAGTTAAATACAATAAAAAAATATTTTTTTTCAAAATCTCTTACATCTTACATGAAATCAGAAATGTTACTAACAGTGCAAGTTGTTTCTCAATAAAAAACCATCAAATAATATATGATAAAATTTGTGTGTGACAAAATTAGGCAGCTGTCAAATGCACCTTGAGGTTTTTAGTAATGTCAGAATTTTGCTAGTTGCAAATTATAAATAGTAAAATATTTATAGCAAATTATTTGAAAGTCATTTCTGATTGCTATTAATGTTAGGCTGTAAGATAATAATATACCATGGATAAATAAGGACATATTTTATAAAACTAAAATCAAACTTAAACAATGAATGAAGAATTATATTATTCTGAGTTAACAGTTTTTAAAAATCAAACAAATATAGTCAATCGAATATGCGGTGAAACTATAATTCATTTCATCGTATTGTAATTCTGGATATTAGTTTCTGTCTTCCTGAGTATTGTTTTTTATGTGATTAAATACAATATTGTTTTCTTATGTAAGTTCATGAATCAGTTTACAAAATAAAGGTTTAGTTTCTAACGACATAGAGGCTGTTCTGTGCAATCTTGAAATTTTATTGAATTTACAAAAAATCTTGCTGAAATATATTTCTCAATGAAATTCTGTATTTTTTCAAGGAAATTGCATCTTTCTTACTTTCTTACCATTTTGTACATGTAAATTTGCTTAAATTCAATTTACTCCATGTCTATTTTTTACATTTTGAATATACACTGTATTGTATAGTTTAAGATAGTTGCCATGACGATAAAGAATTCTTCAATATTTCTCAAAATTTGTGGGACACATTTTATGTTTTAACTTGTTTTGTGTTTTAATTGATTTCTGTGGCTGTTGTTAATGGTATAATGACTTGTTCTGTGGAGAATAGATCAGGTTTTCAAGTGTAGCGCTATCTCTTAAAATGCAATAAAAAATTGTTAATCACGTTGTCAGAATATCATTTTTTAAAGTACTTATTGTCCTTATCAGTGGGTGAGTGAGTCAGGTAGTGTTAAAATAAAGTATGACCATGATTATTGTTTTAATTCATGGTTTTTTCATTCCTTATTTAGCAAACTGTTCAAAATTTTGTAAATATTTGATATTTGATTATGACGTGGGTTTGGTTACAAAATTAACATTCAGAGTGACGTAAGCTAAAAATTATAAAAAATCAAGGAGAGTGTTGTATGTGGGCTCAATGACTCTTCAGTTTTTTAATCATGCCTGATAATAAAGGAGTGAAGAAAATGAATATTTATGAACTTTAAGTGAAGGAAATTTTCAGTAACCATAAGCTGTAGTTGAATATATTGTCTGAATTTTTATTTTTAAAAAAACCCCACTTTTTCTGAGTAATATCATTGAGTAATATCATTATTGTTAATTAGGGAAGATGTAAATTAATTTATAGGGTAGCTTTATCAGGCTGACTCTGAGAAGGATTAATATATCAGTAGCTACACTGTGGCTTATTAATTTAATGGATGTAAATGATATTGTACATCTGAATTTGCATTCCCTGTCCCAGGTCTATGTGAACAACCTATAATTGCTTTGTGTTTCTCATACCAATATGAACAACCTATAATTGAATTTCTTTGACTCGAGTCAACATGAACAAGCTAAGGTGACATGTTTAACTGCTTGAAAAATTGTAAAAATATAATGAAATATGACCTTATATGGTATTGGTTTGTGTCAAGTAAAAATATTGGACAATTAAAGTTTGTAATCCAAGTGTTCACATGATATTATATTTCTGTTTGATGCAATATTTGTCTGAACTTAAAATCAAAGAATTATTGATATGCCATATCTCTGATAACAATGTGCATAGTCAGCTTCAGGCCAGGTTCTAACATAAGCATGTAATTTTTGTTCATGTTCATATGTGATCATAAAGGAACCTGCTATTCATCAACACTTTAAATGTTTGACTCATGCTATCCATCTCTGTAATTATATATACCCCTATATACCCCTAATATACCCCTTTGTAATTCTTGATTTACTATTGAACAAAGTATACATTTTATAATCAGTACAAAAAATTACCATTAATGTACACTGGTATGTTTTTCATTATTTAAGTATCTAAATATATCTTTTCTGAGGTTTCTGTTCTCTTTAAAGTTGAGATTTACAATATTTGTCATCGATATATCATACTATGATGTTTTAGTCAAAATTATTTCAATGTCCATGTTTGAAAGTCATTCTTTAAATTACAGTCAAATGAAGCAACCCGGCATCAATTATTGTAATGATTTTTTATATTTTTGTTAATTTATTTCAGAATATATTAAAGTTAAAATATTACAAATGTTCTCAAAAACTATAAAAATTAATAACTCAAGTCAAATTTCATATTTCACGAGTAAATTTTGAGTCAAATTATTTAATTATCAAATAATGTTATCAAGCAATTTTCTATGTACTATAAAGTGTAACATAAGTGTATTACTAGTTAAAGTTAGTTAAATTTTATTCATCTGTCAGTAGCGCATACTTAAATTCCACTGATTTAAATACTCATTACAGTACTTCTGTACTCAAGATCAAATTTAATTACAGGAATTTATGTATTCCCTACTGACAGTTGAATAAAAAATAAACAATCAATTCAGTTAATAATACAAGTGCACTCTAAAGTTGTATGATTTCCATATCTCATGTGGTAAAGTATGACCTCATCATTGTATCAGTGAAAGAAGAAGGAAATTGTCTTTGTACATTGTACAATATTATACTTTCAAATTGTATATGTCTGCTGAGAGCTTCTCATCTCTACTGACTTGTATATTTGAATAATGTAGATTTATTGTAAGGAGAGAGAACACAGTATGGATAATGTTATACTTCATATTTTGTTGATAAATACAATGTAACTTGTTTAAATATGCTGATAGTTAACATCTGTTACAGTTTGTTTTAAAGGTCATGGATGTCTTTGTACTTTTAAAAACAAACTTTGTGATGACATAGAGGGTCATTCATCTGTGCATAGAATCCTTACATTATTTGGTTCCATGTTATTGTCTTTTAAATCAGGTTTTTTTTGTTGGTACAAACAATATTACAGGTCTTTATGTTAGCACATTATTAAAAGTCTTCATGTTAGCACAATATTAAAGGGACTGTTTCATGATTCTCTTTACTAATATAGTCTGACAGAGATGCAACTTAGCAAAATTATTACCTTAAGGGATTGTCTTTCAGAAGAAGCCATTTATACCTGATCCCAGTTACCATGATATTATGCTGGAACCGAGCAAAAGGGGCAAACTAACAAATTGCAAATTGTAGTATTTTTAAACCTAAGCTTAAATTTGCCATTATAACAGTTATATTTTCCCCGAAAAGGCTCCAAAGTGCTTGTTTTTTAGAGACTGACAATATGTTATTCAGAGTCACCATTTTGAACCCATTTCTCTAAATGATCTATTAATCTTTTACTCCCTTGCATAAATTTGTTTTATTGAACAAGGAATTTAAATGTAAAAACAATTCTTATGAAATTGAACTCTGTTTTCATAATTATTATGTGTATTTTATTTCATATAAAATTAAACTATATGTATTTGGGTCATATAAAATTGAACATTTTTGTTTCATATAAAAATTGAACTATTTTGTTTCATATAAAATTGAACTGTTTTGTTTCATACAAAATTTAACTATTTTATTAATATAAAATTGTTCCACATGATTACAAAATGTCACATGATAATCTAGCACCAATGTTGTTCCATACGGAATTTAACAGTTTTGTTGTTCTGTGTAACAAAGTAAATCTATTCTGTAACCTTTCATTGTTTGCTATACACTGTGTAAGATTTTATTTCTTGTCATGGAGATATTTCCATTTATAAAATACTGCCTAGTTTTCCATGATTTATGATTAAGAAACATGTTATTGTAATGGAAGTATGGTAAAATGTCTCTTCTCTTAGTTTAATTTTAAATCAGCATCATATTTTTAATTAAGTAAGTCTGTATCCATGGTATTTAAAGAAAAACAAAACAAAGTTAATTATTTTTCTGTATTTATCATTTTTACAGAGTGCTTAAAAAATTGTATAATAAACTTCCTCAGCTGTTGTGCAGTGGTTAGCATGCATGATTTAGAATCCAGCCAACTAGGTTTGTTTCTTAGACATGCCAAGTGATAGCGTAAGTTTAGATGGTAATTCAACAATATTTTGTCAATTTTGCCTTCACATTGTTTATGGCGTCCCCAATAAAAAATCAAAATCTAGTAACATGTCCCACTTTGCTTTTTGGTTGTATGGGAGGTCTGGGTTTTTTACTGTTGCTGTTCCTGACAATTGTTAGCTTGCATCTTTTTATAGAGTTGTTTACACTTCTTATTGAATAATGGGAAGTACTTGTGTAAGAAATTTTCATGAAAACCGAATTAATGAACCAATTTCTTTGTTATTATCCAAACAAACCTTTGTTAATATGCAAACAAAATAGGCTGAGAAATAATGTCAAATCTAAATTACAGTAAACAAGCAGTTTTAAATGTTATGACTTAAGGTTTGGAGTAAGAAAGTCTCAGATGTACTGAAGTTTTTTTTGTCTGCACAGTGTGCATCTCATTTGGTCATGTGATTTGAGTGTGCATGACATATCACACAGAATCTGAATTTAACTTTGATAACTTTTACAATTATCTAATCATATCCTAATGTTGCCAGATGACCAAGAGCCTTGGTCATCTATGGTTACCATAAAACAATTCCCAAGCACTTTTACTGGCATATAACAAACTTTGACATTTATATCATATATATAAGATATTGACATCTGGAAGTTATTTGGCTTCAAGTCAATGTTTTGGTGTAAAGCATTCGAGGTCATAATGTTCTCTTTCACATTTTACGTTTAATTACAAGTATTATATGATATTTTGGCCAACTGCCTGCTATAATACTATCAAAATTTCTGCCTTACAATATTAGTCCATGTGAAATAATAGTTAGAATTTTTTATGAACAACAATGGCAGATTGATAAACGATGTACAATGTTTCAGCCAAGAGCTCTGACCAAGTTGGCTCACATTTAAATAGACTATGCTTCCAAAAGTCTTGGAATTATTCTCTAAACTTACCAATTATTTGCCAATAAATGATTAGTTTAATGTTTCTTATTTTGGAGGGAAGGTTGATTGTTAGAGCAAGATGTTATATGTTATGTTTTTGTGAACTGTCTCTGTGATCAGGGGAAGATGTTTTATAATTTTGATGGATGAACATTAAGTTGACGATAAGATTTTCCCTTTTGATATTTTTATTATCTTAATATTTTGTATAAAATAATGGTTGACTTAATATGATATTAGTTTACAATATAAATTGTATATATCCTAGGGAGACCATATTTCGTCACCTTAAGGAAATGAATGAATACAATGTTAAATTTGTAATTTTAAACTGACTTTTTATTTTTAAAATATGTAAATGAATCATAAAGCATTTATTCCATCAACTTTTCTAGGGTTTGTTCTGTCAAATAACGTTAGTAAACACAATGTTATGGGGCTGGGTACGAATGCAGACGACTGTTTAAGCAGGACCAAAAATCAACACTGCAAAATAAAAATAAGTTTTTTTCTTCATTTTTCCGTTTATTTATTTATATACAATATTTAAATCTTTTACCTCCAATCTGTGTTGTTTCTTCAACAATTTTATGACAAAATAATCGAAATTCCACCATTTTAAATATTGACATGTTTACTGGTAGTGTAAAATCACAATCAAGTTTGGCTCCGCCCACAATGTTGCTCTGCCCTACGTTTAGATTTCGAGCTAAAAACGAGAATCTAAGCTTTTTTTTGTGAGTTTATAAATAATATTACCTAAATTTTATTATTGCTCAATGGTTTATGTATTAAAGGTGGGGTGACGAAATTAGGTCAGTGACGAAATTAGGACCTCGGACGATAAGTAAAAACCAACTTGGTTTTCAAAAAATACTGCATTTTTGACAATTTTTTAAATCTAAAATGATTAATTTATACAGAAGAAAGGTCCCTATATTAAGACCATAAATTTTTGATGACCCTTATGTAGTGGAACTATATATGTCTGTAATTATAAAAACAATTTATCATGCAGTTCTTTTGTTCCTGCCCATAGATAGATTTGGAACATTGTCCTCTGAACAGAAAATTGTCACGTGCAATAATCTATAGTTTTAAAGCTTCACATTTTGAAATTGTGTAAGTTTTTAGCTCGACTTTACGTAGTAATGTAGAGCTCTCCTACTCGCCCCAGCGTCGGCGTCGGCGTCCGCGTCCGCGTCCACCTTTCTGATTAAAGTTTTTGTGCAGTAAAATACTTTCTTCTATATCTTTGTTATTTCTTAAGATATTAACTTCAAACTTTAAATATATGTTCCTTTCTATCAACCACATCTCATGTGACAAGGTATATAACTCCAAACACATTTCTTTCAGAATTATCTCCCCTTGAACTGATTAAAGTTTTTGTGCACAGATTAAAGTTTTTGTGCTGTAAAATACTTTCTTCTATATCTTTGTTATTTCTTAAGATATTAACTTCAAACTTTAAATATATGCTTCTTATTATCAACCACATCTCATGTGACAAGGTTCATAACTCTAAATATATTTTTTCAGAATTATCTCCCCTTGAACTTAGAGTTTTCTTTCAAAAATGTTTGTTTTTACTGCAACTGTTTTATTCCTTTAGGTATTGACTTCAAACTTTAAATGTACATTCCTTATTATCAACCACATCTCATGTGACAAGGTGTATAACTCCAAATATATTTTTTTCAGAATTATCTCCCCTTGAACTTAGAGTTTTCTTTAAAAAGTGTTTGTTTTTACTGCAACTGTTTTATTTCTATAGTTATTGACTTCAAACTTTAAATGTACATTCCTTATTACCAACCACATCTCATGTGACAAGGTGTATGACTCCAAATATATTTTTTCAAAATTATCTCCCCTTGAAATTTAAAAAATGTTTGTTTTTACTGCAACTGTTTTATTTCTTAAGGTATTGACTTCAAACTTTAAATATATGTTTCTTATTATCAACCACATCTCATGTGACTAGGTTTATAACTCCTTATATATATTTTTTACTCCTGTGACAAACACTAACTAAGTCGAGCATGCTGTCTCCTCTGACAGCTCTTGTTTATGATGACTTTCAATTTTGGTTTGCTTGTTTTAATAATATTGTTCGCAATTATGTTAAACTTTAAGATAAGAACCATCTAAAATCTAATAATATTTGGCTAACTATTGCTATAGTCTATAGTGAAACAAATTTATTCAATTTTAAAATTTCACCGATGGTTACGATAATGTAACAATTTATTTTGGATAAAATTCCTCTGTACTTGCAATTAAATCTTGTTCAATATTTTGATCATTATTTTCAGTTAAAATATATTTCTAGTCACTTTCTCTCTCAATATTTCAAGTCAATGGGTAAGTTCAAAACTAGTTTAACTACATGTAAATAATGAAGGATTTAGTTTAGTTTTACACTGACCTATCAAAGTGTTTCTTTAAGAGTTATATATTGGTTACTTGGAATTCATTTTCCATGTACTAATATAAAAGATGCCTCTATGTCGTGAAATATCTTAAGAAAAATTAATACACCAATAAAATATTGGACAGGACATATTTAAATTTCTACCACAAGTAACAAGATGTCAGTTTGACCATTAAATAAAATGTTTTACTAGACTCTGTTCTTCTCCTATATTTTATGATACATGCTTTTAAAGATATTCAAATGACTTTTTTATACAAAACTAGCGTCACTTCAAACCCTGTATAGAGACACGCTGGGGAAAGTTGAAAGCAGAAAATATTATTTTATGCGTAAAATTTGAAAGTTATGTTCCGAGAACTTGATAATGTAGTGAAATATATAATTTTCTAATTTTTTTTCCCTTCAAGGCGCAAGATAGTTTGAGAAAAGAGTTATTTGTGCGTCATTTACAATGTAAATTTTCTTTGCTTTAATGCTGCCCTGCGCCTAGAAGGCTTTTTCCTCATTATTCAATTTTGAGTCATGAATGATGAAATTTTGTTTGAAAGTTAGCGCAACAAATGAGAATAATTTGCTTGTAAAATTGTTTAGACAGAATATCAAAAACTTGATAAACTGTCGAATACATCTGTTATTTTAATCATGAATTCAAAACCTTGTTTAGAAATTAATTCTAGAATATTTCAGCTTTGTAATAATCACATACAGATTGTTTTTCCTCGCGAAAGAAGACTTGCAAGTTTGTTTTAAGATCAAATAAGTCGTAAAGAAAACAGGACTTTGTCTTTCAATGTTTTTCCTCTTCTTTAAATTTTTATCCACTAATATCAGACAAACTTGAAAATTATTTTTCCTGGAGAGATAACATGTCTTTAAAACTTGTACTTTTCTTGGAAAATTAAGAAAAAACAATTGTTTTCATCTTAGAAATTTCTGAAATTGTTTTTTTTATTTCAAGATAGTACTATTTGCTCTTATTTTCATAACAATGATTATTTTATTTTGAATCATAATACAAAGAGTATTTATTTGATGTTGATGAGAAATGTTAAAACATAAAGTGTTGTATTGTCATTTTAAACCTATAAATAATAAAGTGAGAAATTGGGAGTGAAAAATTGAGGTGAAAAGTTTATTGTGCTCAATTATAATATTGTTACATAACAACAGCATTATGTTTCTTTTAGTATTCTACTTCTTGGTGTGCTGATCAATTTAACTTAAATGATTAACAAGATTAACAACAAATTGAATGATTATAATGAAAATATGAGTTTTTTTTACATTCCTAAGTAAAATAATGTTCGCACTTAAATCTCTCTAAAAGTCAATAATCAATTTTGGGAAATAATCAAAATATGAGATTTTTATTTTTTCCCTAAGTAAAATATTGTTTGCACTAAGAACACTCTAAAAGTCAATATTCAAATTTGAAGCAGTATTGTAACAATATATTCCAGGAAAGTTCTTCTATGTAAATATTGAATTTGACTCTTCACATAGAATCTCTTAAAGTGTCAAAAACTCAATTTGTCAAATTTTCAAGAAATTTGTATTAAATCCCAGAAGTATTTATATTTTGTTTAAAACCATACTGTTTATAAAACTGAATGAATAAAAACGTCTTGGAATGACACATGAATGTATACATAGTTTAATATAAGTTAGCTGGTTCAAAGATTTTGAATTTAAATCCGACCATATTGTATAGCCTGTTGTTTTGATATGGGGGTTACTAAAATTATGTTATTTAAGAAATAACCTTCAATTGTCTAAATTTTGTAAAAAGGTATGATTATCATACATGGTTGAACATGGTCAGTCTGTTAGCGTTACCAGGTTGACCATGGTGAGTTTCCTGATCATGGTTGACCATGGTTGGCCATGGTCGACCATGGTTTGTGGTTTTCTGACCATGGTTGACCATGTTCTGTATATTGTCCCACCATGGTATTTGATGGTTGACCATGATATAATTTGGTTAAGTTCATCAAAACGATGATGGTCAACCATCTAATACCATGGTGATCATGGTCAATTTTACCTGGGCAGAACATGGTTTATTCTATATGATGACAAAGACTGGCCTGAATACATCTTCTAAAGTCACTGAAATAACCAGAATGGCTAGATTTAACTAGTTTGTAATTAATACTGATGCCTTTAAGAACAATGTTATAGCATTGGAAACATTCTCGTAATATTCTTAAAATTTAAATCCTGAAATACAAAAATAACTCTTACTTTTTTATAGCAGTCTTTAAGAACATCAGTCATATGAATTATAAGACAAAAAACATATGGTTCTACAGTAGTACTCTTTCAAGAATGTAATATTTAAATTGAGCATTCAGGCTTTGTCAAAGATTTAAACTCCCTAAAGGGTTTCTGTTGTCACTTTCTGATACGACGTTTTACAGAGAATTCCACAGTGTATTCCTCTAGGAGAAATTGTTTATTCGTAAAATTGGACTAAAGATATCTTAAATCTTATTCCCATTGAACCTGATTTGTGTTGACATCTTCAAATGAGAACATAGTGAATATAATTGTTTGTGACTGTATGCTTCATAAACCATTGGTGTTAATGGCAAAATTTTCTTCATGAAGTGTTCACAAGTTTTTATGAATGCTTCGTTGCCAATGGTGATGTATTGTAACATATAGCAGAACAGAACGGTTCTGGCGTACAACAATACTATGATTGTTGTGCCTGATTCAGTTACTATGGTAGAATTGGTTACACTTAAACCAGCTTAAATGTCGACGGCTGTGTATAACTCCGCCTACAACTTTAATAAGTTATGCCCACGGCGAGCTCGGACAAGAAAATTTAACTTTAATATGTACTGGTATAGAAATCTATATCGTAAACAAAGACAGTTGGAGCATTGCTGGACATTGTATCACAACCCACTTGAAGGTAAATAGAATATCCCTTTGTAAAAGACTGTTTTTATGTATTTTATATTTCAGTGCTTCTCTGATCTTCAAACCTGCATGAGTTAGACTAAGGTCTGTCATGATTATCCATTTTATCAACTACTCATTCATTACAATAAGAACTTGTTTACAATTCCTGGAATCTGTTAATGTCTCTTTTATAATGAGACCACTGGATAAAGTTTTTCTTGATGATCTTTAAACTTTATACCCAGGCGAAATGAAAGCTAATATGACCATGGTCAACCATGGTCTACCATGGTAGAACGTGGTCATATGACCATGGTCAACCATGGTCGACCACGTTTTGTTAAATGGCACCACGGTTTTTGACCATGGTCACAAACTGTTGTCGCCGACCATGGTTGACCATGTTCAATGACCATGGTCGACCATGTTCAATGGCCATGGTCGACCATGTTCAGTGACCATGGTCGACCAAGTTCAATGACCGTGGTGCCATTTAACAAAACGTGGTCAGCAATGGTGTTATAACCATGGTCTACCATGGTCGACCATGTTAATCGACCATGGTCGACCATGTTCATTGACCATGGTCGACCATGTTCACTGACCACACTTACATAGAAGTTGCATGATCATAATGTTCTTATAAGCTTAATGTGGATTGATTACTGACAGAAAGACAATTAACAATCAACAATCCCAAGTATTGATCCTGGGCATTTTTTCTGGTTGGAAGTAAAAATGGTGACAAAATTTCTATCTGTGAACTATTTATCTACATAATAAAAAAGTCACTTCACAAATATTCACTTAATTCAAGGGTAATATAACTATTTCAGGTCACTGTCTTCCTCAAACTTAACTGCAGATTTTCAATTTTTTGTGTAGTTTCAATTTAATTGTCTCAGATTTCCAGTTTGTTCTGATTGATGAGAGGTCTAGGAGCTTCCATATTTTGTATTGACCTTTCTAGCCTTGGAACAGTATCAGTTCACCTTCAGTAAAGACTGTTAATAATACATGTTTAAATAGCACTCGGTAAGATATATAGATCCACTCATTACTTAGATCAGAAGTAGCCACTTTATCTGTGGCTTCAGTTTCTGTCGACATTTTTATACCCCCGCTTCGAAGAAGAGGGGGGTATACTGTTTTACCCTTGTCCGTGCGTGCGTGCGTGTGTGCGTCCGTCCGTTACAAAATTTCCGTCACAGTTTTCTCAGCAACTATACCATGCAGCAGCCTGAAACTTTGCATATTGCTTCATCCTATAGTCCCATGTGGTGTAAAGCGATTTCATGCTCCTTACTCATCTACTCCCTGTTTGTCGCATATTTTTAGATTTTGGCGGGGGTATCACTAGTGAGCATTAGCTCACAGATTTACTTGTTGTTTCTGTTGAGGGCTGTTGAATAACAATAGAACCTTTTCTTCGGTTTCTGTTGACTGTTGTCTCTTAGACTGACTTTTTTTCTCGCCATTTCTTGAACACCATACTTTTCAGTTGAGGACATATGTAACCAATTAAAATTGAAATTGGAATTTAATAAAACTTTCTTTAAGGATCTGCTATTCATCTTCTTGTTAATATATTCATCACTGTAAAACAAAAATAAGCTTAGGTAAGAAAATACATAATGACCTGGAAGTCAAGTGTTAGATCTACAAACTGAGCTAATCAGGCAACTTTACTGTTCTTTGTAAAGTTTAGTTATATATTGCAAAAACACATATTAATTTGACTAACCTTGACATTGCATCATCAATTAAATAAGAGAAAAAGTTAAGAACCCGAGGCAGGACACAAACCCATGTCTTCTTGCTTGCTAGCTAGGTGCTCCACCAATGAGCTTATCAAGCAGATGGTGTTTTTAAACTATATACAACCCTACTGTTTGATTATTACAATATGATTGTTAATTAGGATCGTTGCCTTCAGAAAGCATTATTATCAGAATTCAGATAGATACAAATGATATTATATTTGATATAACTGTTATGATCTTAAATTGAATTATGAAACATTCTACAAATTGTCAACATTAAGATGAACAATGCAAAACATAAACAAATTCATACCTTCTTCACTGGTTTCAGTTACATTCATCATCAGCTTCTATCTAGATATTTGCATCTAAACATGATTTAATTTGTGTATTCTGAAATGAAACACAGAAATAAATAATAAAAGATATTAATTTTATCCACTATAGCTTTACTGACATACGATGTTTAGTTCATGACAATTTATATAACAAAGTCAAAATGGCACCAATGTGGACTAATGTCATATTTAAGAAAGCTAAACCTTGATTCATCGATGTCAATAATATTAGCTAATCGACGAGATCAAATAGTGATTTCGCGATGTAGAATTGCTTATACCAGATTAACACAATCACATCTTATCAAAGAGAATAAGTACCTAAATGTATAACATGTGACGAACATTTCAATGTCCAACACGTTCTCCTTGACTGTCAGGATAGATTACTTTATAGATAACTTTCATTTAATTTATGTTTTAGTCACGTATGGCTTTTCAAAATGCACAAACATATTCATTATCTTAATAAATGTAGAAAAACTCACCTGATAAGCTTTCTTCTTTATCATAAAGACCGCTAACAGAGCCTGCAACATTCCGACATTGCGACCTTTTAGCGGTGCATAAAAACGACCTGCCCGTGACATTTACTAGCATTAATTCAAATGCCTTGATAAATATAATTTCTTGACAAACAAGCTTGATAAACTTTTTATATATATGAATTAATTATATTTAATTGGTTTGGCAAGTTTTTTTTTGATGGGTTTAAAATTCATTGACCCAGTCCTTATAACTGTTTTCTTATATATAATCTCATCAGAGACATAGATAACATGTGTATCCAATTCCCTGATCTCATGTACTTTTTATGTATGAAGGATGTGAACTAAACTTAAAGAATAAGAACTGAATACATTCAGGTGTTGATATTTTAACTGTTTACGATATTTACACTTTTAGAACTTATGATTAAGAATGATAACTGTAATTAGGGCAAATATATACTATGGATATATGTGCATTTGTGTTTCTATAGAAACAGTGGAATCTTTTTTAAGGTAGATTTACATGCTGTGTGAATTTGGAAATGAATATTTATATGTAAATGTAATATTTTAATTGTAATTAAAAGTTAAGTTCATATGATACATGTTTAAGTACAGCATGTTCAGAAAACCAGAGACCTTGGTCTGTAGAGGTGTGACCATGGTCGAACATGGTCTGTCCGTTTGCAACCATGGTCGACCATGGTCAGTTCCCTCTGATCTTGGTTGACCACGGTCAATCATGGTTGACCACGGTCGACCATGGTTGACCACGGTCGACCACGGTCGACCATGGTCGACCATGGCCTGCGTTTTTCTGACCATGGTCGACCATGTTCTGTATCACGTTCGACCACAGTATTTGATGGTTGACCATGTTATAACATGGTCGACCATCAAAAACCGTGGTCACCATGGTCGACCATGGTCGACCACGGTCATCATTTCGCCTGGGTATGCTTTTCAAATGTGTGGCAGTGACAAATGAAAAACTCCTAACGATACCTGTTGAAAGGGGCACAAAATTCAAAATCTGAAGCATTATTTTCAACAGATTCTTGACCCACCTATTTGTTTGCTTATTTAATCAGACAACAGTGTCCTGAACCCGTTCTGTCTATCTACAGTGACTTTTATTCACTGTAGAGTCTTGTCTATTCACAGTATATGTTTTCAATAAGATCCCAGTCTTGAATATTTTAATCTTTCATATCTCCTTTATTTTTTCTTTATCTTCATTGTAGCAGACATTGCCTTAGAGCTAAAGTTGATTTTCATAGACAATTAGTATTTAGATTTGTCTTGGGGCTTTGTGAATGCTTTATGTAATGAATGGATTTGTCTACATTATTTGTAGACCCTCCCTTTTAGACTATTAAGATATTTGAAAATAGTAGTGCCTTGGTCAAACTGAAGACTATAAGTCTCCCCATTAACTTATCATATTTTCGTACAAACTAGTACAGCTCATCTGATAAATTGTATTTGTTAGTTTTATTCAACTGTCTCTGGAGCATACTTTTATTACTCAATATCAAAATGGTAAAATCTGTACTTAACTCTTGAGCTGCATGGCTAGCTCAGTTGGTAGCACGCAAGTCTACTGATTGAGGGTCCTGGGTTCCATTCCCGGACAGGGCATACTTTCATGGAGCTTGGTCATGAAATTATTTCTACGGCCATTCTCCCTCCTACCAATGATTCCCTAATTATGTTAGGCAGTTGTCAGTCACTAACAAAAGTATGCGCTTATTAGTTGGTTAACAGCTAAATCCAGAGATTTAGCCTTTCCAAAAGCAATGAGTAGGTTGACTGACTGCCGTTATATGACCTATACAATGTGTTGCTACGGCATAAAACCAAACAAAAACAAAACAAACAAAAACTGTACTTAACTCAATACAGAACTTCTGTACTTACAGGGTCCAAATTTAACTGATTTTCTCACTGGCAATTTTTTGCCAGTGGATTTTTTTTCCACTGGCAAAATGAAAAAACTACTGGCAAAAATGAAACTGTACCTTCATGTAAAAAATAAAACAACATTGTTCAGCATTGAACTTGTATTTATCTAACATTAATTTTTTGGGCCATATGCAAGGGTGTGAGGACTCTTTTGCCTCTTCCCACTTATCCACCACCGCCTCACAGCTGGTCTTGGTTCAAATTCAGAAAAAAATTACATTTGCCACCCTTATTCTCATTAGAGTGTCTACTGTGTCAGTCTTCAAAATTAACATTTTGAATTTACTCGCCATTCGAGTAACTGCTAATTACGTCTTTTCTAACCTCTTCACAACTCGCTCATAATTAAATACAATTATCAATTTAACGGCAAACATCCAAAAAGCTTTATCTACTTTTATTATTGTAGTATCACAGTTTGACACGTGTTTGTTAATTTCAATCGTTTAATTACGATATCAATCTTATCGGGCCGACATATAGCACTATTGATTTTTAAGCGGACACTGGTTGATCTTAAAGGTGACAATATACACAGGGGACATGGCTTTTGAAGCGTGTATACTAACAGCACAACTCCTTCGTAGCTGATAGGTCGATTACATAAGAAATGCGGATGTAAGATACCTTCCATCCGTCATTAAATCGAGGTCTCGAAGACTGTCATAATTGGGTCATAATTTGTTTCATTGATTTTCCGAAAATGTCGGCGACTTCGTTTTTCGCTGTAATAACACAATGAGACATTACAATAATGATTTGTTACGCTATCGAACATCAACAAAATGTGAAAAAATGATGACACACATCTTATCTTAGGTTGTTAAGACAAATTTCTGTTAACAATTGCAAACACATGTTTGTCACCAAACAAAGGATAAGTATTGATTTCAATTGCTGCAAACAATTAAATTATAGACTCCCGATGTACATGTTGATTTGTTATGTAATAAGTCAAGATTACAACTTGAAATTAATATGTTATACACCGTTTACGCACAGCATATATTAACTGATTACACATCGTGAAATACGTTGTTAAACGCCAGTAAATATTTTACTTGCCCGTCGGGCGAACAGAAAATGATTTTTTTATCGCCAGAATTTAATTTTTCGTCCACGTAAACAAATGACGAACGGTGCGTATATTTAGTGGCGATTTCGGTAATTTTTACAGCCACTCGCTAAAAATTGCAAGTTGATTTTTTTCCTACTCGCTTTCAGCAAATTTCACTCACATTTTGCGAGTATGCGAGCTTAAATTTGGACCCTGTACTTACTATCAATAACAACTCAGATACCCATATTTATCTACAGAGGTTATCAAACAATTGTGGAGTACCAAAACCAGTGGGGTTAATGTATGGGCCACTGACAGTTGAATGAAATTTCGTAATTTTTGTAGATTGAGTTTTGTAGCATCCTTAAAAAATAAACATTGAGAAAACTTTAATATTCTGCCTTGATGATTGTACAACAAAGATGTACATGTGTTTAACTGCAGAAATGTAAAACAAATATTTTACTACTATTGTTTTGGCATTGACATTCTCTTCCTAATTGATTTTTGTGATCAAAGTAAACGGATATTGTGAATTTGTGTTTTAGCAATAATATCTTATTGTTCTTTAATATGGTGCCTCCCAAACATTTTGGAGACAGAATGATATTCATTACAGATCTTAAATTCTATTGATTGTCTTTGTAGAAACATTACTTTTGATATATTTTGTGTGCTTTTTTCATAAAATTAAAGTACATTTCAACATTTCATGTATGGATTGCATTACAAGATTCACGGTCTGATATCCCAAAGCCCATAGAAACAATGATCAATGACATGTAATTCTTTTCCAAAACATATTTTAAGCTTCTTTTGTAGACTCGACTATATAAATAGCAAAACTGAAAAGCATTTTAAAATTAATGATATTTAGATTTCTATAATAGGCATTCAGACTGAAACTGTCTCCCAAACTTTTTGATGGGCACTGTATTTTCATTTTATTGTTTTTCATTCATTGATCTGGTATCCTGTAATTCTGTTATGATTTGGTTTTGAGATAAAGATAATAAGCTGGAAAGTTTTTACTATAATTGATGTTTATGTTTAGAGGTCTATTTTAATACTTCATTCATAAATATATTTTGCTACCAGCAATGGTCTGGTCTATTAACATGTCTAAATATGTCTGTCCATACAAATAATAAGCTTGCCAATGGCTGAATGATGCCAATTAAATGTAATAAGCCATGTGGATACCCTTTAGACTGTTTTCCTTATAAACTATTATGGAAAGATGTATTTTATCTTCCCTTTTTATGGTCACAATGTTTTCAGCCAAGTTTTTATTTACATTTTAAAAGGAACAAAAGATCATTGTCTATTACTACTATTTTTTGACGCATTTAAAACAGTGAAAAACAAATAATGCTTCTCTATGTTGTCAATCTTTCAGTGATATAACTTTCATGACTCTTATCAATTTATCACTAAGGGTAAATACAAATGTACTATTGAATTTCCTTGTGCAATGCATGCAGCCATATTGTGTACCAATTACTAGCCTATGACATTTTGGAATGATTGTCAATGAATGGCAGCCTATACCAGCTTCCATAAAAAAATGGCAATAATGTAGATTTTTCTCTATTAAGCCATGCCAAATTGGAATTCTGTTATGTGTCATCTCAAATTTGGCAAACCTAGGTACCTATTCACAAAAACACACAAATTGAGAACGAATTCAAATATTTTTTACGACAAAAAAACAATGCATTCTATTTTTTCAATGGAATAACATCCTCATAATATGAAACAATGGGTCTTAATTTAATATAAAAAGGCTAGTGGTTTTTTTCCAGGTTAAATATATAATGTATTTAAATGACGGGGTAATGATGAATTGCTTACGATGAATTACATGGTTGCCGAACACAATTTTCCCGGAATTAAATTGTCATATCCAATCCTAGAACATAAGAAAATTTTACCAACACTTTTGTTTTTTATTTGTTTGAGGGCTCCTAAACCTACGCGCACACAGACACTTTACAAAATTCCGATATGGCATGGCCTTATTAAGATATATGAAGAAGTTGTCCTATAATGCCTGAACAATACTCATTACAGTACTTCTGTACTCACTCTCAATCAAAAATAGTTATCTATATTTATGTTCGGTAATTATTGTCTTACAAATGTCAAGTATTTAAATCAGTGGTATTAATGTATGCTTCACTGACATTTAAATAAAATTAACAAATAATGACATTAAAACATGAAGACTGGTCATAGAAACCTATCATAACAATATTGTAGATATTATATTTAACTCCCTCGAGGAAATAAAGTGTTATGTTTAATATGGCAGGAATGAGAATTAACAAATTTTTGTCATTAAACATTAAATGCAAATATAATATGTTCTATTGTTTATAATGGATAATGATCATTCTATCATGAGTATGATTATTGATTGAACTCATTGTCTGTTGGTTGTTTTAATTTGGTTTGGTGCCTCAATATATCTTGATGTTGATTTTTTGTCAGCTGTTACACTCATTTCATGTTTGATTGTTCTTTTTAATTCATGTTAGAAAATTTATGACTTAGTGAGTGGGGGTTTCATGTATCTACAATGTTTTTTCAGGCCATTTTTGGCCCTGAATTCAGTTTTATTCCCTTTTCAAAGAAATATATATTTCCTAGCATAGCTGTTGCATAAACTCCTTATAGTTTTCTACTTATGAATGTATTTTTTACTGTATTATAGCATCTCATATAGAAATCGCAATTGCAGATATTTCTTCAATTTTTTTTTCAAACCATAAAAGTGACAATCCTTTGAAAATATAACTGTTGCTGTTTGTTACATAAAAGTATAAAAAAATGTTTATCCCATTAGTTAATTTTTGTTACCAATTTCCTTTAAACAGGGCTCTAATACCCTTCCCTTTCCTTGAAAATAAACACATGGAGTTTTGGCTTAAGTTTGCCAGGGTGGACAAAAGGTCCTAATGCTATATTTAGTATTGGGTGCAAGATGAAATATTAGTGACATATAATTTGTAAATTTGATAAAAGTCCTTTATTAAGTACATAAAGAAGTATTCTGCAGACATATTATATTTTGATGATTGGATCATAAAATGTCTGGCACAAAGGTATTAAATAACAAACAATATACAACACTTAATATATCTTTATCTTCATACTTCTCACATTAGAAATATCAGTAACTGTTTCTGTTTATTGTTATTAAATTGTTCAACAGAAACAACAGTATGAACTCATCAAAATGATCATGAGCATACTTTCATCTATACTGTTGTGTACAAGACTTAATGTATAAATAAACAAACAATGCCTTTAGTATACAGTTGGTACATTTTTTGTGCCGTGTTATACCTCTGCTACATAAACCCACTCTTTAACAGAATTTGTCCTGGAATTCCTGGAGCTTGAACGTCTGTGGTACAATCTATGCAATCGCTCCATTCCTGGTGGGTTATTTATGTTTTGCACCAAATGTTCTTGGTCCTAACTGAGATTCGAGAATCTCTCAAGTTGTAAGCAGACACTCCACCACGTCGCCATAAAAGCTTAGGAGCCTAAAGGCAAGGGAGTACAAGTGCCTTATTATACCTCTGCTACAATAATAATACTAACAGAGACCACAGCAGTATGAAACAACTCATAACATCTCACAATCTTCTTATTGACTATTATAACAAGACAGAAATTAGGAAGTTAAACTAATGTTTCCATATATACATAAATATTGATTACTATGGTTATTATAAACTAGTAAATATAGACTTGTATCTTCTATAGGATACATAACAAACTTCTAGAGATATCAATAAAATGCTAATATTTACACTAAATAATCCTTTCATGTATTTAGTATAACATATTGTAAGACAAGTATAAGATGGGAATTACTTATTTTTTGTGAAAGGTTTTTGCTTCATATCCCTTTTAGCTGAGTTCAAAGCTGCCTGTTTTTACCTTGGATCCTAAAGTACTCAACTGCTCATCCCATCATGGTTGTTCAAATAAAGCTTGAATCTATACTATTAAATTTGCGAGTTTCCTGTTTTGTGGAAGAAACTGCGCAGCTTTGAATAAATCTTTTGTTTGTCGCTGGAGCACATATATACCGGCATATCAAGTTGATAATTCTTTTTTGACAAAGCCTCTTGATATTTGCAAAAACTGCCAAAAATCAACAAAAAAATGGGTTTTTTTTGTGTCTAAAAATAGATAAAACTAAAAATAGACACGTCAAACCAAACTCCCCACAGCGGTTATCTCCCTTTATCAAATCAATAATTAAGTAGCAAAGCGTGACTTAAGCACTGTGAGGAGTTTGCTAAAGCCCGTGCTTGCACGGGCTCCCATCTAGTCTCCTTAAAGTTTTCATCGTTTTCACTTGACAATAGTAGACAGTTCAGGACTGAGGGGTTGTAGATTCAATTCCTGGGCTGGCATAACTTTGTTCAGCTTGGTCATGAACAAATTTCTTCAGCTATTCTCCAACCACTCATTCTAAATCATGTAGAACAGTAATGTCAGTCACTGACAGAAGTATGCGCTTAGTAACTGGTTAACAGCAATATCCAAAGATTAAGCCTTCCCAGGGACGATGAGTAGGTTGACTTACCGCTGTAATAACCGCTGTGATATGACCTAAACAATGTGTTGCTCTGGCATTAACCCCTCCCCAAGATGTACCATGGCATTAATACAACAATGTTTTCAGAGACTGGACAAAACATTATATACAGTAGCTAATATAAACATGGTTATGGAATTTCCAGTGATATGACAAAGATGTTAGGTTTAATGATTGTCTTGGGACATTTATTGTCTTATTATTTGGTTCATTGATATTTATTTGTATGCATGTTATGTTTGGTCAACAACACTTTGTCTGGTTCTTTGTACCAATGCATTTATCAGCCTGTCCTTCATGGTGTGGAGAGAAATTTGTTAGAGAAAGTCTTTGTGTATACATTTATGTAAACCATTATTTGTATCATCACAGTTTACAGTATTAGTGGGTGTCTGGTTGCCAGGGACAACTAATTTCTTGTTTGGACAACCAAACATTTCTTTTGGGCAACCAAATTTCTACAAAAAAGATAAAGACTTTTTTTTAGTGATAGCTGCTAAAATGACCTGTTCTTGCACCCACTTTCATATCCTAATTTCGTAGGCTGCATCATATTTGTTAGTATGTTTTGTGCTTCTGTTTTCTTATTTATTGTCTGAAGAAGCCGTGTTTGGCAAAACTTTGTTCTAAATAAACAATATTTCCGTATTTATGTGTTGTTTGTAGCAGTACACATTCATGTTCTTTTTTCTATTAGCACTGCATTCAGTAGGATTGGTTGCAATTTCTTCTGCATTACATATAGCTCATGTATCTCATTCTGTCTAGAAGGGAATGTTACTGTTTCATTGGCTTGATGAGAGTGTGATTGCACAGTTGTTGCCTTTTCTTTCTTTTTAAACTACTGATATTTTTATTTGTGGGTGAAGCCTTGACTGTTAGTCTATTGCTTTTTGTCTTTCAAATTTTGTTATATTGATATGAAAATATGTGCTAAATAAATTATTAAATGTATCCTCATTACAATTATTTTTTAATTTCAAATTGCCTAGGTTTGGATCATCAAGTACTGCAGTTAAGGTTCTTAGCTTGATGAAATTTCTATCTTGGGCTTAATATGTAAGGTAATATAAATACAATTGTAACAAAATTTTGTCACCATCAAATATTTAATATCTGATAGGGAGTGATTTTGGTTCATAATATTGCAAAAGTTGATTGTATGATGACTGAGCCAGCTTTTTCATCATCTTGTTTTTGAAATCAGAGTGTGTGACTAAGACATTGTATGATTCATCTCAAAATTCTGAATGTTAAAACAACATTAATTTAATGGTGTTTTTGTTGATGTTTTTCATATAAATCTTAGACATTGTTGTTCATTTTTACTGGAACATTTATTTTTTATGATTACTCTATAGATATTGGATGTTTTACAAATGGTGTACTGTCACAAACAGCAATCTAATCATTGTTACAAGCAAAATGATGTTTTCTCTCTTTTCATTGCCTTCCACAAACTCGCAAAACTGCTTTAAATTATCAAAACCTAAGATTGCATTGAAATTGCTAGTGACAATAGGGAAATAAGAATTGTATATTTGCGTGTTGTTGTTATTGTTGCCAGTACTTTATTAGAGTATTGCTTGTAGGCAATGAAAAGAAAATGCTCTTTTTTGTGGAGGTAGATTATTTTTCATAATTGTTAGAAGGAATTATATTTTCTGCCGTCAGGAATTTTGTTTGGCTAATGAGTCCCTAGTCATCTGTGAAGATTTAAAATAATATCCAATAAGCCTCTGCTCAACAACTTTTTGTCATGAGCACTGATTTGATATTTTTTATTTATTTTTGTGTTGTTTGTTTCATATAAATGGGAAAAGTGTTATGAGGCATTTGTTATTACCGAGAATACATTCTTAATTCTGAACTGCATGGCTTTGGAAAGATTGGCTTTGGTTAAAGATAAGCATCACATAATAACATTTTATATAACAATTTTACAGTGATAATTATGATGTATTTAATAATTGTTTTGACTTAAAGGTCATTTTACTCTAGTCATGTGACAGTCTGACCATTGAAACAAAACTGTTATTCTATTAAAAGTTGGAGTGAACAATTCTTCCATGTATGATTTCCTTCTTCTGAAGGTTTCACTTGCTTTATTTAGTAGGAGCCAGCTTGGCCAAGTGGTTACAATGATGGACTAGTAACCATTGGAATTTTAGCAAGCCCTGTGTTGGTTCCATCCATGATCCAAAACCTACCTCATTGTTTCCTTGAGCAAGAAACTTTATCCTACTAGCACAGTACTGGGGGACCAGGAAGCAGACTTGAAAGTGATTTATCTATGTTGTAAGAACTTGTTTCAAAATTGAGCTAAAATGAATAAGAATATTTTAACTATACTTGGTCTATTTGACCTGAACAGATTGTTAACATAGGAACACAAATATCACATCTCTTTCTATGATAACATGATGTAATGAAACCTATATACCAGACAGTTTATTCTGACACAATGTTGTTGTTGTAAAAACTTGTTACACTCCAACATTATAAAAGTCTAGGAGATGGGAGGATGGTAAAACCTATTTGTATGCATATCAAGTAAAACCAATATGTGAAGTTGGTAGGATAGTTTGTCTTGTAATTGCTGACTTTAATCTTATATGGTTAGACACGGTACAATTTGTCAAAGTAAATATGTGATCTGCCTAGGAATGTTCGGCTCCAGAGTTAATTCAATAAAAGAGAAAGCTTTAGAAAATGAGTTCATCCAATCTAATTAATTCAGAGAAATCTGACGAAAACATTTAAATCTTGAACACTATTGGTTATATGGCTTTCCTTACAGAATGTATGGTTATTGCTGTGGTTATATATGTGCAGATTTTGTGATTTTTTCTTGGACTTGTGCCATGAATTCTTCAATGGGAGGTAACAAAACTTCTAGCATGGCTATAAGTCAGATGATTGCCACCATACAAATTATAATCCTCTCTTCGACAAATGATGACCACTCTACAATGGCTCTTTCTTCATCAATGTCCCTTTGAAGCCTACCTAATGGACGATGATGTGTTGGATGGTAAACAATCTAAATGAAATACCTGCAGCTAACCATTTACACCCAGCAACCATTTCCCTACTGGGAGGTCAAAATGTGACATTACTACCTGCCATCTTTCTGAACAGAATTCAGACACTCTTTCCTTCTGCAATCCATTTATGGAACCAACTACCAGTCTACATTGCCTCCACCCAGTCCATGCATTTAAGGCAAGCGTAGCAGCTTTGCAGAAGTCATCACAGTTTTTTTCAGTTTTTATCCTGAACATTGTGTTCTTGCATTACAGTTATTGTATTATGGTCATAGAGAGGCCCTTTACTTTACATTAAGAGCAAGAAGTTCTTTTTTGTTCATGTTTGCATTGTTTGTCTTTCACTAGTTCATCTAGGTTTGTAGGTAAGTGTTGATTTTAAAACTTGGGTGTTTCCTGTTGTTTAATGAACTGCTTTTCCCAGTGTTTAATTGTTATTGTTAACTTATGGTTACTTATCCCTGGGAGAGTTTGCTTCATTCAACTGCTTAGATATCTGAAGGGAAAGTATTCTGATTTGACTTCAGACTACAGAGGTTGGTTTTGTAGAGGCTTTGTATATCAGTGCATGGTGTTTTTACATTGTTATAAGTAACTTGACAATTGGTTTTCTTTTAACATTGCATTTGTTAGGGAATTGCTCAATTTTTTCAGTGATCAATGGTGTAATTTAGAGTCTACTCATAATGTAGGGTATAAACCCTTCAGTGGGATTCAAACCTGTACCCCTTCAAAAAGCTAGATTCAATATCCTGTCTTGCTACCAAATTCACTACAGAACTTGATGTAACTGTTCTTAAACCGATGAACTCCAAAATTCTTCTAATCGCTGAAATTGCTAATTGTTTAACTCTGTGATAATGCAGAATTATAATATTGGTATTTTGGCTATTATTCTATCATGCTAGAACTATCTCTAAATTAAACTGAGCAACTTTAAAATTCATCAGAAAGAAAACAAATTACTGTTCCCTCGAGTGTAGAAAATAATGGCTATATGTCAGCTATGGTGATTTATTTATTACAATTGGATTCTGCAGTGGATTTTTTGCATGTATCAGGTTATAATGAAGTAAAAACATTTCAAGTACATGTAATGTAGGAACAATAAAACTGTCTAGTTCTCTCCCTTTGTAAGGCGTGAAATCTGCCTTTTATAGTATTAAAATTTGTGAAGTTTCTTAAAGTTTATATACTATAAAAGTTGGTTTTATTACAACATGAAATACTTAAATGGTGTTGATTTTCACCCTAAGCTCTGCATTTATGGTGTTGCATTAAAACATGAGAAATCTTTTATTAGTGTGCGAAAGTTAACATGTCTGGTGCTCTGCTTGTTTTATAACATCTTGTTTTAATGGGACTTTAGTTGACCTTATTATTGTCAATTTCAGTATTTCTAGATATTTTATTAAGTATTACTTCTGCAAAAAGTAAGGTTCAATATTTTATTTTGCATTTTTTACATCCACACCATGTCATTTCTGATCTTAAAACATGTTGATCTGTTGCCATTTTGCTAAGCAGAAATGAAAGAAGCATCGCTTCTTTAGAATGAGAATTATATTTCATTGAGTGGTTACTAAGTAAAGGCCCTTGGTTGGATTGGAACCCATACCTCTGGTGGGGCAATAGATCCAAAGTACCATAACCAATGCACTACCATTTGCTCTACAGACCCAGTGGACAAATACTTTGTGAATTGTATATTCATGTACACAGGCCAAATACCATGCATTCTGTTTGAACTGTTAAACTGCATAAGTCTTGTAGACCTAATTTGGAACTTAAATTTGTGGGTTTTTCTGTCTCTGTGCAGGCAGTACAAAGTTTGTTACACATTATTGCTGAAAAGCATGAAATATGGATTAAATCATATTGTTCTTTGTGCACAAGTTTTTATTGTGATGGTGAAAGATTGTTTGTAATTGTTTGTAGTCAACTGCTCATCAATGATACGGAACAAGCAAGCTAAGTTAAAGCTTTCGAAAGTACTATATTCTAAAATGTGTCATAACCATGTGCAGATGAAAGTTAAGAAAAGAATGATGTCTGTAGAACGTAGAACAGCTATGTCTCAATTGTATATAAGGTATGTTTGATGTTCTACTGTGTTATGATGGATGAACACATTATTGTTTTAAATATGAAACATTGAGACTCTTAGACTCAGAGATAAAAGTGCTGAAAGCAGGGCATTGTCTTCAATCAACTTTATGATTGTCTTTTTGTCTAGTTGGGAAAACATTCTTTGTATTTATAACTTGTCATTTACAGCTGTTTTCTGACAATAAACAAATTTACTGGGTTTAGTTACAAAACATTATATTAGTGATTATTCTAGAACTCCAAAAAGGGCAGGGTGGGACCAAAAAAGGGCAGGGCGCAGCACGCGGTGCGACTTTTAAAATTCTGAAGTATTTCTGTAGTCAATAACATTTAGTGAACTGATGTTTTTAGTATATTATTTATATATTCAATGTAGCTGCATGCTCAACAAGTTCTTACATGCTTTTCTATAATCATGTACTCATGTACAAATTTACTTAGCATAGTTGTAAAACTATTTTTGATTTTGATTTTTGACACTGCCCTTTCACAGTAGGCGTGTCATTTAATTACAGATTGATAAAGATTATACAATTGACGTGTGAATTTACCGATGATTGACAATTATGAAAGTATTTTTTAAGGAAATTAAAGGGCAACAGGGCGCTTCGACACTCGCAGGGCGGGACTTTTAGGGCAGCAGGGCGGGGCTAAAAAAGGGCAGGGCGCAGCGCCCTGCTATTCTGCTTTAGAAAAATCACTAATTATATGCAACTTTAGTTTGAACTGGTTTGGATCAATCCATTGTCTTAGAATGGATTTGAAACTAACATTTGTTGTAAACTTAAACATTATTAACTGCTTGGATGAGATTTATCCAGACTGGTCCTGAAGCTCGGGATGTTTTTGGACCTAGGGATGGATACTTTCCTGTTATGTAAAAGATGCTAACATAATTCAATTCAGGCTTGGAATTTTTTAATTCCATGAAAATGTTTTCAATAAATATTAAAGCCAGTTTTTTTGTTCTTCTCAAATGTTGACCATACTCTATTTTCAGAAGTTCTTCTGTTGTTTTTTCCCTGTATGACTTTAAAGGTTACAAAGCAGTATCATCAAGGAGGCTTTCCTTTTACTAAAAAAGTGACCAAAGGAACTGAGCTGCTTATCAATAAAAAATGAACGATAATATGATATATTAATGCCATTCAATGTGGTTTATGAAAAAAATAGGTGATAATATTGGTGTTGATGTGGCCCCTAATCTGTGTAAATTGGATAAGATTTGATACAAGTTTGTTCAGATCACTGTGAGAGGCAAATGTTGAACCGGATATGACAAAATGCATTCTGCATTAATGTGCAAGTATTATTCATGAAAAAAATGCATGCATTGACAATAAATCTTTAATTTGAAGGCATAACTTTTACAAGTTTAGTTCTTGAAATTTCTGAAATGATTGACATTTATTCCATGTCTGATGTGTGCCAGAACTGGTTAAAATAGCCTTCATTGACAGCTTATGTGCTAGTTATTTTTATTTCCAGAGCTTATGGCATTCAACACCAGGTTAACAATTCTTGCCAATGTATTGACATTAGAGTAAATCTGAGGGTGAAAAGTTAGTTTTTGAGGTGAAACTTTATTCTTAGAAGTGAAACTTCCTAAATTAGTATTGATGTTACAGTTTGGTTTTTGGCTGTTATTTGAATGAGTAAGTGAGATTCTCTCACCTTAAGAGCGTCTAAGTGTTTATAAATGGATAAGATTTGATTGTCTAGTAAAGATTTACTTCATGTTTGCCTACGTTTTGATTTGAATGAATGTTGACATTTATTGCCAGAATTTGGTTTTCTTTGACAGAAATCAATTTCATTTATTCGTGAAGGGGGTTTGTCTCGGCTGTTACATTAATGGAAATTATCAAATAAATGAATCATTAGCGGAAAGTTGTGAGAAACTGTTCTTATATGTATATTTTCTAGCAATGAACTTTGACTTTCTCATTATGGATGACTGTTGTTACAAGTTCAATGTACTAAGGGTTAATTTGATGTCAGACTTTGATTCAAAACTAAATTTCTCTTCTTATGATTTTCAAACAAGAAAAATAACTATAGTAAATTGATATATGGATAATATAAGACTATGTATCTTGTATGAATATGATACATTAATATGTGATATATCCTCAGAAGTATGGTTCCATGCATTGTTGTGGTTTATACTGACATTTGATTGTTATTGCAACCTTTTTGTTCTTCTGTTATTTATGATTTAATATCATCACACTTAACAATGATCATAACATTGTGTAGTGATGTAACTTTCAAAAGGCTTATTAGGTTACAATGTCTCAAAGCAATTTATGTTTCCTCCGTTTTTTATGACCTTTCTCCTTCTTACCTCCATTATAACAGATATGGCATTTATTGGGTGCATATGTACTTAAGTACATGCTTTTAATTTAATAGTACTCTGTTATATGCTTTTGTCGTGATAGAGCAAGGCTTGTTCATGGACAGTAAATAGGTCCACTGACCCCAAATGAGACTATATAGTCAAAAAAGCAGCACAAAACATTATGAATAAAATAACTTTATTGTTGGCTTTGTTGAAAGTATATCCGACTACAAATACAAGGATCATTGTCAGACTCAATTCCAGGTTGGTAGCTACATACCTTTGAGGAGTTTTGTCATGAAAAAAAGTCTTTGGTCATTCTTTTGCCTACCTCTGTATTAACCTTGGAAGTTTTCATTCACTAGTGAGGGTATGTGCATGTACTAGATTAAAGACTTTGGAATAGGAATGTAAGTAGTATGACTGACTGCCGAGAGTTTCTGAAAAATTATGTTCATATGTGACATAAAGCAGTAAAAGCACCTTTCATGACATTAAATTATGATACATTGCATTACAGTACAATCTCTCTTGAGCAACACCCATTGGTAGGGACTAAAGGGTGTTGCTGTTCTTAGATTGTTGCTCTGCAGAGGTTATATTCAATTAAAATTACACTTTTACACAAGGGAAATATTTAAAACTGTTGTTGTGTAGAGGATATGTTCTGACTAGAGGGCGGCTGACTGCAGTGGTTATACTCTATATATAGTAAGATTTCTTTCACCTTACAAAGGTCAAAGTGCATTGAATATTCATGAAGAAGATCCGAATGCGGTGAACAGGTGTGCAATACAATACTAGCAAGCGTTAATTACAATAACTTTGACGCATCTCACTAACTGATATCCTTAGCCCAGTGGTAACGCGTCGGTCGTCAGACATAAAAGTTTAAGGTTCAAATCCCAGTAGCATAATATTTTTTCAGACTTAAACCTTGCTACGTTTTTTTTTCATCTTATTTATGATATGGTGTCAGTATTATATAAATTATCTATTTTTTCCTTCGTGAATCTCGTGCGCACAAAGAGTGTATATAACCACCCAAATGTTTTAAAGTGTTAGTAAGGTCATCCTGTCTGAAACGTGTAAGCACGCGAAAAATTGTCAAAAATGTAATATATTTACTTATATTTTATAACCACCGACCACTGTGTCAAAAACGTTATTTTAGACGCAGCTGTATCCACTGTGCTAAGCCGTCTTTCGATAATTGCTACATTATAGATTTGATTACAAGATAACATTGACCAAGGGGAATAAATCCTCGGAGAATAAACCTTCCGAACAACCTCTTTTATAATGGTTTAGCCCATATTTACAAAGGTAAGCGCCGTGACCTTCGTAAGGTGAAAGAAATCTTACTATACTTTTCCTTGTGTTTTTAAACATACAAAGTTTTCACATCGTACAGTGTTCTGACTTTCTCCTCCTATATTCTCCATTCTATATATACCATATACTTGTATATAAATATATCATATATTGTGAGAATAATGTTTAGAATATCTAATATCTCTCATGGGAATATTTAACTTTAATGCATTTTCATTGTCTGTCTAGAACTTGTTACTCTCTAGTTTATTGTATTTAATGTTTGTGACATATATTATCATGATATGTAATACTATACTTATGTTATATAATTCTTGTCTGTTAGGTCCTCTGATTGGAATTGTTGATTTAAAACAGAATGAACTATTGGATTCAAAAATGAATGTTTTGCTTGATTTGATGGTTTGTGATATTTTTTATTCAACTTTTATTTTTTAAATAATGGTGTTTTGATTGTGTAATGGAGGTATAGTATGGCGCTTGTTATCCTTAGTCTTCAAGCATGGCGCTTGTTACCTTCTAGGAGTTAGGCCATAAATATATTGTTATGGCCATTTCTTATGCCATCACTTCTCTATGAAGTTGTGCAGTTGTCAGCCATTGGCAGGGTAATTGTGTTAAATACCTAAAGTTAAATAGCTTGGGTACAGAAATCTAGGCCTCTTATACAGGGAGTTAGTAGATCAACTGTCTGCTGCAATGGAGCTGCATGGTGTTAAGCTGAGTGGTTACGAGGTATTGGTAATCCTTGGACAGCCAGTACTGTGTTGGTTCAAAACACAGGTGGTGCTTGCACTGTAACATCACATTATCATTGTAAAATAGTACTAAATGTAGACAATGTCGTGTCATCATATGATTCATGATGGACATTACTTCTGTTGAACTTGATCTTATAACATTCAGTCAGTTTAAGGTAACTATAGTTATTTCTACTGGAGATTTCTCTCTAATTTCCTGTAACTGGCTGTTACATTGTAATTTTTGTCAATAATGAAACATCCCATCAGAGCACATCTTAAACTAGAAATTCTTTTGTCATAGAAATGGTCTAAAGTCTGCATTTTGATGTGGAAATTATACACTTTGTGGCAGTATTCATTTCATTGTCTCTTACCAGTTTGTCTGTTGATTCAGGGAGCCTTCAAATTTTTGTAAGAGTGAGTTGTAGTTGTTGTTTAGGTTGTCATCATGTTCATTTACAATGTCTTTATTACTGTTAGAACTTTGACTCTGCTAGTACAGACCCAGGGAAAACATTTATAGACATTTTATCACAGTTTCATTGGTTAGGATAGAGAAAAATGCAAGTTAGTAAGCCCCAGCTTTTGGCGAAAACTGCATGATTTCAAAGAAATTTCTGGAGAGAAAGGGGCCTCATAGTTAACAGCCCCTGTTATATAAGTACAAAAACCCTATAATACTATGAAATATTCAGATGTAATGGCTTACTAATTGAACCTTTATATGAGAAGATATTCTGAGAACAATCTCCTATCATAATCATTCACTTGTTATGTGTTTTTGTTATTTGATCTTATATAAATTGATTTAAATTTTAACCTCCTATGTTTGTTTGATCTGAAATCATTATGAAAAATAATCATTGACTTTTCTTATTGGAAAATGAGTTTTCAAATAATCATGCCTGCAGTAATTATCTTTTAATTGTTAATACTTCCCAGGGTTCAATTGTTTTATAAATGGAATCAATTTGATCAGTTTTCTGTTTGATTTTATTGAGTGTTAATGTCTTTAACGACTTTATTTCTATAATTTCAATTGTTGGTGTAATCTTTGTGTCTCCTGCAATATTTGTGTTGATGATCATTATGGCAGTTATCAGATAAATTGTTTAATGAGGTTTTCATTTTATATTTGAGATTTAACCATCTTTGTTAACTCAGTTTTGGCCGAATTACAAGCCATGGGCTCAGAGTGAGTGCAAATTGTTACAGGCTAGTGTAATTTGCTTATTTCATATATTGGGCTAGTTGAAAATTTGGCAAATTACCATAAAAATCATGTTGAAAATTAGGCTAATGCTTGTAAAAATTCAAGACAAAAATTGTTCAGAATAATTTCTGAAAATTTTCTCAATAATTTATTACTTTTAATTGTTTACTCTGAATCCTCTGCACAAAATATATTTGCAAATGACCTAGTTCTCGTCTGAAATCATGTTTTGTGTGTAGGATTTATAGTTGTCAATTAAAATTTACTGAACAATTTAGAACTGTTGGGGGAGAAAAATGTGGTAGTTATTTTTTGGCTTTTTGTTGTCATACTAGTACTTTTGAAGCAAGAGAAATCAGAAAAAAACAAGTGATTGTTGACATTATTGGTTGTTGTTGTATATCACATGCTACTATCATTGAATCAACTAGAATGTTTTATAGGGTCTTCATAGACGCAGTCTACGGAATTAGTGGGTGTCCGGTTTCCAGGAACAACCATTTTTTAGTTTGGGCAACAAAAACTTTCTTTTGGGCAACCAAAATTCTACAAACAAGAGACAGTGCTTGATGCTTAATCAGCCAGTTTGGGCAACCACTTACATATCCTAATTTCATAGACTGTAGACGTACCTTCTTATTTTATTATAACAATACATTACTTTTTATTTGAATAAAAACCTATGTCTCTTAAATTGATATTTCTTGAATTTCTCATGAACCTTTATTTCTAGTAATATAATTTAGGTGTAATATGCCCTCCCACTTGTTCTAGAGTTGAATATCCTGATGTAATCCCACAGGGACATGTGTTGAGTTTTATATTCTATTTTAAAAGATAATGTGATATTACAAACCTTGAAAGCAATGTTAGAATGTGGTGAAAACAATATGTTGACAACCACACCTGACTATTTGAAATCAGCTATTTTCACTAGTTCAAAATAGATTTTTACTGGTCCTGGGCTTCAGGCTTCACCAGGGTTAAGGTCCATTCGGAACATCTCGACCGTTCATTGAATGCATAATCTCAGGGGGTCCACCAAGCCTTCTGGGTTTTTACTTCATACGCGTAACAAAGCATGTAATGGTTACGCAAAAACGTTCTTGTAGTTTACGCACTAAGGCTAAAAAATTGTTAAAACATAATTATTTTTATGATATAAATTTGACTGAATATTGTTCTGTTAAATATCATTTAAATTTGTTATTTCAAATTCATGAACTTAAAACCAAAATCATCATCATCATCCAGGGTTTTACACAGCCATTGATAATTGGGGGTCCACTGGATGCAGGACTGACAAAAACAGGGGTCCACACAGTGAAATCAGGGGTCCAATACCAAACTGCAAACAATTTTGTTGTATTAAAGTAATGATTGTTGTTTTATTTGGTTAAAATAAAACAAAAAGGAAATGAAGGTAAAATAAACCACCAGAAAACTTGTATCTCAGTTTATTGAACATAGGTAGTAACAACAGTGACCGTTGGAAAGTCAAATTTTATTGAGTAGACACAAAATTCATACTCTATTTGTTCAGTTTACTTGAAGGGGGGATTGTTAGAATGTAAACATTGCCATGTGCTTTCAGGTAAATAAACAGTTTACCCGTGATGCGCGGCGTCTCGGTACAAAGGTCAGTCAGACCGTTTGTGTACAGAATGCCCTCTACTTAAACAACCGAAAGTTCCGAATACGGCATTCGCGCCTTCTTGAGTAAACTTCCCGCAGCGGTTATTTGGCTTTATCAAATAATATTAAAGTAGCGACGCGTGACATAATTGCTACGAGGAGTTTGCTTCTTTGACTGACTTGGGAAATACCCTATTACGTCAACATTGTTTACATCCAGGGTATTGAAATGGAATTTCTTATTCGTTTGCCTACAAAATACGGTCAATTTTAGCTTAAAATATAAATGTTTCCAGTTAACTTGTGCAGTTGAAAGAATATCTGAGGATGTTGCCATGTATTTTATGCGTCCAAGTGGATGCAGGCTTTAAAATGTTTGCGTCCAGACAGGTAGTTTATGCGTATATGGACGCGGATTTGTGCGTCCCGTAAAACCCTGATCATCATCAACATCAATGATTGTGGATTAGTTTACTTCAACACCGGTCAAAGCATTTTGTTTGGGCATGTGTCATAAAGGTAGTTCAAAAATGGTTGGGTGCCCTGGACACCGTGATATGACCTATACGATGTGTTGCTATGGCATTAACCCCCCCCCCAAAAAAAAAAAAAAAATTAACTTCCAAAATTGGGTATAAATATATCTGATGTATTCGTATTGAATGGCTGAGGAGTTTCGAATTGGTTATTGTCATCACTTGTCAAACCTAAGTTTTGTCTAAGTTTTGTCCCTTTGATCCTCTACAAGGTTGGGTGACTTTACAGGGGATTGATTTCATGGAAACTCTGACTGATTCATTATAGTAATGAGTAGAAAAATATAATACTTATAAGTCTGACTTGTCAGTCAATGAAAGAGTATAAGTAGCCACAATACTGATAGATTCATTCTGTTTTGAATTGTTAGGTTTCATTAGAAATCTTATCATCTAATCACACTTAATGACAACAATCAGCGAATATTAGAAGAAATAATCTTGTGATACCAGTCTACTTGAAATGACAGAGTACCAGTCTGAGAGAGTAACATGGAAATAGTAAGCCAAGTCAAGTGATGTCATGCTTCCAACTTGATCCTTATTATCCTTGTACAAGAATCACAGGACTTAATTTGTATATCATCTGACAAGGGGATCAATTAAAGTCTGATTGCGAGGGGGGAGTTTTTTAACGAAGAAAAACCATCGAGTATCTATCGTAGTTCGTTACTTGTCTCTCTAAATTATAAGTGACATTCCATTCCGGATATTTTGTCATTGAAATAGTGGTTTGTAGTGAAGCTTGATTCCTGATTGTCAGGAGACGTTGAATTTCTATTAAAGTTGAAGGGTTTACTATTTTTCTACTTATTGAGTATGGTAGTTTATGTATTAAGATTGTGAACCATTCTTTTTATGTTCTCTAACTTCCTGGGTTTGTAAGATGTTCATTGTAATTAGTGACTTTGTTGTCTGTGAAAATGACTTTTAATTTGCTTACTTTTCCCGTTTGAACGGCTTAATGAAAAACAATTGTAATTACATACAGATAAAAACGAAGATATGATTGTGTTGCTTCAAGCTTTGTTTTTTATGTCATATAGATTTTTTAAGAACATTAGAAACAAGTCATTGAGACTTCCTTTAATGTATAAATGTATTTTGTCACGCTTGTTCTCTTTAAGTAGAAATATTAAGCAGCCGCGGCTGTGGTGTAGTGGTCAGCATGTCTGACTTCGGTAGGTCATTATAACCAGATGAATAATTGTTGGCTCGTGGTTGGGTAAGTTAGTACTGGTGAAAGAAAAGTGTCTAGGAAACCTATTGTAGGAAGAGCTATCCATCGTATATATGACCTAAATATGAGTTGAATACAACATTAAAAAAAAATTTTAGCAGGGGCGTTTATTAGGGTATAGGCATTTAATAGATAATATATGGTAAATGTACTTCTTTGGTTTGAACTTATAAAAGAAATGAGTGCTATTATGTGATTAACCATTATGGTTTATATGATGATAATGATATTATTATAATTCCAGAATTTCTTTGATATATTTAAGTAAAACTTTTAGTTGCAAAGTGACACTATTTTATGATTAATGGAAATTCTAGAGAAAAGCCTATGTTGTAAATCCTAAATATAAGTAGTATTATAAACGTATTTATTTTCCTATTACATTTCTATTATTTTTATATGTTTTTGTGACAAAGCAACCAATGGTGACTGGTTTTTAAAATAATTGTAAATGAGTTTTTCCATGAGTTAAAAAACTACCTTAATTGATAGATTGATGAAGTGTGGTCATGGCCATGTGGCTCTTTTAGTTTGATGAATGATAATGGGTTTGCATGTTCAACTTTGGTTCAAATTATATCCCTTTCTGATTTTAGTAACACTATTAGCTGACTGAGAGTGATGGCATCCCAGTTACTTATGTACTCAAGTTTGGGACTAAATAAGGTATGATGGACTTTGATAGGGATTGTGACAATTTATGATAAAACATATTTCTCTTATTGCATTGTTCTGTGATGAATTCTTGTATTTGTAATTGATGGATAGTTAAATGCTATGATGGTCAATTACTTATTGAATTTGTAGTGTTGATATTTATGGTATGTCAGATCAGAGTGTTACTTACAGTAAAGTTTCACTGGAAAAGACCACCAATCCTTGTTTTGTTATGCAAAAACATGCTAGTAATGATTTTTAAGTCCCAAATGCTTAATTTGAGAGGAAAATGGTCCCTTTTTGAAGACCATTTTACTATTAAGACCATTGGTTTTGATGTCTTAGTTGCAGATCTTTACTGTAGTTTGTATAAATTAAGATATCCAATGCATGTTAGATGTTCTGAAGAATACCTTAGTACTGCATTTTAGAATAAAATAGCTAATTTGATGTGATTTCCATCTCGAAATTAATTTGATTGAATTCTAACAGGGAAGGAACGGTCAAGTGCTGTGTGTATAGAATTCATAATAAAATAAATAAAGGATAGTTGTTGATATCGGAGTAAGATTGATTTATATTTCACCGTATTAAAAGCATGAAAGAAATAATGATAATGCATATGTATATCTTCCCATGACAATTGTGTATAATGACATTTCTGTATTTCAAATCATATATTAAGTGTTGATATTAATGTGATATGTTTCACACCCTTAAGATAATGTGATTGAATTTTTGCATATTTCTAAATTACTCTGTACAAAAATGAACAACACTGTTATATTATGTAGGTGTATGTGTGCATGTGATATTTTATCAATTAGGTACTTTGTCTGATTCAAATAATTCATTGAATCATAACAGTCATAATAATTGTATTGTTGGTTATAAACCAACCTATGTTACCTATGTTTTGTTTATGGTGTTATTCCTTTCGTCAAGCCTTCTAAACACCATCCTGGTATGTTTAATATTATTAATTGTGAAGTTTGTAAAGTTCATGTGTCACTTGGGGCTATTAAAATATTTTATACATAGGATTTTATTATTTACTGTCAGCCATGTTGTTTTGTGCTGTTATTCAAGTAAAGGTTTTAGTGGGCAATAAGTACCATTCTTCTAAGGACCAGTATAATGTAAAATAATGATAAAAAATACTTTTGTTACTTGAAATTTTCATGCAATCATCATTGTGCCCATTCATTGAATCATTACTCATATAATGTTGTTATATTTTGATTAATTCAATCAAAATTGAATTAACTGACAGAGCTGGGAAAAAACCCTCAAAATGTACTATTGTAATGTTGTAGTTTGTCCAACCTTTCTAAAATGGGAGGGACCTACAATATCATAATGAAACAGAATCATTCATCCATTGATGCTATAGAATTGACAGAAAAGCAAAAATTAAATGTACAGGAGATATTGTTTTTTGTTGGTAAACATGTTAGCCCTGGCAACCATTTGCTTATAATCTATATTTTAAGTCTTATGGTTGTTTCAACCAATGGAAATTAATGCTTGTTCCAACCAGTGAAAATTGTTGTTTGTTTCTACAAGAAGTGTTAAATTGATGTGTTTCAACCAATGAAAATTGGAGTTAAGACTTCCAACTTGGCCATACAAACAAGTTTTTTCTATCATTTTCTTGAAAGAAAATTAAGTGTGATCAGATGCCCCATGGCATCATTCTGGCAGCTAATATTCTTTGATTAGAATTATCACTGTGTATAATAAAGTCTAATCAAAAACTTGAAAGCCATGTAAGATCTACAACTTCATAGCCATGTAAGAAAAGCTCCAATAATTTGATATTTTCTACTGATTATTACCACAGCTAGAGTGAATAATTATTTACAGAATGTTTTATTCCTCTTAAACTCATATATCTTGTTTTCTTATCTGCCTGTCAGAATACAAAATAGAAAATGCATGAATGTTGGTTAAGTTTGGTATTTGCGGCAAGCTGTCCCACAAGTAAATATTGTATAATGTATTGATTTTACAATTATCTCAAGTTTGTGTAATCATTTGAGAATAAGAATAAATATTCAAATAGATTCCTAATGGTTAAATGATTTACTAGAAAACGTCTTGATCATTTCTCTATGTCTGTTTAGTTTTGGGACTAGCCCATGTGTCTTGGTTAGTGTAAGCTTATATGATTAGTGGGACAGAGTGTTGACCCTCATTTTACTGATTGATTTAGTCTATTCTGACATTCTTTCCGCCCTACATGTCTGGCAATACTACATTGGTCATTTGCCATGCTTGTAAGATGCTTGGTTCAGCATATTTTATTTCGCTATGCAGTGATTTTGTAGTACACATTTTGTTAAATTTTTAAACGAAAAAATTTGGCTTATAGTTCGGCGAAACATGGGCCGGCGGTTGGGTGGGTGGTTGAGTGGGCGGGCGTCCGGTCTCGTTAACAATTGCATTATTGAAGTTTTTTCTTTACCATATATTTCTGCCAGTTATTGTCAGATCTTGTCAGATAACATACCATGTGATGAACAGAATTAGAAAGTAACAACAACTCTGCCTGGCTTTATTGTGGATTATTTCCCTTTGTAATTTTGTTAAAGTTTTTAATATGTTGGATATCTCCCATTTATGGTCACAACTTGATGAAAATCCAGATTTAGTGTGGTTCATATATTTTAGTCTACTATACCTATGCTATAAACTATGTAACTTACCATAACTTATGTACTACAGTTTATGACTCAATAGTTGAACCCATGATGTCTGAAAGTGGAAAATAGGTACAAGACATTTTGGCTTTCTTAAACTTATATTTGCTGATATGACATCTCTTTGACAATTCTTGCATGGAAAACTCAATCATATTAAATTTGATAGAAACAGTCAAAAACACAGACTCATATGTTCTATTAAATTGAAAGACATTCTGAGTCCTTCAAGTTTGAATAACTTGTACTGTTTGAAACATGTTAACAATTACATATAACTTTGCAACACAGTCTATATGAATCATATTAACGTCAGTAAGACATCCACAGAGTGAGACAATCCTCTATGTAGTATCTCTGTTTATATTCATGGTAAAATATTACGATGTGATGAAGTTTCCTGTTATTGTATTAACTGTTGAATAATATTCCATATGCCATTGATAGTCAAGTTTATGACAGTGAAAAGAATGAAACTTTATGGATCGTTGGAGACTTTATCACATTATAAGTTTGTCGTGAAACGTTAAAGAAACACCCAATACACGTTACGGAGACGATAATCTGACATTTTATTCAAAACAGAGTATCTTTCAACAGAAGCCTCTCAGAGTATCAAACAAGTTTTTATGAGGCTTATGTTACCGAAATGATCACTTCAAGACATCAAACTCGACAACAGCGTGTGTGTTTGTATTACCAATGCCTTCTTTACGCCATAAAATGAGATATTAGTGGACAGTTTAATGTCCATATTTATGCCATCTTGAACAAATCACGTTATAAAATTCATGATTCTCGCTTGTTTTTCTGATTTTAACGTATTCTTACGCCACTTTGGGTCCTATTTTTATGTAGATTGTACTAAGGTCTGTCATTTTAAGATGAGGATAAGAGATAAGTTAAGAGAGATCTGGGATGGTATTGTGGCAGAATTTTAATTAGAAATCTTGTTATATTACAACATTTATTTGACTGATATCCTGATTTAATGGAACTATTTTCACGTAAAGATCAGACTGGTTGCTGCCAAATAAGAATTTTTTATACAGTCATGGTTCCTTATATAAGTTTTATTCTGTGTAAGATTTTAAAGCTGTTAATCTGATATAAGTAAGTTTCTATATATGGTTTCATTATAAATCAACATAGCAGGAGGCTGCACCATGCCCCATTTCTAGTCTGACCCTTCCCCTTTGCAGAAACTGTTATTATGTATCATTAGTATATAGTAACTTTGAAAAAAGCTGGTTCCCGAAGAAATACTTATATGTTAAGGCCCCTGCCATTATTTAATCTCCAATGCATAAAATATTAAGTATAAGCAGTCTTAGAATTTTAGCAAGTGGACCGTGGACTGAGTCCACCAAAATTATAGTTGTCTTGGTCACTTTTCAAATGTAAGTGGTCTGACGGACAACCAACTTTTTTACGGCCACCATTTACCTTATTTAATAAAATCATATTCTTAAAAATTTCACATATGAAAAACAATGCAGTGTAATAATTCTCTAAAAGGTGTTTACTTCTGATATTTTTCTTCAATTCTTTCAAAAAAACTTGTTTCCTGTTTGAAAATAGAAGAAGACAAAGGTTTCCCCCTATAAAAGAGATTTTCTATATGAGATATTTTTCTACTTTAATCTTCATATTATGTTCCATTAAACTCTGTATCATTGTTTTAATGTCTTGAAGCTTATAATGTCTGGTGTAAGGTAAATGATATGTATTAGTTTATAAGTCTAAAATAGTCCTGAGAATTAAAGGTGTTAGTTTTTATATCATTATTTTATCACATGGTTTTTTGTTATTCGATAGTATTGTCTTGGGAAGATTGGAAAATGTCACAGCCTAATGTAAAAAATAGTTATAAAATCTCACTTTTGAAAAAATCAACTGTAGAGATTGGTTTTTTTTTTGTATTTTGTTGGATGAGAATTGAGACTCTTCAGAGGTGCGTTCAACAATGCGAGCGCTCGGGGCGACATCGAGCGCCCGCGTTCTGAACGCGGGCGTTCGCGCGTGCGCTCGCGATACAGCTCGAGAGGTGTTTCGCTTATAAATTGTTAAATAAATTCCGGTAAATACCGTTTCGTTTTGATACCGGTACTCAAATCGGTACATTGAAAAAATATAGCAGATTTAAAATAACCAAATACGAAATATCCAATGCTTTAATCTCAAGCCTTCTGTGTATTTATCGTATTTCAAAGGGATTTACATCGATCTAAACTTTGGTTAGTATATCGCCATTCTGTACACAAACGGTCTGACTCACCGATATCTTCACCTTCTTCTATTTATAGAATGAGCGCTCGCATTCGTTCAATAACAAAACAATTCGCGAGGCGGGCGCTCCAGCGAGCGCCCGCATTGTTGAACACACCTCAGGTGTCTTAGTCATTTGAATCATCTTTGCTTCATATCTTAGTGATATCTTAGTGAAATAAAAGAAGTGTAGTAAGGCATTAGAACTTGGCTGAAAAATAAAGAAGCAGACATGGCTGAGTGGTTCGGTAGGACGAGCCCTTAGGGCTTCAGAGGCTCTTGATTGGAACCTCACTAGGGGCACTGTTACTTTCCTTGATTAAGAAAGTTGTCTACAATTTTTACCACCCTATCCATGCATAAATGGTTACTGTGAGAGATCACCTGCTTAAAGGTGATTCAATGACCAGAGTTTGTCATACAAAATAGTTAAGTCGGCTCAGAACATGTGTAATTAATGGAAGCAGACTTTAAACTGCTCTTAAACTTTATTGCAAATCAATAAAAATATGGTTAGCCATTAGAAAGATAACTGAAAAATATTAATACTAAGAAATAGTTTGTGCTAGACCATTTTATCTCATAATATATTTTTTAATCTAGTTATGTTGTTTTTGCTCCAAGCCGTACCTCAAGCCATACCTAAGCATCCACAGATATCATTATGTTATAATGGACAATATAATTGGTTAACATGGCTCATTAATATTGGAACCAGTGACCAGAAAAATAAATCTTTGACCAGAAAATGTCTCTACTTATCGTAACAAGTATGTTCTGGTACAAGTTAACATTGATACTGTTGTTTTAATGTAATCTTTATGTTGTCTCATTGTATAAGATTGTTGTCTTTGTAATAGAACTCTTGTATCTCTTTATTGGTCTTTATTACTATTGTTATTGTTTATTGATATTGACTTACAAAGATTTGTCTTGGTTGTTTTGTTGGACAATCTCAAGGATGGATCAAGATTATTTTCCGAGGGGGGGGGGCTGTGGGGAGGAGGAGGATGGTCTGAGCTGAGCACTTTGATATTTCACTGGGGGGAGTCTGAGCAATGAAATCTAACTCTATGGGTGTAGGTTTAAGGTTTAGGATATCTGGACTTAAACATTTCATTTTGAAAATTCTTAATTGTTTATGCTGTTGAAAGTTTCCGACAGAACGTCAGAAAACTATGATATTTGCATCCACCCCAACAACTTACCCACCCCCAAAATATAACCTGGATTGAGTCTCCTCATGATTGGTTTTAATTTCTGCGTCTCATATGAGATTTATTACAGTTAAGTTGGATTTTAAAATATTAGTGATATCCTGAGTCTTTCAAGGATGGTAATAGGTCTATTTTATAAGTGAGTTTGCCATATAAGATGATGAATATGAATTGATATGTTTGAAACATTAAATGAATGTTGTGCATGAAATGTTATGTTAACATTGCATGAGTATGTCTTACCCTGAATAGACATATTTACAATTTTATCAATAAGATTTATTTAGATATAACAATAATAATTATGGACCTCAGACAACAAATTGTCTGGTTTCTATGACCAAGGCATTGTTGTTATTGATAAAGCAATTTGTTCTTTTTACTCAATATTAAACTGATTTTGAATTTTAGTTCAGTTATATTTTGGGTGAGTGGTTCACATTGTTTTATTTCAATCTGTGTTTTGTCATGGAATATATTTGTATATAAACAAAGTTCAAATTATCATCTATGGATTATTCTATCATTTTTGTCCAGAAATGCATAAGGAACGTGTATGTAATAATACTGAATTCAGTATTTTGAGAATAAATAACTCTATGTAGTTTATATGAATATTGTCTATTTCTGTACTTTGAAGTTAATTTTGTATTTTTAAAACTTTAATTTTTCAACCATGAATAAAGCAGTAGTGACATTGTTGATTATGGTAATATTGTGCTTGTTTAATAATTTATTGCTTTTTTCTAATGCCTCAGTTCCATAAAATCGTGGCATATTGCGTACCCGTACGTGTAGACAGCTGTAAGGAATCCTTGCATATTTAGGTGACAGTATGCACATGGCACAAAACAACATACCCATACAGAGCCGTATCTGGAAGATATGCAAGTTTAATCTATAGTCGCCATGATTGTGTTTACGATTTGAGTTTGTAACGGATACATGTACCCATGGCTTATCTCACCGACTCTGGTAAAAACGAAACGGTCCGTAAGGGTACGCAAGAGCTCATATGAGTCCTTGAGGAGCTTGATCACACGGCGCCCATACGGTGCCCTCATGGCTATTTTTATGTTTATGGGACTGTAGTTTTAGTGGATCCAAATGTAAGTGAAAACACTTATAGACATAGGCCAGAGTATCAAATCTGCTGGGATGTAACCTTCGTGATATTTTTGTTCTTGCCTTGTTATGTTATGAGCAAGTTATCATAAAAGAGGATGAATCCTAACTCAGGGTTAATAATGTATCATGGAATGAACATTCAAAAATTGATATTCATTAATTCAATGTGACCAGAAATAATATTAATCTGCCATTCTAATCTGGTTATCTCAAAAAATTTGTAATTCAAATTTTTCGTGGAGAACATAACATTTCGTTTTTTTTTTGTCGGATATGGTCTGTGAAAAAATGGTTTCATGGCAGCATCGGAAACTAGAAGTACTAAAAGTATTACGCTGCATTGAATTCATGGAATATTTTATATTAATGTTTAAGATTAAGAGTTTGTTTTGTGTTATTTGTCAGATAAAAGTGTAAGAATTGTTCTTAATGGCGCTCCTGTCTCTCAACAATATCTTGGTGAATTTGTTTTATGACTTTCTCATTTATGAAGTCATGAGTTTTGTTGTGTATTTTTGATGATGTCAGTGCACTCTATTTAATATTCTACTTTATCAAACCTCTGTAGTCTTTTATATCAAATCATTGTTTCATATTTTGAAGAATATAGTAATATGTTTGAGTTGGTTTATTGTAAACTATTCTTACATTTAGTTTCAACTGCAGCAGTTTTTCAGGCCATTTTGGGGCCCATATTTAGCCCCATTACTTTCCCTAAAAAGTATGTATTTACCCATTCTCTGTATCATTCCCCAGTCCTTAATATTCCATACCCATGTTTATTTTATGTTTGCTAATTTCAAAGGTATCACGAAGAAATGTTAGAGAAAAATAAACTTCTATGGTTTAAATTATTGAACAAGAAGATTGAAATATTCCATTGAAAAAAATAACTCAGTTATTTGATGTTATAATCTTACATACTGCTGTGACAATAATGATCATTAAACAGTTAATCTGTCTGTTGTAACTACAGTAAAATTCCAATATTAGTTAACCTGACTCTTGTTACTACAGTAAAATTCCAATATTAGTTGACCTGTTTGTTGTAACTACAGTAAAATTCCAATATTAGTTGACCTGTTTCTTGTTACTACAGTAAAATTCCAATATTAGTTAACCTGTTTCTTGTTACTACAGTAAAATTCCAATATTAGTTGACCTGTTTCTTGTTACTACAGTAAAATTCCAATATTAGTTAACCTGTTTCTTGTTACTACAGTAAAATTTCAATATTAGTTGACCTGTTTCTTGTTACTACAGTAAAATTCCAATTTTAGTTGACCTGTTTCTTGGTACTACAGTAAAATTCCAATATTAGTTGACCTGTTTCTTGTTACTACAGTAAAATTTCAATATTAGTTGACCTGTTTCTTGTTACTACAGTAAAATTTCAATATTAGTTGACCTGTTTCTTGTTACTACAGTAAAATTTCAATATTAGTTGACCTGTTTCTTGGTACTACAGTAAAATTCCAATATTAGTTGACCTGTTTCTTGGTACTACATTAAAATTCCAATATTAGTTGACCTGTTTCTTGGTACTACAGTAAAATTCCAATATTAGTTGACATGTTGACAAAAAGTCAACAACAATTATTATATAAGCATGATTTTGCTAATACCAAAATGGCTTTAGCAAAACTTAACTCTCTATAAACTTGCAAGTTCTGTCTGGTGTTACTGGTGGTATTTTAAACATACAAGTTAGTTAATTGGTGTAACATTACATAAGGATCATCATTAAAAAGCCATGTTATGTTGTAAATTATTTATGGTGATGATATTGTACTATTACATGCTAAACCAGGGTAAATTATTGTGGTGTTATGTCTAGTTTTATTTGCAGTCTGAAATTGTTCCTTAAGTGATTTAAGTTGCTCTTTTAGTGGCATCACTTTAGGTGTGATAGAGACCAAGCTTTAATCACTTTGTGATTGCATTTTTGGTTGATTTAAACTTGTCCGAGTTTTAAGGTCAAAATCTAGGACATATTGTAGAAAAGTCATTGTCTGAAGCTTTGTGTGATAAATCAAGTAAAGTTTTACCTGTGATCTCAAGGCAGTCTTAGGGCTTTTGTAAGTTCCCAATTTACAGTTTAAAAAGAATTATAAAAAAGAAATATTATTAATTAATTTGTCTGTATGTTACTAAGCAACATTATATTTTGTTACATCTAAAATAAAGCTCACTATATTCAGGTTTGACTGTATAGACGTACATGTGTATTAAATAATGTTTCCTAATATATTCAATTTTCTCACTTATTGTTCCTTATTACAAAGAAATCCATTAGGAGAATTCATTGATTGCCAATACAGTCTTGAGATCCCCCCAAAAACATTATATTTCACAAGGGGAATCATTGTTTTACATTTGGACTGCACAAATTATATCAGGCCCAGTGATCACTTATTACTTTAGTCTTCATGCACATTTCTTTAAAAAAGATCAATACAGATTTGCATACACTTTTAGTCTATAATCCAATTTAGTGAATATTTTTAACAGTCAGTGTATGTAGACGTTTCATTTGTTCCAGTGTATAGACCCAAGTCTTATTCTAGAATAATTTAGTATTCATTCTGTATTATTACATTTTCTGTAAGTATAAAGAAGAAAGATTGATGCTTGGATGACTGTTGTGTATAAATCAGGGAAGTTTGTCTAACATATCTGAAACATCCCATGTTTTATGTTCGTCTGTTTCTATTTGGACAATTTCCATCAGGAATTCTCGTCTTTCGTGTCAATTTACAGCTTTCTGGTTATGCAAATATGACAAATTAAGTATTATATTTTATATTCATGCCACACATTCGTCAGTAGAGCATCTTCTATTGCCTGTCTATTGGTCGATAATGGAACTCTTTGAGTAGCTGATTTGATCTATTAAGACATTTGTCTCCCCTTTTAAAGCTCTTCATTTGGAGGTGAGAAACGACTGCTTATTGTATTCCCCTAGTGGTTCTCTATCAATATTACAAATGACTTGTAGTGACGTCTATCAAGTCTTCATGAAAAACAAGGTTATCAGATTTCGTTTCTTTCCAGCAGCCACTGATTGGTTCCTTTATTTATCTCTTACATGCCGTGCCATTGTCTTCCATCTCTGAATAATGTTTTTCTTAGACCTATTGTTCAGACATATTCATGTTGCTATCAGTTTCCACTGCTAGTTTGGCTTCGATAACAAATGATACATTAAAGCATTCATCTCCTAGTATTGACTTAGAATATTGACGATTGACAATATTATGGTGTTTTTATCCTGTTGTAATGCTTCCTAGCGCCACAGAACTCCATTTAATCCATTGGTATTTTATCATTTTATTGTTCCGATATTCTATTGTCATATTGTATGAGTTTTGGGTTACTTAAGTAAATATCTTGTTTTTTATGATAGGCTAGTCCAGTAATTATATATAAACCTTGTAGAACATTCCTCGTTAAATTACCTTATCTGATTTCATTTTCATTTATTTCTGAGACTCTGTGAGTGAATCGTGTGGTTTATATTTTTATTAATTCCCTTATAGGTCGTAAATGTGTCCCTAACTTGTACTACTGATACCTGATACTGTTTATATCATCTCTTACTTGATTGGTTTGCAATACTTGGTCGTAATAATTGTGTCATAATGTTATCATATTGTGTTAATGGAAATTTTGATTTTCTCGCTCAACAATTGTGTCAAATTGAGAGAGGAAGTTTTTGTTGGATGGTTTGACCTAATTCAGAAGGTTGGTATGTAAAATTGATTGCAGCCAGTCCTGTATTAATGATTGTTATGATGATAACATTGATATTGCATTAAGGGACAATGAGAGCATGCCTGAGCAGCAATTGTGACGCTCATGTTCACTAAGTCTGATATTGAGTATTTGATTTTGATTTTTTTAAATTGTATCATTTAATGATATAGTTGATGTCAATTTAAGAAATGAACTTTAAATTAGGGATTAAACGATGATCGAGTATAACCGAAAATCGATCGTTTGCAGGAGAATCGGCGACAATCGATTACAAATATATAATAATCGATCGTCGGTAGTTTATTTCCTTTATATATACTCACTGCCGCTGCTGCGCAGGGCTCGGCCGCGAGGGCGATAATGTCCCCTTGTGTGTTACCATTTCGCCCTTCAAAACATCAAAGAGAAGTGCACTTCGCCGAGTATTTCCGATTTCGGCGATTGAATAATATCGTGAGGACGTCAATTATTGATTACGCTCCGCCTAGTTTACACCCACAGCAAATCAGAGCGTCGTTTCTCAACATCGAATGTCGATTAGCCAATCAGGATCGAAAGTAATTCGGCGAGGATTAACACGCTTGACCCACTAATTGTACCCCTAACTTAAACAATACCATGTTCAGTCGGCCATGCGAAAGGGTAAAGGCTTGCGGTAGCGAGGTCTTCACATGTTTCCAAAACAATGCTAGCTTACCTTTTTCCCTCGTAAAATCATTTGCCACATATTTTATCAAAAGAAGAGAAAGTTTAATTTTAAGTGTTTAGTCTGAAAACGACACATGTAAAATGAACCTTTGTTCAAAAATATGTACGTTCGATGGCGAGAATAAATGACAAAAAGTGTTACTAAAAATAGATTCGTTACGTCATGGACACTATCCACGCGCTTGCTATTTGTGATACTGGTAACCAGTTCACACATTAATCGATACGCTTATCACTTAATTAGCAAAGCAGTCAAATTTTAGTTTACAAACAATTCCATTTGTCTCATATTGGTGACGAAACGGATTAAGTTAATTTCCGTTAACAGTCCATTCTTTCACTATTAGTCGAATATTACGAGAGTACACTATATAATGATATATTGTGGCTATTAAATGCAGAAATTAAAACCCAGTTCATTTTATATTTCTTTGATTTCTCAATTACACAATTGATCAGATCATATATTTGACCTGAAAAAAGGCGATGGACTCGTGAAACATTCGTCCTCGATAACTTTCATACCCGAGTCCGATCGTTATATTTTTTTAGTTAAAAAAAATTAAATTTAAGTAAAGTTAACTATGTACAGAAATACAAATTAAACCCATAATATGATTACTAATATTCTTGAATTGATAAATACTTCACTGTAGCAGTGAAGACTGAAACACAATAAATCTTATTAGGTAAAATTGCATTTTAATCTTTGAAAAGATTTCAATACAATTATTAGCTAATGAAGGCACAAAGTCACTGAAAGATGCTTTCATTTGCATAGTACAAATAGATTAAATGAATTCAAGATACAATTAATAACAAGTCACATAATTTTATTACTTTGACCAGCATATAATAAACAATATACTAGAAAAAAACAGCAAATCTATAGTGATCAATAGGTTATAATTCAATGAAATTTGGTGTTCTAGTAGAACAAAAGTATTTCAAACTAATGATGGCTGTTATAAACTGTTACTTTTGAGATATGATGCATGCAGAAACTTTCTTACGAATGGTACCACTTCTCCCTAACTCAGTCCTAAAATTTTACCCCAGGATGAGCCACTATAATAGTGGCTTTAAAATAGTTTATTATGTACTCTTGATACTTTATCAACTATGAGACATTTTAGTTTTAATTAATAATCATAAATAAAGAATAAAACAATTCTTAAGAATTAAACATTTCTTTATTAAACCATGATGTGGACAATTGTTTCTCATTTATTTTTACATTTGCATATACACATGTACAACATGCATAATTCATGTCATACATTTAAAAAGACATGAATTATGAATACACTGTAAACAAATATATTGAACACATTGAATAAATACAAGAATGAAGCAATGTTATCCTAAACATGATAGTTCACCTTTTGCATGAGTGGTAGGAAGTGGCAAACCTTAACCCTCATGTGTAGCTTACTGATTAGTTGAAATATTGCATTTATACAATTATCTGTTACCAATTCTATTGATATGCTCATTTTTACTGTTATTGTTAATGTTTCGATTATATAATCGATGATTGATCGAAAAGGGTTGTCCGATTATTTCCGATGATCGATTATGATTTTTTTCCGATTATGAAACCCTACTTTAAATTAATGGTATTCCTAAAATATGAGTACATTTTAGTTCAAATCCCATAGAGCATGCATTGCTTCTGTTACCAAGTGCATTTTATGAATACCTCATTTTGTTTTCTTTATGAACTTATTAGAATGAAAATATTTAATACCGGTAATAGCTTCAAACAATTACAATTGACTGCATGATGAACAATTCATACTGTCAATATTACTGCTGGTTAAATTGCATGCACTTAATTTAAGGATAAAAACAGAAATGATTGATAAAACAGTTGTATTAGTACAGTATGATAATAGAGGTTTCATAATTGACTAGTTTGTTTGAATTAGGCAATTACTTAGGATTAAGATAATATAAAGTTTCCCTATCAAAATCATCTTGGTAATTGCAAAATCTTGCAAGTTTTGACCATTTTGAAGTCCCAAATTTTTAATTAGAGAAAAAAGATCTCTGTATTTAGACAATTATGCTAATTAAAGACCATTAATTTTGATGGTCTTAATATTTGAACCAGTAAGTTATAGAAGGCTTGATTATAGAGAGTAACAATTGAGACATCTGGTACCCTCTGTTTTCAGAGTATACTGAAATACTAGTTTAGTCTAGGAACCAGGCTGTAAAATCAGAATATTTTTGTTCAGTTCTCAAAGTGGTTTGATTACCAGGTTACATTGTACCCTAAGATCTGATTAGATTATGAGATGGATTTGGTCATGTTGTTTCCTATGGCAGTATCAGTATTAGATTTAATATCTAGTCAGATAAAGTTAATATTACCATATATGGTCATCATACTGTTCTGTTCTGTTCTACTCTCTCCCATGCTATGTTAATTATAAGACATTTATAGTACTCTCTGCATGCTGTGTTGATAAAGATAGACTTCCAATCTGATTGTAGAAATCTTAATTTGGTACATTCTCTGATTTAGACTATTTTTATGATACTATCTTTGTCAGTGTTGACTTTGTAGGTGACGAGAAAAGTCTTGAATCACATGGTATTGTGTTAGTGTGGATTTATTTTGTTCTTAAGACTATATATAGCCATAGCAGAATTCAACTTGGGTTCAATTAAATCTGTGATTGCATTCTGCTTTGGTGAATACTTATATGTTCCTGTGGACTGTACAAAACTGGATTTGATTTTTTGTCATGGATGAAAGTTTTCAGGATTTATATCCTGAAGCTCAGGATTCTGGAATTTCAAAAAATCTTTTTTTCTGTGTTGAATCTGCTTTAATCTTGAAATTAAGGAGTTCTTGCTTTCACCCAAGTGTTTAAATTTTAGATTCTATTTGGAGAACACAAATCATAGTTCTGTTAATTCTCTTTCAGATGTAAATCTGAGTCTTGTTATATATCACAATAACATGACTGGACAGTTCATCCAACATTGCTGAATATTCCTTGTTTCAAACTAGTCTGATAATAAAATGAGTCACATATTAAAATTGTATTTTCTCTCTTTTCAGATATGGAAACCCCATTCCTAAGTTTTTCTAATCCGAATTACCAGTTTGATAGTCACAAGAGTAAGAAAGGTATTGATACAGCTGTAGAAGGGGAACCAGCTGATATAAACGTCATGTCTTTAACTGATGAGAAACGGGAACCAACCAAAGTTCTGAATGGAAAGTTGAGATCTCAAAACTCAACTGACGAGGATGAAAATGTCTCAGTTAAAAGTGAAGAAGTGGTTTCAGACGAGGAGAATGACTTTGTTGAAGCTGGAACTAAACTGTTAACTTCTAACGAAGATGAAAAAGTTGATAACACTGAGTGTGGAGTGAATATGACATATGGAGAAAAACCAAAAGGAATTCTTGCTTATATCTCATTACTAGAACAAAGTGCTCGTGAAAGAAGTGAGAGAAGAAAGAAGGAATTAGAGATAGCTGATAATTATATAGATGATTGTGATAGTGGACAGTCTACACCATTGATATCTGATACATTGAAACAAAAAACGTAAGTTATACTTTCAGTATTACTTTATTTTTTGGGGGATTTTTTCATGTACCTGAAGAGAAAGGTTCCAAGTCAATGACACTGTGTTTCGCTGCAAACCATCTGGGACATGCTTTTCATCATGCTCAGCCTCTGGCTTATCTCTAATAATGAGTGTCATCTTGCCTTACAACTTAGATGGGGCACTATTTTCTTTTATGAGAAATAGAATAATAACCTGAGAAAACTGAGAGCCTTCAGATATCTTTAATCCACTGAACATCAAAAATGTATCCAGTACTTCGTTAATCGTACATTCAACCCATTGCTCCTTCCAATTTTGGAGATCCAATTAAATACATGTAAATTGGTGTCCAGATTGATATCTAAGGTTGGTAATGCTTTTAATGATCATAATGATAATGTTTGAAGTGTTACATGGTATTAGAGTTGGTTTTCCTGATGTCAGATGATTACAATCTTTTGTCAACCTTAGTTAGACATGAATGTACATGTTGCAGTTCTTTTCGTGGTTGCCTAAAATATTCAATTTTTCACATACCATTCTTCTTGTCATTACATTGTAGGTTGCCTATTTATTTCTTGTTTCTTACTTGGAATATTTTGTTTAATGACCTTTGAAATGATAGCTGCAGGCACAGTTGACAAGTGGTAAACTTATGTTTGGTTCTAACAAGAGTTGTGACTTGTTAACGTGTTATGTTTTAGTGGTGATAATGAAGAAACTTGTTACAGTTGAAATTTTGACTTGCCTGTTTTTTCTCAACTTGTCACATGAAACGTGATAATTTATAATTCTGATTCCTGGTTTTGATCTCACAACGTTCGCTGTGTTACAACTTTGACAAGATATTTTCTCCTGTAAGGACAACTTGTCAATGTTTTCACGTTTAATTATTTTTGAATTGATTATTTAGAGTTTTTATATCCCTCTGCATGTGTTAGATTCATTGACTTTTGATTTGGATTACTTGTGGCTTGGACTTTGATTGGATAATCTTATTATATGTTGGACAGCATACCTTAGAGGGTTGGAAATATGTTTTTTTACCAAGACATTAAGTGGTAGTTTGAATCCTGGTGGGGACTTGTTAAACATCATAAATGGCTGTAATAAATGGCTGTAATATCAATACCTGCCAAAAACAGAAATCACCTGATCTGATTTATCTTGATTAGGACTCATAAATTACTAAAACAAGTTGACTAAAACAAATTTGTCAATACCTGCAACTAAGGAATTACCAACACCGTAATTTTGTTATTATTCCTGTTGGGAACTTTTTCACAACATCATGACTTAGAAACAAGTTGACAGCATTGTCATGGTTGGGTCAAAGAGAGAGTCGTTCCTGCACAACCAGGACAGATCATTCATATTAAAAAAAAACATTGTGTCAATTTACCTCTAAAAGTTTGGTCACATGTTTCTTAATACTTGAATATTCTCTGGCCTTAGAGAGAATTGTCTTGTTCTATTATAATTCTTCAGAACAGAACAGAACATAATTTTTTCGAGAAATGTGTACATAGTTCATTTTAAAAAGTTCACTTATTACATACATGTATACACTGTTTATTAACAATCTCGCTTACATTATTGATTGAAAGTCAGTTGGGCTTCACATTTAGAATAAATTAATTTCATTTTCTTGTTATCATGCAACATGTGCACTTTACGTCAATGGAGTTAAAAATTCTTGGAACTTAAGTGATACTCCTTAGAAATTAAGGGTCAATAAATCAGTTTGATTACTCAGCCCTTGTTTTATCAATATAATAAAGTACTCCCTCCTCTCTCCCTTGTTGTTAAAGATTTATATAAGTTACAAAATCATAAATAATGGTTTTATTACATTGCATGTTGCTGCACTTGTATTTATATTAGATCTTAGGTGAATGGTTGTAATTCAGTTAGTTATGAGCTAGGAGCATGATTGAATATAAAAATTCTTTCAAAAATTATGCTATGCTAGAATTATCAAATTTTCACCGTTGCTGAAAATGTATGCAAACAATTCCAAGTTGGGGCCCAAGATTTAAATTCTTTACAAGTCTTAAAGAGTGTGTAAAGACTAGTCTTAAAGCTTGCAACCTTGTGGTCACTATATCCATTGAACAGGGTTTCATGTAAAACTTAATTTCTTTACTGTAATACACTATAACCAACTAACATTCTTGTTTAGGGATAGTCATGTTCTGTTCTAATTAAATGTCAGCCAATCTAACCTCCTGTTGCCTACCCAAGGGGTATCATGGAGGGGTATCATGCAGTGGTTGTCAGTCAAAGGGCTAGCTATTAGAAACAAATATATAGCTAGTCATAAAAAAGATGTAATCTGGAACTCAAATTATTGTTTTTGTTCACCTTCACTGATGAGGCACTAATAGCTCTTTACAGGTCAGTCAACCTTATCACCGTTCCTCAGGAAAGTCTAAATCTCTGAATTTACCTGTTGACCAGTGACTGGGAACAATTACTTCCATCAGTGACTGACAACTGCCCCACATGTTTTAGAAGTATCAAAAATCATTACCAGTTAAAACTATGCTTTGCCCTGTTTATTTTATTAAATTATCTGCCTGTGTGAGTTAACATATTAATAATTTAGTCTTTCTTGTATATGGCAGGTTTAGTGCTAAACTGTCGCAACTTAAATATAAAAAAGAGGGAGTTATGTCCGTTTTGCGCTAAACCCTCAAATTATTTCATAAACTAAACAAATCTAACTAAGATAATTAATTAAAATACACATCAGGGTGATATAAAGAGAATGCCTGATGTATGATTAAAACACAATATGTTGATAAACATTATATGTCATTATATGATCAACTGATGTGATATATTGTATAAAATGAAGAATTAACTATAGTTCTAGACTAATTTATCATATTATATTTCTATTTCCATCAGACATTTACTAGATGATAAGAATCTAATTATTGCAGTTTTATTATAAATTGATGTTTGTGCATGTGTGTGTGGCTGTGTGCAGCAGTAATAGTTCAATTTACAATGTAACCTCAATTGTAAAATCATCAGCTACTCCATTTATTTTTAATGTAAATAAACACTCATTAACCTTGTATCGAATTTAAATATTGGTCCCCAACTTGGAATTGGTTCAGTTAACTTTCATTTGCAGGCCCATAGGAGCTGGGGCCGCAGGGGCTGCAGTCCCGGCCCCAATATTCTGGCAAGCAGCGGCAATTTGGGACCACAAGTTAATTTTTCATGACACATATTGAAAATATTGAGGTCTAATACAAACATTTGTTCTTAAACAGGGGGTACTGAAAGTGCTGGAAATCAAGTTTCAGAGGCTTATATTCACTAAAAATTTAAACTGGCGTAAGGGTACCAACCTCATCTGGGGCCCAAATATTCAGATCTTTCTTATGCGCCTGATTTGGTCCATTAAAAAATCTGTTTTGCTGAACCAATTATCCAATACTGATGAAAGTTTGGCATGAAGACTGGTTAAGAGTCTTCTTATCATTTTAATTCAAATTTTTATTGAAATGTTTATTAAGGTTTTACTGTAGATTGATTTTATATTTAATCTGAAAGTCTGATATTTATATCAATACTTTATATAGAAACTCTATCATAATGTCTCGGATACATTATATATTATTGTTTTGTTACCTGATTATCACGTTATGTTATCATTAGATTAAAATCTCATGCGGGGGATTATAATAGTTGTTTAGAATTGCAATAAATATGTATAACATATTTTGTTTGTGCATTAAATGTTTCAATTGCATGTAATCTTGTAATCAATTGACTTAACATTATGTGGGGGCCATTTTACATTTGTATTGACATGTCAACATAGAAAATACTCACAGTACAGCTCATTTTTGTAAACAGTGTGTTTACTAACATGATCGGTTCCAAAGGGGGCCAGCACAGTTCTGAGTAAAAAAAATCTATATTAAAATAACTTGAAATAAGGTATAGTTATGTTAATGTCAAAAATTATCAAGATCAAGCAGGGGCCAGTTTTTCCATTTTTACTTTAGATTTATATGTGCCAACATTAATTTTGCTCTTAAGAATGTTACCAACATCTTTTGCATGTTGTATGACATGAAGTAAAAACAAGTAAAACAGCAATTAAAAAAAAGTTATTTTGTTTTATAATTGGTTTTTTTATCACATTATGTCACATGAGGTTCTGTACATATTTACAATTTGACATGCAGTCTGTGTCTCTCTCTTCTAGACATTATTGTATTGGTATGTTTGTACCATTGTCTGATGTCTGTGTCATTGTCTGATCTATTTTAGATTATATTCTGTTATTTATGGTCTAGCGATTATATTTAGATTTCTTTCTGATTTATCATTTCTCTTAACTATGTGAAACATATTGATAATTGTATATAGGTAAATTGTATATAGGAAGTTGCAGCTGACAAATTTGTAGGTGGGAAGTGCAATAACAATTTTGTTGTTGGATTTAATGCCATAGCAACACATTGTATGTGTCATATCTTATTGGTCAGTCAACTTACTCACCATTCCTTGTATTGGTCATATCACCAAGGTCAGTCTGTCTATTCTCAGTTCCTGGAAAGACTAAACCTCTGGATTTAGCTTTTAACAAATCATTTGGGACATATTTCTTTCAGTGACTGACAAATGTCCTTCATGATAAAGAAGCCGTGGTAGGCAAGAGAATTGCCCGAAAAAAATTATTTCATGACCAAGCTGCACAAAGTATGCCTAGCCTGGGAATTGAAGCTACGACCCCTAGATAGAAGAGTTGCATGTTTCCGCTTAAGCTAGCCCAGCCCCTTTGTAATAATGAATGGTGAAAAATTTTCTATATAGCAATATGAAATTTTGCCCTAGCATACTTGCTTATTTAATTTCAGACAAACTCACAGTACGGATCTTATTCAGTTAGCCTTTGCTATTATACTTTTCATGAAACACTTGACAAAGAATTGTCTAACCACAGCTTGTAGATAAAATGTCATTTCAAAAAACCTAGGAAAAAACTGATCTAGAAATATTAATTTTGAAAGTCCAAAACTATTAATACTGATTACTCTAGATAAATGCTATGTATTGATTGTGTTATGTATAGAGATGACAACAGTTTATTGTGAATCTTGCAACAACCATAAATAACTGAATGAAGACTTTAAACATATAAACAAACAACAAATTTTATGGGTTGAATTATTGTTATTAGCAAAGTATGAGCTATTTTAATGCCACCATGTCGTTAAATAACAAATTACTATTTAATTCAGTGTCATTTAGTCTAGTACTATCCTTGTATCTCCCTCATGTATGACCAATTATTCTATAAATATAGTCAAATCTCATATATTACGGTAAGTCCTGTGACCGGCATGTCTGTATTTAGACCAATCCTTATTTAATCACAAACTAGAGAGAAAATAACAAATTATACTATCTGACTTATTATTTCCATGTTTTATTGACTGTTCTACTGATTCATGTTTATATAACATGCATTCTAGTCTTAATATATCTAGGTAGGTCTTCTTATCCTTGATTTTTAATCAGTTGTTTGGATTCCAATGACATGCGTCTAGTTTGTTTAAATTGAATACATAGATACAGTATAATTTTATTGTGAATGTCAGCATTTATGTCAATTCCTTTAATAGATTCCATCAATGCTTTTTTAAATGACTGTGTACATCATGCAGGGCTAGACAATTAAGGTCATCTCATTGCCCCTGACAACCTATATTTGTATTTGGGCAACAAGTTTTAGTGGCAAGTTGACCGTTCAGACAACCACATTTTTTAACAACAAAAGAATCATTTGTTTGGGCTAGCAAACACTTGGTTTTGGGCAAGTAAAATTTATAATTGGTCGTTCTACTGAGCAAACTTTCAAAAGTTAATATCTAACCATGATTATCTTAGTTTTTACTTATAAAATGTTCTCTTTTTTACTTGCAGGTTTGCTAATGTAGGTTTTGATATCAACTCACCAGATTCTAATGATAGTGGTATACAATCAGATGCTAGATCTGATGATGGTATATCTAACACACATGGTTCTATAAGTGAAGATCTATATGGTGTTACTAATAAATCTTATCTTGCCAAGAATGAAGAGAATGAAGACTCTGAGGAAGTCACACCAACTCAGGTATTATATTTTTTTGTAGAATTTTAATCCAGTGTCACAGTTAGTGTCAATGTAACCAGATAAACTACATGGTCCGAAATGAGATTCGAACCCACAACCTCTTGAGTAGCAAGCAGACACTCTTCTATGTCACCATAAAAGTTAGCTTGAAGGCAAGGGAGTACAAGTGCCATAGTATTCCTTTGCAACATCTAAACAAGTCATTTTACAGTGACTAGTAGACTTGCACACTACCTACTGAGCTAGCTGGGCGGCTGTATTCTTTCTCTTATTGACAAGTCTATAAAAATATATTTCATTGTACCTCTGTAATATCATCATGTTGTATAACAAATCACATTGATTAAACTTTGATTGTACAAATAGTATACTTTTCCCTTCTGTATTCACATTGCATTTAAATTGAAACAAGTTGAAACTATATCCCCAGAGAACAATGTATTTTACAACAATGCATATTACATCGTAGACTTGGTACAATAATGTTTTAACTCGCTTTAGATAGAGATGAGATAATACAATATAACACTAAGTGAAGTATTTGATGTTTTATTGAGAACCGTTGTAATTTATTGTTGCAGTATCATGACAATCTCTCTCCTGTAGTTGTCTACTGTATAAAATATCTGTGTAAATTTACCATGATTGGTGTAGGAGACTTGGTAGATACATTGTAGATGTAAATATAATAGTTGGTCTATCAGCTCTGTACTTTAGCCAATGTCTTGCTTTTAAGTCTCAATAGTATGCTGATCGAGGGGTCAAAGTTTTCGGAACTTTTGGTGTGGCGTACTGTTGTGGCATTTGGTCATGAAATAATTTCTGCAGCCATTCTCCCTCCTATGACTGATTCTAAATCATGTAGGGGAGTTGTGAGTCACTGTAACTGGTTATAAATTCAGAGATATAGCTTTTCCAGGAACCGTGAGTAGGTTGACTGACTGCTGTGATATGACCTATGCAATGTGTTGCTATGGTGTTAAACCATACCAAAAAGGGACTACTTTATGAGCTGTATAACCATGACTCTATAAATATTTGTCCTGTATAATAAGCTGTTTCTTTTAAACTAATGGTTACTGATTGCAGTATCTATTTCAAAATATATTATTGAAAGCAAGTCAGTGCAAATGTATATTGTTTTTGTACATTATGTTCCTTCCACATGGTTATGTTCATTTTATCTGTCTGATTGTTAATAGTGTTTTGTATCATTTTCCTCCAAAACAGATGAACTGTCTGTCTTTGTTGTCTGTATACTTTGTGTTTATTTATTCTGTCATTGTTCATTCTACATAATGGACTCTTCTTATCTTTGTGTATATGACTATTAATGGACTGGTCCTAGTTTTCTGACAAAGACATTAATGTACAATGTATTCTAATGGTAAATGTACACCAGAAATTGTGCAGTGTTATAGTTTAGAATGGTTCTGTGATTTCTATGCATTATGTAGTGCATACATGAACTATTCTGGAACTGATTCTGAAGATTGAGTCTTGGACCTGTGAACCATTTCCTTTCTCTGCGTAAAATTGTGTAAAAATTGGGAAAGGATTCTTTTTCTGAAGTGTGTAAAATTGAAAAAGGCTTCTATTCCTGTGTAAAAACTGCTTAAGATATGGAAAACAAGCATTTCATTATTTTGAAAATTTGAACTTTGACCTATGATAGTGTATTGAACTTTGACTTCTAATAGAGTATTGAATCTTGACCTCTGATAGTGTATTGAACTATGTTCGTTCAGAGTGTGTAGTATTAATGATTGATCTATGTTTGTTTTATGTATGTATTACAGACTGAAGAGACAACTACGGAGGAACCTGAGGCCTTGCCTCCTGGTTGGGAAAGATGTGAAGGTAAGAGTTACTGTTCTTTATATCACTATGGCAAACATTATTGTTTATATGTCCATCCTTTTGCAGACTGTTTATATTATATTGAAAGGTTGTTGATTTGAACCCTGGGTGAATATTTGTGGGATGTTTTGAAGTATTTCTACCTCTGTTCTAAATTCTAGTCAGTCTTTACCCTTAATTTGTGCAATATAAGACTAATATTGTATACTTAATGGCTATAGTTATGGTTCAAATCATTTACTAGCAGGATAATTTGAATTCAGATATACTCACTAGCCTCCGCCATTATTGAATAATCTTGGGCTTCTGCCCTGATGGTTTAGATGAAGACTTGTCAGGTACTGTAATTACCCCTTGCTAGTCCTGACTTGACAATTGACCTCATTTCATTTCTATGGGACATGTTTAGAATACTTTCATTTATCACTTTTTGTATGACAGAGGTGCAACTTGGCCAGAGTGTTCCCTGAGACATCTTTTGATGGGGGACACTGTCACACATCTCCTGTATTGTCTCCCTTTTCTCAAAATATAATTGATGAGCTTGTTTCACATTTATAGTTTCTCAAGTTGTGGTCTTTTGTTCTGGTAGACTATTTCATTGCTGATTAAGTTAACAAGTTGACAAATTTTATGTAGGCTGTAATTTTATTGTTAGACATATTCATGGCTGAGATAATGACTGTTGTAGACTGTCAATGGCATAATGTCAAGTCTCTATGTACAGCTTAGTGTGGCATTGATCAACAAACAACAAAATTAAACATGTTCACTGGTCATTATTATTTATTTTGGTTGTTCTTTACGCCATGTCAACACATTTGTTATGGCCATTTTACCGCAGCCAGCTCACCTGACCTAGTTTTCCCAGACCATTGTATATACCCAGTACTCACCTTAGTACCCTTCCACAGGGCCAACAACTTATCCATATACCTTTTTTATTGAGGAAAATACAATTTTGTCAAATTTTAATTGAAGAGTATAACCAACCCAAGTGGGTTTCTATTCAATGACCCCTTCAAGACATAATGTTCAAAATTTTGGGTACAACCTACCGCTTCACAGACCAGGGTGTCATATCATAGAAATGTGATATGAATGGTTTTTTTTGTTGCTTGCAGCTCTCAATTATTAGCTAGTTATAACACAATGTCAGTGTCCTTGATGAACCTGTTTGATTATCATTCTGTTGCCCATCATCTGTCTTGTTTCGCCATTTGTGACTCCATTGAGGATGGGTTCAAGGGGGTCTTGGATCTTAGCCCTTGCAGCTTGAAAATCCTTGCAAAAATCTTGAGAAGTTTTGAAGTAGCATTGTATATGTTTGCTTACATTCTGCGTCGGAAAAAATTCTTGAGTTGTCCCTTGAAATTATATCTAGATGTGCCAATGTTAACCCTTATTATTCGTCACTTTTCGCACAACATGTAGTTAGTTGTGATTGATGATAGATTTCTACTTTTGGTCTTTTATTTTTAAGACTTCAGTTTTAGTGGTGTTTAACCATTAGTTTTAGTTGAGTTTAACCATTGATTTTCAAACGATTGATTGATGGTTAAACCTGAGTCTAACAAATGATTTGATTTATTCTAGATTTCGAGACAAGCTATACAATTAAACCTGTAACATAAATTTGATTTAGTGATGTCTAGCCGTAAATATATCAAAATATAGTTAAGTTTATCCTTCGTTTCCTCTGAAATTTACCATAAATAAAGATTGGGGATTCTCATACAGTTGATCATCTTAAGTCTGTATAATTTCTCCATAGATATGAAAAGTAAGACTTTTCCATGACACATGTCACATTGTATTAAATTGTAGACCATGGATGTCATTTTTCGTTGAGAGTAGTTTTGCCGTCAGTGTAGGGCTTACGTTCTCAAGATTATTGGATGTCTGTCATATATCATTCTCTAGGAAATCTGGATTTTAAAGCTTAAAGAATAAGAAACACTTCATGTTGTGTGGTTTTAGTTTACTTTCAAGTTCAAAACAATCTGTATTGAAGTTTAATTTCTGTCAGTACAATATAACCGATTTATTTGCATGGGTGAAAGTTTTCAGGACTGATTTTGAAGTTCTGAGAGTTTATTAGCTCTTCGAAAGGATTTGGTTCCAAAGTAAGATTAAGAAATTTCAGGATTTTAGCAATATTGAACTTTCACCACTGTTATGGTGTTTAAACACAAACAAACATTTGATATTTTGCTTGCTTAATTTTCCATTTTGTTAATCACAAAATCCCAGGTTTGACCTACATATCTGCATTGAGTTTGGTCATGAAATCACCTTTGACCATTCTATAGTCAATCTCTGTATCAACTAGGACAGTTGTTAGAACTTGTTAGGTACTTGACTTAATCCTAGGTTATATCAAGTAGTTTTTAGCACCAGTCATTACTCTGAACATGTTTTATATACAAATCAAAGCACAGAAAAGATAATATTTCTGCACTGATTATTCCAGGAAATAGTACTTGTCAAATATTTTCAATAGTTTTCTAGCATTTGAATGGATACAATGTATGATTAGGGTGAGAGAATGGGTTGTATTACATGATTAAATCAATTACCGGTGTTGTATTAAATATCAAAAAAATATTTTCTTGAAATCTGAGATGATAATGTTAAGTCTCCATTATATTAAAAAACAATGTTTGTTTTTGTGTAAATTAGATATGAAAAAATGGTGTTTAGTGTTAAGTGTAGCATTTAATAATGTACTTTAATATTTCAACTTGATCGATGGTGGAGCATTTTTGCTGAATCATATAAATTGTTTCTCTAACTTAAATACAGAAATTGAAAAGTTGTTGTTCTCTATCAAATTAATGATCAAAATAGTACACTGGAACTTTAATACAGTAATCCATATCTAAGTTTGCAAGTTATCAGCTCCCTTTGAATGTGTATGCAAAAAACTGGTTAATTTAGAAAGTAAAAAAAAGCTAAGTTAAGTGAGCCAGCCTTCATAAATATTGCAAATTTCCGCAATAAAGACATCCTTGGTTATTGCACAACCATGTGATGATTTTTTATGATTTGTCCTATATGCTGAATTTCAATAGAAAAAGATCCCTATATTTTGACCATTCTACTTTTAAAGCCATTGAATGTAATGGTTCTAATTGTAAAACTTAGCCGCGTGGTTAGCATGTCTGACTTCGAATCCAGACATCGCGGGTTCGAGCTCAGTCGCGGTAGGTCATACCCTATCCATGAGTTGTCAGCCTCGTGGCATGTGATAGGGTAAGTTAGTACTGGTGATAGGAAAGTGTCTAGGAAACCTATAGTAGGAAGTGCTGGCCGTCGTGTATATAACCTTTATGTGTGTTGAATACACTGTTAAAAAAATAAAAAATTGTAAAACTTCACTATAACTGCAAAAATGTTGAAAAACAGCATAATTTCTAAATTGACAAAATGAATAAACAAATAAATTCCTTATCACAACTTAAAACATAAATGTACTAAATATTGACCTCTATGCTATAAGTAAGACAGTATGTCATATGTTAAATGGTTTCAGGTTTCTTTGATTAGTTTAGTCCATGCTATAGGTCTCTAGGGTATTGACCAATGACATTATAATGTTGTTATGTCAATGAATATTTCCTCATTTAGAATGGTAACAAAGTCACAAGACTTTAAGTCAGTCATTATTGATTATCATTTTATGTTAATGATAAACTGTTTTTTCTGTATGTGAATACATTGTTTTTGTTGAGACCCTTTGTTTGTTAACCTAAGTTTGTTCTTTGTTTCATACTTTATAGTTTTATAAGCTATCTGAGCACATGTTTCATGGTTTAGTAACTTTTAATCTTTATTTTTAAACGAAAACGATGTGCATTGTCATTTCATTATATCTGGAATATTTCTCTTTTAATGTGGCCTCTCTAAAAGGTGCTGAATCTTGTTCTGAATCAGACAATTCATTGCAATTCTTGCTCACTTTTGCTCACCCCCAGTGTCACCATGGGATCAGAATTTAAACAGCTATTTTCTTAAAGACAATCACCAAGGGAAGACTTAGGCTATGCAGCATCTCTGTCAGTCCATTAGTAATAAAATGAGACCATTTTGAAATAGCTATATCCTGTAAAGGTAAAAAAAGTGGTCAATTTCCATAACCAGGGAAATTTAAGTGTATTAAAGAACATACATTATTATAGTAATAAATATCAAATGTTGTTGCGCAGAGGATTTGTTCTGTAGAGGGCATCTCTACAGAGGTTATACTGTACATTACTATTGTAATAAACGAATATATTTCAGATGAAGATGGTCCATATTATTGGCATATTAAAAGTGGAACAATTCAAAGAGAACCTCCGTCCCCAGCACCACCAGATATGAAAGAAACATTACGATCAATCTCAATTAATAGTGACTCAGTAAGTATGGTATTACCTCCCATTACTAACATAAGAACCAATCCAAATAACTTTAACACAATAATGAATTATATTTATACCTGTTGCAACAGCTGCTCTTCATTATTAAAATCAGTGGTAGGAGGGAGAATGGCCATAGAAATTATTTCAAGACAAAGCTTCACAAGTTTGCAGGGCCTGGGAATCAAACCTAAGATCCATCTATCAATAGAATGTGCGCTACCCACTGAGCTTACCAGACGGCTAACATCCAATGTAGAAATAACAAAGTGCTAACTGTATGAGAGAGGTTATACTTTATACCACAGACTGGTAAGTGAACTCACTACATTGACAGACCTTTACAGGTTTTGTGTTGCCTATAACTACAGACAGTCTGATATTTTTGTCTAGTCTCTGTGGTAAATGTTGAGACGGAAGTTTACCATACATTTCTAGTGAATATTGACTGACATGTCATTATGAATGTTCCTTGGAGTATAACAAGTTTTAGTCTGACATATTCCCCTGCCATATTTGACTGTGTAACCAAAGTTCTCACTGTATAACTGAATCAGTCTTGTTTGAAGAAAGGAAATAGAGGATATTCTTGACTTTGGTGTTAGATCTATTACAAACACCTCCAATGAAAACGAACATTTTGGTATATGCAATTATCTTCTAATGTGTTTATGTTATTTATTGTATTTCAAAGTGAAAGTAGATCGAAACCAAACATAGAATTTGGATGTCAAAATTTTTTTACTTTGAAACTCAGTAAATAATATTGACATATTGAAGTTAAAAATTATTGTATTATTTTTCATTAGAGGTGTACCTGATAAATGTTTATTTTGTTTGAAGTCCATGAACAGTTTTATGCTTGTTATAGGGGCTTCAATCTTCACAGGTATATATGATGACATGTCACTGTCTTGTTATACCATGTACATACACTGTTATATTTGTATTACAGAGTACAGCCTCAGTTGATTCGATGGCATCCACTCCGTCCAGTGTTACAAGCACTGAGGATCATTTACATGAGTTTGAAGATCATGCATTACAATATGCTGTAAAATCTTTGAAGAATTTGTAAGTAATAATAATGCTGCTTTTCTTTTGGCATTCTTTTGGCATTTGATTACAAATATAGAAGAAACAAGTTGATTATAAGTAAACATGCCATATGATTCAGCATGTGCAAATTATTGTCTTATTCTGATTCAGAAATTGTATAAATTTTCTGCGGGTCAAACATGGAAGAGAATATGATGATCAACTACCGTCCAACCTGTGAACAAAGGACAGTCTTGGGTATTAATTCACATATGTGTGTTCTTATGAATTTTCTTTTTGGTAAGGGCATTTGGATGCATGACCAATAAATAATTACACTTAAAATTTATGTGATTTAATTTGTAAGTTATAGACATTCATCCTTTAATTCTAAAAAAAAACAATGTGTATTTTTTTTTTGACTCTAAAATTAATTCATTATTATTTCATGCATCTAACACTAGAAGTTGTCACTATATTACAGGTCTAACTTACAGAAGAATTATAATGAAGGTGGTTCAGAGAAACCAATACGTTATGCTGTAAGTTCTCTAGGTTGGGTACCTATAGCAGAGGAAGATTTAACACCTGATAGAAGTAATAAAGCTGTTAATAAGTGTATTATGGATCTCACATTGGGTAGAAATGATGTAAATGATGCTGTAGGTAGATGGGGAGATGTAAGTATGTTGACTGTTTTAACCAAAGATATCCTATAGACAAATGCTGGCCTTTTTTTCTTATATAACAGGGGCCGTTTACAGGCACCTTCCCCTCTTGAAACTTTAAAATCATGCAGTTTTCCCCAAATTTTGAGTTTAACTTGGATTTTTGTTCCCATATCTACAAAATTACAATAAAATTTCCCCAAATGTTCTATATAATAAAAGCCCTAGGTCCCTTCCCCAAATAGGGAAAAAAAAGTCCTGAAATGTCTTAGGATCTCTTGACATTATGCAGGGGGTCATGTTCAGATGACCTTTGTGTCAACCAATCACTATGTAGCTTTCATCTAAATGAATTGCTATTAATAGCATTGAAATTTTGTAAGCTGTATTTTAAGATTGAGTTTTTCAGGCTTTTTTGACGGTGCATGTTATTCAAGAGATGTCATTGGGACAATGTTTTACAAATTGTATTTCATCCTATACATATATACATTTTAAAGTTAGCAAGTGTGTGAGTTGGAAAAGTGAGATCAGGTTTTTATCAATGCTGCACTTAGTCTACTTTGTCACAGATCTAAGTCATTGTTCTTTATACATGCATTCTAAAATTTTGTATACAGTAAAAGTTCGCTGGCTCGAACTTGAAGGGACGTGGAAAAAAATTCGAGCCAGGCAGGTGTTCGACCTGGCCGACATTCGTCCGAGTTCGACGTTGTTACTTCCCTTTGTTTTTTTAATTGTTTTTATTCGTTATCTCCGTTGGTTTAATATAAAACCCGAATAAACGGTTCGTTCAAGTGTCTTGTAAAAGTAATCGGTACAAACTGCAAATTAATTTGCTTATAACTTACTTTTTGTACGTTATGTTCGTGTGAAATGAAATAATGAAAACTAACTCAAATATTGTTAATGTAATTTCATTTTACCTCGAAACATAAAAGAAGCATTATAGCACAACGAGGACGTAACCGGGTCCTAGACTAAGTTGTTCAATCGTTGAATCTGCAAGTATATTCTTGTCTTACATTTTGAATTGATACCGATCGTAAATTTCCACTGATTGTATACTAAAATGCATTAACATTTTGTTTGCAATTTTATCAATTAAGACAAACATACAAGCTGTATATACGCTAATTCATTTGTTTTAGCGATGCCTTAGTTACTCGATTTATTGTTGATTTTTAATTATACCATGACACTTAATAACTTGTGTGCATCAACAATGTGCAATCTACAAACAATTCTATTGTTAAGTATTTTTGTGCGACAATGAAATAAAATCAATCAACAAATTTAAGGTTGAGCGATTTTCACGCCGTGTTATCATCACGCGTCACAAACAATAGTTACGATCAGACCATTGTCGCTGATGTGTGAAAATCTATTGTTCGAGAGAGACAATAGTATTATAGTGTATTTGTAAACCACGGGACCGTGATATTGGTTCGAGAGTTCGACCCTGTCCGGTTCGACTCAGAAGAGGTTATTTTATATAGATATAGAAGAGAAATTGATCGGTTCCAGACAATGTGTTCGACTCAGGCAATTAATTCGAGCTGGTGGTGTTCGAGAGAATGAACTTTTACTGTAGTTCCATTACATTAACCTGTCACAACTTGAATAATTACACACTCACTGAATGTGTTATTATTTAACCATTTTCAAAACATTGAGCCACCAATCAATATAAATCATTGATAATTTAATAATGTATGCGGCGATTTTGAATATCGGGGTTATAACAAGTTTGAAAGGGGTTAAAAATAACAGATTCATTGACCATGTAATTATTTAAGTTGTGACAGGTTAATGTAATAGAACTATATACTGTGTACAATATGTATACATATTAGACTACTGTATAATATACAATATATTTTGAATAAATGTTTCAGGGTAAAGAATTATACATGGATTTAGATATTGAAAGTTTAAGATTAATTGATACACAAGATAATTCTGTGTTAAATTATCAACCTATACATACAATACGTGTATGGGGTGTGGGTAGAGAAAATGGAAGGTAAGATTTACACACTTTTTACACATATAGTTTACTTTTGTTGTTAAACTAATTACTTATATGCCTGCCGGGCTAGCACAGTCAGTAGCACCTGTGCCTACTGATCGAGGGGTCATATGTTTGCTTCCTAGAGAGGGCAAACTTCTGTTGATTCTATGGCCATTCTCCCTTCTACCACTGAGTCTTAATCATGTAGGACAGTTGTTGGTGACAGACTGAAATATGCTCCTAGTAACTAGTTAAAAGCTACATTCAGAGATTGAGCCTTTCAAAGAATAGTGAGTAGGTTGACTGACTGCTGTTATATGATATATGCAGTGAGTTGTTATGGCCTTAAACCCAACAATAAAAAAGTCAAATTTTTTGCTTAAATAGCAAAAAAGTGAGTATGGATCTAAATAAAAGCTGATTTTGCAATGATTAATAGACTGTTCAATGTTATACTACATTTTGATGCTCATATGACAGTTATATCAAATTACACTTTGAGATACTGATGAGTAATCAGTTCTGTGTCTTCTAATCTTCAAGTTCATTGGTTGTTTCTCTTTGAGTTCTAGTATAAATATGAAGGTATCATGCAAATATTTATTTAATTTAAGTGAATAAAACATTATATCTGCTGTTAAAGCTTACTTAATAAACTGATGAACAAACATATTCCACATTGACTCCTATCAGACTTTGTGTCAATATACTGATATCTCATGTCTAAAAGTTCTATTGAATTCAATTTGCTTACCACTGCATCAGAATCTTTGATCTTAAGTGATCAGAACATTTTGTTCATTATGTTTCTATAGGGCTAATCCTGTTTTAATTAAGTTAGATCATCGTTTCAATACCCTTACCATTGTGGTCAGTGCATATGCAAGTTGACTTTAAAACGTTGTACAAACTTTCACAGATAGTTATTGTGTACCATGTACTAACCAAGTCTCTTCTTTGAGAAAGATAAGAAATTGTTTATCATTATTCCCACTCCTGTTATATTGTTGGAAAAAAATAATGTAAACTTAATGTTTGCAATTATGTATTCAGATTTGACTATCTTTGAAATTGCTTGTACAAATAAGTTAGGTACATATTGTCATAACATTTCTTAAAAAACCTTGTCAGCAATCACATAATAGAAATTTACCTTGTGCGATTTAGAGTAGTTTAGGCTATAGTTGACAGTCAAGCATTGACATGAAATACGTGTTAAAAGAGCTACATAGAATTAAAGACATTCTATGAAAATTATGTTATTTCATCTAATGCCAATTCAAGATTCATGCTTGAATGATTATTGTGTTCATAATTTCAATTTATACCCTTTAGAATTGATTTGCTCCTGAATCTTTTTTACCTAGAGGGTAAACTTACCTTCAAAATGAAAGTGATTGGGAACTCAGTTATATGAAAGTTAGAGCCTTGGTGTATCCTTGTAGTGATGGTAAGAATAACTGTCCACTTCATGTATATAAATGAAGCACTCAATATCAATTAATGAACTAATCTTATTTTAATGAAAATGTTCTATTCATATTCTAATCTGAAACATTGGATTGCTATAATGTAAACTTTATGTTTGCAATGACGTAATCAGTTTTGACTATCTTTGAAATTGCTTGTACAAATAAGTTAGGTACATATTGTCATAACGTTTCTTAAAAAATTATTATTTTAATGTTTTACAGAGACTTTGCCTATGTTGCACGTGACAATTTATCTAAGAACTACATGTGTCACGTGTTCCGATGTGATACACCAGCAAGACATATTGCTAACAATCTACGAGATATCTGTAAGAAGATTATGATGGAGCGTACGTTACAACAGAATGCTTTAAATAGATTGACACGACCGACTGACCTTCCAAATCTTGAACCTGCTAACACCCCAACCAATGGTGAAAAAGTTACCTTTCAGAGTTTTTACTCCAGTAAGTATGAAATAATTTATGTTACGTATGTGTCAATGTATAAGGGACTTTAGTCAGTTATTTCCCCCTGTGTTCTCTTCAAATAGGTAGGTCCAATTAGTTGGATTACTCGGATTTTACCCTTACTTTTCAATGTGAAATTGCTGAAATAATCTTAAATAACTTTTTATACCCCCGCTTCGAAGAAGAGGGGGGTATACTGTTTTACCCTTGTCCGTGCGTGTGTGCGTCCGTCAGTCCGTTCGTCCGTCCGTTACAAAATTTCCGTCACAGTTTTCTCAGCAACTATACCATGCAGCAGCCTGAAACTTTGCATATTGCTTCATCCTATAGTCCCATGTGGTGTAAAGCGATTTCATGCTCCTTACTCATCTACTTCCTGTTTTTCGCATATTTTTAGATTTTGGCGGGGGTATCACTAGTGAGCATTAGCTCACAGATTTACTTGTTTTTAAATCATTTAATTTGTTTGAAATTCAAGCTAAGTATTTTTAGGGTAAAGAACTATCTAAATTTCATCACTTCTGTAAATATCTTCATTAACAAGAAAGATATTAGATGAAATATTTTGTTATCCTTACATGGGAATTCAATGATAAAATCCAAGGATTCCAACTGTAAGGTCCTACTTACCAATTGAATTGCTTCCGATTTTATCAGGGAAAGATAAATGACTAAAGTCACTAATTGCAATCATGGCTTTAACCCCACTAGCCCAAAGACTGAGACTTGTGAAAAATGATACTTATTTCATATAGTCAGGCTAGGTGATAATTTTCCCTTCTCTATGTAACAATAAATCAGGCTTGTGTTCAAGAATGAAAATATTTGATGACTGTATGTGTCAATGTTATGTCCGATGGTAGTTTGCAGTACATTGGTGAATGTGTTTGTAGGTGGTTGGTTTTCCAAACCCTCTTGAATTGTTACTTTAAATGGTATGATTTTAGAAAATAAAGTTTTATGGGGTAAGGACCAAACATCAAAGATGTTTAAAATGTTTTATTGATCTGGACAATTTTTTTTTAATTTGACCATCAATTCATACAAAATAGAATAGTACATGATATACAATCACACATGATGTACACCTACATAACGATTACCCTAAAATAAAGAAAATGCCATGAATCAAATTTAGGTACATCAAACATATTAAGATTGTCCGGAGATATGTCTGTGTCACGTAACTCATTGTAATACTATGTACGAAAATAGACTTCTGGGAATTTTACTTGAAAATAGGCTCATGGGTATTTTACTTGAAAATAGGCTCATGGGTATTTTACTACAGTTTATGTTGGTATGAGTCATAGTTCTTCCATATAAAACATACACTACACTTTGTAATGGTATTATTAAAGAAATAATTCTGCCAAGTTTTAAGATTTATTATAATTCTTTCTCATATGACTTTATATCATGCAAACTAGACATGTCTTACAATGCAACAAGTTACCAGTTTATGTACAAGTATGTTATAGCTGACTGCCAGCAGTGCTTGTAATAGGAAGTAGAAATTCTATTTATTGATTATGGTTTTATTACAAATGGGTAAAACAGGTGAGTTATACTGCAAGCTGACATGAGGAGATTTTTTTACGGAAATTGGATTTTCAGTAACATTTTCTAGATTTCATGTGAATGTAATAGTAAAGTTAAATCTAGTGAAATTGTTTGTACAATATTATATGTGCATGTTTTTAGAAGATGGTTTATAAAATATTTGGTTTGTATATCATTGATTTGTTTTGGTTTGGTTTGATATCTATATTGTATGCTATATATTTTGTCTATATTGATATGTTTTTATATTAGTGTTTGGATATAGAGGATTATTGGTGATATTGGTGTGGGTTCAATTTCAATTTTCAGAGTGAGCTTAAAGCTGCCTGTCTAGCTCAGTTGGTAGTGCACAAATCTTCTGATCGAGGGGTTGTAGGTTCGATTCCTGGAAGTGCATATTTTCTAGGTGCTTGGTCATGAAATAATTTCTATGGCCATTATCTCTTCTACCAATAACCATTGTCTGACAGATAAATCATGTAGGGCAGTTGTCAGTTACTGTTTAAAGTTAGCACCTAGTAACTGGTTCACAACGAAATTCAGCCTTTCTAGGAATGGTTATTAGGTTGACTGACCTTTATGTCATGACTTATACAATGTGTTGCTTTGGCCAACAAAAAAGGTAGTTCAGTATAATATGTTCTATTTTACAGATGCATCATTTCCTACACCTATGGAAGAGCCAAAGAAAGTTCTTAGATGTCATTATCTCGGATCATGTTTAGTAAACAAACCTACAGGTTGGTGATTTATATATAATGTAGAAATAATGTTACAGTGTAGTAGATGTAATATAATAATAATACAGCACTTTACTCCCTGACTTCAATCTATCTTTTAAAGCAAAATGGTAGAGTGTCAGCTTACAACTTAGGAGGTTGTGGGTTTGAATCTCAGTTTTAACCATGGATTTTTTCAGGTTACATCTTGCACTTAAAGTAAATAATTGGCTAGGAATTGTTTGCTTGCATCCTATGACTGTCTGCTATATGTTGCAAAGGTAAAACATGGCACTTGTACTTCCTTGCCTTCAATCAGTTAGGGTGAAGTGGTAGTGTCCACTAATGACTCAGGTGATCATGGGTTCAAATCTTAGTTCTGACCATAGATTTTTATCGGGTTACAAAAGTTTACATGGTGATATAAAGTTTAGAACTGCATCTGATGTTTCTTTAGACCTGTGCATTTTTCTTGCTATTTTACTTGTTTTTTAGGCAATCAGTTTATGCAAGGCTAGTAGAAAATTACACTACACTATTGTTTCACTTGCAAATTAAAAGTTTGATTGGTTTTTAAAATTTTTAAAATAGGCATGTTCAACATGATATGAAACTTTTCAAAACCCCATGATGTTGTCGACTTGACCATGAAACTTGAAATAGTGACTAGGAAGCTGATTCAACAGTCGCACTTGTTTCAAAATCAAACTTATATCAATATATATAAGCATAACAATGATATAGATGTATTATATTGTAGGTATGGATGTATTAAACCGTGCAATAGATAGAATGATGGAAGAAATACCACCAGAAAAGTGGCAATATGTAGGTGTAGCTGTGGCACCATCTACTATCACCATTACAGAACATGGGGTAAGTTGATATATAGTGAGGTTTGGTACATTTTTACTTATTCAGGATCTGTGGTCATGTGATCTACAACGGCAACTAATGAGGTAAACAAAAATGATTTTCCCACTTCTCTTTCCAGACAAATATCTAAATGACTACAAATATTGCATCAAAACTACTTCTAATAATATTTATTTGGCACAGTGTACACATAGTAAAATACATAGAATCACAAATATCACAGATATAATGTTGTAATTACTATGTCTAGCACACCAACACCAGGGATAACACGAAAAAGGGCAAGTCCTTATTTCCATTGTGGTCCCTATTTCCATTGTGGTCCCTAAATACTACAGTATAACTTCTACTGAGGGGTCCTCTAGGCTCAATAAAACAAATCCTCTGCACAACAAGAGATTTTGATATTTCTTATAGACATATTTTTCATCAAGTTTAAATTCTGCAGAGCAACAATCTAAGTGAGCAATTAAGTTTAGTCCCTCTCAGTGAGCGTTTTTCAAGAGAGGTTGTTCTGTACCTCTCTGTCCACAAAAAGCTCCAAATTATCCTATTAGTTTTGATCATTAGTTTTAAAACCTGCACTTGAAATTTGAAACAATCTGTAAACTTGCTCATGAGAAAATATAAATTTGTGCAGAGTATTCAGAGTAAAGAAACTACAATTCACAGGCTGATGTAGGCACTTTAGATAAAGAAATTAATTTGTTATTTTATGTGCTATTTTAATCTTTAAATTTGTTTGCTTGCTTCAAGAATTTGACAAAGAAACAATAACAGTTTTTTTATTACAAGCCAAAGATCATGTGACTAAATACCCTGTTTAAGGGGATTAGACTTTAAAATACATTTTAGAAATTAAAGTAGAAATGTGAGATAATGAGAGTAATTAGATGATCCCTAGGGTTCTAAAATATATTTCTGTCATTTTTATTATACATTAAATTTGTGCTGAATTTCTATATTTTATCACAAAATAAGCTGATTTTCTAATGCATTTACATTTTTGTTGACTAGGATTTTGCTAATTTTCTTTGGCAAATACTTCTAGAAACAAAGTAATCATCCCTAGGATTTGGTTAATATTAATGGTTTTAACTTTTAGTACAACTCAGGGGCCAAAGATTATTTCCAAGTCTATTTAGTAAAACAACATATTTAGCTATTATGGCATTAAGAGGCTCAGTATACATGTTTTAATTCCTTCATGTTTAAATTCCTTCTAAAATATAAGGAAATTTGTCAGTTTTGTAATTTGGAAACTTCTTACTTGCTAATGTATTTACCTCCCGAGGGATATGTAAGATTCTGTGTTCATGGTATAATCTGTATTAAAACAAGACTTACTATGCCGATAAATGTTATGTTTTATATATTTTAAGTATAAAGTAAGCTTGTTTTATTACCTGGGTTTACATGATAACTACCGTTCTAACACTGATTTATTATCATAGTGAAAATATTACGGCGGAGAAAAGTAAAATATCTCGAGAAATATTTAACCAACACAATTCCCTTCAGAGACTCGTTATTTTGTAATGTTAATACAGTATTAGTGTCTTGTATTATAAACATAAAATATACTTTAATGTACAAAAAAAAATACTCAGAACATTTTATGTTGTTCAAATATATTGAAGATGAGTATACGTGTGTGCTTTTACTTTGTTAAGACTGTGCAACAAAATTATTTGATGAATACTGAATGTTGAAAAATGTAAAAGTAAAAAATGTTAATGAATGTTTTGGTTAAAGTAATACTTTATTTAAGCATAGAACAGTGGTCTTGTTTAAAGTTATAATTGTAATGAGACCATATAGGTTTGGCTAGAAAATGCAAAATAGTTATAGATGAAACTAGTTGTACACAAAATTTTACTCAAGAATTTTGAAAAAAAAATAAGCTGCTCTGTCGAAGCATGAAAATACAGTACCCACCAAAAGTTTGGAGACAAAAAAAGAAATACATTTCTTGAATTTTGATGATTTTTTTTGTTGAATCATTGTTTTAAATGTATTTAAGTATGATTTGTGATAAAATGAAAACAAATTTCAGGAATGCAACATATCTATAAACTTCAGCATCTGATATCCTAAAGCCTCCAAATCCATGAGTATTGTAATTATTTTCCATTACATATCTTATATGCTATTTTTGTAGTCTTAGATACAATAATAATGATTACCCAAAAAATAAAACAAACCCAAAAAGAATTTCAAAATAAACAGTGATCAAATTTTAGATAAAAGCTATTCAGTAGGGCTACAAAGTGAAAATGTCTCCTAACTTTTGATGGGTACTGTATATGAATAACTCAACTGAAGGAATCTAATCATTTTTTCTAATATGGTCCATGATATTCATGACTTATGTTTCAGGCCAAAGTTTATTTCAGAATTGTTTCTAGAATGTATGTTTTAATATTATAATTGTTCATTTATATTTAGATATGATGTTATTGCAGGAGACTAATTACAATATTTAAGGTTTCCTATTACTATGTCTTCTTATTGTTTTAATTACATCAGCATTTTCAGATTGGGGATTTAACATTTTGAAGGGTGATTTTTTAATCTAGTGTATTCAAAATCACTATATTTTTTCAAAATTATTGGAGGGGTTTCATTCTACGAAATTCGGATATGAAAGTAGTAACTGTTATCCAAACAGATCACTTAAGGAGCAAGCACTATGTGTCTATAACTCATTGGCAGAATTTTGGTTGCCCAAAAGAAATAGTTGGTTGCTTGAACTAAAAAATGGTTGTCCCGGCCAACTGGACATCCACTAATTTCATAGACTTGCGGTATTAAACACCCCCAGCTTCCTGCTGTATCTAAGAGCATGATGTGTATATAATACATTTAGATAATGATAAGTTTTATTCTACTGTCTCGATGCATACATTAACCCCACTGACTTGAATGCTTAGTTATCAATAGCAAATACAGTAATATTGTTGTGAATATTTAAATCAGCAGGGGTTGATGTATGTGCCACTGACATTTAAATTGAATTTATCAATACTACTAGAACAAGCTGTATAGAAATGAAAAACTATATTTATATTTTACAGAACCCTGACAACAAGATAGAAGAATGTCGTGTTAGATATTTATCCTTTATGGGAATCAGTATGACAAATGTCAAGTAAGTGTAATCATATATTATATATACAGTGCCTATCAAAAGTTTGTATACATTTTCACTTTGTAAGCCTACTACTTAGGTTTTATCAAAAATTTGATTTCCATTTATTTTGAAATAGTTTCTAGTTTTACCTATTCTTTTTGCTATGTTACTATTTGTAGTTTTTTTTTCATTTAAACTTGTATTTCCTAATTATGCATATGATTTTGAAGCGCTTTTGAACATATATTCATTTTGAAAAGAGCGCTATACAAATGTGGTATATAATAATAATCATAATAATATTTGAAACTACCAAAGTATTTGTAGTTGAGACTACCAAGGTAGCTTAAAATCTATAACTTACTCGACAAACAGAAAAAACATTTAAGGAAAACGTTTTTTGGGGGGGGTTTTGGAAAATTTCCATATTTCAAAGTGATCAACACATTAGATACAATCTGCTGTCTGTGTCATTTTAGAAAAGTGGTTAGATGTTTAGATCATTATAGAAGGTTGCACTAATTTTTATTGTCATTTTTTTTAAATATTAGAACACAAGTTCTTGATATATTCTGTTACAATTTTCATCCAATCTAGACTGACTGTCTTTGTATAAAGTATTATAATGAATCACAATGTTTACATTGTCTGGTTTTCTCCTTTAATGAAACAATTTGTCTTGAATGAAAATTTGAAACAAAAACAAACAAAATATGCAGATTAAGTTTGGTATGAATGATGTTGTACAAATTTGATTCTAGAATTTACTTCTTAAACTGATGTGCTATTGAAAGGCCTGTCAGTGCATTTATGTAAATTATTTCAAATGCGAATTATGTTGTATTGTTGTTTATTTTTGTGAATACTAAAGTTGGTATTTTCCCTTGTGGATGTCAGATTCTCTGGCTTAATTGAGTTTATTTCGTTCATTTCTAGTTTTTCTTTCTTTCAAATATTTGATCCTCAACAAAATGGTCTTTTAATGTAAATGACAGATTTGTGAGGTGTTGCTCCTTTTAAAAGATAATACTCTTGTTGTTTTTAAGAATTGCATGTTTTCTATCATTTTACAACACCCATGTTGCTGATGTTTGCTCTTAGACAATGAATTGGTCACTGAATCCAGTCCCTTGACATTAAGGCTTAAATGATCAATGTGTTGGCTTGAGTATTAAATTTGTCATTTGGGTGAGGCCTCATGATTCTTTGAAGATCTTATAAGGCTTTGAAATAAAATCAGTATCTGGTTTCATCCCTTCAAAAAGTAGGGTTTGGTCTTAGGCAAATTGTTTTTAAATGTATTTTTGTCAATTGTTCAGTTGTTGTATGATATTACTGTGTAGGTTGGGATCTCCTAAAGTACTTTCTGAAATTATCTACAGTACAAGAGTTTTCACTGGACTTCAACAATCATGAGTCAATGAATTTTATGATTCAAAACTTGACTTTTTGTGATAGTTTCTAATGTTTGACAAAATATTGACTTTTGAAAAAAAGTTGCTATTGGCTGTAAATATAGGGTTGGCCAGGAAACAAGAAATGTAACTATTTTCAAGGCCAATTTTTTGCAAAAAAGTTTTGTTGAGACATATTTATTGGAAGATGTGGGATGAAAGCATGAAGATCATAGTAAGGATAATCTGAGATTTATCAGATATTTAGAAGTGCACACTATCATAAAAGTCTAGGATCATAAATCATACATCAATGAGATTTTATCATTTAAATAATGAATGTTATAATTTACATGTTGTCCATTTGGTCTCCGAAATTCAAACGTTGAAAAAAAATGTAACAAAAACTTGCATTAATTTGTCTGGTTTTTCTTTTTATTGAAATAAATGTCAAATGTATTTTATGCATGGAACTCTGCATTGATCATTTGATAGAGGGTAAACAGACATTACAATAGATGCTCAGAATTTATTCTATATTCAATCTGATATTTGGTTTAGTACGTAAATCTTGAGTTTGATAAATGTTACACCGGTAACTATTATTTTGGCTCTGTTTAGTATGTTTATTACATGTCAATTGAGCTGAAACAGATTAATTCATTACTGACTTAAAATCTGCGAACGCCAGTAAGTAAGTAAGTAAGTATTACTGACTTAACTAAGTAGGAGAGGGCATTGCCAAGCAGTTTTGACATTAGACTGATTATCATTGGATATAAGTTATAACCAGCTCCACCTTGGTTTAAATCACATCTTGAAAGTGATTAGCTATGTTGTAAGAACTAAATTCCTAAATCAAGCCAAATAAATTAGTATGAACAAAACTTCAGTAAGTTTAAGCTAATTTGTGGTAGGTCTGTGGTTTTTGTTGTTGCTGTTCCTGACATGTGAAAGCCACCCAGCTAGCTCAGTTGGTAGCACGCAAGTCTTCTGATCGAGGGGTTGTGGATTTGATTCTCGGGCGGGGCATACTTTGGTGGAGCTTGGTTATGAAATTATTTCTATGGCCATTCTCCGCCCTTCCAATGATTCTTAATTATGTAGGGCAGTTGTCAGTTATTGACTAAGGTATGCGCTTCGTAGTTGGTTAACAGCTAAATCCAGAGATTTAGCCTTTCCAGGAAGAGTGATTAGGTTGACTGACCGCCGTTATATGACCTATACAATGTATTGCTACAGCTTTAAACCCAACAAAACAAACAAACGAACTGAAATGTGAGCCTACACCTTTTTATTAATTATGTATGTAAACGATATTTAAAGTATTGTATGTCTCAAGTCAATCTTCACAAGGTGATGGTTTTGATATATTTCAGGTTATGTGCATTCATCGTACATAAAGCAGAAGATAAATTTTATGCCCATGTATTTCACAATGACCCACATGCTGGTACTTTATGTAAAACTATACAAGCTGCTTGTAAGGTTAGTATACTATATTGATAAAATAATTATAGGGGCTCGGCACATTGGTGGATAAGACATGCCAGGTTTGAAAACATTAAATAAGCAATGCATGCTGAAACAAAAATTAGTGATGTAGTTAGTTGGTTGTAGAGGCTGTATATGTCCCACAATGCAAATAGTGGTTAGCACAGGAACCAGAAGTGTACCGAACATGCAAATGTAGTTAAAAAAACAGAGGGTATGTTATCTCCCTTTTAGTTTATTTACAGAAGGACCAGAGGGAAGTAACTAGAAAATTAAAAACATTGACACTTAGTTTGGACAGTATACGGAATTAATCCACCAAAACTCACATGATGCCTTAAAGTAGAAAGCCGTCCATATTAAATTTGTCAGTCTCCATAAACAGATATCATATACACCACTGTCATAAGATGTCTTAGCATGGCATTGGGGGGTTACATACAGCAGTGTGTTCAATTACCCCTTACGTTCCGAAACGTTCCATAACGTTAGGGACCAGACAACTCAACCCAAAGACAACTCAACCCGAGAAAAATCAATACCTTACTAACGGTTTGAGTTTTCCCAACCATGGGTTGAGTTGTCTACGGGTTGAGTTGTCCCGTACCCGTAACGTTCACTAACAGTCGTTACTGAACATGGGGCTGGTGACCTTTGTGTCGACCTATCAATTCACAGCTTTTATCTAGACAAACAATATTAACAGCATTGGAATTTCATTACATCATGTTTAGATATTTTCATTAATTTTATATTTGGATACATTTTCAATAGAATATTATTAATGAATGTATGTTATGTAATACATATACTGTATACACCTTATTATAATAATCATTCAAATTGCAAAGTGACAGTGGGGATGTCCTCGACACCATGCTTACCAAAAGACAATGATAATAAACATACACAGCCTTTTAAAAACAGTAGTAAAAATTGGGCATGAAAAACTATCTTTGGCCATCCTTCCTCCTACCACTACAACATGTAGGACATATTGTCAGTCACAATCTATAGTATGTGCATAGTGAAGCCAGTGATAGTATGAAGATAAAGTTGAAAGTTTGTCAGGGTGACTGGCTACGTTTAAAACATGACATTGATATGAAATACTATAAAGCAAAGAAAGTAATGTCTGATATGAGATGTTATGAAAGCAATGGAAGAAATGTCTGTAACTAGATAGATTATTTATATTTCAGTTGAGATATCAGAAATGTTTAGATGCTCAGCATCGCTACCTTGGTAAACAAAAAGATAAAAGAAATAAGGTAGGTGTAGAACATGGGTCATTTATAAAAGCAAAAAAAATTGAAAATTACTGCATTAGATATGGAAGAGTCTATTTGTATTTACTGAAAATACTTGTTTATCTCTTATTTTCTGTAATCTACATGTATGTTAAAATTGAAATCTTCGTCTTTTTGTTTACGGCTACTTAGTTAGACCAGTCTTATGGATGAATTGTATGGTCTGTCTGAGTTCAACTACAGTACCATACAGTTACTCCTGTAGAGTTGTCTCAGTTGGCCATATTGGTGGTGTCTTTCACAGGTTTGAAGGATGTGCTCTGTGGTTTGGTCATCCTCACATCATGTGCATGTAGCTGTCGGTGCCAGCTTCAGCTTTTTATGCATATGTGCATTAAGCCGGTTGTGTCCAGTCCTAAGACTCACCATTACTACTTGTTCTGGCCTGCTAAGAAGGTGATAATCATCCTTTTCTTGGGTTGGCTTCATCAGTGTCTTGATAATGGTGATTTTTTTTCTGTATGTCACATTTGCAATTGAAATCATTCAGATTAGTATTTTTCTCCAAAAATATATGCAGTAGGTATGATTTATACAATGTATATGTAACTTTTTTTATTTATAATAAATGAGCTACAGATAGAATGAGAACAAAATAAACTTAATCCCACACAATTGAACAGATGAATAATATAAATTATAACTTATAATTTGTCTAAGACTGCAGAATTGTGGTCTTTGACGCTGGTGTTGTCTGCGGCAGTGCTGTTCTCTCAATTGTATGGTGTTGTTTTAAGTGTGTGGTGTTGTGTATACTGGTATATGAATATTTTATTTGTGGTATTTTTATATTTTATATAATGTGTGATATATGGTTTATTTGTAATTTATTTGTCTGCACTATTTTCTTTGATATAGTAAAGTTTTCACTACATAATTTTTACTATCTAGATATTGTCCATGCATGAATCCATTCATCATAGCTTCTTCACATCTTAGTAATGTTGGTAATTTTATTGTTTAGTTTTAAATATTTATAATTTTCAATATTTTTTTTTGTAAACGCAATTCCTCTCGCAAACATTTTTAAGGGATATACATTTTTGTTTTGTGTGATTTGATTAAGATACATGTAGGTAAAATGTTAGGTTTGGACATTGCTGAACAGAATGTTGAATTTAAGATTGATTGATCGTAGATAGTTGGTTCAAATCCTATCAAAACATTTATAAGTTTCTAAAAATAGAAACTGTATGATAATTGCTCAACAGAGCGGGGACAAGGAGGCTGAGATACAAATTTCATGTAAATTGTGATAATGTATGTCATTTAACGAACTTTTCAATTAAGTGCTTTTAAGATTTTAATCATTATCAAGTACAATTAGCACTGTATAAGATGATTGCTGTTGGCAGTTAAACAGTAACAGCTCTTGACACTGTACAGGGTGAACACTGTTAACTCTTTGCTAATTAGTGACTTTGGCACTATCCAAGTTTATTGCTTTCAATACTCGACATTTTTTTAAATATTTACACACCCTATATAGAATTACAATAAAGTCTGGGTTAGACATCAAAATTGGTTAAAATCTACCGACACTTAGTATTTGACTGTCTATGTATACAAGTGGTATAAAATCAAATTAAAGTCTTGTAGACTCGTAGAAATCCATACTAGCACTTATTAGATACTGTTTCTATTATGGAATAAAATTTTATTTGTGTATCAAACACTCCTTATCTCTCTCATCAATCTTGTGTCTCTTGTTTAAATAAGTTTCCTTGTTTCTACTCAAGTCTTAAAATACAATCACTTGTCGTCTAGAAAGCGAGGTGAAGTGAGTTGTTTAATGGATGAGTTTTAAATTCACTTTGATATTTAAATGATAAGATATGATACTGTTACGTATACGCAATGATAATACATTGGTTGTTAGTTTAAGGGAAAAAAATTGTTTTTAGTGAAAGTCGAGGCAGTAGGAGTATATTTGGATCATTTTGAGATCAATTTCTGAAAGACTCTGTCTAGTTGTATGTAGCTTTGTAGGCTTTTGGTTTTATATCTGAACAGAACAGAACATTAGTTAATTATCTTGTACAACATGTACATAATTACAATCATATGCATGTACATAAAGTTTTTATAAAATACAATTGAAACAAATACATAGAAAAATTATGAACAATTGTCACAGTTCATGTAAAATGTAATGTAACATAAGAAACAGTGTACTAATTAATAAAGATGAAAAAAACATTAGCAACTTATTTATGAAATTCTTCTCTTTCATGCTAATTTGATAAATTTACATAAAGTTTATTGTACTTATAGTGATTGTACTTTAACACTAGGTCTGTTTTTAAAATAACTACAGTATGCAATCTGATGTGGTTCATCATGTCGTGGCCCCTCCATATTTGATCCATTATTGTAGCAAAATCTTCTAGACTAAATATTGTAATGTCTTCTCTTGATGTTGTATGTCACACTACACTACATGTACAGTGCCATCCAAAATTACCTTTACACTTGTAAAAAGATGTTTTTCCAGCACACCTAACCTAGTTTTCCTGATTCCTTGTCTATAACAGGTACTTCCCTATTTCTACAATGCTGGAAACTTCTCCATATATCTTATTAATGGAGGAAAATTGACATTATTGCCAAATTTTCACAGAAGGGTATAACTGGTGCAGGTTTGATTCAAAACTGTACACCTTCTGAGACACTAGATTCAAAATCCCGACTCATTACCAACTGCTCTACAGTACAGAACCTGGGTGACCTGTTTTCAGTGTCTCAAGTATTGATAAAAATTTAAAAACAAATCATACATTTTCAAAAGTGTAAAGGTTATTATGGATGGAGTTGTATGTATAAATGTTGTAACTTTTATTTCATATTGTTTATATTTTCTTGTATATAAAAGTTAGATGATGATGATGCCACGCCTACTGAACATTCCTCATTGAAAACCAACCTGACAACAGTGAAGACAGAAGTAAAACAAAGTGTACAGAAAGTGGGTGAATCAGTTAAACCAGTATTACAGTCTGTACAGACCGGGGTCAAATCTGGTGTACATACTGTAGGTTCTGGATTAAAGACTGGAGTGAAAGCTGGAGTACAAAGTGTGTCTAATATGTGGTCAGCATTCCGTAATAGAAATCATGAGTCAAGCCCTACAAAAGAACAACAACAACCTCTACAACAACAACAACAATCTAGTTAATGATTGTTGAAATCTTAGTTTCCTGATTTAGTTCTATTTTAGTTTAGGTATTGTTTTGTTTTTGTTTTATTTTTCTTTGTTTATGGGAGGATTTGGTGAAAAATGACTAATGTGCTTAAACGATAAGACATTTAAATGATAATGATAATTAAAGACTTTATTATACCCCCGCTTCGAAGAAGAGGGGGGTATACTGTTTTACCCTTGTCCTTGTGTGCGTGCGTGCGTGTGTGCGTGTGTGCGTGCGTGCGTCCGTTACAAAATTTCCGTCGCAGTTTTCTCAGCAACTATAACATGCAGCAGCCTAATACTTTGCATATTGCTTCATCCCATAGTCCCATGTGGTGTAAAGCGATTTCATGCTCCTTGCTCATCTACTTTCTGTTTGTCGCATATTTTTAGATTTTTGCGGGGGTATCACTAGTGAGCATTAGCTCACAGATTTACTTGTTTATTGAGGCAACAGTTAGGCAGGGCCCAATCTTCCCTGTGAGCCTCTTAACAAAAAAATAAGACAAACGGATATAAGAATTGTTTAATTATGATTGATTGATTAATACATTATGAACATTTAATGGTCAATACTTCTGTCAAAATGACATCATAAAAAGTATTGGTATGTGTATTGGCATTTTCATTATCAGAAATATGAATTACAAGTTTTATGCTTTAATAGTTTTAAAATTCAATGAACAAATTACCATATTGTACATGTATTTACTTTTTTCATCCCAATGTCATTATTGTCCTGGAATATCAGACACATTTGAATCCATATTAAAAAGATCATAACTGTCTGAAAAATATTCATAGTCAAATTGTGTATCTTCTAATAAATACATTCCTAGTAAAAAGCTGCAAAATTAGCTTGTCTTCAAAATTCCTTACATTTAAGCAGATGTTGTTGTTTTTTTCACCAAATTTCCCCCTTTAGGTGTACTGTGAAAATGTATGATAGAAGAATATTAGAACCTTTGCACTTAAAAGTCTGATTTTTCTTTGTAATTTGAAGTCTTAATTCCATTAATTGGATAAATCTAAAGCTATATTGCTTTTTATTGGTACTGGGTAATTTGATTGGTCATGATTATATCTTATATAATCACAGTATTTTTAGTATGATTAATTTTTTTCCTGGAACAACTTGAAAGATTACATTATCATAGAACTGATCCCTTCTCCATGATTAGCAAAGAATCAATAGAACAATGCATGTTTGAATTTAATTCGAATATATCTTGGCATATTTTCTTCATGAGAATACTAATGAAAAAATAAAATAAAATTTATGAAAGTCAAACTTGTGTTTATTATACCCCCGCTTCGAAGAAGAGGGGGGTATACTGTTTTACCCTTGTCCGTGTGTGTGTGCGTGCGTGCGTCCGTTACAAAATTTCTGTCGCAGTTTTCTCAGCAACTATAACATGCAGCAGCCTAATACTTTGCATATTGCTTCATCCCATAGACCCATGTGGTGTAAAGCGATTTCATGCTCCTTGCTCATCTACTTCCTGTTTGTCGCATATTTTTAGATTTTTGCGGGGGTATCACTAGTGAGCATTAGCTCACAGATTTACTTATTATGTCAGTTACACAATGCTTAAACATATGAACTAGAATATTACTGTAGTTTGGAGTAAGGTGACTTCTGTTTCAACTCATAAGCCCCAAAAAATATAAGTTTACTTTTTATCGTTACTACTGTTCGAAATTAATCTTCTTAGGTTGGTTCATAAACGAAAACATCTTTGTATACCTCTAGTATGTTGTTATTACATTTTCACAGTGCAACTATGATATTTCTCTCGATATACTTAAGTAGCTTCTTCATGTTCAAAGTTTTATTTCACACATACATGTATTATCTATCGTGGTTAAACTATGCTTTATTTCAAATTTTCACCGCATGAAATATTGGTTTTTATATCAGCACTTAGGACTTGTTTATTTATCAATTCATCTTCACTTTATATTTTTCTTATCATAAACACACTACAAGCTCAATGTTTTGATGTTGTTACACATATGCTTTTGATATTCCTTGTTAAATGTTTATTTTGATGCTCCTTTGGCAAAACTTATGTTGAAGATATTTCATGTTTATATGTTATATTTTACAGAGTGTCAAAGCTGGTTTGAAAAACATGATGTCAACATTGAAATCACCTACAATTATACAAAAGATTTTCACTGAGAGAGTTTGTACTGGAGACAAAGATGATTAAAGGTGAAGGTCATGTGTTGACCTTTGTGTAACCTTGACTTATTTTGTCAAGGTCACTAGTTAGCTAGGTCAAGGTCAAGAGTTTACTGAGTGGATTAAATTGAGTGATATTGTATTAAATGGAAAGTATAGTATAAGGATTAATTTAGAAACAGAGCCATACTGTAATGGTGATATTTACAAGTTATATTAATGAAACATTATATTGTATAACAACTATATGCTTGCTATTGTATAAAATCACATTGACATAGACTATAGCTGTATGATGTCTTGGTTTATATTTATCATCATTAAGTAAATCATGTTGTATCAGAAATATCCATGTTGATGCACCTTGCATACAAAATGTCTTGCAATTATGTGTTCATTATATTGTTTTAACTTCTCCATGTATAACATTGGTTAGTTGACTTTATTGTAAAAAATGTCAAGAAAACTCATCGGTGCTGTGTTCAACATTGGCTTGGTGTAGGACTTGGTACTTACCTTTTTTGTATTGTATTGTAACAAGATTTAACTGCACAATTTTGGCTAGCTCCTACTATTTACAACCATTGGCTAACTGATTTTGAAGGCATTGTAATACAGGACTCAATATTATTTTTTTAAAGTAAGTTGCTGGCTTGAACAACCAGTCATATAGCTCACTTGTTTGAACTTAGTGTTTACTGGCTGTAACAAGTTGCTTAAATCCAAATATAGGTTGTCAGGAGCAATTGGACGACCTTCAGTGTCAAGCCCTGAAATATTCAATAAATGGTAGTGATAAATATAGTTGACATCTGAATTACATAATATAAAGAATAGTGTTAGCAACTACTACATTGTTAAATTAGCACAGTTTACTATACTTAAAATATTGTCGACCATAACCTACCATGAGGCAGTGTTGAACACAATCCAGCTATATCACCTGTCACTCTGTAGTTAGACATTTAATGATATCTCTGTATAATATGGTAGAATGCATTGCTTTATTAGAATATATCCAAAATTATCTTTTACACTTTTTCAAAAAGTGATTTTTGGTTGATAAAATTGTTATTTATTTCTGATGAATTTTTTCCACAAGATTAAATATTAGAATTATTTTGTTACATTTGAAAGGAGATACAAATACTTTACTATGAATTGTTATACTTAAGTATACAGAAGTTTTGTTAATCCTTCAAAATTGGTAAAATAGAATGAACCTAACATTAACTATAGTGTAAAGGTAATTATTGATAGCCTTGTAGATAAAAAGTCAACATAAAATATTATAGTCATTATTTTTTGGTGAGATATTATCAGAAGCTGTCATATTTTTTACTTCATATTTGCCCTGTTTTGCCAGGATTTTAATGATAATATTTGCCTTGTTAGTATAATTATGAGATGGGTTATTAAACTTATTCAATATATCTATGTTAAAGTGAATTTTCAATTTTAAATATTTTATTGTGTCCGAAAAAAAGGAGTTTTTTAATCCTGTTTTAGTATGTAGTTGAGAGATTTTTTTTCATAATAATATGATGTATCATCAGCATTCAGGCTGGAACATCATCTTTGTAATGTACATTGATAGCTGAGAGTATTGTTTTCTTCTTGTATTATTCCAATGTTAAATGTTTTTGGGTAATTTGCAGAATAACGGGTGCTAATTTAACTATTTCATGTTCTAATGGTTTTTAGATGGGTTTAAATATGTCTTATTGTGAAATAGTATTATTAACAATCCACACTTGATCTAATGGCGGGCATTTAGGGGCAGTAAACACCTTTGGAAGTTTTTGATCAACACTTCCCCGCCATCAAGAGAGTGTTTGAGATAAGGGGCAAAACACCAGTTGTCTGATGGATATTTAACTGAGGATGTCTGTGTTTAGCTGTGAACACTGTATCTTACAACTTTTAAAGCAAACTTGCATATATTTTAAGTTATAATTTATTGCCCCTCATAATGTAGCACTCCTAATAATTTAGCTCCCACTATATTGCAAGTGACCCTATGTTTTACTCTATATATTTAACCATCATATTTCATACTGTACAGATCACTCATCATTCAGAATACATCAGATATACAATGTATATGTTGTGACTTTATTCCTCTTTAATCTTTTTATCATATAATATCCTACAACTTTAATGTTAGTGTTTATATGAACAGGTTGTTTATTCACATATTGTTGTAATCATATTACATTTGTTTTCTGTTTTTATTATTGTTATCAAATGTTTCATCAACTTAATGCGACACTGCTCTCATTTTTGGCATAGCTTAGCAAACTTATAACCTATATTTCAACAAATACAATTTGCTCCACCATTCCTGTTTGTCCAATGAAATTTCTTTCAGTATTAAAATGAATAAAATATATGATACCATTGGTTGTCCAGAAATAAAGTTTGTATACTGTCCAATATTTTCAATATACAGGTCCCAAAAACAGTTATGTTAGGTCCGAAAATTTCAATAATTTAACATATCATTTCACTTTGTGAAATTGATTTGATTGTAGCTTGAAGTCGTAATGCTGGCTAACATTTATACTTTAAACAAAATGAACCATGCACAGAGCTGAATATCTTTTTTAAAGATATTTCTTTTCTCTTATAAACCATTTTATGTATTATTTAAAATATTTCCTTGATATGCATTCAAAGATAAACAAGTTTGGCCATATTTGAATGTTTAAAGGACCCTTAGGCCTTATTGGCATTTTGCTAAAAAGTAAAAGATATAACGAGATTGGGTATGTTTTTCAAGCCTGCTGAATTTTTTAATTTAATTGACTTAGAGCAGTGTTGCATTTACTTGATGACATAGTTAGTTCATTATGCTATTAGATGTCATATTAAGTTTTCTTACCTGCCTTGTTGCTTATGTTTTATGATCACTTTACACAAATCAAATGTCACAAATTAAATTCATTAATCATGAATCTCATTAATTGATTTCAAATCACTCATACCAAATGCTACTTACAATGTATTCATACTAAGTTTGTCTTGTGTCTTTTTATCTAAGTGAAAAGGATAACTTTATTTTGATACTATTTCTTGTTTCATTAAAGAGCAAGTATTTCTAGCTGCCAAAATGTTAATTATACATTTCTTGTTTGTTTATGTTATTTTATTTATATGTATTCTTATGTCAGTTGAAAATTGACTTTTTTGGAAAAATTCAAAAAACATCTTACAGTGTACATGAACTATTCAGTCTGTATTTGGTGATGCTAATATTTTTTGGGCTATGATGATCTATTGATTTTATAGTTTTTCATTTCAGCCTGTTTATCATGCTTGTCTTTTCCATAAATTATATTAGTGAGTTTAAAGTTTCAGTATATTCCATGAATTATGTTAGTGAGTTTAAAGTTTCAGTATATTTTGATATATACATAAAGAAATGTTATACAAATCCATTTAGCCAGTATTTTGTGATTTTGATTATTCATTGGGCATTGTTTGAATATTAATTTGAGAATAATATTTCCTTGTATGAGTGCTACATTGCTGCAAAATATTGCATAAAAAAGCAATAGGTAGAACATCGTTTCACAACTGGCTCCTTGTCTATTTGGAAATTTTAGTTGATCCCAAATTATTTACATGATGAATACATTATCTATTACTAACCCTCAGTTCTTTGGTCATACTGTCATACAGATAGGTCCACAATACAATGTTAACTAATTAACGCAATATCTTTAGTGTAGATTTATTTTATAATCATATAAAAGGTCAGTAGCATCTAGTCACTATAACCATGATCGTGTTCCAAAAATTAACATAATATATGACTGATCCTTTGTCTAATCTCTTATTCTGTCATTTTATCACAAAGGTGTGGTACATTTTTATTATTAATGTTTGTTTTCTAAATGAATATCAGGGTATAAAAAAAATATTTGACTGTAAGGAAATTAGTCACTATTTGAGGAATGTTAGACTTTCAGTATAAGATTAGTGAGTATGGTCACGCTGCTTTCTGTACATAGATGATGTACAACTCTATACTTACAGGTGATTTGGCTCTGTGCAGAAAAGATGTTCATACATATAAATACCAGATAGAGTAATTGTAATGATAAATTTGGCCATACACTTAACTGTATATGACATTAAGAATACATTTAACAAGATTTAACAAGATCTTACTTATAACTTTCTGATAACTCTGCATGATATAATGAAATCTCTTGCGTTTTTTAAATCAAATTAGATATTAGATTGATTTGATTGTGAATCGCTTTTGAACATATTTTCAATATGATATGAGTACTATAGAATATGGTATATAATAATGATGATAATGTCAATGATAATATTAATAATAATTAATAATTGTAAAACTATTTTATATTATGTTCCAAACAATTACTGGGGGCAACAATCACTGTAGTTTGAAAACTTTGTTCACAGTAGTTGTTTTGTTCTGTGAAGACCTTGTATTTTGGGTCATGTGAACACATCTGATTGGTTAGTAGTTTTACAGGACTGTGTATGATATATTTAGAAATTGAGAAAGAATTCTTTTACTTAGAATAGTAAAATACATATAAGAATTTTGCAGGATTTGAAAATTCGATTTTACCCATGATAATGTTTACAATAATTTTTGGTTTTTGATACACATATGATTAATTATGTTGCATGTATTTCGATGCCTAGGGAATTTTCTCACTTTTATCTCTTTATAAAAGATTGTTATATTATTTTGAAAATATCTGTGATGAAAGTTATATTGTTTTAAAAAAATTTCCAGTTATAAATTTCTTAGTTTGTTGATTCAAACTGTTTTAAGGTTTTATATTTAAATTGTTACATATTTTTACTGCTTTACAAATGTATGTTAATGCTTGTATTTCCTTAATGTATTTTTTCCAGAATGAATGTTACCGAACCAAGCTTACTTGAAGACACAAAGATTATTTTTTTTTTTCATTTTTCAGAATTTATCATAATTATAAATTTAGTTTATTGGTAGCCCATCTGGCTAGTTAAGTTGTTAGCATTGATTGAGAGTGTCTAGGTTCGTCTCCCAGGCAGGGTATACTTTCATGGAGTTTGGTCATGAAATAATTTCTACGGCCATTGTCCCTCCTACCACTGATTCTTTATAATGTAGCTTAGTTGTCAGTCACTGATGGAAGTATGTGCCTAGTAACTGGCTAACAGCTAAATCCAGCATTTCGAGGATAGAGATATGACCTATACAATGTTTTGCTACAGCGTTAAACCAGACCAAAAAATGTTATTGGACCTTGTATAGAATGAAATATTTAATATTTCACAAGTTGAAAAGTATTTGAAATATAATCTCTCATATCATTGAAGTATGGTATTTTTTCTATTTGATTTTTTTCCTTGCTTTATGTTATTGGACCAAATTGTTAGCTTTTATTTTTGTATATATCTACTATGCCAGTATTTTTTGTTTGTTTCTTTTTGTTATTTGTGTGTTGTGTTACTTTTTGGAGTGATCTTTTTTAGTTAGTTTTTTGTATTTGTTTTGTTAGATAAGGATTATTATAGGTGGTAAAAAATAGACCAGGATCTTGTTTCAGCTAGTTTATTTTTGTACAACATTTGAGAATGTATGAATCTATACAAAATGTGATTAAACTTGGTATAAAACTTTCTTGTATGATGATTATACTAATCATTCCAAAGGTCTAAATGGAAACTATAATCATGTTGTAAATGATGCTGTATTTTAACACAAATTTACTGTGTAAAAAAATCCTGTGTCATATAATTTTTCTTAAGTAAAGAACTCTTAGTTTGACCAGATATCACTAGAAGTCTAAGATCTTTGAACTTAAGTTGGAATCTCACTATGGCTAAATAATTGCTTTTACAAATGTGTACCTTTTTTGAAATAAAATCATAAAAATAATCAAAATCAGGATGAAAATTATTAGAATTCATTACATTTTGTATTTAAAGGTTGTAATTAATTAGATTTGTTCAATTTTCTTATTCTTATGAAAAAAAAGTGGAATATGCTTTATTTTTTTTATCAAATAATTTTATTCCTAATTTCTTACATTTTTAATATGCTTACATTGTTTTCTGACTTATTTACCATGTATATAGTTTGTTTGTTTGTTTTGCCTTGTTCTTACATTTATTTTTTAACTTTGCTTATTTTTTTTCAAAATATATTTGTGCCAAAAGTATTGAATCTTCCCACCTTGCCTGTTTGTTTCTCTATCCATTCTGTTTAACTAAACTGAGACTTGATGGTCATTGATTAAAGGGAAAGCTTTATGGTTGGTGATGTGATATGTTGTAAGGAGATGGTATAAGGTACATGGAACCGAGATTTATGATAATGGAACTGGCTTGTCTGGTTTCATTTTTACTGATGATCATAGGATAAACTAATTGGCGTTGCTAGAATCCAATGTCTGCATTGAGATAGTTTATTGCTTGCTTTACGAGAATCATGATGTCATCGTTAGAGTTGTTTATTTTAAGATGTTACCATTTGTTACATAATCAAGCTGAATTGAATTTGCATTGATAGAAAAAATGAATACAGGATATAATGTTTTGAGCCTTTTTTGCTTTACATGTGGGCATATTCAGATAGTTTTAATAATGATGTGAACAACTTTTATGATACATTAGGTCTCATAGTGTTCTTTTACTCTGTAGCATAGACTTAAAAAAGATCTGTTAGTTTTATTTTTACTGTAGGTTAATTCATTAAGAACACCAGTAAGTTTGTCTTCCATTTTCAAAGTCTTCAGATAACTTCCAAATTGTTTAGTAAATTCTCCCCATCTACTCAATATTATGGTCGCCATCTTAATAAGAAATACCATTGCTTAAAATCTTACTAACCTACGTTTATATTTAATCATGAATCTCTCTCTATGTTAATTAAAGGAACTGTCAGGTCAGGATATCTGACCTATTATTAACAATTTGCAACATGAATGAACTTATTTATTTTACTTGTATTTTATTATGACTATTACATTTGACTTTGGATATAACTGAAACATTGACATGATATGAATAATGTTTTATTTTTGTTTTTCATTCCTTATACCATACATAAAACTCATCATGTACATTGACATCAATATTTTTCATAGCTTTTATGCAATTTTGTTGATGTTTCTTTCCTTAAAATGAGTCTTCACTCTTCCATGTTTAGATGAACCATTCTAAATAGATCTACAGTAATATTCAATATTATGTAGCTAATATCATAAGATATACAGTGTCTTCTGTAATCACCTTTACACTTGTAAAAATCTGGTTTTTTGCCAGATTTTTAAACGAAAAACTGGTTGTCTGGTGTCATTAACAATTGCGTTAAAGTTTTCAATTTAGCATAATATTTCTGCCATTTATTGTCAGATCTTAATGAAACTTCATACAATGATAACATACCATGTGATGAACAGAATTAGAAAGTAACCACAACTCTACCTGGCTTTATAATGGATAATTTCCCTTTGTAATTTTTGCTGTAACTTTTTGAAATCCGGCTTGAATGTGGTTTCCTTATTACATTTCTTGTTCACTAATACAAATAAATTATATTTCATACGTATTTACACATTAGGTTAGTGATTAATGAATGATATATTTGGAAGGAGAGTAATGATATTCATACGAGTAAAAAATTTTTATTTAGCACAAACTTAATAGTTTTTTGCCAATATGATGTAAGCTACAGTTCGAAAGAACAAAAGAAGCAAACAGACAAACATACATAATAAAGGGGGAAAAAAAGAAGGGAAAAGACACAAAAGTCATGTATATGTTAAATTAAGGAGATATATACATGTACATGTAGTTAATTTTTCAAGTATTGATGGACATTCAAGAACAAATCACACATTTTCTTAAGTGTAAAGGTATTTATGGCTGGCACTGTATAGTACATCAACGTATCATCTCTTACTTTTCGTGTCCGTGATGTAGATGTTGTAATGTGCCATGTTTTTTATGTCACCATTTTTATCGAGATCAAACTGTGCAATCACAATGTAAGCTTTTATTGATTAATTATTTTAATCTTATTTTACAAAAACCAAATTGCTTTGTTCATATGATTATGATTTGTACCATTTTTTATTTGATGAAATAAAAGTAATGGCTGCCATCTTTGTTGTTGTATTTTATCCAGGTTTGTTACCAAGATTAATGGATTTGCAGGTGTATTTACAAATGTATATGTGATATGATATATTGTTAGATATTTGTACATGTCCAATCTATAGCACCAGTAATTGACTCCACATTACTTGTCAACACCAGATTGGTAATAGGTAAAATTTTCAGGACATAATCTAATCCATCTACCTTACCATTTGAACAAAACTTAATGTTTATTAAGCTATAGTGCGTAAATATTGACCCCGACCTGACCTGATCACATTTGCATCTAATAATTATCTACACATTGTCGCATAGCCGCTTACGTATAGCAATATGTTAACAACCCGAAGTACTACACAGTTAGTTAACAAGTTTAATGTTCATTCTAACATCACATGTAAATGCATATCAAATGTCATGTAAGGTAGCCAAACATACAAGTACAAACATCCATAGTCTACGGTACCTAAGTATAAGCCTTAAGTCCAGCGTGGACCTAAGGTTCGGACCAAAGACCTCTCTAGGCTCTATAGCTCGACTGAGCAATGATCACTGAGATGCAATACATTTTATACAGTTGAGTTGTCAGCTCAACAACTGTACGTAAGTACAACTAATTAGTCTAACATACATATAAAATGTACATCCGGGAGCCCAAGGCTATAATGAGTTAACTTAATTACTCTATACCTGGACATCGCATAATTTCATATGTTATCTTCAGATTACATAACAACATATCCCGACGAAAATCTTAACCACGCCTATTCTACACTTCGGCGGGGATTGTAAAATTATAGAAGTATGTTTGTGTTAGATTTCAACACATAATCCTCACAGCCACGGTGTAATCAAGCTTTAATACTACATTCATATTCAATGTAATGAATATTCTTGCATAAAGGTCAGATCGGGATCAATTTTTACACACAATACCGACACTGTACAACAACATAAAACAAAATGACATTATGTGTTTGTGTAAACATTAAAGTAAACCAATCCAATCACAAGGTAATAAAGGTTGTATAGTTTATAATTTTAACGAAATTACTTGGGCAGATAAATTTATTTGTTTATTTGATCTCCATTTTCTGGAGAAGTAAATTCATAAAGATGATAAGTTATACAAAGTTATGAAACATATAAGGTATTAATAAATTATATAGTACAATGTGATACACATTAGATGGTTATTAAAGAAATATGCTGGTAACATCAGGTAAGTACAGACTTGATAAGCAAAATGATAACAGATTATGAATAATTTAAACATGTATAAGTCTAAGTAGTTTGCTTCTCTGAGATAAAAACATACTATGAGCACTCGCGTTTAAGTATTGCTGTATAAAATGTGTCACTGCGACCTAAAAGATAAGCACAGAATAAGTCTTCATTATATGCAAAAAAGAAGTTAGCAAAGTCTGTATCAAACATATAAACAATGCATTGACTAGACGTATATGTTTCTAAAATGAGTTATATCATGGTTTGTACATTCGAATAGACAGTGACTTAATTTATCGTTGACAAGACTATCACACATAATACATGTTACCTCCCCTTTGGTTAAAGTTAAAGCAAGGTTTTCGAAGTCTACTTCTAGTTTCACTATCCAGTCAACTCTTTACATTAACTTAATGATCATCAAGTCACACACCAACAGTTACTGTAAACAAACAGAGATCGCAGTCACAGCATACAGTGAATGATCTTAACAGGTACCCATTTACAACTGGGTGGAGTAAAGCAATTGCAGGTAAATTTCTTGATGAAGGAAATTAGCAGTGCCCTTGACGGGGTTTGAACCCGGGACCTCTCAATCCCTAAGCATGGGTCCTACCACTGGACTACTGCAATCATGCTTGGTACACCAAGAAGACATTAAAATTGATATCATATAGCATTTTTTGTCCCGAACATCCCCTGTCATGGATATGTTCATTGTATTGTTTACATTTACAGAGTTCTGCTTTTTGCACAACAGTATAGTGCTCAATGTTTGAATCCGATCTGACCTTTCACATTTGCGTGTAATAATTATCTACGCATATCCCTAGGAAAATCAGTACCCCGCCTATTCTACACTTCGGCAGGAATTGTAGAATTATAGAAGTATGTTTATGTGTTAGATTTCAACGCATAATCCTCATGGCCTTGGTGTTATTGAGCATTTATACTACATTAATGTATTCAATGTAATGAATATTCTTGCATAAAGATCAGGTCGGGGTCAAACTTTACGCACAATACATGTCTATATCTGCATCAGTATCAATAATTGTTAATAGTTTTAAAAACATCATATGTATTAAAATCTGGTTGTATATAGCTTAAAGTTATAGTAAAAAATAAGGTAAAGCATGGTTTAAAGTCTGCTTCTACATACAAGTTCAGCTGACTTTACAATCTTGTACAATAACTCCTGATCATTGAAATCACCCTCAAGCAGGTGATCCCTCACAGTACCCATTTACACTTGGGTGCAGTGGAACAATTGTAGGTAAATTTCTTGTTCAAGAAAATTAGCAATGCCCCTATTGGGACCTCTTGATCCGCAAGTGCATATCCTACCAATGGATCACTGCTCCTATAATAGCTTAGTCTTGTGTGATATCCATGTTTTTTATTTCATCCCAACATACATATGTAGTCATTTGATGTTCAAAATCTGATGGCAGATTCCCTCTCCTACTAAAAGTGAAATCAGTGGGAAATGTGAGCCAATACAAAAATAATAATTTTGCCTAAGCTATTGGACTTATACTAAAAGGTTTTATCCACATTTCACACATGGTAAGTAGGGCTTTGATAATTGTAACTTGGAACCTCAAATACAATGTACTCTTTTTTGTATTCATTGTGTTAACAATGAATACTCTGTTACCAATAGATTAATAGTGGTATTCCGATCGGAGTCCTATATTTAATCAACGAGACCTAACAGCATCCATATCCGAATAATTCCGCTACAATAAAATAGTTCATACTGAAACTGGTACTTTATGTATTTCTGCGCGAGAAAATGACCAGACGCTCAATATGACGTTACAGAATATACTTGAAGCGATTAACTTGTAACAGAGATAAGACTGCCCATAATACTCGTGAGAGGTGTGTGGCAGTACTATTAGAAAGATGTACACTCGACGGCCTTCGCGGTCTATTTATAGAAAGTCACAGTCTAAACCACTGACGAAGACACTGTGACTGACACCATAAACAGAGAAGAATTATCAGACCATCACTGATAATGATCGTTTTATATATTGTACATTTATATATTAAATTATCAAACATGGTTGGTTTAATTAACGGTTAATAAACATTTTTTAAAGAATTTTAATGCCTCACTTATATAGAGATCACAGGCGTAAGCAGTACTTTCGTGCTATTAATTGTTTGGGGACCTTTGATGCTTTGCCTCAATATTTTCTTGTAAAGAAATATAATCTTCGTTCGATTAGCCGTCGGTATATGGGAAAGAACATGTTCTTGAATCGAATAATCTGGATTGGTTATCAATAAATATAATTTCTTGCCAAATGGACAGGTGAATTATAAAGTATACCATAAAAATGAGTTTGTATGTGCTCGGTCGGAACATGACGAAATTGTTAAACTCTGACACATATATTGCTTGAATGCTTTACTAAAGGAGATGTCATACATGGCTAATCGACGATTCAAGCATTTTTGGAAATGCTAATACTTGTACTGTATACATTACTATAAGTGCTGATTCCCGCGTATTGGGTTTGTTTTAAAGATAATTATTTCCGGACTGTAACTGTTCGGGTCGTGTGCAATTAAACCCGAGGTGTGTGCAACAATGCGAGCGCTCGAGCGAGCGCCCGCCTCGCGAATTGTTAGGCTATTGAACGACTGCGCTCATTCCATAAATAGGTGAAGATATCGGTCAATCAGACCGTTTGTGTACAGAATGTCGAGCGCTCGCTATAAAATCCAAGATGACGTCAAACAGCACATCATTGAAAAAGCGGGTGGGGGAAACAATTATTTCTGCTGATACACGAGATCTTTCATATTTTTAATCATAGAGACAATTTACTGTACCAAATAAAGGGTACATTTAGTATATGTATGCATTGCGTGGATATTTTATGTGGAACAAGTAACACACAAGTTTGCGTCCCACTTTTCAAAAAATTCTTTGATATATATAAAAAAATTTTTTCCTGCCACCATCTTTGGTACCTGTTATGATATATATTTCCAATGATATATTAATACAGTACCCACCAAAAAAAACTACAACTCATTAATTTTGATGATTTTTTTTGTAGAATTACTAGTTTTTTATATTTAAATATGGTTGTGATAAAATGAAAACAAATTTCATTAATGCGGCACATGAATAATATTCAGCATCTGACACCCTAGCTTAAGCCTATTTATTGTTATCATTTTCTATAATGTATTTTGTTTGGTATTTTTGTAGACTCAGTTATAAGTAAAGTGATAAACTTTTTTAAGTAATCAGTTTTCAAAATTTTGGAAAAAAGCTATTTAGTAGGCCTGCAAAGTGAAAATGTCTCCGCACTTTTGGTGGGTATTGTATATAAAATCTAAAACAACATTATCTTTAATAGACAAGTTATCACCAATGAACCGTATGGCTAAATATGTTTGAATAAGTAAAGAAAAGAACATTAATTGGCATGTGAAGTCACATTTGCTTAATTTTTGTAATATATAATATATATATATATATATAAGTAGGATAAAATAATCAAGATAGCCTCAATCTATTGAGGCTAATGAGGAAAATGAGTTAAAACCCAAAAATAAATAAATCTCGGATATCATGATATTTACGTATTAAGAGGTAACATTGACATATTGAGATATATGCTGAGAGGAAAAAGATTAGTCAGTAAGAATGTTTTATTTGATATTTTATTATAAACCCCATTCTATTGACAAAAAATTGATTTGTAACAAAATTTATTCAATCGACAGAATTTTGAACATTTTTTCAAAAAATGTTTGATGATATTTTTGAGAATTCCAGCCATAATAACAGCATAAGGGTCAGAATAAAAAATCACAATCTAATCAGTATTTGGTATGTCCACCTCTAGCTTGAATGACAGCCAAACAACGTCGTCTCATTGAACTTATGAGACGCCGGGTGAAGTGAGCAGGTGTCTGTGCCCATTCCTCGTGCAAAGCACGCTCCAAATCACGTATGCTATTGACGTCATTCCTGTCACGCAACTTACGACCAAGATAGTCCCACATGTGTTCTATTGGCGACAGATCTGGTGATTTTTCTCAAGATGAAAGAAATAAATCATTTTCAATATAGTTATTTAATTAAATATGGGGAGGCGAGACAGGATAGAGCGCCATGATCGTGCGACCACATACACGACTCATGCAGGTTGTTTCGTCATCGTGATGGCCCTGGACTGTCTCTATATACATGGAAACACGCCCATTTGTCATTTTCATGTCAACATTTAATAATAACCTTGTTACACGATTGTCTCATCATTACATCAGAACAAATTCGTAGATCTACTTTTTCACCTTTTGATATCCGAGATTTATCTGCATAGAAGATCGCCGAGGTAAGTCCGGTGGTAAAATTATAACTTCCTCGATCGACCTCTCTCAAAATGCCAATATTTTCCGACAAAACTATTTTAATGGTTTCATATTGTTTGCATATTTTTAAATATGAGAGGCAATGCATTAAACTGACGTGACCCGGGTGCGTAGAAATTCATTTTATGTATTTTTGAATATATTTTTGTTTATCCTAATACTGCATTTTGACCATGGCACTCTTCCTGTCTTCGATTATAGGAGATTGGATTTAAAACAATATGAATTTTTCGAAGGGGTAGTAAGTACAGAAATGTATGAAATAGACATAGCAAATTTACCAATTAATCCATTTTAAAGTGTACATGTATTCATTAATATTTTTTTCAAATTTCTCTCAAGATGAAAGAAATATGAAATCATTTTCAATATAGTTATTTAATTAAATATAGGGAGGCGAGACAGGATAGAGCGCCATGATCGTGCGACCACATGCACGACTCATGCAGGCTGTTTCGTCATCTCACGATGACGAACGCAGAAAACAAAGCGTTTGACCAAGTCCTAGCAAAACATCAACAGCTCTGGTAACCATGCCATATTTCCCTTCTCTGAGAAAAAGGAATGACTTGGTATTTGGGAACGACCAGAGCCAGTAAAATGCTTCGCCAGAAAAAGGCAAATGCTTGACAAAGTGAACAGACGCAGCTTGTCTGTTTGTTACAAGAACGTCCATAGATCTATATACAATATATTAATTACAAGGTTTTTAGTTAAATCATACCGCTGTACATAATTTATTAGTATGTCAAATAAATCGTACATGGGATTATTTTACTTGAAATGTCATAACTATCATTAATACGTTTTTTGAAAATCACAATTTAATTGCTTTTTTTAATTTGATTGTGCAGTTTATTTGTATTTGATAACAACTCACAAAATTTAGGATTCATCTTCCAAAATTATCTTCCCCATATTTAATGTCCTTTTTACAGTATTTAACTATTGTTACATGCTCTGCCCTTTAGGACCCAAATAGCTCAGTCGGCTAAAGGGAAGGAACGGAAATAATCATATGAAATGAAAAGTTCAAGAGGTCGCTGGTTCGAAACCTAGCAAATGCATCAATTTTATTTTTATACTTTATTTTTTATTATATATGTACATGTATATCTATATTTTATATTATAGATACATGTATTTACGTATTAAGAGGTAACATTGACATATTGAGATATATGCTGAGAGGAAAAAGTTTAGTCAGTAAGAATGTTTTATTTAATATTTTATTATAAACCCCATTCTATTGACAAAAATTGATTTGTAACAAAATTTATTCAATCGACAGAATTTTAAACATTTTTTTCAAAAAAAGTTTGATGATATTATTGAGAATTCCAGCAATGATAACAGCATAAGGGTCAGAATAAAAAATCACAATCTAATCAGCATTTGGTATGTCCACCTCTAGCTTGAATGACAGCCAAACAACGTCGTCTTATTGAACTTATGAGACGCCGGGTGAAGTGAGCAGGTGTCTGTGCCCATTCCTCGTGCAAAGCACGCTCCAAATCACGTATGCTATTGACGTCATTCCTGTCACGCAACTTACGACCAAGATAGTCCCACATGTGTTCTATTGGCGACAGATCTGGTGATTTCTCTTAAGATGAAAGAAATATTAAATCATTTTCAATATAGTTATTTAATTAAATATGGGGAGGCGAGACAGGATAGAGCGCCATGATCGTGCGACCACATACACGACTCATGCAGGTTGTTTCGTCATCGTGATGGCCCTGGACTGTCTCTATATACATGGAAACACGTCCATTTGTCATTTTCATGTCAACATTTAATAATAACCTTGTTACACGATTGTCTCATCATTACATCAGAACAAATTCGTAGATCTACTTTTTCACCTTTTGATATCCGAGATTTATCTGCATAGAAGATCGCCGAGGTAAGTCCGGTGGTAAAATTATAACTTCTTCGATCGACCTCTCTCAAAATGCCAATATTTTTCCGACAAAACTATTTTAATGGTTTCATATTGTTTGCATATTTTTAAATATGAGAGGCAATGCATTAAACTGACGTGACCCGGGTGCGTAGAAATTCATTTTATGTATTTTTGAATATATTTTTGTTTATCCTAATACTGCATTTTGACCATGGCACTCTTCCTGTCTTCGATTATAGGAGATTGGATTTAAAACAATATGAATTTTTCGAAGGGGTAGTAAGTACAGAAATGTATGAAATGGACATAGCAAATTTACCAATTAATCCATTTTAAAGTGTACATGTATTCATTAATATTTTTTTCAAATTCCTCTCAAGATGAAAGAAATATGAAATCATTTTCAATATAGTTATTTAATTAAATATAGGGAGGCGAGACAGGATAGAGCGCCATGATCGTGCGACCACAAGCACGACTCATGCAGTTTGTTTCGTCATCTCACGATGACGAACGCAGAAAACAAAGCGTTTGACTAAGTCCTAGCAAAACATCAACAGCTCTGGTAACCATGCCATATTTCCCTTCTCTGAGAAAAAGGAATGACTTGGTATTTGGAAACGACCAGAGCCAGTAAAATGCTTCGCCAGAAAAAGGCAAATGCTTGACAAAGTGAACAGACGCAGCTTGTCTGTTTGTTACAAGAACGTCCATAGATCTATATACAATATATTAATTACAAGGTTTTTAGTTAAATCATACCGCTGTACATAATTTATTAGTATGTCAAATAAATCGTACATGGGATTATTTTACTTGAAATGTCATAACTATCATTAATACGTTTTTTTTTAAAAATCACAATTTAATTGCTTTTTTTAATTTGATTGTGCAGTTTATTTGTATTTGATAACAACTCACAAAATTTAGGATTCATCTTCCAAAATTATCTTCCCCATATTTAATGTCCTTTTTACAGTATTTAACTATTGTTACATGCTCTGCCCTTTAGGACCCAAATAGCTCAGTCGGCTAAAGGGAAGGAACGGAAATAATCATATGAAATGAAAAGTTCAAGAGGTCGCTGGTTCGGAACCTAGCAAATGCATAAATTTTATTTTTATACTTTATTTTTTATTATACATGTATATCTATATTTTATATTATAGTTACATGTATTTACGTATTAAGAGGTAACATTGACATATTGAGATATATGCTGAGAGGAAAAAGTTTAGTCAGTAAGAATGTTTTATTTAATATTTTATCATAAACCCCATTCTATTGACAAAAAATTGATTTGTAACAAAATTTATTCAATCGACAGAATTTTGAACATTTTTTTCAAAAAAAGTTTGATGATATTATTGAGAATTCCAGCCATGATAACAGCATAAGGGTCAGAATAAAAAATCACAATCTAATCAGTATTTGGTATGTCCACCTCTAGCTTGAATGACAGCCAAACAACGTCGTCTCATTGAACTTATGAGACGCCGGGTGAAGTGAGCAGGTGTCCGTGCCCATTCCTCGTGCAAAGCACGCTCCAAATCACGTACGCTATTGACGTCATTCCTGTCACGCAACTTACGACCAAGATAGTCCCACATGTGTTCTATTGGCGACAGTTCTGGTGATTTCTCTCAAGATGAAAGAAATATTAAATCATTTTCAATATAGTTATTTAATTAAATATGGGGAGGCGAGACAGGATAGAACGCCATGATCGTGCGACCACATACACGACTCATGCAGGTTGTTTCGTCATCGTGATGGCCCTGGACTGTCTCTATATACATGGAAACACGTCCATTTGTCATTTTCATGTCAACATTTAATAATAACCTTGTTACACGATTGTCTCATCATTACATCAGAACAAATTCGTAGATCTACGTTTTCACCTTTTGATATCCGAGATTTATCTGCATAGAAGATCGCCGAGGTAAGTCCGGTGGTAAAATTATAACTTCCTCGATCGACCTCTCTCAAAATGCCAATATTTTTCCGACAAAAATATTCTAATGGTTTCATATTGTTTGCATATTTTTAAATATGAGAGGCAATGCATTAAACTGACGTGACCCGGGTGCGTAGAAATTCATTTTATGTTTTTTTGAGTATATTTTTGTTTATCCTAATACTGCATTTTGACCATGGCACTCTTCCTGTCTTCGATTATAGGAGATTGGATTTAAAACAATATGAATTTTTCGAAGGGGTAGTAAGTACAGAAATGTATGAAATGGACATAGCAAATTTACCAATTAATCCATTTTAAAGTGTACATGTATTCATTAATATTTTTTTCAAATTTCTCTCAAGATGAAAGAAATATGAAATCATTTTCAATATAGTTATTTAATTAAATATAGGGAGGCGAGACAGGATAGAGCGCCATGATCGTGCGTCCACATGCACGACTCATGCAGGTTGTTTCGTCATCTCACGATGACGAACGCAGAAAACAAAGCGTTTGACCAAGTCCTAGCAAAACATCAACAGCTCTGGTAACCATGCCATATTTCCCTTCTCTGAGAAAAAGGAATGACTTGGTATTTGGGAACGACCAGAGCCAGTAAAATGCTTCGCCAGAAAAAGGCAAATGCTTGACAAAGTGAACAGACGCAGCTTGTCTTTTTGTTACAAGAACGTCCATAGATCTATATACAATATATTAATTACAAGGTTTTTAGTTAAATCATACCGCTGTACATAATTTATTAGTATGTCAAATAAATCGTACATGGGATTATTTTACTTGAAATGTCATAACTATCATTAATACGTTTTTTAAAAATCACAATTTAATTGCTTTTTTTAATTTGATAGTGCAGTTTATTTGTATTTGATAACACCTCACAAAATTTAGGATTCATCTTCCAAAATTATCTTCCCCATATTTAATGTCCTTTTTACAGTATTTAACTATTGTTACATGCTCTGCCCTTTAGGACCCAAATAGCTCAGTCGGCTAAAGGGAAGGAACGGAAATAATCATATGAAATGAAAAGTTCAAGAGGTCGCTGGTTCGAAACCTAGCAAATGCATAAATTTTATTTTTATATTTTATTTTTTATTATATATCTATATTTTATATTATAGATACATGTATTTACGTATTAAGAGGTAACATTGACATATTGAGATATATAATCTTATGAATATTTTAAAATGAATAGTGTTGTGTTTACGTTTTATAATAGTTTCTTTAAGCTGTACATGTATTAGACTTATACAATTACACAATCATGTATCTTTATTTGAATTATTGAAATACAAAATATATATTTCAAAATTTATAATATTAGTCCAGTACCATGATATGTCTGTCTTAGTGTCATTATTACATCAGCAGATGTATTCCAAAACAATGCTTTACCATAATGATTACGCTGTTAGACATTGTAAATTATAACAATTCAAACTGACGTCGACGTAAGAAAGAATCAGTTACTTGATTTTCAACTTAAATCTTTGAATCAAAATTTTATGAAACTATTGAACCATACCTAAAAATATTGATCATAACTTAGCCTCATATGAAACTTTATGATATTAATTATTGAACAGACCCTTCAGGGACTCAAAATATTGATTACTGAAAACAAAAGACCCTTAAGGGACCTAGATTATTGATTTTAACTCATTATCCTCATTAGCCTCAATAAATTGAGGCTATCTAGATTATTTTTATCCTACTTCTATTCAATAAAGAATAAAGGCTTATGATGGAAAACTTTCATTTCACCAAAGTGTAATCTGACAAGATCTGGAGAGATTAAGGAAAAATTCCTGAATAAAAAATGTTAATAAAACATTCTCATTTAAAAATACAATAACTGCATTTAACTTAAATATATTAATAATATGAATGATAATTATTATACTATCAATTAATGTATTGAATATATTATTTGTACTTGTTGAAGTCATCAACATGATTAATGTTTGGAACATATATCCCTTTTTCTTCAAAATAACTAGTTTGTGTGTAATAATGAACTCGGGTATTAAATCTTAGTATAACACTTTGAATCTTAACATTTGTTTATTTTCTTACAAGATATAGATAATTTGTGCATATAAAACACGTTCAACTATTTTCCAAAAAATAATCCCATTCACTTGACTACATTAACCTCTTTGTTAAATCAGGTAATCGAAGGAAAAAAAGAAATATAATTTATCAAACAATTAACTCTTAATTATATCTGTAAATTTTAACCTTCATCATTAAACACCATCAGTGCAGGTAAAATTAATTTCTAAGACATTTATGATAAGCAGAAATGGGGTTTAAATACATTATTTTCTGTTCAGTTACTATATAAATCATAGAATAGCAGCAGGGTGTTAGTCCAACTTTACTCAAAAATGTGTACTACGTAGCACACATAACAGATAACAATGACATAGTTTTAAATCTCTCCTATATTAGAGATTTTTTTGACACACAGACTAATTACACAATGTGATAGTCATATTGTAACAGTTAATAGCTTTGACTAATTACAACAGTAGTCATAGTGCACCTAGTAGTTTGTTAACAGCTAAACCAAGAGATAAAGCCTCTTCAGGAACAGTGAGTAGGTGGACTGACCGCTGTGATATAACCTTTATAAGGTGTTTCTACAGCATAAAACCCAACAAAAATTGAATAAATCTAAACACAATGAATACCCCAGTACTTTCAGTGCTTTGATTTACTTATGGGGTACAAACAAGCTTTTAAAATTATGGAAAACAATCGGCACAAAATTAATCATATGATATTGTTTTCTGTATGAATAGATTTCTTTGTAAAGGTATGAAGTGTGTAAGCACAAAAGATTGGAGAAAATCCTATCAATATAAATTCCAGATGAAGTTGAATATTGTAAAATCTACTCGGTCATTGTAAGTGTATAATGCGTCCAAATCTACTACATGTAGTTTTGTTTTTACTTATTTATTCAAGCTTGATAGTGAAATAAGTCCCTACAACTATCACTCTCAAGTCTGCTTCCTGGTTCTTCCGTACTAAGCTAGCAGGATAAAATTTCTTGCTCATTGAAACGTCACAATAAGTTTTGAACGAACCCAGAGTAGGCTTTTTAATGAATACCAACCCAACATCCTTACCACTTGACCATGCCCATCCAAATTCACTACACAGTAGAACATAAACATTGAAAAATAACAAAAGACAAGTAGTTAAAATTAATATTATTTAATATATTAACTGTTGAAATCTTTAATAAATATATAGATGATAAATACATGACAAAAAACAAGAATTCTAACTTTGATCACAATTCAACAAATAAAACATAGAAACAATGTAACATACAGAATCACAGACATATTGTTATAAAACATAGACTGTCATAGTTTTATATAAAACCTCTCTATAGTCATAACTGTGTTGTCACATTTATATCACATAAACTATCACAATTATACCATTACTTGTCTTCATAACGAAAATACTGAAATAATTTTGGGATAGCACATACAAACATCTTAAGTGAAAACTGTCTTATCTGGATATTGCGGGTTTAGTGCAAAACGGTCATATCTCACTCTTCTTATTTTGAGTTATGTATGTTTTATGCTAAACCTGGGATATGTAATTCATTAATTTCTAAATAGATTTTCATTATGTACAAACATGACTATCAGGAAATTTTGGACAAATGGGATTTTTATAAAGAACAGAGTATATCTCATAACAGTTATCTATAAGATAGAGTAAATTATGACCTAATTGTGAAAATATTTCAGAATTCACTCAAGATGCTTTGTTAATGACATCCCTAAATATTTTTAGAAAATCCAACCTGTCCTTTTTTATTTATTACCTGAGTTTCACATCGCCAATAATTCACAAGATTTTTATATCAGTTTATGTTTGGAAATCCTGAAACTTGATGTGCAGGTCAGTTTAATAGCAATAACTTTCATTCAGGTCTGTTGAAATGAACACAGGACCCAAGCTGCGATGTCAGCTGTAGTTCAAGAGAATATCTGTATAGTGCCGACGTGACAGGCCTATAGTACAATATATCAACATAATAAAACAAATAACATTTGTCATCTCATACATACATTCTATAAACAAAAACACTAACATATATAACATGATAATGTAAAACAACAATGGCACCATGACTTTAATACATGTATTCCAATACCGCTTAGTTATTTTTGTTCATTAGAATGTCTTATGCAGCACTGTTATTGAATATCTAAATTCAATTCTATAAAAATCCAGGGAAATCTTTCCTATAGATATCCTCTTCAATAATCATTAAATAAATTATGTTTGAAATACATGTAGAACAAGTATTAAATGCAATTCCTATAAATTCTTGTTAGGTTCAAAGTATGTGATCAGTAAAAATACAAGTACATGTATAATGACACAGTGTTGAATATGATACCAGAATATTTTTATTCCATTTTCCATAAATAAGCCACATAATATAGTAAAATAGGATCTAATTTTAATACTTGACACAATTAACTTTGGTAACAGACACATGAGTTTAATATTTAAAGCTAGAGCCAAGCCACAGAAGCATTTATGAGTCAGTAGAACATTGCTATAGTATAGAACAGTGGTATTACAAAATCCATTGGTCAGTTTCATAAGGAAATCGCTACGTAGCACTTTGTCCTCTGGTACCCTTCTTACACCAAAAGTAATATGTATGTGATATCAAAATCTAGGGTACCAGGGAGAAAGCAATAGTAACCAATATAAGAAACGGGCCACATGTTCCTTAATCAGTTCTAAAAATATTATTTTCTGAGGAAATGAGATTTAAGTGAATTATTAAACATGTAACATGGTCATGTATTGTACAGATGAGTCATATGTTAAATGAATTCCAAAATAAACTGTTGCTAACCTCAGTGATCAAACATGAATGAAACATAACACAGTATGTATGATACAGCTCACTAAGGATAACATGAGACATCGTTTAAAATGTTGTTAAAATTTGTCTCAAGTTATCCTTAACAAACTATACAACAGTCTACAAAATTAGTGAGTGTGTGGTTGCTCGGGACAACTAATTTCTGGTTAGGGCAACCAAAAATTTCTTTTGGGCAACCAAATTTCTTTAAACAAGATATAGCGCTAGCTGTTAAAATGACCTGTTCAGGCAATCACTTTTATATCCTAATAGTTCATAGACTGATACAATGCTCAAAGATGAATGTATAAGGACAGTTAAATATTTTTATGACAGCAGTGTCATATATAGTAAACTATATGATATAAAGGCACAATGTGATATATACAATGGAAGGTGTGTAAAGGTTATGAACACAGAGAAGAGTCAGTGGTAGTTTGGTGATGTGAAAACATGGCAGAGGTCTTCATGAGGCACACAGAACAAAGATTAGGTAACAGGAGATTTCATTTGCAGTTCTCACTCACAACATGCTTTGGTAAGTAAGGGAAAAGTGACAATGTCAGTGATGGTTTTGTGATGTGAACTAAATCAGAGGACTTATATATCGCTCAAATACAGGTTTTAGAGGAAAAATTTCGTTCACTTTGTGATAGTTTCACAACATACTTTGGTAAGTAAATGAAATGTCCTTAAGTCATTGCTGAGGACAGATCACTAATTTGGCCTTCTTATTGAAAAAACAATACAAGTATAATCGGCAACAAACTATACCAAGTGCTCTTTGGTAAACAGCTTATTAAATAGACAAAATGTAACTGTAATCCTATCTCACAAGTAATATGCATACAAATAAAGTAAGAGAGCCATGCTGTAGATTTACCCAGATGAAATACTTATATGATTTCTTTCACTCCAAATATGCTTAATTAGGAATTTAAAAAAAAAAAAAATTCATTTACACTAAAAACAGTGTTCAGTCTTTAAGATCATGCAAACAGTGCAGAAAAAACATGACTCATGGAGGCAGACAGAAATAGCTGCATTATAAAGGCTGTATAAAAATTTTCACACCATAAACAATGTGTATACAACAATAATAATACCTGCAGTACAAATATTATATTACTTCTTAGTATGTTTCTTTTTTCTCTTTCTAGAAAATATATAATAATATTATGATATAATATAAAATACAGCAGTATATTTAAACAAGGCACTTCAATGTTGGGTCCTGAAATCTTCACCTTTTCCATCCTGTAAACTCATTGTCTTGGATGGTACAGCCCTTAAAAATGAAAATTATGTACATGGATATAATACTATAATTATATAAACAGGAAAGGATCTCAGACTCATGAAATTCCCATTCTCTAGATATCAGGTCAATGAGTTTACTATTTAATAATTTGCATGTATTCAAAGATTAGGAAAATTTAAAACTTGCATCTTACAGCAACCTGTAAATTTAACCTTACCGCCATTTAGCCTTCTGCTTCCAGTCAATATAAAAACTGATGAAATGACAATCAGATTTCTAGGTACTGCAAAAACTAAAGAAAGGTATTTCCAATTTTTGTCTCAAATTTAACTGGGATCAAAAATAAATTTGTCAACAGAAGATTATATTGTCATATTCAAATATCAATACAAGTAAAACTAAAAGTAGGCACCAAAGTTTTGCGAATGGTGGACACACGATCTAAGAATAGAGTCAGACCAAAAATTAGACCAAACAAAAGTTTGCCAGACATATTCCAACAGTTGTCACAGTGTCTGCCATACATTCATAATCATATTACAGCAACACTTCATTATAAACAATACTATTATCAATAATAATGATTTAAATGCAAAAGTTCAGAAAATTATCAATAAGCAAATACATGTACCTATGAAACAAAATAAATGTAGAAAAAAGTAATGAGATTTAAAACATGTACTAAGGAGAAAAACACCTAATGAAATCTGAACAACACTTAAAATATATTAAAACTGAAATAAAACAGCACCTTGAATATTCTATATGATAGAATGAGATTATTATATGTTGATACAATAAACATTTATATAATGAAGGTTAAACATGCATTAAATAATTACAACATGACAAATATACATACATGCATCATAAGCATAACATCTATAATATATACAATATACATACAAAATATATTCCTCTTGTTTCACTTAACTGAAAGAACCAGTGATTTCATACTGAATGTTAAGAATAAAACCTCCAGTAGGCCGCTATTGTTGACTTTCACTCAATGAACTTTGGACAGAAGAAATTAAGGCATTGTATAAGCAAAGCTTATTATAATAATACTGTAATTTCAAATAATATTAGGATATGTATACATTTATTTGATGACATTTCTCAAAACAGACCTTTTCCAATTATTAATTAACAAATGAAACTTCTTGTTGTCAGAGAAAGGTAAACATGTTATACAATGAAAATTTGTTGAGAGACAATTGAAAACTCAAAGTTGTAAACACCAACTTTTACTGAAGAATAATATGCTAACAAATTTGTTGACTTCATTTCAGTATGAATTCAATGATACATTCAGCCCAATGGTACAAGGGGGTTAAAGCATTCATGTAATTTATACATTTGGTGACCGTGCTAAAATACTAAAATAAATATACATCATTCCATGCTTGGCTATTTTGACAATAATATATAATATATAAAACTATTTAAAACTGTGAACAAATAAATAATACATCTAGAAAATATATTTTATGTACCCTGTGAAATCAAACCATTTTTTTTGGCCACAAGAATTCAGAAATATAATCATGTAAACAAAATAAAGTTAAATTAGCACTAAATATTTTATATCATTAATATAGGTATAACCAAGAAGCAGTGAGGCACCATAGTCACAAAACGTTTTTGTTTAAAAAAAAATAAAGTAACTCAAAACATAAATTGATTTATTAGTCGTTGAACAAAAGCAGAAATTTATACCATTTTAGAAAATCATGTCTTGATGCATCTTAACTATCATATTTTAAATATAAATAGTAAATAAGAAGTTTTTCTGCAATAACATTAAGGTACTTAAAGACAAAATAAGCCAATGTTTAAGATTAAAAACTTGGATATAGGTGCATAAAAAACAAGTAAATCTGTGAGCTAATGCTCACTAGAGATACCCCCGCAAAAATCTAAAAATATGCGACAAACAGGAAGTAGATGAGCAAGGAGCATGAAATCGCTTTACACCACATGGGACTATGGGATGAAGCAATATGCACAGTATTAGGCTGCTGCATGTTACAGTTGCTGAGAAAACTGCGACGGAAATTTTGTAACGGACGGACGGACGCACGGACACACGGACAAGGGTAAAACAGTATACCCCCCTCTTCTTCGAAGCGGGGGTATAAATATGTTCTTAATTCAGTCAATATAATTTATAGACTAAAAAATCTGCAAAACAAAACAATAAATGATAAGCCAGCAAAATATACAAGGTAAATGCATTAAATGCATAACATAAAACTTGAAGCAGGACAATGGTATAAACAATACACTGAAGGAAAATGCATTACAAAATTACAATTCAAACATGCATATTACATCAAACTTAAGGCAGCATTCATACATACATACATCAGAACATGCTATGGAAATAAGATATAGAACAAATGTATAACAAAACTATGGCAACATAATTACTACTAGTTGCATTGTATTTGGTAAACTATAAAAATAATGTTTACATTCTATGTATTAAGTTATTTATTTGGTTATTTACAGCAGTTCGTTCAACTAATCAGCTTTCTAGGTATATTTTTTGTGTCAAGAACTAACCCTTTTATTTTAAGGATGACCTCTCCCAATACAGAGGAAAATCAAAAATTTTGTCGAAATTTTCATGAAAGGGTATGATCTGCCATGTCTAGCCCTGCCTGTTACTCATTTAAGAAACATATAAATTTACTTTAAATATTGAATTAACTCAACATTCTGTCCACAAATTAAATCTTTATTTATAAAAGGAAAATAATAAATCATGCATATAGAATATTGTTTTCATGCAGGGTGGGTTTTGATATCCTTAATTTATTTATCAAAAAAAATACTATAAAAAAGAATACTATACAGCTATTATGTATTAAATAAAATAATTTCTACCTTTCTTAATATAAATATCTAGTTCTAAGACTGAAACTTTTAAATAAAAAGTTGGTCAATATTAAAGTTTAAGTATTATTATTCTTAAATATATTTTTAGATATTTCTAAGTAAAAGGCAGTAATTTACATATCTAGAGTATTGCATATCTCATTGATACATTGTCATTCAAACATTAGCACAAAAAGTCAATGTTTTATAAAAGTTTAAAAGAACTGGCAATTGAATAAAGCATTTACAATGAAACCATGCATTATAACAATACATTTGATTGTGTATGACATTAATACAAGCATGTGTTGTACAAACTTTGACCAAAATAAAGACAAAATACTCTCATCAATGTATGTGATCATGCAATTCAGTGATAATGTGTAATGTAACAGGCTGTACCCTCTCTCCTTATTTTATACATGTACAGTAACTTTTCACTGGACTGTCATAATCAATGGTCTTTATACAGATAATTTCAATATCTATGCAATATAGGGACATGTTTTCTTCCGAATTTAAGCATTCAGGAAAAAATTTGTTAAAACTTGCATGGTGTAACCAAGGTAGTCCTAATGGCAGAACTTTAATGTATGAATAAATTTAACATTTAAGTATTTCAACTAATACACATAATATAGAATATGAAATTTAACACCATAAAAGAAGCAAGTAAGGATAGATTCTGAAGTGCTTGCTTCAAAAAATATAAGTCAGTGAAGATTTGACATCGTCTTACTGACAGTGTTGCCTCTATAAATGAAAGCTGTATTAATGTAAAAGCTACACAATTTCTTGAATTATGATAAAAAATTGACAGAAGGGGTTCAGAAACAAATTTTAAAACATCTATTATGGCTCTACACAAATTAGATAATGAACTTTAATGAAAAAAATAAATCTAAATAATGAAAATATCAAATGAGAAAAAATGTCTACAATTAATATTACATTAAAGGGAGATAACTCCTTTAAGTCAAATATGAAAACCAACTATACATGACTAGAATCTTTACAATAAAATGCATTAACATGTAAAATATTGCTTTAAAAATGAATGGAAACAATGGTATCAATAAAAAGATAGACATGGAATCTAAAGAGGTTTCTGGGTTCATTTTGATGGTTACAAATATTCAGAGTTTTCCTACTGAAAACGTATGTAATTCATGCAAGCAAATATATGACATTTATACTTTAAAATGCAATGCAGATGGGATAGAACTATGATGAAGCAATAAGGCAGGGGGTATATGAATAAGATATTTCAGTTATATGTATACAGTCTACGAAATTAGTGGGGGTCTGGTTGCCTAGGACAACCAATTTCTAGTTCTGGCAACCAAAAATTTCTTTTGGGCAACCAAATTTCTACTAACAAGAAATAGTGCTAGCTGCTAAAATGACCAGTTCAGGCAACCACTTTCATATCCTAATTTTGTAGACTGTGCATACAGATGATAATTTTTTCTCTATACATCTGACAGCTATTATATAGTCAAAAAGAGAGTACAGCTTCTGTTATATAGAAAATAAATAAAATACAGAAATGTTTTGTTTTTTATTGCATCTTGAAGGAGTGATTACACAGCTGCTTGAAGGTTTTATGATATTCACCTGAATGGTGCAGGATGCTTGACTACCTTAACATGTTCCGCAACTTTCGGTGTCTTCTCTTTCTTTTCAAGAGGCTCCGCCAGTGGGCGGAGTTTAGATGCATGCATCTTATGTAATATTGGAGTAGATTTGGTCCTTGCTCCAACTTTAGTATGACTGTTCATTTGAGCTTTAACCACACTGGTACCAGAAGGTTTGTGATAGTTAAAACCAATGGTGTTAGACTGTGTTGTACGTAACTTTCTAGGAGCTCTCTTTACTCTCTTCTCTAACAATTTCTCTTCGTCTACTTCAACTTCACCATTAGTTACTGGAGCTTCACCTTCTACTGGTTTCTTTGTCTTCTTTTTTCCTCCAAGTAAACCTCTAGCTCTAGCTCTTTCTAATAAATCTTTATTTGCTTCTTTAATGTCTTCAGGCTAAAATTATATAAATAGTGATTTAAGTTAATGATAAAGTGCGATTTTAAAGTCTGCTTCTATATACATATTTAGCGGACTTTACAATTTTGTATGATAACCCCTGATCATTTTAATCACCTTCAAGCAGGTGATCTGTCACAATACTTTTTTACACCTGAGTGGAGTGGAACAACTGAAGGTATTTTTTTGTTTAAGAAATTTAGCAAAGCCGCTCGTGGACTTTGAACTTGGATCTCTTGATCCCTATGTGCTCATCCTTTCTATAGACCACTGCTTAAACAATCTCATGTAACAATTGTTGGAGAAATAATACATCATTGTAAAGGTTGCATTTATTTGCATTCATCAATTTATTAGAACTTAAAAGACATATTACATCATTTTATTCATAATTCAATTCCATGAATAAAGTCACAAGAAATTGTAAAGCCTATAAGAGTTGTTTCCCTTTCATCACATTCAAATATGAGGCAGTAAACTTATGTTTTTTTTCTTGCTAGATGTAACAGCTCCTTTTAAGACAGTAAAGTAAGGTCAAGACAACTAGTCTAGTGCATGTTTAAGGTCATGCATGCTTTTGTACTCTCAAAAAATGTCTAACCATAAGGTATTTCAAACATGTATAAATGTAATCAAATGAAAAGTTCAGCTTTATAACCCAATAACATGGATTCATATGAACGTGTGACACATGTAAATATATGACCATTGAATAGAATTGATCTAAAGTGCAACCATAGTTTAAAGTCTCATGAAGGAACTTAAAGGCAAAGGATACAATTACAAAAATCTACAGAAACATATTAAAATAAGCATGTGAAATAAATAAAACAAAAATTGAAATTGATAGTTAGTCAATAATCATGATCTCAGTCACACCTATACATTTCCACATGAGACTAATGATTGAGGTAAGACAAGATGGAACATACCTCTCTAGTTATAACAGCAACAAAACATCCACTATTTCTCTCTGTAGGTTGAAACTTGACATATTTTCCAACTATACCAATATTATTTTCTATTTCATTACCAGTAAATCTTAATACAGGGGGGACAACTCTGTATGGAAATTTACGTTGTTGAACTCTATTTGTATACTCTATAGCTTTAGTAACAACATTTTCATTCTCTGATTCATTGATGGAACGAGTCATATAAACAATAGCTTGAACTCTATTTACTGAAAATATATACATATACAATGTTTTAATAAAGCCGATGATGATGAAAATAATGATGATAATAATGATGATGATGGTGATGATGATGATGTTGTTGAAGATGATGGGGATGATGTTGTTGATGATGATGATGGGGATGATGATGGAGGATGATATCAATGATGGTAATAAATGATAATAATAAAATAATGAAGTAATAATGACTTTATTTAATGAGGTTACATAAAAAATTATTTGGATAAATCCAATCTTCCATATGGACCTCTGATGTATATTTATAATTATCAGTATGTTACAATTATTTGTTTTATAATATGCATGCAAAACATGATTTTTTCAACATTTTCCAAAAATATTGTATTTTTCTGAATGCACTCAATTCCACATTAATACACTTGAAAAGCACTGGTATACTAAACTAAACATAGAAAATTGTTGATAAGAATGTGTTTGTTAAGTGCATTTATTGTATATTTTAAAAACTTTTAAGTTACCATTGCATTAAGTATGGAATAATTATGCATTTTATGTTCATTATAATGCACATATTGGAGAATGAGGAAGTGAATTTCTGAACAGTCATAGCCACACAGTATCTGTCTTAAGACCTCCAAGGCAGCATATTATCAAAACTCTTACAATAGCAATACAATAAAGAGAAATTACACCTAAATTTGGTCATAGGACTGTTGATAATAGGAATCTCAGAACTTTAAAGTGGTCCCAAGGCAGTATTGCTTTTTATTATAAAAATACTGACTGTACCATTTAAGTCGAATAATACAGTAATAAGGTTGAATACGGCTCTCAATAATATACAATAAGATGAATCTTAAAGATAAACTTAAAGAAACACAATGGGCAGGTGAGAAAATATTTAACAGTATAATCAATTATCTTTTAAATACAAGACAAAATAGTGGAACATATTGTACAGTAATAATTGTCTATGAAAATGACAAGTTCAGAAGATATAAAACAATAAGAAACTCTTCATTACTGGAGACTTGAAAGGTTTATAGGAAATATAAAAACAATGATAAAACGAGATACACTTGTGAACAATATTTATAACCATACCTTGATTGAGATAATTATTAGTGTTTTATGACCAACAAATGACAGGCCAATATAATCATGAAACCTGCTGTGGGGTGAGTTAATAAAGAGAGCACTTGACATGGATACTTCATTTTGAAGAGGACTGGTTAATTTAAATCAAAGATATTGATAATCATTTCCATATTTCTGATCATGGAACCATAAAAATAATCTAGCATAACTAATTGGGTCCTAGAATAACTGATTAAACTGTATACAAATGCTAATTATTGATCCAAAAACAATATTTGTCAGTATGGGTGAGGCTTTAATATAAGCAATACAAATACTGTTAATTCTCTAATAAATGCCCTTAGGACATTACATTTTCCAAAATAGGATGTAATGTATACAAAAATGTTGAAATTAAAAAAAATAGTAATAACAATAATCACAATAACAATAATAATAACAATAATAATAATAACGACAAAAATAACAATAATCAAAATAACAAAAATAATCACAATAATAATAATAATGATAAAAATAGTCACAATGATAATAATAATAATCACAATCACAAAAAATAATCACAATAACAACAATTATAATAATTATAGTAATAATAAAATAATAATAATCATAATGAACTTTAAAGAGCCTCCAACATAGAAAAAACAACCTGAAATATACTAAGTCATAATTCATTCTTTTTTGCAAAAAAGGGCTATTAATATTAAGGGATGGTGTGTTTAATAGAGAATATACAGTATCTCAGAACTAGACCTTTTAATACCTAGACTGGTATACTAACAAAAATCTATTTCTGTTATTTTTATACTATTAATGTTCCATTAAGGTTATATTTGATCAGTTTATAAAATATATGTATGTAACAAATTATACCATTCTACTGACCAATCTATGAACTGTGAATAATCAGTTTTTGTATTATAACATAGTTAGTAAATATAAATAAATATTTACTGAAATAAAGTAACATATATTATCTATGTAAATATTGAATACTTTGGTAATACTTCTCAGATCATTTGTTCCTGCAAGTCATACTGGGATGAGGGCAATGAAAGTTGAATATTACATGAGGTAGATAGACTAAGCAACAGACTGCAGTTGACCTAGTAACTATCCCTTGAATGGTTTTGATATAAAGACCTAAGTTTTTGACCATTACTATCCACATACCTGGCCACATGACAGAGAACTGTCCTACTTGATGCAGCAGTAGGATTCATCATGGCAGTAGGCAGTTTATTAACCAAATTCCAGGAAGTCAAGTAGGTCCTATGTGGGAGTTAAACCCACTACCTCTTTATTAACAATCAGAAGCGTTACCAACTGAGCTAACAGGATGGGCTCAAATATTACCTATTACTTTTAATGATGATGATGTAAAATATATGACAAAACATGAACTTTCTTCTTTCTTGTTTTCAAATACATATAAAATGTGGAATTATTCCATGAAAATATACAACAAAAATATAAAATCTTGGAACAAGAACTTTGTATTTCAATGCATGAGCTCAGAAAATGACATTTCCATGAAATGTCTTCTTAGCTCACTCGCTGAAATAAAAATATTCTGACTCTATACTTACATTTCATGGCATGTTTTAACAAATTACCATGGTTAGCTATCATTTCACCAAGTTTACTTTCATCTGTCTCACCAAGTGATAAATATTTCAATATCTTCATATCTACAATAATAATATATACAGAAAATATTATACAATTCACTACCTCATGTGTTAGGCTAGAAATCACTTGATATATCAAAGATTTGACCGATGAAATAATATTGATCGGTCAGTGCCTAACTATTTTTAATGACATGTAAACAGAGAAGGCTGTCGGCCAGTTTTGTAATGACCCATCAATTCCTGTAAACCAAACTATTATAAAGAAGGATGTAGACTAGTTTTGTGCTGACCAACCAATCAACTCTTGTCAACTTATTATTTCAATGAATCATTTGATGAAATTCCTAATTGCCTCAAAAAACAAAGACAAAAATTATAAATATTGACAGGTTTCAAACTTTCAGCATTGTATGCAAAATGGTTTTGTAAGTGATCATCAGTAAACATTCCCAACTCAAAGAACTAAGTTAGCTTGATTTTAAACCAATTAAACCTTCAGTTGAAAACTAACTGAAAAACTTTTGTTCCAAAATCTTAGGCTCATAGTCGATGAATACATACCGTATTGCTCCCAATAAACGCCCCCGCTCTAATAATTGCCCCCCCTCTTTTTCAAAAAATGAAAAAAAAACTTGTTATGCAAAACTTAAATTTAATAAATTACTGATCCATAGTTAAAAAACCAACAGGTAGATGATTTAAGGTACAAAAATAACTTGGTTTCATTCTAGATCATTTATTAGTTACTGATGTTACAAACAACTCAAATATTTGTATCAAAAAGAAATTTTTTACATCATCTTACGCAATCTCTTCCACAATAAATAAAGTAAAATCAAACATTGTACATAAAGAACATGTGGCTGTGAGTTATATACTTTCATGATATCATTCCTAAGGTCCACAAATCTTGTATAAAGTGACAATATTAAGAAGTAGAGTAATAAACCAACTTTGAAGTTACTTATTTTTTCTATAAAGAACTGTTATATATATCTAGAAGGATTATGAAGAGAAGAGTATGTAAATATTCCAAGTTATTTACAAGCCACTTATAAGATATGTAATATTGTGTAAAATAAACACTACTGTAGGAATGCTGTAGTTCATTTTTCTAGTTATGCATATTTATGAACTATATTAAGTTGTACAACCAAGAGACAATTGTGCTACATTTCTAAGTAAAATGATTAAACAATTGTTATTACTTTACTAGTAAAACTTGTAAACTACTTTATCTTATAATGCCCTTGCTTGCTGCAAACAAGTTATCCCTAATTACAAAGCCGAAAGAGTAAACCATTACGCAAAAGCAATTAAATGTTTGTAAGTGCACCAACACGTTATTTTATCTAATCAAATAAGTTATACATGATTTATGGAATATGTTACCATGAAGAATAAGTAAATTTATTTTTTAACTGGGTTTTATGTCGTATTGAACACATAATTTTTAGGTTATATATACAACGGCCAGCTCTTTCTACTACAGGTTTCCAGGACACTTTTCTATCATCAGTACTAACTTACCCTGCCACGAGGCCGACAACTCATTTATAGGGTATGACCTATTGCGACCCGGCTCAAACTCACGATCTCCAGATTGGAAGTCAGACATGCTAACCACTACGCCACGGCTGCGGCATAGCAATTTAAAAATAACGAAAAATGGACAAGAAACATTTAGAATCATAATGTATAATCTTTAATATTTGGTGATCAAGAACTGTAACTGAAATTGTAAAGACATTGCTTCTGAATAAAGCAACTCAATTTTTCACACACCTTTCACATATTGTTTATTGCAACAGGAAGAAACATTTGAACACCATGACTACTGAAATGATCTAGATCTATAAATGTTTTATAGATATGTTTACATCCTACTTTAATGTACTTTATTTTATCCCCTCTACCTACTTGATAGTTTGTAATGAAATATTTACATCATATAAATTAATACCTAGATATTTTCGGTCAACACTTTTTCATGTCACAGGGTAAGTAGCTGGATTAGTTAAGAGAAATATAACACTACTAGATATAAACTGAAGTACCCTAGTGCACCATTGAGGTTTGAAATTTCAATAGACACTTGGAATTCTCAACAACTACAAGTTTTAATATGAAGACTTTCAACAGAAAAGAAGCCATGAATCTTTCAATGACATTAAGGAGTTTTATAGTAATACTAAAGTAATTGCATTTTATAGCCTAAGTTAAATGTTGAAGAACATTTGCAGACTTTACAGCTATTACCCTAGGTCACTGGGCTACTTATATCTCTTGCTCCCCTTATTTGCAGCCAACAAATTGGCTCAAAAGAACTATATGATTTTGACATACACATCAACATCTGGGTGGAGTGATGCAGTTGCATAAGAATTTCTTGCTCAAAGAAATTAGCAGTGCCCCTGGTGGATGTTTGAAGTTAAAACTATGAACCAAGGACCACTCCATCATTAAGAATTGAATTACTGAATTACTATTCCTAATAATGAGATATTCATTTATGGACAATGAGACAAAACAAATCATTATATTTAACATATTTACCAAGAAATCCAGGCAAAAATCTGGATCATTATCAAATCGAATATAAAAATTGAAACAGCTAAATCAGAATTTTAAAAGTTCTGAGAATAGCCATGTTTTATGTAAATAAGCATGCAGCCAAAATAAAACCCTTGAAGTTTTGTTTCCTCATATGTGACCTTGACCTTGATGATATGACAACAACAACAACAACAAATATAAACACAATAGAAGAAGCTTAGCTTAAAATAGCTCACTATCAATCAATCAAAATCAAACAAATATCAAACACAAAAACACGACTTTAAACTATTCTTATAAACAAACTGTCTACATGCATTAAAATATATCTCAGGATATAAATACAATATTTATAGACAATGTAAAGGACATTTACTTAGTTTATGATCAACAAATAAAAAACAAACACTTGAGGTGTTGTCAAGTTGTTAGATAATGTAACTCCAGTGAGAGGGCTCAGAGGAGGTCAGACCTCCACCACTATGAAGTTACAAAAATACGAAGTCTTGTGAAACATAAAAAAGGTCAATCAACATTATTCAGTAAAGTTCAACAGTTAGGATCATCAAAACCAATGGTCTTAATAGTGCTACAGTCACAATGATCTGCAACACTGATTTAACTCAATATTCTCAAAAGACAGTTTTTGCATTTTTCTTAAATAATCCAATGATATACATGTACATTCAAAAATAAAACGGTTTGACTAGATTTGACAATTTTACTAACAGGACCAATTGACATTTTGCCATAACTGAATAACACCTGTTTTGTAATAATGAAAATTTTTTGGCCTATTGAAAAGTTTAGAACAACAGGGCTAGCGCTGTGTTGCATGAAGCCAACAAGGTTTAACAAGGGGTCCTGAGGAACATAGATGGCTCACCTGAGAACTAACATTTTTTTGACAAAGGCTCAGGTAAAAAATATTCAAATCAGAGAAACTTTTTATATACATGTGTATTTAAAAGATCAAAGTACTCACCTTCTCCTTCATTGACAACAAAATCTATAGGATTAGCAATACCAGATTTACTACAATCAGCTGTTACCAATACAACTTTAACATTCTTATATTTACTATCATCTGTATCTATATCTAGAAATGAATCACCAGCAACTTTTATATCTAAATATATCGTTAAGGACAAAAAAATTATAAAAGATTTTAGAGGGTAACATAAATAGCAAGGAGCAGTTATACAGTGGTAGGATGTTTTGCTTTAGGCTTGAGAGGTTTCTAGTTTAAACCGAACCAAGTGCACTGCTTCATAATCACATGGAGCAACAAATGCTCAAGTAATCACATCACAACAGGCAGATTTTTGGTGGGTTCCTGTGAGGCAGATAATTCCTTTAGGGTCATAGCCATCAGATAAAAGCAAAGATACAATGACTCTACAAGACTGGAATTGTCGTTTACAAAAACTAGCCATAACTGTTATCAATGAAAAATTAATAGTTTAAGAACAAATTATAACTTTTGGGTTTACTTTATGGAAGCTCTTTTTGAACAGAGTATTTTAATACTGAGTTTAAATGATGTGCATATTTATCAGCTAGTTTTTTTAATTAGAACCCTAAGATACAAAACAATATATTACCTAACATCACATGTTTTCAACAATTGATCTTATATTGATTGGGTCAAGAGACAAAATCTTGATATTATCGTTCTTTAATCATAGTACAGTAAAACTTCAGATAACAACATTCAAACCTCTTTTATTATTCTTTCATAGTTATCAGGGCCAGCGAAATCAAACGTCCGTATTGTCCGTGTTGTCCAAAGGCAAATACGGACAAGTGGATTGTTCAATAATTTTATTCTATGATGTTCATACGGACAAGTAACTTTACCAATTGCCAAGAACGGACAAGTAAACTTTTTTAAGATTTCGCCGGCCCTGGTTATCTATCACCTTATTTGAGTCTTAGACAGGAAACCTCAGAAATAACAATTTTAAAAGATCAATAAGTCAGTCTGTGGTCCAAAATTGATGTTTAAATGTAATTGAATATGATCAAGAAACAAAATAATGAGACATAGTTTGCATACTGTCTGTTCTATAGAGATAAAATCCAATCAGAACAGAAACCAAGATGGCTGCCATTGATTGAGAAACAAGAAGTCATACATCATGTGCTGTCAATATATTGTCGTTAAGTCAACATTTAATCATTGACAAATCACCTTATCTCTCATACTGGGTTACAGATAAAATATAAAACTACAAGTCAACATATAACAAGCTCTTGTAAGGGATTGGTAATAAAAAACTTATTTCTAGTTGTTAGTATTGATGCTGAGAAATATACCTGATGTTCTTATTGTAGTGTACAAGATATGTGACTTCAATGAATGACCAATAATAGTATTGCTGTAGGAGTGAATAAGGGATTAATCTTAAATAACTTTTTTGTAAATCATTTGATTTGTTTGAAATTCAAGCTAAGTATTTTAAGAGTGAAGAACTATGTAAATTTCATCGCTTCTGTTAATATCTTCATTAACAAGAAAGATATTAGATGAAATATTTTGTTATCCTTACATAGGACTTCAATGATAAAATCTGAGGACCTACTTACCCATTGGATTGCTTCAGATTTTATCAGGGAAAGATAACTCACTAAAGTCCCTAATTAACTCCGATGGTTGAATTGCAACATGTATAGAGCCAGGCTGGTCTGAACTATTTTTAGGACCTTTCTCAGGTTTGACTGTGACAACCAACATAAGTCTCAAACTGAAGAAGTTTAGAATCTTTTTATTGTGAACAATAAGTAAAATCCCTTAATGTAGAGTATACATTCTTAACTAATTATCATGAATGTTTTGGGTTTTTTTTTTCAATTTTCATACATGTTTGCTATCATCTGTCTGTATTTTCTTTGTAAATATTGAAAACACAGGGAAGATTGGAATTGTTTAATCAAATTGCCCTATTGAATGGATTATTATTTATAATTTCATTATCAATATATTTATACTGCCAAAAGTTCATGTATAAGACTGTATATTCCTACAGATTGGTATAGCAATATACATTTCTTAAAGATATTCATAGAAAAAATATGAATGAATATGAAAGTATATTTGTTTTCTTTTGTAGCTACAGCAAATACTGGCAGACATTACATCATTGTTTGGTTATAAGAAAAAATGAACAATTTATATATAAACAGTCTGGATCAATTTCTTACATGGTCAAAATAAACATATTTCTTTATAAATTTTACAATATATGTCAATATATAGCATTGTTTAGTTACATACCAACTGCTGTGTTTTGTATACAGACTATTTAATGATTTGAAAAAATAGAATAGAAGTAAAACTGCAGTGAAATTACTGAGAAAATCACTGCAAATGAATATAACCACAGGAAATGTAGTGCGACTAAAAAAACATTTCAAGGTGTTTAAACTTATTGTTAAATTTGATTCCACTGTATTTGACACATACATTTACCCCACTGATTTAAATACTGACTAAAGTACTTTTATACTCACAATCAATTTGAATCAGCAGGGTTAATGTATGCACCAGTGACAGTTTTTTAACAGTTTAATAATACATAAATTTGTAAAAGATCAGTATCTATGCTGTCATGTTAGTAAAAAAATCCCCTGACTGAAATTGGGAACTTTTATATTGACTAAATATGTAAGTCATCAATACTGACTGTCCTATACACAGTTTGACTAATTTACCACATAGCCATAGCTATAAAAATATTAGAAATTTTACCAATTGTAGCTATTTTTAGATTAAAGTAATATTGACCTAACAATAATATTTACTTTAAAAACCTAACAATGGAAGAGTTCAAATTGACGAGAGTACTTAATCCAAGTTAAAAATCAACTACAAATTGGCTATATTACATTAGAGCACTAAAATGAAAACACTATTAAATGTGAAAGCAGGGCGATATGTAAATATATACCAATATATAACAAATTGGGTCAGTTTGTTAAAAGTACAAAATATGTCAGTATGTATAGTATGGTACATAAACTGGCGTTTTGAGGCATTAACATTGTTTTATGTCCATAGTTAATCTAAATTCATGAGAACATGAAGTTTAGCACGTCAAAAAAAAGCATATAAAATAAAACATGATCTTCAAGGCTTGAGGTATTCAAAGCAAGTAACTACAACTACAAGGAACACCTAAAATATACAGCTTAGAATAGCAACATAAAAATAAATCTGTAAAAATGAAATATGGAAAGCAAAAAAAACACTATTAAAACCATCCATTTTATAGCAAAGGATACTTTTTGCGCCAAATTTTTCAATAGTTTGATGTATTGTTGATGAACTGAGAGCACCAAATGCGTGTATATGACCAGAAGATTGACACATGAGACTAGCTAGATGTACAGTAGTAACCCCTGACCCTGCATTTACATGTATTACATCATCATCTTCACCAACTAGATATTTTATAGATTGTGGAGCAATACAACTTGATTTGTCCTGAAAAATAATTATTTGAAAACATTATTTATTTATGAATCACATTTTTGTGTGAGTCGTTTGAACACCTCTAGGAATAAGAAAATGTTTGCTTTAAGCAGGTGTCCAAATGTTTCTGGTGATTTTGTGTGATGAGATAGGTGTCTGAAATGAGAAGGGAAGTGTTCTGAATTTAGAAGATTCTGAATTTGTCAGGGTGTAGATATTTCAAATTACACAATAACTGATATTTTACAAAATATCAGTATTCACATAAGTATTTCATTACATCTACATCAAAATGATCAGAGCAGGTACAAGCACAGTTGCAATACCATGTGACTATGACATCACAAATGCTATGGTTTGAAGAAGAAGACAGTCAGAAATTAGCTTCACCTTTTATACTTGTCAGGTTTACATGATACCTACATGAGGCTCAGCAGAAAAGTGTGTAGTATTTGTTGCACATTACATCTCCAATGCCAGTTTTATACTTTTTGAATACATCCTGGAAAACTATTCCTTTTCAGCTTGCTACAGTGACAAGTCATCCTCCTTTTATTATGGGAAAAACATTAGTAGTTTTTCCAGGGTGTCGGCAAAAAGTATAAAACTAGGCGTTTGAAGATGTACTTATATAGCACTGCAGTACTATGTTCTCAACAGAACAACAAGGAATTGTTTTAATGTAACCTGACAACATCCCGGAGTACAAACAAATCAAATCAAACAGTGATTTATATAGCTCAAAGTCAGTATTATAAATATTGAATGATGTTTTGATTTCATCTCTCCCTAGTTGCCCTTATAAGGTAAACTATACAAGTCATAATAAATCTACTCAACAACTTGTAGACATCAAAATAATCATTGTTGAGAAGTCAATAATGTAAGGTGAAAACAATGACTACATTGTATCAATAATTCAAGACTTTAGAGTAAAGGAATATATACACTTCTTAAAGTGAATGAATCTATACATTCTTGCAATAATGATGTATTCAACTTGTTATAAGATCGTACTGGTTGATAACATTACTGAAGTCAGAACTAACTAAGTACTGTTACTTGTTTTAATATTTATGTAAATATCAAATTTTCTTATAAAAATCAATAGATAAAAAATTTGATATAAAATTGTAGGCACATACACTCGGGAATTCAGATAAATAAAATCAGCTAACTTGATCTAGTACATCAAGATTCCAAGAACAAGAACATGAGAAATGAAGCAAGCAAAGGCAATGCTTAAAGCTTGATTTTACCTGTAGAAATTAGAAAAAGAGCTCAAGTTTCTTAAGATACAAATGAAACATTGTAAGCAGTTTTCACTCTACCTCATATTGGCATCACCCTAAAATTACTGTTTAGTCATTTAGGCTTTTGATCTCAAATCACTTACACTTTTTACTGTTGAAGGTCTAGGGAAGCAACTTAACTACTGATTTATGGCTCAGCTTTTAGAAAGCCTGCAGTTGCTCATAGAGGATGGCAGTCTAGCACTTGAAACTTCCTCTAAACTATGATATTGTAAAATTGTATCCAACTATCAGGGTTGCATACATTAATCCTGCTGTTATAAATTGACTCTGAATACAGAAGTGCTATAGTGAATATCTCAATCAATTGGATTAATACATACACCACTGACAGTTCAATAGAATTAAATAATAAGATAGCCTGACTGCCTTATATGATTCTGTATTTCAAATTAGTTGGTAAAAAAACAAATATAAACTCATACCAACCTGCATAACAAGATGTCCATTAGTTAGTAGATGATGTTCTGCTAGATAATCTCTACATTCAGCAGTAAATACTAACATATCTGGACAATGTGGATCTATATAAAATACTTTACCATCAAATTTATCTTCTACATCTATCAATGTAAAATTGTTGTCTTTTAATTCATTTACAACTGTTGCAATTCTGAAATATACAAAATGAAATATTCATGTAATTATTTACAAGTTGTTAGAATTCTACATTAAACTTTTTATAATCGCTTATGGAGTGGGCATGGCCTAGCGGTTACAACATTGGACTGGTAATCATTGGGTAGCCAGCTCTGCATTTGTTCAAATCCCATTCAAAACATACCCCCAGTGTTTCCTTGAGCAAGAAACTTTATCCTACTAGCTCAGTACTGGCGAACCAGGTAGCTGACTCAAAGTGATTAATTTAAGTTGTAAGAACTTGTTTCACAATCAAGCCAAAATACATGTAAATTAGTATAAACTATGATCGCTCCATTTTATGTTTTATTTATTTGTGCTGTCCTCTCCATTACAGTCTTAAAGCCTCTAAACCTCAAAAAAAGATTAAACAAGTCTATATTTCCGTGACCTGTCCATATTTCTTAATTTTTGACAATATAATAAGCATGAATATTTGAGTTTTAATTTGAGTATACAAGCATCATTTTACTTATTGGACCATGTACTGGAATGCTTCAATTAAAAACCAATGCTCACGTCAGACAACCAACTGGTATACTTGAAATTTTAAATAATCATTTATATAATATTTAATAATGATGTTTGTTTTGGAATCAAGTTGTGTATATAACAACAATTAACCGCCCAGCAGCCCCTCCTCCCCTCCTCTTGCCCTACTTTTTAGGTTATTATACACCAACTGCAAGCTTAACAACGTAACTTTTTCTCATATAATCAATGTTGATCTAATATCAATAATAAGAAACCAAGTTTAAGAACAAAACAGATGGTAAACCAAAGAAACTCTTTTTTTTCATAGTTATGAATAGTAAAAAATCTCAATTTTTTCCTATAAAATATTCAATATCCATTGATAAAAATTGAAAGCTAATGACAATGAAGCAAATAATTCATTATGGACTAACTCGGCAAGTATTTGTTTTGATTTCAAAACTTAGAAATATAAATAATGGGAATAAATATTATGATAACTTGGGAATATAAAGTAAAATCAATACCACTAGAAAAATATTGATAATAATTGTTATGTAATCATTATATACCATTGTCATAAAACATAACACCACTTAAGCATACTTCAATATCTCTTAATACAGCTAACCCTAACCCTTAATAGTACTGGCTGGCCCATTACATAACGTGGGTTTAGCACACAATTAATGGTCATAACTCACTCTTTTGTTATATTGAGTTACAACTATTTTGCGCTATGCCCACGATAAATATATTTCATGACAAGCCAAAATTTTTCTGCATTTAAACTGATTAGGTAGAATATATTTTGAGTAAAAAGAAAACAAACAATTAAAAATGTAAACCCTCAGTCTCTGAGATACAGGTATTTGATTTTATAGTCTACATTAAGTAGCTTTAAACCTTTCAACAAGGATATTGAACTTTTAAAAAAAGCAAAGCAAACTATTTCCCATGTTTTCATCTAGGCCTGCCAGACAAAAATCACTCCACATGAATCTAATTTGAAAAACAAAAACACTAATAAAAAGTATGTAATATGTTTATGAATGCCAAGAAAGAAAAAACACAGTAAGAGAAAAACAATATTAATATTTTTTATAATTTCATATAGATGTAGTTTTTGCATGGCTTAACATTTAACTTTTTAAGTAGGTGACCAGGTTGGACAACCAGGTACATATTTCACTTGCCCGTACAAAATGTTAGGTAAAAGTGAAAAGTTGCCCACACAAATATTGGACATCAGGGGCAATAGGACAACATGATGATGGCTTACTCCCGACTGAGCTTGAAACATAAAAAATCAAATTAACAAGCCCCGTTTCTCCAAAAATTTGGGATAAGAATGATCTCAATCTAATTACTAGTATGTATTTGGTATTGCCTAAGGTCTAACAGTTTGAATGACATCACAAACCTCAATCATGCAAATTGGTATAACAACATGGCTGAGACATAAAAACCAACAAATCCCAGTCAGTAATTAAGATAAGTTAATAGTTAACATAGCAAGACATTCCTGACTACCAGACAACATGAATACATCTTAAATATTTGATAAAATATGTATTGAATCTTTACAAATACATTTTGATAGTATACTTAAAAACATAATGGAGGAATAAAGTGATGGAAAATTTGGTTTTAATTGTGATATTACAATCTTTATTATCAATATGTCATCAATGCAACTGTGCTTCACAGGACATCAACCAATAAACAAATCATTTCTATACATATTGCAGGTTTAGCACAAAACAGTGGTAACTCAATATAAGAAAACAGTGAGCTACATCCGTTTTGTGTTAAACCCCCGAAAAATTATCATTATTGCATTAATCCTGAGACCTGAAGAATGTTGTGATATAAGCAACACATCTTGTATTTCCAGTCAAAATGTTTACATTTCACTCAACATGCAATCTCAACTAAATTTGGTAACAGATTCTAAAATCTGAATATACAGACAAGTTCCCCATAAAAAGACCACTATGGTTATCATTTTGACAATATCTAAGGCCTAAATGCTTACTTTGAGAAGAAAAGGGTCCCTAAAACAAATCCATTCTACTTTTAAAACTATCCATATTCATACACTCATTTCAAGCTTCCGAATATTATTAATGATCATCATCATTAAATGTTAATGAGAAAAAATTGTCAACTGTTGAATTTCATAGAAGGATTACAATAATGACCTGCTACAACAATAAATGGGAATCATGCTAGGTTTGCTGGTTTTGAAGTCCTGCACTCTTTGCATTTAGTAAAATATAATGCTTTACACCACATTTCAACAATTTTCTTTGAACTTTGGGATAGTAGGTTATGACTATAATTGAACCCAGTACCAATGACAAATTTTCATCAAGGCCAGGAAAAGGTGACTTAAGCAAAGTCAGATAATTAAACAAACCCAGAAGAACCAAATTCTACTCACGAAGTTTTAAGTTGGTTAACCCATGTATAAACAGGTAACTTTGAGCGTATTTCTTCTTTACTTCTAACTTTATCTGGTAACAAGAATTCTATAGATGGTGCCATAGCTTTGATTCTATGTCTAGCCAGTGAAGCATTAAGTTTAGTTTTAAATTCTAATATAGCTTCTTCTACACATTGTACATTAGGATCTAATACTTCATCTTCTAATGGTGTACGTTGTTGAAATTTTCTACTTTGATAATCCCATAATACAACATAGACCAGGGACTCATCTTCCTGAAACTAGATAATGGGAATATACTTGGTTAATAGGAACCTTTTTAAAGAGCAACTGACAACAATACAGTTAGTTCTTAATAGGTACTGAATCCATAAATAGTTCTGACATTTATATATAGCAATAACAAACAGATTGTCTGCTATGACCCATGCAATAATAAATGTCTAACTGATGTTTGAGAACCTAACTATATCTTGCCCAAGCCAAACTGCAAATAAGTGTGATGAGTTGTGCATCTCAGTAGAGATGTTTAAGTTGACTCATGAAATAGATTGCATTCAACAATTGTTACATAATTGAAGAAGTTTAAAGATCCAAACTTGGATAATAAAAATGCATGTCAGAATTGATAACTTTAAATGACATCTGAATAGTGTTTTGTATGATATTTCATACCAGCATACAGGTGAAGTACTATGTTACTAATAGATGGCATGAATAGTAACTTTAAGCTTTGCTAGATGGCATTCTTGACCCTGTAGCTTCCAATTACCAGGAGCCAAATACAAAGGACATTTTGTTTTAAATTAAAAAAGGTAATAGTCCAATCCCACAAAGTGACTAACTTTGTAACCAAAACAGATGCAGTGTTTCAGCGCTTTGATTTAGTAATAGTCTGATTGTCCTACCAGAAAGGTTGACAAGAAACCATGACAGCTTACATAAACAAAACATTTGTTGCCCATGGTTACCTTGTTGTCAAGGGTTACCAAACAAAACATTAGACTCTTATAGAAATGTTGTCCTCAAACTCATTGAAAATACCTTGTATTATAACAGTGTTACAGGTGTGCCATAAAAGATAAGAGCTGAGTTTTGACAACCATTATCAGAATTACATCATCAAAATGACTCAAAACTTTCGCTTACTGATAATTATACAAAATTTAAAATAATGAAGTGCTACATTTTTGAAAGAATATAGCAACAATGTCAATGTTATAATAAGATTACATTAGATTTTATAAACAAATATCATTTTAATACAATTTAATGCAATTGTTATCAAAGTTGAAATAATTTCCACTGTAGAAATCAAAGAACCTGTCATTATCTAGGAGTGGAATGTACCCAATGTTTGTAACAAACAATTTAAACAAACTTAATAACCTTGCAGAGACTACATTGTAGTTAACACTGTAACTCTAAACAACCAACAATAACCCATTTTTTTCGTTGAGTTTAATGCAACACATTGTATAAGTCATATAGTGGTGGTCAGTCAACCTACTCATTGTTCCTGGAAAGGCTAAATCTCTGGATTAAGCTGTCAACCAATTATTAGGCCCATACTTTTGTCAGTAACTCAGACAACTGCCCTACATGATTAAGAATCATTGGTAGGAGGGAGAATGTCCGAAATAATTTTTTGACCAAGCTCCACAACAAATTATTGATCTGCCCGAGCATAGAACCCAAGTGATCAAGTGACTTGTGTGCAACCAACTTATCTAGCCTGGCACCTACAATACCCATTACATACATGATTCTACATTTCTTTTATTCATAAATAGTTAAACTATCAAATGATTTATTGATGAAATTTTGATAGAAAGTGTCACAAAATTTGAATAGAAGTATTGTTAAATTTTATTCAACTGTTGTAGCGCATACATAAACCCTGCTGATTTCAATACTCACTATAATACTTTCTGTTCTTACAAATGATAAAAATAGATATCTGTATTTATACACTGGAACAATAATTTAGTATTTAAATTAGCAGGGTTATTGTATGCACCAGTTGAATAAAATTGAACACTACTATATTTTCAATAAGTCAGAACACTACAGTCTCCATTTGTGTAAACATATGCTGAGGCCATTGTCAGACATTTTTTTTCATTTTTAGCTTTATGACTTTTAACACAATCTATAATTATTTCTGATTAGTTAATTGGTACTTAAGCTTACTATTGTACAGATCAAGAATATAATTATACATACAAGAATAAATCATTTTTTACAAATTTGACACTCAATAAAAAGTATGGTTTATCCAAACAAACTATATGTCAGAGTATATCGGTATTTCATACAAGAGGACATTGGAGCCAGGAATTATCAATACAATTGATGTTTGAACAAAACTGAGAACTTTTACCAGTGGCGTTGGCAGCTGACATATAATAATAAACCAGAAAACCTGTCAAAAAAAACATTAGAAAAAGTAAACATCCATCAAAGTGCAGTAACAGATAAAATATTAGCTAAATCGGAAGTCACTCTAAAACTTTGTCAATAAATACATTCTGAACCAATTGATTTTAATGGCTTTCATTTTGTTGATAGCCTGATAAACCGGAAGTGTGAATATTTCAATATGTTTAAAAGATTGTTCCATGGTAATACATAATAATATTTGTATTTAAGACACATAAAACTAAATATAATTCATTTTTCAATTCATCAATTTTCATTGAAAGAAAAATCGAATGCAAGTTAAGAATAGGATCCAATCTTAATGTGCTTGAAATCAATCTGTTTTGGATGAACACAAAGCATGAAATTATACAAAAACTATCAAAAAACTAATTTCAATGGCAAAGACGCATAATCCCATTTATATTTGAATAAACATGCAATGATACGCACTGAATGCATTTGTAAAGCACCCATAGATAGAAAAGGTTTTAATGTCATTTATGAAAATCATGCAAAGATTAAATGTTTACACTTAAAAATTTCTTTCATAAATCCTTCTTTAATACCTATATACATTCAGGAGTGATAACGTATTCTTAAATTCTGTCATTTTGGTGCATAAAATAATCCTGTATTTCATTAAGGGATTGTAGGAGTCTATAGGACAGACAAAACATACTTACATGTATTCAATACATGTATTCTACATAAACAAGATGACATTAATGGCTTCCAGTGATCAGGTCAACTAGTCTATATCATGATCAAAATTGGAGAACAATTTTGCAAGTAAGCAAGTACTGTGCAAGTTTTAAGGTATGGTATGGCAGCTTAGCTTAGTTGGTAGTAACAGTAACTATATGGATATTTAGAGTCATTTAAGTCATGAAGTTTGCAGGTAATTATGGTTTAGCAATTATGGTTGGCTTCTTCAGTCAGAGGACAATCATATAACTTAAGCATAAAACAAGTCAGCATTAGAAATTGTAGAGAAATTAAAAGCCTACTTTTTTTAACTTATCCATTTCCACTGAAAATATTCTTTAAGACCCTAACTTGTAAGTGAACAACAGAGAGAAAGCAACAAAGATCAACAGTTTGTAAGAGCAAGTGTGGCAGAGCATGTGGGACATTTATACTACTACTTTCAAAGTCAGCACTGTTTCACATTCCATCCAAACTTAACCATGTTATTCCTAAGAGCTAAAGCTAAAAACTATAGTCTAGTTGCTAGTATTAAGTGACTACTGAGCAATTCAGATTTTGAGAGAAAATCATGTTTCATTAAGCAATAAAATACAAATAAAAGAAGAATGAGACAATTTTATTGCCACAGTATAAAAGTACACATGTACTTTAGGCAAGGATAAAGGTTGAAGTCAGTGTCACAGTGAAACATGTCTAAATATGATGAAACATGTATATAGATATACCCCTGTCAGTATGGGTTAACAGATTAACTCTGTTCACAATGAGACACTTATCCCCATCAATTAAATCATTTGAAATGTTCCATTCTCTCTTTTATATATGACCTTTGAACTTGCACTTTACATTTCTTACAGTAAAGTGCTATAAATGTTAAAACCTTTCATCTTTGTATTGATAAAGTCACATCACCTGCTGCTCTTAAATCCCTTTTTTTAATTTACAATTCAATAAACTTATATATGGAAAATATTGGAACTAAACAATTATGAACCATGGCTGTATTTCAATGAGGCTTTATTCAATCTTATCTTTGGAGAGGGGGAATATTTGTATTCAATGTAACGGAGATGTCATTGGTCCATTAAATATGATAGAATATAAATAAATATAACTAAATGGGAGGTCTCCATCATCCAGTCATGCTAATGTAAAGCATATTAACATAGTGTCAATGTTGATTCAAACATTCAATATAAGATTAGCCAACCTCTATAGACCTTTAGATAGCCATTCATTTGATGGAACTTTTTTGCAACTTAATGTATGGACTTTTGAATTTTGGTTTGAATTTTATAGGACTTATGGCACTCTTTTCACTAATTTTGACAATTTTTTCAGTGAATTTGTGGCATTGGACTGTCAACCATCATATTGACTAAGATAATCAAATTTAGTAATTATGATTAACAGACTAGTATAATGACAAATTTCATGATTTTAAAAGATTTTTCAACTGTGTTCACATTTAATTTTGACAGGCACTAGCCCACTTCATCATATAGCATTATAATATACTAAATATTCATTTAGCCCAACTACATGAAATAAGTATTTGTCACTGACCTGAGAATCAAATTTCACCAGTCTGAGCAGCACAGAGCAGCACAGTTAAATGAGTTAAGGCTATTGCTGGTTCAAATGGAATTTTACCCAATCATAAAATTTTCAGTTAATTAACATTTATGATATCTGATTCAGCTAACCAGATTTCCCCAGGTCTCTTTCTTTAAAAGCACTTGGTTACCCTTCAAACAGGATCAACTTGAAAGCTTATCATCTCCTAAGTTCCTTTTATAATAGTACAATTTCATTTTATCATAATTATATTAACCTTATAATGTTATCAATTTCACAAGTGGTCAGAGTTCTTGTAAATGGTCAAGTTTAGTCAACATTGGATTATGACGATCATAGTGGACTTTTAAACAAGAGTCAAACAATTATTGAAGCACCCTGACTCAATACCAATAATTTTGAACTACAGAATCAAAGGGAAATTTGTTAAAAGTTTAAGTCAACAATGGCATCAATAACATTTCAACACAATTGTTGACTCTAATAAGTACAATAACAGAAAATTTGAATAAATACAGGAATTATTTTCTATAATACCCTAAAGTCAAGGGTTGGTCAATTAAGTAATTATACAAGTTTGTTTGTCAGCACAAACGTCCTGTTTCTCTCAAAAATAATTAATGTCAAGAGGGTTAAAACTTGTAAACAGTATAGTACATTTATAATCCCTTGCAGTTATTCAGAATTAAAACAGTATCAGGGTTTTTACCATTTGGCCTTAAAAAGAGTCCTGTTTCTGGATTCATTTCCCAAAAAAAAGCAAAGTTGGTGGCAAGGCAAATATTTTTTCTTAATTTGTTTTTTGGTTATTAGTTTGGCCATTACATTTCAGTTTGAGTCTCTTTAGACCAGTAAAGTAGTTTCGAGTTAATATTCTGCTCAAAAGCTCTCACTAGACAATAAATGTCCTCAGTTGATGAATTCATGATTCCAAACCCTATTATTTGAGTTATCTTCCAATGTCAGATGAATATTACAAATCAATTTTCGACTAAAAAATATTAAGACAACTGTAAAAAATAGGGTTGGTCAAGAAAACAAAACCAAAATTACGTTTTTGGCCTTACAAGTCTACAATCCCATTGAATAAGGAGATTTACCTACTGATTATCATAACAAAGACAGACTTTAACATATATCCCTCTGATCATCTTTGATCTTTTAATGACAACTTTCCCCTTCACTCTATCACTAACAGTGTGGTGTGTCATCACCAATTTTAAAATCCCCCTCTATCCAAATCACCTTGTAAATACATTTAAATTATGATCCAACTTCTGACCATGACAACACCAATGCAGCATGCTAATGGCTTCCCTTTTCATTGATGTATTATTATTTTATTTATCAGCTATGACTCACTGGACTACATAAATACATATATTTAGCATCTAAAACCAGTTTAATCAGGAAAAAACAGCATGTATGCAATAAAATACAAATAAAGGATATTTTTGGAATATTTTAAAGTGTTAAAGTTTAATTTGAATTCCAACAAATTTGTAGAGTCTTAATCATAAGACACTGTAGGGCCTTATACACATCTGAGAAATGTTACAAGGCTTGGCATATCTAAAACAACAGTCACAATTGTAACCTGCATCCACCAATCCCGTGTAACAGCAAGGACTTTGACTTGACCTAACCCCTCATTGGGAAAGTAAAATATCTGGTAAATACTCCCCAGTTATACAATGACATTAGGGCAAAACCATGGCTATAGTTCCTGCTGTTTTTGCTAAGACAAGTTCCCTGCAGTCTTTTCAGTCAGCAGTCCTGACAGTGGGGGAACTGTGTGGTAAAAACACACCTCTTTTCCTCAGCTATCCCCTGCACTACTCAGGTCAGGTAAGTATGAGCCTGTTTCAAATGACCAGTGCATTATTTAAAGCTGGGTAGTGCTTTCTTGGACTCAATAATTATTCCTTTGAAATATAACTCTCTAGAGATGTTTACTTAAATAATCTACTTGGTTTTGGGTTTTTTTTAAACACCAAAGGCCAAGACAGATCATGATACCAATGGTATTTTAAAACTGTCAGCACAATACTGATGGGACAAATAGAGTAAAAGACACTTCCAAATTATGGTAGCCCTGAGAACTCTTGCACCCATTAAGCTTTTAGATTTTTAAGAAAACATAATCGGAAAAATTACAATAAAATGAAATTTTTATCAGTGTATTTATTACTGAAAAATTCCGAACCAAATTCCAATGATTTACAGGATAGTTTCATTTTCAGATTTTAATAAAAGTAACACCTATCTAAGTACAAACAATCTTTTATTCTATATTTTTATAAAATGCATTGTCCAAAGTGCATTAACTGGTTAAAACTTTAGGCAGACAGAGGTATACACAGACAACTTTCAATCATTCAGTGATTTAATAAAGTTTGACAAACCATGACAAAAATATAACAAAAACATGCCAAGGCTGACATTTTAAGATTTCAGGATAGGGTTTAATATAAAAATAAATAATAATTCTATGTGACATGAACAAATTTTCAAATAATTATAACAATTACAGTCAGATATCAGTTTTATAAAATCCAAAACCAAACAACATTATTATTGAAGATTTACTTAGTGAATAAAATATAAATCTACCCCATATATAGTTTAATACTACCCCAATTTTGATAACGCTTTCATTCAGGTGCGAATCTAAAATCTAAAATGATTTTTGGATAATTACCTCACAGTTTTTTCATATAGATTGTATTTCAATACAATTTCTGCCTATCATACAGTGAATTTTGGCAAAATAATCTTTCGACATTGTGAACAATAGATTTGCCAGACAATTTTTTCCAAATTAAGTTACAATATAAAAACCATCTAAAGACTTTACTATCAAAAAAGTACTTTGAGAATCACTCTGACTGTCAGACAAAAATACAGAAAACTGACAGTAAATTGCCAGACTTACACTAAGTGCCCAAGTATACTAAGATTTGCTGATTGTGTAATATTTCGTGAATTTTCATCTTTTTGCCATTGTGAAAATGTAAATATCAACACCAGATGGGGCAAAAAATCACTTCTCCTGAATATCCAGAGAGGTGACTATCAGACCTCCATGAGAGCTCTCTCCCAGCCAGATCTGCCCATGTCTAACCAAATTATGAAGTTAATAGAAACACAGTGTTAAATTCTGGTAGATATAGTTCATGGTCAGTACATTATACAAATATTATAGCATGTCAAATGACAGTTTATAGAAATACAAAAATATTTATTGTTAAGATATAGTATTACTTTGATACAATTTATTTAAATACCCTGACAGTTCATAATATATTAGGTTAGGTATTCAACTGTTATGATGGGTGGTAACATAGGGTTTGATAATATTTGTAATTGTTTGAGGGTCAAATAATTTATATAAAATATAACTTTAACTTATTGAATCATTATTTTTGTTATTCTGTTGTAATATTGTCTTACAGTCATTATAATTTGTTGATGCATAAAACGATCAAAAGTCTTCAACTTAGACCGATAAAAACTGTCTGAGTTAATTTAGTTTATCAACTCAAATCTATGGTTACATCCAAAAGCAGTTGTTTTCTGAACAGGTTTGATAAAATTTATGCTACACTTGGCTTTCAATTATGTGCCAACTTAATCAGTTTGAAGCCTACAAAAATGTATTTCGAGGTGTTTTTGAATTGATCAGATTGCATGCTCCTAATGGTTTATACCTTTTAAAAGTTGTGTAGCAGCTATATGTTAAAATTATTTGTATTCTATGGACATCTACCTGATTATCTCAGTAGGGAGAGTAAATGACTTGTAAGCAGCAGGATGTGGGTTCAATCTCCACATTGGGCATTTATCATCATCCAATTATATCAGTTTATAGTACTTATCATGTCATACTAAAACCTATCAACCCTCTAAACAGAGGCTGTATAGTTGGTCATTTTTGTACACATATGGTTTCGGCATGTATATTTGTGCCATTTGAAAGAAACTGTCAAAAAGCAAAGACCAAAATGACTGTCTTACAAATTGATTGAAAAACCAGTACAAAAAATATTATCAAAAAGTGTCTCTATATTTGGCTTAACTTGCCTTTGATAAAACTGGTACAGGAAGTTCAGCAAATATTTTATAATCCATTAAGATTAAAGATTATCAACAATAATAACAATTTAGTTTAGACAATAGGGTTTCTTCAAGGGTCATTCAAACATTTTAAGATATCATTTATTCATGATACAGGAAGATTTGGTTAAGGAAAAATTTGTTAAAAAGAATACAAAAACAAGGTATAGTTTAAAGTTAAAGTGGGGCTTGAATTCTGCTTCATTACATGTTCAGCTGACTTTACAATTTTGTACAATAACCCGTCATCATTGAAAACACCTTCAGGCACGAAACCCATCACAGTACCCATTTACACTCCGGTGGAGTGGAACAACTGAAGATTAATTTCTTGCTTAAGGAAGTTACCAGTGCCCCTATTGGGATTCAAACCCAGGATATCTCAATCCCTTAGTCCCCCCTCCTACCACGGGACCTCGACTACTACAATACGGTATTAAAGTTAAGGCTATCATGGCAAACTGAAACTATTAGCATACAAAGTCAATAAATGTCTCAGTTGGATAAAAACTACAGAATGAGCAGCTTCTGTACACTTGTCTAATAGATACACTGGTCCTTCATTGTTTTATTAATAAATTATATTCCACGTCCAGTGGCGCAATTACATTAACCCTGCTAATTAAAATAGTTACTACAGTATTTCTGTACTCACTGTGTCTAAAAATGGTGACCTCTTGTTGAAGAAAGCAATTTACTTTTAGAATGGTACCACATAAGCAAGCTTAAATGCAAGGAAGTATTTCTTAGCCAAACAAGCAACTGTTTCAAATTAAGTGTAGCCAAGTAAGAGAATTGTAAATAGTTTCAATTAAAACTTAAAGAGTTTAAAGGTGCCATAAAAACTAAATTGTCAATATGGTATTTTATAGTATAGTTCAATGTATAATAAATCACTTAACAATTGATTCACAAATATTACTATCAGCCTAAACTACAGATAAACCAATCTGGATGTTTGTTAAAGTTTAGTTCAAGTTGATTTTTCCCCAACAAAATAGTTTCAGTGATTATGGTGAAAATATTTGCCAGATAAAAAAGTATTAAAATCCGAGTCAATAAATGTGCCATTGGTTTCCCTTTAATAAGTAAATTATGAACTATTTTGGCATGATAACATAAATTGTCTTTTATTAAACATATCAATCTTGAAGTGTAATCAGTACATTTGGAACTAAACCATGTTAAGATCAATATGCCATATTGTTTTATAGTTAAGTGTTTTCGACCTTTGATTTTTGCAACCTCATGTGAAAGAAGATATATTTTTACAAAGAATTTCTGCACTGTGAAAGGTTAATTTTGTTTGACCTATAAATAGTCTTATTTACCGCCAGGAGCAAAACTCAGTAAATGTATTATCAAATAGCATAGTGAGTCACCCATAATACACAGAGAAAATAGTCAGCAACTACTGTCTGTGCTAAATGCCTGTTTATCACAAATAACCAATGGTACCATATCTTTTATTGATTTCTTCACATAGGAAGTGAATTTCATTGGACAAACAGGTATAGTGAAGTTCATAGCATAAGCTATCTATCTCTGTTATTTTAGAGCCATGTCCTTAGATGTACTAAAATTTGCACAAACCAAAAGTCATGCAGAACATGTAATATCAAATGATTTGCTATGCAACAAGTTTTTTTTCAGACCTGAATAGTTCAGTCTCTCATTTGGGGTCTAGGAAGGGAATTAGCTGTAATTTAAATTTATGCGAGTTTCATATTAATTTTTCAAGTACAGTTCATAAATTAGTCACAAAGACTGTCACTTACCTCTGGAAAATTTGAGAAAAATGAACACTCAGCAAATAAATCTTCAAAGACTCTTTGATCTGAAATGAGAAAGAAAAATCAGAGAGTTAAGGCTTTGAAAATATATGTATGTAATTGAAAAATTTCAATATGGCCAAGGACCACGTTTCTCTGTTCTTCGAAATTCATGGATCAAATGATAAAAATCAGTCAGTTAAAGATGACAATATGTCAATCATTAAAAGTTGACAGAATTTATCTTAATGGTACTAATACTTGGAGTATCATCATTTCTTTCAAGTATTTTGAATTTCTGAGGAATCTGGAAACCCCTAACCCGCTACGGTCTGTCACTGGCTTTTGGGGTTCAGTGATTTGGATGTCACAAGATATCATGGCATAAGATTAACCTATTTAAGTATTTAACATAAATAAACAACATCAGCATTACATTCTACAAAATTAGTGGATGTCTGGTTGCCTAGACAACCACTTTTTAGTTCAAGCAACCAACAATTTCTATTGGGCTACAAAAATTCTGCTAATGAGTAATAGTGCTTGCTCTTAAAATGATCTGTTTGGACAGCCGCTTTCATATCCTAATTTCAAAGACTGAATCCTTAAATAGTTAAAAACCAATCTTTACAAATCTTCCATATTTTCCTAACTAGCTCACCATAAACAGACAGTCATCGACTTGCTCAGACTTGAAAATTATTTCTAAATTTAGATACATGAATTTATATTAAAGGACAAAAAGTTGTAAGCATGATAAACAAAATATTTTGGGTCAAGATTGGTCAACATAGAGAAGTCGCCGTTTCCCACACAAATAATCTTTTTACATCATTCCGAAGGTATTTATAGTACTATAGAAATTAACTAGTATACTAGTAACATAATGATAGCAACCCCTGAATACAAACAGACCACCAACTCATATCAGCATTCAACAAACTACTAACAAATTACGTACATACTTGCGTACTTGTAGGTTTGGTCCTCTATGAATTAAAGACATAATCTCTATGATAGATATATTGATATACCCTCAAGTTAATGCTACAATACTCTAACTCAGTTTATTTTCAAACTTTTTCAAGCGACCTAAAAAGCTGAACTATGGAGGCTCTTAGGAAAGACTGGGTTTGTCCATTTTAAATGCCTCATTAAAAAAGTTATTATCATTATTAACTATTTTGCATTAAAACAAATCCTCTTTTTAAAATTCTAAATTTTAAAAAATATTTTATCTCATTCTTACAGTTTTCAATTCATTAAAAATATGCTAATTGCAATATGTCTCCAGTCCTGTAAGACTTGGTTTGGTCCTGTAAAATTAAAATTTGATTAACTCAGGACCAACTGTCCAGTAATAAACAGTTGAGTTTCAAGGTGACTGCCCCTTAGTCCTCTAACTTTATATTTTTGATATATCATAAATTCAATATTACAAAAATTATTTTTATTTAAAAATAAATGAGTTAGAGCAGTATTGCATCTAGTTGAGTACATGGTAAAGTAAGTCATTAGAATTAGACTTTTATCAATAGAACCATATCAGAAAGTTTTCTATCAAAATAAAAAGTAATCAGTGATTTCATGATGACCAATTGATATCAGAGTCAAAGACGACAAAAAGTTTTTGTTAAAACATTCTTTCACTATGAATAGTAGCGGAAACAAAAACTAACGTAAAATAACAAGTTTATTAATTAAGTAATTCATATTTTTTACCTCATCATGAATGGTTTTAATTAATATATTAATAAAGTTTATCAGAGTGTATCAATGACATCTTATTGATATTTGTTCATTAAAGTACAACAAATGTCCTAATGTCATTGAAAGCTATATTGTATTTATAAGTTCAGGGACATTGAGATCTATTAGTTGCATGACCTTTGAGCAATTGACTTCTAGCTCTAGTGTTGGTGCAATCATCTGTAACACAAGTCAAACTTTGTATATGTCAGTATATCAAAAGGATGTCGAACATTTATTGTTCATTATTATAAAGAATTGGTCATGAATATGTTTTTCTCATCACTAAATTAAATAAGCAAAAGTTAAAAGGTTGGTTTATTCAGCTTTTTGTTCTACAGTCTAAGCCATGTATCTTATGCCACATTGGGTCAATCATGACATATTTAACAACTTGTTTATGTTTTTATTGAACTTTTCACTAATTTACAGTCAACCTACATACTGTCCCCAAAGATGGTAAGATAACCAGACTCAAAAGCATCTAACCAGTACTAATCACATACCTTCTCCAGTGTCTGCCTTAATTAATATAGAATTAAGTAAAGCAGTGTTGTCAACTGCTTTCTTTTTCAGAAGCAAAGGTTTATAAGAATACACTTGTACATTTCATCATACCATATGGTTACCATACATAGATGAATGACTTCATTCTGATAACAAAATTTGCTCTATAAGATTTTATCTTGGAGAGTTTACAGAAGATAAGCACTGACTGTATTGAATGAATATATGAAAACTCTTGGTTAGGTGGGACTGACCATTTGTTTACAAAACAACATTTCATGAGTTAATGTCAAAGTCACTCCTCAAAAAAATTGTATAGACTTTCAATCTGTATACTTTAAGCCAATCAAGTTTATAAACAAAAATAACAGAAAAAGAGGGATTTTTTCCCCAGCTGTTGCCTCATTTTTTCTGGAATAAGCTCGATTTACTATGTTACATGTATTTAGTAAAGGGCAAGATTTGCAACTAGCCCAACTATACTATGTATACAAAATAAGTTACTTTCACTAGCCCAAATCAATTTTCACTAGTCTCAGTATTTGAGCTAGTGGGTTAAGGCAGGGCTCAAATTTAACCAAAAATTGGACTTGCAAAATTTTGCAAGTAGATTTTAATTCAACTCGCAAAAAGAAAAATTCAATAGCATTTTTGTCAAATTTTTACTAGCAAACGTATTTACTATTCATATATGCAATAAACAAAACAGCACCATATCTAGCTATGGATAGAACAAGGGTGTTATCTATCTGTCTGTTTAAACACTCATTTGAGCCTCATTAGTTATGACAGTAATATTATTGCATCGGTTTCAACTCGCAAATATTTGCGAGCTAGAATGAAAGTTACTTGCAATTTTCAAAATCCACTCGCATTTTACGAGTATGCAAGCTTAAATTCTAGCCCTGGTTAAGGGTATAACTGTTTTTCATAATTCCCCTATCAACTTGTGTATCAGACTTCATGTGCAATTTCTTTCAATTAACATTCACTCTCTATAAGCTTGTCTGTCTTTTATTATTAAATATTTCAATTCTAAAATTGTAAAAGTACAGGATAGACCCCATCAGCGTTTACAGCAACCATGTGAATATAAGCTTAGGTCACCATAATTATATTTACTCTTAAAAAACAGCAGTAAATAATAGTTCTTACTCAACAAAAATAAAAATAGTTTATTTCACAAACCTTTGGCCTAAACATTGGACTAATTTATTTGAAACCATTGTCTCTGACTGGCATGGAAAGTCTTTATTACAAGGGCAGACACAGTGATGTTTGTATAGTGTACAATAAATTAATATGAAATATTTTCTTTTAATCATTGAAAATTCCATTGTAAAACAGCATTGTGTTTATGAATGAATTTTCATTCCAATGATAAATTGTTAGGTATCAAACTGACTCTTAATTGTTATGCAAGGTATACAACAGTCTACAGCAGTAAAATTATATTGAATTTCATGAATACCCGGCACAATAAGCTTTATAATACATGGTGCTATGTCAATATTGTCTTTTTATAATCATTTTCATTATTCATTTCTGCGTCATAGAAATTATGTAATACGCATTGTAAAGGAATTGTATCTGTAGAAAACTGATATACCAGTTTTTTATGATAAATAATGAACGGTATTTAGAATAAGGAAAAATGGCAAACAAATATTACAGACATGGTTTTAGATTATTAGACAGATAATTAATAAATGGATTAATTCAAAACTAGTCTACATCCTTCTTTATTTACATTAAGTTACACTTGTTTTGTGTTGACCTATTAAACTAAGAAACAACCTCTATGGGGTCAGCGTGAAACAAGTCTAACCCCTTCTTAATTCACACAGCATTTACGCTAGTTTTGCACTTAGTTCTGCACTAATCCATCAAATTATGTTCTAGAATTATCAGGTATTACTTGTATTTGTTCAAAGTATCATTTTTCATACATATTACATAATAATTATAGAATATATGATGTATGAGGTTAGTTATTACATTGTTCTGCTAGGAAACATGAAATGAAAGGAGATATTGTTGTTCTGTGATCTGATGACAAAGATAAGAGATAAACAGCAACATAAAACATTTATAATGGAACTATGGACATAATCATAGAAACTTGAAGATCAACTGAGCTCAATGAAAATTCACTTCTGTATATCAGTAGGGAATACATCCCAATCAGTGCTCCTGATCGACTCGGTAGGATTTTAGATATATATTTCCTGCATCAGAGGTTTTTTTTCCATATTTTTGTATGTTGAATACTTTAATGAAGTGGTCATTTTTCCTGAGGTATGTCAAAAGAGGCCAAAAAATTCCAGATCAGGAAGGGTTTTGGTGTTTGCTGCCTGATTGGAAAGCATTGAAGGGGAATCCCCTAGCTTCCTGAACTGGAAATATTCCCTACTGTACATGGTCATGTAAATTAAAATTTTACACCACTAAAACTACAATAACAAAAGTCTTTTAGGGATAATTTTAACTCATGTTTAATTGATTTAATAATTAAAGGTCAATTTTTGAAAAAGGTTCAAGTTTGCCAGACTGCTAAATATTTTGAAGTCAAGTGTGAGTGTAAGTAACACTTTGATACCTAGATTGAAAGTAATAATAAAAATGCTAATTTTATTTGATAATAACATCAAAAGAGTTATATGATAAAATCTATTGATTTTTAATTAAGAATTATGAATAATGGACAACTACACCTGACTTCTATCATTTACTTGACAGGGTTAATGAGGGTCTAGTTTACTGGAATACTCTTATTTCCATCTTAAATTATCATCAAAGAATACCTGTGACAGAGAAATCAACTATTTCTTTGAACAAGAAAATTTATCCTTCTCAGGTAATTGCTAGTTACAGATGGATCAGGATGCAGACTTGAGAGCTAGAGATTTATAAGTATTGTCAAGCTAAAAGTAACTTTGAAAACTAAATTTCATAAAGCAATCAACCATTGTAAACTGGTTTCAATAGCAAAATATTAACAAAGTTGATTAATTGATTTATCTATTTATTTATTAGATTTATAGCAATGTCAACACAAATATGGTCATTTACAGGTAACCACTTCACCTAACCTAGCTTTCCTGGACCTTCATCTATAACCAGTACTCACCTACCTTCCACAAGACTGACAAGTTCTCCCTATACCTTATAAACAGAGGGAAATAGACATTATCGTCAAATTTCCATGGAAGTGTATAAACCTCCCCAGGGTTGGAATAGAACCAGTGCCCCCTTAGGGAAAGCAGATTTGAGATCCCAGTGCTCTGCCAACTGGACTATGGACCCAGGTACAATTAACCTTACCGTAGTCACCAGGCATATAAAAGCAAGAAAAATTCAGTATGTTACTTCATATACAGAGAAAATTCTTAACAATTATCTACGGTAAATTCATACAGTACAGTACAACTTACTTAGTTGTGGGTCAAAATATTGTGAGATAATTATACAAGTTTAAATCATTATTGAAAATATGTTAATTCTTAAAAATTTCAAAGTCAGCACTTCAGTTTTAATTGCAAAATTATACACACTAAGAAATTGAAAGAATCGATGTTAAATGATGATAAGGTTACATAATTATATAATTAAATCTCTTTTCACGAGTCAATGTCTACAAATTTAATGTTCAATGTATAAAGTCAATATAAACTATGTAAGTATGTTAAGGTTAATATTTCAAGAGTAACAAAACAAACATATTGTATATTCATTTCAAACAAAATTAACATAAAATTCAAGTACATTTAGTATCTAACGTCTAAATAAATGCTATAAACAAACCAAATGTGAAGTGACTCTTAAATTTTTTTAACCAAACTGAGAAATTTACTTATAATGAAAATTATATAGGAATCAATCAAAATTGAATGAATTAATTTTTATTTAGGTGAATTTGATAATGATTACATTAATTCCAAATCTAAGTAAAACAGCATTTAACAGAACAATGCTTATTTATAAAAGTTTTACAATGTATGAATTCTGTTTTATTCTGGACAGCACAAAACATACATTTAAATGTGTTGCTAAAGTGCTGTTTTATGACATGAAGATTAGTGCTCTTTTAAATAAATCACTTTCTATCATAATTTAAAGATTCAAGCATATTAAAATAACTATTTTAGAAAAAATCTGCCAAAACAGGCATAGATAGGGCCTAAGTTTGTTACATGGCTTTTTGATAGCCTTTGAGAGATAAATAATTGTTCATTATTTCATTAGCTTTAAGTGTTGAAAAAGTAATAGCGTTTAAAGTCTAGGATTTTTTCCAAACAAAACTTTTCATTTCAACAACAACTTCACAATAATCACAAAGTCTATGAAAAAATGCATTAAATTGGCAACAATTGGCATACTTAAATAAACATGTCATTAAACTTTGTGTCACAATAACCAGACAGAAAGACCGTATGTGGTAGAGAGATCATTCTTCATAAAGAGACACATGGCATGAATCCTATCAGAGGAATCATACATACCATACAGAGATATTAACCTTTACCATTCAATAATTATATCAACTATTATCTATAACAAGTTTTTTTGTAAACATTAAGACCTTATGTTACTAAAATCAAGGACACAGCACTCAAATTATCATAATTTCATTTTCTTCCAAGGTTGTACCAAAAATTTACAAAAAATTACAAAAAATCAAAATTGGTTATTATAAGTACATATTTTCAATTAGGACACGAGTCATTGCCTTTATTTTCTAAAACACTAGCCCAATTTGCTATGTTATATGATAAAGGGGAAAATTGTCAACTTACACTGCAAAACACCTAATTTTTACTAGCCTGAATCACCATTTACTAGTCCCAGATGTCAGGCTAGTGAGTAAAGGTGATGAATGGGACAAAATTTAAACTACATGACATTCATTAAACCAGATGGTGGTTGCATATTTGTGCTCAGTAACAAGCCTTTGCTCCAGGGCACTAGACAACTTTTGGGGACAATATTGGAAATTTTCAGTGACTTCATAAATGCATACAGGTTCCTTTAGAAGGTCTCAGATGGGGAATGGGGCCCATATTCAAAATATGCAAATTTCAAGAGTGCCCTTTTCTCTAATATAATCAAACTCAAGATTTGCTCAAACTAGACGAATTTGGTTAAAACCACAATTCATCAATTGTTCCAATTTGAAGATATTCATAAATTCAATATGCCATAAAAACATTCAATGTTATGCCGAAGCTTGTCAACTTGTATATAAAAAACATGTGTGATAAGAATCAATTAAACGGCATTAATAAACAAGACAATAGCTCTCAGTCAATTATTTATAATGTATCCAGTGAGGCATTAACCATTCCATGTTTTATATATAACTGTATAATCTCCATGAAAATCTTGATACTACCAAAAATATGACAAATATCAGAACTATTTCAATACATAGATATATAAATGACAAACATATCAAAATTAGTTGATTTTGTATTGAAATAAAGTTATTTTAGAAACATTTGATTGACTATTATGGTCTTCATTCAAATTAAACAAAGGTCATTTTGAAGTTATCTTTATTTTCCATTCACCGTAAATAACAATGTAAACAATAGAACTCTAACCATTTGTTTCACTATTATGTCAATTGATAAAGAGCAAGCTCTAAATAGTTATGATCTATACTGTTAGGCTACACTACCATACATAACTTTTCCATGTATATTAAATATTTTAATAAATAAGAGTAGTTAAAAAGAGAGAAAATTACCACGGACAGGTAATATTAGGCTTTGCCTAACTTCGTTGCCTCTATGAATTAAGTCTTAATGATTACCACCACCATCATCATCATCATCATCATCATCATCATCATCATCATCATTATCATCCCCATTATAGTTATTATTGTTGTTTGTAATTAAGAAGTCTCTCAATAACCAAGGATAGTAATGTAATGTACTGGCAATATTTTATTTCAGCTACTTTAGGTTCATCTTGTAACCAGGATATATGATATTACATGGCTATTGATCCAACAGACCATATTGTGACATAAGAGAGCCAGCTTCATGGAAAGATCATAGGATGAGATCCATGCCATGTACTTGCTATAAAGTCTTATTATGTATAATCAAATTTCAATTGCCATTTTTATCACTTCTAGAGTAATATTCAAAATATTAATTCCTTTAATTATCAACTATGTTCTGTTCTGTTCTGTTCAGTTCAACTATTTTACTATTCAGAATCATATTTATAGTCCTCATTGACAATACAGCGGATAAATTCCATGTTAAATATTAACAATTTTAAACCCTGACAGTGAAAAGTCAATATATACAATAATTAATTTTTTAGTCTTTTAAAAGATAAATAATGTCAAAGTCAATAATTATTGTGGATAGTAAAAAAATCAATTAAAGTTAAATACTTTCAATTAAAAAAGAAGTAAAAAACATAATGAGAAATATTTACTTACATTTCAAAGTTTCAAAAGCCAGTTCAAATGTTAATCTTTTTTCATTGTCATCATCAAACTCCAAATCCTCCAGGGCAACTTTAGAAGTTTGTCCATTTAATTGTTCATCACGTTTTCTGTAGTAAGGATTTTCAAGTTCCTCGCGACTTTCATGTTTCAAACTACTGAACACTTTAGATGCATTTAAATACACTTTCTGTGAGTACAAACAAGGTTCCTTATAAAAGAAATCATATCTGGAATTTTTTCTTGGTTCATTAAAGTCATTTGTAGGTAATCCATTATGATGACTCGTATCCCCAGACATTGCCGCAAATTCTCTCATACTCTCCTGCGTTAATCTACTGTTCTGTGATGTTAGCGACACTTGTGTGCGAAGTCCTAATGTGTTATCAGCTGTCGGTGGCATCCCCTCACCCTATCACTCATCAATAGACTAGACAAATAGATGATAACTTTACCAGTAGCCAACAGATCTAATCTAATTGCCTCACAAAATAAATATGCAAATAGAATTGATCTGATTGGTCAATATTGATAATCAAGACTTTCCATTTCATATATTAAACACTATATATTTCTTCACTCCCTATCACTCTATTTATTATCCCCGCTTATTAATCTCTCTGTCACCTGCAAAATAATAAAGTAAAAAATATATTCAAAATTAAACAGAAATATATTTTCCTTAATTATCAAATTTCCCAATAAAAAAAAATAAAACATTGATTTTACATTTTTTTAGAAATGACAAAATTAAATAATTTGACACCCACAAAATAAATTTCTAAAAACGTTTACTTTAATTTACAAAAAAATTATAAAAACCGAAGTCGGTAATGATTATCAAATATTCAGCTTACGCTTTTTTGTGCCGATTGACGATAAAGAAATAGGTATACTATGTATACTATTAAAACTCCGATATATATATATATTGAAAAACTTGATAAATAAAAGATTCAGCACTCAGTATATGTGGTAAAATGTAACTGCAATACTTTAATATTGATATTTGTAAATTTCGTTGGCTTTATATAGGTTGGTCTAACGTTTAAGTATTAGAGTAGATTAGGTATTATAAAGTAAACATTGGATCAAACTGGCGAAAAAGAGACGTTGAGATAGACGTTCATGATCATTAAATGGTGTAAACACCTATGTGACCATGATTTAACGTTAAAACCCAAGGGTACTTGATCGCCACACTTCAATGTTAACCTATAACACTTCAACGTCTCCCAGGATTGGTATCATAATACTTGAAATATAATTGACCATAAGTTTAAAATGAAACACAATGTTTAGGAATCATGATGTTTTTCATTGACAAGTTCTTTTAATCAAATTATTTATGAACAAAGTGTGAAGACAGCTTTCAATATAAATTGATTAATCTGTGGCAATAAAGAAATTCTCGGCCAATGTTCACTGACTGTTTTTTTTCAACTTGTTGTTGTTGAAAGCAGACGTAATCATAATATTGTGATTTTCTTCATTATTAGAGGATTAATCGTAGCAATCAATGAACTGCAGCTTTATAAAGATGCAGACAAGACAATTTATTAAGATTAAAATCATCCTGACCTTCAACTTAATTAGGTTCCAACATTAATCTATAAAAACCCAAATCAAATCAATCTCTTCTCTATTTTGGTTGGGTTTATTACCATAGCAACCCATTGTATAGGTTATATATTGTCCGTTTTTTCTCAACTGTCAAAGCTTGAATAATTTCATGGTGACTTAATGCATTGTTTTTGTACTGGCGGCCTAATTGTTATTAAAAATATCTCGACTAAAACATACCAGTCGGCATAAGTATCTTTACTCAATCAAAGTACATGTACACACTTTTGGAAACTCATGAATGTATTGCGATGGTAATTTTAACAAACGCATTCACCATGAAATTATTCATGTTTTGACAGTTGAGAAAAAACGAACAATAACAGCCATTGGTCAATAGCTCCTCAAAAGGCTAAATCTCTGGATTTAGCTGTTAACCAGTCACTAGGGACATATTTTTGTCAATGACTGACAACTGCCCTACATGATTTAGAATCAGTGGCAAGAGGAAAAATAACAGTAAAAATAGAACTAAGGATCCTTTAATCAGTAGAATTGTGCCCTACCGGTACAGACAGAGCAAGCCAAGCTGCTTAAATCAATCTCTTATGTTTTAGTTTTATGAGGTTATTCTACTTACTGGCCAGTGAAGTCATGTGTTACCAGTATATTGCTTTGACTCGATAAACCTAATACTCTGAGACTTATGAAAATTGATTCCGCTTAGCGAAAATACTCATTTTATATAGTTGGTGTGCTAGATGAGACTATTGCCAGTGAAAATTTAAGATGATGACAGTGGCACAGAAAGGAGCAGTGGTCTAGTGGTAAGACGCACTTCGGGATAGAGATGTCCAGGGTTTGAACCCAACTATAGGCACTGCTTATTTCCAGAAATTTACCTACAGTTGTTGCACTCCACCCAGGTGTAATGGATACAGAGAAGGGAAAACCCATACTTTTTAGGGAGGAGAACGGGTCCAAATTTCAACCCCAAATAGGCCTGACAACATAAAACAGACACCATGAACACAGCACATTTTCTCAAACTCTGTAGTTGATCACAGAAATAAATGGGTTTCACTTAATGGCATACTAGGCTCTGATTTAAAACTATTCTTTAGAAGGAACTTTTTACTAGATGAATGAAACAGGTGAGCTAATTTATTCCAGGTGGGAGATTTTGACCATTTGACCACAAAGAGTAAAATGTTATGTTTGTTATTACTGATACATTATGTTGTGAAATAACATCATCAAATAAAGGGAAATAAACAAATAAAGTTTACAAATACTTTCTTAAATAGTGTTGACATTATGAAGAAAGCATTTCGAAAATGAAAAATTTCCCATCGTTAAGCTATTATGTTATTCGACAAATGATTTCTATAGAAGGTCTTAGAAATTCATATTAAATGGTTTATTTACAAAAATTCCCTGTTGAAATTATTCATCAAATTGATAATTAAATGACCATTAAAATTCAATTTGAAATTTCAAAACTATCAATGATTCAATGAAAAGAATGATTGAAAAAAATATTTTTTTGAATAACAAATATGATTGATCATCAAAAATTTTCAATCGAAATTCAATGAAGCAAAAAATCCGATAAAAAATAAACAATCAATATCACTGGGGATTTTGTCAACACAAGTATAAAAGAAATGACTAACAATAATCACCATGATGTCAGAAAAATATTAAAATTTTAATCTACAATAAACCAGGATGGGTCAATCATCGTATCATAGTACTTTATTATTGTTTAAAATTTCTGAAGTGTTGATTGGATTAAATTGCAATAAGTACGCCACTATATAAAGTATACGACTAGACTTGACAGGGCATATCAAAGATTAAATCAAAATGTATTATCACATTAATAAAGCCTCCGATAGACCTATAATCATAGTACATTAATTCAATTCTTAGACTCAAATACCGTAAATAGCTTTTTATTTTAATACACAATTAAATCAGTCTTGTTTTAAGTCTGAAATTAGTCATTAAACAATTTTCCTAATCTTATTCTTTAATGATAATCCATTTATCTTACATTCCATTATGAAACGCATGGGTTAATCTGAAGATTAACCTTATTGTGATCATGTACTCTATAAATGATGTACATCTAAAGCTTCTAGCACAAAGATTTGGTTATTTATTTTATATTCTGTTTTTTTACTGGGGTTAATGCCATATCAACACAATTATGACTATTTTACGGAGACCAGTGCACCTAAACTAGCTATTCTAAATCCTTGTCTATAACTAATACTCAACTACCCTTTAATATGGCAGGCAACTGCTCCATTTACCTAATAATGTTAATGGAGGAAAACTAACATTATTGTAAAATTTTCATCGAAGGGTATAACTGCCCCAAGTGGGATACAAACGCTATGGGAAACTAAATTTCAGTGTGCTACTAACGGCGCTATAGAGCCTGGTCTTGATATCCTATAATTACCTGTGTCTATTTCAGTGTTATGAAAAAAATTGTTGTTAACATTTTAAGGCAAACTGACCTACAGATAGTGAGCTAAAACAAAACACACTAAAAGAATATAAAAAACAAGAAAATGTAATGTGGAAACCACATTAAAGCCGGATTTAAAAACTTTAACACAAAAATTACAAAGGGAACTATTCCATAATAATGGCAGGTAGAGTTGTGGTTACTTTCTAATTCTGTTCATCATAATAGTATATTATCATTGTATGAAGTTTCATAAAGATCTGACAATAAATGGCAAAAATATATGGTAAATTAAAAACTTCGATGCAATTGTTAATGACACCAGACGACCACTTGTCCAACCGCCCGCTTATGTTTTGAAAAATTTGACTAAAATGTTTCCATTTTATTCAACTGTCAGTGGCTCATAAATCAACCCCACTGATTTAAATATTTACTACAACATATCCGTACTTACAATCAATTTTAATCAGCAATGTTAAAGTATGTGCCACAGATGAATATGAATAAACTTCAACAATACTTACATGAAATCTGTGTTCAAGCTGCTTTAATAAAAGATTAAATATTTAACAATAATTGACCTGTAAAGTATTTACTATTGGTATAAAACACAAATTATGTAACTCAATCTAACAATTAAACATGTTAACAAATATTGTGACTAATAGTAATTAATATTCAAAACAAGTTACTATTTGCTCTGATACTGATATATACCCTACCACACCTATATAAATATTTCAAGTTTGTAACCAATTAGAAACAAGTAAATCTGTGAGCTAATGCTCACTAGTGATACCCCCGCAAAAATCTAAAAATATGCAACAAACAGGAAGTAGATGAGCAAGGAGCATGAAATCGCTTTACACCACATGGGACTATGGGATGAAGCAATATGCAAAGTATTAGGCTGCTGCATGTTATAGTTGCTGAGGAAACTGCGACGGAAATTTTGTAACGGACGGACGCACGCACGAACGCACGGACAAGGGTAAAACAGTATACCCCCCTCTTCTTCGAAGCGGGGGTATATTAAAAATAGTTCAAGAGGGTATGAAGTCTGCTTCAATATACATGTTCAGCTTACTTTTATTGTTTATGTTATAATCCATAGTAAATGATTCCTCACAGTACCAATTTACATCGGGGTGGAGTGGAACAACTGTAGGTAAATTTCTTGCTCAAGGAAGTTAGCAGTGCCCCTTATTGGGATCAAACCTGGGACCTCTCGGGCTCCAAGCTTGCATCCTATTCCTGCCTTCAGACCAACTATAAATAACTATATGAACTATTAAGTAGTGTGTTGATGGGAAAACACTTAAAGAAGGACCTCCATGACAAAGTTAGAGCTCTTTTCATTTCTTTTTAGAATAATTGACTGGCTACTTTGAGTACAGTCAAACAATATGATAATAATATGTTAGCATTTTAAATGGATTTCACCTTTCATAACAGTTAATTTTCAAATAATAGTTCAATTAGTTATTTTCACTCCCAATATAAAAACTTAATCATTAAACCATATTTTGATAAGAATTCCCCACTCCCGGTAAACAAACCACAAAGCTCAGAGACTATTCCACAAGAAGGGTCAATCAACTCAAAGCCAGACACTCAATTATCGTCAACAATTCTGTTTGTTTAGAGAAGATATGTCACTGACCGAGACATTACAATACTTAGTGTAAGCAACAAGTTGATAGATCAAACAATGAAGACTTAACATGACGTTGACAAGATACTTCATATTTTAATATATCCAAATTTAATATAAATATCTTAAGTTCATTAATATCTAAAATTCTAAATATCATATGACACTTCAACAATAAGGCACTTCATAGGAGTTTAGTGCAGTTAGTTATAATGTCAATGACATTAGGGACAGTGATTTCATCATCGCTTCACCACTAGTCAGTAGAATTAACATTTAATGATGAAATTGTATTTTTTGAATATCATTTTCAATTAATTTGAATAACAATTTCAGTAATTCTGTACTCACTATTGATAAAATAGTTACAATTTCTATGAACTGGCATTATCAAACAAATATAGAGTATTCAAATCAGCAGGGTAATTGTATGTGCCACTGACACTTGAATTAAATTTAGTAACAAAAACATATAGGGATATTATACCATGTCAACAGAATGCTTGCCCTGAAATAATAATTCAATGACACACAATTTGTGACAATTATTTATGATATTTTGTCCTTTACAAACTGTATGAAAACATTTTTGGTATTTCCAGACTAACATTGGTTTATTGTGCACACAGGACCTTATAGTATATTTCAGGGCTTTTTTCAGTATAAGGGGAAGGGCCCTGGGGCCTTTCTTTATGTTTAACATTAGGGGAAATTGTATCGCAATTTCATAGATATGGGAACGAAAAAACTAAGGTAAACTCCAAATTTGGGGAAAACTGCATGATTTTAAAGAAATTTCGGGAGGGGAAGGCGCCTGTAAATGGCCCCTATAATATAAAGAAAAAAAGGTCTGTATAATTTATATTATGTGTCTTCGGTGCATAATATCAACTTATAATGCTAAAAGTATATTTGTAGTTAGTGTAAGAAGTAAACAACATTAAATCAAAACAAACAGAACTTCATGATTCGTATTTTCAATAAACATTTAGTTATGATAAAATATTTATAGTACATGATGCAACAAGTTACTACAAAGTAAACTTTATAGAATACATAAAACAAGTGGTGCACTATGCAAATATTCATTACCTACTTAAGTAAGAACTCAAACTCACCAATGTTTGAAAGCAATGCAAATTTCTATAACTCAGTAAACAATATAGCTTATGTACAGAAGGGCTTCCATTGTTATTAGTTTCATATTCAACTTAATTACTTCTTAATAAAAACTTTGGGAATTTCATTATATTAGACCTGCCATTGATTGCATTTCCCATAGTCTTCAGCAAACCCACATCAAATAAAGGACATAATTTAAAAAAGTGACTCATAAAGCTTATAAATGAACAAAACATCATGCATGATCATTGTAACCAAAAGCTTAAAAAATAGCAGGACTGATTATAGTAAATGAGCATTGTTTTGGGACACTGAAATAGATATGCACAAAAACATACATGTACATAACAATATAAACGAATAAAAGTGAAGTGCCAATGTTTGAGTATTAACTTAATTAGAATAAAGTGTCTGCTGTGATAATAAATAGTAGTTTCAAAAAAAAAGTCAAATTAAAATGATGATTGGTAAGAACTTTCAGTGGGTTACCAAACATGTGTGGAGCTGCAGCTTGGATTCTCACTGACATGCTAATCTAACTCTAATGAATCCAAGTTTAAACGTCATCAGACAAACCCATTGTTTTAATATAATGATGAGGAAATGTTTTATTGCCAATAATAGGCTGGTTAACTTTAATCAATTGGCATAGATAAGCCATTTCTCTATAGATAATTTCAAGGTTACTGTTGTATCAGACATTTCCTCCACGATTCCATTGATCTTTGAATATTTGTCTACATAAATGCACTTTACAAGCATGCTACAGAGATTGATGTCTGTAATTTAACTGTTAACTGAGATATTTAGCACATAATTGCAGGAAGTCAATCAAACACATAAAAACTAAGGGCTATTACATAATTTAGCTAATATTTATTTCTACAATGGTTAATAAGTCAATGTGACTTGATGGTTTAAACAGAAAAATCAAATTAAATGATAAAACCTGAAAAATCAGAGAGGCCATTCAATACATTCCACAGTTTGTATTTGTGAATCAAGTACAACACTACACAATGATTATTATGCTTCATAATGAATAGAACTATTATCATGTAAGAAAATACAGCAGCATTTGGCAATCATTACCATCAAATGGTCTTTAATTCTTAATAGCTGAACAGTCTTAATGTAGGGACCTTTTTTACTCTTGAAGTATTAGAAATTTAAAAATTGTAAAAATAACAACTTTGTAATTACCAATTTTGTCTTAACAGCAAAATTAACTTTACTGTTGTTAAGTTACATAGCAGTACTTTTTATATATTGTTAAATTTTATTCTTAACTGTCAGAGGCACATAAATTAAACCCACTGATTTAAATACTCAGTACAATACTTCTGCAGTCATGATTCAAATCAGGGGTCAACAATTCATCAGAGTACATATAAGCATTTCAGACTCATTAAAGCTTATCCTGTAACTGTATCACAAGATGATGTTTTGATAAACAAAGAAAAGTGATTTCAAGACCAAAACAAGCAAAATACATTCATAAGACAATGACCTTACATATCAAACAAAGCAACAAGTGTTTTTGGATTTTAGTAAGACTAACTATTTGACTATTCATTCTTATCAATATTGACACATCTTTAAGGTGAACACTTTGGTCCATGTCTCAAAAACCTCAAATGGTGCAATGTAAATAAATGAATGAAAGAGTATCAACATAATAAAATTAAAATGTTACCAACTTATTCCACTTGATTATTCAAGTTTCACACAAACTACATCTACATCTTTATTATCTATCATAAATATCCTATGAATGTACATGTTGTCCTGAAAAACTGAAAACAAAGACATCAAAAGGACAATTATCAAAATGACAGCCATAACTCTAAATTTCCTAAAGCACCAGCCTAATTCATTATGTTTTACAGAATGGAGCAAAATTATCAAATAGTCAAACTATATGATATAAGTAGTTTTCACTAGCCTGCATCAATTTTAAGGCAGCACTGACAGTCATTGCTTTAAATTGTCTTGAGCACTAGCCTGATGCATCATGCTTTATAGTAAGGGGAAAACTTATCAACCAGCCTGTCTATGTTATGCAAGTAATTTTCACAAGCCTGAATCAGTTTTCACTAGCCCCAGGCTTCGGGCTAGTGGGTTAAGGCGAAGTCTGCACTGATAATAATTATAAATGTATCACGAATAATGGGTCCCACATTCTGATTTAAAGTCAGTGAATTTTCTGTTATTCAGATCCTGACTTTGGACCTTACCACAGTTCTCAGAAAGCTTATCATGGTTTTTGAGGAAAGTTGATTCTTTAACAAATACAACATTTCAATACCAAGTCTACAAGCAAGACATAGATATTAAGTCATATACACATTTTATATTCTGTTATATACGCCGTGAAATTACCTAAAATTGTGTTGATACGGCGTTAAATCCAATAAATAAATAAATATTCTGTTATATGCATAGCTTTTAATGCAGGGTTCGACACTTTTAGTTTTTACCAGGTATCCAGAAGAAATCCCTTCTCAGTTATACAGAGATTCCTCCTTATCTTTAGGGAGTTCTCCAATAATGGACAAAAAAAATTAAGATACAGATTTAGGTCACAAATTGTTTTTAAACAATTCATGGGAACTCTCATTCATGACAGAGCAGGGCAATTTTAGGGATCCAGAAGGAACCCCAAGCTAAGCACCGAAGTTTTTGGGATCCTCAGAATACCAGGACCTTGTAAGTTTCAAACCCTGCTTAAATGGGATCAAACCCCAGACATTCTCAGTCATAAGCAGACACTCAATCATGTCACCATAAAAGCTTCCTTGAAGGCAAGGGAGAACAAAGGTCATATTATACCTTTGCATCATCGAGTTTAACAACAAATCATCTTTAAATATCATTCAGACAATTATTAACACTTTACCAAGTGAGAGATACTGTTGGAAAGAGTTTCAGAAAAAATCAATCATTAAAACATCTCATCACCTTCAATAGAAAGGAATGATGCCTCAGTTACTTGAATTAATTAGAATATTTTATTACCTGAACTAGTGAGGCAATAAGTTGTAAATTAAAACAAACATGTAATCAGGATTGTTTTCTCATTAAATTGTCAAGATAAGTTAAGGACTATCCTTACTAATAAGTGTGGAAACACATCATGAGTACATTTCCTTATGGGTTAGAATAAAACATACTACATGCAGGGCTTTTTTCTTTATATAAGAGGGGCCATTAACAGGCGTTTCCCCTCCTGAAATTTCTTTGAAATCATGCAGTTCTCTCCATATTTGGAGTTTACAATTGTCTCTTTTGATCTTCTTTTGCAGTTGCCATTCAAGAGCATTGAGCATGTATACATGACACACAGCCTGGAGTTCTGTCCCATTGGTAGTTGCAGATGATTCTTGCTCCAACTCTCCTGGACTTTTTCTAGAAGATTGGTGTTGCTTGCCAGAAAAGAGTCCCAGCTGCTGATGTATAGTTGAGGACAGGCAAGACAAGGCAACTCACCAACTGTAGGTTATGTCGGTATGAATAGCTATTCATAGCTAATAAAGTAATTTAGTTTGAATTGTATCGTATTGTATTTAGGTCCATTCTCATACAATTGGTGTAGCTGTACAGTATGTCTTCAGTACCTCTTGTTTGTACATATATGAATGACATGGGATTTCTCAGGGTGAAAGTATGTCTGCCATTTTGTCTCCCACTTTTCCAGAGCTTTCAAGTTTCTCTGTAATTCAGCAGCCAGCTTCTGGCTTGATTTCTCTATATAAAAGACCTTCATCTTCAAACAGGTGTGTTTATGATGTCATTAATTAGTGCAAGGTTAAGAAATTAAGTGCCCCAAGTACAGTATACGATACAGTAAACACCGGGACATTGACAGGATGGATCATGGAGTCCTGTCACCCAACAATAATTCTGTCTAACTTCTTCTAACAGAATTTATTGCATTGACACTTCTGTATTTACAACTAGCTAGAGCTGTTGTGAGATATAACATGAACAAACTTCATTATTATGACAACATCCAAAGTTGTAGAATTTCAATGAAAAGTCATGGTCGGTTTTAAAATTTACTATTTAGATTTGAAATTGGATCATTGCTGGAAAAAAAATTGAAAATAAGTCGCGTCGTTTCAGATTCATTGAGTAAGTCCACAGCGATAAAACTTTCGGTCATAAGAAAACATACCAAATCCACTCATGATACACAAATATCATGACAATTCTTTTACAAAAGCGAAGTTTTTATTGTGTCAGATACCAACGACTCCATCTTGAAAATGTGACGTCATCACCTCTGAGTTGCACCCCGGGATATTTTTAAAAACTATTCGTTTAATACAAAATTTACGCCGCTTTTAAAGACAAATTTAAGTTAAAATAATTGTTTTAATTTTATTGCAATGTTTTCAAAAGAAATAATTGATTTTGTACGAGCATTTGCTAAATAACATGTGCGCAAGGGAAACTTATTAGTAAGGGAAACAACCACGATAGTTTGCATTCTGAGACAGACGTGGTTACTTCCCTTATATCAATAAGGTTACGTGAATTAGTCAATAAAAAGGCCTACGTGTTTTCGTGTATAATAAAATCATTTTGCGCATGGTTCCCATTGCATGGTTATTTCTAAAGGAAATGAACAAGCAATTAAATGGAGGATTTTCTTCACGCTCGAAGTTATGCCATGGATAAATAATAACCTTACCAATTTATGTAATTTTATGACTTGATGTGAACTCAATGTGATTAAATGTGAAACGCAATTAAATATACATGTATAGACTATATGAATGGACTTTGATTTGATTATTGCTAATTTTACTGAATTAACCATTTCAAAGATCTGTTGTGATAAATATTGGCATGTAAAGCTTTTGCACCATGGGACATGAGAAACGTTAAACATTTTCCAAGTATATGCGATGAACATGGAAATGGTCAGACACTCTTGAAAGTGCCTATTTTCTCTAGGCTTCTCTTACAATGCTAAGCCCTCCATTCTGAAATGGCTTATTGCTAATTGTAGGCTGACTAAGTTTTTTTAGATACCATTTACATTGTATTGTTTATCCCATACACGTGGAAGTAGTAATCATTGGATATCTAGCTGTGCTTTAAAATCCATCAAAATCCAAACTTGCTGGTTCACTTTTCAAAAAGCTTAATTAATTTAAACTGCTTTGTACTCAGGGACCTAAAGTAGACTTGAGAAAATTCAATATGATTTGTTCCACGATCAAGGTAAAATAAATTTGCATCAACTTTGAGCATTGTTTACATTTAGACACAAGTAACGGATTTGCATATATCTAGCAAGTCCATTTATGAAGACATGTTTGAACAAGTAAATCTGTGAGCTAATGCTCACTAGTGATACCCCCGCCAAAATCTAAAAATATGCGACAAACAGGAAGTAAATGAGTAAGGAGCATGAAATCGCTTTACACCACATGGGACTATAGGATGAAGCAATATGCAAAGTTTCAGGCTGCTGCATGGTATAGTTGCTGAGAAAACTGTGACGGAAATTTTGTAACGGACGGACGGACGGACGCACGCACGCACACACGCACGCACGGACAAGGGTAAAACAGTATACCCCCCTCTTCTTCGAAGCGGGGGTATAATAATTGAATGTATGTATAAGTTTATGAATAAATGCATGTATGAGATTATTTATGTATACATGCATGAGATTTTGTACAAATGAATGTATGTGATTGTGAAGGAAAGCATAAATGAGATTTTGTGTGAATACATGAGTGAGTTTATGATGTATATAGGGACATATGAAATAAAATATTATATGTTTGAATGTATGGTCATTTTGATATTGAGTAAGTTAAAACCATACCATACATGCAGTAATATACTAGTATTTTGATGTACATGGGCATTTTTCTTAAAAAATACATGAATTAAATCTACATAAAATAAGAGTAACAAGTCCTAATTCATAAATAAATTTATTTAAAGGGTTGAATTAACAAAGTGATTTTACAATACAATATTACATAAAACAAGGAATGCAACATATAAAATAATCTGACTAATTAATGTACATTAACATTAATACTAATTTAAATATAATCATCAAGCTACAAGCATACAACATTATATACAGACAGTCATCTCCTTAAATTTTTCAAGTACTAACCTGATTTATTATATACTTAACGAAACTTCTAAGTACTCCCATTTCAGTATTGATGGAAGTCTTATTTTTCAACATTAAAGTCTGATTGATGATGGAAATGTGTTTTGGACCATACTGACCTTTGCTTTCATGGTTTTCATGCTACTTTATGAATGCAAATCATTTTTGTCGCGCATGCGTTGACATGGGAAGATTTTCTAATTGTTTTGATTGAACAGAAAATTAGCAATTAGAAGTCTTATTCTGCAGGTGACGCACCGTCTGTCAAAAGACCTATGGCAATTTCTCGTTCTTCGAGCGACATTCGAGCCATTTCTTGATTTTTCGTTGTGCATATCAACACACTAATGTTTTTCACTAAAACTTACAACGTGCAATTTTTGCACGATAAGCACATGCGCATTTCCGCTTTTCTGCACATGCATGACATAACCAATTTTGCATTAATTAAGAAGCATGAAAAACATACAGTATAGTCCTGTACATATTTCCTTTAACAATCGGACAAAAATGTTGAAAAATGAAAATTTCTGAAAACATTGAAATCAGTGTACTTAGAAGTTTCGTTGAGTATAATTATGTTTTATAGTAAGCGGCAAACATATATCAACTAACCTGACCATACAAAATAAGAAGTTTTCACAAGCTAGAATCAATGTTCCCTAGTCCCTGGCTTAGGGCCTGAGGGTTAAGGTGTTAACTGTAAAGAATGACATAACAAACCTGCACTGCCTTCTTTCATGAAAAGGGTTCTGCAATAAGGGACAGTTGGTACCTCATGAAGGTTCTGAACATAATTAAATGAACACATTAAGAGGGGACTCACTAAACGAACAAAGATGGCAGTTATGAAAGTTAACAGCACTGAAGTTTTGTTTGTGAAAGCCACCTTCTTCAATTTGCTAGTTCGAAGCAAAACTGTTTCATAAGTAGTTCACCTAACAATAACTTTACGTGGAGAACAATCTCGTTAAAGAATGCAGTGCCGATACGCAACCCTAATTTCTTAGAAATTTCATATACACGTATATTCCGTTAATTATTATATTATTATCCACATGCATTGTGTCACTTTCATGAAAGTTGTGGAACAGATCAAGTAGAATTTTATTTAGAGAGAACTTTACTCATAGGTCAAATTTGTCAAAATATACTTAATAAAGAATAGTTTAAAACTATGCAAATAATAGTGAAAAATATTGTATGCAAAGAATTAAGTTTAAATGGAATCATGACTATGTCCAAACTTTCTTTAAAATATTCAAAGCTGAATTACTCATCAATTGAAATATATGTAAATATTGCAAAGCTGTACTGAGGTACATAAACTAACTTATCTTCTAGTGTTTGCTTAACAAATCAATGTATCAGCATTTAAATTTACATTTTAAGGTATAATTCTTTTAATCAATGAAGTATAATGATATATAATTTCATATGCAATGGTCACAATTAGAGAAACTTTCCAATTTTTCCAATTTGGATAAAAATATTTTTCTAAAATCAACATGCATAGCAAACACTGTCTGATGCACAGGCTGACAACATGAGAGTCTTCCCCCATGCTTTTATCTCATTAACATACATGTATATGTGTATATAATTGTTTTTCAAGGGGGTGGACTCTTACATGCCAGCTGCTTGAGGACTTATTTTGCAAGAAAATAAACAATATCAACTCAAATGTATTAAAGGAATTCTACTTAAAATGGAATCAATGACAAGGGTACACAGTTTAAAATAATTGCAACAAATGTAAATATACTTATAAATGTGAGAGCTACAATACAAAGTGAAAGCATACACATTAATACCCTATCAAATATCTACATGAATTATTATGGAAGATTAAACATTTATAATAATGATTACATTTTTACAAATATTATAAAAACAGGGACATAATTACATATACCTGTACATTGTATTACAATATCACCCCTGAAACATAGCTGTACATAAACAACATTAGCATATAAGTGCAGTAAAGTTTGACTATAACAACCACCTTGCTTATTGCAAAATCATATTAATTTAAGTCTCTAATGCTTAATTTTTAGTCCCTAATGCTTCACTTTAATAGAAAAGATCCTTGTAATAAGACCATTCCCATTTAAGACCAATGATTTTGATGGTCCTAATAGTGAAACTTTACTGAAATGAGGTTGAAAAATATATAATGATACAAATAACAAGTAAGTTCTAACAGATAACTAAAATGTAAGTTCATTATTTTGGCAAGCAAGTTTCATAAACACAACAGACTGAGCACACACTTAACTGGTTTAGACATTGTTAGCCAAGCATTGATAGACCTTGGTCCATGGGCTATCTACACAAAAGATTTGGTGATTCTGAATATAACATGTGTCTAGTGAAATCCAGACAAGCAGTTTACAATTAACAGATGGACATGGCAAAAAAATAACACAAATCCATTACAATACAGGCAAATAAAAGCCATACATCATGAAAATTATCCAAGGCATTTCCAAATTTAAATTAATAATCATTTGTTAATTTTTCAACACATGACAGTAGTCAGACAAATCTGTACTTGAATTCAGAAATTATGCATAGAAACATATATTTTTTATTGTTAAATTTCATTCAACTGTCCGTAGTGCATATAATAGCCCGGGTGATTAAAATACTCAATATTTTTTCATAATTCCAATTCATAAATACTTAATACAGTACTTAAGTTCTCGCTATTGACAAAAAGAGATACCAGCATTTATGTATAAAGATTATCAAATTATCATAAAATATTTAAATCAGTGGGATTAATATATACACAACTGACAGTTGAACAAAATTTATCAATAATTATAAACATTTCAACATCAATTTTAGAAAAAAAGACAATTAAAACTGAGTATTACATTCATAAATTGCAGGCATACTCAACAACTAAACACACATCATCACAGATAGGCTTAAAATGGCATTTATACATGTAACATAAATTTTAACAGAATATATTTGGATATTGGGTATACATTTAACTACACACATGACTTTTAATCAGGTTTTTACTGTTTTCTAAACAGTTTGGTTCTTAAGTATGAAAAGCTTTAACATACAAAATTTAATTATCAAAACAACCACTATGTAATACCTTCAGTGTATGAGGTTATTTTTAAAATTTGCAGATGGTAATACAAACATTCAGTAACAAATTTACGCACACTAGTACATGTAACCATTCGATCTTAAACCATCTTACATTTAAACACGGAAAAAATTATAAAACACACAAACATTGTTGACAAAACTAAAGTAAAATAAAATATTTCACATTTGTAGCTCGAATTTATGTTTTCTTCTAGTAAAACAATGTTTGTAAACGCAATTGTTTACGACACCAGACGCCCGCACGTCCAGGTTTCTCCAAACTATAAGCGGAATTTTTTCGTTGAAAATTCCGGCTAAAATTTACAAATTAGAATACTTTGATTCCAAACTAATAATTGTCAACTTTGGATAAGTAATTGGATAATAAACTATATCCGGACTTCAAATATTTTGAGTTTTCCCTGCAGTACAAACAAACTTTCACCATTCAAATGAATATATGTGTACAAAGTACAACAAAAAATAATCCATATTTCATGCTTCTCAATCATAATGTGTCGTATACTTTGTTTGTACCACCTGTGCACAGACAGAAAAAACCCATAAATTAGAGTACTGAATTAGGTCTATTGCTCAAGTTCAATATTCGAAGTATAAAACAATAAACTTTCAGAATACCAGAATTGAAACAGAGACATGGTTTTTTTTTAAAATTAAAACTGCAATATACACATTTCAAAAACACTTGAGTGCAACTAATAGCAGAATTCAAAACAAAAAAATAAAAAAGTAAAATAATTTACATCAATCTACTAATACATAGTGGCATGATATAGAGTTCCAGTCTACAATATTAGGATATGAAAGTGGTAGCCCGAACAGGTAATTTTAGCAGCTAGCACTATATCTTGCTAACCCAAAAGAAATTTTTGGTTGCCCAAACTAGAAGTTGGTTGTCCCGGGCAACCAGACACCCACTAATTTTGTGGACTGGATTTCTAAGGTGATCACAGTAGACGAAACTTCTAAAAACTGAATACATCCATTGACATTTCTATGCTGGATTTGTTTATGACAGTAAGAATTCCTTCAACTATGAACAAAATTTCTTTTTTTTTTAAATTTCTGACCCATCTCCTTTTGTGACCCTTCATTGACATTATGCAGAGGCTTTTATAATCATGCCCTTAGACAAGTGGCTAATTACTTTAACAAAGTAATCATTTGTGTCCAAAGACAAGCAACTATGTTTTTCCAAGTATAGCTTAGTATAGCTAATCCTTTCTTTGGTGAACGGATTATGAATATTTAGAAATGAGAAGTCCAGCATAAAGTCAATTGGTCATATGATCAAAATCATTCCACTAACAAAGGTTACATGATGTCAAAATTTTAATGTGAATAAATTGGCTCTGTGTAGAAGAAATGTTAACTTCATACATCAATCTGTTGCAGAACTATCATGTGCCTTCAAGACCACATAACACAATAGTGTGTGTCTATAATGACTTCTAAAATTCACAAAAAAACACAGTCACTCACTGAACCATTTCATTGTAGTTCATTCCTTCAACTCTGTTATACAGTGTTTGCATGGCAAATGGTTTTTCAAGTGTGTAAAACAATATTTTACTACAACACTATGTATAATCATATAGAACAGTTCTGTTCTGTTCTATAATGATGCCATTGGTTGCTGATGATAGTTTATATATTTTTGATATTATGGTTTGTTTGAATGTTTAAGTCTCATCATTTTCTTGTACAAGGCCAATCTAATCCTCCACAGGCTGCAGAGACAATGAAATATATGACAACCTGAAAATAGATACAACACACATTTAACATTATACAAGCAGGGGTGGAAGTTAAGCATTTTGAACAAACTGAAAATCTACTTTTAAAATGTTGTTATTATTTTATTATGTTTGCATAGGGCTCTTTTCATATAGAAAATGAGTTTAAACACTTCTCACATCATATGCATGACCTTTTATTAAAATAGACAAATTATAGACAAATTTCATGAAAATTACACGCGGTAATTTATTCACAAATTACTCAAATCATCATTGATACTTAAAAACTTTCACCCATTAATACAATATCCAATCCAAATCCGTGTAAGTTAAATAGCAAAATAATTATTGTAAAAGTATTCTTTTGTACTTTCCGAACTCAATTCACTTGTTATCCTGGAAAAACTAAATAAATACCTCCTTATTGGTGCTTTCATACCTCATTTTTTATACTGGAGTTAAAGACAACACAATTTATGTTATTTTAGAGTTCCCAGCACACTAAACTAAATTCCCATATAGGAGGTCGGCAACTTCTCCGTATACTGTACCTTTTTAATGAAGCAAAATTGACATCATTGTCAAATTTTCATGGGATGGTTTAACACTTGGGGTGGAATTCAAACCTGTACCTCCTTTGGGACACTAAATTCAAAATCCCTGCATGCTACCAACTGCCCTACAGACCCGGGTCTTGCCATTTACTACAAAATCAAATTTCAATTAAATTAAACTTACAATTATTACAACAGCTATTATTATGGTTATTTTTACATTTTTCCACCACATTGATCTGGCCAAACTTCTACTTGACTTCTTAAATGTTATAGCCTGAAATTAAATATTAATTATTTCATTCAATGAAGTAACAAAAGAGCAATCACAAGAATTACATAGAACACTATCTGATAACTTAAAAACAGCAATAAAATCATAGGATTGATTGCAACCTGAATTCTCAAAAACAAAATACTGATTCTCACTTCAGAGATGTAGAATTCCAAGGTTTTTATTTCCAATTGTCCACTGACAAGTGAAATTTAAAAACTTGATAGAAATTATGACAAGTCAGCAGACATGAATGAACAAGTCATACCAATTGGGCATGCTAGTTACATTGTATTCCACACCCCAGCACTTTTTTGATTGATTAGTACTTACAAATAAGTTCATTTTAGACATAAAAAAAACCCAATGAATAAGCCAATGCAACGGGGCATCATTTTTGTACAATAAACAACTGAAGGCTGATCAGTGAAATCCTCTTCAGGCAGATGACCTTCACACCTTCACAGTGCCCATATATAGCTGTTAGTGTAAGAACTGTAGGTAAATTTCTTGTTCAAGTCTTCCAGGAAATTATCAGTGCTCCTAATAGGGTTCTAATCCAGGACCTCTTGATCCCAAAGAGTGAGACCTATCACTGGACCAGCCCTCCAATATGTAGGCAAAGGAAAGGTTACCATGATACACAATTTACTTACATTTGCACTTAAATCTTCTGTTTTATCAACTAATAATTCTAATCTTTCACCTCTGTCAGCTATTTGATCTGTAATATAAAAAATATATGATCACTAGAATAGTTCATGTAATATTTCCATCTAAACAATACTTAGTAGCATGTCACATAATTTAAAACATTTACTTCAATCATAAAAAGGTGTAAGCAAACATAAGTTTTTAGACCAGAATTTGTAGTAAAGATTTGTAATAACCAGGGTTTTTTTTAGTATTAGGTGAGGGGCCTGGGGCCTTTTTTATACAGTACAATTGGGGAAAAATTATCCCAATTACATTGGTAGGGGAACAAAAAATCCAAGTTAAACTCAAAGTTTTGGGAAAACTGCATGATTCTAGGAAATTTCAAGAGGGGAAGGCACCTGTAAACGGCCCCTGTTTTAAGAAAAAAAGGTCTGATAACTAATAGCATTTAGTTTGTTCGTATTTTACATTAAAGCCCCCTATTTAACAGTCAGACTCATATAAGCAGACAGTTTGCTTAAAATTAATTCCTGGGATGTTCCAGACGTAAATTCCTGTCGACATTAAGCTTCTGTATATACTGTCTCACATAAAGAGCCATTGTCAAACCTCTAATTCTTTATCATTGGTACTTAACAATAATCTTCATGATTATATGCATATATGCATATATAATAGTCCATGATAGTGTTAATATGTGAATGAAAAAACTATTACCTATATTTCTGACCATAATTCCTTTTAATTCATCAACTTGACCTTGAACTTTTTCAACTTTATCAGGTGAACTATGACCCCCATCAGCTGATACTCTCTATAAACATAAACAATAATGATCAGTCAATTATATAATGTTAAAAGTTGACAACATAAGAAAATGATCGTCAGACAATACTACAATAGCTCATTCTGAGCACACCATGCTCAAGTGATCTAATTACATAGTATATTTGTTGTTTAATGCTACTTTGAACATTTTTGCTAATTATACATAATCATATCAGCTACATCACTTTAGGAAGTAGTTTGTCCATATTCAAAACAGAACTCACTAACATTGTGTACTAGCCATTTCACAGGATCTCTAGAAATATCAACATACAATGAGAAAAATATCACTTCTATAATCAATTGCAAGTTAATCTGCTAGTATAACCTGGCACATTGTTTCAAATCACTTCAATTTTTTTAACACAACTAAATATTTCTGTCAGATCTATCAAGGAATATATCCAAAGTTTATTCAATACATGGTTATGTAAGTGTCAGTGCAAAACTATTTTACACACTTCTATACTTACATGTAGTTACACTAATTTTGCACTGGTCCATCAAAATAGAAACATCAGTTGTTTTCAAAAAGAAACAAGAAGCTTACGAAATAGCAGAAGATAACAAGATTTGCAGTCAATTGAAGAGTCCAATACACAACCATACCATTCTTATCTATTGGAGATAAACCTTTAATTTAGCTAGATTGCTTTCATCAACACACAAAATCTTCAAATAAAAAATCTCAATAAATTCTAAATAAAACAATTTTATACAAACCATTTGTGTAGCCATAACTCTACTAAATTCACTATTCATAGCATAAGGTAAAGCTGTTTGTGCCCGGACACCATATTGCATCTGGAATCTACAAACAAAACAGTTCAAATAGAGAGAATAGAACAGAAAAATAAAAAAAAACAATTTTGATTCTGATGATTTATTTCAGAGATTATTTTAAAGCAGAAAAGCAGGACACTGCATACTGCCCTTTTTGCTCCTCCCTATGCAAAAAGTATTAACTGATGAAATAATAACTTAAAAACCATTTTTATTTACTATTGAAGCTTCAATACAGTCTGCATCATTACCAACATTAACAGAGGTAGTACATGTGCTTAGGGATCGAGAGGCCTCAGGTCTGAAACCACCCAAGGCACTGCTTATTTTCTTGAGCAAAAACAATTATCTTCAGTGATTCCAATGGGCACAGTGAGGCTCACTTGCTTGAGGTGATTTCCAAATTCCATGATCAGGGATAATAGTACAAAGTTAAAAAGTCAGCTGTATATGAAATATGGAAGCAGACTTTTAACCCCACTATTAATTTTTAACACTATAACTATGAGGAAAAATTTCAAGATTCAACTGGGCATTAACTACCACTCTTCATCATTTTGCCACATAGCTTCTTCTTATAAAATGCTCATGAGGAGTCATTCAAAAAGACCATAGTTAAGTTATCAGTTTGGAACATGTTACCTTTAAAACCCATCACAAAGATACGCATTTAAAAACTTCTAGTTATATTTATACTCCATGTTTCAAAATAAAAGTTCAGTAACAAATTATCAATTTTATCAATAAAACTTAAAAATGGATTTATAACTTATATACAATTAACAACAAATCAACTTACTTCCTTTTGATTTCTGACAAGAATGAAAATGCTTTCGCTCTTTCATAATCCTACAAAAGAAGAACAAAATATTGACATTAATTTACAGCCAGTCATTAATTACAATAAATATAAGTTAACTCTGCAAAGAAAAATTCTCTAAACTTTAATTTGATTACACTTGACTTGCGTTCAACTACAACTCATCTTAAGCAATTATATATTGGTATATACTTTCTTAGTCAGGCTACATGTACCAAGAATAGGCACCACTGTATACCATATAACTAGAATGTCAAATGTTGGTCAAATCATATATTACCAATATTTATATATTACCAATATCAATATCTATATTTTTTAAACTATGTTCATATGTAACTTATGTTTTCATGATTGTCACATTTATGTATATGTTTGATCTCATGGGTCCTTTATAAATTAGCGTGTTAAACTTTTTAACAAATTGATAGTGTTTTGAGTTTTATAATACAGCAATGTAAATGAATATATTATGAGATTTATGAGGGTTTTTGTTGTTGTTTTTTTAAGAACATAAAGTGACTTATTTCTAAATTCAATTTGTTTTTATGAACAGTGGTTTGATAATTGGTTAAATGATGTCAGGGCTAAACATTGAATATGGTCGGATTGTCCCTAATGTGTGTATGGGCAAATCATTACTGCTAGTAAAACATTTGATTCAAGCAAGTGAATTGTAAAGCTGGTTGTTCAACAGCGCAATCTATTTTAAAACTTTAAGTCAAGCCCTACTTGCCTTAGAACAAACACATTATCTAACAATGAAAAATGACCTATTTATCAATAAAACTTTTCATTCATAAATTGTTTAAAATTCTCAACAGGATAAATGTACATGTATGGTATTATAATTTATATTATAAATGACAGAGATCAAAACAGGAAGTAAAATGTAATAAACCATTGTTTATGAGAAGTAGGATGCATGCTTACAGATCCAGAGGTCCAGGATTCAAACCCCACTAGGGGCACTGCTAATTTGCTTGAGCAAAAAATTTACCTACCAAAGCACCCAGTTGTAAATGGGTACCTGCTGGTATAATTCTATCGCGCCAATGAGTCAGCTGCACTAAGGGGATTAAAAGACTCCAGTATCTGGATGACCAGAGGCAGTAGCTGTAAAGTTAGTGAACATGACATAAGCATGAAACTTAAAAACTATAAAATGCAATAACTTTTGATATACTTACATCATCTGTTATACAGAGATAAACTATTCTATCTTCACATACATAATGGAATAAATAACTGAAATAGACACATTGATAATTATTACTTATATTGTAATTTTATTTGCAGTCTACAAATTTAGCCAGTGGACGGTGTCCACAGAAATCGCCATCGGTCCAGTGACTTTTAGAAAATGAGTAACATCATCGTTTATCCCACGATACATTACTCTGCTATGCTGCGTTATGTACCGTGGGCCATTTGGTTAGGAAAATCTCATAATCATGAATAATTAATGAGGCAGTTTCATTGGTTCTGCAAGGAATGGAGTATTTAATTGTAACATGGGATTTCATTAGAAGATTGGTCTCCCCAGCCTCATGCATAATCATGAAAACAAGATTTTGCCAGTCAAATTGCCCAAGGTACATATAGAGTGTAATGGAAGAAAGTACTGTGGTTGCCGATGATAGTGGTCCAATTGTCCACCAACATTTTACATCTCATGAAAAAAATCATTTTCTGTTGTTATATGATTAATTTTAATTTAAATAAATTTAATTAAATTCTAAATTGTTGAAATGGGCAGCATATTTTAACACATCACTAAGATTATTTTTGATTAACTTTCAATCGGTCCAGTAAAAACTTCCATTTCGCTAGATCGATCGTCCAATGCTGATGAAAATTTGTCGTGAAGACTGCAATTAACAGATATTTCAAGGAATGATTAGACAAGACCTTAACTATAATTATATAACATATGTTTTATATAGCTTATTTTGCATTTCAAATCCTACGCATGCACAATAAAGCCTTTTACAGACCTGTAATTTAAATCAAAATATAATATATCTTCATGTCACTGTCAAATTAGATATTTAGTAATTTACAGGATATTTATTTACTTAAATCTAATAGAATCTTTTTACCTTCCATGAGAATATGTAAGTTTTGAATTATCAGCAGGAATCTTTGCTAATATCTGTTCTGTAACTTCTGTGAAATTTCCAGCACAACTTGCATATTTTGCCAGCACAGTTGTGCCTCTGGCAACAGTACAAAAGAGGATAGGCATCCTGAAAATAAAGTTAAAACATTTAACAATTCAATGTTATCAGAGTTTATATCAATCAGAAATGTTTACACAAGGTAGTGTGATTTCTGAATCAGTGAAACAAAATTTCTAATAAACATTGTTTGTATTTCATCTTCAAAACATAAATAAACTTTGAACACAAATGTTGAACTTTAAGATGGAAGTTGTTCACAGGTTGAGTTTTTCTCCACTTACAGGTTACCGTTATCCTTACTTCCAATTGAAACCAGCCATAGTCAGTCATGAGCCCGGTTCAGAAGAAATGGAGTGGTTGAATTAACAATGGTGAATGTAGAAAATCAGCAGAAGAAGAACACCCTTCCAATGAAATGTCTTTTCTGGACACTTGAATTTTGCTTAAGTTTCTGGTCTGGGTCATCCCTAGAAGCAGACAGAACCTAGCTAAAAACTAAACACCAAACATCATCAACATCTACTTATGGTTGAGATGTCTAAGATTACAGCTGTACCAAACCCTAAGTGATGCATACACATTTATTTTTGTAATTTAAATTTTAATTTCCACATATTTCTTTTATTATTTCTATTGATTTGTACTAATTGATAACTATGTTTATGTCGGCTAATAGTTATTCATAGCTTATGTTAACAGTTGTAAAAATACTGACTATGAATAAAAGTTTGTATTTTGTATTAAAGTAAATTGGGAGACTAAAAACCATATGCCCTGACTGGGAATCGAACCTGGTTCTCCCGGGTGGTAGGCCAGACACTAAACCGCATCGCTAAAGGGTTAACCCAACAGCAAGGCTGTTGGAAGTGACTATATAGTCACCTACGATTACCACACTCTTCCCCTCTTTACTTTTTGGAGCTGGCATCAACTTCACATACTTGCAATTTCTAGCCATTTCCGCTCCTCGGTGGCCATATACCCGCACACCAAATTATCCTCGTCGCCATTAAAGTAAATTGGGAGACTAAAAACCATATGCCCTGACTGGGAATCGAACCTGGTTCTCCCGGGTGGTAGGCCAGACACTCAACCGCGTCGCTAAAGGGTTAACCCAACAGCAAGGCTGTTGGAAGTGACTATATAGTCACCTACGATTACCACACTATCATAGCAATGTCAATGAGTAATTGAGACCTATGTTCCAAGGTTTTGAAATCGGCAGTGGCTAGATTTACGGAAGTTCCATAACTGTAGACTACCCTTAATACAGAAGGCTTGAGTTACCAAAGACTTATAACATGAGTATGTCATTGCCTGTAAAATGATGTTCTGATATTGGACAGAGTCTCTGTCACAGAGTTGGATCATTTTGATACAGGCCACGGTAATAAAAGTCTGATATGAGATCTAAAATTGACAGTCTGATTCTCACATTCATCACTTGATTGGTATTACAGTAGTCCAAAAAGAGACTATGGAAGCATGATTGTGAAAATGAAACTTCCAGAATGGTCATTCATGATCAAGCAATGTAGTGACACCCCAAATGTTGACATCTCCTCCTTACCACGCGAATATAATTATGTAAAACGCCTCTGCTAGAAAGATGATATAGCAAATAAAAACAAGAAATTAAAGAAAACAAACAATGTTGACTACAAACCTAGGTTCGAGTTGGTATACTTCCTTCTGTTCTCAGGGCAGTAATGTTTACTTGGGAAATGACATCACTAACACATGACTGACTGATTCACAAATATTTTTAGTCAAGAATCTCGCGAATATCTCGTTACGAAAACCAGTCGCATTCAAGCGTTCAGCTCCCTAGACCAAAATTGTGAAAGCACATTGCGACATTTGTAAACAAAGTAATATGTCTTCAAGAGCCAATTATTCTAGCAACAAGGGAAATGAAACAGATGAAATCGATCCTAGTAAAAGGAAAATAACAGTGGTAAAAATATTTTAAGTTTCTACTCTTATTAGTATCGGCCTCAGAAAGGGTTAAGCTAAATGAAATTTTGATCTTTGTCGATAGACGCTTTAAAGAGTTCAGAGTGACGTTTTGGCCTTCGGACGCTTCGTCCTCATGGCTAAAACTATTTAATGATTTGAAAAAATGTGTTTACAAAAGTTCACAATGTTACTGTGATGGTTTCTATTAAATATGATGATTGTGAATCACCACTCCTCTTGGTCTCTGCATGTATCCAATACTATTCAAGTAACTGATATGAAACTACACAGGTGAATAGATCCAATAGTGCATTGATGCAGTGAACAAGAGCTATAACTCTGCTTAATAATTTTGGAGTTATTGCCCTTTGTTGCATTTTCTAAATCAAAGCATAAATCCAATTATATTCAAGAGACAGACTTGAAATTATCAGGTCGATAGATTTTTATGTTAGAGAATTGCTGTGCACATGAACCATAACTCTCTGCTTCATGATTTTAGAGTTATTGCCCTTTGTTGTTTTTTCTTATCTTGAGCATAAGCCCTATTCAAATCAAGCGACTGACTAGATACTTTACTGGCGAACAGATTTTATGATGCAGAAGTTACTGAGTCAACTGCAGGGCTCAAATTTAAGCTCGCTTACTCGAAAATGTGAGTGGATTTTGAAAATTGCGAGTAACTTTTATTTTAACTCACAAATTTTCACGAGTTGAAATCGCTGCAAAAATATTTCTGTCCAAACTAATAAGGCTCAAATCAGCATTGAAACAGTCAGATAGATCGATAGCAATAGTTAAAAATTCACAGTACAAACATGCTTAATATTCTTTGTTTATCCCACAATAGCATCTTTGTTCTATCTATGGATAATTATAATACTTCAAGAAAAAATGACGGCTTTTGATTGGCTGATCGGGTGTGCGAAAAAAATCCATATATACCGTGTGTGAGTTCATATACACCATGTCCCCTCGGGTAGCCTCTCATAACAATGCAACATAAATTCTTTTCAGATGTCCGCCATTTTGTTCATCGATTCGATTATGTTTTTCTTTGTAATCTTAACATTTATAAGCAAATAAGACATATCGATGTTCTGCTCTTTATAAAATAACGTTACAATTGTGCTTCTTGAAGTTCTTCCAGCAATTTCTGCGTGACTGTGTTCAATACGACAAATTTTCCAGTCATTTTAAAGTTAATACAAAGGTTGACTTGTGTTTTATTCATTGGAGCAAGTCAAGCTATGCATTTAGAATAAATAATGAAACTGGATGTCAAAGATCTTTCTCAAATAGGAATCCACGTTAGATTTTCTTTGCTCTATTTTCGGAAAACCATTTTCATCTTGCCGTAACAGTTTATGCCGTCAGCCAGTGTTTCCTTAATAAAGTCCATATATCCCTATCTTCCGTGTCCATTTTTAAATAGATCCTTGTACTTCCGATCCTTATATCCACAAAAATTATAAGCTTAAAACTTAACTTGTCAAATAGTAAATACTATCAACTTCATAACACGGTCGCCAGTATGACGTCATGATCAAACGTAGTAAAAAGCAATTGGGGTGCGCCACGGGGAAATTGAACTAAAATACTGCATTAGTTTTTTTGTACATTTTAGAGCTCCCGACCAATTTTAAAGGGATTTGAAGTATTATAAAATCGTAATAAAGATTTCTGACAGTGTTTATGGGTCCTTATACCCCTCGAAGCATCATATAACCCCTCGGCTGACGCCTCAGGGTATATGTGCTCTCGGGGTATAAGGACCCATTTACACCGTCAAAAATCTTTATAACTAATAATATCACACTAATCTATGTTGTTTTTATATAGCATATATGAATAGTTACTATGTATCATACAGCATGAAACATACATACAGTATACAGTATGAAAAAAATTGCGAGCAACTTTCTTCATTTTGGCAAGTAGAAATAAAATTATCTTGCAAATATTTGCAAGTCCATTTTTTTTGTTAAATTAGAACCCTGGTCAACTGTAATATGAAGATCAATAACTTAGAAATTCTTCCCTATATGATCTTTTGTTCAAATTAAGTTATTTGAACACAAATCAGTAGACATATAGGCTTGGAGTTATGCCTTTAAACCCTACTTAAATAAAAGTTGCATTAAAAATGGGTCAAGTACACCTCTGTTAGACTGTTACTCTTATTGTGATGAACTTAGAGCTTTGTGGCATAAACCTATCACATTTAGCTGGATAAAAGTATAATTTTGTAACCAGTAAAGGGTTAAATACATGTGGTATATAGTTATTAGTATATATTTGAATTTATGTGATAAAATTATTATTATAGATGCCTACAGAAGGTGGGAAGGAGGATGAAACATGTAAAACATTTGTATTCAATAACGAAGATCATACATTAGGCAACTCTTTAAGATATGTTATTATGAAAAAGTAAGTGCATCTTTATTAATGTACAATATTATACATGTGAATTTGTTACTTTTTACTTATTGGGAAAAATAGTTTCTTAACAATCCAGTTAATGTGCTGCTTTCCTAAAAAATTTAAGTGCAGAAAATTCTTAGGTCTTGTGGTCCTTGTTAATGAGACAGATATATAAAATTTCTGGTCTACCTGTCTATGTTGCCAATGAAACTGGTACACAGTTCTCTGCATAATGCTATTGATTTTCAGAATATTTAAGCTACTGATCACACATTACATACAAAATATATGTTATATTTCAGTCCAGACACACAGTTTTGTGGTTATAGTATTCCTCATCCCTCTGAAGATAAAATCAATTTTAGAATACAAACATACGGTAAGTAGGCGGATGGTAAATTTTCTGATCAAGAAATTTTGAATAATGATGTTATGGGTTAAATTCCCTGCCATGCAGGTTAACCCCTTCTATGAAATTTCTAAATTTAATTTAATTCATTGTGCAAAGACCTTCTTAGCTGTATGTAGATGATTTACCACATTGCCATAAAAGCAAGCTTGAACACAAGGAAGTATGCATGCCATATTAAACCTCTGCTAAATACACCCTTTCCTTACCAGAATTTATCTTTAAAGTTTTAGAGCTTGAATGTTTAGTAGACAATCTAAAGATGCAGTTACTCACTATCTAGTTGGTTATTTTTTATGGTGCCAAATGTTCCTGATAAAGAATGCATGGTTTGAGCATGAATCATACCCAAGTGGACACTACCACATCCCAACAAAAGCAAGCAGGCCCGCAAGTGTAATATAATACCTTGGCTACAGTTGCCTTTCCTTAAAAAAGTCTAAAATAATTCCCTCTTTGAATTTGTGACAGGTCTGTGACTGTTGCTTTTCCTGGTATGTTTTCTAAACTTCTTTCTTCTAGTATAAAATACTTTTTGAAAGTGAAATATCTATTGTTTATATTACTATATTTTCATGTATCAGGATATTTTCCAAAGGCAATAACTTAATTTTACTTTTTTCTGTTTTTAGGTAAACCAGCAAAAGATGTTTTAGATAAAGGATTAAATGATCTCAATTCTATATGTTCTCATGTTTTAAGAACATTTGAAGTAAGTATTCATTATTAAGCTGTGTTTACTAGGCAAAGGCTAGTATTTTTCTGATACTTACCTATAATTACATGTTATGTTTATGGCTATCATCACATTCAATCTCACTGTATGGGATGCAGACAGCAACTGTTAGGCTAAATACAGTAGATATTATTATCATCAACTAATGCATGTCTCATATAAGATAACTTCAGGTCTTCAGTTTACCCCCACCCCTGTGTATGCCACAGGCATGTATGACCATGTAAATATGTTTGCAGCACCACAAAACTAAACTGTTTATTACTGGACAGTAGGTCATGTGATGTTCAAAATTTTACCAGATCAAACCAAGTCTTACAGGACCATAGACTTCTTACCTATTTTTAATTAATTGAAAACTTTGTGGATGAGATCAAAACCAGCAAATTTAGACGGACCTATTTTTTTACAGGATTTGATCCGGATATTTTAATTGTAATCATTGGTTTGAATTTGCATCCAAAGCCTTTTTTGTTGTTTTCTTTAGCTAGAAACTATATTCTCAGGGATAAGAAAGCTTAATTGAGTTTTGATTGATCTAACTTTTACAAACTTCTTCAACTACCATTATTTATCTAGAATAAAAATGTTTCATTGTAAGATTGAGGTTTTTATTTAAGCTTGCATGTTACAGTAATAATATAATTATAAGAATGGATTAACTTTTATGTAGAAGTAGACTTCATGATAATTATTACTTCAGTTTTGAAGTTTCTACATTTCTAAGTAAAGCTGGTAGAGTTTAATTAAATGTCTTTTACTGTTTGATATAGTTTCTTTTCTTCTTACAGACTAGTGTTAATGATCATAAAAGAAGAAATCAATCAACAGATGTTGAAATGAGAGATAATTCTGTTGGATGAAAACAATTAGTTTACTAACAAAATGATGTGAAAATAATATTGTGATAGCCACAGGTGGTTCTACGAGACGATTTATAGAGAATTAATGAATGTTACGTTCTCGTGTAGTGAACAGGCTCGATGCAAAATGAGCTTGAATTCATGTCTTTGTGAAAACTGCTGCATCCTAGTATATTGTACATGAACTCCGGTGTAGCAAAATATTACATATGAAAGGTAGATCTTGGAAAATAAAAATGCCTGATACTGTATATTTTAGCTAAAAGATATATCTTTCATGCACATATTAGTTTGGCCTCAACATTGAATCATTATGCTGTCAGACTTTACTGTCCCATAATAGACAGAAATATTAGATGGACGGATAAAATGAGTTTTTAATCAACAATTGTGTTGTGTTACCATTTCATTTCAACGTTTTTCAATCTACATGTAATATATGTATCAGGGTTGGTAAAATCTTAAAATTGTTCACTTGTTCCCTCTGGCTGACTGGTAATATTTACTTGTCTATATGAACATTATAGAATAAAATTATTGAGAAAAAAACCACTTGTCTGTACTTGACAAGAGTACTTGCCATGGGACAACATGAACTATACTGATGATTGATTTCTTCAGCCCTGTGTATAACTTTGCTATGACATTTAAAGATGTCAATATAAAGAGCGTCAGTGGTTTTTTTACTCACCCGTGATTAAACAAATACAGTGCCATCTATAAATACCTTAACACTGTAGTAAATGTTTTATTCTTAATATTTATCAAAGTTGAAGTGATGAAATAACCAATTTCTTTATACTTATTATCTCCCTTTTAAGTGTTTCAATGAATCATTATTAGCTTGATTCATAAATGTGTCTGAAATAACCAACAATCAATAGCATCAACCAAAAACTTGAACACATTGAATTTTATACCCATGTTATTGTGTATAAAGATGTCAGTGTTTATAGCTCGTTTAGGATTACATGAGACATTGCTTACAAGGAATTACATGTATGTAAATGTGTCTCAAGTTATCTTAAATGACCTATATTCAATGTAATGTTCTCATTTATTATTAAGTCTTATATGTTATGTATGTTCAGTTAATGTATGAATGATGCGTGCTGAGACACATGTAATGTTGCTACATGTGTTTTGGTGATAAACGAATAAAAAATTACACCATGAGTTCATGATTGTATTTTTTCCTAGGTACTTACTGCTGATTTACCTTATAACTTGTGCTGATATACATACTTCATTTAGAAAATGACTAGCAAGTGCTGAATGCCCAGATTGCATCTATGGGCGCGAGCTTGGGTGAGAAGTGACGACTGTTATTGAGTCACTCTGGATTTGAAATCTATTGATAGCCAGCTCTGTTGTTATGAACACATACAAAATGTTATCACAGTGTTTCTTTGAGCAAGTTACTTATGATCTAAATATAAGTAAAAAAGGAAATACTAGAGAGTAATCAATCTGCAATGTTAAGACTTGATTCACAGTTAAAATAAAGTCATATCGTCTTACTATATAGTTACATGATAATAGCTGTGGCCTTTGAAAGCATTTCAAGATATTAGTTTGATTGTAGAAAAAAACTTGTCATCACATTAAATTATTTACCATTGTGTCTATCTTGCTAAAATTGCTACTTAACATTAGCAAAAGAGAGCTGTGCTCCATTTTCGATTGCATGTAGTATATACTTGTATACATAAAGCTATTACATTAATTTCTTCAAAAAGAAGTTGTGTGCACTTGATTTGACTGGGGGACTTTTACTAGGAGTTCGGACTAAGGCCTCTTGATTGAAAAGTGAAGTGCTAGAGCATGAAGTTAAGTATACTGTACATGTAATAGCAATGCTTCTCTTGGACAATTAGTGCAAATAAAATTTTACTCACAATATTGAATAAGCACTGCATGTGAAGGTTTCCTGATTTTATGTGATTTTGATCAACAGATGTCTATTGTACATCTAGTTAACAGCAGCAGACTTAACAGCATAATTTGAATGAACTAAATGGGTAATCATTAAAATTTTGCGATGTGGTTCAGAAGAACAGATGAACTAAGTTATTTTCAATGCGATGATACCCTGGAAATATACTTTGCCATGTTTGCTATTTTTCTGGATCCAATCCCTGCAATGTTATCCTCTCGAATTAGTGGGGGGAGTCTAGACATTTCTCTAGAATGGTCAGGTACTGCAAATATGTTTGTACAGACATGTAGAAAGAGGTTCAGAACAAAATCCAGTGAAGAGGGTATTCAGCATACAACGGTACCATCTACATGAAGTTCAGCTTGTTACCGCATTAAGCCCAGATGGGACTCATAAATTATCCCAGATAAGATCCATATTGGTACACCATATGATATGGAACCCATATTGAGCCCTGTTGCAAAACCTACACAGGTAGCCCATGTTGGGAACACATGAGACCCATATGCATGTAGTTTCGCAGGCTAGGTATATACATTATTGTATTTGTAATCTGCAAAAAACGCCTCTACAAGTCTATTACTTTGAATGCAGAAATAATTAATTAAGTTTTTAATACAATTTTATTTCGTTATTAGCCCAAAACCAGCAGTGAAGTACGTGCTTTGACGCCCAGAATGAATCTAGAACCGCTTCTGAACTTTCGGGAACCCACATTACCTGTATAGCATTATAGCTAAGGTCGAAAAGTAGCACACACGTACTGAATTATTGCACTTAATTACATTAACTTGCGATACGAGGCTGTTTAATAAAATTGTAATATTTTCCTTTGTTCCGCGTTTTCTTTGTTGTATTGATATGCTTAGGTAAGCAAAATACAAAGCGTTTCCCTTTTCAGACAGAATAACACCTTTACAAATCATTGATGCATGGCGTATAATCCACACGTGGTTTTGTTTACATTGACAATATATTCTCATGTGATCGATCACATGATCCGAGTGACGTCATCATCTTAGCTGTTGTGGACAATATTTTACTAAATATGAAGTGTTTTCCTTGATTTATTCGGTACTATTTAGCGGTAAGAATTCTGTTATCATAAAAATTGTTTCCTGTTTTCTAAAGAATACAAATTTTCTCCGATATCGAACTGTTAATGTAAAAAATGAGGCACAAGTTGTCAAAAGCTATCATCAATGAGTGGGTGGGGTAATGAATTCCTGTTTATTTTTGTTCTGTAACTATCAACTGATTGACAGCCTTGGTCTTGACTTTAGATATCTTGATATTAGCATTGTGAGCAAAACTGGTTGTAGTATTATAATATATGGCATTGCCATTAGATGGAAAATTAGATCAAAACCTGTAATTTCTGTCTTGAAAATAATGGTCAGTTCACATATTTTCATTTTCAATCAGCTGATCTCAGTCACAGGTGCCAGACTCAAGTTCTCCTTGTTATTGTATGTAAAGGAACGATAAATTGTGTCTTGTAACCATGGATTGAGATGGAGCCTCATAGGCTAGCTGAACTGGGTTTATCCAATATTATTTTGTAGTAGGGGTGAAATAGACAAATCTGTTACATTGCAATAGGTAGGTTTTATCAAAATTTAATATATGACGTCTTGGATGTGTAAATTCTGAAGTAGAGGTATTGAAATTGATTAAGTTTTATGTTTCCATGGGCCTTGGTTTATAAACATTGCCATTGGGTTCCTGAATCTAGAAAATTAAATGAAGCTATAAGAATCATACAGAATAGTGGCCCTAAAATTGGGTCAGTCAATCAATGTAAACTTTTCTTCTTCTTCTTCCTTTACTGTACAGATTCCTTATTCGGAAATTGTCGTGCAATGATGACAAGAAGCAACGTCATTGTGGGGTGCCAGTTTAAAAATAAAAATAGTAGATGATTAAAATCAATAAAACTTTGTACAGGTATTTAAGTCATTTGGTCACTGCCAGGCTCCCCTTGAATGCCTCAAGGGAAGATGCTGTAGCTACACTGTCAGGGAGCTTGTTCCACAGGCGTATTGCTGAGGGGAAGAAAGAGTGACGCAGACAGTCTGTTCGACAGTATTTTACCATATATCTGGTTGAATGTCCTCTGGTGCTTGACATCAGTGGCTGTAAGTACATGGTGGCAGGGATTTCAATGTAGTTATGTATGATTCTGTGTCGCATAATTAGTTTGGCCTGCTGTCTCCGATGCTAGAGTGTTGGCCACTTCAGGTCTAGTACCATTTTAGATGGGCTACTGGTCATGCGGTAGTCTGACGACACAAATCTGGCTGCTCTGCGCTGTACCGCCTCTAGTTGTGCTATATTGGATTGGGTATGTGGGTCCCAAATTGTTGAAGCAAATTCTAGAGACGGTCTAACAAGTGTCTTGTAAGCTTGGCTGGGCAGCTAGATATATTTCTCCTTAGGAAGGCTACGCTGTTGTTAGCACGCTTGGTGATACTTGACACATGTTGATTCGAAGACATGTTGTTTGTGAGTGTCACACCAAGGTACCTGCCTCCATTTGAGGTATTCAGTTGTTGCCAATGTATGAAGTATGGTGCTCGGTCTACCTGCTTACGCCTGCTGATGTGAATGACTTCACATTTGCTGGGGTTGAATGACATCATCCAATCACGCTCCCTTTGCTGTAAGTTGTTGAGGTCCTCTTGAAGTATTGCTGTATCACTTGGTGTCTTGATTATCCGATAGAGGAAACTGTCATCTGCAAATAGACGTGGTGTAGATTCACTCTATCGGGGAGGTCATTGATGTACAGCAAAAAGAGGAGGGGCCCTAGTACTGTTCCTAGTACTTACTCACTACCACCTAAAAGGACATAAATGAGTAAGAAGCTACTTTCAGTGGTGCTTGCAATACGTCTGCTGATTTAAATCAGCATAGTTGTACAATAATACATTTGTCATAAATTTGCATATTTTTTTATTGTTAGTTCAAAAGTATTATAGTGAGTATTTAAATCAGCGGAGGTTAATATATATGTGCCACTGTCAGATGAAAAAATTCAACTATATGATCCTAGTTGTCAAATGGCTCATGAAACCGTTATGTATAAGATAAACATTACAATCTAGGCATTGTAGGTATTGTTACAATGTGTCATAATTCACAAAGATTAGATAATGATAATTACATTGATACGATTACTAATTAGGATGAAATTTGTGATTAATGATTATGAATTGATGATATACAGGTGTCAAGGTTATAAGGTTTCAGTTTTAGATGGGTTCTTTTAACAGAGTTTTGAACTTAGTATTGAAATAATATTCAACTGTCACAGTCACATACATTAACCCCTCTTTAAATACTTCAGTCTACAGTACTTCTGTACTGACGACCAATAGAAATAAATACCCGTGTTTATGTAATAGGATTGTGGAACAAAAATTCATTATATAAATTATCGGGATTGATATAAGTGCCACTGACTGTTGAATAAAAAAACAATATAAGGAAGGAGGAGCATTTATGTGTGAAAATCTATTTCTGTTTTTTTATCATTGGACCAAATATTTATTTGTATTTTGATAATAACGAATCATTTCCAATGGCCAAATTTGAGACTAATACATTTGAACACATATCTTGTATCCAGACTTTACTAACCTCTGTCTGAAGAATAATTATAGGTATTGCTAGTGAAATATTGATCTGATACAAAAAATACAATTTGCATATCATTTGCATTCATTAAAATCAGAAAAGTAGTGTAGTTACTGATTTCCTCTAAATTATGAATCTGTCTCAGGTCAATTTGCATAAACTAAAGATTTAATTCTAATTGCAGTGAAACATTAAAAATCCTTGATAGACAAATTTAATGTTGTAAATTTGAACCTTTCTCAGTCAATTTGCACTCACTAAAGCTGATTCCAATATAAATTTAGAATTACTTGCTGGACAAAATTAAAATGTTAAAAAGTTGAACCTTTCTCACACACTGAGTTTTAAGTCTGTGAAAAATTTAAAATTGCTTGATAGACAAAATAGTTATAAAATTTACCCTAGTGAACTTCATCTATATATTGGTATAAATGGTCTATATATACAGTTAACTCATTATATCAATCACAAAAACTGTTGACATTGAGATGATATGTCCATCATCATCTGTCAATATAACTTGTCATTATAACTGGTTACTCACGATTTCTCGATCAACCAGTATGAAACAATGCCTCGGGTCTTTAATGTTACATGAAATGTATAAAATCTAACAATGGTGTATTTGTAATTTCATCAATAATTGATCATTTTATTGTCATGAACAGAGCTCATTTATTTAGAAAACAAATAAGTCAATTTAACTGTTAATACACATTTTCTTAAATGATGTATGTCCAGTACTGGTGTCAAGAATGTCCCATTGTTAAGAATGTATCAAGTTGTAAAGTTAACTTTTAGTCTTGTTTTGTTAGTCTTATGAGAACCTTGAAAATATTGTAGTTTGAAGTCAAATTTAATATTTAATTTGGATAATTTTGAATTAAGATTTAATGAAAAGAATGGAGATTTATCATATTAAAGATTTAAAAATTAAAAGAAATGCTGGAAAAATGAAAAGTGGGAATCCAAACTTACAGGTAAAAATGTTCTTTATGATATTTAGATGGCGTTCAATTTCAGTTGAAGAAAAAGTTGTGATTTTTAATTATGTACATGTATTAGCTATCTGTAATACAAAATACTTTTTCTCATATAATTAAATGCATTGTAGCAACCCCAGCTGTGTATATTGGCTTATCAGTAACAGTGGTGAAATCTGGCAATTTCTTATACCAGTGTAGCAAAAATCCCAATAAAATCAATATTTATCATTCAATATTTAAACAAATGTGTTCTCTTAAAAGATAATAAAATTCTCTTTACTTAGATATAAATTATGTTATTATCCATTATCTTTATAAATCAGCAATTAATAGTTAATTACCATGTGGCACTGATAAAGATCTGATAGATGTTAATTGCATTTTCCAGCGCGCTGTTGAGACCCTTGTATACTTCATCTGCAAACGCGGGCACAAAGGAGCTAATTAATATTCATGAATTTTATATCAATGAACTCGCAAATGATTGGCCTTTGCGTAGGTGTTCTCAAAATTTGCATACGACATTCCTACACTGAGAAAATAGTCCACAAAGTCTGAGTCATTTTATTCAAGTTACAGACCAGATAACGAAATTTTGAAATAAGCTGCGTAAAAAAGACAAATTAAGCAAACTTTTGAGACTAAAATTATTTATATAATATGACGATATTTAGGTACAAGCATTTAAATTTTAAACCATGCCTTGCACCAGTTTCGACCCACGTGCGACCTACTTCACCGCTGCCATTGTAATGTTGTAAGCATATAGATAATCTGGAAATAGTAACGTTGTTAAACATGTATCTGTCATTTTAAACAAGTAATAATTCATATACATATTGCTTTGATAGTGTAGTGAATATTATATTTTGAACTACCGGGTATGTATTTTGATAAATTGCAATACATGTAATCACTATCTTAATATGTTAACATTATCTTGATATTTATGTTTTAAACCAGTGATCTCCTTACTATGAGCTCTTTATGATGATAAATTTTAATGCATGTTTACAATATGTTATTATATATGACTCTACCATTGAACTCTATATTATAAATTGTATTAATACTATGTTCATGGGTCATTTCTGACCTTGTACATAACTATTATATTGTATTCTATTTTGACTGAAATAAACTCTTGAAACTCTCAGTGGCGGTTCCAGGATTTTTTTCTAAGGGGGGGGGTCCGAGTTTTTCTAGGGGGGGTCCGAACCTTCGTCAACCACAACCCCATTATACACATTTGGCAGAAAAAATGCAACGTATTTATAATAAAAACTACATAACCATTAAATCTATGTTAATCACAAAGAAAGATTGCTTCATGCTACCTAAAAATGACTTACAGTCAAGAAAAACACTAATGGACAGGTACATTTTCCAAATTCTAGGGGGGTCCGGACCGCCCCACTGGATCCGCCTATGACTCTTGTATAAAATCATGTTAGATTTTGAAAATTGAATAACAACTTAGATTTATGTAACCACATTTTAGTCTACATCCTGATGTACTAATTATCAATCAATCTGTTAGCTGTATAATGGTTTGTGTTTAAGGTATAAAATCCCTAACTAAAAACTATATTTAATGGCAGCTAAATGATTCTAAAATAGGTTAATTGTTTGTACATCATATTCCTAAGTTTTAACCATATTAATAATGTCAACATAGACTTTTTATGGACGCATTTAAAATTGTTCTATTTTCATATGCAAGGGAGGTAATTACAAAGTCCTGTTAACAGTTTTTATCAAATATTTTTGAAATAGCAAGTTATGTAATAAATCCAATGCAAAATGATAAACATAATGTAAAATATATCATGTTTTGTAAGCTTTTGTCATATTTTCAAAATTGATTTCTAACTGAGTGGCGCTAGGGACTGTATACCTTAAAGAAACAAGTCTTCATCATCATGTAGTTAACACTTGTATTGATTTTAATCTGAAACTTCATAACTTGCACTTCCGATGTTATTGTAAAGTTCTTATAACTGTCATTGGCACAAACTTTAACCCTGCTGATTTAGATACTTGATACTTGTTTGATACTCTCTGTACTTAAAAAGAAAAGATATCTATTTTAATTAATTGTGAATACTGAAGTATTGTAGTAAGTATTTAATTCAGCAGGGTCAATGTATGCACCACTGACAGTGGAATAAAATTAAATAGTATCAAGTTATTGGATGATGGTTGTTCAGGAATACTAACTGCTATTGTGTATAAATAATTTTAGTTTATAATAAATTTTAAAAAAAATCACAAATTATTGTTCTATAAAATAATTATCATTTTATGGGTATGTAAGAACCGGGTATATGGATCTTTTCTGTGTAAGTACATTCTGTCTCTGAGATGTTACCGTTGTAAGTGTTGAAGCGTTGTAAGTGTTGAAGCGTAGATATTTATTTGTTTATATTTATCAATAATTGATGTATTAGATCCATTACTTACTAGTAAAGTAGTATCACTGAGTTATATACAGATCCTTAGGGACTTTCCCCATACTATGACATATATTATTTATATCCAAAGCTTATGTACATGTATTTATATATTGTAATGTATTACTCTGTGATGGGTTTATAATGGTAGCAGAGGTCTCTGGGCAAAGTTTGAGGTAGTCAAAGATACAAAAATAGTTTTGATTTCTTTTTATGACATTTTTATTGACTCTGGACCCTCCTTTATTACCCTGCTTAATTCATTTTTATCTCAGAATTAACCCTTACACTGCAAGATCTAGTATATAGATTATTTCATTAATTTTGTTGTTCTAGGCTACTGGCCTAGTTTTTGAATTTTCACACTTAATTTTCTGTTATTTATATAAGTTAACGTATATTTTGGAACTTCAAACAGCCAGCCAGGAACCTTTGCTTGTATAAACTATGATTTTTAATATACTAGGAATAGTGAACTTGAGAAGTAGCTTAAGTTGAACATAACAATCCACTGGGTACGGCATGGGCTTATCACAATGAATAATTAGATCATGTCATGGAACTTGTTTAGGTTTATTTAGTATTGTTGAACATTGTTAAATTGGCACTAAATTCATTTACATTTTAAAATCGTTACAAAGTTTGTTGTTACCTGTCCCTTATATATTACATTACGACCATTATATATTACATTTACAAGATTTACAAAATGGGCACTGTTTTTAGTTCTAAATTTAAATAGATCTTTGTAAACGTCCAAATATGCAATGAGTTCAATACTTTTGGACTATATTATAAAGCATGTTAATACAATCTATGTGAAGATATTAATTTCTAGACTAATTTATAGACTAATATGACCTGAAAATTTAAAAATCTATTGAAGTGTGTAAAGGTAACTATTGTAATATTGTGAATTATTTATATTTTATGTCTCCATATTACATTGGTCAATAAATTTGTATTTTGTTGTTATAAATAATTTATTAACCTACTACTTTCTGTCTTGTTCATATAGAACCACATTATATAGATTTTTTATTCATCATTATATCATATTTTGGTAACTTGGCTGTCCAGCCAATATATAGAGGTCATTGAGACTTTTGAACTCAATAATACTGGACCAAGCTTTCACTGTTATTTACTTGCAAAACTTTTTGGTTTATAAGATAATTGAGGCACAAATCATTATTGTAGCATGAAATACTTATTATTTGATTGTTAGAAATATTCAATAAACAAGCCTACAAAATTCATAACTAATGTAATCATGGGTGGAGTTCAGCTATTTAGATTGTTATACATACAGATACATACAGTTACAATATGTTTTGATATTCGGAAATATGATTGATTCTGATTGTGCCTACATCTGTTTACATGTACATCCTTGATTGTTGTCATAATTTATATACATTCTGATTTGCATGTACTAATAGCTTAATTTAAATACCGTAATGACAGTAGTTTGATTGTAGTGATTAAAATGATGGTAAGCATATTGCTATAACTGTGACTCCTAAGTGCTGTATTTAAAATATCTTATTTCATTTCTGAGACTAAATGTATACAGTTTATCATTACTTCAACTAGAGTCCATCGTTACTATGTGCAAATGGGGTAGTGTAATTATAATCAGTAGTTAAAATGGTACAGAACCAAATACATCTTTTGGAATCCGTTATTGAGGTCATTTTCGATTTCATGTAATTGTATTTTAATTGATTACTAGCAGAAATTTTGATGCATTATTGATAACAGTTTTGATAGCTTTCAATTACTTTACTTATGAATATTTATTATGAATTCTGTCGTTGGCACAGTTACAGTTCTGAATTTAGAACAACGTTTTATTCATTTGACATAATGTATAATGTATGTATACAAATAAAAAATGTAAAAGGTGTTTTTGAGCTGGGACATTGCCAGAACGAAACAATGACTATTTCTTATTTCTGAATCAAAATTCAACTTTTCTTTTTCAAATATTAATACAGTGTATATACAATGTATACAATTTTCTAATAATATGAATTTGTCTATTTTCAGTGGATAGAAGAGATGTCGGGGAAATCCAAGTTATTGAAGGTGGTTTTACTGGGTGATGGAGGCGTAGGAAAAAGTTCATTGATGAATCGATTTGTTAGTAACAAGTTTGATGCTCAATCTTTCCATACCATAGGTGTTGAATTCTTGAATAAAGATGTATGTGTTGATAATGAAACATACACAATGCAGATTTGGGACACTGCAGGTCAGGAACGTTTCAAATCACTGCGGACCCCATTTTATCGAGGTGCGGACTGTTGTCTATTAACATTTGCTGTAGATGACATGCAGAGTTTTAAAAATTTGTCCATGTGGAAGAAGGAGTTTTTATATTATGCGGATATACAGGATGGGAACAATTTTCCATTTGTGATTCTTGGGAACAAAGTTGATGTTGAAAATCGAGCCGTGAACGAGGAAATGGTTAGAGACTGGTGCAATCAGAATGGACGTTGTCCGTATTACGAAACGAGTGCCAAGGACTCTACTAATGTTGATACTGCATTTAAAGCAGCAGTAGAAAGGTTAAAAGAGCTTGAAGAATTGATGGATGAAAGACCACAACATGGACATACTGTAGATTTACGCAAGAAGCCCAAGCAATCTGGCGGATGTTGCAATTGATAATAAATTTAATAGATATAATCCATTTATTTTTCATTGTGTTTTTTTCCCTATGGCTCTTTCATATTTTTTCCTTTTGTGTCAATGTAATATATAATATATGTAAATATGTTGTTTAAGAGAGCGTTATTATTATTATCGGTCTGTCTGTTTTAAATCATCTGAATTGAAATAATTATATTCATGTTGCTAGTACATGTACACATGCTGAGTGAGAGACATAAGTACATTAAAACAAGATTTCTGTTTCTGGTTTCTTCTTTCCCCCCAGAAAAAGGGTTATTCAGTGTTCAGCAATATTACAGGTTAGTCTGACTCGGTAGGGTGTTTATAACCATTACTGTAGTTCTATATTTATGAACAGTTTGAGAAATCTTGCAATGCATCAAAAAACATTATTCAATGAATAACTATTTTTTTGCGTTATTTTGTAATATTTGACAAAAAATTGATTTTGACTTATCATTAAATTACAGTCAGCTTTAAAAAATAAGTTCATTAATCAAACCAGAAACACAGCTATTTTTTCAACCTCATTTATGTCTCTGGTATTATGTGACTGGTTTTGAACAAAGCCATGTAAATTGATTGAACTTTTGATTGAATCATTTTATTACGTCCAATGTTATTGCAATGAGAACACACAGTATACAAGTACTATTTATAAAATAAGTAACTTTTTTCCATGTTTTGGACAAAGCCTTTATGAAGAAATTTTTTACATGAACTTAATTGAAATTAAAGAACTTATTATACCCCCGCTTCGAAGAAGAGGGGGGTATACTGTTTTACCCTTGTCCGTGTGTCCGTCCGTCCGTCCGTCCGTTACGAAATTTCCGTCACAGTTTTCTCAGCAACTATAACATGCAGCAGCCTAAAACTTTGCATATTGCTTCATCCTATAGTCCCATGTGGTGTAAAGCGATTTCATGCTCCTTGCTCATCTACTTCCTGTTTGTCGCATATTTTTAGATTTTGGCGGGGGTATCACTAGTGAGCATTAGTTCACAGATTTACTTGTTTTATATGAAATATTTTAGACAATCTCTTACAAGTATTGTTCATGTAGTCATATATTTATTGTTATCAATGAATACATTATAACTACAAAAGGAAGTGATATAATGTATTTTACAATATAGACTTTATTAAAGTTGAGATAGGTCGGGTTAAAGGATGTTCTATACAGGAAATATCAAGTGTGTTTGGTGTGCATTCACAATAACTTTATGCGCAACATTCATTTGGTTTATTAGTTTAGTACGATCATTTCATTTTAGCTCAATAATGTGTGTAGGGGTCATACTACCATGCATCTGATGACCAATTATAGTGTGAAACATTCTATATTGTATTGTTAAATCATCATATGAAATATGATAATAAGCTGCCCAAGTGTCTATTATTTAAATAAATATATCACTCAAGTCTGCATCCTGCCCCCCCCCCCCCCGAAAAAGTTATTAGGATATAATTTTAGATCAAGAATACATTGTGATACATATAGGTTTTGACAAGTTTTCCATTTAGATGACTATACAATAACTACTAGCGTAATTTTTTTTACCACTTCAAGCATCCATGTAGTGTTCATGAGTCCTATGCTTGAGCTAATAAATGTAGAAATATATACATGTATTAAAACTCTCAATTTACATGGTCTACCATTTGCACTTAGTAATTTTTTTATTTGCTTTAAAAAGTCTACTATGGTAATAAGTCAATTATTTATTTAAATGGATATGACAATTTTAAATTCAATCAAATTATATGGTTTTAATCTGCTATAACTATCAGTGTGATTGTTTTGTATAATTAAGAATCATTGGTTGGATGGAGAATGGCCATAGAAATTATCGGTGTGATATATGAAATATATGTACAGTAAATCTTGCATAAGCGACCACGTCTCCTAAACGACCGTTTGCACTAAGCGGCCACTTTGAGTTCCCACCAACCAATTTTACTATTTAAATCTTTGTCTTAAGCGACTTTTGTCTAACGCGACCAGCGACCGCTCATTTTGGTCGAAACTGACTGACTTATTTGTGTTAAACGACCGGGTAAAAAAAAATCTAATTTGGCAAAAATCGTTAAAAATCGGTAATCAGAAATATACGTCGCCTCAATGTCTATCACCTAAACTCGTATGTCAGGCTCTAAAAATCAATAATTAACAGACATAAATACTGTAAGATAAGGGGGTAGTGGGAACAATTAACAAAGTGACACTAATACTACCCAATTATAATGTAATTACGTAATACACATTGAACAATTAGTCCAATAGCGGGGTCAATTAAAACATCCGTTCTGACCGTTCTATCACCGTAGAGAGTAATCATTTTCCAAAAAAAATTCTAGAGACTGCTTATTTTTTACTTTTTATACGTGCATAGAACGTGTAAAATAATATTTATTTATAAATACGAACACAGAAACAATTTGTTTATTTAAACAAAGAAAGGTCAATATTGAGGACATTATAAACACGTTTTACGAAAATAGCGTCACGTTCTACTTTCAATTTTAACAAGGCCAACATTTTTACGCATGAATATTGCAGCGCTTGTTAGAACAAAGAAGTAGCGTGTGTGTTGACGATTATCACTACTAATTATCATTAATTGTTTAAATTTCACTGTTTCAAATGTAACGGCCTTTACTCTGATGACCTAAATATATTGATTGTTATAATGGCGAAAATTCCGGAAAATGCCGGGATTTTAACATGTACGTAAACAAAAACGACTGTTTCGCAGTTTTACTTAATTAAATAAATAATTGCAATTTGAACCTGAATTTAGGATGTTAAGAAGAAAGAAAATCTATGATCCCATTATTTGTATGTATTTGACGACATTTGAATGAAAATCCATCAGTCAAAATCGTCCCGTTGACAGATTAATGTTCTACAAAATGACGAATTTTAGAATGTCAGGACGGTTTCAACGTCAGTAATCAACATTTGTCTTAAGAGACCATTGTCTTAAACGACCACTTTTTGTCTCTCCCTTGGATGGTCGCTTAACACAAGATCCACTGTATATATATTCATTTACTGTATAAATGTTCACTTGTTATAATGTGTTAATGATTTATTTTCACTATTGTCATAACTTTTGAGTCTTGTCTTTATGAATTATAATACATTTGTATTACTGTATTAAGGTAGAATTCTCATTATGTACTATGATAAATTTAGTCAAGCATGTTCTCTATTGTTTTTGTTTGCTAACATCATATGAAAGTTCTAAACTCAGCAGGGTTTAGGATGGACTTGATTACTAAAATTGAAGTAATGTTGAAAGACATGAATATTTCAATGTTACACAGCATTGGACAACGTCCAAACTCCCTGCAGCGGTTATATCCCTTTATCAAATCTATAACCACTGCCACCACAAGTAAATTCGTCCCTCAGAGAGCTGAAAAACTTTTTTCATCTTTTCTTTTACTTTTCAATAAATTTAGTCTTCTTTAAGTAAAATATGATGTTCAAAGTACATAAAGGGATAAAATAAATCAGATGAATAAGTAATTTGAAAAAAAAAAAGATTAATTTTACCCTGACGCCAGATACCTAAAGTGCGTAAAATTGCACGAATAACATAATGTTATGCAAAGTAAATATTTAATGGATAATTGTTCTTATTTTAGTCATTTAATACATAAATGTTATATTATTCAGTATCATATACATATAATTCTATCATAAATACTGAAGATTTCTCACCAAAAGCATCATATAAGTAGCGTGAGGTGGACCAAGGACCCTAAATGCAGCTCATTCCCGACCTTGCTCACTTTCCGGTTTAATTTATTCATGAATTAAACAGTTTTGGTACATAATGATATATTTCTATTTAATTTATCTTATTTCTTTGCCAGTACTTGTAAATCAACCACATTTTTTTATCATTCAATGTTATTTTTCGCTACAGTACGCCTAACGTATTTTAGGCTTACCGTTATTGGTCAGATGCATTATGGGAATTCTACATTAATACTATTGCCATGATTATATATGTATGGATTTTGATGAGTCAAGAACCAATTTTGATAACTTAAATGCTTTTCTCTTACAATATTTTCTGTCTATTATTTTCGTTTGATGCTCCAATTAAATCACTTGTGCTAAAGCACCTGTTATTTTATTCCAATGTTCATCAAAGCTTGTGCCTATATTTTATAATTGATAAATCATAGACAACTGTAAGTTATTTCTCAATCAATTAGCCATGTATTAATAATTTATTATTGTACACTACCTTGTAAAATTTTATCTTGTTTGAGATTAACTACACATGAAGTTTTAAATGAAGGTCAACTTGTATATCATTAATATAGTAAATTAGTAATATAATATTATTATCATAGATACAATGTATATACATGTGACAGACTCATTTAATTGAGATTTAATTATTTTACTGATAAAATTTGAAAACCTAAACAATTTGATTACTGTAAAGATAAAACTTGGACATACTGGTTTATATACAGTGCCTTCCAAAAGTTTTTGGACAGTTGAAATTTTAAGAAAAACTGAATACAGTAAAACTCTGATATAACATACTCGGTTATAGCATACACTTGGTTACAACATACCATTTTTTCTGGCCCGTTTTTCATCCTGATATATAACATACTAAGTATGCTATATGGATATAACATACTTCGGTTATAACATACCTTTTTTCTATGGCCCAGCAAGTATGTTATATCCGAGTTTTACTGTATGCATAAACAAGTAAATTAACTATCATTAGATCTTATTTATGTAACATTGTTTAAATCATATGTCAATAAACTAATCATTTCTGACTTTAGAATAAATATGAATCAGTTTATCTTAAAACCCACGATTTTGTCTAAGAACTTTAGGAGGGCACTGTATATACATGTATTTACATTGACTGATTATTTTCATGTTAAAATTTAGGTTATCTCAATAGGGAAGCTTGAGTTTTGTATGGTCAATGAAAAGTACATGTACATTTAATTGATAAAATATCATTATTGCTGCCTACATATTCCTTCATGTTCAATTAATGAACCAAAATAAAAAATTATGCATATAGTTGAGAACTTTTTAAAACAGGTCTTACATTTATGAATACATATGTAATGATTTTTAGTATTCCCTAAATCACATACCTTTCCTTAAATCTGCTATAAGCTGTACATGTCTTTTTCTTTTAAGGGCACTTACATTTTGCAAAGCATATTGAAAAACCTCTAATATATGTAATTCCTATTGTATATAATGAAATAATTAAGGAGTTCAGTGAATTATAGGACAAGTTGTTGGAGGTTTTCTTGAAATGCTTTACAAATACCATCCTTAATCATCATTACAATTCCTATATCATGTTTTTCATATTCAAGATACTTTTATTATATCTTCCTTGTAAAATAAATTGCCATAAATGTTTACCATTCCACATGAGGGTTCAAGTCATCAACACTGTATCTTAACTGTTCAAAATTGTATATTTGATTGCAGCCTGATACCTCTGAACAACTAGTCTAGCCTTGTATTAATTGAAATGTATCATCATCCTTGATAACCCACGGGTGTTATTTGTCAACTACTCATATCATATGAGTACCTTGGGTTTCCATGGATGTCACAATGTCTGATGTATGTATGAATGTAATGCAACAAAATGAGTATAGATGTGGTTGGTACTCTCATAATTTGTTATAGTCAGGTTGAAAGTTAATAGTTTTGGCATTTTCTCATTACAACGTCAAACCCACTTGGTTGACCGTGTTGATAGCCATGTGACTATGAATGTAGGTTTGAATCCTTGGTGGGCCCCGCATACCTTCCTGACTTTGGTCTTGAAATATTTTCTACTGTCACCCTCCTGACTACTTTTGTATCAAGTGAGTCAGATGTCAGCCGTAGTCAAGGGTATGTGTTTAGCACTAGTTTAAAAGATTGGGTTCAGAGATCAAGATTTTTCAATCTAACTTAAGTATGATGACTGACTGCCATAGTATGACTGATCAAAATTGTGAAAATGCAGTGTAAATAGCTATACATATCATTGCATTGCATTACATTATTGAAATCAGGAAACTCTTCTACTAATTAGATATACAGTTTGCCACTAGGTACTTCCTTCTTGCCATATTAAAATAGCTTCAAAGTAAATCATTCAGACTTGGTACACTTTTCAAGCATTTGCTTTCAACATTGTGTGATCATTGTATACCTGAAATTATTTTTGTTGTAAGAAGAATGTTTGTTTGACTTTGGATTACCGGTACATGTTCTTGATGTATGTTAAATATATTTGCATTCATGCATTTTGCATGTAAGATACAGAATATGCTGAATTATGACTGCCATTGCTTATTATCTTGAAATAAAAGTGTATTTCAACTTTTTATATTCAAGTTATATTCAGATTTACATGTTTCATGATGAACTTAACTGTATATTGATGTTTGGCATGCTCAACAGAATATAATAGAATAGAACAGTACTTTAATATAAAATATTATTCCTCATTTGCATATGTCCTTCTATAAATGACATATTATGTCTGTGTCAATTGTCAATAGAAACTCATGCTTAACATTATAAAAAGCTAATACCTGACATTGCAAGTAACATTGCTAAGTATATGCTAGATATTGTATTGCAACTTAATGTTGTTTAAAATTGTGACTGTCATTGATATAAGCTTTAATTGGTCTCAATTTTGAAGTTACTGCTTGTCTTGTCTGGCATTTGTCTGACATTTTATCAGATTGCTGATAGCCGAAAGTACCGGTAATCAAAGTTATGTATGTATGGTTTGGCTTTTGTTTAATTGTATTCAACTGTCGGCGTGGCATACATGAACACCTATCACTTAAATACTTGAAACTTATTTGATAATCTCTGTACACAAATATGAATACCTATCTTTAACAATTGTGATTACATAGATACGGTATTGAGTATTTAAATGAGGGGGCAAATGTATGCACCACTGACAGCTGAATAAAATTTAAAAATGCAGGTATGAAATGTTGTCCAACAAAATTTGATAATCATTTTTAATAAGTATTGAACATTTATTTTAATACCTGACTAGTCTTCAATCTTTATTCACTTGGTCAATTAATTAATTAAATGCTTTCTCATGCATCACTGTAGCTTATTGCTATTTGTGACATTTGCCTGAATTTATAAAGACTTGAAAATGAACTCCATTACTCAGGATTGTTCTCAAGCTATATTTAATAAAACTATGAACTTATCAAAACTACCTATATCATAGTAATGTAGAAACATTATTTCATTTTAATATTACCTGTATATATAGTGCCTTCCAAAATAAACTGATTCACGTTTTCCCAGGAATTGAACAAAGAGTCATTTGAGAAACAACAAATGTAGTATCAACCATTATTTGAACTTTTGTACTAGGATATGGTAAAATAACTTGTGGTATGCATGGTTGGTTCTTGTTAATATTTATTGGGCCAAGAACTTTTGGAGGGCACTGTATGCACATGTGAATATTTTTCTTTCATATTTTCAGTTAAGTATAACTTTAGAATGCAACTGAGATTTGAGAATGAAGTTCATTTTTAGGCATTATATATTCAGACTCTGATCAGAGCTATTAACTGCTGCTGTGTTGTTTTTATTGTTTGTAAATTATTGTTTCTATTCTTATGTATGAAAAATTAAAATATATATTAAATCTTAAATGATAAATTCAATGTGTTTGGCTTTATTTTATTGCTAGATCCAGACGAGACAGACAGGCTTATCCCTGGCCAAAGGAGTAATCAACGGTTTGTACCAAACTAAACTTGATGATGATGATTGCTATAAATTTGTGTTTTAATATCCTTGGATTTGTGTACATGCATTTGTATGGATTGTGGATCAAGTGACCAATTGCGGAAGGAAACTGCTGCCTAGCACTTTACAAAAGCTTATTTATAGTTTTGCATCAAGGGGGCAAAACCAAGATCAAGACATGGAGGATTCAGAGTTTTCTGTATGTAAAATTTAAATTGCTATTTGAAGCTATGACAGCGATGTAGTGATACGTTGCATAGGAGATAGCTATGTAGCACCAGGAAGCATCTGGTTTTCTGTTCTTACAACTTATATTAATCACTTACCAAGTCTCTGACTCTTGTGTATTGTCTAAACATGTCTCTCAAGCAAAATAAGGTTTCATACTTATTCCAAATTGTTGTTTTCCGTTCAGAAATGATAGCTACCCTATTGAAAGTTTAATTGTGCCTCATTACTGGAGACCTGCAATTTTTATAACCCCCCTCCCTCAAAAAAAATTGCGGGGGTGGTGGTAATAATTTCTTGGCACCTTTTTACGGATTAGACTCAAAGGTAACACATACCAGATCTCAGGCAGACATGTCCATATCCAATCTGGTTACAGTCCATTGATTTTTTGTCGAATTATGGCCATTTGATGAAAAATGTTGTCCGCTCCGTTTCACAGCACCCAATTTCTTCACAAACACACGTTAGGGGTATTTATCACATTCAGTGATAAGTATAGTTTTATACATTGCATACAATGCCAATTTTCATCTGAGAATGTTGAAAGTACCATTGGTAGATGGTTATTTCAGCCACTAGAAGCAGTATAGAATGTTCATGCAAAATGCAGCAAATTACATTACTAAATAACAAAATAGGTTCAATTAGATTTAAACAGAGTCACTTACTTATGATACAAACATCTGTAATGCCAGTCATGTTCTCATGACCACAGGCCGTTAGCTCAGTGAGAATCTAATTAATATATAATATCATGACACTGTATGGTTGAAACATAGATATTGCAGTGACTGCATAATCAAGACAATGAATGTAAAGTTATCTCCCTTTGATTCCATTAATATAATGTCGAAATAATGACAAGAAGATGTACACTTTTAAGCAGCAGTCACTCTCATGATCAAAACAAATATATTCATCCTTTAATACAATTTGGAGAAAAGCTTTCAAAGCCCTAGCTGACACAATATAGGTAATGAAATCGGTAAAGCCCGGTTGATTACTACAGCAGAATATTGATGTACACTCAAAAATGTCATTTTCTCACATATTGGCGCAGAGACAGAGATGTTATGCATCGGTGCAGAGATGTATCTGATTGGTGGTATCAATACCAATTGGTCACTAACCTTACTGATGTGTATGAGGTTTTTTTAAGTATCTGATATCACTATTTTCAAACATATTTTGATATTGTCGGAAAAGCGAACTTTTATATAAAATGGCTTAGAAAATACTTCTATAAACATAAAATTTGGTTTTATTATTTCATTATTATGTCAAATATTTATTATATATCATTTAAATAGCACTTTGTTTACAATAGCACATACAATTGTTTGTTGAAATAAAATATCAACAATTACTGGAATGTAGTAAAGGCACATTGGTTTCAGGTAGTCCTGATTTTATGTCATCAAATAATCTTATTTCCATTTTTATTTCTAAATCTTCAGGTTTGCTATTCCCATTTATTAAAGGTTTCATTGTTTCCGATTCAGCAGGATGTCCATTTTTACCACCGAGTAATTTAATGTCACTTGGGTTTTCTTCTAGAGAGACAACAGTTTCAATGAGCATTTCATTTGGTCGTTGTTGTTTAGTACATAATGCAACACCTCCGAATAAACTTCCCAATAGCAAGAGTCCTCCTGAAATTGATAACAAAATTATAGATAAACGCGATGGAAAGGTTGCTGTCTGCACATGAAAGACGCCGAAATGTCCAAAATAGAAAATGAAATTTATATTGGATACAAAGCCAAATTCTTTCGTACAAAAAACGTCCCCGATGTAAGACGAGCAAAAACCTTGTGCAATTTACAAATGGAACTTTAATGGTGGTCAAAAATCAACTTTTTCCAGTAAGAACTGGACATTTTACTATTTTTTTCATGGAAACTCTGACTACTTTTGGCGCATCTTCATTACAATACGGCAAAGTTTCCGCGGAACTGATGGTTTTCATTTATTTGTCATGGAATTTACCCAACAAAGTACATAGCTTGAGTTATTGTTGTACAATACATTGTATCCCATGTGAAATCATATTTCAATCTTTTGATCGACTTTACTGTTTGAATTTTGACTATAATTGATTCCACCTACCTGCCACAACAAAACTGTATTCATATGAACCATAGAGACTGTACAAGTAACCTGAATATATGAGAAAACGATTTAATCTTAATATAATCACTATACAACAACAACACCAAACTTTATTGCTATAAGGCCTCCGACCCATGCAAAACACAGTTACATGTAATAAACATTAAATTTAAATTTACATACAGGTCGAATAAAACAACATGCATATTTATGTACTTACTTACACATAAATATAGAACTTAAAAACATCATAAATTGTATAATTCTAGCCTTTATATCGGACCTTTACGGTATAACAATTTGAGCATTGTAAGATGCATTATGTGCAAATCCCAGATTGTGACATTCCATCAAGGGTAGAGTAAATTTTGGGCCTGAATCGATTAAGTTTTGAGTGATTGAATTGAATATGGTGGAAAATATTGCTTACCAATGAGAACAGGTCCAGTAGAAACACCAATGCCACAGAAAACATACGCCAACCCATAGGCTTCTGATAACTTGGCCACGCCCACAAAACTTAATGAGATCGGTGTCATCATCGCATTCGGCCAGCCTGTGAAGATTCCTAATTGAATAGTGAACACATAAACCCCACCTCCCAACTTTGAGTACAATGGAAAAGCCGAAGACAGCAGTCCTGTGATTAGAAGCACTAAAACATGCACGTATATACTTCTACCGTGTAATTTTGATACTGTTAATGAGCCTGCCAAACGTCCAACTATATTGGCAACAGAAAATGAAGCCATAAGGTATCCAATATCACTATCAGAACCAGCAAGGACTCTTACATAGTTTGGTAAATGCATGATAGCCACTGTTAAAGCAAAGTTCCACGTCGTTGTACTACAAAGAAAGCCCATATATGGCACGTTTTTCAACAAGCTAAGGTCCAGATACGTCTTAGAATTTGATGTCTCTTTGCTTTCTCTTTCAGCAATCTTTTGTGCATGAACTTCATCTTCGATTACAGAAGGTTTACTTATCACACCAAATACACACATTTGTGCTTGTATACACGCTAGTATCAGGAATGCAGATGTAAGACCATATCGTCCAATCAGAAACAATCCTAATGGTGCAGACAAAAACATTGCAACACCAACAGTAAGGAAGGCAGTTGATAGCGCCACATCTCTCCATTTCTCAAAGTAAAAACCAACAACACAAATAAGTCCGGCTGATGATATACCATACCCCAAACCTGGAAGTACACAATCATATTATGTAAATAACCTATTATCTACGTTTCAAAATTTCTATATTTCGCTTTTAATAACGGGCTTCTTGAAACTGATATTCAAAAAATTATTGAATTTGGTTTTACCATTTGTGTTTGAACTTCTCTGACTTAAGTTTTGTTTTGTTTTGTGTTAATACACGAATAGTATCATATCGTATTGTTAATTTTTTTCGTTCGCTACATAAAATTAAAAATTGATGCCAAATAAAGATTGTGTTATGTTTTTTTTCTTTGTTAACAACCGTTTCAAAGCATTACCATACATCACACTCGGTATGCTTTCAATGTTTGACTTAATAACAACTTTATAAACTTAATGGCGCAGTTTATACATACAAAACATGCTTCACTTCTGTATGGTGTTCAAATTGTGCCAATGATTCTATATTGCCCGATTTAACCAGGCTATCTCATACTTTATATAAATATGACTATATAGCTGAAAATACATATACATGTATGTGGTTATATTAAATTGCCACTCAAATATGTTTAAACTGAACTATGCAATTTCGATTTAAATAATGTGTATACAAAAAACAACAACATAGAGTATGATTTTACCAAGTTAATATAGAACTACAGTCACGCAGTACACTGCAACTATTTTTACTATTTCAATGTATAAGGATGCAACGTATAATGCATTCATAAATGATAAAGATAAACATATTGTGATTCTAAATAGCCTTTACTCGGTGTGTTAACATAAATAATGTTTATTAACTAATATACACCAAAAGTAAATTTAGAAGTACAAAAATGTACATTGTAAAAAAACAACCATCCGCATATTTTGAAAACAAAAAAAAATAAGCCTGTATCCACAGTGTTGCAGATACTTTTGATGTCTCGAGCATTTGCAATGCTCACATGACACGTGTGTTGTTTCTATTTGCTTTGACAGCGTATAGAAACCCTTACGAATCAGGCACATTGGAAGAATTTTCAGATTGGGGGGGGGGGGGGGGCTAACGGTATGAACAGGGGCTTTATTCAATAAGTATGGAAGAAATGTATACTAAGTACATGTACATGATTAAATTTAATTTTACACTGCATTTGAGCATCTTGCTCCATAAAAAGTTTTGTATTTTGATTTTGTCGATACATCTGTGCTTTTTCTATGTCTCTGGTGTGACAGATTAATTTAAGATCCTCAATCACTATAACTGCTGAAAATATTGGGTGGGCTAAGCCCCCCCCCCCCTGTTCCTACGGGCCTGCCGAATCAAACAAATCGATGTAAATAACGACTTTTCCGGACAAAAAAGGGAAAACATTCAACAATAATTTGTCTCACGACATGCATTTTCCAGCCAAACGTGTAGTCAAAGTACATTGTATGTGGTTTCCCGCCACATTCGAAAGATACAACTTACAAGGCGTCTCTGATCGGGTCTTCATACCGTTTCGTCCAATGATCATGATACCGAAATGCGATCTGGCCAAATAATTGAACGTACCTGGAAAGTAATGAATGATTAACCATTTTTATTAAGCTTTTTTTCATACTCTGGCAAATAATTTCACAATCTTGACTTTTACTTATTTACCAACAAGAGCTCCTGACGTCACTATCATCCAATCAAGACTGGGTACGAAAGCACTGAGGACGAATCCGGCTGTAGTAAATATTCCGCCAATCACAATCGAGCACCGACAACTGAACCTGTTGTTTATTACACCGCCAAGAGGAGCTGAAATAGAGAAAAGAAACATTTGCAATGGAATCCAATATCACTAAAAAATCACATGATCAATGTTATGGGCACAATCGTGGCGGGAAAAATAAGATAACTTTAATCAGACCGATTCAAAAGGTTTGGGTCGGAACTTCGGAAGCCATTGAATTTGATTTGACTTTGCTTAATTTAAAGATTATCCTTATAATATGTTACTGTACGCCCTAATGTTAATGCCCTTAATGTTGTTTTACATCATAAATCTGAGCACGTAAAATAAGAGTTATGTTTTCTGGTTTACTCTATACATCTAATACATCTAATAATGTAAATCTTTCTTTGTTGATACGAGCTATGAACGTTTGCAACCATAATTGTTTACATCGTCGGTTATCCCACTATACATTACTCCACTATGCTGCGTTATGTACCGTGGGCCATTTGGTTAGAAAGTTTAGTAAACATGAGTAATTAATAAGGCAGTTTCATTGGTTCCGCAAAGAAACCACTGAGGAAAACTAGCCAAAGAAATTACGCAACCACTTTCTGAAAATAAACATGTGCGTTGGTTTCTATTTTAAGTAAGAAAAAACTAGTACGACGTCATTGTTATTGAAGAGTATTTAATTGTAACGATTTAATTTGAAGGAGATTCGTCTCCCCTGCTTCATGCATATTCATGAAAACGAGATTTTGCCAGTCAAATTGCCCACGGTACGTATAGAGTGTAACAGAAGAAAGTACTGTGGTTGCCGACGATGAATTGTTTATGTCTTTAAAAGTGCGCATCACATGACACATGATGAGCACACCATGGTAGCTGTAACAGTTTGGATATTTTGAAATGATATAAGTGTAAAATTTCATTTTCAACAAAAGACTGTAAAAAAACGTTGTCTACTATGCAGATATTTGCACCATGTGTTTAAGTAAGCTGATATGATATTTTTTTTCATACTTTAATAGTACATGTATCAGGTGTCTGCATGCTGGTCCAAGCCTTTAATTATCGCAACAGGCTTACACAAAAACGCCATACAGATTTGATGTAACTTCATACCTTGCAAAATATTTATTTTGCATTTGCCATAAAATCAGTATAAGTACCTGATATATTTTTATGCATATCTAAATATTAAGTACGCACATTTAGCTTAAAGGCAAAACACCATTCTATCAATCAAGATTAAATCCATCCAAATCATCATTATATGATATTTTGCTTCAGGAATGTGTAGACATGATAGAGAAAATAATGCGTTTCAAGCCCACGTGATGGATTACTGGCTATTTAGCCACGCTGTACAGGTCATATCACGGCGGTAAGTCAACTTACTTGCCGTTCCCGGAAAGGCTAAATCTCTGGATCTAGCTGTTAACCATTTACTCGGCGCCTACTTCCATCAGTGAATGACAACTGTCCTACATGACATGGAATCAGTGGTAGGAGGAAGAATGTCCGAAGAAACTATTTCATGACCAAACTCAAAGAAAGTATGTCCCGCTCGGGAATCAAACCCATGACCCGTCGATTAGTAGACTTGTGTGCTACGACTGAGAAAGCCCGGTGGTCTTTAACTATTTCTCTATCAAAACTAAAAACTGGTTTGAAGTGCTCTAACACATTAAACTTACCAGAAAAACAAAGTAATCCTGAGCTGACGGCTCCAACCAGTGACGTTTTAGCTTCCCCTTCATTGTATCTATCTAACAAAGCAATGTAGAAAACACCACCCATATATAATGTATTACAATATACGACCATTCCAAGATATGTAGCTATCAATACAACCCATGCCCAACCTCGGTCTATATCTGGCCGCTGTAATCTCTTTGATTTAATCTCTACAGTCATTGTTGCTGTATAACATTAACTTAAGTCGTTTCTGGGTTGATTAGATCATCATCTATGTAACAGTTGCTGAAAAATATACAATTAAATACTTGTAAGTAAAGTCCGATGTCATGTCATGAACCACAGTACGTCCTTTATGATAAAATTCGGCCATTATGAGATTTGGAACCAATCAAAATGCCTGATTCTCATGAATAATAGCTGAGAGATTTCATAAAGGCCGCGTTTTTCCCTAATGGCCGAGTATTTGGTTATAATCACAGGCTGTCGGCGTCTCCACAATTTTTCTAAAATACACACACATATATATATTTGTTTATTTTTTGTGGGGACGCCGACAGCCTGTGGTTATAATGACGTAGTGAACGCCATATCAGCCCTAAATTTGAAGTCCAATATCGAAGAGTTAATCAATAAATAAACATAATGTGGAAAAAATATAAAATGGTATTATTACGCAAGTTCAATTGGTGGTCTATTTTTTCACTAACACTTAACTATTATATACTTTTGAATGACACATTCATGTACATCCTTTGCATACACCGTATAATAAATTTTGTACGTAATTTTCCAACTCCAAAATCAACGCAAATTTAGTTCAGTCGACACAAAAGAAGAACTATATACATGCATACGTAATGAAGACAACCGAGACGTTAGAATGCTTTAAACTTGGAGCAGGTTCGTTATTTTTCATTCATACTGATCAATCAATTCACTGCTTTAGCCTTCACTAGCATCTAAATCTATAAGAATCATCTTTCCTTTGTGAATATAATACATAAAGGTGAATATTGTATAAATGATCAATACTCGGCACACTGGTTTAATAAATCTCTAATAAATTATGTATTTACTCATAAAAGAAGATATTCACATCAACAGATAAGTACTGTTGCGATCAAAATATTGCCAGGTACTTCGATAGTGAACTTGGTGTAAGATAGATTTTAGGATTGAGTGAGCTCAGAAAACATATGCACGTGTACAAGCGAGGTGTATCTACGTTTGGAAATGCCAATATATCTGATCTTAAAAGTTGAAACAAAACACCTTGTGCTAAAATTGACGGATATATTCAATTTTTTGAATGTTCTATTTGAAATATCTTTACAAAACGCGACGTGATTTATAGGATGATGTCATTTTTAGGTCATATTCTCACTACAATGACACTAAAAGAATTTTATGTTCACCGTATACTTGCATCGAATAACACCACATTTAACTTAAAGCATGAAAGAAAAATGTACTTAATACAATTTGACAAAGTAATGGACTGCCAATGACAGAGTTCATATTTTACATTTTATTATAAGCCAGTCTCGAAACAATCTTAATTTGCCATGGTATTCTTTCTGCATGTATCAATATAACACAAGTATTAGCATTTCCAAAAATGCTTGAAATCGACGTTTAGCCGTGTATTACAACATCTCCTTCCAAGTAATATACGTCAACGCTATTAGCCGTGCCAAGTCTATTTAGAGAATATCGGTATTTGCGTGACCCGCTAACGATATGTAAAACATTCAGACCTTTTTGATTCATTGTACGGAACCTTCCGGGCTGATAAAAATACATCGAATGAACAGGTGTTGTCCAGGTCTTGTTCGGATTATGCACGTAAAACAGCATTATGGTAGACTCTAGAATTGTTCCTGTCTATTTGGCATATAGGAACTTCATTCATTTTTGTAGCAAACCAAAATATTCCGGCGAACGATTACCGATATGAACCAGTGGGGCGTTCCCAATGGTTAACGTTAAGCGAACAGCGATATTTATGAGGGGCGTGACTTAAACCTGTCTCAGTGGATACTGGTCACGCCTCTCAGCTGACTGGATACAGATAATCTTCTCCCGTAAAAATAGATTCGCCCATTAGTAGGGAAGATAAGTTTGCATTTTTTTTCAACAAATGGGAGTTTTAAAAAGAAAACAAACATGTTACAGTTAGTTTTGCATTTTCTGGGTCTTAAATGCAGCTTTCTTGAAACTGGTACTCATTCCTTTTCTGATTATTGTATTTTCTGGTAATACCCGACAAAAGATGGCGTCCAGACGAGTCAATTCACGCACCCCAAAATTGACAATTTGCCGTCCATTTTTCTATCATGTGACCTAAATGCATCGTTTTGATTGGCTTAAGGCAACCGTTGTCGACTACAAAATGCTCAAATCTTGATAATTGTATATATCGACGTACAGGTACGTCGATAACAACAGAAGACCATTCGGAAAACCACTCGGGTGATTCCGTAAACTGACGTTACACAGTAATATCCGAGGTAGTTCCGAATGAACAGTTGTACTCTTCAAAGTGGAACAAAGTTTAGTCACCTTTTTGACATTACAGGTTCATGAACTTTGTATAGTTCATAGTACTAACAGACTTATAACGTCATAATGTACATATTGAACTTAGATTATATTTTGCTTATCTGACAAGATATTATCCGGTTAACAACATAGTTTTGTTGGTTGTAATGTACATGTAGTATGTGATAATTGCTACTTTTTTGTTAAATACAGAACTTGCCGATACCGGATTCAATCACGATCAAACATGTTTATGTTATATACTGAGAAAACGCATATTGCTTGTAATGTATATATTGTTAAGTCAAATGTATGAAAAGTTTCTACTTGTATTAATTTGCTGTTATACCATTTACATGCTTGTTTTTTTTTCCAAAATAAACTGTCATTCAACAGGAGCATATCCCTATGATTACAGATTTTAGGTGTTACATGTATTTCCCCTGATTAGCTAGTATAAATCGATGTACTTAAAACATATATATTCCCTGTGTATTTTTGGGTATCAGCACTTTTGACTTTGGTTAATGTTGCATGCAATGAGAGTCGGCGTGGATTCTCTTCAAAATTTAAAAGTACATGTTTATCTAAATAACAAATTACTTAAAAGAAATATACATCTTTCTAAATTTTCTTGTGGTAATATGAATCACCATGTAGAATCGTTAGGCCCCCTTGCGTACATCTTTTCAATCGTACTTAACTTTTTTTGTTTTACTTGTTCCATCCAAGTTATTTTGGAAATTAGTGCCTAATAGACATATCTTTATTACTATAAAAATTCTGCGCTCTGATGGGGTCTGAAAATTACCATATGTGAGACTGAAGAGGTACCCTTTATCTTGGCTTAGCCGATTGTGTTTTTCATCATCATCAAGAAACGTACTTGGGGAGCCAAATGAAATTATAACTATTAAGAATATGTACTAATGACTCTTGTATGTTTTTATTAAACTTTTGAAAGCCTCCGACGTTGAAGATCGAAATATCGGACCCCTGTTAAGGTACCTGAACACTTTCCTCCCAAAAAAGTGAAAGTTAGCCGATTAGAATGAAACTTTGAAGGATAGTTGTATGAAGACTGAATTTCAGCGTAACGTCATTATTTTGACGTCGTGACGTCATATACCATACTAATAGGGACCGTACGTTGTGCACGTGCATTTTGCCGCTTATAGAGTGCTAAATACATTAATATTTACCGTACTTTAAATACTTTTCACATATATGATACACAATTACTATGACAATGCTTTACACAATCCACAGAACACAAACTTTTGTAAAAACGTCGAGTAGTTTTCTTATTAGGCCCTATTTTGTCTAGAACATACGAAAAGTGACGTGTAAAATTTTCATGAAAAAACGTCACATTTTAGCCTATAGCTCAAAAATTAGTTCGGTAAGGGTATCATTTTATCTAATATTCTGACTGTAAATTATAAAAGAAATGATATTTTGAAATAAAATTGATATGTCTAACGGTCGGTAAACGTCGGAAAAAACTTTTAAAGTTGAAATCTGTTGACGAGGAGCTTTAAGAATAGGTTGATTTTTAGCTCATATCAAAATACAAGTTTTCTGTCAAACGTCGCGGCGTTTTTTTTTTCTAAAAGCTTTTTAAAAATATTTTCTCTCAACTGTAACGCAGTCAAATTTAACATTTAAACATCCAAATATGGTTTATCTTACTGTATATCAACGGCAGTAATGTGCAAATATATTTAAAAAATCAATGTCATGCAACGATAACAAACAATAACATTTTTATAGATATATGAGGCACGACTTATAAGTGTGATAGTAAGGGGTTCTTACATTTCAATCAATTTAAAGTAGATCTTGCGTGGTGTATTCATCAAGGACAGAGAGTCATGAAAAGTAGGTTTTGACGAAAAGTACGTGAAAAGTAGTAATACCACGTGTATTACTGAATTTGGTAAATGGAATGTGACCTTGTACAGTTTATTTTACATTCTGCATGTATTAGTTCGACCTTGACTTTCTCGAGTAGCTAACCGGTACACGTATATTGAATAATCTACATTGAATTTGTATTAAATGTAATGTACTTATAATAGATAATATGTTCGTTCCATGCCTAATGATTTTTGATACACTATGTCCTAGATTTTTATTTTGTATATATTAAAGTCAAACTAGGTTAGGCCGGTATTCCATTCATACGGGAGCGCGACGTGAACGTTTAACGTGAGCGTGAAACTTGAACGTGAGGCGTAAGTTTTCACGCTCGCACTATTTCATTCATCCGGTTAGCATGAAAACAATTGTTTCGATGTGTCAAGTCATCCGTAATGGCATTAAGATTTTATAGTTGAATTATGTAATAACAACAGAATGGTCATAAGCATGCTTGCAAAAACTACACACCCATTATAATTGTTTTGCAACTGATATTAGTTTATGTTAGGGGTACCTTTCATGCCAGGAATGTTAAGAGAGTCCGCTAAGTCTGCAACACATGGTCTTTGATGTCTGTGTCCCTGTACTCCATTAGGGACTGGTCGAACAGAACATGGCATTTTCTAATGGCTTCAATAAGTTTTCTGCTGCATCTGGCATAGATAAAGGACATTTTATGGTGGCATCTCGTCCGTGAATGCCGTGCGTGAACGTGAAAACTCACTACATGCAGCGATCGGTTTCTCGCTCGCGTTACACGGTCACATGTCAAAAACTCGCGTTTCACGCTCACGTCGCGCTCACGCCGATAAGGAATTCATACAATAGAACATTTTGTGTTTGATTTTATTTATCACGTTCGTGCTTTACGTACACGCTACACGTTCCCGTAAAGATGGAGTACCGGCCTTATTGAGTTTATTGATCAAACGTTTGGCAAAGAATCTTTATAACCTCTTGGTATAAAAAAACTCTAAGTATCGATAATGTTAAATTACGAATTGTTTTCACACTCAATACTTAATTACAGTAGAAAAAAATAATCCGGAATTCAAATTTATTGATAAATTAACAAAACATTGTTTCACAAATAATCCTCAATTATTGTAAAACAATACTTGCCGCATGCATTATCAAGTTTTCATCAGAATTCTACTCGTCTTAGAACTTTTGAAACGTACTGTAGAATAATTACTCTACCATAATTATGTTCATTTTACTTATTAATATTAATATGCATTGTATATCTTTTACCTGTATAGTAACTTATAAAGTTCATCCTATCTTGAGCGACTTCCACAGGGAGGTACTAAAGTTTGTTGCTGTTTAGAGGCTGTTGCTCTGCAGAGGTTAAATTCAGTTTAAATATGCCGAGGGTAATATGAAAAGGTGTTGTCATGCAGAAGATTTATTCTATAGAGGGTCGCTCTGCAGATGTTATACTGTAGTTGATTAATGTTCACTTTTTAAATAATGGATGATAATTATAATGCATGTACATGTATAATACAGTGCCCTCAAAATATCTTGGACAAAATCTTGGGTTTTAAGATAAACTGATTCATCTTTAGTCATAAATCTAAGGAAGGAAGAGTCATTTGAGCAAGTTTTAAAGCCAGTATTGATTAGATTATTATCATATGATTTAAACAATGGTACATGGATAAGGTCTAATGACAGTTAATTTACTTGTTTTATGCATGATCATTTTTCCTCAAAATTTCATCCGTTCAAAAACTTTTGGAGGGCACTGTATAAACAGGATACAGTAAAACATAACATATACGATCGATCATAGTAATTATGGTTACTCGAAATAGTCCAAATATCCTTGATAACATAACAAATGAATAAAGGGGAAGTGTTGAATTAAGCTGATGATATTTTCAATAAAAAATCACGGATCAAGATAAAACAAGATCGACCACATCTTTAATAAATGATTGCACTATCAAAATAAAGTGAATATGATTTAACATTTTGACTTTCATGTATAAATAATAACGTTGTACATGTTGGTTGGTTGGTTGGGTTTAACGCCGTAGCAACACATTCTATAGGTCATATTACGGCGGTCAGTCAACCTACTCACTCCTCCTGAAAAGACGAAATCTCTGGATTCAGCTATTAACCAACTTCTAAGCGCATACTTTCGTCAGTGATTGACAACTGCCCTACATAATTAAAAATCATTGGTAGGAGGGAGAATGGCCGTAGAAATAATTTCACGACCAAGCTCCACGAAAGTATGCACCGCCCGGGAATCGAACCACCGACCCCTCGATCAGTAGACTTGCGTGCTACCAACTGAGCTAGCAGGGCGGCTTTTGAATGAGTCACATTATTATCTATTACATGTTTCTTTATTAAATTACTTTGACATGTTTGTTTGCTTTTTTCTACTTTTGTTTCTGAATTAAAAAAAATATTATCAAACACAATCACTTCCATTCTTAACTGAAGTTATACAGATTTTTAATCAATACATCGATCAAGGTAATTGCCAATATATTACTATGTTGCACCATTACTGAAAAAATCTAACTTACAAGCATAACTTGCAGGTCTGGTTGAGTAACAACTGCCAAGGACTATATATAGGGTTCATGCCACAACTGAATATTTCACTAACATTTATAGGCAATGCTACAGTCCCATAAACATAAAAATAGGCGTGAGGGCACCGTATGGGCGCCGTGCGATCAAGCTCCGCAAGGACCCGTACGAACTCTTGCGTACCCGTGCGGACTGTTACGTTTTTACCAGGGTCCGTGATATGGGCCGTGGTTACACGCATCAGTTTCAAAGTCAAATCGTGAACAAAATCGTGCCCGAGTATGGATTAAACTTGCATATCTTCCAGCTACGGCTCCGTACGGGTTTGTTGTTTTGTGCCATGTGCGTACCATCACCTTAATAGGCAAGGCTTCCCACGGCCTACGACTGTCCAGTGTCTGTTCGTACGGGTCCGTAACAAGCCACGATTTTATGGGACTGAGGCATAATACACATTTGCGATTATAATGGCAATTGACACATTTTAGTGTGCATGGTTATTCTGTATTTAAGTTGTAAAACATATGTATTTAGTGGAATATGTGTATATACTAAATTCATTTACCAATTTATTTTAAACTCTACTAAAATATATACAAGTAAATACATGTACTGACCTTATCTACCGTGATTGTCCCCACAGAAAATCTCCTATAACTGTCCTAGCTAGTATTAAACACAATAGTTATTATCCAAGCAAGAACAATCATGTACAGATCTACATTCCAGAATTCATAACATTAAACTAACTATGTTAAAAATATTTGTTATTTACATTGACAGGTCTATACATCATAATAAAAAATCTTTACTTATACTTCAATATGTATTTTAAACTATTCACACTCTAAATTTTACGTCACACCAAGTACTGTATGTGGCTTACAATGAAACACGCTGGTTAGTCGATCAAAGCGTGTATTGATCAACGTAACTAGATAAAATAAATTACTCTCTTGATCGGATTTAAACGTGTTTTCTCTATAGATTTGAAAAAAAAGCTAGTCACTCGATCAACTAGCAAATAAGACTTCATTAAGCGTAACTGAGGAAATTAATTATGTTTACTTCTGATGTCGTGTCATTTTACAATGTATGTGAAGAAAGCAGTAACGGCAGTACAGCAGTACAACAGTAAACCCTTACTGTTAGCATTTTTTCGAAGTACAACTGTGGCAGGAATGCCTTTAATACATTCATTTGATTACACATGTAAAATTACTCCACATACTCATTCAAGCATTAATTTGATGGTTCATAATAGATTTTACTTTACCGAGGGTATTACCCTAATGTTTTAAAAGCATGCAAGTGTTGCGGAAAATTCTAACAGTAATGGTTTACTGTTGTACTGCTGTACTGCAGAAAATTCTAACAGTAAGGGTAAGGGTTTACTGTTGTATTGCTGTACTGCGGAAAATTCTAACAGTAATGGTTTACTGTTGTACTGCTGTACTGCGGAAAATTCTAACAGTAAGGGTTTACTGTTGTACTGCTGTACTGCGGAAAATTCTAACAGTAAGGGTAAGGGTTTACTGTTGTATTGCTGTACTGCGGAAATTTCTAACAGTAAGGGTTTACTGTTGTACTGCTATACTGCCGTTACTGTACCTTCACATGCACCATTTTACACATAGTCTTATAAAATCTGGTTCATCATTAATAAAGTGTACTCATTTTAAAAGTACTTCAATTGAATTAAGTACATTACATCCATATAATTTTAACTTTGAAAATTACGGCAACCGCTAAAATCTTAATAAAGTGTTCGGCCTAACTTTTGGAACGATGCTAATTTAGCATCGTTCCAATGGTATCAAGAAAGTATAAGATTACTCTTTTCACGCTTCAACAATTTTCAACACAGAGGCGTAGTTCAAGCGTGAAACTCATTAACATCTCATTTAAATGTAATACAACGCTGGCTTGTGTTGTCGTTCTTGAAACTCTCCAGGAAAAGGGAGGTTACTCTCAGGACATATAAATTTTGCAATGGAGACGGGACTACTCAACCCGTAGACAACTCAACCCATGACAACTGCAATGATTACTTGTTGGAGTAAAAATCTCAAATCCGAAGATGTTGCTCGTTCTCAAAGCTGTTTGGAATGACCATCTCTCGCTGTGTGTAGGGCCTATATAAACTAGAATCAGATGAAGTTACGAAAACTGTCCGTTTTTGTCAACTGTCAAAATTTGAATTATTTCAAGTTTACCGACTACTTTCTCTTATATAAATTTGATGACGACTTTGACTAAAGAAACAGCACACCATTTCACAAAAATTCACACGAAAACTTAAAGTAAGTAAAATTTATAATTTTGAAATTCAAAGTCAGAAGGATAATGAACATACCTGTGATATGATATTCAGAAGGTATACACTATTCTATATAATTCACTAATACTTTGGAATTTTTAACCAAAAAATGAAGGAATCATTCTTGTTTCTTACTTTTGACTTACGATGATTTTTATCGTGAAAAGTGTCACAGGCATCTAACTATATGTACTCGGCTACTGTTTTAACCGAATTTAAAGCTTACCATTGCAAAATCAGTAATGTTAGTCGACAAACAGTTTAATATACAGAGTCACCATTAAACTATTAAAATTTTGACAATTAAGAAAAAATAGAATACTACTTACGTTATGTTTTCTACGAAGCCCTTTAAGTGACATTTTGAAATACTCTTTTTATTTTTTTTTATTATTACATTTTTTTTTCGTTTAAATGTAATGTTAATTCGTTGTGACGAAATGATACTCAGTTTTTACGAAATAATATATCGTTAAACAAAATGAGTGTGAAAATGAAAAGTATTTCAAATGTCACTTTTTGAGCTCCGTACTTTCCTCTATATAATATGATTACACCATTTTGCCGATGAAACTACATTAATATAGATAATTATCATACATTTCATTACTCAGTTGGTTGACTAAACGTGATGGCAGTTTTACAGTCAACTTTAATTCAAAGGCATTCATGCAATATATAGCAATTAATCTTAATTACTTATCTTAACAATATCTTACGTTTACATAATTGTATAAATAAGTAACAAGAGTGTTAATATGGTACTACCGCTCACCCGCGTTCAAATACATGTTAAACATTATGAAAATTGCAGCAAATGTGGCTACGATAGAGCATAAACAAGGTTTTCCTTTAAATCGACGACACTATTAAGTTTCTTTTTTACCCCAAATTGCCATCAATAAAATGCGCCCGATGTCACGTGTGGTCAGATTTTAAGGGAATAGGAGAAAATATTTTGCCAGGAGAGTAATTCACACTATCATAATAGCTCATATGTGCACATCGAGCACAGGTAAGCAAAAATCGGAGTATCATAATATGACAATTGGTGTTTGATGCTATATAACTATAATTGAACGGTTTTAATCAAAGAGTATAAAATTCCTAATTTAATGTGTTAGATGTTACAACTGTAGACTACTGGGTAGTCTGTGAAGTATGTGCTGAGTGCAACGAATAAGCTTTAAAAGTTTGTTCTATTGGTTGGTAAGTCGACTGTGAAAAACAACATTTTTTTCTGACTTATACTGTTTATCAAAATCACAAAAATGAGATTATATCCACCCTTAACCGCTTTTCATTTTCAACACATTTTCGAACGTAGTTTTTATTTGTTTTTATGTTTTTATTTTCGATCTTACGCAGTATGTCAAGCTTTGCCACCGGCTGTGTAAGCGGAAATGTTCGTAGCAAAACGATGTATACATAATATTAAGGACTATGTTTTCATTTTAATCCTAATGAAATAATTAGGTAAGTTTAATAGAAAAATATCAAAAAAGTTGTTTAGTGATATTTATTTTTTATGAAAAAAGTGAGTTTAAACATGTAAACTTTTGTGCAAGTTTACAAGAAGTACAGTGAAAACAGTTAAAATAAAATCTTCCAATCAGATTGTGTACGCCCCCGTACAGATGCACTAAGAGTTAAACATACAAATTAATTTATACTTTGTCTGAAATCAGTATAATAAAATATCTCTATATACTAAAATTAATAAATTTCAACATGTCCAAAATACAACTTTACACAAAAGAAGTAGTACAAACAAAAAGTAGGGTGTCCAATAATGGACACAGGTAATGAAAGGTACACACTTAAAATAGGTATAATTCACTAATGTCATTATTGAAAGGCCTGTTAGCGAAAAACGTTTTAGGCAAACAGCTAACGGTTTAAGTATATAATACGCGAGTATGAAACAACCTGAAACAAAATAGTTCCAGTATATTGTGCAAATTAGTAACTGCCATTACAACGAAGTCGGCGGTGTTACTCCCGTTGATTTAGATCAATAAATTTACAAAAACCAAGTAAACAAGAAAAACAATTCATCCTTCTCCGAATTCTTCTAATAAATTGAAGTAAAGACTCTCTTGTCCGCCATCTTTAAACGTTTGCACTTCAACTGATCGTTCAATTAACCGTTCATAACGGTAACGGTGATTAACGTTAAATGCTTACTGAACGCAGGGCTGATAAAGAACTGGGACTGTTTCATAAGAATCTTACGTAAGATAGCGAAATTTCCAAAATTACTTACTTACGTTGAACTTACGTTTACGATAAGAGAATTTCAAAAACGCACTCGAAACTTAAAATCTTTGCTACAGTACTTATTAATTTTGGTCACATGATTTGTTGTCAACAATAAACTAAATAACATTTAAAGAATACAATATGTTCCACAAACTACAACGAACAATTTCACAAACGGAGATTAGAAGTTCTTGAAGAAAATGCACGAGGGCTATACCGAGCCACCATACTCATGATTTTTCAATACACAGCCACTTTAAACAAAGGTGGTATGACACAATTGATGGTCATCTGCTAACAAAACATCGACCAAATTAAGACGGAACCGATGGATGTCAAAATAAAGTAATTAGGCACAAAAAAGTTCCCACGTGGCGTCAAATAAATACCTTAAAACAATAAATCATCAAATCTACGGACATACATAGTAATAACTTCATAAAAAAATAAACCATTCTTATGACATTTCATCGAAATCTTGCAATCTTTAGATAGAAGTTCAGTTCGCGTATGTACACACGTTTTTGTGATTAGCCCCTGACTTCCGCAAAGATGTGTAATGAATAAGTTTTTAATACACACAAAATGGACGCCCAAATTTTGATTACAGAGCCCACTTGTTTGTTTGTTCATATATGTAAATTCAGTCACAGATATAGAAAATGTAAGCCTCAGTGCATCTAGAGTAATATTGGTGCATTCAATATCTGCATATGTATTCTGAAATTGTTCGCTAGAATAAAAGGAAACTTGCACAGAAAATAACGTATTTATTTCTGTATTCACAGGTGATGTGAAGTACTTACGATAATATTGCCTGGTCCAAAAGATTGCAGGCAAGAGGGATGATTAAACATTATGATATTTTTAGCACTGCATTTACCCTAACCAACTTTTTGAGGGCCGGTACTTAAAGGTACCTTTCTGTAATTTCAACTATTACATAGTCCTTAAAGCATATATGCAACGATTATCGTAGGAAAAAGGTAATTACTACATTAATATGTTACATAGTATAAAGTAATTCCGGAATAAAGTAAATACTACACACTTAATAATATGTGAATAATTAAACATATTTGTTATAGCCACATTTATTTCAAGTGCGTATATTTCAAACACATAAATTTACAATGGTTAACACATGTCGACTTAGTTTGAAAACATTTTCCTTTCCCAACATTTGAACATGAGACATTTTATTTACATTCAAACTTAAGTCCTGGGAATCTGGTGAATGTAATTTGATATTTGCAGGAACAAAGAACAGAGATGAATTATGCATTATACATACTATTAGATGAAAATAGATTGATCAAGCTTCGACATTTGAAAGAAAAAACCTTTTCCAACACATATATGCATCTATTCTTTGAATCCTTCAACCATTATCATTTATATATATTTAAAAGTTACTTACGATTATTTTATAATCTCACTGTCTCACACTGTCCAGATAAATGTTGAACATTCTAATCTGTAAGGTTACTCACGTGTGATCTCTAAATTATTTAACCTTAATCGTAGAAAATACATGCATGTACAATATAGATTATACTCAGGATCGACAACTCTGTACTACTAATGTCACAATTATAATAACCAGACAGGTTTTACCTCCCTTGTTTGGTTGTGTAATTTGAAGTAATTACTTCGTGCGCTATAACTCGTATATAACGAATCAATTTGAAGCCCTGTTCAGGAAAGAATACGTAACTGATACCAAGCCCGGTTGTGAAATGGTAAGAACGAAAAGCTCTGGTGAGAACAGTTGAATACCTGCAGAGGAAGAAGGTTCTTTCAATCACGGGGGCACGCAATGCTTCCTAACGAGCGGACGGGCCCTAGTTTAAAAACTAAACCCTTTACACAACAACGAGGTCTGTTCATTGTCAAGTAGTCAAGCTTCAAACCTGTGGCGCGGTTCGATTTTCAGCCACGACAGGCCATACCCTTTCCATGAAAGTTAAACATGTCAATTTTCTTTCGTATAGAGAAGTGACAGCTTCTTGTGGAAGATTAAACGATGATATATAATAATAATAATAATAATAATAATAATAATAATAATAATAATAATAATAATAATAATAATAATAATGTCTTTATTTAAAGATGAGAACTCCTTAAGCGCTAGGCTTATCTACCAGAAGGTCATCTAACAACAAAGCAAAACAATGTAAACAACAAATATACATGTAAAAGCATTAAACAAAATACATACACAATAATGAATTAAACACCCCCATTCTCACACCCCCACACTCACCCCCGCACACCCAATCCCCGCACACACCCCACACACACCACAAACACACAGCCACACACATACCAACACACAAGCAATAGCATCAAGCAGCAAACTGGAGTATTAATAAGAATAATAATAATGATGATGATAAAAAAACACTAGTACATTAAGATATGATAATACGAGAATGGATACGGTTGGAAACCTTTTATGATTTGTTTTGAAAAAGGAATTTTTTAAGTAGATAGCGAAAGTTATTTTAAGACGGCGCATTTTTTATATTGAGAGGTAAAATAATCTAGTGAAATATAATAAATATAAGAAAATAGTCCAGAAATTCTGTATACTTAGTTTTTTTATGTGACCAAAAATAGTGAAAAAAGTCCGTAAGTGTGAAATAAAAACGAATCATTATAATATAATGAAGTAGATGATCTACTGGTTACACAGTATCATTCAAAATGTGAATAGACAACTACAAAAAGGGTATTCTGTTAAATTTTATTCAACTGTCAGTCAAGCATACTTTAACCCCACTGATTTAAATACTACACATTTTAGAGAACTCCTTACATAAATAGAGTTATTTTAGCAATAGTGAGTACTGAAGTAGTGTGGTAAATATTAAGTGCGTAAAAGAGTGACATCTTCAACAACCATAGAATTATTCATAAATTAAAAAGTGTCACTGTGCGATGCAGAAATTTATTTATACTGGGTTTAACGCCGTGTCAACACAATTTAGTTCATTTTACGGCGTCCAGCACACCTAACCTAGCTTTCCTGGGCCCTTGTCTATAACTAGTATTCACCTACCCTTCCACATAGTGGAATCTTCTTCATATACCTTATTATATAGGAGGAAAATTGATATAATTGTCACATTTTGAAGAAAGGGTATAAACTTGGAATTCGAATCTGTACCCCCCTCCCCTCAGGACACTAGATTCGAAATCCCGGTGTGCTACCAACTGCGCTACCGAACCGGTTAGAAATTTATTATACTTTATTAGATTAGGAAACACCATTGAGCAGTGACTTATTAACTTCATTTGTATCACAGGTATCGATGTTCTTTTCTTTTTTGTCTTTTAACTGACGATGGCAATCCTCAATTATAGTTTCTGTGACTCTTCCTTTAGTTCTTTGTTTACAACAAAATGATGGAGTACAAGACAAACATCCAAGTATAAGAATCACACCTGAAAATAGATTTATGCAGACTTTGTCACTGTCAAGTAACACTGTACGGTGAGGTCATTTTTAGAAAAAGTAAAACAGATTTCCCAGATGTGATATTAAGAAAGTTGTGAATTGCTAACGGAACATTCATTATATTTTAGTATTTTTATATTTAATCCTGAAATCTTACAAAAATTCAGACAGGCATTTTCAATAATGAAATGTTCAATACCGTCAAGCTAAAATTCCAAAATCTTCGGACAATGTTTTCCAAAGAATTTGAAGCATGTAAGTATTCCACCCAATCATTTCACTAACTGGTTATGTATATTTTAGATATACAATATAAAATGTCAAACTCTTTGAAGTGTTTTCGGTATAATTTTAGATGGGAACATTCTAAGGTTGTAGAATAAACGACAAAAATGGTCAAACTATTTAAACTGGTGTTTATATGTGCAATAAAAATGTCTAACTTTTTAGAATGTTGTGCACAGCTATAAACTGTTCCAACTCTTGGGACCGTAGTATACACAACAATAAATGATCTGCACAAACTTATTAATTCACCGTTCCGACCTGTCAATTAAAACAAATATTTTAACCAATGAGACGACGGCTTTTATTCACTCCGAGGCATGCGTAATCGGAAGTCCCTTACATCTCACGACAATTCTGTACAGCGTTAACTACAACCGTGATCGTTTTACTCAATTTTAAATGGTTTTAAGATGTGCATGGGGCACTTGTAATACTGATAAACGATATCCTGAGCGTTTGGAAGGTATCTGATTCGTGATGGCGCTAAACTCTCTGGAGTGTAACAGAAAACTATACGAGCAAAACTCTTTGGAATTTTAGCTCGACCGTCCAAAGTATATTACCATAATATTATCTTACCTGACATTAGAAAACTGTATTCATACGACTCTGTTTTACTGTAAACATAACCTGAAACAAAATAGTTCCTCATAATATCAATTTTCAAGTACATTAAGCAAATTAGTAACTGCCATTGAGAATTCAACGAAGTCGGCGGTGTTACTCCCGTTGATTTAGATCAATACATTTGGAAAAAAATCATTGACAATCACAATGAAGATGAAAACGGTATTTTTTGGTGTCAGAGGGTTGCTAAAAAAGTAGGGCGAGTCCTTTCAACTGGACAATGCAATAGGTCGGTGAATTCGAGGTGCGTATTAATGGCAGTTGATCAGAGGTTATGGTTAAGGGAGCATATTAGATGTGACGCACTACCTTCATTGACATTCCCACTTATAATTGACCCATTTTCTTACCTGCATACTTAAAGTGTAGTTTATTGTCACGTTTAATTGCTCCTACAAAGAAATATATAACAAATAAACCATTTGCAATTATTCATGACAATAGGGTCCGGCAACAAGTTCAATCCAACCTAGATATTTGTAGTCCGGTACATAAACTACAAAAATCGACTGAACCGTGCATGAAATGATGTAGAAAATGTTTTTGCATTTTCTTGAAGCTAAGACATTGTAGTTTACGAAACTGAATGATGCCACTTCGGCACTTTTGGGCAACTCCCAAAATTCAAGATGGCGGACAAAATGGCGGAGGAAAGGTGATTATTGTATAATAAATCCATCTTTACCACAGTCTGATCATTTAAATAGCTAAAATTAGTCTAACATTATCTGCAATTTAATTTCATGCAATTTTGGTACCCCTTGTTTATTATCCAATCCAAGATGGCGGACAAAATGGCGGATAAAAGCTACATTTGTCGAGAATATAAACCCGAATGAGAAGAATCGTACATAAAGGCATTTCAAAAAAGTTTTAATGCATTTTTTAAATAATAACTCTTGAGTTTAGTTTACAAAACTGGTTGATGCCACACTGGCATCATTGGGCAATTTACAAAACCCTAGATGGCGGCTAGAATGGCGTAAATAACTAACTGTCGGGTATATATTAGTCCGGTATATAGACTACACAAATCAATTGAGCCGTGCATGAAAGGATGTATAAAATGTTTTTGCATTTTTTTGAAGCTAAGACATCGTAGTTTACGCAACTAGATGATGTCACTTCGGCACTTTTCGGCAACTCCCAAAATTCAAGATGGCGGACAAAATGGCGGATGAAAGCTGATTAATGTACAATAAATCCATCCTTATAATTGTCTAATTTTAAATAGCTGAAATTAGTCTAACATTATCTGCAATTTTATTTTTTTTTGCAATTTAGGTACCCCTCGTTCATTATCCAATCCAAGATGGCGAACAAAATGGCGGATAAAAACTACACTTGTCGGGTATATCAACTACAATGAGCAGGATCGTACATAGAGGCATTTCAAAAAAGTTTTAATGCATTTTTGTAGGAATTACTCTTTAGTTTAGTTCATAAAAGTGGTTGATGCCACACTGGCATCATTGGGCAATTTCCAAAATCCAAGATCTCGGTTATAATGGCGTAAATAACTAACTGTCGGGTATATATCAACCACAATGAGTTAATTCATAGACTGGGGTATATGAAATGATTTCAATGCATTTTATTTCGTAGTTAATCCTTTTTTGTTTATGTAACCGATTGATGCCATATTGGTATTCTTGGATAACTTCAAGAATTTAAGATGGTGGTCAAAATGAATGATTAGAGTTTGGAAATTAATTTCAATTTACATTGAAAGACATAAATGCTAACTAATGGGTATACAGCATACATGTTTAGGTTTTTATATCTCTTGGTCTTGCGTATATCAAATCGTTGATACTTGTTAGCTTGTCAGTTGACTCTAGAAGCAAATTGTTTCTAAGATGGCAATTTAGAGACACTTATTCACTATTCTAGTAATATTTAATTAATTGAACAACATATGTTGTGATAATCTTAGAATAGCGACCACTTTCCCAATATGTTTGCCACTTCAATAATAATCAATATATATTTAAAGGAGGTTATAAATAAGAAAAGAAAACTAATGACATTGTAAGTATTGTGTGCATGTTCTATTATCTTCCAAGAGTATATTTATGTCAAAGCAATTGATAGAAATTCTGTTGACATAGTAACACATTTTGATAGTAAATAAGAGAAATTGCAATAGGATCATTTCAAGTCCGACCAAGGCATCAGATATCACAACTGAATCATGAATGTTCTTTATTTAATTGTATGTAACTCTGACCATTGATAAAAATTGGATAAATAAAAAAGCACATTTCCATCAAAATTGTGTAGTAGAATTTGGTTTTATTTACAAGGATTGAGAGAAATTACGTGGCGTAGATGCCAATTCTCATTATAAGTGTATATACTGCTATTTGAACCCAGTGTCTAGCTCATGATTTAGCAAATAGTGTTACACTGTGCAAGATGGTGGTTTTAAGGAATTTGTTAATTACAAAACATGGCCAAGTAGAAAATTTAAAAATGTATTGTTTCACTTAACACTAAATATCTTGAAAGAACACATAACTGATCTGATGCATCAGTGCCAAAAGTTTAAACATTTCTGATTACTAAACACATTTGGAGTATATTCACTATCAAAGACTCCCCCAAAGAAGGATGGTACGTTGAGACAACTTGTCGATCTTGTATGGAATATTTAAATATGTTCCACTCCAAACATTATACATGTAGACGATGAATTGCAAGATATGGTGATTCTTCATTTTTTTCGGTAAATATATGTCTAATCGTATAAACCTTTAAGACTTGGTACGAGAAGCACAGACAACAAAATTGTTCAAACAAATGATCACTTCTGCTGCAATTTGCTGAGCACCAAAAATATCTGTCGACATTAGTGTGCTGATACTCTTTTGAGATATCTATCTTGTTGGAGTGACACTATAACAATGCGGTCAACTGACATTCGTCCAAAATGTAATGTTACAAGTCAGTCATTTTTTGACAATGTAAAGAAGGTACACTATTAGCATGGGTGTAAAATAATTATGCTTTTAAAGCTAGTTCACATATTCTACATCAAAAGTGAAGACATTTATGATATCTTTTGGCCATAAGCTAGTACCCGCTTGGATACTTTCTAAAGATACTAATCATTAATGTGCTTAGTTTACCTTTGCATATGCTTAGAGTGTTGAGTTCAAAATACTCTGTCAACAATAATTTGTGTCGTCACTTCAACATGTTGTTATCAACATACAAAACGACCAGAGAAATTGTGCTATCGTCATGTAATATTATAAGCACATATTCTAATTCAGTCAAGTTTAGTCAAGTCAGACTGTATCATTGTTTGTGTCATGATATTGATAGAGCTCAGTCAATTAGTTTCTTCCTCATTTTTGGCACATGCTTATTTTGCTATTGATATGTTTCAGTTTATTTTATGCATCGAAATATTTCAACTAAAAGGATTGTAAGCTTTTCAAATATCCACACATATTGCAATCTTAAACAAAATGATAGCACTTCATAATAATCCTAAATTAAATGGTCTACTGTAAATTGTATATTAACCCAATTTTATTTTCCCGTTTTTTCTTTATTTAAATGGCTTATATTTTGGAAATTAAATTAGTTTGTCCATCACAATTTGAGGGTTGCCAGCAAAACTGTAATAAGTACATTGCGTTGAAGAGCTAGTATCTTGCGGGCAACCCTCGAATTATTTATCAAATTTTTATTTCATATAAACCTCGGCTTTAATAAGATTCAGGCATTTTGATTGCTTCCGAATCTCATAGGGACCAAGATTTTTTCTCATGAAGGCCGTGTTTTTTCTTCCACAAAAATGCCATTTTGAATGTTGGTACAATCTGAGCGTTTTTTTATTGGGACCCTATCTGCGACAATAGTGAATTAAGTGTTTTCATAACGGCCTATATTCGGCTGAAGACAGTCATTATACACCGAGGGCAGTAACTAAAGAACAAACTGGCAGAAAGAGACTGAGTGCGGTAGAAATTTATTTACTTGTAGAATATTTCATGATTTTAAAGAAACCGATTGATTTTAATTAGTTATGATTTATTATTAACAATTATAAATCCAAAATGGCGACTAAAATGGCCGATATGATCTTATAGTTCAGTATATAATATACGAATAGCCTATACCCGCCATTTTGACCGCCATTTTGAATTTTAAAGTTTGTATAAGAATAACAAAGTTTAACTAACTCGATCTGTAAATGTTGAAATCACTTTTGTCCTTCATTTTAAGACCATAATGTGTAAAATACATTTTGCATGTATAATTTAGCTTCTAGCCACCATCTTGGTCGCCATCTTGGATTCTGGGAGTTGCCCAAGGATGACAAAGTGGCATCAATCGGATTTGGAATCAGTAAGACCATGTCCCTCAATAAATTGAATAACATTTTCTACATCATTTTTTGCAAGGTCATCCTTGGTGTTGGCCGGACTATTGTAATTCCAAGGTAGTTGTATATATATTATTAACATTATCATGCCGCGTAGGTTAAACTATTGTTTGTTTTTCCTCAACTGTCAAAACATGAATAATTTCACAGTGACTTCGTGCTCTTTGTTTTACACTCGTGATATTGAGAAAGTGTGTACTAGTAATCATCCACCGTGAAATTATTCAAACTTTGACAGTTGAGAAAAAACGAACAATAACTATGAACTATGAAACAAGTTAAAACTAGATTTAATGAAGGCATTAAATTTGCAGCCAAGGAGATGACAAACGCTTGATCAACGGAATTAAAATGTCATTAAATACTAAGGGCACTGCTAATTTCCTTGAGCAAGAAATTAACCTATATTTGTTCCACCCCACCCTAGTGTAAATGGGTACTGTGAGGGATCGCCTGCTTGAGGGTGATTTCAATGATCAGGAGTTATCGTACAAGATTGTAAAGTCGGCTGAACATGTATATGGAAGCAGACTTTAAACCGCACTTTAACTTTTTAAATACAAAATGTTCTATTAAAAGTCAAATTCCTTACCTGTGAGTACTGGCCCAAATAGAACACCAATTCCACTAAATACATACACTAAACTTGTAGCTTCTGATAGTTTTTCAACACCAACAAAACTTAACGATAAAGCAGTCATCATTGAATTAGGCCAACCGACAAATATTCCAAGTTGTATAGCAAATATATATAGTCCGCCTTTAAGTTTGGAATACAATGGAAAGAACGCGGAGACTACCCCACACAAACCAATCACAGATAAATGGACGTATATACTCCTGTGATGTAATCTTGAAACAGTGACTGCACCAATTAGTCTACCTACTATATTAGACACTGACAATGTTGTCATCAAATATCCTATATCACCATCAGACCCTCCTAGCACAGTTACATAGTATGGCATATGTACCACAACAGCACATAGAGCAAAATTCCAAGTCATTGAGCTGCATAGGAAGCCGAGATATGGAATGTTGTTTAACAACGATATGTCAAAACATGATGTCGATGTTTGTAATGCCCTGTTTTCTTTCCTCCTCAAGTGGATTTCGTTTTCTATCACAGAAGGCTTACATATCACACCGACTATACAAATTTGAGCTTGCAAACAAGCCAGGAATAAGAATGTGGAAGAAAGTCCAAGCTTGTCAATGATGAATAGTCCCACTGGAACACTAAGAAACATTGCAAATGATATAGTCAGAAAGAAAGCCGATAAAACAGTGTCTCTCCATTTTTCAAAGTATAAGGCAACCACACAGTTTGCACCAGCAAATATTAAACCATTTCCTAGTCCTGAAAAACAAGAAATAATCGTGCTCAACAAATTCTGAACAAAATTAATAATATAACTGTATTATCCACGGTACTCCGCTCTATTTAACCGCTCGATGGAGACAAGCATAGAGCTCTATGAGATTCATCGAGATGACTATATTGTCTTGAGTCATCGGGGTTTTGCAGACCGCTTGTCTTATAAATGAGAGATACTATATTCTAGTATTGAGTGATATTGATGCTATATCAAGAAGTTAAACAATATTTTAGAGATATGACGAGGGAACAATCTACCAGACGTCTCGAGAGCAGAATAAACCATCCAAAGGCATACCACGGGAAGCAACAAACTAATGGCAAACTCAAGTGAAATGTATAACATCGCTATAGTATTCTTTATTTGTTTAATTTCTTTTACTAGAGGCTTTGATTACAAAAAAAATCAAATGTTACTTTTTTCTACTTAACATTCATTGACCTGCAATTTACATATAAAACAATCTAAAGGTATATGCAGCCAATATTTGCTTCTTGGAACAATTTGAATTTGAAAATACACAAATTGTCACTTTCATTTTGTATGTTTTGTTACATTCCATTTCTGCGCGAGTACTGGTAATATATTTGATGAATACTTCGATACATTATGGAAACATTTTGATTGGTCTGTTTTCTTGGGGGGGGGGTTATCGCCGTAGCAACACATATTAAAAGGTCATGCGATTAGCGTAGCTGTTAACCAGTGACGAGGCGTATACTTCCGTCACTGACTGACAACAGTCCTAAATGATTAAGGGTAGGTAATAGAAGGGATAATTGGCGAGGAAATTATTTCACGACCAAACGCCACGAAAGTTTGCTCTGTTTTAGGATCAAACCCACTATCCCTCAATTTATAGTCTTGAGTGCTACCGACTGAACGAACCGATGGGCTTGATTGGCCTGTTTTAATTCATTTTGACAATTTAGGCCATGGGAAACGAATAGTTCACCCATCTACTTTTCTCGGGCGTTAGCTTGTATTAGACTAAATTTATTCTCGGCAAGCGACTGTCTTTTTCCTCACATAAAACTTCGTGGATATAGCTAGACTTCAACCCATTGTCTCCTATAAATTACATGTAACGGTGATTTGAAAGACCACGGGAACACATTCCAAATATAGTTTAAATAGAACTCAAATTTCAATGGTACATACATGATTAAATAAGAAATAGAAATGATTTTAAAACCAAAATATAATAAATAAGGTGAACAATTGCTGCCTACGTCAATGATTGTCTAATAATAATAATTTTATTTCGGTAACAATGACATGACACATGGCATACAAATAGTGAATAACACAGTATGTATAATGCCATATGTAATGCACATCAATACCAGGGATGACACAAAAAAGAGATAAATCTCTTATTTCCATTGCGGTCCCCGACATTGATGGCATGACACTGACATGGATGCATTAACCTGATACAAGTATATAAATTTCAAACAATCAAAGGTGTATCACAGGAATAAATTATGAATGAGCAAAATGATACTAATAGTATAAAAATGTTACCGAAATGAGAACAAATATCGATAAAATATTCATGATTATGATTAAGAATTTAAAAAATGAAGATATGACTAATTAGCAATGTATTGCACATAAAACTGAATATGTAGGAAACATAATCAAGACTGAACTAAAAAAATTGACTAGTATCTTCCTAATAAATTAATGAAATAAAATTTTTTTGATTAAATAAATAAATAAAAATAAATAAGATTTAAATAAATAAGTACACTGAATGTTTATAAATTTTAAGATACAGGCTGGAATAAGAATATTAGATTGTAAAAACAATAATTTAAGTGACTAAGATTGACATGGATAATGTGTTGTACAAAGTACTTCTAAAACTTGCAATGTTCCAGCATATTTTTTTTAACATTTGATTTGAATAGTTTTACATTACATGCATGCCTTATGTTTTGGGGTAAAGAATTCCATAGCTTACAACCCCTGTATGCAAAAGATTTTTGACCCATGGTTTTAACTTTGGGAATTGTAAAACAATCTGTATAATTCAATTGGCATAATGAGTTAACATGATTTTGAGACAATGTAACTCGAAAACGAGTATGATAATTATGCACCTCAAATACAGGCTGAAAATGTGTATTTAGGTATTCTGGAGCTATGCAGTTCTTTATTTTAAAAACATGAGTTAAAATAATTTGATCTACCCTATCACTAACAGGGAGCCAATTCAAATTCTTAAAATGATCTTTATTGATGTGAGAGGTAGCAGATAGATTAAAAATGAACCTTATCAATTTATTTTGAGTAGATTGAAGTCTAGTTTGTAGAGTCTTGGTCAAACTTAAATACCAAAAAGAACACGCATAATCAAAATGACATTGGATAAGGGACATGATGATAAGTTTTTTGGTGTAGTCTGTAAGAAATTTGCTTTTTCTATACAGAAATTTTAGTTTAGAATTAGCTTTTTTAATACAAGCATTTGCCATTTGCTCACCAGATAAACATTGATCCAGAAAAGCTCCCAGATATTTAACAGATTTAGCTGGTTTGATACTTTGACCATTACAACAAATATTTAGATCAGGTTGAGAAGACAATTTACGTTTAGAACCAAAAAGTATGGATTCGGTTTTGCCAAGATGTAAAGAAAGTTTATTGCAGACAAGCCATTCACTTACAGATTTTAATTCAGATGACAGTGTATTTTCAATTTCACTTAAATTTTTCCCAGAAACGAGAATTCCAGAGTCGTCTGCATATAATAAAAGTTTGTTTGAATTTTGAATACAAGAAACCATATCATTTACGTATATTAAAAATAGGAGTGGTCCAAGTATGGACCCTTGTGGGACACCACAAGTTACTTTGCGTTGAGATGAAAAAATACCAGAAATATCAACAAGTTGTGTGCGTGAATTAAGATAAGAATGGAACCAATTTAATGCATCGTTACTAAGGCCAATAGCTTTAAGTTTCATTAATAAAATGACATGATCAACGGTATCAAATGCCTTCTGTAGGTCTAAAAATACCATACCAACCATATTACCCTTATCCAATTCAAATTTTATAAAATCAGTCAAATACATCAAACAAGTATCGGTGGAATAACCCCTCCTGAAACCAGATTGCATACTATACATTAAACTTTTATTTATAAGATATTCTTCCATTTGATCATAAATGACTCGTTCTAAAATCTTAGATAAAACACATAAAATTGACACCGGACGATAATTTCCCACTTCTGTTTTATTCCCTTTTTTGTATAAAGGTACTACCCTAGCAGATTTCAACTCATCTGGAACTACACCCTGAATAATTGATAAATTAACAATGTGTGCTAAAGGAGAAGCAATAATAGAAGCACCATCTTTTATAAACTTGGCTGGAATACCATCTAAACCAGTGGCCTTGTTCTTGCTAAGCTGTTGTAAATATTTAAAAACTTTGTTTTCAGAAACGATTGAAAAAGAAAAACTTCCAGGTCTAACTCCCTTTGACTTATAAAAATTTGATAAAAAATTCCACCCATATTTGTTAATGCAATTTGGTAGTTTTTCAACAAGTTTGGAAGCAACAGTTGTATAAAATAAGTTAAATTTTTCAGCAATCTTTAATCCATCACTACATATTTCACCATCAATGTTCAAACTGATTTTGCTTGCACAAGTTTTAGACTTTTTTGATGGGAGACCAAGTTCTTTTAGAGACTGCCATAATGACTTTGGATTATTTTTATTATCTTCAAGCTTATCATTAAAATGTGATTTTTTAGCAGACATAATAAGACTTTGAGTTTTATTTCTGATTTTTTTAAAAATACTATAATTTTCTTCTGTTTGGTTTTGCTTAAAATTATGGAAAGCATTATTTCTATCTTTAATACTGTCTAAAATATCAGAAGTTATCCATGCTTCAGACCTTTGTTTGATACAAATTTCTCGCAAAGGTGCAATGTTGTCCAAAACAGATATAAAAACAGATTTAAAATTTGTCCATGCATCGACAACATTGTCACATAAAAGAATAGAACTCCAATCTGTATTTAATAAAAGTTGTTCAAAGCGTTTTTGATCATAATGTTTTAAAGAACGAATGTTTACAGTGTTGTGTTTTCCAATAAAATCTTTAGTAATTTTTCTTGTACAATATGTAGCAAGATGATCACTTATATTAAGATTCAAAACTCCACTCTGTGATATTTTGTTACAATCAGAAACTAAAATTAAATCAATAAGAGTACTAGAATTAACTGTAATTCTGGTGAAATTCTCAATTATTTGAGTAAAAGAAAAGAAATCACATAAACGTTTAAAAGAGTTAAACAAAGTACATGTGGTTTTACTGAGAACATTGGTATTAAAATCACCAAGTAAAATGGTTTCTACATCAAATGAAGATCTTAAATTTAAAACAGATGTCTAATGTTGATATTGGTACAAATGGTGATGTAAAAGTTTATTTAACGGTCAGTGGCGCATTAACCCCACTTATTTACATAGATACGGATACATATTTTATCGATCGTAGTACAGAAGTACTTAAATAAGTATATAAATACACGGGGGGCAAATGGTTTCATCGGACTATCTTATTCAAAAAATCATTTATATGATAGAAAGGATGACTGGTTTGTCTTAACATGTTAACAGGCCATATAACTCAGTTTTAGACATTATTTTTGCACCCAAACCAGTTCTACTACCGATAATACAAAAAAATTGCAATGGCAGTAAGTATCAACTAAAATGGCCAACGATTTGTTCATTTTGATAGATTTCATCCAAAGGATTCACCAATTATAGATTTTTTAGTAATCATGACTGTAGTCCAACTTCAGACATTTAATCAGTTTGAATATTATTTTACTTTCATGCTCCCCCAAATATACTTAACGAAATTTCTAAGTATCCTGAGGTGCGTTCAACAATGCGAGCGCTCGGGGCGACATCGAGCGCCCGCGTTCTGAACGCGGGCGCTCGCGCGTGCGCTCGCGTGCGCTTGCGATACAGCTCGAGAGGTGTTTCGCTTATAAATTGTTATATAAATTCCGGTAAATACCGTTTCGTTTTGGTACTGGTACTCAAATCGGTACATTGAAAAAAAATATAACAGATTTAAAATAACCAAATACGAAATATACAACGGTTTAATCTCAAGCCTTCTGTGTATTTATCGTATTTCAAAGGGATTTACATCGATCTTAACTTCGGTCTTGGATTTTTATAGCGAGCGCTCGCCATTCTGTACACAAACGGTCTGACTGACCGATATCTTCACCTTCTACTATTTATAGAATGAGCGCTCGCAGTCGTTCAATAACATAACAATTCGCGAGGCGCTCGCTCGAGCGAGCGCCCGCATTGTTGAACACACCTCCGATTTTAATGTTGGTGGAATTTTTATTTTTCAGCATTTAATGAATAGGAATATACTGTCGTCTGCTAGTGTTTTCATGCTTTTTGATTGATGCAAAATTGTTTTTCTTCGCGCATGTGCTGAAAAGCGGAAATGGGAACGTGCTTCTCGTGCAAAAATCCCACGAGGTCACTTTTGGTGAAAATAATAAGTGTGTTGGTATGCACAACGAAAATCAAGAAATGGGTCGCTCCAAAAACGAGAAGTTACCACGAGGTTATTTTAAAGTGGTGCATGATAAGATATCTAATAGCTTATTTTCTTTTCTGTTAATTCAAAGCAATTAAAAATCTTCCCATTTCAACGCATGCACGACCAAACCGGTTATGCATCGATAAACTAGCATAAAACAATGCAAGCAGACGACAGTTTAAGTCTTATACAACTTTCCATTAACGCTTGGACATAAATGTTGAAAAAAACATTTCCTATGCAAATGTGAAATCGGGGTACTTAGAAGTTTCGTTAAGTATCATTGGACCAAGTATGGTTCTGTGACAGTTACCCATAATTGATATACAAATGTATGTGTGTATGTGTCATATAAGAGAGTTGAATAAGAGAAGAATAATTCCGACTGTAGTAGAACTGGTATTGTTAATAATATACTCGACAATTTTTAAAAAAAACGTATTGATCTTTGCGTGTGACCTATCATTTAAATAATTAATGCTTAGTTCATGTACTAGTTTATGTACTCTAAGGATATAGATCTGGGTATATTCATTTCAACCTTTGTGATACGACACTTTACAGATGATTTATGATTGAAGTGTTTATGATTTCTTAAGTACGCCTGTACTAAGGATAAAAATACGTTTTTGTTAAGGAATTTCTGCTATTTTCTTGTAATTGTGAAGGGACAGGTAATCGACACTTTAAACTTATGTAGATGTGTGCCAATATTGTATACATGGCTTTAGCTAAACGTAAAATTCAAAATTAAAGTGCCCATACCTCTAAACTGTTATTCTTAATTCAACTTATAGTAAAACGTTTAAATTTAATTATAAATACGTTTGACGCAGGATGCGTAAGTTTACTAAGATAGCTGCAACAAGATCTCTAGGTTGTGCCCCTTGAGCCAGGGAGCGGACCAGTTTTATACAGAACGATCACATGTGACCTACGCGGGATCACTATAATGATATGGTTTTTTCTTACTTCTCACAGTGCTGTCAACACTTAGGTGCAATGGATTTAAACTAAATTCGCAGATACCCATTTACACCACGGGCTACCGGCGTGGGTAGGGCAAAGATACCCCCCTTGGGACCCACTCAAGACTCACCTACTACCCCAAATCCCTTAAACAAAACTAATGATATATAATTCTTATTCAAAACACATATCAAAACCAAATAAAACCATTCTTAAAAAAAATAACATCGGTACCAGTTTATGATATCTTGAGTGGGTCCTAAGGGGGTGAAGTCTTGGCCCTACCCACGCCGGTAGCCTGTGATTTACATCTGGGGTAAATTTCTTGCTCACGGAAGTGAGTATTAAGCACTGTAAGCGGCGCACCAGGTGGGTTACAGTTCCCTTAGCGTGCATTTCTCCGCGACTTGAAGAAAAATCACATTCATATTTTATTCAAATAGTGACAAATGAATTTTGTTCATGCGATAAAAATAACTTTAGGATTCAATGACGTTGTTTTCAGTCGTATAGTTAGATGTTCCGTCATGTAATGCAACTAATATACTGTCATGCTATTTTGGCGAACAAAACATATTTTATAGTGAATTTAGTGAATTCCATGTTATATGATACATTTCATATTTAAATGATATGGTGTTTCAGAGGAAATCATCTAACTTACCAACTAGAACACCGGCAGTTAAGATCATCCAGTTTAAACTTGGCATAAATGCACTCAGTGCCAACCCTATTGTTAATAAAATTGCACCAGACACAATTGCAGTTCTACAACTGAAACTATTGTTTATAACACCGCCTAATGGACCTGAAAAATAATGTTAAATATATAAGTAATGCTACAGTCCTATAAACATAACAACAGCCGTAAGGGCACCATACGGGCGCCGTGCGATCAAGCTCTTCAAGGACTCGTACGAACTCTTGCGTACCCGAACGGACTGTTACGTTTTACGAGGGTCCGTGAGATGAGACGTAGATACATCAGTTTCAAAGATAAATCGTGAATAAAATCGTGATTAAGCATGGATTAAACTTGCACATCTTCCAGCTACGACTCCGTACGCCGGGATGTGTTGTTTTGTGTCATGTGCGTACCATTCAAACTAGTATTTATGGCGACGTGATAGTGTACATTTACGACTCGAGGGGTCGTGGGTTTGAATTTAAGTTTGGACTATGGATTGTGGACTGGTTACATTTGTTCTCTGTTTTAATATGCCACAAAAGGATAAAGTAAGTGAGTTTGCATCTCAACAAACATTCAATTATCATGTATACAATAAAACAATGAAAGCAGATTTTAATTCCATCGTATGTAAGGATAATGTAGCTAATTTGCATGAGTCGCCAGCTACAATTAGGAATGCATATACTAGTTGGTGTACATTTATATATACTAAGATAATAAACTTGTTTTGGTTTCTGATATGAAGAAGAAAAGTTTCGCCAATTCCCTCATAAAATTCTATATATTTGGAAAACTTGCCTAAATAAAACCATCTTATAGATTAGCAATCTGATTAAAACCCGATCTAAAATTTTACCGCTCGCATACTCGCTAATATAGATCTGGCCTTTTCCAAACGAAGGTCACGTTCAGGTGACCTTTTCTCATCATAATATTCATGACGAAATTGTTATGATACGTAACTTGTTTACATCGTCTACGTCACGCAATTTGAAATGAGCCACCCAATCGCAGACTGTGAATAATACCGCTGTTAAGTTTGCATGCAAACCTTGGTCTAAAAATAGAAATTACGAAATCAAAATGTGATTAATAGTATTTTCGTCTAGATGAAAGCTACGCATTGATTGGTCTACACAAAGTTCATCTCGACGTGACCTTGCATTGACTAAGTTGAGATCCAGTACGACAACGCTAGTAGAACAGGATCTCTGTTTACGGAGATTGATAGATTAGCCGCTTTTGTCTGGTCAAACATTCTATTGTAACGAGTACATACTGAGCGCTGAGTGGTTTTTAATAACAAAACTCTGAGAGTGTTGTGATCTCTAGTCTAGAACAAACAGAAAAAATACCTACTGGAAATGTAATAGGTCACAAAGATATTCAATAATTTATTCTATTGTCGTGTTTAAGAAAAACCCAAACAAAAATGCACTCACATGCTAGGCAAAGCAATCCACTGTTAAGAGCTCCAACTATGGATGTCTTCATTTGTCCTTCGTTGAATTTATTGATCAAAGCAATATGTATGATACCTCCCATAAAAACATTAGTTAATTGAATTGTTGTTCCAATGTAAACAGCTACCATAACAATCCATGCCCAGCCTCTATCAATGTCTGGCTTCACTTTATATTGTAATGTTGTCTTTGATGACATGTTTTAGCTCTGTTGATGAAGAAGTCCTCCTAGAACTACATAAATATCAACACTGTTATCATTTACTATCCGGACACCCTCCGCGGATTAATTTTTCAAACTATTCCTGACCCAATGAGAAGTCCAAGGAAAAAGCGTGAAAATATTCCACTGACCGCAATAATTAATTTACATTTTGTAATATAAACAGAGTACCATCCTGACACTTTCTGCGTCTTAAAGTTGAACTAGTTTCTGACACAATAATATGTTAATTTAAGCATAAAAATTATCCATTGACCCCAACATGCCGTAATTTTGTCTGTAAAACAAACATAACAACAGTATAGATTTTACAAGGTGTTAACAGCTGATAAGCGTACATGTAACCATTAATCTACCTGAGGCCATACCTAATTGATTAATTGTTCAGCGTCCGTTCAAAATTTTCGTACATGCTTATCATACATTACCCCGCTGATTTAAATACTCGACATATTTTTTTCGATAATCCCCGTATACATAGATATTGGTATTTATTATACCTCACTGGAATTTCCCTATGTTAAAGCCCTATACCGGAGCGGGTGATATTTTGTTCGATCACATGGTAATATTACCCGATATCTAAGGGAGACCACTTATTAACGATTAGTAGAGCCGCGACCGTGGCGTAGTGGTTAGCATGTCTGACTTCGAATCCGGAGATCGCGGGTTCGAATCCCGGTCGCGGCAGGGTATATTAGTGATATAATTCAGTTTTTTTTTATTGTACTGATTGTTTTCTTTACTGTGTTGTTATTTGTTGTTCAATAAATATTTACATGTTACAGTTTTGTTCGGTATAATAAAACAAATAACACATGGCAGTGAGGGCGACAGTACAGATTATCAACCCTTGGAAATTAATATCAACCTCGGCTAGCGCCTCGGTTGATATTATTTTCCTCGGGTTGATAATCTGTACTGTCACCCTCACTGCCATGTGTTATTTATATAGTACTTTTATCGATCGGGAGTACAGAAGTACAATAGTGAGTATTTAAATCAACGGGGTTAATGCATGCGCCACTGAATGTAAAAAAAACAATTTAACATCATGAGGCAGAACATGAAGCAGAAGAATACAAAAGGTTTGATCAGAAAAAGTTTAGTTACATAAACCAACGCGAACAGTATGGTGGTTAGCGATAGCTTTCTGGTCATTTAAGCTGTTATCGACAACATGTTCATATTTTTAAATAAGATGGCAGATTTCTATGGTTCTGTAGATTTATGGAATGATGTACGATTATTTCATAATAAATATGTCCTTAATGTTACTGACATTTTCAGTAAGTACGGTCCTTATCAAATATGACCGAGGGGTAACAATCACTGACTTATAACTTTGATTGTATTTAGACGTTATTTGCACATTAATGTAGTTGGAATTACTGTCTGTTTCGATATCGCATGTAACTCATTAAAAAAAAATCGCGTTGTAAAAAACAATACCACTACTTAAGACTAAACCTTCATTCTCGGAGGTTTCCATTCTTTGATCAACATAACTTCTCATGTATTAATAAGGAAAATGCTGAAGGAATAACGTCAAGAGATATGATATAATATACATATAAGCATTTTTGAAAACATAATAGACATAATTAAGAAATAGGTGCGGATAATTAAGATAGTATGTACTGTGCATTAATAACTAAAGAAATGTCATATCGAAAATTTTGTTAAGCGTCCGCGTAGGGTTTAAAGTCCTAAATCAAAATAAAAAACAAAATTGTTGGTAAAATTTTCTTAAATAATCCCGATGTTCCGGGATTCGATACGACAATTTAATTAAGGGAAAATTGTGTTCGGCAACGACGTTATTTATCGTAAGCAATTTATCATTTGAGTTGACGCTTAACAGAATTCCAATTTGGCATGGCCTCAGATAATGTGTGCATATGCGATAATAGTGCCAGCACAACTTTCTATTTTTGTCAGTAGCATATGAATAGCTTGCTGAGGTAAACAAAACAGAGGAGGTAATTGATCCAAAAAAATGGCTAGATAATATAATCATATAGTGTATATGATAATTGATAATTAGCTATTTAATAAGTCCTATAATTGATAAAAATTCTGAATAAACATGAATATACGTATCATATGCAGTTTAAAAAAGTTGTGCTTAATAGCTATTTAAAACACTTTTTGGCAAATCCAGTAGCCTGTTCAATTACCCTGAACGTTCCAAAACGTTCCGTAACGATACATTCGGAACTCCTCGGACATTCGCTGCGAATGATCTCAGACATATTTAGACGCTATTTTGAAACTACCGGTGCTGAAGTAAAGAAATATACGATCGTTTAGGCAATGAGTGATGTTTCGTTTTTAGTCCGTCAATTTTGAAACATCCCTCATTGCCTTAACGATCGTATATTTGTTTACTAGATTAGATTATTCGCAGCGAATGGCCGAGGAGTTCCGAATTTATCGTTACGGAACGTTTTGGTACTTTTGGGATAATTGAACAGGCTACAGATTTTTAATTAGTTCCAAATTGAAAACAATACACAAGATAGGGTTCATGTCGAAGTCAACGTTGACTTAAGAGAACAAATAAAATTTAAATGTAAATTATGTTGCATTGAGCATATATTGCGTACGTAATGCTTTTTTGAAGACTTAAACATACACAAACAAATGATATTTAGCAAGATCTTGCACCTTAGAAATCAATGATCAGGTTTTCTCTCAAAATCTCACTTGTTCTCCATTAGGAGAGCTTTGTATATGAATACATTGGAATTTTTTGGTTTAATAAGATCCTTCCAACAGTACTTTCAGTACTTTGATTGTTAATTTGTGAACAGATCAGATCAGAACATATAATCTATAGTTCGAACAAAAAACAAAACACTGCTTATAATAACAATACAATGAACTAACCCACGACGAGGGATGCCCAAGATGACTTTAAAATAAACAATTGTGATATGTTTTACTTGTGTCTTAGTTGTTGGTGTAATGGAAAGCGTTCTACTATAACAAGCATGATTTACCAAGTGGTGGTGGTTTATCAACCATGCTAATTTTGTTAAAATAAATTGCACAAGTTTTATTTTCATTACTGCCTATCCCTGAAATGAATTGTCTCATTTTTTATGTTTACCAAAACACGTTTTTTTTGTACGCACTATATTTATTATTTGTACATAGTACATCAATTTACATATGTACATATAGCTTTTTTCGTTTATAAGTTTTCCATATTTTACAAATTAATTTTGTAAATGCTAAACTTATCAATAATTCAAAATTCACAAAATGTGACTGAGGCAATTTGTAATTTAATTTGTAAAACATGGAAAACCTACCCGAACGCTAAACACAACTTCGAGTTTTATGGCCTTAATGTTAGTATTGACTTAACTGGTTCAAATGACCAGTATTCAGGTTATTAATATTTAATATTTGTTTTAAGTAAACAAGTGATAGAGATTGATAAATGTAATGTATTAAATTGATAAAATGCTAATGTCATATATCAGGGTGAAAGCATTCAACTTCAAATCTGAGGTTATTGAAATTGACGAAATGAACCAGAAAAATGACACATTTATAATACGACTGTCCGCTTTAACATTGGTCCCTTAATGAACAGTTGTAATTGAAATATTTTATTGAACATATTATTGGATTTAAATAATATTGAAGTAGAGTCTATTTGTTAGTCTAAAAATTACTTGGGCTGTCCTTTTATAAACATAAATTTTCCCTCCTACTTCTGATTCTATTTATATAGGGCAATTGTCAGACCATGATGGAAGTTTGCACCCAGTAACTGGCTAACAGCTAAATCCAGAGATGTACCTTTCCAGGAATGGTGAGTAGGTTGTCTGACCGCTGTAATCTAGATTGTCTGACTCCTAGTCGTACATGTACTTCGATTGGTAAAAGTATATCAGGCAAAGCAGAACAAACACAGACAACAGCCTATACACAATGTTTTGCTATGGTGTAAAACTCTAGTGAAGTTCCGCTATTAAGACTATTCGTTATTTCAAAATCATGCGATGTTTTGACAATCAAAAAGACCCAAATGTTAAAGTGAACTAAATGGTCTTTATAATAAGATCGTTTCACTATTGAGACCATCGATTTTGCTGGTCTTAAAAGCGGAACTTAACTGTTAATATTAACAAGAAAAGTCAAATCTTTCATAGAAAGTTCCTATGCAGATCTGTTCATGTCTAAAAAGGGCTTGAAAAATATATTAAAATGATGGTCCAGTTTGGTGACTGAAAATGTGACAGCAGGTATAAATGTTGATGTTGATAAGTAGGTTTCAGTTTCAGTTACAGACAATATGATAACTTTTGGAAGTATGCAAATATGTCATGATTAAAAGGTAAATATTGTAAACAAAAAAACTTTACAGTTCAGTTTTTATGGATGTGAGCAAACTGTGAACTGTTTCATTGTACTGCTGTACTGAAATCAACAGAGACTGATCAGATCATACATTATTCACAAAAGCTGTTCAAGTTCTAGTAATAAAAATAAGTGCACGCTAGAATTGAATTGTAATCAATACAATAACAGTTATTTGATGTACACAGTCGTCTAAAAGTTCCTTCACACATTCACATTTACATCGTACTAAATGGAGTTTTAAAAGTTTTAAAAGCACTTTACTATGGTAATATTTTTCTGCCAACAGATAACCACATAACTAACACGTTATTTAAGTGGTTAACTAATTACCGTAACTAGATAAGCTCTTAAGTTAATTAAGTTAAGTGGTTTACTAGTAACCGTAACTTGCTAACAGTTTAGATAACGTGTTAGTTATGTTGTTATCTGTTGGCAGAAATATGCCACCATACTTAACAGTTTCTGTTAAATTGTTTTTATTTGTACTTTTAAATCAGTATATTGTTCTTTTTGATATGAAAATACACTTGATATGTTTTTATTGAGATATGTTGATAATTGTTTGTCGAGGCTAATCGATAACTTTTGCTGCAACTCATAAAAAAATGTACCAAATAATTTATTTTTTGTTGCATGAATAACGAATCCATAAAAATATGAAAATAATGATTCACCAAACTTAAGTTTAGAAACAATAGCAATACAATTTGACCATTCAATAAGTGTTTTAATAACAATACATTCACCCACAATGTCCATGAGGTCGATTGTTAACACCTTATTTGTGGGACAAGATGTAACTATAAACATTTGTATAATATGCTGACAGGTAAAGGTCAATATTTTTTGTACTGTGAAGGAAATATTATAGGACAGTGTCCAAACTGATCAGAAATCTACAGGGGCGGTCAGTAGGACGACTAATAACCACAGTGTGACTGAAAACAAATGGTGTAATGTGATGCAAATCACCAAACAATACCTTGAGCATGTCTGAAAGGATGGCACTGTACAGTCTCAATTAAAAAGAAGTCCAAAAACTTACCAAGAACAATTGCTACAATAAAAAACGCATGTCGTCAACAAATGTAGCCAAAAACAAAGAAAGCGAGAAATTACAGATTTTTTAAAGCCCCATTATCAAAAGTAACACTGTTTTTGTACTGCGAAGAAAATAGACATTTATATATTTCAAATGAACTAGATTTTTTAAAATACAAATGTAAAAGCAATCTTGCTCATATATGTTTATGTTATTTGCTACATTTCAAAGTGAAAGTAGATCGAAACCGAGATAAGAATTTGGTTGTAAATACTTGCAACAATAGTTTTGATCTCAATATGTTTAAGACGATGTCGTATTAAAGAAGGAAACTTACTCTAAATAACATACTTAAGTTCAAAAACTGCTGTGGATCAGTGTTTGGAGCATTAGCGTATAAATATAGTATGCTTTCAAAAAGGTATCCACCCTTCTTAGATACATGTATGTACATTTGGTCAAACTTAAATTTAGAAAACAGAATGGTTTGAAATGTTTATTGTGTCTCTAATACATGCTATACTTTGATAACTTCGCGATCGTTATTTTTTTTCAAGTCTACTGTTAATGCATATATCTTCATGTAGTGGCTTAAAGAGTGCGTTGTTCCAATTTATTACCTAGCATGTGTATTAATTGATTTAATTCTTTAGACTCTAATAATCTAAGATTTATCAGACCGGTAAGTAATCACCATTGTAAATTTTATACGCAATACTCATAACTAGATCACAAGACAATAGATTAAATCATTAAAATACATGTAGCTCTTTTTTATTGATTTTCTATTGAACTTCTTTGGTTCAACAATGCAGTTTAACAATGTTATTTCTTATTTCTATTAGTTCGTTTCCACGATGACTTTTACTATGAGAAATGTAAATTTACATGTACATTCATTTTGTATGTATTTATCACAATATTATACATACTAATTGAATTTATGTAAATTTACAAATAAATATCTATATGAATGAAAAACATAAACCAAAAAACCGCCAACGAATGTTCTTTCTGAAATACTGGATCCAAAAAAAACCACACATTAAAAAGTAAATAACAAGTAGAGAAAGAACGAATTGTATAACACTAGTTTAGATATTTAAATACCTGAATGTTATTAACCCATATTATATATCTTGTATATTTATATACATGTATGATTAAAGTCTCACATTGCATGTTACACAATATATCGCAATTAAAACATGTATATACGAGATAAAAGCTAAAATACGGAAACCTACCAGGGCCTGCAGTTGATGAGTTGTTTCGTATGGAAGCGTATATGTACCCCCCTTGTAGTATATCACGAGAAAAATTATTTCGACAAACCGACTTATTCCATGTTTAGTCACAATAAAAACTGTTGACAACGTTTGAGAATGTCGCAATATCGTAATAAAGATATTGACAAAATGTGTTATTATGTCGATATGTTGACATGCATCTTTTCGACAAAAGAAGATATATCAACTAGTTCTATAATTCATCTACATCGTTCAAATACTGAATTACTTATTACCGTTTTATAACGATTTCCGTGAACGGCGACGTCGCGAAAAGTTAGCCCATACCCAAGGGAGGTTATTCACTTTGGTCTGCACGCTATGATGGCGGATTTGGCAGAAAATGTGTTCAAGAACAACTTTGCAATGTCCTTAAGACTTGTAAAAAAGACAGTTTGTTTTATAATATTTTGTTGCTTTTTTCACTCGGATGAGTGACCTGGTGCCATATTGTTTACATTAAGCTAAAAAGCTCAGTAATGATAGTTCTATTTTATTAACCTGTCACAACTTAAATAATTACACGGTCACTGAATTTGTTATTTTTAATTTCTTTGGAACTTGTTATTATATATATTACATATATAGTTAGATCATCAATAATTGATATGGTTCAGTTGGTCAATGGTTAAAAAGAAGTTGAATAATAACACATTCAGTGACCGTGTAATTATTCAAGTTGTGACAGGTTAATATAATAGAACTATACACTACATTTAAATAATTTAAGTAGATGTATTTTTTGCATGGCTATGTAAGACAATGACGAGAATTAAGCTTTAAAAATTTTGGCATCATACCGATTATAATCAGAAAGTTAGTCGGTGAGCCCAACCGATTTCTCGGATAAATCGATTGTAAGTTTTCCTGCCGATTGACATCACTGACAAACTACTAAGAATCAATAAAAACAGCCATAATACTTGCAATATTTAGAAAACTAGTATTTTATACCATTTACTTCTTTATTTTAGATGAATATCCAATACAAACAAAGGAACAGAAACAAATATAAACAGTACTTACATTAAGTAATTAAATGAACATATTTTCATGTTCACATAAAAGTGTATTGAATTAAAATTTAATGAATATATAGTGAAGTTCTGCTTGAAGATTACCTTAACCCGGGTCGACAGCGCAATTGGTAGCGCGCCGGGATTTGGAATCTCGTGCCCAAGGGGGTACTGGTTCGAATACCACCCGGGGAGGTTATACCCTTCCATGAAAAATTGACAATAATGTCGATTTTCCTCCATTGAAGTTTCCGGCTTGTGGAAGGGTAGGTGAGTACTGGTTATAGACAAGGGTCCAGGAAAGCTAGGTTAGGTGCGCTAGACTCCGTAAATTTTTTTAATCCTAAATGCTTAATTTGAGAAGAATAAGTTCCCTATATCAAAATCATTCCGTTATTAAGATCATCGATTCTGATGGTTCCAATAGTTGAACTTTCATGTATATACTTCCATTGATTGAAACATTGTTATTTAACCTGTAGTAATTTTAACATATAGGTCTATATTGAACAAGAATTGAACTATTAGCACCCACATTATGATTTATACATACAGCGACTAATTAAATATATGACAACTCGTACACCGTACTTTGTACGACGATCAAAGAACTTGGCTACAGTTGCTGAAGACTAGCTCAATCAAATTGAAAAATCGATGGTAATGCAATTCTGTCTGTATTACGAACTATTGATTTTTATATTTATTTAAATTATCATACATGTATGTGCAAAAGAGTTCAGTTCAAAAATCTAATATTCAGTAAAGTGAATACCTGGATGAAATACTAATCCACTATTTCTGATCCAATTCACTATATGAATATTAAGTTGATACGAAACATATCATATATTTTTTGTTGATACTTATGTAAGGGAAGCGTTCCGTGCAATAACCACGGTTAATTTGAATGTTAAAGTTGCTTTATTTGCAACTACATTAAAATATAACCTTGTATATACAGTGCAGTCAAAAAGACAAAGTCCTCTTTTTAGAATGAATCGATTCAACTTTACCCATTGAATAATAAACCAAGAGTCATCTATTCAATATCAATATTTATTAGTGTATCAACATAATAATAATAATTAGGGACTTTAGTTAGTTATCTTTCCGTGATAAAATCTGAAGTAATCCAATTGGTAAGTAGGTCCTTACAGTTGGAATCCTCGGATTTTATCATTGAATTCCTATGTAAGGATAACAAAATATTTTATCTAATATCTTTCTTGTTGATGAAGATATTAACAGAAGTGATGAAATTTAGATAGTTCTTTACCATAAAAAATACTCAGCTTGCATTTCAAACAAATTAAATGATTTACAAAAAGTTATTTTAGATTAATTTTGGCAAATTGACATTGAAAAGTAAGGGTAAAATCCGAGAATTCCAACTAATAGGACCTACCTATTTTAAGAGTATACAAGGGGAAATAACTGACTAAAGTCCCTTATTCATACTATATCACGAGAATATGTTTTAATCATAGAAAAGCTGCTTGCGATATGCATGACTTGTTTCTACCAAACTTTTATTTGACCAATAACTTTTGGAGGACTCTGTACATTGATAAATTACTTGGAGCACTATTGATACATCACGGTATGTATATTAAACACGAGTTTGATACAGTATGATATATCACATGCGACCGGCACGGTCCCGAAGCAACAACACTATATCAATATATATGTTACAGACAATCTGTAAATTTAGGCAATTTGTAAAATGCCTAAAACTTCAGGAATTTTGTAAATTGGCTTAATGAGTCAGGCATTTTGTTAAATGCATGAAGATATCTAGGCATTTTACAAATTGACTGAATTTTGAGGGGCTTTTTTACAAATTGCCTGAAAGTGTCCAGAAAATATATTTGAATGAATCAGACGGAGCTACAATGTGCGGTGAACGAAAAATACAACATTTTGTATGTTAACATTCTTATTTGATGATTTACTTTCCTTTGTATATCTTTGTCATTGACTGCTCAAACTGATTCAGATTACCATAGATATTTTTTGATGTAAACAAAGGTAGAAATGGCCATATTCAAATACTATTTGTGTAGGAAGGAATGAAATCCTCAAACCTCTTGTCATGACCATTTATAAACTACATTTAGTAGGGGTGTAACAATACGGTAAAAACCGTATTGCAATATATTGCAATACACGCAACCTGTATTGCAATATATTGCAATACATATTGTTATTTGCGAATAAATGCATAGCATAAATTAATGCACGTGCATCGACTTAATTTTATCAACATTGTACATAGATATTTGTGTTTTCAAATGATCTATACGTATTACACATTGTTTGAATACGTTAGAAAAGAGGTTTTGAATGGACTTTCACTTTACGAATATTTCAAGTTTCCGAACACATTTAATATTAATTCAAACATTTATATTTCAGACTCTGATAAAAACAATCAGTATGCAACATAACTAGAAAACCGGTTCAGAGAAAAACAAACCGGTGAAAAACCGTCAGAAGTCGTATTGCAATATTAACCGGTATATCGGTTAACCGTTACACCCCTAACATTTAGACAATGTGTAAAATATTGAGCTATTTTTCAGGCATTCTGTAAATTGCCTAGAAATTATAGTCATTTAACAAAATGCCTAAAATGGCCAGGCAATTTGCAAAATGCCTAAATTTACAGATTGCCTGTAACATATATACTCAGTATTATACAGGTGTTTGCTTTGGGACCGTGCTGGTCGACTGTTTGATAAATGATTCGTTTTATTTTAAAGTAGTTTCTAGTCTGCTATAGAACGCATTTAGCGGCTTCATTAAGTTTTTAATGTTAAGATCGTATTATAGACCAGAAGCCGTTTAATTACCCCGAACATTCCAAAATGTTCCTTAACGGAAGTGTCGAAACAACTCAACCCAAAGACAACTCAATCCCCTGCTAACGGATTGAGTTGTCCCATTTTTGAGTTGAGTTATGCACGGGTTGAGTTGTCTTCCGGTTGAGTTGTCCCGTACCCGTAACTTTAGCTAACAGTCATTACTGAGCACGCAGCAGGTATATTTATGTTCTGGACTTGAGAACCATGCTCGTAGGCAAATAAAATGCTTATCTACTGTTATAAACATGTTAACGTTTTTAGTGGACAAGAAAATTGTCTTGCTTCATAGTTTTCTCTTAGACCCAACTGCGTGTACTATATGAAATTCAAGGGGAATAACTCATTAAACTTATTCAAATCTAGCATTATTTAGTTACCTCCCTTGGTATATTTCCACTCGTATATCATTTTTGCTTGGATAGTGCAAATAGCTCTGCTAGAGATTTTCTCTCTATAACTGTTTGAGTGTAATATTCTTGAGCCGGGCGATTTGTGTCAAAAATAGCGCGTTTTACTTAAAATAACCACTTTTTACACGTATTTGCCGTTACAAAAGAGAAAATTGATTGACGAACATAATTATGAATAACTGTCATCGCCCCCCCGAGTATTAACGTCATCTCATACATTTGCTTACTCCTATTCGGAAACTTGGGTGATGGCAACTCCTTTCAATGTTTATTTCTCTTTGTAGAATCAAAGTAAAAACATGACATGTTGGGTACGGCATAAAAATTGCATGTTAGAAATATTTAAAAGATATAAACAAAATGCAACACGAAAAAAGGTAGCAAGCAAATTTAAAACCAATGACAGAACGCTAAATGTAAACGTTTTTACGTCGTTTTCAAATATGCCTAAGTTACACTCACGTGTTTTATGGTGTGATTAATGTCCCGTGGAATAGATAAAACAAATCGTGATTTGTTGTAAGCTTGTTTATAAAAACATTAATGACAGTATTGTACCTAAAGCTACAGTCCCATAAACATAAAAATAGCATGAGGGCACCGTACGGGCACCGTGCGATCAAGCTCCGCAAGGACCCTTACGAAATCTTGCGTACCCGTACGGGCTGTTACGTTTTTACCAGGATCCGTGAGATGAGCACAGGATACAGTATCAGTTTCAAAGTCAAATCGTGAACAAAATCGAGGCCGAGTATGGATTAAACTTGCATATCTTCCAGCTACGGCTCCGTACGAGTGTGTTTTTGTGTCATGTGCGTACCGTCACCTTAATACGCAAGGCTTCCCACGGCCTACGGCTGTCTGCACGTACTGGTCCGCAACAAGCCACGATTTTATGGGACTGAGGCATTAGACAAGTGCAATGCGTATATTACAAGACAATAATTGGTTTGATTACATTGTATACGTAACTGTGTCAGAAGGTTATTTCAGAACATGGGAAAACCTTAAACTGATTAACCTTTTATCAAAATTGTTTAAAAATTACTTTCTTTAAAACGATTTCTTAGGAAAATCACAATTAGACAATAGCGTTTATTAACTTTCCGTTAATAAAATAAAGATAACAAAAGCTCTTTAATTTTCTCGAAATTTAAAGTGTTTTGCTATGAGCAATACAAAGTGTTTGATGTTTTAATCACAATAAAAACCTAGTCTAATTAACAGAAAAAAGTTCACATTCTACATGCAATTTATATACAAACCGGATTTTACTGGTAACTACGTGAACGCGCGATGCAACTATTCTCGTGAACACATACATTCTGTGTCGTCCAAAACTATCTTCACTCTCACAAAAGCTGTTTTACGGAGTCCCTGAAGTGACATTTTGAAATATTATTTCGTTTTTACGAAATATTATTTCGTTAACAATATGCATTTTAATCAATGACTCAATTAGTTTTACCTGAACATTTTTGATAATACAGTGAAAATTGGAAGCACCATTTTGAAGATACATTTCATACAACGAAAGCTCTGCAGTCTATGTTTCAAGAAACGAAATTTTATTCTACATATTTTCTCACATATTAGCACATTAAGTGACCGAAGCACAACATGTTTTCTATGTCGAACAACTCCAGTGCCTTTGGCGCTTTGATTTTAATTTCAATAATTGGTAGAAAATTAAAACAAAGTCACACATTTACAGAAGAGCACTGTATTTAGTACTCAAGTTTAACGTAGGGGCGATGCTGCAAACAGATTTCATTCCTAAAGTAACTGACGTATTGAGTGATCAATTAATCATGGAAGCTTTGCATTTTAATGATCTATTTAATTGAAAATGGGCGCAGCGCCCATCATCGCCAAAACAATTGAGGCCATTAAGTGCAAAAAATGGCACAAAATGCAGATAAGGAAACATGTTGTCAGTCTCTGAAAAGAACTGGCACTAAATTTTGCACAATAGTACTGAATGAAATGCAAAATGTTAAGACAGTCACTCAGGAAATAACTAGGCAAAGTTGCATATCTGTCAGTTAATTAGAAATGTAATAAGAGCATCTTGAAATAGCCTCAGTGCCATAAGGGGGAGAAAATGGCCACTTTCACCCATTTCGCAACCAGTAAAGCGTTAACATACTTACTTGCCTTTTTCTTGCTACCGATACATTTACTCTGAATAACAAAAGAAAAATCTATGATTCATTGTAACTTTTGTGACCAAGTAATCATGTAAACAAATCAACCAGTATAAATTTTGCTTTTGAATCAACTGAATGTGACTTTTTCACGGTCTGAAATGCTATTCCGACAAAAATGAAGCTAAATGTGATTACATTAGATTAATCTGTTGAATTTTGTTTTATTAGCTAAGTCTATTTATAGTAAAAGTATTTTTTGCCATATGCTCAAAATTAAACAATTGTGTTCTTTGGTTTGTTGGCTTCCCAGGTCATTCAATTTCGAAGAATTTTAATTACCAAATTCCATTTATCTAAAAGTTGGTAACATTGGGTTCTCAGACAAAAAATGTTTTAATTATATAACAAAGTTGATGAGCGTCAACGACAGAATGTCATTCAAAAATGCACAAATTAAGACCTATTATAAAACCTGAAGACATGTTGATTAAACCAGATTTTCCAATCACTAAAACAATGTCACAGAATTGACATGCATGCTCCATGACTGGATTGACTAGATTTAATTTAAATCCACGATTGAATAAAAAACAACTCTTAAGCCATCAAAGTTACCTTAAAATAACATTCATTTTTTTGGTTTTCCTGTAACTTACATCAATATGATACTAGTAGGTGTTTCTTCCATGTTACAGTATTTAAATTTTAATTCGAGAACACCCATACGAACTACATGTACATGTAAATAAATGGCTATATTGCAATGACTATATGTTTAAAATGGAGATTTTTTTGTGTTTGATGCTATATTTGGACATATTTCAGTCGTATTACAGCGGTCATGCCACATATGTATTGTCCTGAAATATGCTTTGAATCATAGATCTTCACATTTACATTAAGTTTTCCTCATAATGTAATGAACTCAACAGATACCTTTTAGTACTAAGGAGGCGATGTATACCAAAAGATTGGAGACATTTTCACTTTGTAAGCCTTCTTCATAGGTTTAATCAACAATTTGAAAGCCATTTACTTAAAATTTTTATTAGTTTTGCTTATCCTTTGTTGAGGTACTATTTGTAGTTGAGACTACCAAACTAAAATCTATGTAACAGAAAATAATCACATTGAACTTATTTTTGGAGGCTTTGGGTTAACAGACGACAAATATTATAATTGTTATGCATTCACCAAATTTGTTTTCATTGTATCACCAATCATATTAAATGTTATTAAGATAATGGTTCTACAAAAAAATCATTGAATTGTTTAGAATTTTATTAAATTTCCCTTTTCTCCAAACTTTAGGTTGGCACTGTGTCTTACATATCTAATTTAGTAGTTAAGTTGATTCATTGTTAATTATCTATAGAAACTGTAACCGAAAAATCTTTCTACTATTAAAATAACCTTAGCAAAAGCATTGAAATTTAATGGGATATTCTGTTAATTGAGAATAGTCTTTAATTATGCCACTCTTGAGACGCTATTTGCTTGATTTTAATTAAATACTATGTTAAATTATTAAACATAATGTTTCATTAAATCGACAGAAAGATAATTAGCCGATTAATTACAAGCAACTTTTTGTCCTTTAATTACGCCCTCTTAACCATTTTAATCGAAGAAATTGAGTGTAAAAATTGTCTTCCGATTATTCTCGTAACATGCCTACATTTAAAGCTTTTTTATGCATGCTTTTTAATATTTAACTAGATTAAACGGTACTGAATAAAAAGATCAACTATTTAATTTATGACCGACATTGCAAATTGATTTTATTGCCGTCACGTTTTTCGATTCAACACAATTCGCATACATCGCATTGGTAGGAATACTTTTCCAGAGCTGTCATACCTGCATTTAGATAAACTTACGATTTTAACAATCGGTATCTGATCGTAGTACAACTATACTGGCTAAAACAACGACCATTTTGGAAAAGGAAGTGTTTCAGAACACACGAACGGTATGCTTTATATGCAAATGATAACATGCCAGGAGGTTATTTATTTATTGACATTGATAACGATTAATTTGACACAAAGCCTTAAAGACAATTTTTACGTTACATCCTAGTTCATTTATATTATAGCAAAGTACCTGTTGATAATGTGTGCTGTAAATGCTGGTTCAAGCAGTAACCGAGTCTGACTTGGGTGTAGATGGCACCGCAAATGTATTGAACAGAACATAATAGAACATAAACTTTATTTAACTCAGGTAATATACAGCATGGGATTATTTACAAAACATCATAATAATCATATTAATACAATACAGAAAATTGAAAAATAAAAAGATAAATTTAACATTGTACATCATGGTCAGTTGTTTTTTGAAAAATAATAGTAGGACTTTACAAAAATTTGCCAGATTAATTAGTGTTTTCTCATCGTTAGAGGGAATTAATGATTTATACAATTTTGTAATTTGATAGTTGCTAATGTTAGTAATTTTATAATGTAACGGTATGAATTTTTGTCTTGTGCTTGAATAGAAAGGACACTCCAACAAATAGTGTGTTTCACAACCAATTGAGTTAAGTTGACAAATACGACATTTTCTATTTTGGTAGGGTACATAGTGTGGGGACCACCGTCCCGTTACTATTTGGAATGTACCATGTGCACACATGGTTATGTAATGTAATACCAATGAAGATTATGTTCTTTAATTAATATGATATTCGGTAAGATTTGTTTGTTTGTTTGGGTTTTACGGCGCATCAACACAGAAAGGTTATATCGCGCCGATATCATGTAAGATAATTATGCATTGATATATGACGGTGATATGATGGTAATTCTAAGGCACGAATTAAATGTTGTCAAAAATACCGTGATACAAGAGTCGATCAATTTGCTAATAGCGTTATCGATAAATCTGGTATATATTAAAACTGTGAGCTAACCACAATCTAATTCCTCATTCTTATGTGCATCAGCATATTTGCATTTATTCTTGTTTACACATAATAGTTTCTTAAAACTTCCAGACAAGCAAAAAAGATTCAATTTATTACTAGACACTCTTAGCAAGTTTGCAAATGGCATTTCTTTTATCAAATTACAACTGTTTTCTTCATTTTGGTCATGATTACGTGGTAAGAATACAAAACAACATTGTCCATGTTGATAGGGAATCTCAACAAGTACTAGATAATGTATTAATGTCAGTTAATCAACACATTGCAACACGACATGACGTGTGTTTGTCAAACGTTTTTAAACATATGTGTAATACCTTAAATTTAAAGTGCGGTGTGAAGTCTACTTCCACATACATACATCGTACATGACTAGCTGACTTGACACTTGACCTGAACATGTTCTTGTAGGAATTATTTGGTTAAATGAGGCCAATTGTTGAGAACTTCACCATTTAAGACTCAAAGTCGTCTTTATTTGATGCCTCACTGATGAAATAATTATCTCAAAGAGTAGTTAAATGTAAGCCACTTTTCTCAGATAGTTTCAACGTTGTATAACGGTATACCAAATATTGACTAGCTAACACTTATACCTCTTTATATACATTACGACTCTGAACAGTGCACGATATTTTCTAAGTGCGATTGCTTTGTCTTAAATACAAAAAGCTTTCTAAGAAACATTATTACAAAACGTGTTACTTTTTCCTTGATAGAGAGGTAATGGCGGCTAAAAGCTTTTAACATATGTCTATTCAACTTATGAAATTCATTTTTCACAGAAAGCAATTAAAATGAACAGCACTTAGACGTCCCAAAAGCTTTCACAAAGAAAATGGAAATGTGATTTGAAAGTGTCTGTTAATGACTCCGCAATTAATTTCTCATTCGTGCATTAAGGTTTTCAATCTAAATAGGTCATATCATTGTCATACATAAATCACAATGCATTATTCGAGAATAAGACAATGTTTGAATATTTCCATGCATTTCATAAAATATTAAATTTAATACCTTATCAATTTATGTCATTGGAAGAAAATTGCGTTCGATTCAATTCATTAGCTGCACTCTGCTTGGTTATCTACGAAGCTCATAGAGTGAAATTTTGAAATACTTTTTTTATTTTCACATTTTTCTTCTTTAACTATTATCTAGTTACATATATATTTATGTTCATTTTTATTTTTGATTTCTATACACATACTGACAAGACACGACATTTTTTGTCATTTGTTTGACTGAATTGCACAATGTTGAGTAAAATACTATACTTACTTTGAGGAGCAATCTAATTATGTGTATAACACAGAAACTTACAATGATCATAAAAAAGAATCAATCAACCAACATAAGGGTTGAAATAATTAGGTCTTATACTTTGAGTTACGTGCAAGCAACAATCAGCAGATGTGAGTTGCAGGTTAAATGCAAGTCAATATAATGAACTATACTATAATGAGCAACTTTTCTAACTCCACACTTATTGTTTGGTTAACATTACTATGATGCGCTGATGTGTGCACAAACAATGTTTCCATATTTACTGCTTGATTAATTAAATTAGTTGACAAGCACTGCAAATCTATTTGACTGTACTTGATGCATTTGTAATAGATTTCATGTCATGGCGTGATGTCTGCAACTTCGAATTTTATCAGAATGTGTGTCTACCTTGTGCCAAAAGCTCACTCTTTATCTTCTACTGACATCTCCGCCATAACTGTAGCTACGGGTTCTAAAGTTTAGTGTGTTTAAAACGTATCAATACGTACAGACTAGATATGTGTAGTTTTGAATGTAGTCTACTCGATGGTAGCAATTGTCAGGCGAAAACCATGGAATGCACGTGCTTCATGGACCTTGCAAACTTTATGTTTCATATCAAATTTAACACACCATCTCTGTGTAGCTTATAGTAACTTGAAAGTTTTCAGGGATTTCAAGCTGTTTTACCTGAAATGTAGAAATTATTCAAAATAATGACATACTGCAAAAGAGCCTAACTGAAAAAGATTCTAATCGCGGCCGTGGCGTAGTGGTTAGCATGCCTGACTTCAAATACGGTTATGGCGGGTTCGAGCCCGGTCGCGGTAGGTCATACCCTATACATGAGTTGTCGGCCTCGTGGTAGGGTAAGTTAGTACTGGTGATAGAAAAAGTGTCCAGGAAACCTATAGTAGGAAAAGCTGGCCGTCGTATACATAACCTAAATATGTGTTGAATATGACGTTTAAAAAAATGAAAAAAAAGATTCTATATAAAGGCGAATATCTAAATTTCATAACATCATGTAAAAAGTCTGCAAATTATTCTCTATTTTCTGCTAAAACAATGTGATAATGGCCAACAACAAGCATATAAATTAACATGACAGAAACAAAATTGTTTTGTTTGTTAAGCGACTGTCTCCTTACAAATTAACAACACATTGTTTAATTAAATGTACAAATATGTGTTAATTGCGTGTTTCAAAACCAAAAACAATTTAGAAACAAGATAGATCTGAAATCCATAGACGATTTTAAAAACCTTTCAGCTGAAAATTGATGGCAATATTTAATCATGCGTTAATCACAGTTATTGCTTATTGAAAGTATATTTTTATCACCGCATTTTTTGCTTGAATAAACGACATACCAACTAAAAAACTAAAACAGCCATAAAAGACAATATTGAAAACAACACTGAAAGGATATACATATCAAATTGGGTTATAGGTACGTGTATTTATACCTTTTAATAGTTGGGAATCGAAATGTGGAAATAACATTAATACTTGTAAAAAGTTTTAAATTTAATCCATTAAATTTTCTGTTAGATGCATTTATGCATGATGATAGTTATAATAGAGTGTTATATTTGAAAGGGAAGTAATGATTCTTCATACAATTGTAATTGCTGTACATTTAAATGTTTTAAAGCTATGTTTTTTTTTATTTCTAAAGAATTGGTAAAAACTAAAAAAGTGCAAACTTACAAAAGTATAGTGGTAATTATGGAATGCACTGTAATAGTAGCGACCACTGTAACGTATAAGTACATTGTATATATTTTGGTCTGATATGCTGAACAATTTAATGTCTGGTACAATAGTACAAACATGTGGGATGTAAAACTTCAATAATTGATAATTTTTCACTGGCAATTAGAAGTCTATAAATATTTGCATTGAAATCAGTAATTTATAGTAGGCGTTCTAATCACGACAAGTGCTGTCAAACACTGCGGCGGAATTACATACCACTGTTGAATAATGAAACGCCCACATTCAAGTTGCTATTGCAATAAGAATGTATGGCTAATTATTCCTTAGATAATACTGTTAATTGTTGTTTTTGTCGTAACTTTCTCAATATTGTATGTCCATTATCTAAATCTATTTCACCAGACTATACAAGTTAGGTATGACAACGTTTCTGCTGTAAGACCTTTTATGTTGTATTCGTAAGAGAAATTTGCCTTTCATGAAAATATTCCTTCGTTTAAAAACAGGTAGCTGAAAATGTTACATATTCGAAAACGCCATAAAACTTCAGACACTTAATTTAAATGTAGAATAGGAGCTGAAGACTTTTGTAATATTTACAGTCTATTAAGTCAATGCACCTGCAGTTATTTGAAATACTTTGTATTTATGGCTACAATTCGATATGAAGAATCACGTTTTAGATAAAATGTGTTACATTTCTTGTCGCTATTTTTGTTCTTTTTCATTGTTGTAACACAATTAAATATTGTGAACTACAATCGTAAGGATGATAGTAAATGACTCATTTTTACAGAATTGTTTTGCAAATCGTTGCATCGGTCAACTGACATTAACGGAATGTGTATTAACATTGCCAAATATTATAGGTGATCTTTATTGGAAATTGAATCAACTGGAGATTTGTTTTTCTGATACCCAAATTAGGTGTAAGTCCTGCATGGGCGGAATTCTGTTGTGGAATAAGGTTATTGAATACTGCAATGATACCTCTTACCACTGATTTTAAATAATGTAGGGTAGTTGATGGTAGTAAGTGCCGAGTAAGTGGTTAACAGCTAACTCAAGTAGAGATTAAGCATTTACAGGCATGGTGATTTTTTCGACTGACGTTCGTGATATGGCCTATACAATGTGTTACCAAGGCATTAACCCCCCCAAAAAAAAATCTTCATGTTTAAATAATTTACAATGCTTTCTTTAAAGTATTGCTTCTCATAATTGGTTATACCATTGGACAAATGCAATATCACAACAAACAACATAATCTTTAAACCAGGGCTTATCAGCAACAAAACTTTATGCACGTATTTCTTGGTGCTTTAATATTTATTTTCCAGTACTCTGCAGTTAAAACTTTTCAATGAAAGTGTTTCTCATTTACCAATAATCTCCGCCATAATAATTACCAACGTGTCTTCAGTCATAAAATAAATCCTGTTACACAATGCTTGAATTAATTAAGACAAATCCAATTCAGCAGAAAAAACAGAACCATCCCTGTAATGATTTAGTTTTACAGTCATTGTCAGAGTGTTATTAAACATGTGCCATATAATTACATGTCTTATAATGACATATCACACAATACGAGGCTGTATGTTACATAACGTAATATTTTATTATAGGAATTAGTTATTTCAGTATATGCGTTTTGACTATCATTAAAAGTTAGTATGACATTCTGTCATGTGCCTTAAACAGACACATTCAGGAAATCTGTTTGTATTGTCTTGATATTAGTTATGCCATGAACACTATTACATAAACATTTTTGTAATTAGAATAAAGCCATTTCATGTAGTGGATTTGTTTCAGAATTTCATGGATCCACCAATAGAACTGGTTTACCTGTTATTTACAATAGCAAAATATTCTTAAAATTCTCAAGATTGTTATATACAGTAACGTGTACACCAAATTATGCACAAATATGAACAGGTAATAAAGAGTGTCTGTGCTTATGTTATTGTTGTAACTCCCTAAGGTTCAAAACCATTCAAAAATATAAAAAATGTTCGAAGGGTTAAAAAATTAGAGTCTAAGTAAATGTCGCATCAGCCCGGAGGTTGTAATCTGATAATATCGCCTCCACGGTACATAGTATACTATTTAGATCTTATTAATACGTTCGTAAATATTGTTGTTGGACGCTGTCCAAAGAACCGTCTTAATAATTCAAATTTACAACACCACATGCTATTCATCGAATAACAACGATAAAAAATGCAGATAAACATTGAAACGAAGTTATACCCGTAATAAAATATGGAACTTAATTGATATTCTTAACCACTTTTCTATCTCCACTAACAGTTTTCGGGTAAATTTCTCCGATGCACTTATGTATTAAACATTTTTTTCTTTTAAAATTAGTAAATTAACAACCATTATAAGTCTAATTGAATGTACTTCATGTATAAATTTCATGGCATAGCGTGATGTTTTCAACTTCGAATTTTGATAGCATGTGCTTCCACATTGTACTAACAGCATGTCCTCTATCTTTATTGACATCCCCTCTAAAACTATAATTTCGAGGTTTGAAGTCTATTGTTGTCTTAACGTATCACTACTTACAGACTAGATGAGAGTAGTTTTGCATGTATGTTACTGGTTGGTAGCAAATGCCAGGCATAAACCATAAATGCAAGTGCTTCATTGACCTTACTCTCCAATACATCGGTTCGAAAGATTCACTTGTTCACTTTCTACCTCTGCTAAAATACTACGTCCAAGCTGATATTTCTATTTTTAGACAGTCACATAAACATTTAAATCGCATGACTGTCACGTAGCTTTTAAAAATAGATGCAAAAAAATCTCACGCCTGTAATTTCAAAATGTCGAAATGCAAAGATGTTTGACAGTTTTGCATCAGTTAGAGAATGAAAAATTAACAAAAATGAAAGTAAACATAGATCTTTTTAAATGTGTATCTCTGATCTTTTAACTGTAAACATAGAGCAACTTACTGAACTTAAATACAAAGTATAGCCACGCTATATATGACGTCATACGAGGTTGCATCATTCGTCACTAGTATGATCATACCATATAAGGTGTTGTTTACTCGTTCAACCAATGAAAATGCGTATAAAGTTTTTCAGCTAAATTGAAATTTGGTAAACTTTCATTGGACGTTCAAAGGTTCATAGTAAAGGTCAATATCATAAATCGACACGTTTTAAGGCAGCGGGTGAATGCAATGTATTCACTGAGTTGCGAAGGGAGCGTACATTGACCTAGCAAACTACATGTTTTCACAATCAAATTCTGTGTAGTTTATAGTAATTTGAAAGTTTTCTATGTTTAGTGTCTTGGTGTTTACTAATTAATTATTCTTCTCACACAACAGAGTATACAATGTGAATATTTCATAGGTCTTCTGTTACTTACTCAAGCCTGTCTACAACGTATGATCATTGTAAATCTGAATTAAAGACACAAATACCAAACTAAATCTAGTTTAGTGTTACAAGTAATATACTTGGAGATACATAATTATGTGCAATGAACAGTAGTTGTTGTGTTTGTGAAATGTAGGTCAAAGTACTTGTATGTTAAGTTTTAATTTTAAACGAAGTTAGTGATTTGTTTACTTCGTTTGTAAGACTTCATGCAGCTTTATTAGTATGTTGCTTTAAAAGTAGAATGTGGGTGAAATTAATGGCCAACACCAAAACATCCAAGTTGAGATTTTTTTCTATAAAAAACGCGAGTGTTTAAACAACATGACCTTATTAAAAATGTCAACACGTTTCCCTTCAATTTCTGTTCAAACAAATATGTCATTGATAAATAAAACAGACATTTAAATCTTGATGGCTTCAACACAGTTTTGTCGTTAGCAAGTTTCCTCAAACTATTTAATTCTGTTGAACAAATGTGTATGATTAACTAGTTTTTATTTTTACCAACAACGATATTCGTTCTTGTTTTTGCAATTCTGTTGCTACTTACATCAGTTGAGTGTAATATATATTTATCGGCATTATACAGTTGTTTTACATTTTCCTTAGGTTTGTTACTAATCTTTTTTATATCTAACTGCAACATTGGAGAGCGTATATCTAAATTAATATCTTGTTCAGATACATGTTGTTGTATAAGTTCCCTTATCAAAACATCTTTCCATAGATTAAACTTTCTTTCGATACAAGTCTTTCAGCCAGTTACATAAATTGTTTTTATGTTATTTGATGCTTGCATGTTTTAAAGCGGACAATTTAGAAATATGAAAAACTTAATTTCCTCAAGAAGTAACAATCATGTTCAGCGGAAATTAAGATGACAACATTGAATGCCTTGTGAATTATTGCTTGTTGAAAATTGTTTTCCTCCATCATTTGTCAATTGATTGCTTGAATTAATAACAAACCAACTTCCAACTTGGACAAGTGATGTTTTGCAAGAAGCAATTTAAATGACGATTCATGAAATTAAACTAAACTTAAGGAAGGTAAAACGATCTTAGTTTTGATTTATGTATTTCTTTTTGTTTTCAAGTAATTAAAGCCCTTATATCAAAAGTAATTCTGTTTTTTTTGACTGCAAAGAAAATAGACATTAATCTATTTCAATCACCTCTAATGAACAAGATTTTTTAAATATATGCAAATATTGCTTAGATATGTTCATGTTATTTATTTATCTCAAAGTGAAAGTAGATCGAAACCGAAAGTAGAATTCGGTTTTCAATACTTTAAACAATAGTTTTGATCAGAGTATTTTAAAGATGAAGTCTTATTAGAGAAAAAAAGTTACTCCGAATTACATAATTAAGCTTATAAACTATTTTGGATCAGATATATTAAACATCAGCGTATAAATGAATATAGTGTGCTCTTATGAAAGTATAGTGAATAAATATTAACCTGACGTTAACCTTTATGCAGCATAAAATTAAATCGAGATGACGCGTTATAAATCAATAATCGGCCTCCCATCGAAAAATGTCGGACTGCCTCGATAATCACCGTTATTTCTGATACAGTTGAACGAGTCGCGAGTTAAAAATTGAAGTGAGTAAAGAGCAATACATCGTACCGTTTAAAGTATACATATATCCCACTATTTTCTCGTGCAATGTGTTTTATTTAAAATATGAGCTGGCGACACGACTCATCTGATTGCAGCGAAGATGATAATTGATATTTATTGTATTTCTGTATTTTGTCGTGCAATTGATGTAATAAATCAAATGTGATTAGATCTAATTACAAAATAATAAAACTTTAATTATAAATGAATAAAAAAAACAAAAAAATAAAAGAGTGTATGAAATAACACATTTTTTGGGCAATTTTAACAATATTTTGTTTGTACAAATATTAAAAAAAAAAGAAAAAGAATTGCGCATGATTGGGCTCGAACCGACACCTACTTAACTACAGTAGTTCACAGTCCATCTCGGTGTCATCGGCGCTATAGAGTCATTCCTTATAACTCACAGACAATTACATACTTATATGAAGTACATGATCAGTTAACACGTGCTTCTTCGTATGAATGATACGCGGAATCTACCGAAGGTATAAATAGACAGACAATGAAGCGTGAAATTATTACAATGAGGGTACCAACGTCAGGTTAATATTTATTTACTATACCCCACTTTTTTAAGAATTGGACAGTTAGTCAGACTCAAATTAAGAAAGCATAATGGTTTGAACAGTTTATTGTGTCTTTAATGCATGTTATATTTTGATAACTTCATGGTTGTAAAACAGTTTTCAAGTCTACTGTTAATGAAAATATCTTCATATAGTGGCTTTAAGAATCAGAACAAACTTGACACATGTCTTTAATTTAGGTTGTATTCAAAGTTTCCAAGAATGGAGACATTTCATTTAATACAGTTATACTGTTAAGTGAAATAAACACTCTGCTATAAGTCATATATTGGAAAATATAATGGATATGATTATATAGTTGGTCTTATACGCGGATTCATCAAATGTTTGGCACTGTAGTACAAGTTATCACATGCAGGTTTATTAAGCCGTAAATAAATGATAGTTGACTCTGAAAGATGTCTATAATTATATATTATGCTTTTGTAGTTGATATTAGATCTAGTATCAAACAATAAACGTTGGACGTTAACAATCCAGACACTGGATTTATTATGTGTACAATACTGTTGAGTAATGAAACGCCGACATAAAAAATGATATCACAATACGAATGTATTCCTTGTAGATTCTTTCTTAGTGTATATTTTCGTTGCAATAGAAATATCTATGGTATATTTACTCCATTCATGCGTAGCATTTTAACACTGTTGTTGAAACTAAACTTTTTTTTAAATGTTAAATACAACAGAAGAAATAAATATTTTTATATCTCTTTAGAGAAGATGGATGTCTGAACTGTTTTCGATTATTTCTATGTCTAAGGACATTGGTAGAATACATACTGTCACTGAGTTTTATATTTTAAGTCCTTGATATTACCAAAAAGGACGAATCGAATGAATATTTACTCACCTGCTGAATTATGTTGTTTATAATGTACAATACTTTATTATACATTACATGTATTTGTCTTTATCAAATCCATAGTTGTTACCAGTAAGCAAATACAATTCACAGACAATCAAAATACACAAAACCAACAAATTGGTTAGCAACTTTTTTTCTCGATGCATTTTTCAAATACCCAATTTATAAAATTTTACGAAGAGTTCTTAATTACTTTCAATACTACCTGCAACAGTAATTACCTACGGGTTTTCAGTTATGTAATGCTTTATTGTCTTCAGTGCTGCAATTAAATATAACAAATCTAATTCAGCAGATAAAATACCATCATCTTTATAGAGCTTGTGTTTAATTGTTATTGCAAAGAGTGTAATCACATATATGATATGCTTTCACATGGATTATATTACCATACCATATGCTATTTCACTAATATAACAAGTGATTTACGATACAAATAAGATTATTCAGCACAATTCTACTAATGTCTGTATCATTATCACAAAACGACTGTTATTTATGTGTCTAACATGGATTTACATTCCTTACTCATGTTTTCTTTTGTTCTAAGTCTTGTTTTACTATAGATACTCGTTAGGAAAGGATTGTGATAGAATGAATTTATCAGATAAACATTATGTAATATACATTGATATCCTCAATATACTGATATACAAAACTACTTTTGGAGCAGAAGTGGTAGGACGCGCGCTTAGGAATTGAGAGGTCCTGGGTTCGAATCCTACCAGAGGCATTGAGCAAGAAATATGCCTGCGATTGCTGTACTCCACCCAGGTGTAAAATGGGTACCTGCGAGGGTGGTATAATTCCCTTGCGCCAATTTGTCGGCTGCTTGAAAACTTTTTAAGAGTGTAAATGCGTCATCGGATCAGAATTGTTGACTTAATTATAAGATTAAGTATTGTGACTAAATAATTTTAAAAATAAAACAAGTGTGCCTTTTACTATGTCAAAATAAATAATCGTCTAAATACATTGAAGACTTAGGTAGTTGAATATACATCTTTCAAATATTTTATTCTATTCATAAAATAGCGTACTCCTGAAAAACAATAAAATTCATTTCAGATTAGTACGACCTTGAATATCATGTAGTGTTCTCAGAATTTGGATATATATATATAGCCATGTAGTAAATGGTAAATACCGAAAGATTTTATTAACTTTACAATTGTTTTATTCTTCTTTTCATTTTATTGCATTTTGATTTCATAGAAGCAACAAAATATGATGTTATAATAACGCAATTTGTGAATTATTACAAACCTAGCATGCACTCACATATGACGCCATTGACAATCGTCTTATGTTGTACATTTGGTAAGAAAAAAGTCATGATCCATTACAAAATTAAAATAAAAACACACTGAGGGTTTATCGAGGCTGGGCGTTTAAGAAATCTGAGATTAAGTACAATTGTCGGCTGCACTTATAAGCGGTGTAAAAGACTCTTAAGGAAGACTCAAATATGTAATCATGCAATGCAGTGCAAGCAATGAGTCATGTAACGCCTGCAAATTCCTTGTGTATAAATGATAATACTGTCACGAAAATGTGTTCAAAATTTAGTCTTTGTTAAATCACCTTTCAAACGTAATACTACTGATGCTCTAAGTTTTTGTTGTTTCATAGTAGCACAATAGCAAACCAACTGACACTCCTTCTAAATAAACGAAATGGATAAGCAAAATATGTATGACAGAGTTTTATTGATGCAATGACAAAAATAGACAAATTGGCACGAGAAATTATTACATCATGTGGAAACATTAACATACCATCGTATTTGGTCGACGTGAGTATGCATTCCGGACAATCAAAAAATATTGCTTCTGCAACAGTAAAACACAGACTTCCCAGACAAAATTTAAATTGCAGTTGTCTCGTACATTTCCATATAGCAAATTCGTCGTCATAAAATTGCATTGTATGGGAGTTACACGTGTTTTGTTTTCTTCTCAGAGACAGCCAGGAAAATATACTAATATAAAGAGAATAAAGTTTTAGATGAATGGGGGGTCTGCATATCAACAATATCTTATTCATGGTTTAATCATGTGTTGTCATGTTTTAAGTATTGTTAAGCCAGTATATGAAAACATATTCATTTTAAGCAGCCATGAACGTTCTAACAGCCATTGTTTGTTTGTTTGTTTGGGTTTAACGGCGCATCAACACAAAAAGTTTATATCGCACCGAAAGCAATTGATGATAACAATTAATGAAATCAAATAATAAAAATATTAAGTCCTATATTTTGTGATAAATATTTGTTTCCTTCAGATAGTTAAGTATTGCACATGACAGTACCGATTGAAAAAGTTCTCTAAGTGCCATACAGTTATCAAACTATAACATTACGTTAGAGACACACTTACATTTCAACCATTTTGGTATCTTAGTATATGTTTGACAATTTAATTTCCCATTTAATAATTTTATGCTATAAATATTGAATAAACATAATCCAAATCATTTAAGAGTTTAGTAGAAACATGATATAGTAATCCCTATCGATTCAGGTTTCAATAACCAATTTCTACTCTCGGTTTCGATCTTCTTTTTATTTTGAAATGCAAGGAATGCCATAACAATATTTAAGTGTTAACTTAATGTATTTAAAAATATTATATAATATGAGTCATTTGCACCAGATAAATGATTATTTTCTTAGCTATCAATGGATATTGTTATACTTGGTATAGGGACTTTAGTAAAAACCTCTTTCAGAAATAAACAGCTCAGTGAATATACTACATTTTTTACCAGAATTATTTTACCGTTCAAAAATGAGTTCATAATTTTTCTTTGCAATGTTGGTCAGTAATTCAAAACTAGTTGAAACTGTTCAACCTTTTGTGGTCGGGAAACGAACCGACCTTGACGTCGAGCTTTCTTTTAATGTACCGCATCAGTATTAGAACTTTTTATAAGACTCAATCTATCACGTCTTTCTCTCATTTATTCTCTGAACAATAGATGTCTTATAAATATTAGGCTTTTTCTAATCTATTTGCAATAAGTGTAATAAATCTTAAGCAAAACTTCCTATCTTCTCAAAGTTGTCATTCATTAATCATTATTATTTTAACGTAAAAACACATCCACTGTTCAGACATACAACCATGTTCTGTATTTGTCAATGAACTTAATTGTGCTTACAACCTTGAGAAATAAATCCCGAATGTGCTAGTTCAATACATAGATGGTATTATATATATTTCGAAAATCGATTTTTGTTGTGAACACATTAAAAAAAATCTAGAGAATAATATCTGAGTCAATTTCAAAGCATGTGGAATTCCGAAACTGTCAAAATATAAAACAACAATTTACTAAACAGTTCGTAATTTTGTTTGTAGACAACCTTCAATGTTCAGAGTATGTGAATATCTAAAGCGATAAATGCGTATTAAATGATGTTAATTATATCAAATTCAATTTTATTCGATGTATTTATGATTAAATGTCATGGTAAAATACCATGGAAGTTTTCTTACACCGAGCTTTGATTTATGACAGCAACAACACATCCTTTCATCAAAACTCAATTTTACATCTGATTTGAATAGCTTATTAGTCCTTGAGGAAATAAAAGAAAAGCTATTAACCTACGTAAAATATTACGACTTAGAAAATGGTCTCAAAATGAATAAACTTCGTGTCTGCAGTTATTTAATAAAGCTTGTTTTACATAGTATAGTTTATATAGTATAACCATTGTGAAGGGATCCGGCTTCCCTGTCATTGAAATGTTAATTAAACAAGGTGCATTACATTTACAAGTACTCTAAAGACGCACTAGCTATACTTTATCATACATTACGCCTACTTTATTATACAAAGAGTGAAATTAACAGCGTCGTCTAGTGCAATGTCATGGACATTAACGCCACAACCTCACAGTTATAACATATATCTCAACAAAATAACATACAGGAATTATGTTTTCATTGTCTTAATGTGAGTTTTGAAGTGGATAATGCCTGCAAATATCTATCACTAACTTACCACGATAGATGTACATGTATTCCTTCTACGTGATAATTATCTTTGTAATAAGTACAATCAAGTTTGTTGTCTATATCCCATGTAGAATGTTGCCGTCAGTGACAATGTACCTTTGAATTTGTTGTTGAAAATTAACTGCAAATAACTGCTCAATATATGAAAAATTATATGTTTTATTTGAACCAATTGTACCTAATCTCAGATTTCTTAAACGCCCAGCCACGAAAGAGCCTCGGTGTGTTTTTATTTTAATTTTGTAATAAATCATGACTTTTTTCTTGCCAAATGTACAACATAAGACGATTGTCAATGGCGTCATATGAGATGCTAGGTTTGTAATAATTCACAAATTGTGTTATTATAACATCATATTTTGTTGCTTCTATGAAATCAAAATGCAATAAAATGAAAAGAAGAATTAAACAATTGTAAAGTTAATAAAATCATTTTGGTATTTACCATTTACTACATGGCTATATATATATCCAAATTCTGAGAACACTACATGATATTCAAGGTCGTACTAATCTGAAATGAATTTTATTGTTTTTCAGGAGTACGCTATTTTATGAATAGAATCAAATATTTAAAAGATATATATTCAACTACCTAAGCCTTTAATGTATTTTAGACGATTATTTATTTTGATATAGTAAAAGGAACACTTGTTTTATTTTTAAAATTTTTTAGTCACAAGACTTAATCTTATAATTAAGTCATCAATTCTGATCCGATGACGCATTTACACTCTTAAAAAGTTTTCAACGAATAAAATTTGATATACATAATGAAAACTAGCATATATTGGCGAATGAAATTCTCTTACATAAACCAGTTTTCACGGATTCTTGATAGTTAATGACTCTGTATTGTTTACAAAACACGAGATGGTTCTGACAAGAAACACACACATATATAGATTCATTCAACGCTTATAATACCGAGCCAGTAATTATAAGATCGTCTCTGGATACAACACCGGTATTACCCTGGATAAAATTCTCTACATAAACCAGTTTTCTTGGCTAAGGGAAAATAGATGATCATAGAAATAAATGTCATACACGATCAGAAGCCATGCAATCATAATTGCAACCTCAACAATTCAATATACGATACAAAAAAGTACAATAATTAGACATGTGTTTATTGAATACGTGAGCTATTTTAGATTCATTCCTCCAAAAACTAAAATACAATATAAATATAAATATTTTGCCGTTAATTTTGTCGATTGTTACTAAAACGACATTTGTTATCGTTTGTATTAGTATTAAATGATCCGACAATGTAATGCAAACATCTGATTTGTCACAGGATATAAGTAGTTTGATTTAGTACAGATAACAATTCATGTGTAAATAAACTCCCTTGCTACAATTAAATATAGAGGCTAGAAATCATATGCAACATGAGAATATCTACCATTCCCACCACACGAGTACACTTTCAAAGAAAAGCAATGTGACACTGTAATGTCTAGTGATTCATTCCGCGTGTCACATTTTTGCAAGTCATATCATATAATGGCGATGAGTCTTCCTTTTCACGATTTTTTGAACAGGACCATATCTCTAGATTCAAGCTTATAACCTAGGACTCACCAGCGATATAAAATTGTTCTACTTTATTAGAGGTAGAGGGACGAATGACCGTTTTATGACAAAGTATTACGAGACCATTGGATTCGCACTTAGATGCGTTACCGAATGAACCAACGGGTTAGTCGCGATCTAAGAAGATCTTTTATCAATTTTTATTAATTTATTTGCACGATTACCTAAGAAGAGGCTTGATCACACTGCGATTTAAAATACATATAAAGGTGTTCTTAAACCATCATAAAGATCTTGCAGTAGTTTGTCTAGCGTTTACTTTCATTTAGTCAAATAAACATAGAAAACAGTAATAAATATGTTATGTTTACACTTGTAACTTATTAAAAGTGGAATTACTGTTACGATGCTTGTTATGCGATTTTGAAAAGGTTATTGAAGTATAATTAAAACAAATATTAAATTCACCTAAACCCAGCGTATTGTTACAAATACAATACTTCAGAAACAATTAAGTCCAGGAATAGATTATGAAATCACATACAAAGATTTTATTCATTTTTGTCATAGATATAAATTTGAAAACAGGTAATTCACCGTTACCAACAGAGATGAAGAAACGCCGGTTTCAGGTTATCAATATAATATATTATTTATTATCAATTACTTGTTTTCTTTATGAATATATGAAGTGTATACATCTATAAAAGCTGCAATCATGTTATTCCATGTAGTAACAATGTGTAAATATCACATCTGCTTGTTTAATCATAAGTTTGCTTGGTTTCCTGTTCTAAACAAAGATGTCTTGATATAATTTCTTATAATATCGTAATATTGTCACAACTGTTTTAGAGACATCAGCTCGGTTGTGTTTGTTCTAATTGTGTGTTGAAAGTGCATCTCAGTCACTATGTTTGACTTTTCTATGAGATTTCCTTATAGTTGTGTCAGCATGTTTTTGACAAATTTATTATTCAATAACCTTGTACTGTTTACATTATCTTTGCCCTCCATTTGATGATACATTTTACCTACCGGTGTGATATAACACTATCTGTTTTTTTTGTACAGAGTTCTACGTTTATTGTGTAGGTATATACAAATTCGTTAATAAAAAACCCTTGCTTGCTTTATTATTTATCTAGACTTTTCAGAAAGTATAACTACTCTTTTAAAATTCATGCTATGATAACATATAGTTACCTTTATATATACGAATCATTCATTGCCATTTTCACTTCTGTAGAGCGTTATAGATTTTGGATTAGTCCAAACACAAGGAAATACAAACATTTGATTCAAATGATTTATCAAACGCATCAAAATAAATTTAATTGGATTGTCATTTTTGTATTTCTCAAACGTGACAGTTGCAAATTGATCATTGAAGAAATAATTATAGACTCTCCTTAGGATTTAAATTCCCATCTGTATTATGCAATACAATCAAATCAAGTTAACCAATATGATTTCTGAACTCATATAATCTATGAAAATAAACTGTTTCAATTCACAATCTCAGTGGTACTGGATCAAAGTCAAATGTTTTAAGACTCCAGAGTTTCAGAAATTGCATCGAAAAAAATAGCTGTATAATCTACTATGGGAAAACTTCGTCTTTTAGGATTTGGCACAATTTATGATAAATGATCATAATTATGATATATTTGCTCATTAAATAGTAATTTGACGATTAGTGCGGAAACAAAAAACCAAAGCTCTGAACAAAATGTGTAGCAGTTTTGTTGAAACATGTAACAACCCCATAAAAGACTCTAATTAATCGTTTAAAAAATCATACACATTTAATACATCCGAAGTGATAATTAAATTAATAATTCTAAAATATTGAAATTAATTCCTCAACAAAAATTATTAATTAGTGATGTACCATTAAAATATTTATCATTTATCATAATTTTGCATGTATATGAATATATGTTTTTTTATACCCCCCCAAAAAGAAATCAACAATTACAGCATTTATTTCAGATATGTAAAAAATGTTTTCCTACGCTACAGTTAAAACTTTGACTGTACAAGTTGTTTTCAATTCACCATTTTACGTGCATTGACAAATGAGTATTTTTATTACATATTTCCAACGGTATTTGGTAGGTAGATAAATATCGTATAGAAAATTCATGCACAATCTACTTCAAACGGTATTTTATAATAATACCAAAAATGAACAGGGTAAAATGTTATGCATGGGTGTTTGTTTCACCAGACACAGTTATTATGTATTTGGGTCAATAATTCAGACATTCACCTTGTTAAAATAGAAAGAATATACCAATTTGTGCAGTAAAGTTAGACATAGTCTACAATTAGGCACTCATAAACATATAGTTCGTTTAAAGAAGTCATTGTGGTGATTGCGTTCAATCATGTGTAATACACTTAAATACGTTGACAGTGAACTAAAATCAGTGAAAAATAACTTAAATGTTGTGAGAACTGTTTACAGTATCTATAGCATGACATTCCAAATTATATCTTATAAATCCAGAAATGGGCATGCTTTGCATTGCTGAAAACGTGTATTGCAAGAAAACTAAATATTGAACTTGAGATACAATGAATGATTTGAATTATGAATGTGTGCTTATAATTTGTAAACTACACTAGCAATTGAAAATACTCTTTACTTCCTTGACGTTTTCTGAGGTGTTTGGGATTTAGTTTTGGTTTTATTGCACTGTGTTTTGGTATTGATGGGTTGTGAAGGGGTCTTCGATTGAGTAATAACTTTACTTTTATATTTAACATTTACCTCATGTACGTTTTCAGTTTGTTCAATAAACTACCGAAACTTCCTGGTTTTAACCATAATGTAAAAGATAGTCATTACAAACATTCATGTTTGCCTAGTGAAGTATTTAGTTACTTCAATACAGAATCATATTAAAAAAACATTTTTTTTCTGTTAAATGTCAGTTATGTAATCACATTTTACACTTTGATTACGTTTCTTGTAAGTTACGTAACTCAATCGAAACTGAAAAGAAACTAGAAAACCAGCTGTAATTCGTATAATAACTACATAGCCTCTTAGATGCACTTACATTAACGTTCATAAACTATACCTTATTCTATCATCAGGTTTTATGTCTTTTCTGTTATAACAATACTGTATAGTTACATAATTACTTTTCTTAGAGCACCCATTATTATTTCCTTACTGGTGATATTGAGTTTAGTGCAACCACAATATTATTTCCTGCTGTACCGACATTTGGCTGAAGTTAAAAATATAATTTTCTATTGGTATTATTGGTTTTGATGAATTTGTAGGCGTTTTAAGAATAACATATGAAATAAAAAAGGTGTTTAACAAACAAGATGCCGCTCAAAATTGAAAATGGAAGACTGGTAAATAACAAAAAATAACATAATTTAATTCAAGCGTATGCATATACAACTAAGTCTTAAAAACAATTGCCCTTTGCTAAGAATGTCAAAATGACAAAACTTGTACGTAAACCATAGCGCGAAATGTGACTGTTCATGTACTTAATATAATTAAACTGGATACAAACGAACAAAATCTACATTTCTCTTTAAAAATATGTTATTTGTCTTCTTTTTGTCAATCCTTTATAGACTCAATTCACTATCTATTACAGTTCCAAGGCCACAGACAGTTACTTTTGCATTCGTAGTTTCATCATGCAGCGCCAAGCCTGTGGAATGTCCTTTCAGACTCACTCTTTAAGTGTGCACAGTCTCTACATATTTTTAAGAAAAAATTAAAAACCCACTTGTTTCTTAACTGCTATGATCACTATATTGATCACTTATCTTTATATTTCATAAGTGGTCATTTCATTTAAATATTTTATATCCTACCATCCTAACCAGTGGACCTTTCCATGACCTTACCTATTAGCATCTTTAACAAATGTTTACAGATACATTTTGTCCCACAAACATGATGTAAACTGAAGAGCACATGGCTATATTTGTGACTCAATGTATTGTTATTCAAATAAAAGGTAGCACACGGAATGGTCAATTACATTTATATGTTATTATACGCAATTACATTGCTAATACTTCATCAGTATGCACAAGCCTCCTATCTATCACTAAAATTCAGGGATGTCTCTTTTGAATACCCTTCTGACAAGATCAGTGTACCTTTTATTATATCTTTATTATATCTTATTATGGCACATATCAGGTGCAAAGAAGCAAGTATAAGTTTATCGTTTTAGCCTAATCACATTATATTTTGATTATCAAAAGATTATAGTACATGACGGCTGATGTCTGCACCCTGCAGCTGAGAGTGACAGTTTGCGTCTGTTGAGATAATCATATACAGACAAAACTGCTTCTGCTTCGATAATGTGACGCAATGCGTTAAAAATTCTTATCATTTTTTCTGAGACTTTTTGATATTTAATATGTCTGTAGATTATGAATGCAATAAGAAGGATTGGATGAATATATCTGAATTCATAAAAAAACATTTAAAATAAAAAGCAGAAAAAATGTCAAAATATAAAACCACATTGAATTAGATTCATACAATCTTTTAGAAGAAGTATCGAGACGGCAAGCGAGGAGTGTTCACCTCTAAAAGAACATTTATCTCTAAAGCAACTGCGAGTACGTAGGTCAGTTGGTCACCACTATAAGGTCACCGACTTGTTCTACATGTAGACTGTAACGAAAGCGAATGGCTCTTGCAATAAGTTATTTATCATGAGGCAAATTGTGTCTACTGCATTGAAATGTCAATTAACATGATTTTCAGCATAATATATCGATCAGGGAAATATGCATCGTAAAGAATGCTTTCTGTCAGTAAGAAAAAACGTATAATAAAACTCTAATAAAATACTGAAGTAGAAACTGCAAGTAAACCTGCTGATGTTAATTTCCGTCTCATAAATAGATCAATCTGAAATTAGACATATAATATTATCAGGACGGAACACAACAATAATCACATTTCAAGAACGACTGTCTGGGACGAATTGTAACACGACATTTATACTATGTGTTATTAAATGATTGATTTGATATGAGTCCTGTTTTTTTTCAAAGGACTTTCGTTTTGGATCGAGGCCAATCGGACCAGTTTTTGATTATAGTCCTGTTTTATCAACTAATCATAGTGCAGAAATTTGTTATTGGCCCGAGGCCAGACGAACAAAATTTTGATATTGGTCCTATTTTATCAATCAATCATAGTGCAGAAATTTGTCAAATAACACATCGTTATTTAATAACCAAAGAGATATGAACAGGTCGTAGTTGTATACAATAAAAGGGTTATAGGTGTATAGCATAATGTCTTATCCTTATAAAAAAACTCGATATAACTCACTGGTTCTTTTCTAAGTTGTACAAAATAATTTCAAAACATTTTGTACATTCAAAGTAATTAGGATTTACATTCCGGGTGATTGTGTTTTAGTACAACATTTTCAAATTATATATTGCGTAAAACTAATATTCGAGAGACAAATGAGAAATTTCTACAGTTTTCTCCAGAATATAAATTCTGGATCATTGACTAGATAACAAAGGTGTCTGAACAAACGAAACCAGGGAAGGAAAAAATGTCCTATTTCCCTCTATTTTAATAGGTTTTATGTCGTATATCATTACTTAAACACGGTTTTATACAGGGACTGACTTATCTGACAAATTTTCTTTCACAATCATCATCGGTATTCGATTATCATTTCTGAATAAACTACAATCAGTTCTTTAAGGAAGAGAATCGATTAATGAAATATTAAACATTTTCAAAAATGCTTATAATCTGACACATTTGGAACACGAACTAATGTACAAAATGTAGAGAAAGTATTGTAAATTATTGTACGAAAATGAGTTTGAAAGCATATAAGAAACAGCAATAGAAAATATACAGTCGAAAAAAGTAACAAGAGAGATGTTTTTAGGCTTTAAACCGGATGTTTAAGAGGGCACAAACAAATACCGAAAACAGGAACCATAGTGATTTTGCCTTTGAATTGCATGTGGCTTAACAACTCACTTTGGGTGTTAAAACCAAATTCTAGGGCGCGACGACCTCAAACATTCCATTGGACGCTACCATTGCACCACTGCTTTGTCCTTAACTATGTAGTGCTGTATAAATACACTTCTGAAAAATGTCTTCGAATTGTGCTTGATTTTTGTTTGATATAAAATGAATGCCACTTACTGATATGAATTGAATCCGGGCGTTGAAGCATTTTGTCATCCATGATCCTGTGGTATTCACTAAGGCTTACACTCCAATCTTGCGGATTACAGTGTTATTGGTACCAATATCTTAAGAAGATTAAAAGTGGTATTATGAAATACAATGTGAAATCAGGTATAAGTTGTCGTAGATGTAATTTCCTCTGCTTATACTGGTAGATTTATGTAAGTACAAAATACTAGCAATAACTCTGTTAATGAAACTAAAGTCTGTAATTCAATACATAATAAACTGAGTCATACCTTTACATAAATGATTGTGTTTCTTGTTGTGTATTTAACTTTATGTCTGTATAATTTCCTGTTCTCAACAAGGCCGTCATGATAAATTCTAAAATATTACATGTAATAGTTTTAATAGTTTCACAGCTACGTCTATAGTTTTTGGAGTGTTCTATGACAACATCTATACTATTAACTTTGCAAGTTTCCTGTTTTGTGGAAGAAACTGCGCAGTTTTGAATAAATCTTTTGTTTGTCGCTGGAGCACATATATACCGGCATATCAAGTTGACAATTCTTTTTTGACAAAGCCTCTTGATATTTGCAAAAACTGCCAAAAATCAACAAAAAAATGTTTTTTTTTGTGTCTAAAAATAGATAAAACTAAAAAAATAGACACGTCAAACCAAACTCCCCGCAGCGGTTATCTCCCTTTATCAAATCAATAATTAAGTAGCAAAGCGTGACTTAAGCACTGTGAGGAGTTTGCTAAAGCCCGTGCTTGCACGGGCTCCCATCTAGTATATATAATAAACACAGGCAAGTTCTCGCTCTGAAAGAGGGTCTTTGTCAATGAGTTTGGCTAATCAGTAAAAGTTTGTTAGCAAACAATAGAATCAGTCAATTTATGCAATCAATTCAAATAGGTTCAGACAAACATATCAGGAAGGGTAACAGTCATGAACCACAGATCTACTACATAGTAATATATCAAAAGGGTTGATTTAGATAGCCTAATTGTTACTTTAAAAAGGATGCCAAAAACAAGAATCAATAGGGTGTCTGCATCGGATCGGACCGTAGCTAAATAAATGCTTAAGTACGTCATCTTCCACGGTCACTGAGGCTAATGAAGGAATGTCAAAATGTCTAAGACTTGATAGTTTCCAAATTATTAAAAAAAAACATAATTTTCCCATCTCCAATGGGATAATATTCTTCTACAAGAACGTGACAAAATTATGATAAATGATATTAATTACACGATCTTTCCCTCATTAAATTGTAATCTGACTATTAATACAGCACCAAACACTTTTGCGTTGAACATAATTACGATTACAATTTTCTGTTGAAACATGAAACAGTCTTCTGAGACATAACCATTAATTGTTTTAAAAATTCATATAATTTCAAGATATTGGAAAGCTTATTAAATTGAACTAATTCTAAAATGCTGCACTAGTTTCTCAATAAATCAAAGCGCATAATGCACTGAATTTGTTCTGGTTTGAAAATTGAAAGTAAAATTCTAGTGTTGCAACAACGTATGTGCACTAAGGACAGTTCATTGACGATTGGTTGTAAAAAAGCATGTGTACAATGAATGCATAATGTGCGATAGTTTGATCATACTTGGCATTCATTAACATCAGTATTTCTGCGATTTACCGACTGAAAAAGTTCTCTATGTGAGTTAGCCTTAAAATGTTTGTCACGGATGTATTTAAGATCCCGACAGTCAAGGAGAACGTGTTTTACATTGAAATGCTCGTCACATCGTATACATTTAGGTGCTTCTTCTCTTTTGAGAAGGTATGAATGTGTTATTCTGGTATGACCACTGTTTACATTTTTGTCACATAGAGTACTGCTGTGTGTATATATTAGATTTCTGTTTAACTGTATTTAACAGTTTGAACTATTTGAGAATGTTTACTTACAGAATATACAGAAACATGGCAATGCAAAATATTACATTTAATTGTTTAGATTATTTCGATAACTTAAATAAAACTTCGGATATCATAACCATAAACTGTTGACATAAATTGTTAACAGGACTGAATTACCTACTTACATTAAGGCAAGCCTGTTCGATACTATATTAGTAGCGTTCATTCAAGAGTGTCTCCATTAATAAACTACGACAGGTTTAATATTGTGGCTTGTATTTAATAGAAATATAGCCATTTTAGTTTTAGATGCTGTACTGCAATGTCTGGTCATATTTTATGTAACGCCTTAATTTGTTAACATTTAAAAACGGGTTATTTAAATATGGCATGGTTAACTGTGATTAGGAGAATATGTTTCGACATAATGCATTCATTGTAAAATAAGACTCACGAGTCTTTATAGATATGCAACTTTATTGGATGACCCTTATGAAACTTTGGGCAACGCATGAATCAGCGGGTTTCACATTTTGGATAATGCACGAGCATTTTAATATAATGGGTCATACAACACATGTATGCGCATTTAATGCTGATTTTGCATTGTATTTGTGAGAAGCTTGTTTCGTCAATATGGTAATTGCTCACTAGAATGGTGCAACATGTAATACGCATAATATTGCCACCTAATAATCATTACATTTTTCTTACTCATACGTTGTAAAGTCTTCCTGTATACAGACAAGATGCATTGATTTACTACATATAGAGTGTTGAATATCAGACTCATTAATAAGTATGGCAAATCAAACTTCCTGCTAATATGACCGCTACTTCATCAAATAGACAGGTCATTATGCATAAGCGTTTTGCGATAAGATAAAATCGTGAAATACAAGGCTATATATGAGCTATGCTTAAATGTTTTGCAATTCAAGTTGGGATTTGTCATATCGAATAGATATAAATATGCATTATATTTCAAAAATTCTTAGTTACCACTAATAGCTTTTATATGCCATACTAAATGGACGCATGTTATTGGCAAGCAATTAGCACCGTCCTGTCATACTGGCATTTTCAAAACAGCTGACGCTGTGATATTACATCGTATTTTACTGAATATCGCTCTTCATATCTTGTGAAAACAATTGAGATCCATTAGCTAACCATACAAATGTGAGAAATAGTATAACTACAACAGATATAAGACGACTGACAAATTACTTTCAAGAATAAATTTGTAATACATATGCACTGTAATAATTTCCTTTATTGCATATGTTACTATAAATAGTAACAAAATCGACGTGGAAGTGCGCCAATATAGCCTCAATGTGGGCAATACATTCCGGTATTGAGCAAGTGTGCCAAAATATCGATATTTGGCCCACTTCCTAGTGTGCCAAAAATCGATATTGAGGCAACTTCCGGTCATTACGCACCTGCAGTCCAACAACCGCAGACTTTCCGCACGTGAAATTCGTACGTAATTAGCAACAAGAAGCTATAATATTCAATTTTACGACGTGTGTTTTTTTCAAAGTGAAAATAAATAAGATAATCAACAATTTATCAAGACTTACGTTTTATAACAAGCGTTCATAAGATTCCGACGTTTCGACGTTGAATAAACAAAACAATACATGTGACGTAACGTCAACGTGCAAAATAGCGCGGTACATCGAGAAAATGTATTTTTGTTGTAGAAAAGTCATCGTTTCATGAATTGGTCAACATATGCAATAAAAAGGTTATGAAACAGGGCAAGTGTGCCTTAAGTCGATATCGGCACACTTTCACCGGCATTGGCCCTCGGGCTAAAGCCCTCGGGCCAATACCTAAGCAAGTGTGCCGATATCTTCCTTAAGGCACACTTGCCCTGTTTAATAACCTATACTTATTGCATATGTTACTATAAATAGTAACAAAATCGACGAGAAAGTGCGCCAATATATCCTCAATGTGGGCAATACATTCCGGTATTGAACAAGTGTTCCAAAATATCGATATTTGGCTCACTTCCTAGTGTGCCAAAAATCGATATTGAGGCAACTTCCGGTCATTACGCACCTGCAGTTTAACAACGGCAGACTTTCCGCACGTGAGATTCGTACGTAATTAGCAACAAGAAGCTATTCAATTTTACGACGTGTTTTTTTCATATAAAAAAATAATAAGATAATCAACAACCAGACTTACGTTTTATAACAAGCGTTCATTAGATTCCAACGTTTCGGCGTTGAAGCAAAACAATACATGTGACGTAACGTCAACGTGCAAACTAGCGCGTTACGTCGAGAAAAAGTGTACTTTTGTCGTAGAAAAATCATCATTACATGCATTGGTCAACATATGCAATAAAAAGGTTATAAAACAGGATAAGTGTGCCTTAAGTCGATATCGGAACACTTTCCTCGGCATTAGCCCTCGGGCCAATACCTAAGCAAGTGTGCCGATATCTTCCTTAAGGCACACTTGCCCTGTTTAATAACCTCTACTTACATACATCTTTGCTGTTCATTTAGTGTAATGTCATCGTGCATGGTATCACTGTCAGAATAAAGCCGAATTAAGCCGCCCGGCTTACTCAGTTGGTAGCACGCAAGTCTACTGATCGAGGGGGTTGTGGCTTCGATTCCCTGGCGGGGCATGCTATCGTGGAGCATGGTCATGCAATTGTTTCTACGGCCATTCTCCCTCCTACCAATGATTCTAAATTATGTAGGGCAGAAGTCAGTCACTGACAAAAGTATGCTCTCAGTGTTTGGTTAACAGCTAAATTCAGAGATTGAGCCTTTCCAGAGAGATTGAGTCGGTTGAGTGACCGCCGTTATATGACATAAACAATGTGTTGCTACGGCGTTAACCCAACAATAACAAAGGAAACAAAGCAAAATTATATAGCCTATATTATAAGAATGATTTCCCTCAAATTATGTTATAAGAGAGACGGTACGAGGTATTCGTTAGTATACCTTAAGTTACCATTCGGAACCAAGCATATAGGTAGTCATTATTGTTTGCCATCGTATTACAGTAAAACGTCGGTCATCGAAGTGATGTTGGCTTTGGTATGTTTAAAACAGTTTACAGAAGCTGAGTAGGAATTGTGTGAAGATTCGAGACTTCTGTGGGTATATTTGTGTGTAAATTCAAGTCATTCCAATTGTTCGACCTAATGAACCACAGTTGGTTGATGAAATTACAATTGATAAAAACAGACAAGTAAATCGTTACCTGATTATGTAATTAAAATTCTAAATTACGTAGTATAAGTTTCGAGTGTTTATTTTTTTAGAATATTTTTTATCCCCGTACTAATAAGTGTCCAATTGTTCATTGTTTTGAACAATACGTATAACCAATATCATTGTGACTATCAGGCCATCCCCGTTGTTATGCTACAAGATTTCTCTCTAAATTATTAAGACATATTTCATTGAATTAAGTAAAATGTTACAATTCAATTACTGACTGTATGTCTAGACAAAAATATACAAATGCTACATGTTAAAACAGCTCGTGGTATTTATAAACTTATAGATACGATCAGGCCATCATCAGACACATATTGTCACCAAGACAAATACGGAAACGACATTATAGTTCGTATGTCTGGGACTAAAAATAAACCATCACATCGATGAAAACAAGTTCAATGATGTAGTGCTGATAGCTTCCGTTTAATGTTGCATGTAGCAAAAATGAACGACTTGGGGTAGAAGAAATCATTTTCCTTCATGCCTTACAGTAAAATGTTGTGTTATTCGATGAAAATATACGATGAAAATAAAAACATGCAGTATTTATTTAATATCCGTTAAAAGTTGTAATACAATCGTAACGAAAGAGCCGAACACTACAGACACATAAATAAATTCCGCGCATAGTTAAGTATTGGATAGAAGTTAATGTTTAATGACAACATGAAGTATGGCAAATGTTTGATTGAATGTGTCTGATATTTCATGAATAATTCATTGAAGACGCCTTACAGAGTTAATGTATTACATATGAAATCTATACATACTGATACGGAATAATCATGTCTACGTCAAATTACAGTTGGGAGCACAGTTTACTTCAGTTTATAAGAACTTCTCATGTAGATGAATTCTATTGTACTGTACTGTAAAGCCACATTGAAGTAATTTGCTACTTTGTCTTTAGTTTTCATAAGTTTGATATCGTAGCTGTTTCTTTAACATACTTAAAATTTACATTGTCCACCCCCATATTTGGATGCTGTAAAAGTATGAAGTAACCCATCATCAAGATATATTTCTTGCTTAAGATGTAGACACTGTTGTCTAGTACAAATGTATTTCTTAATATTGTTCTTGTTAACTTACTATTAATAGTTGAAATACAGACACATCAATAATAACTACGAATAATATTCCTGATTAATGTTAACTGTCGAGATGAATCCAATCGTCTGCAAAATATTACCATCACTTATATTTGCGAAGGCCGACTAATGGTAACAATGAATTATTTGTCAATGTAATACATTTGTTGTACGTTTTACTACCAATACGGTATCTGGTAATATCTTAAAGTAATGACTGACTTGCGCGCTAATATGGAGATATGTTGAAGATGTTGCTGTCCAACTGATGTGGATGTCACTGAATTAAAATATATAAAAATAATGACTGTATGTAACGGGGTTACACCTTTGGATAAATTCAATCTTCCATGTGGACCTCTAACATTCCATGTATTACATACATAATAACGAGAGTCACATTTTTTTTGTAATTATTTATTACTTTTTTTCAATGCATATAGTTACTGTAAGTACATACTGCTTTAATCATCAACATTAACAACTTCTATGGAACATAAAAAAGACACAAAAGCAAACATTCCTTTTAATTTCTAAGTACCGGGTACATACAAATTTATTTATACTTCAGGATAATACCACACACAGTATGGGCTTAATTCAGCAAGAGTCACAATTTTAATTTAACAATTACATGTGCTGATGAAGGTTGAATGCACAAGGAAATAAAGATAATTGTTTCATAAAATGCTAAGAAAATTGATAACATCAGAGGCTCGATTTATAATCAGACGATAGCAACTATAAGATCGTTAGTGTGGGTTTCATTTTATAGTGGACGTGTTTAACTTGTAGAATAGCTCATTCGCCTGTAGACTCATCTGGCTGAGAAAGTAACAAACTTCGTGACAAAGTATTCTTACAATGTGATTTGTTAAAAATAATTGGGAACGTCCTTTTATCTGACAGAAACTTTACTCATTAATGGTCAGAACAAATTCGCTGACATAGCATCACATATCTTAACTATTGATAATCAGCATTGAACCAGATACAAAACTTATCAATTCTAGAATGGTTCCAAATTTGAAGTTAAATTATGAAGCCTTAGACATTTATCTTTCAAGCACATTATTTTTACCCTCTTCTTTGTTGTATTTGACATAATTTTCTCCTTACACATGCGGCGATGTAACCCCTTAAACTATTTAAATATGTTTTTAATACTTTCTTTGTTTCACAGCCTAGATAAAATCTAAACTTGAGTCGAGTAATTTGTTTCTCTTAAAAGAAACAGACGCATTAATAATTCATTTAGTTGGTTATATAAATGGTTATATGTCGTTTAGGATACCTTTAGACAAATCAACGATATTTTATGTAAACAATGCCTCATGTTATCGTATAAGAGCTGTATCAATGTGACTTTATGTAATGTCATTTGGCACAAAAGAGGTCATTTTATTATTTCCATAAGCCGATACATCGGACAATTGAGCTTAGAATACACACTATACATTTTCCATTGATGATTGGGAAGAATTTCCTTTTGATGTATAAATGCACATCATTGCGATGTATTGACAAGATTGACCAGTGGCTAGCCTTGAAGAAATAGTTTAATGAAAATATTGTATTTATAACTTGACCTTGATTAAGACATGTGGTACATGTGTATTGCTAATCACTCTTAACTTGTTTGATATTATTTGATTTGATTGCATTTAACCAAATGTTCTAAAATGTTGACTAGCGAGATTTGAAAAAAAATTTGCACAACCATGACTTGTTTGTCAATTGAATAAAATAAACATGACATGTTCAGTTGGCACTGTTATGGCTTAATTTGATTGTATATAAAAATGTAATTATTATTTGTATAAATAATGTGTTTCTTATATATCTCCGTAAACAGATATTCTTTAGAGATTTGTCGTACAGGATCTTTAAGGTTCCCATGAAGGGTCATGGCGAGATGACCTTTACGCCGACAAATCAATGTGTAGCTTTTATCTAGACGAAACACCATTAAAAGCATTTGATTTCGTTATTTCCATTTTTAGTCTAAGACTTGCGAGCTAATTTGACAGCGATATTATTCACAGTTTGCGATTGGACGACTCATTTCAAATTGCTTGACGTACACGATGTAAACAAGTTACTAAACATAACGATTTCGTCACAAATACTATACTGAGAAAATGTCACCTGAACATTACCCTCGTAAGTAAATGGCCAGACCTAACTCGACGAGTAAGTGAGCGGAAATTTGAGATCGGGTTTACATTAATCAGATTGTTTTCTTATCAACCGTCTGGGGCATATTTTAAATGTAACATACCAGACAATCTCGAATAATTCATAAACATTTTGAATCATTCATCAAAATTAATCTGTACAAATAAATTGTTGTTCGTAGGCAACATGTTTATATCAGACAGTTTAGATGAGTGAAATGATCCATGACTTGCTTATTTCACTTGTAAAATTATTTATGATAAATAACTTCTGTAGTTATTTATATGTCTGTATTTCGAAAACAAAGGAACACTAATTCTTAAAATTTCATGTTTGTAAGACGTAGCATCAATCTTTACTGTAGCATGATTGTATTTAATGGTATAAGTATGTAAAATGTCTTGAAATAACTAAATTAAAAACTTTGACTTCATATAATAAGAATAGTAAATTTTAAGAAACTACAATTTAATTGGAATTTCAATGGCAGTCTACTATAAATGTTTACAACATTTGTGTTACATTGTATTTAAAGTTTACACGACTGTTGTAAGTAATTTATGGAGACAATTAGATTTGGATTCACTTAAATTTATTTTAGTGAATAAATGTCTGGACTGCTTTAAGACATAAGCATTTAATATTTATAACAAGACGTTCTGTTTTTTATCTTTCATCAATTAAAGTTACAAATCGTCTCGATCAAAAAGCAGAAATTTACTTCTCTCTATGTGCCTTTGGTGTTAATGACTTCATATGGTCTGTTTTAAGTAAAGCAATATCAAACAACAAGCGTTGTAAGTCAACTGAAGCAAGGCGTAGTGAAAATGAGGCAGTAAGTTTGATTGTTACAGGAGTAATAATGATAATTTTGATGATAGTGAAATGAAATTTGATAATTTTCCATCAAATGAATTGACAGCGGAACATTTGATTTTATTGTTTCTAATTGCATTGATGATTTTTGTTAGATCTAAGCGGAAACAACGTAAACTTAGAAAATTGACTCGGTGTCACTGTGGTACAGATCTTAGTTATGAAAATGTTTCTATTGTCATTCTTTCCGGTGGACTAATATCTATTTTCTTATATTGTCGTCCATTGCAATTTGAAAAGTGCAACACTTCATATGATAGTATGAAGACATCTCTAACGTTTTAAACGTATTCAGTATTTTACTTTTAGAGAAATATTTAAGTGTTGAACACCTAGAATCATAATATGAACCAATGACATATTGCAAGTGTCGAGTTCAAATTAGTTATCAAATTAACTATCAACATTCCTTATCACTAACTTCCTCGTTGTCTGCAGAAACATGACCTTGTCACTTTCATTTTCAATATCGTCATTGTTCATAACATTTTTTTTCAAGTCCAGTTATTGTGTCTATTAACACTACTCTGCTCTGTGAAATGTGCATTGTATATAAGCTTCCTATAAGAACTATGTAATATAGAAAGAATAATGTCTATTCCACTTTAAGGTATCGCGAGAGTTTTGGCCGATTAATTTCTGTATACTGTCCAAACTGAATTTTGTGTCGATCACTTCCGGTTTCTAATTACCTCCCTTTGGTCCTACTAAAATCATATAAAAGGGAAATAACATACCCTCATTATTTTGAACTAAATTTGCACGTTCGGAACGCTTCTGGTTTCTGTGCTTACCATTCGTTGTATTGTGGGACGGTATGACTGTATGACTAAAACACGCAATGAAGCGAAATGAAACAGACAATGGCGAAATGGAGATTTATTTGTTTATTAAATATATGGCCATTTTTATCTTCAATAGGTCGTGCCTAAGGCTCAAACTTACACGAGTTTTCACAATATATATAAATATGGATTGTATATACATGTCATAAATATATTAAATCGTTTCTTTGCTATCAGGATGTCGAACTTGTGCTTGGATACGACACGAAAATTTATGCAATGAAAACGTCATCCCAATGCTAATGATTGACAGTAGATTTCAAACCTTTCTACAGGAATTTATAGCGATTGTTATTTGCAATGGTTATATGGTGAATTGTATTGTGTGATATAAGGTTTTGGAAGGTGGTTTGTTTGTTTGGGTTTTATGGCGCATCAACACAGAAAGGTTATATCGCGCCTTTGGAAGATTGATATATGGATAACGCACTGAATATATTGAACAGCGTTGACATGCAATGATATACATCTAAAATTTTCATCTGCCAGTTATATTAATACAAAGTCTTTAAATTCATTTTATCCATTAATGTCATGTTCTAATGTAGACATTGTTCGCAACCTTGATTTTTTCATATTTTTTGAGACAAGAAAATCATTTTTATCTATCTCAATCTGATTAAAACCCGATCTACAATTTTACCGCTCGCATACTCGCTAATGTAGATCTGGCCTTTTCCAAACGAAGGTCACGTTCAGGTGACCTTTTCTCATCATAATATTCATGACGAAATTGTTATGATACGTAACTTGTTTACATCGTCTACGTCACGAAATTTGAAATGAGCCGCCAAATCGCAGCCTATGAATATTACCGCGGTTAAATTAGCAAGCAAAACTTGGTCTAAAAATAGAAATTACGAAATCAAAATGTGATTAATAGTGTTTTCGTCTAGATGAAAGCTACGCATTGATTGGTCGACACAAAGTTCATCTCGACCTGACCTCAAAGGTAAAAAGTACAGATCCAGTACGACCGTGGTCTACTGGATATGTGTTGACGCAGATTGTATCTATCTATGATTGACATGAGATTTGTGAACAAAAAAAACTTATTCCACATTTCATTTGTATGTCAGCTTCCGATATTATATATATTTCAAGTGTTACTATAATATGTACACTGCTCTAAACTATATTTACTTATGTATTTGTAAATTGCATATATGTTTTGGGTATGGGCGGGAGGCCATAAATAACTCAATATATAAACTGAAACTGACTATCATGCTATCATTTGAGGCCCCATCCAAAAATCATGCGTCAAAACATTTTGACGAGTCAATATAATCAAATCATGTTAACTGTAAGATACGTTACGTTGATAATATATATCATATTTTATGTCAAGAAGAATTGACAGAATATAAGGATTGGTCTTCAGAATTTATTTACATGTACACTTTATTTCTCTAAGAATTATGTAAAATATGACAAATGGTATTTCTGGCGCTATCTGATGAATAATACAGCTCAATATATACGAGAAGTAGGAAACATACCGATCTAAATTAAAAATTTAAAACCTGATTTAACATTTTCCACTCGCCTACTTGCTAATTTAGATCTGGCCTTTTTCAAACGAGGGTCACGTTCAGATGACCTTTTCTCATCGTACTATTAATGACGAAATTGTTATGATACGTAACTTGTTTACATCGTCTACGTCACGCAATTTGAAATGAGCCGTCCAATCGCAGACTGTGAATAATGCCGCTGTTAAATTAACTTGCAAACATTGGTCTAAAAATAGAAATTACGAAATCAAAATGTTATTAATAGTGTTTCGTCTAGATGAAAGTTACACATTGATTAGTTGACAAAAAAGTCATCTCGACGTGACCCTCAATTGAGATAGTACAGATCCTGTACGACAATGCTCTACAGGATATTTGTTTACGGAGATTAGAGTCTTTATAGATATGCAACTTTATTGGATGACCCTTCTGAAACTTTAGGCAACGCATGAATCAGCGGGTTTCACATTTTGGATAATGCACGAGCATTTTAATATAATGTGTAATACAATACATGTATGCGCATTTACTGCTGATTTTGCATTGTATTTGTGAGAAGCTTGTTTCGTCAATATGGTAATTGCTCACTAGAATGGTGCAACATGTAATACACATAATATTGCCACCTTATAATTATTACATTTTTCTTACTCAAACGTTGTAAATTCTTCCAGTATGGAGACAAGATGCATTGATTTACTTCATTTAAAGTGTGGAATATCAGACCCATTAATTAGTATGACAAATCAAACTTCCTGCTAATAGGACCGCTACTTCATCAAATAGACAGGTCATTATGCATAAGAGTTTTGTGGTAAGATATAAACGTGAAATACATGGTTATATGTGACATAGGCTCTAATGATTTGCTATTTATGTTGCGATTTGTCATATCGAATAGATATAAATATGCATTATATTACACAATTCTTAGTTATCACCAATAGCTTTTATATGCCATACTAAATGGTCGCATGTTATTTGCAAGCAGTTAGCAACGTCTTGTCATACTGGCATTTTCAAGACAGCTAACGCTGTGATATTACATCGTATTTTACTGAATATCGCTCTTCATATCTTGTGAAAACAATCGAGATCCATTAGCTAACCATAATTTTGTAAAATGTGAGAAATAGTATACCTGCAATAGATGCTGCATAACTAACAGATATAAAAGATGTCTGACAAATTACTTTCAAGTATATTTGTAATACACATGCACTGCAAGAGCAATAATCTTCTTTACATAGATCTTTGTGGTTCATTATGTGTAATGACATCATGCAAGATATCACTGTTAGGGTAAAGTGGAATTCAGCCGCCCGGCTAGCTCAGTTGGTAGCAACCAAGTCTACTGATCGAGAGGTCGTTGGGTCGATTTCCGGGCGGGGCATGCTTTCGTGAAGCTTGGTCATGAAATTATTTCTATGGCCATTCTCCCTCCTACTGATTCTTAATTATGTAGGGCAGTTGTCAGTCACTGACGAAAGTATGCGCTCAGTAGTTGGTTAACAGCTAAATCCAGATATTCAGCCTTTCTAGGAAGAGTGAGTAGGTTGACTGACCGCCGTTATATAACATAATTTTATTATACAATGTGTTGCTATGGCGTTAAACCCAACAAAAACAGAGCAAACAAAGCGGAATTATAAGAATATTATAAGAACGATTTCGCTCATATTATGTTATATGAGAGACGGTTAGAGACATACGTTAGTGAACCTTTAGTCACCATTCGGAACCAAGGATATAGGTAATAATTATTATTTGCTAACGTATTACCGTACAACGTCACTCATCAAAGTGATGTTGGTTTTGGTATGTTTAAAACAATTTACAGAAGCTGAGTAGACATTGTGTGAAGCTTCGTTATCTTGAAAAAATCGAGACTTCTTTAATAATAAGATATATTTCATTGAATTGACTAAAACGGTTACAATCCAATTACTGACTGTATGTCTAGACAAAAATATACAAATGCTACATGTTAAACAGCTCGTGGTATTTATCAACTAACTGATAAGATCAACCCATCATCAGACACATATTGTTACCAAGACGAATTAAGGAAATAACAGTTTAGTTCGTATGTTTGTGACTAAAAATAAACCATTCAATGTTGTAATGCTGACAGCTCCCGTTTAATGTTGCATGTAGCGAAAAAGAATGTGGAAGAAGATATCATTTTCCTTCATGTCTTACGGTAAAAGGTTGTGTTATTCGATGAAAATATACGATGCACATAGACATGTAAATCTTTACTATGTCTATGACGATGTACATAAAAACGTGCAGTATGTATTTAATATCTGTTGAAAGTTGTTATACAATCGTAACAAATGAGCCGAACACTACAGACATATAAATAAATTCCGCGCATAGTTAAGTATTGGATAGAAGGTAATGTTTAATGTTAACATAAAGTATGCCAAATGTTTGATTGAATTTGTCTGATATTTCATGAATAATTCATTGAAGACGCCTTACATAGTTAATGTATTACATATGAAATCTATACATACTGATACGGAATAATCATGTCTACGTCAAATTACAGTTGGTAGCACAGTTTAGTTCAGTTTCTAAGAACTTCTCATGTAGATGAATTCTATTGTACTGTACTGTAAAGTCACATTGAAGTAATTTGCTACTTTGTCTTTAGTTTGCATAAGTTTGATATCGTAGCCGTTTCTTTAACATGCGGAAAACGTACATCGTCCACCCCCATATTTGGATGCTGTTTAAGTATGACGTAACCCATTATCAAGATATATTTTTTGCTTAAGATGTAGACACTGTTGTTAAGTATAATGACAATATAAATACATTTCTTAATATTTTTCTTGTTAACTTACAATTAATTGTTGAAATACAGACACATCAATAATAACTACGAATAATATTCCCGATTAATGTAACTTGTCGAGACGAATCCAATCGTCTGCAAAATATTACCATTACTTATATTTGCCAAGGCCGACTGATGGTAACAATGAATTATTTGTCAATGTAATACATTTGTTGTACTTTTTATATTGACTAACTTGCGCTAACCTGAAGATAAATTGAAGATGTTGCTGTCATTACTGATGTTAATGACTTGCAAATGTATTAAATGAATGACAATATTTAACGAGGCTACACCTTTGGATAAATCCAATCTTCCATGTGGACCTCTGACATTCCATGTATTACATACATAATAACGAGAGTCACACTTTTTGTAAGTTTTATTACTTTTTTTTCAATGCATATAGTTACTATAAGTACATACTGCTTTAATCATCAACATTAACAACTTCTATGGAATATAAAAAAGACCCAAAAGCAAAAATTCCTTTTAATTTCTAAGTACCGGGTACATACAAATTTATTTATACTGCAGGATAATACTACACATAGTATGGGCTTAATTCAGCGTGAGTCACAATTTAATTAAACAATTACATGTGCTGATGAAGGTTGAATGCATAATGAAATAAAGATAATTGTTTCATTAAATGAAGTGCTCATTAACCTCACCACAGTTTTAACTGCATTTAAGTCTTTTACAGTAAGATTTATCATAAACAATGAATATATGTTGCAAAACATTAATACTTATATAGGAACAATGTCTTAAAAGTTCATTTTAAGAAAATTGATAACATCAGTGACGCGATTTATAATCAGACGATAGCAACTATAAGATCATTAGTGTGGGTTTCATTTTTATTGTGGACGTGTTTAACTAGAAGAATAGCTCATTGGCCTGTAGACTCGTCTGGCTGAGAAAGTAACAAACTTCGTGACAAAGTATTCTTACAAGATGATTTGTTAAAAATAATATTGAGAACTTCCTTTCATCTGTCAGAAAATTTACTCATTAATGGTAAGAACGAATTAGCTGACATAGCATCACATATCTTAATTATTGATCAGCATTGACACAGAAACAGGACTTTAGATATATGTTGTGTTGCAATGAATAGGACGTGGTAACCACATTGCGATGACAATGTATTGCAATTATTTATCAATTCTATGGTTCCAATTTTTAAGTTAAATTATGAAGCCTTAATAGACATTGATCTTTTAAGCACATTATTTTACCATCTTCTTTGTTGTATTTGACATAATTTTCTCCTTACACAGTCGGCGATGTAACCCCTAAAAATATTTAAATATGTTTTAATACTTTCTTTGTTTCACAGCCTAGATAAAATCTAAACTTGAGTCGAGTAATTTGTTTCTCTTAAAAGAAACAGACGCATTAATAATTCATTTAGTTTGATAAGAAAATGGTTATATATGTCGTTTAGTATACCTTTAGACAACTCAAAACGATATTTTATGTAAACAATGCCTCATGTTATTATGAAAGAGCTATATGAATGTGTCGTTGTGTAATGCCATTTGGCACAAAAGGGGACATTTTATTATTTTCATGAAGCCAATACATCGGACCATTGAGTTTAGAATTCATTATATACATTTTCCATCGCTGATGGTTAAGAACTTCCTTTTGATTTGTAAAAGCACATCATTGCGATGTATTGACAAGATTAAACCATGGCTCGACTTGAAGAAATGCTGTGATGTAAAGAAAATATTGAGTTTATAACTTGACATTGATTAAGACGTTAAATGGTATTGTCGTTGAGTATTGCGAATCACTCTTAACTTGTTTGATGTTAGATGTTACTTTGATTTGATTGCATTTAACCAAAGGTTCTAAAATGTGGACAAGCGAAATTTAAAAAAAGTTGGCACTACCATGACATACCTTGTTTGTAAATTGAATAAAACATGCATGTTCAGTTGGCACAGTTAAGGATTAATTTGACTGAATAGAAAAATGTATTTGATAATTTGCATAAATATCGTTTCTTATCTTTCGCCTGGAGCATATTTTTATAGTAACATACCAGACAATCTCGAATCATTGATAAACATACTGTTTCATTCATTATAAATCATTTATCAAAGCAAAACGTTCTCATTCACAGATTTCAACTTAAATATCAACCTTTTCTAATACTGTCAAAACTGTATGGAAATATTTTTGGAAGCAGGAAAGTAGTGTTCTGATAATGACAATTTTAGAGCAAAATGACATGCAACTACAAATGATGGTGTTCCATGTAGTATATATCTACCCCGTATGTCACAGTATAGACACTTTTAGTGCATTTTTGTGACTTTTATTGTATATTTCTTGCAACATATAGGTCAGTTTGTTTTAAAATAATAAGAATTTTTTGACACAATTACAGACACTGAATGGTATTTTAAAATGATAGAAAAAATAAACCAAATCTTTAAAATAGTACCTTTAATGTGTACAATTACATTGTTATTTGTGGGCAAAATGGTTATATCAGACAGTTAAGCTGAGTGAAATAACCCACAGCTCGCTTATTGATCACTTGTAAAATAATTTATATTAAATAACTTCTGAAGTTATTTATATGTCTGTATTTTGAAAGCAAAGGAACATTAATTCTTAAAATTTCATATTTGTAAGACGTAGCATCAATCTTTACTGTAGCATGATTGTATGTTTAATGGTATGTACTTATGTAAAATGTCTTGAAATAACTAAATTAAAATCTTTGACTTCATATAGTAAGAATAGTAAATTTTAAGAAACTACAATTTGATTGGAATTTCAATGGCAGTCTACTATAAATGTTTACAACATTTGTGTTAAATTGTGTTTAGTTTACACGACTGTTGTAAGAATTGCGAGTAATTTATGGAGACAATTAGATTTGGATTCAGGTAAATTTAAATTTAGTGAATAAATGTCTGGACTGCTTTAAGACATATGCATTTAATATTTATAACAAGACGTTCTGTTTTTTATCTTTCATCAATTAAAGTTACAAATCGTCTCGATCAAAAAGCAGAAATTTACTTCTGTCTATGTGCCTTTGGTGTTAATGACTTCATATGGTCTGTTTTAAGTAAAGCAATATCAAACAACAAGCGTTGTAAGTCAACTGAAGCAAGGCGTAGTGAAAATGAGGCAGTAAGTTTGATTGTTACAGGAGTAATACTAATTATTTTGATGATAGTGAAATGAAATTTGATAATTTTCCATCAAATGAATTGACAGCGAAACATTTGATTTTATTGTTTCTAATTGCATTGATGATTTTTGTTAGATCTAAGCGGAAACTACGTAAATTTAGAAAATTGACTCGGTGTCACTGTGGTACAGATCTTAGTTATGAAATATTTAAATGTCTAGGATAAAACAATATCAGGGACGTTGTCAGAAGTGCTAAAGTAAAAACAATTGAACACCTAGAATCATAATATGAACCAATGACATGTTGCAAGTGTCGAGTTCAAATTAGTTCAACATTCCTTATCACCAACTTCCTCGTTGTCTGCAGAAACATGACCTTGTCACTTTCATTTTCAATATCGTCATTGTTAATAACATTTTTTTTCAATTCCAGTTATTGTGTCTATTAACACTACTCTGTTCTGTAAAATGTTCATTGTAAATAAGCTTCCTATAAGAACTATGTAATATAGATAAGAATAATATCTTTTCCACTTTAAGGTATCGCGAGACATTTGGCCGATTAATTTCTGTATACTGTCCAAACTGAATTTTGTGTCGATCACTTCCAGTTTCTAATTACCTCCCTTTGGCCCTACAAAAAATCATATAAAAGGGAAATAACATACCCTCATTATTTTGAACTAAATTTGCACGTTCGGAACGCTTCTGGTTTCTGTGCTTACCAATCGTTGTATTGTGGAACGGTATGACTGTATGACTAAAACACGCGATGAAGCGAAATGAAACAGACAATGGCGAAATGGAGATTTATTTGTTTATTAAATATATGGTCCTTCTTTTCCATCAATTGGTCGTGCCTAAAATAATGGTATGAAAATAAATATTGTTGTTCAATTTATAAAGACTCAGATTTACACGAGTATTCACGATAAATATGGACTGTAAATACATGTCATAAATATTTGTTTCTTTTGCTTTCAGGATGTCGATTTTGTGCTTGGATACGACACGAAAATGTATCCAATTAAAAAGCCATCTCAATGCTAATGATTGACAGTAGATTTCAAACCTTTCTACAGGTATTTATTGCGATTGTCATTTGCAATGGTTTTATGGTGAATTTTATTGTGTGATGTATGGTTTGGAAGGTGGTTTGTTTTTTTGTTTGGGTTTTACGGCGTATCAACACAGAAAGGCTATATCGCGCCTTTGGAAGGTTGCCATATGAATAATGCAATGAATATATTGAATAGCGTTGACATTCAATGATACACGACTGAATTTTTTACCTGCCTGTTATATTAATACAAAGTCTTTAAATTCATTTTTTGCATTAATGTCATGTTCTAATGAAGACATTGTTCGCAACCTTGCTATTTTTCTTTATCATGTTTCTTAGACGAGAAAATCATTGTTATCTAATTATGATTGACACGAGATTTGTGAACACAAGAATAGCTTATTCCTTATTTCACTTGTATGTCAGCTTCACAGTATTATATATATTTAAATTGTCACTATAATATGTAAACTGCTCTAAACTATATTTACTTATGTATTTGTAAATTGTATTTATGTTTTGTATATGGGCGGGAGGCCAAAAATAACTCAATATAGAAACTGAAACTGACATGCTATCATTTGAGGCCCCATCCAAAAAACATGCATCAAAACATTTTGACGAGTCAATATAATCAAATCACGTTAACTTTAAGATACGTTACCTTGATACGTTATACTTTTTTATGTCTAGAAGAATTGACAGCATATAAGGATTGGTCTTGAGAATTTATTTACATGTACACTTTATTTATCTTAGAATCATGTAAAATATGACAAATGGTATTTCTGGCGCTATCTGATGAATAATACAGCTCAATATATTCGAGAAGAAGGAAACATACCAATCTGATTAAAAATTTAAAACCTGATCTAAAAGTTTCCGCTCGCATACTTGCTAATTTTGATCTGGCCATTTTCAAACGAGGGTCACGTTAAGATGACCTTTTCTCATCGTACTATTAATGACAAAATTTTTATGATACGTAACTTGTTTACATCGTCTACGTCACGCAATTTGAAATGAGCCGTCCACTCGCAGACTGTGAATGATGCCGCTGTTAAATTTACTTGCAAACATTGGTCTAAAAATAGAAATTACGAGATCAAAATGTTATTTTGCATTGTATTTGTGAGAAGCTTGTTTCGTCAATATGGTAATTACCCAATAGAATGGTGCAACATGTTATACGCATAATATTGCCCGGCTCATTACCAAGTATGACAAATCAAACTTCCTGTTAATAGGACCGCTACTTCATCAAATAGACAGGCTACTATGTATAAAAGTTTTACGATAAGATATAATCGTGAAATACAAGGCTATATAAGACTTATGCTTTAAAGTTTTGCTATTTATGTTGGGATTTGTCATATCGAATAGATATAAATATGCATTATATTACAAAAATTCTTAGTTATCACCAATAGCTTTTATATGCCATACTAAATGGACGCATGTTATTGGCAAGCAATTAGCACCGTCCTGTCATACTGGCATTTTCAAGAAAGCTAACGCTGTGATATCACATCGTATTTTACTGAATATCGCTCTTCATATCTTGTGAAAACAATTGAGATCCATTAGCTAACCATATTTTTGTGAAATGTGAGAAATAGTATACCTGCAATAGATGCTGCATAACTAACAGATATAAGACGACTGATAAAATACTTTCAAAAATATATTTGTAATACACATGCACTGTAAGAGCAATATTTTTTTACATTATCTTTGCGGTTTATGATGCGCAAAGACATCGTGATTGGTATCACTGTTATATAGGATAAAACGGAATTATATAGCCTTTATTATAAAGTAATTGCATTTTATAGTCTAAGCTTAATGCTTGTGCACGTTCACCGACTTTACAGCTATTACCTATGGTAAGCGGACTACTGGTATCTATCTGTCAATCTCCATTTGGAGTCTTTTAACTCCGCTTAGTGCAGCCGACAGTTTAGTGCAACGGAATCATACCACCCTCGCAGGTACCCATTTACACCTGGGTGAAGTGAAGCCATCGCAGGTAAATTTCTTGCTCATGGAAATTAGCAGTGCCCCTGGTGGGGTTCGAACCCGGGACCTATCGATCCCTAACCGCGCTTCCTACCACTGGACTACTGCTTCTTAGAATGATTTATCTCAAATTATGTTATAAGAGAGACGGTTCGAGGTATACGTAAGTATACCTTAAGTCACCATTCGGGACCAAGCATATAGGTAGTCATTATTGTTAGCTATCGCATTACCGTACGACGTCACATTTTGAAGTGTTGTTGGCTTTGTTAAGTTTAAAACAATTTACAGACGATGAGTAGGCATTTTGTAAATTTTCGTAATCTGAAAAAAGATTCAAGACTTCTGTGGGTATTGTTTGTATGTATATTCATGCCATTCCAATTGCTCGTTGATAGAAACAGACAAGTAAATCGCATATTTATTGTGTAATCTGATTACGTAATTATAAATTCTAAATTACGATGTACATAGGTGTCGAGTGTTTACTTCTTTTAAAAATATTTTTATCACCGTGCTAACAAGTGTCCAATTGTTCATTGTATTGAACAATAGTTATATCGAATATCATTGTGACTTTATCGGCATCCCCGCTGTAATGCTAAAAGATTTCTCTCTAAGTTATAAGACATCTGTCATTGAATAACTTAAATGTTACAATCTAATTACTGACTGTATGTCTAGACAAAAATATACAAATGCTACATGTTAAACAGCTCGTGGTATTTTTAAACTTATAGATAAGATCAGGTCATCATCAGACACATATTGTTACCAAGACGGAATAAGAAAATGACATTATGGTTCGTATGTCTGGCACAAACAATCAATCATCATATCAATGAAAACAAGTTCAATGTTGTAGTGCTGATAGCTTCCGTTTGATGTTGCATGCAGCAAAAATGATTGACTTGGGGTAGAAGAAATCATTTTCCTTCGTGCCTTACGGTGAAATGTTGCGTTATTCGATGAGAATATACGATGAAAATATAAACGTACAGTATTTATTTAATATTCGTTACTAGTTGTTATACAATTTTAACGAACGTACCGAACACTGCAGACACATAAATAAATTTCGCGCATAGTTAAGTAGTAGATAGAAGTTAATGTTCAATGACAACATGAAGCATGCCAAATGTTTGATTGAATGTGTCTGATATTTCATGAATAATTCATTGAAGACGCCTTACATAATTAATGTTTTACATATAATATCTATACATAATGATACGGAATAATCATGTCTACGTCAAATTACAGTTGGTAGCACAGTTTACTGCAGTTTCTAAGAACTTCTCATGTAGATGAATTAAATTGTACTGTACTGTAAAGCCACATTGAAGTAATTTGCTACTTTGTCTTTAGTTTGCATAAGTTTGATATCGTAGCCGTTTCTTTAACATACTTAAAATTCACATCATCCACCCCCATATTTGGATGCTGTTTAAGTATGACGTAACCCATTATCAAGATTTTTTTTTGCTTAAGATGTAGACACTGTTGTCAAGTATATTGACAATATAAATGCATTTCTTAATATTTTTCTTGTTAACTTACAATTAATTGTTGAAATACAGACACATCAATAATGACTACAAATAATATTTCCGATTAATGTAAACTGTCGAGACGAATTCAATCGTCTGCAAATATAACCATTACTTATATTTGCCAAGGCCGACTGATGGTAACAATGATTTATTTGTCAATGTAATACATTTGTTGTACTTTTACTACCAATACGGTATTTCTGGTAATATCTTAAAGTAATGACTGACTTGCGCGCTAATCTGGAGATATGTTGAAGATGTTGCTGTCCAACTGATGTGGATGTCACTGAATTAAAATATATGAAAATAATGACTGTATGTAACGGGGTTTCAACTTTGGATAAATTCAATCTTCCATGTGGACCTCTAACATTCCATGTATTACATACATGTACCTAATAACGAGAGTCACACTTTTTTGTAATTATTTATTAATTTTTTCAATGCATATAGTTACTATAAGTACATACTGCTTTAATCATCAACATTAACAACTTCTATGGAATATAAAAAAGACACAAAAGCAAACATTCCTTTTAATTTCTAAGTACCGGGTACATACAAATTTATTTATACTTCAGGATAATACCACACACAGTATGGGCTTAATTCAGCGAGAGTCACAATTTAATTAAACAATTACATGTGCTGATGAAAGTTGAATGCATAATGAAATAAAGATAATTGTTTCATAAAATAAAGTGCTCATTAACCTCACCACAGTTTTAACTGCATTTAAGTCTTTTACAGTAAGATTTATTATATATAGTAAAATAAATGTTACAGAACATTTATACTTATTCAGGAATAATGTCTTAAAAGTTCATTTTATTTATCTCTCCTAGATAAGTTCAAATTTTGAAGTTAAATAATGAATCCTGAGACATTTATCTTTCAAGCACATTATTTGTACCCTCTTCTTTGTTGTATTTGACATAATTTTCTCCTTACACCGTCGGCGATGTAACCCCTAAAAATATTTAAATATGATTTTAATACTCTCTTTGTTTCACAGCCTAGATAAAATCTAAACTTGAGTCGAGTAATTTGTTTCTCTTAAAAGAAACAGACGCATTAATAATTCATTTAGTTGGTTATATAAAAGGTTATATGTCGTAGAATACCTTTAGACAAATCAACGATATTTTATGTAAACAATGCCTCATGTTATCGTATAAGAGCTGTATCAATGTGACTTTATGTAATGTCATTTGGCACAAAAGAGGTCATTTTATTATTTCCATAAGCCGATACATCGGACAATTGAGCTTAGAATACACACTATACATTTTCCATTGATGATTGGGAAGAATTTCCTTTTGATGTATAAATGCACATCATTGCGATGTATTGACAAGATTGACCAGTGGCTAGCCTTGAAGAAATAGTTTAATGAAAATATTGTATTTATAACTTGACCTTGATTAAGACATGTGGTACATGTGTATTGCTAATCACTCTTAACTTGTTTGATATTATTTGATTTGATTGCATTTAACCAAATGTTCTAAAATGTTGACTAGCGAGATTTGAAAAAAAATTGGCACAACCATGATTTGTTTGTCAATTGAACAAAATAAACATGACATGTTCAGTTGGCACTGTTATGGCTTAATTTGATTGTATATAAAAATGTAATTATTATTTGCATAAATATTGTGTTTCTTATCTATCTCCGTAAACAGATATCCTTTAGAGATTTGTCGTACATGATCTTTAAGGTTCCCATGGAGGGTCATGGCGAGATGACCTTTACGCCGACCAATCAATGTGTAGCTTTTATCTAGACGAAACACCATTAAAAGCAATTGATTTCGTTATTTCCATTTTTAGTCTAAGACTTGCGAGCTAATTTGACAGCGATATTATTCACAGTTTGCGATTGGACGACTCATTTCAAATTGCTTGACGTACACGATGTAAACAAGTTACTAAACATAACGATTTCGTCACAAATACTATACTGAGAAAATGTCACTTGAACATTACCCTCGTAAGTAAATGGCCAAATCTAACTCGACGAGTAAGTGAGCGGAAATTTGAGATCGGGTTTACATTAATCAGATTGTTTTCTTATCAACCGTCTGGAGCATATTTTAAATGTAACATATCAGACAATCTCGAATAATTCATAAACATTTTGAATCATTCATCAAAATTAATCTGTACAAATAAATTGTTGTTCGTAGGCAACATGTTTATATCAGACAGTTTAGATGAGTGAAATGATCCATAACTTGCTTATTTCACTTGTAAAATTATTTATGATAAATAATTTCTGTAGTTATTTATATGTCTGTATTTCGAAAACAAGGGAACACTAATTCTTAAAATTTCATGTTTGTAAGACGTAGCATCAATCTTTACTGTAGCATGATTGTATGTTTAATGGTATGTAAGTATGTAAAATGTCTTGAAATAACTAAATTAAAAACTTTGACTTCATATAATAAGAATAGTAAATTTTAAGAAACTACACTTTAATTGGAATTTCAATGGCAGTCTACTATAAATGTTTACAACATTTGTGTTAAATTGTGTTTAGTTTACACGACTGTTGTAAGAATTGCGAGTAATTTATGGAGACAAGTAGATTTGGATTCACGTAAATTTAAATTTAGTGAATAAATGTCTGGACTGCTTTAAGACATAAGCATTTAATATTTATAACAAGATGTTCTGTTTTTTATCTTTCATCAATTAAAGTTACAAATCGTCTCGATCAAAAAGCAGAAATTTACTTCTCTCTATATGCCTTTGGTGTTAATGACTTCATATGGTCTGTTTTAAGTAAAGTAATATCAAACAACAAGCGTTGTAAGTCAACTGAAGCAAGGCGTAGTGAAAATGAGGCAGTAAGTTTGATTGTTACAGGAGTAATAATGATTATTTTGATGATAGTGAAATGAAATTTGATAATTTTCCATCAAATGAAGTGACAGCGGAACATTTGATTTTATTGTTTCTAATTGCATTGATGATTTTTGTTAGATCTAAGCGGAAACAACGTAAACTTAGAAAATTGACTCGGTGTCACTGTGGTACAGATCTTAGTTATGAAAATGTTTCTATTGTCATTCTTTCCGGTGGACTAATATCTATTTTCTTATATTGTCGTCCATTGCAATTTGAAAAGTGCAACACTTCATATGATAGTATGAAGACATCTCTAATGTTTTAAACGTATTCAGTATTTTACTTTCAGAGAAATATTTAAGTGTTGAACACCTTGAATCATAATATGAACCAATGACATATTGCAAGTGTCGAGTTCAAATGAGTTATCAAATTAACTATCAACATTCCTTGTCACCAACTTCCTCGTTGTCTGCAGAAACATGACCTTGTCACTTTCATTTTCAATATCGTCATTGTTCATAACATTTTTTTTCAAGTCCAGTTAATGTGTCTATTAACACTACTCTGCTCTGTAAAATGTGCATTGTATATAAGCTTCCTATAAGAACTATGTAATATAGATAAGAATAATGTCTTTTCCAATTTAAGGTATCGCGAGAGTTTTGGCCGATTAATAACTGTATACTGTCCAAACTGAATTTTGTGTCGGTTTCTAATTACCTCCCTTTGGTCCTACTAAAAATCATGTAAAAGGGAAATAACATACCCTCATTATTTCGAACTAAATTTGCACGTTCGGAACGCTTCTGGTTTCTGTGCTTACCAATCGTTGTATTGTGGGACGGTATGACTGTATGACTAAAACACGCAATGAAGCGAAATGAAACAGACAATGGCGAAATGGAGATTTATTTGTTTATTAAATATATGGTCCTTCTTTTCCGTCAATTGGTCGTGCCTATAATAATGTTATGAAAATAAATATTGTTGTTCAATTTATAAAAGGCTCAGATTTACACGAGTATTCACGATATATATAAATATAGACTGTAAATACATGTCTTAAATATTCGTCTCTTTTGCTTTCAGGATGTCGATTGTGTGCTTGGATACGGCACGAAAATGTATCCAATTAAAAAGCCATCTCAATGCTAATGATTGACAGTAGATTTCAAACCTTTCTACTGGAATTTATTGCGATTATCATTTGCAATGGGCATATGGTGATTGGTATTGTGTGATGTAGGGTTTTGGAAGGTGGTTTGTTTGTTTGGGTTTTACGACGCATAAACACAGAAAGGCTGTATCGCGCCTTTGGAAGGTGGCCATATGGATAACACACTGAATATATTGAACAGCGTTGACATGCAATGATATACATCTAAAATTTTCACTTGCCAGTTATATTAATACAAAGTCTTTAAATTCATTTTATCCATTAATGTCATGTTCTAATGTAGAAATTGTTCACAACCTTGCTATTTTTCTTTATCATGTTTTTGAGACAAGAAAATCAGTTTTATCTATTTATGATTGACGTGAGACTTGTGAACAAAAGTATAGCTTATTCCATATTAAACTTGTTTGTCAGCTTCACAGTATTATAAATATTTGAAATCTCACTATATGTACACTGCTCTAAACTTTATTTACGTGTGTATTATTAAATTGTATATATGTTTTTGTATATGAACCGGAGGGCATAAATAACACAATAAAGAAACTGAAACTGACATGCTGCCATTTAAGGCTCCATCCAATAATCATGCGTCATGATGATTTTGATGATTCAATATTATCAAATCATGTTAACTGTAAGATAAATTCATGTAGAATTCAAAACTTTCTTAAACTCAGACTTTAATGGGACTTTACGTTGATACTATATCATATTTAATATCTAGAAGAATTGACAAAATATACACTTTATTTCTGTTAGAATTATGTAAAATATGACAAATGGTATTTCAGACGCTATCTGATGAATGTTACAGCTCAATATATACGAGAAGGAAGTAGACATACATTTTAAATATTTTGAAATGTATGCCTAGATCTAGTAATAAATTATAGTTTTAAACTTCAAAGTCTGTTGATTTGTTGTGGTGCTTATTTTTGCTCCACATTTATGTTTGATAAGAATATTAAAACACAATTTAAGAAATCATGACAAAAGTGCATGCTCCAAAATACAAAACGTTTTGGAATTCACCATTGATTTCATATATTGACACGCACAAAGCTATACACTCAGTAAAAGACAAATTTCAAATACGAAGTTAAATTCAATTAGGTATGTTTGGCATCATTCTTTAGCAAAATCTATTTGCCATATATATTTATAAATTTCAATAAATTTCAGTAAATATCTTAAGCATAATTAACGTTTAAAGAGAGAGAGGGACGATAAGAAAAAGTTGCAGACTTTTTCTGTTTGAATTAAGCATATTTTAAACTAACAAATATATATGACCAATAAAACTTGGAAAAATCAAACGGAAAAAAACGACTGTTAAAACTTTATTAGTTTGTCAACCACGTATTACTGATTGTTTGTTTTTGTTTGGTTTTACGCCGTAGCAACACATTGTATCACGGCGGTCAGACAACTTACTCACCATTCCTGAAAAGGCCAAATCTCTGGATTAAGCTGTGAACCAATTACCAGGTACGTGTTTCCGTCATTGTCTGGCAACTGCCCATCTGATTTAGAATCAGGGGCAGGAAGAAGTCTTAAGACTTTTTCATGACTCATTCCACGACAGTTTTCCCAGCCGAGAATCGAATCCATCACCCCTCGACCAAACGTCTTAAGTGCAACCGACTAAGCTTGTTGGGAGGCTTAAACAGCATATCATACATGTACAACGCTGCAAGGATAAACCAGGAAACTTTACAATAAATCTCATTATTAATGATACATACTATGATAACAGTAAAAGCTATTTAAAGAACTGAATTAGTGTTTATGAACGTGTCATTTTAAATTTCTTATTTTTTTTAAGTTTGTCTGAAATTATATAGCGTGTGAGGAATCTATACAAATTTCTATAATATGAATATATTTTTTATACAAAATTCAAAATGTGTCTTCAATTTACGTTTACATATTAAATACATTTGTGATCTGTAAATTTTTTACTTCAATGCCTTAATGACTACAAATTGTGTTATGCACGCATTGATCTTATTTAGCTAAACGATGTGAAAATTGACTCATTTGTTGTGGAGGACACGTTAGACCGATTGTGACATAATTTCAAAGCATTTATTCATATGAATACAAACCTAGTTGTTCAGATATGTGTAAATTGCCAAAAGCTTCCGATAAAGCGCGATGTATAGTGTGTACAAAATAACAAAACGTGTTTGGGTAAACATTAAAAATGAAACAATCCATTTCAAAGGTAGGCATTATTGAAAATAAAAGCAGTATAATTCATTTTAATAAATGGTCAACTTTGTGAATTCACGATTTCAACTTCATGAAGTTGAAATCGTGAATTCATGAAGCTGAAATCGTGAATTCGTGAAGTTGAAATCGTGAACTCGTGAAGTTGAATTCTTGAAGTTGACTTCGTGAAGTTGAAAACGTGAATTCGTGAAGCTGAAATCGTGAATTCGTGAAGTTGAAATGGCCCTACCGGTCTTTCGTAGATACGCGGTTTTTCTGTTGCAAGATCTACAGTACAAATTATAGTGTCAATGTGTTAATAAGCTGAACTGAAAGACAAAGGCGATATTTTGTCTACATCAAGTTTCATTTGATTAATATTTAGTTTTTTATTTACATTAAAGTGATAATATCAAGTTCGTAGTCTTTAAAATACATTTGCATAAATATATTGCTTATGTCTGTAAACACGACAATAATGTATTACAAACTTAAAATAGTTAACGTAACGTCTGTTTGTCTGGCAATCTTAAATGGAGTTACACACGCATGGATCTCATATATCGAAGGTTGCAAGCAAGACCGTAGTAACTCGCTCTTTACCACAATGCACTTACAACAGTCTTGCGGGCAACCTTCGATATATGGCTCCAAAATAAGTTCAAAATAAGTCTTCTGAAGCATGCAACCGGTGATTAAAGAAAACATTTGAAGAAACATTATCATTTGTTGACGTCTCTATTGGTGTCTAATATCCTGAACTTAGATAAGGAGTGTTCACATAAGTATAAATGTATTTCTACACTCAACAGAAAATAAAAGCACATATTTTTCAGGGGTTATATGGACCGTTTGAGTATCAGTTTTAACACCGTTCTTATGAACTTGATTTTTGTTTAAAAAAAAGAACACGACTATCATTTACGATTTCGGAAATAGCCAGACTCAGGCTAAAAAAATTGCTGAGTGAAATTTTTTTGCAATAACATCGCCTACTGAAGGTCTAGATACCATCACTGAAGTAAAGTCTCGCTGTGAATCTTCAGTGCGTGTTTATATTGAGCAGTTATATATCATGAAATAAAACGTTCTAATCAATAATCAAAAATAGATTTTTATTAGCGACTACACAACACATACAACGTGATTCTTTAAGTCAAGATCAGCCGCACGGCTAGCTTGGTAGCGCACATGTCTTCTGTTGGAGAGTTCTTACGATCGATTTTCAGGCGAGGCAATATTTCGTGCAGTTTGGTAAATAAATAGTTTCTGCGGCCATTCTCCTTCCTTCCACCTAATCTAAATTATATTTGCAAGGTTACCAGTCACGGACGGAAATATGTGCATAGTAACTGGTAAACAGCTAAATCTACAGATTCTGCCTTTCAAATAACTGTGATTAGATTGACAGGCGCCGTTTTACAACATATGTACATTACACGTTACTACTGCGTTAAACCCAACCATAAAATAAGCCGTGACTGTATCGTGATCACATTATGTCTTAATACATGTATAACTGTTTTTTTTCCACTTTTTGTTCCATTTTTTTTTCATTTCCTTTTTTGTAAACCAGATAATACGTTATTATTAGGTCAAAATGTATTTCAGCAGACAGGCGTATTAGCCATTATAAGATAATATATTTTTCTTAGTAAACGTAAAAAGGATTTCTATGAAAGTGTTACATAAATAAGGTTAGTATAACATTTCTGTTTGATGTATGTATATTTCCACAAAAAGCATTATGACATTGTACATCAGATATTGTCGTCGGCGACTGAGTTACTTTTATAAATGTCTAAAATCGCTTGATATATGTTTTCGTGTTCTAAATCTGGCTTATTAATAAATGTAAGTAACACATTCTTACAACTTCCCAAAGTATTCTCGTACATGTACCCCGAGGTTATCAAGATTCTCGAGCTAGTATTGAGAATCATACAAGACTCTGGGTACGAGAATGAGTACTAACCTATTAGAATTAAGTTTCTTGCTCAAGAAAACTTCGAGGTAGGATTTTGATGTAATTTGATCCATAAGAAACTATTCGGTTACGCCAATTCCTTTCATTCATTTTTTCGCACTCTAATAAATGCACAATATTTTCACTCACAATGCGAGTGGCTTATTCTGTTGGTAACACAGATGAGCTCACATACGTATGTCTTACATAATGGCACTTGTTTGATTTCAAGGCATGATGATTTGAAGGAAGGAAATTTAAAGTAAAACCGTATACATATACTTTTTTGAATCATGTGTGAATCATGGATTTATCAGTTACAATATTTTGCCAAAAGGTTATTTTAGACTATATATGTATGAATACAACATAAGTAATCTATGAATATATACATTTATTGGAAATAGTTTACGAGGAAAAATACACATGGAATACTAAATGGATGAAATATCTATGTATAAACGTTGTCATTAATATTTGTTCAAAATATACAATATCAAGTATATACATGGTTTGAGCGAGAACACTATAAGCAAGTCATCTTAGCTTACATTCAGCAGTCATTGTGGCTTCATTGCAAATTGAGATTGATGTATTGAAATAATTAACACGAGTTTGGAAATGTTGTGAGTCTTATATCAGAGTTTGTTTTGTGAAAATGGCCCGCATTCATCCAATTAATTGTTGCACGTTTTTCAAGTAATAAAATACCACAAGTGTATTGGTGAGCATTTATGAAAACGAATCTAATTATCAGCTTAGATTTAAGCCAACAAGTGTCTGCTGCGCACTTGGTAGCGCGCTGGTATTGTATTTTGAAATCTACTTTCCGAGAAGGGGAACGAGTTGGAATCCCGTCGGGGTGGTTATACCCTTCCATGATTATTAGACAACAATGTCATTTTGTCTGCATAAATAAGGTAATACAGAAGTTGTCGGCTGTGAGGAAATGTAAATCAGTTCTGGTTACAGGTTACAGACAAGAGTCCTTGATAGCTTGATTAGGTAGTTGGCCGACGTAAAATAACCTAAATTGTGTTATAAAACGACGTTAAACCAAGAACAAACATGTTTTCAGTAAGTCTAAACATAATGAAACAATTGAAATAAACAATAAATTATAAGGCCAGACATCTCATTCCATAACACTTTAAGACTACACCTTTTCCGCTCAACAAATACAATACCATTTACATATCGCGTCTCAAACAACACATTTTACAATACATAATTGATTTGCCAATATCTTCATAATGACACATTTTAAAAACAAGTTTGAAGCTGTAAGTAATCCGTCCAGTAAATTCGGTACGTTTAAAATATACAATATAACACCGCCAAACCTTCGGAATATTTTCTATACGATAATAAATGGGTATACTCTAGATCTATAATACGCTATAACATGCCCATATATGCATCGGACTGTAGTATATACAACAATAACGGGTTTCCAAAATTGTTTGGTTGAAGCTATATTTGTGATGACATTAAACTTTTTTGGAGTGAAACAGAAAACAACAATTTAAACTCTTTGGAATTTAAGCTCGACCCAATAATTATGCATTTACTTCTCATTAAACAATTAAAATATACTTAAATGCGAAAGAAACTGTGCACTTATTTTTTTTTTAGATTTTTCCAGAATTTACGAATGGAATGTTGTCATGTTTGGTATTATTTTAAAAGGTTGTATAATTTTCTTTTAATAAAATGACGTTTAAACAACAACAGCACGTACGGTTTTTCGAAATATTATTATTTCTTCTTTTCAATAAAAGTAATTTTGTAGTCATTTTACTTTAATCGTATGTGTTTCACGCGACGGCGTACAGTAGGTGCCAAAGCCAAAATTACACAAATAACCGAGAAATCGTTTATATGTGTTGATTTACTAAATTTCGATCAAAATGGATGCAAAATGCATTACTTTCGTTTGTGACCGCCATTCTATTCAACCAACTGTACAACACGCCGTCTCACTGAGTTTACACCACTTTATGACGTTTGCAAGAAAACGGTTTATTTCCAACAGCAAAGCGTTTCGAAGGTCGTGTTACCTGTTGACGACATGCCCTGACCGTACCCTACGACCAAAGAGCATTCAAATATGCTCTATGGGTCTAATGAAACTGCGAACAATGTCACCTCTGCACAGCGACACCAAAGCCTCAATACATTGGCGTTCCGACAGTTGTGGCATATAAGCTGCTTGAAAATTTTAAATTCTCAAGTGGTATTCGCACTTAACATGTGCAAATGAATGTTTTACCACTTGTGTCTCTTTATATACGCTGTATGTAGACATTGTGCGGTATCAAAGATCGCTTTACTTGAACTCTACCAATTATTTGACTGACATCTTGGTATGTACATAAACCGTGATAAAATTTGTTGAATCAATGTTATCTAAAAATAAAATGCACAGTTTCTTTTGCGTTTAAGTGTAATGGAGTGAGTTAAAGCATTCCATTCTTTGTTTTATCTCCTGAACTTAGTTCAGTGTCGTCTTTTTGTGTGTCAGCCCAAGTCAGTCTTCGTGTACTTGTTCCATTGAAATATTTAGTCTCACTTTGACCGCAACAGAAACATTTTCGTATAGCAGTTATAAACGCCTGACGGAATCGCTTGTTCATAAAACAGTACGTGATGGGGTTGACACACGACGATAGATAGGACATAACAAACATAAATGGCCAGATAGTACTGGACATATTTCCTCGTATACTCTCAGGATGAAAGCTTTTCCATGTCTGCACGGTGTATAGTGGTGTCCAACATACGAAGAACTCAACGACTAGAACAAATAACATTCTGACGACGCGTAGTTTGGCTTGTCGGCTGCGTTCTTGATTTGATTGACGGATAATACAGGTCTGGTCGTAGGTACGTCTTGGTGTGGATTCTACGCTCGAACAAGGTGTTGACATCTCGTTCATTTGAATAGACAAGTAGTTTCTCTCTCCACGATTTGTTATGTCGTTCTTTATTAGACTTGTAAATGTCGAGGACTTGGAACCTAGTCGAACAAACAATGAAGCTTTTGTGTTGCCTTTACTATTGCCTGTGAATAAATGAAAATATGAAGATATAGGAATAAAAATTTGTAATTCGTGATTTTCAGCAATAATATGATAAACGCGGTATTTGAACGACGTCAGTGTGGGTGGAAACCACCAATGTTTTTGAGAAGTGGATTTAATATACTTACTCTTTACTAAATGTATAAGTTTCAATATGGTGCTAATACTTGTTATAAAACAACAAACATTTTGGGATATTTTTGGATTTAGTTTTATGTCTTCTTACTTAAAATTTGGTCGTTTTACGATGGTCAGCTCGCCTTTCTTCGCTTTCCAGACCTTTGTGTATCACCAGTACTAAACTACCATTTTACAAGGAGGGCATCTTTTTCATATACCTTACTAATAAAGGAAAATCGACATCATTGTCGAGCTTTTCATAGAAGTGTATAACCAGACCGGGTGAAACTTGAATAAGCAACTTTTTCAGGTCACTTGATTTAAAAGCCTACAGACATAGGATTACATCCTACGTTCTTATCACAAAAGTGAACCAAGAATATATTTGAATTAACAGCTCAGGTAAAAATTAGGTGGGAATTTATAATACAATTTCTTTCTGACCAAAAATTGTGGAGTGTTTAAAGAATTTTAATCTGAATATACGGGTTATGTTATAATCAATAATGTTTCGCGCTGATGTAAATCAGACATGTCTTTAAATAATAAGATAACACATAGAAGTTCAACTCGATATCCATTATTTTGATCTTTATTTTTGCTTATTTGTACGCGTGTATAAGGAAGCCTTTCTTTGGCAATAAAACGGTCAGATTCATTAAGACTTTAGCAGACGGAACTTCACCGACAGCCTCGCTGTATACCTTTTTAGTAGAGGAACAACGATATTATAGTAGATATTTCATGGAAAGGTATAGCAAGTCCGTTTGAAACTCGAACCAACAATCCATTAGGAAAGAGAGAAACTAGATCCGAAATCTTGCACCCAGCTAACTGAGCCCACCCTAATGAGATACAATAACTTTTATCATTCTGGAAACTCTTCATGTTCATAAATATCATACTGGAAACTATTTGTTGCCATGAATACATATATCAACACTTCATCAAGGTACATAAAATCAGTCAATTCACTTACTGCTTTCGTTGGCTTCGTCCATTTGTAAACCAGTACAAAGTGTAGCCATGATTCTTGTATAAGCACCAGTCATAAGACAAAGTGGAACGAGCAGAAGTATAACATCTAGGAATACTGTGTAAATTTTCTCCAAGTCCTCATTCCACCAGTTCTCTCGGCAACTAGATACACCTGGTCTGATATCAACGTACTGTGTAGATATAGCTATAGGGATTACTATGATTAAAGCAAGAGCCCAACATAAAGCTATTATTTTATAGGCATGAGATAATGTTTGCCACCGTCTTGATCTGAGTGGACGACATATAGCAAAGTATCTCTCTAGTGATATGGCCACCAGTGTAAAACAACTTGCACCGACCGACACACCTGAAATAAAATAAGTTGTAATTTTGTAAAATAACAATAGTTTTAATTATTCAGGACGAATCAACGACTGCCACACTAGACTGCTGACATGAATAATATTAATTAGGGGTTAGTACATCGCCCCGCTTGAATAAATAATGCTCCAAGAGCTCACAAAATGCACTTTAGACAAGACAAGAAAAATACTCAGTCACATGATCATCATTTACACTCATAAAATGTTCAAAAAGTGTAACTATATTGAGTTATAATTGTATAACGTGACTTTAACATACAAGTTTACACCAATGGCAGCCAAAAGATGTCGCTCACTTTCATTTGAATTCAGAATGAAAGAAAAAATCTAAAAGAGAAATATCGCAGATAGAATACAAAAATAAAAGACCAATTAAAATATCATTACATTTGTTTAACGCATGTTTCTTTCTACATAATTATATAAACATACGATACGTACGATTGACAAAAAGTCTATTTTAAGTACGAATAGCAAGATGCGAAGTACGAACGATGTGTAAATTATGTGTGGAAACTATACGTGCGTTTTGCGAACGCTATACGTAAGGCGCAACTAAATTCAAGTTGTACGCGAGCTGCACTGTAACATGTTTTGATCAGTCACATGTCTATATAAATTGTGGTCTTCAGCAAAGCTTTCAAACCAAAGCAATAAACTAGTCATCCAGGGAGACATTTGGTTGGTTATACACAGATCAAGGCTATCTATTATATCGGGAACCATGTTTTCCTCTGGTGCTTGTGAAAATACGCATTATTTCATAAACAACGTCATGGGAGGACGTTCGTCTAGCTATTAGGACTAGCAAATTCGATTGTCTTAAATTAGTGAAATGGTCTTAATGTAGCAATATGATCTTTTCAAAATGAGCATTTAGGAACCTAGAAATCGATAAAAATTGCAAGATCTTGCAATTATTTTGGGTATCTTTATAGCGAAACTTTACGGTATTGTTATTGTATTTTGTATTCAAGGCCAGTAAAACAGACATCTTTAATACCCTAGCGGTTTATTTATGTTCATTGTATGATTAGATTTTGGCATGAAATGATTATTTCAATACCATTTATTGCATCTGCAGTCATTTTATGAGAAACAAATAACATAACTTAGTATTTAAAACCAATAAGTCATGCAATTTATAAGCTTCAGTAATGTCATCAAATACTTTAAAAGTCTGGAAGGAAAAGTCTGCGAGTACACAAGGTTAATTCTAAGTCATTTCCTGGTATGCTCAAGAACGTATGACTAGATTGAATCTTACCGGTACTAGCTATATATTCAAAAAAACACCTACAAGGAGCGTTACACTCATCTTAATTCATGGGTGCGGAATTTCAATACTTTACTTCTTGCCCAAGAACAAGTGAAATCTAAAGGTCAACTCGTCTGGATTCAAAATCCACTTGTCCAGAAGTCCAATGCTCAAAACAATGAGAGCTATATGCTTTACAATACTATATAAGTAAATGACTGTAATACACAATTGTGGTGAAACGTGATTGATACATTGAGACATCTACATTGTACTTTATTAAACACAGCTGTGTCAGTTTACTTACAGATAAAATCAAAGTATTGAAATACAAAAGACTTTCGTGCACATTGAAACTTAAAAAATCCATACTAATTATTACTCCTAACACATTAGATTCAAGTACAAATCAAGCATGGCAAAAACTGCGGGCGAATTGTTTATTCTACCCTCTATTACTGGCAAATACTACTGCTCAGTGTATAAACGAGATTTGACTCCACCCCTTCCACACGCTTATCAATATATGTAAACATCTGTCAATGATCATTGAAACAAATACGCATCAGTTGGTTGACGGAACTACTTTTATCGCAAAGAATTTTTCTGCGTAGTAAATCAGAGGCACATGTATCACTCCGCAAGTTAAACTGGTCAGGCATTTTCAGCGTCGATAGTTTTAGTTTTGTGGAATAACTTTTGAAATCGCCGAAAATCTAAAAATACTTGTCCACGGACAAGTGGGATGGAAATATTGACTTGTCCGCAGACATACAAATACAAGTCGGGCTGGTCGGACATAGGAATTCCACATCCCTGCTAATGGTTAAAAATTGGCTTAATGTTTTGTTTTTTAATTTTCAATGAAGGTAAAAACCTATTGCGTGTCAGAATCCAATCTAAATCGCCTTGATGAATCGATCGCGCTTACGACTGATCAACATTTGCACAAAATTGAAACCGTAAATTTTACTTTGAATGATCTACCAAGGGAGCATTACAACTGTGTTTATTACGTATTAATTAAATTATACTTAAAGATATTTCATTAACTATGATTTTCAAAAGCTTTTATGTTGTAATAAGTGAAATCCAATGCGTTGATTGTGCATTTTAATAATGATATCAGTGCATGACACACACCGTACCCGATCTGAATGCTCAGTTCATTGAAGATCAAAAACTATGGCATGGAACATAATACTGATTGGTAGCATCGATATAAACATACCTATTATTGAGAATGTAGATGCCATTGTTAAACAGACAACGGGAAGCCTTGTTATAAATCATCTGACAGGAAACACCAGTCCCGAGAATCAATCAGTCTTAGAACATTCCGGAAATAAAGATGATATTTTATAATTAAAGTTTTAACCATACAATAAAGCCACAGAACAGTTTTGGGCGTCTAGGCCATTTGTGGTTATCAGAACACACTTTACTTACGGTCTATATTATATGAACCGGGTTGATAGCATTTAATGAGAATAAAATCGGCGATGTGATTGATTATAGACACTTTGCTTGGTACATTTTTTTATATTTTTCTACATGTTAAATTTCTAACTGGGCTTCAAAGTTAGTTATTATTTGCATATACTGTTATATTGATGCACAGATCATGGCCCAATGTAAAAGGCCAGGCCAGCTCCGCGTTGGTTTAAATCGCAATCATAGCTCTCGCTGTTTCCTTACGCTTTTAACTGTATTCCAATAGCGAAGTACGCCTAGGGTACAGGGAAGCAGACTCGATTATTGGTGTAAATTTTAAGAACTAGTTTCAAAATTAACTTTAGTAAAAATAATTTATTGTAAATTAAACAACTTCAATGTGACAACACATTATTAACAAATCAAAATTTATGGCCATAAATGAACAGATTACGAATACGAAGTTACACCAAATAACGGGTCGAAATTAGAAGCTACCATTACTGAACGTATACATGGAATTAATAATTTTAGGAATAACTAAAAACACTATATAATAGCTTTTATTGATATCAGATTTTTTTCGCAAACGTTTATGAAAGTTGTTGCTTTTATTTTAAATTCATTGGAATGTCATCCAAAGGAAAATAAAAACCACACATATAAGACTGTATAAGACTTTAGTAACTTGCTATTTTACGCAATGCATTTACTTCAGTCTTTGCAGACCACACTCGATATGTAATCCTGAACTGATAAATCTCTCAAAAATAGTATCACCATAACTCATTTGTTGCTACGAGTGAAAACAGAAAAGTTCATCCAGTGATTGTGCATTGTTTTATCATCCTAGCAGACAATGGTCATTTCTAAATAACTACCAGCCCGATAGAAATAATTCAATAACATTTATTTTATAAGTAGGCGTTAAAAGGGTTAATTCCATAATCGGCGTCTGAACAATCGTCCATGAAATTCATAATCTCATTTTGATAAATTCCATTAGTAGACAAAAGTACGACAGTAAAGGAAAATATAACAAGTCTTAAGTATAGCCTACAGTATAGACTTAATATCCATTCCACATAAGAATGTTGGCAACACGTTTAAATTGAAGATATTCCAAGTCGAAATAAAGCTTGCATAAATGATAAGTAAATTTCAGTAGCAGAATGTGAAATACTTCTGTCTGATTTAGTCACAGTTATTGACAGCATGGCAATTTTTGTAGTTTATGTAAGTAATCATATTTTTCTGATTACGCAGCGATCGTATTAGCAAATAAGTATCAAAATAAGAAAACATAACATAGGACGTTTCAACGCAGCGTGACTATGCCATAACGAATGCTACGGTTTCAAGAGGCAACTCAGATTGTACTTAAGATTGTTATCTTTCAGTTTTTTTATTAAGACAGGTTGTCTTATTATGCCGAATAATGTATGTTACAGTAGATCTATATTTATTTTTTATGTCTTATATTTCATCGTTGTTCATCTGTTTTTTGTCGACGTAACGTCAATTCACGCTACCGCGCTTTTTTGTAATATTTGACGTTACGTCATTTCCTGATGAAGCCGCAAGGCGAAACGTAGTATATTAAAACGAGTTTAAGAAAATCGTCGTGTTTGGTGATTTTTTTAAATTTTAAATTTTTCTTAGAAATACAGCATGCGTTGGACTTGACAATATAAAACTGTAATAAATTTAGAAGAATCTTGTTTCTAATCATGAAAAAATTGCTTTTGGTGACCAAAGGTCAAAACCTTTCCCCATCTCCTTGACAGCTTAATTGCTTACTATTTGGTTTTTAAGGAAATAACTCCCGACCTTTAACAATATCTAACAAATTCATTTTCCGAGTCCAAATGGTTAAACACGTTTTAGTCATTAATATTATTGTTATCAAACAATCGGCTAAATACTTCACAAATTAGTCGACAGCAATAACATATATAGTTGCCCCAAACATGTACAAAAATGTATACAATAATTGATCATCAATAATTGACTTTTCTTGTATTTTATAACTAGAATGTTGAAAGAGTATGAAGTGGTGCGTTTCACCTAAGTAAACGTATACTAACGTTTCGACTAGGAAACAATTAAATGTTATATTTAATACATCAGCCTTGAACAGATATAGCCGCTTCATTGTGAAAGACAGTTGTAAAATTGACAGCTAAGGTAAACTTTCTACCGTGATTTTGTTTGTTTGTTAGGTATAACGTCGTAGGAGCACATTGTATAGGTCATATAACGGCGGTCTGTCAACCTACTCACTCCTCCTGGAAAGACTTAATCTCTAGATTTAGCTTTAACCAACTACTAAGCTCATACTTTCGCCAGCGACTGACAACTGCCCTACATAATTAAAAATCATTGGTAGAAGAGAGAACATTTTTATGTGAAAGTCAATCGTTTTGATAGCTGTTTCATAAACATGATTCGTCTGTATTACTTAAATCATATAATGCAAACATTTTTTCCAGCAATATTAGTGCTCATTGCTTATTTTCCTTACGCTTATTATGTTCCAATCCATTAGACGTAGATTCTTGTCGCTAACAATAAATGTTGGAATATCATTCTGATTTGCGCTCGTGATTTCATATGGGAACCAGAAATGACAGTCGCTGTCAGAACAGTCTACCTAGCGGCAATATTCATCTTTTGGTGGTCTTGCCGTCGAGATATGTCATTTTGGCTTGTATATATCTTGTATATTTTGTCTATGGTATTTAAAATAAAATGCCCATATTCAATCATTTTCAGTTTCTGTTTGCTTTTTGCCTCATGCCATACTAGTAGACACCAGTGATGAACAGCACATGAATGAAAGTTGCTGTCAAATCAGTCTGACTATGAGAGTCATAACCATAACAAGTACATATGCCCTGGGACTTGGATTGTTGCAACTTGTGATTTGCATTATGACTGGATGTACTTTTGTACAAGTAAACATGACAATATTAATCGCGCCCGGGCGGCGATAATAACAATTATCACGATTTGAGCTTTTTGTGTCGACACCGGTTGCCTTAAGTCAATCAAAACGATGCATTTGAGGTCACATGATGAAAGAAATGGACGTCGAACAGTCAAAATAGGGTGCGTGTATGGACTCGTCGACGCCATGTTTTGTCGGGTTACCTGTTTGTATTACAAGAAAATACCATTATCAATGTATGACGAGTTCCAGTTTCAAGAAAGTTGCTATATATCACCAGCAAATATGCATAACTAATTGTAAAATGTTTTTTTCTTTTAAACTCGCATTTGTTGAAAAAATGCAAACATATCTTCCCTACTTTGGGACGAATCTAAATCAATGGTTTTACATATCATTACCAGGGCGCGCTAATTCCTGGTATTCTATAACATGATTCAATGCTTTTACATATCGATAACAGGGCACGCTAATTCTTGTATTCTATGAATAGACTTGGGACGGTTTAAAACGCTGACGCATATCGCTTGAATGTTTTTACTCTAAGGAGAATACATCGCTAAACGGTGATTTCAAGCATTTTTGGAAATGCTATTACTTGTTGTTAATACAGTACAGTATGTCTTAAACAGCTGCGATTTGGAGGAACTAAACTGTGTTGTTGTTGAGAGGTTGTTGCTATGCAGAAGTTGAATTCCACTAATATAATGCCTAAGGGAAATATCAAAATATGTTGTTGTGCACAGAATGTGTTCTGTAGATGGCTACTCTGCAAAGGTTATACTAAGCTTTATTTATTTAGAACAGGAATTGCATTAAACGACCGTTCAAGTCGTTAACTGAAAAAATGCAAGAACTCAACGAACTCCAAGAAACAAACTCAAAACTACAAAATGTCGATTACTAACGCACCTTCTGACATCAGTGGAAATAAAGAATTGCCAACTTTAAAATAAAAAAAAATAATTGCATGAAATTTTAATTGTCATTATTTTATAGTCACAACAAACAGATATAGGCATTGTATAAGGTACCTGATATAATGGAACATTGTGAGAGCATCGAGTGTCAGTAAATTTTAATTAAACAAATTCCCATAAAGGTCTTCTATACACCTTATCAAATGATATGCCAAATACTTTGGAATCTATGAACAAGCATTTAAATTAACGTCATATCTAGTCAATGTATGAAGCTAATATTGTGCCATTATTATTCGATAACTCGGTAGATCGTTAAAACAGAACACATCTGGCTACTGTTGTCGCCTTTTAAAAAAAAACGAAACCATAAAAAATCAATTTCGTTACATATAAAAACAAAACCAAAAATGCACATAGATGATAAAGCTGTTCAAACTGATCTTTTCAGAAAAAGCATTGATATACAAATAAATATGATGCATTATTTGAAATAACTGAACCTAAACAACACAATCAACATGACAATAATAAGTTTCTACTTTAAATAATAACTTATTTTTCTGCATTGCAAAGAAAGATGCAAACATAACTGAAAGAAAAATTGGGTTTTAGTACTGTCGATGGATGTAATTAAAAGTTCTGGAAACAGTCATGTGGCAAATAAAATTACCTCTGATTGATATATTAAGTTCAAAAACAAATTTGAATAACGTGCATTTTAACTTATGTAAGGAATGTACATGTATATTCTAAAAGCTTGGTTCTCAAAAACTTGGTTCTCAGTAGAACTTAAAATTTGAAAACATATATTGAAAACATTAAATATATTTATTGTGTTTTACTGATTGCGGTGTTTTATTGTCTTTGCGGTTTTAAGACGTTTGCTTTATATGATGTAAATGGACTATAATTATAGTGAGGTTCTTTAGGTGTTGAACGGTGCATGTTTAATTGACTTTGAAACTTTTATAGAAAACATCAGCTGGAGATTAATGTTGCGACAAATAGTTATAAAGATTACACTTTAAAGTGTTATAAAGATTGATGAGATAATAATTTCCTTAGACTCTGTTAACTTACTCTAGAAAAGACACAAACTTCTTCATAAGAATTGAGATGTCAATTACAAGTACGTACAGAAAACAGTAAATGACATTTACATCGGTTTTAATCATTTCATAGGGAGATTGTAAGTATGAAATTGGCATAAAATGTGTTTACAATCACGATTCTTACTTACTAAAGACATAAGTTTATGTACTATGTCATTTATAGCGAGACGGTGTAATGTGTTTGTGTTTTATATCTAAAAGGCACGTATTACTATACCCCTCAGATTATAAAGTATTGGGAATTATTACAATATAATGGAATGAAATATGAAATATTTTTTCGAAGTTGGACTAAATCAACGAAAACTGTTTGTCTAACATACTTGATACTGACAGTCAGTTGAAGATGCACTAACGGAAGTGCAGCCTTTATTTCAGAAGATAATTTTGAGATAGTACTGAGTAACCAAGAATGCACTTTGTTACCACTATTTGAGATAGACATGTGAAACCGTTTCTGCAATTTGTTACAACTATTTGACCGCAAATTCAAGTGCGCTAGTAAGGATGTCAAATGATAATAGTGGTCTCTATTTTAGACTCGTATTATTGTATAATCCTGAAGTTAAGTATTGTGTGCTCACTGAGAAATAATGATGCTATTTCTTGTAACGTTTTGTTTAATAATTCATTTGTTCTGCGTGTATCAATAAACATCATTTTCGAATCTAATTAGTGTTATTTCCTCATGGTGACATTAAACAGTCGTGACTAGCTTATTATTTCGCCACTTTTCAATCCAGGGCGGAAACCCTTATATTTTTGATGACGCCATTTGTTTGTGGCGACCTTTATTTAACAAAAGTTTATGAAGTCTTTCTTTGCTTTATAGCTGTGTGGAAGGTCAGGTTTGTTAAACAGTGTATTTTTAATTTGTTATGAAACTTCAATAGAAAACATCAGCAAGAGAAGATGGTTTATATAAATTATATAAAGAGTTATCAATATCTTAAGAGATGGGGATTTCTTTTGTGTTAGACCCGGGTCGATAGTGCAGTTGGTAGCGCGCCGGGATTTGGATACTTGTGCCCGAGGGGGTGCGGGTTCGAATCCCATCCGGGGAGGTTATACCCTTCCATGAAAATTTGACAATAATGTCGATTTTCCTGCATTGATTAGATAATATGGAGAAGTTTCCGGCCTTGTGGAAAGGTAGGTGAGAACTGGTTATAGACAATGGTCCAGGGAAGCTAGGTTAGGTGCACTGGACGCCGTAAAATGACCTAAATTGTGTTGACACGGCGTTAACTCCAATAAATAAATAAATACATTTCTTTTGTGTATGTTACGTTATTTTAGAGAAGAGTCACACAAATAACATGTCATTTACAAGTGCGTACAGAAAACAATAAGTGACATTTACATCAGTTATAATCATATCCCAAAGAGATTGTAAGTATGAAATTGGCATAAAATGTGCTTACAATCACGATTTTACTAAATAAATACATAAATTATGTACAATGTCATGTAAAGCTAGACGGTGTAATGATCACGCAGCACTATATACCCCAATTTATACAATATTGGGGGAAATGGCTATGACTTAGATATTTCTAGAAGTCGTATTAAACGAAATAAGAAGTGTTTGCCAAACATACTTAATACTGACAGTCAGTTGAAGACGTGCTCACGGAAGTACAGCCTTCATTTACAGAAGATAACATTACAATTATTGAGTAACCAATTCTGCGCTTTGTAACCACTATTTGAGGTAGTCCTGTGGAACCGTTTCTGCAATTTGTTATTACTATTTGACCACCAATAGAAGGGTGCTAGTAATGTAGTAAATTGATAATAGTGGTCTCTATTATACACTCAGAATCGTATTATCCTTACGTTAAATTTCCTTTGATCACTGAGAAACAACAATGCTATGTCTTGTAACGTTGTGTTTGTCTGAGTGTATCAATAAAACATTATTTTCGAACCTAAATAGTGTTATTTCCTCATGATGACAATAAACAATCGTGACTTACTTACTACGAGTATTTTGACACCTTTAAATCCAACGCGGAAACCTTTATAAACATGATTTATCGTTATTTAAGTCCGTGGATAAATATTAATGTTCAAGAAAGCAACGATTGTGAACAAAGTCAGTGATCTATTTCATTTACTTAAGTATAATACGAAATTACACATACTGTGAGCCTATATTGTTATATTGGAAAATTATTAAGACCTACTTGTGATACATTGTTGTTAATAACTGTTTTTCTTTGAAATTAAATACCCAAAGGGATATAATTACTTTCCCAATAACAACATTTTTATTGAGAAATAATGTTATATGACAAAAATTATCTTAGAGATCTATTTTATAAACCGTTCTGGTAACATGTATTACCCTAACATTTGTTATGCTTAATGCTGACAAATTGTATTGTTGCGTTACGTTGATTAATAATTACTTAAAACGCTCATTGCAATGAATACTGATTGCTATATCGTCTGTATCTACATATAAATGCTTAAAAAATGTTTTATCATACCGACTGTTTGTATCTGATGAAGTCGTACTCGATCATATTACTTTAAATTAATCAATGCGGTTATCAATCATTATTTAAAGAGTTGTTATTAAGTATCGTTTTGTGACGACAGCTTCGCTTACTTATGCAACTACAAATGTAATGATCTTAATCATGATGTATCTTGATTTTTGCCTGCGAAGCGAGTGCTTATAACAAAAATACAATAACAGACACAAGTTGAACTTGGTCGTGCCGTAAGAGTTAAAAACTAAATCCATATTTGCAAAAACATCATATTACCTCAATGGCAATGAATGTTTATTATTCATGTCACATTTTCAATAAATTATTTGAATTTTTTCTACATGTCTGAAACAATTTACTTTTTTAAAAGTAGTATAATTTTTTTGGCGTATGTTTGCACTAAACTTAATTAAGAAATATCACCTCATCTAATTATAATACATCATATAACTGTACAGTTACTTAAATCTGATGCTTGAGACACTTTGACTTTAGTATGGAAAGTCCCTATACCACTACAAATGTACTCGTGGTATGTAGCTTTAGACATGGAAAACGCCTTTAAAAATTGTATCTTCTTTATTAGGAAGTTCATATGCAGCATCTCTTAATTATATTCGTAATGATAATTGTTTGTCATACAGCCAAAGAGAAACCCCTCTTTAGGGTTTAAAGTTAACTTGTGTTTAATAAAAAAATAAACACAAAATAGTAAATATATAACTCATATGTGTTGTACCATCTCATTTATTTGAATCTTTTTTGCTATTAATTTCATACCCTTGTATTGTGCTTATGCTAAGTGTTTGTAATTATTCTGTTCTTTTTATACATTTATAAATGCAATTTAAGTTTACCACTTATATATGCAATGTATGTTGTTAATGTATACAATGTTGAGCAATTTATCTTAAATGTGTCACATGTAAACAAGTGTTGGAGTGTTAAAGCACTTTTAATAAAACATCAAAAAGACTGATTTACTGCTATTACGTTTCTTCACCAGTGTAAGTACAGCGATAATTTTAATTATGCATTGTGTAAACTGATTATGTGATTGTAAATGCATCAGGCGAAAATATCTTAGTTTGTTAAGAGAACGTTAAACTGCCTCATGGAAACGTGAGCCTTTAATTATGTAACAAATCTGTTTTATTAATTTTATTATTTGAGACATAGACTAATGTGTGCATTGTGTAAGCCTGTTCCATATGACAGAGATATCAGGGTAATGGTTAGATAGATATTTAAACTGTAAGGATTCACATAAGAGTAAAATAAATCAAGTTTATTCTATAGGACTTAGTAAAATACGCATTGTTTCCTTTTCAAGCTATACATTGAATGTACTTAATTTACAGCGTGAGTAGAGATGAGCGTCAGCAATTTATGAAACGTGACTAATGAGATATATTTACCCGGCAAATAATTGATACTTTTAAAAATCAATTAAGAAGCGACCAACCCTCAAGAAAACATTTAATCCTATAAGGCAAGAATTTAGACAAATTACGTGTATGAAGTTTTTCACGTGAATTGCCTTTGGAAACGTTAGATCTCTAAGCAACACAATCATTTGTGATTTGATAGATGTTTCAAGATATTTTGTCCTAAGGCATTTCCCGTAAAAACCTTAATTACAAATATAATAATTAAAAACATAAATCATTGACTGCGTTTAAAACACATCAAATACAAAATTGGTTTGCAATGGTATTTCTGTCATAAATGATAGCTAGCTACGAGCAATTAACATAAATTGTTTATATACTTTAAAATTCCTTAGGCAATCATAAACGTTAGTCAAAACCACTAACTGAAGCCTAGTCACGTTTGTTTCAAGTAGTGTGCTCTGACCTTATAGACGTGGCAAGTACAATACGCAATATTATTGCCAACATTACATTCATTAGGCAAGGCAGCGAATGAATAAAATCATCTAAAATCGTTCGTACTTCTAGAGAAATGTATACCAGATATCAAATGCATCTTATGCCGTAGAAAGTGATTGATGCATGCTTTGTATATCGTTTTACTACCATTCATCTAGTTGTTTATATAATTCAAAAGCACAAGTTATGTTTATCTTGCAGATAATTATGAGATTTTAGTACCATTTACTTCGACAATTCAAAATCACATTTTGCATGGAAATGGTAGACTTTTATTTTATGCTCTCTATGCATGTTATAATATACAAGATAATGGGATTGAACATGCAATAAAACATATATCTGATGCACATATGCTCGAATCAAGTGATCTTTTACGAGCACACTGTTTATCTTTCTAGTAATTAAATTGAATGTTTTGCTGTTTCTATCAGTAAACGTTTTCAATCCGTGACATTGTGTTTTATGCAAATTACGAGAACTGCTTCGTGAAATTTAGAATTCACTTGTGATAAGGAAGTAAGTGGATTAATTTCAACAAAGCAAATACTTTTGCTAAAAAGACGTAATAAAACAACTACATCTATAATAAGTAAAGTTCTAAAGCTACATAAAATTTCTCAAAAACAATTTAGACCTGTTCTTATTATCTATAAGATATTGTCATTAACAAACTTTGATATTTCAATACTTCTTCCAAGACAATGTAAAACACAACTGAGTCAATAAATGCAAATTGTCTAGTATAACTAGTCAAATGAATTAATGTAAATACTTTTTCTAATCTGGATTCAAAAAGACTAAATTTATACTGATACGGTACTTGAACTAAATGAACGAAATGTTCTAGTCAACCATACATAAAAACGATGTAAGATAGGACGAAATAAGAAAAGAGACATTGATGAGGTGACATTTGATAGTTGTCAGACTGCGTAATATAAATGTAATAGATGCATCGAAACAAAATTACTGTTGTACGTAAATATTTGATGAGTTCATATATATATATTGCCGTAATTTGTTGACCTACAGTCTAGGTCAAGAAATGAATGCCTTTGTAAAAACTTAACAAATGTCAGGAGACGATTTTGCGGTATACATCAGTTACATTAAATCTACGAATAGAATCAAAGTCTTACAGGTCATGTTTTACAATGTCATAGTGTGCGGTTTGTGTCTTTACTTGTTTCTGTTTAGCCTACGACAATCACATTATTTAAATTCGAAGTTAAACTGTCTGTCATAAATATACAATACTGTGCAAGTGGCGTACTATTATACAGAGGGTGAATTCTACCAAATATATATGATTAAAACTTCAACTGTTTAAATGCAACATCACATTGACTAGATTCTCTACATTTTGGCCTTATCGAGCGTTTCTACCGCAGTTAATTCTTCAACCTCTTCGTCTCGGGTATATTTTCTATGGTTCTCTGTAGCGGTAGCATTAAAAGTATGAGGCGTGTATTTAAACTTACTAACGTACTAGGAACTAACCATATTTTACTTTAACGAATAACTATTGCAATTATATTTCACAACTAATTGACTTGATGTTTTGTGAAACATTCTTATAGTAAAGTCATGATTTCATAGGCAATTGTGGACGTGTTTTACAAATAGAATAGATAAGGTTATGTATTTCGTCGTACCTAAATTCTGTTTTTGTGTTCTGCACATGTGTATGTTTTAACATGATTATTATTTAGTTTATTGAAGCGTTTTGTCAGTCGGGCGAGAAATAAATAAATACAATTTTGCTATTATTCCAATGGCATGAATTTAAGTATATAATTGAAAGTGAAAACGCCAGCTGTTACTAGCATAATTGAATAACATATAGTGTTAAACCCGAAAGTTAATGTTTTATGTATGCATTAGGTTTTTTAATGTCTGCATCAAGACATGTCAATGTCAATTACGCCAGGAAATGTTGACACAATATTTATCTAATCGGGTAACAGAAGTATTACTATAATTTTTTAGACAGTGTATGTCAGAATTACCAATCCGAATATTGACATAATATTTCTAGATGAATAAATAAAATTGTGATAGCATGAAATACATCATTGTCTCATAATTGTCCACGATTGCAGAAAATGTTAGTGATGAAATAATGGAACATTTTAGCATAGAGATTATTGTGTCGATAGAATATGACAACAAAGCGTAATGTATTGACATTTTTGTCGATGTTGTCTAATGCCATAAAAATCATGTTGTATAAAAGTCAGCAATTTATCTAGTGATATCTACGTATCCGCCAGTTTGAAAAATACGTTCGCATTGTCAATGTTTTAATTTTTATGCCAATTACATTCGTAAGTTTCTTAGTTATAATTTTTTTTCAATTGGATTGAATTACGAATGCTTTTATTGTATTAGTTTGACAATTCTGTCAGCCGTTGTTTATCTAATGAGATATTGAAAAGCATTGTGCAAATTTACATGTAAGCTCGTCACTTTTACTTGCATGGTTGGCTTTTAGTAAGACGATCACTATTTGAATTGTCTTCTTAATCCGTGTTTGCCACCGATGTAGTTCCACATGAGTCAGTTTTAATGGAAGTATTTGTGTCTGGTTAACGAGATGTATAGTCTTGTTTTATTAACTTGTCACAAATTGAATAATTACATGGTCACTGAATGTGTTATTTTTCAACTTTTTTTTAACCATTGAGTCACTGATATTAATTATTAATGATCTAACTATATATGCGATCGGGGAAATAACAAGTCAAGAGGAGTTAAAAATAACAGATTCAGTCACCGTGTAATTATTTAAGTTGTTTCAGGTTCAAAAACAGAACTATACCAAAATAACTAAGTTTATTTACTAGCCGTTTACAAAATCTAAATATCACAAATTCGGAAGCATGTAAGGTCACTTCAAAATTTACTTTATATTTATTATCATCGTATCTTCTCTGAAGAAAGTAAAGTATTTAGCAATACTGGTGTCAGTTAAATAATAAAGAACATTTGTCACATATGGAGTTGAGTAGACTTACTGTTAACTAACTAGAAATACTATAACGAGTGACAAAATTATTTCATATATCAACACAGATACTACTAAAAATGCAAGTATAGATATTTTATTTCTTTACAGGTAACGTAATGGTACGAGCTAGGTAAAACCAATTAACTATGGTGGCACGGTCATTTTCTTTTTGGACTTTTTTTCTAATCCTCTTCATCCCGTATCTGAGAAATATATTTCCTTTACGGAGAAAATATGATAAGAAAACACGAAATTTTCATGAAATGATAAATTGAATCCGGAGTCGCATTACTTCAGATTCTGTGCTCTAAATCTGGCATCGATATCGGCTTCAATTGTTTCCATACTAGTATGTGTAACTTCTGATAAATTGTAGAGATGCATGAATCAAAATATCTATTGTTCTACATTTTGAAGAATTTACTTTTTACGATGAGTGATTACCGTACAGATTTGTAATTGAGACAGTAAGTAAACTTGAATGTGTCAGACAAGGACCGTCTTTTCAGATAAATGATTAAAACAGATTCACGTAAATCAGACAGTAAAACGTATTTATAAAACAATTAAAGCGTCTTAATTTAGTATAAACATTGCATCTGACAAAGAAATAGAAAATGACAATATGACAATATATGACAAGTTTGTCTGTTAAACTGACGTCCCATTGAGAATATCAACTTTAATGAGAACTTCCAGTAACCACCTCGGTAAGACCTATACATTGTGTTGATACGGCGTTAAACTCAACGAAACAAGAACATCCTTAACAATTTATTGTTTTATGTTGTTTAGATATATCAAGTTGTCAAAGAAAGAAAAGTAAAATCGCAAAACCGTTTAACTTATAGACTAAACAACTTGACAATTCATCAGACAATACACTTTCTATGCAGACTGTATCTAAAACAAATTTATCATTAAAAATATAACTCGTTGCTTTTCAATTAGAAACTGTCTGAAAATGTATTTATTTAGAATAAAAGATAGTTTTATGGTGACGTTAAATCGTCATAGTAAATTAAATAGTAGTATTTTTTTCTGACAATCAGTAATTAAACTCAACATTACAGCAAAACCGAGACAAAGATAGGAAAATATTTTGTAATTTTTTCTAATCAACGAAAATTGTAGTAAAAAATTGGTACTCACTTTATGTGTCAATCATCACTCCAAGATGAGAATGAAAACTTACATTATTTGTATTATTAAGTCAACGCAAATTCAGTATTAATAACATATTGTACTACTAATCTTGTTATATGTCATGTAATAATTTGTATGTTTTCTTGCTGTAAATAAAGAAAATTACAAAAAAAGATTTAGAAAATATTACACTTAATGTGCATAAACAAATTTAAACAGTTAATGCTAATGTAGGGAAAGGAATGCTATTTTGCATAAACAGGCAGAAAATAAGAAATGTGACATTTTAGTTGTTGGCAGGCAATTTGGTTGTGATCTTGTCTTTTGAGATATTAAATACTCATATACATATAACTTAGTTCAAACAATAAGTAAAATTACAATAAATTAGAAGGCAATTGTAATAGTCTTAATGTCCTTTTTGAAACCATATAACAATGACCCTTTTCCATAAAAATGTTATGGCTGTGTTGACGGTAATTTCAGTGAGACAATACTTATCTAGTGTTGTGATGTGTTTGTCCCGATTTTCAAAAAAGTAATTATACTTTTTATCTATATTTCTGGTGAAGACACAAAGAAAATTGTTTTACATTATTGGCACAAAAAATGACAATACAATGCGTTATGAAAATTGGCGTGGGATTTCACATTAAATGAGGTTGACTGTAAAATGTCAATCGCTGAATGTAACCTTATCTGATTTAGCTGATGTTTTTAATATTTTTTATTCTTAACATGCGTCAATAACAATACTTTTACGTAGGAAATTTAAGTACAATTTGAAAATATTGACAGGACCTTGAACTTTACCTACAATAAATAACACTACAATGACTAACAGTGAAGTATTTTTTGCAACATTATTTAGTAAAGAAGACATGTTTCATTTCCGTTTACATAGTTCATTTACGTAATGTTTTCACACTTTAAAAGTATATATTGACAATACACTGTACACTCATTATGATTGATATAAACCATAGTAATCACGCGTAAAATATACTATGTTATGTTTATTTCTTTTGTATTAACTATGATTTTGTATGTATAATTGTAAATATTGTATATATGTTACTACTCTCCAGATAAGGAGGAAATAAAGGAATCTAATCTATGTGAAATGGGTAAAAAGCAAAGAAAATTAATATCGAACACTAATGTTCCCGATATATCCATAACTAATTTTTTCCCAATTCATCTTTGAGGTTAGTTCCTTAAACTAAATGATATAATACAACTGATATACCTGTATGTAAATGTTGACACAGAATACGCAATTGATTTCGTTCGGCACAGTTTATTATTTTATGCATGGTTAATTTAAAACGTGACCGTAATTTTAATTTTAGTTAATAGTTTTAGTAAATCCTGTGCTGCACGTAATACACATTTCAATTAAAGATATAAGGTTTGTGGCTTATTGCGATGAACAATTGCTCATAGAAAACCGCAGAATGTAAACTTATTACAAGTATAGAGGTCAGTGTTTTGTGCTATCATATTTCTTAAAGCATTGGATACTTTTAAAAGTTAAATACAATGAAAATTGTTACTGACAGTGGTGAACCTCTAAAACGTCTTAATAAAGATTGTTGGGAATATGATTACGCATTGTAATTGGCGATATCCAAAAACTTTCTTACATAGTCGAAAGTCCAAGAATTAAAACTGCGATGCAATGTTTGTCACTTCTCATGTAACCTGTAATAACGTTTTAGATACCAAATCAACGTAATGAAACTAGTTTGTACCACCACATAAATAATTGGCATGACGCTACTATAATCACGCCCTTAGACAAGTGGCCAATTTGTTTAACGAAGTAATCATTTGTGTCCACAGACATGCGACTATGTTTGTCCAAGTATACGCTAAGTATCCTTTCATGTGAACGGATTGTGACTGTTTTGAATTGGGAGATCCGACGTAATGTCAATTATCGTTATGTCAATGTGTCATTAATTTTATATCAATTGAACAAGTAAAAGATAAATAGATACATTCGAATCATTTCGGTAAAAAAGAAGATAAAAAATGAAGAAGAAATAATAATCCTGTCTCTATATGGTTTATTTACAAACTATCATACGAGGCGAATAGGAATGACGGCGTTTGTGATATTGCTAGCTTATAACATTACAATTTCTAAAGGTTAATATTACTTAACATCACTTTATAATCTCTATATGATTCACGCGACAGGTCATTCTTTTGACAATTTGAGTTACTTACATAACACATAGATGAATGTAAACCAGACAAAAGTTGATATCTAGACAATGTATTGTTTTCTCTTATCCGATTGTTAAATCAGCCACTGAAATAGTCATGTCCTTCTTTAGGTATGTCACGTGTAACTGATCGTGATTATCATCCGGAGGCTCTTCTGTGTAGACTTAAGTAATCTCAATTAACTGGAGTTGTCTTTCATTTATTTTCATTGAGACGAGAATCATAATAGAAATTGAGTGGCTTGGTAATCGTATGATAAACCACAAGGCAAATACCATATCGTCTGAAAGCTATATCTTAATTAGTAATTAATTGCTAACAGCGATTTTGATATGTTTTGCAATAATTTTCTTCCCAGTATATCTACACATATCCAGTAGCGAAGTGCCTTTTATCAACATCTCATTAGACATTTCATATTTTTGAAAGCTGTCAGAAATAATTACGGCCAAACAAATATGCTCTAAAGCTACTTTTAAATTATGATCTTTTAAAATATGATATTATGATACGTAGATGTTATTAACCAAATATTCCTGAATTGCCGGTAAAATTGTTATAATTATACAATAATTGGTTATAAAAGGTCCATATACAGCTGTACTTGATTATTGTCCACTTAAAAAGCCATAGTGAGAGCATTAAAATGTATTTATAATAGCTGGTGCGTTAGATTAACTTAAGGTGTGACGTTAATATACATAAAAGTCCATGTAATAAAGTACACATAATATCGATCTTTAGATTTTTTCTAAAGGTAGGGATTAATCAATCCATCAATAGGGATTAAAATATATTTGGAATGCTTTGAATTTTGATGGATAAACGGATAAGGAAACTGTTAATTTCATTGCAATGAAATCAAATGTATATATTACTAAATAGTTGATACGATGTACTATGTTACACCTAAATATCAATTAAATATAACAAATTGAAGGATTTATGTTAAGAAAAGCATTGTTATATACTTCTCGTTATTATTGGTTTAAGAAAATAATATAATCCGTAAATAGAAGAAAGTAAATATTCAAATATTATTTATTTTGATTTGGTTTAAAATATATCACTTTAATGAAGAAATGTGTTTTTCCTTTAAATAGTTTGTATCTGAAAATGTAATCTGATAGGAAAAGTTTATCATCGTGTAGACAGTGTAAAACAATTGTTAGTCCTTGTCTGGACTCACTGAACTTATTACTTTTCTGATTTTGTATCTATATAGTACTTAATAAACGAAACTTTTATGCCAACCATTTGATATACGTTGTAAATATCGAGAAAATAAAAGGTAAAATGAAGACAGATATTCACACAGAATACCATATATAGCTTAATAAAGATTCAATGGTTTAACATAAACAAAACTAAATATAAATATTTAATGAGTTAATATCACTATATAGTCAAAGTCTAGTAAAATATTGTTTAAGATAAGGAATTAATGCATTGGTTGGAATTAACATTGAAATTTCAAGTTCGCTGACATTTACATCTCTGGAACATGGACTCCATAGCGAGACTATATGACAGATTGATTGCAGTACATTTATGTACATTGTCGACTGAATGTAAATAGTGCAAGAAGGTGAAACGTGATACGCAGTTATGCAATTTAATTAAAGTTTTCGCATTGCCTCTCTCATAGATAATGCTTTCGCGGCTTACATGTTATCTCTATACAATTGCATCATAAATGCATCTATAGAGTTATTATTTTTTGATCAATGGAATAAATTGTCAGCAGCTTTTTAAAGGCTAGATAAAATATGCTTATAATTTTAAAGCATTAGTTTGATGAACCGGTAAACATAATGCACATTAAATAATCTGGTAGATCTTGTAATCTGGAGTAAACATCATCGAGAACGATGACACTACAAATAGTACATCGTTTTAAATAGACGTTTTTATTTATAATTGGTTTGCATTATAAGGTTAACAAAACGAACTGTAAATGGGACTAAAGTAGAGAAATGTTGACGCATGCATTTTTTATGGTTGCGCTATTATCGCATTCAATACGAGACAATATCTGTCAATTATAATCAGCTAAAACAGCATTGACGTTTGTTCCTTTTATAGAAAACAATGTGATAACATAACAGTATGTCAATACATTTTAATGCATAGCATATCAAAGTGTCAATAATTTCTAGTTCAAAAAGCAATTCATCAGTGTAGAAACGTCTTTAAGTGTTGTTTTGCTGTAACTTAAGATAATTATATGTTTGTCAGAGAAAAATGTGCAAGCCTTCTTTTGTTTATCTCGCTTAAGTTTAGATCGTTCAATGATTACATAAAATTCAGTACTTACCTTATAAGTTTGTCGTAATAACTTTTATCTGCTTGTCCTCTTTTTATAATACAATTATTGGGACTGTCTTCTACATTTCAATTTTTGTATTATCTAACTAGTAAGGGTGTAAAAGATGTAAGCAAACATACCAGGAACAACAGCATATCTACCACACATCCATGAACCAAAGAGGGAGATTTATTTTAGGTCTTTAAAACTTTGTTCTAACATAAATTCCACAAACAAATACCGAAAACAAGAACCTAAAGGTTTCTCTCTTGGAACAACAATTGGCAAAATAAATGTCATTGGGGGTTTAAACTAGGTCCTAAAATCCACCAACCTTACAGTTGCCCCAAATGTTTCAGGAACAAGCGATAATAAATTGTCTTGAAAGAACGTCTTCAACAATGATGCGTGCAAAACACACGCATACAAACAAAACACTTATATATTGCCAAGATAAAAGATAAGTACTCATTACCTTACGGAGACTAGAGCACCTGAAGTTTAATCAGTAAGAAAATGACAACACGAATGAAAAAAACATGCCGAACATTTACGTTCTTTAAAAAAAATATTTACCTAAATTTTCATAAAAGAAAAGACTAAAACAACTTTGGGAATTCGGCGCGATATGTGTTTTTTGTGTTGGTGCGCCGTAAAACCCAAACAAACAAACAATTTTGGGAACTTAAATTGTGAAATCAGCAGCTCCATTTATCCCCTACAAATATATCGCATATAAAAAATATTGTAACGACATGGTAATTTTACTTTGTACGTTTTAAAGTTGTAATGTGCAATGTATGTTACGGACGTTTCTGAATATAATATATTTATACTTAAACTTACGTTATTTAAAGTCAATAACATTACCATCAAAACTCGCCATTCAATTTAAAAAAGAGTTTTTTTATCACATAAGCATTTTGTATTCACAAATGACTTTGAAAAGGACTTTAAAACAACATATATTGTTCTTCAAACGTTCGGCTGATTCACTTAATTAGCATGTTGCTGTCTAGTTCTTGTTTTGAGATTCAAATAAAGATAATATACCAACGATCTAAACAATGATAATTGAACATTTTCTTGTACAATGGACATAATGGTTTTGCTTAATTAGACAAGATAATACAATAATCAAACAGAAACCATCTTACAGTATAATGAAAAAATAATAAAAATTTAGATAAAGATTACGTAAAGATTACGATCGTATATTATGTTGTTATGTGTTATTTCCAAGAAATATTTACACATTATCTGATGAATACTGTTTTTTAAACAGACGCTATAAAATACAAATCTTTGCGATTTTGTCCATTCTAAAAATCTTGAACTATACTTAAGGAATTATCCATGCATAATGCAATGTCTATTAAAGTTAGTGGGCAATCTAATATAAGTATTTAACAAATACTTTCGTGTGAAAAAGGAATAAAGATAAAAACATTCACCAAGAACATTCACATTAACATAAACTGTAGACAGTAAATTTTATATGCAATCGACATACTGTCAATGAACCTACAACGAAGCGTCTCTGTGTCTATTAATATGACATTAAACAACGCAAAAGGAAACGGTATTATGACAATTCTGAATGTTATACTAACTCCCAATGGAAAATGTAAGTAATATTTTATATTTGTTATTTCTGTATATGATACAGAAAGAAGTGTCTGTATACCTGTTGATTTGTCATTAAACAACGCGTTAGTAAACTGTTTTATGACAATTTTGAATGTTATTCAGACTCCCAATGGAGAATGTGATGTTTGTTTGTCTGCTTTTTAGATATACCAAACTTGCATTAGTATTTGACATAACAATAAGTAAATATACAACACGCTCGCATATTGCACCTGAAAGTGTAGTTTACATTTATCAAATCATTCACTGCCAAACTAGTCGAAATACGATCAGTTGTATTACTTTTACTCTGTAAAACATATACATCTTTATAATACAATTGCTTTGTATTATGAAAATCGCTTCAGACCTCCCTGTTAAGTAATAGGCACCGAAAGTTCACACTACAACAGACATATTGCCTTCTACATGGACATAACTACACATTTGTACTCGATGATTCCAATAATCTTTTATATAATTTTATGATGTGTTCTTTTCTTTGAACGTTCAATGCAGTCGGTGCAAAGAATAATCATATATGCCATAACGGAGACAATAACTGTCACGATAAAGACGATTTAAGAAATAATTATACTTAAAAGGTTTCATATTCCATTGAAGAAAATGCTTATAAAGCAGAACTACAGTTATTGGCCTATGACAGACAGTTTATGTGAAAATGTAAATTCCTTATAAGTATAACAGGATAATAAAATTGCACTCAAAAATACATTTTGTTGTGTATTCTTATTAGAAGTCTAGACTCCTTGGAGGATAAAGCAGTAATATAAGTATATCAAGAAACCTTTCTACTACAATCTAGAAAACCTAAATGGTATATTTGCACCTATTGTGCAATTATTTCATCCAAATTCAATAATTAAAAAGTTGATGTGTTACGAGACGCATTAGTCATATTTTACTAGGAATTTTGTCTTTAGATGTTTAGTGATGCGTTTATAATATTGTGGCCAAGGGTATCCTTAAAGATATACGGAACGTATTATCTTGTGTAAATAATGCAGCCAATGGTATCTTTCAAGATATACGGAACGAATTATTTTGTGTAGAAGTTATATCTTAGATGTTAAAACAATATCTTGCATAATTAAACTCACACGTCATAGTGTACGCATTCATAAATATTGCAACTATTAAAGTAGTACGTACGTATGTATCCGGCTAATTTCGTATATTTAAATTGTTAATATTATCAAGTAAAAAAGTACGTATAGCTTAGACAATAAAATTTATATTTAAGAATAAATATATATTTTAATTACATTGATCAAGAAATAATGAAGGTTAATTCACATATTTATTAACCATGTCGTCACTTTATAACAAATAATGTCGATCATCACGTAAAAGACATGAATGAAGTGATTAACACTTCATAAAATAGTATTATATTTCTTTATTAAGATATTTATTATGTATTTATTCATCATTAATATCAAACAGTGACGACTGAAATGAAATGTGATGTAATAAAAGTGGAATTGTAAACCGGATAAATATATATCGGTTCATAAAATGGGAAGAACATTGCCATATTTTTAGAAATGTCAGTATAAGAATATATTCCATTACGAATACAAAATGTATTATTTTATAAAAGGTAAGTCGATTACAGAAAAATGCAATATCTGTTTGCACAAAATCTTTTAAAGCCATAGAACACCTTAGTTTCTATACTCTCGATATTTAACAGAAGTGCATTGTTGCTTTGTAAATTGCAACACTCTATACTACACTTTTATACCGCTACTTCATGAAGAAAAATGCCTGTAATTTGATCGATGACATTCAAATACATTCTCTTAAATTACTTAAGAACTTTTATTGCCATTAATGTATATTTTAGGGAAATAATATTGTGATAAATTGATACTTAACACTTAAATGGTTTTCATTCCATCACAGAATGTTTTGCTGGTAACAATCGGCTAATGCTATAATAAAAGCATTAGTTATGAACTTTATAAATTCGATCGCTCATAAATCATTAAAGGCTTACATAAATCGAATGCTTCTACAACTTATAAGACATTATATGGTATAAAATTCACTATAGAAATTATAATTATTTGCTTAAAAAGCAGACTGTTTGGCGTTAAATGATTAATATAAGTATATTTTTGAATGTATTTGTTATAATGCATATAGCCATCGTGGATGTAGGCAATGTACTAAACACACTTCACTAAGTGTCATGAAGATGACGAATTGTTGGATCTTTAAAACTGTTGAAGAGATACATACCGAACTTTGCCCAAAAACAGCTTTGAAAAACATGATAGATAATTTGAATGTATGAACATATTAGACCAATCAAAATAGTGGTAACTAATAGACGCTAGTAACCCACTCTATACATTGAAACACTGTATAATTAATGAAATCTGTATGTTTTGAGTTTTACGTGCTTTTAGTCAAAAGGGCAAAACGTTTATTCGTGATAGCAGTAAATTACAGTTCAGTTTAGGACCAATTAACAACAGGAAATCGTCAAGCCAATTCGGGTAATTACGGTCTATCAATTTACATTTGCCCAATGTATTATCTTAAGACAGAGTAGACATGATTTCAGTGCAACAAACGAAGTATTTTGAAGACACATAAATCAGAAGGATAGGACATTTTAATGAGTAATTTGTCTGCTTCATAAATTTCCCATGGGAAGTCAAAACATTATCATCATTTACTATTTTTAGATGTAAATTGTTGACACTTGCGTCTTACTTAATCCAAAATATACGGTAAGGTAAAGCATTAGATAATGTTATTTGTGATAAATGCATTTAGACAAATGTATTCAGTTAATAATATTAGCAAATTAGTTCAGTGATTGTTGTCTATACTGTAAATGGTGATTTCCAATCGGTACCAGTTTGTTTTTCATTTAGTTTGAAATCGTGAAACTATGAATGATATTAAAAACATCTTGAATATGTATTGTTCTAAGTTATAAATCAAAAGCTTCATGACTATGGAATCAACAGAATCTGCACGCTGTTCATGATTGTACTTAGTTCTTTAAAAGGTAATAAATTTAATACTTGCGCAACGTATTTGTCTCTTCTAATATTTTACTTTTCCAGATTACAGATTTATTGTTTAACATGAGTTCTCGGGAATTCTTATTCTCAATACTTCAAACAGGTATGAAATAAAGTAATATATACAATACCTTGTATTCCAACAAACGCGTCTATTGTTAATTAAACAATTGGAACAAATCGTTGTCAATATACAATATACAAACTGACAATGATATATTGGTTAACTTATTACAAATTGTTTGATTAAGGTAAATGATTTACTCTAGTTTGTTTTGACAGCATGTTAAATTAATTTTCCATGACTTTACCAAGTATACATTACGAAACATTTTACAGTTACTGATACATATTTTAATATCATTCATAAACTTGCAAAGACTATGTTCACAACAGTTATTAAATTGTCAATAAAGATATTCTAATCTGACTGTTTAGTAAGAATTAGCTGATCTTTTATACAACCAAAATGTGCAAGACAATCTGCTTATCTTAGTAATGTAAACACACACGTGAAAACCTTGTTGTGATTCTATTTCTTTCACACTTCCATCTAAACATTATGCTATACAAATACAAGGTAACAGAGAAGCTGAGACAGCATTTTAGAAAGAGACAAATATAATACTAAAGTAAGAAATATGTTTCTTTAAATTGTGTGAACACATTCAAATAAATGGTACTTATTTAATGAAAGAAATATTGTTCTGAAGGAGAGATAATGTTATTATAGGTATTTACAGGCAATTTGATTGCATGATAGAAGATATTAGAATGTCATTTTCGTCTGTGATATCAATTCCCATTGGAATATGTAGACATTAATATGATCATCAAGCAATCTTCTTACAACAAATTGGAAGTAAATTTAGTCAGTCTTAATGTAATATTTGCACCCATTGAGCGCTTTTTTTCATCTTAACAAAATAAATGTGTTAGTGTTGCGTATAGGGAAAACGTTACTCAGCCCTTTCAAGCAATCGTTTTGGTCACGTCTTGATTTATAACTTATAAGTAATTATTTGGTCAGTTGATCAGACAAAGAGTGCAGAAACCTTAAAAGTTTGTAAAACTCTGTTTGTTATAATTTCCGCAAAAGTGTTGTAATATGATAGTTTTATTAAAAATTAGTAAATATACTATATAAGCTATACATTTTTTTCTATGAGATGAATAAGTATTTGGGTTCGTCACTTATTGTTGAAACAATGGACGGCCAAGTGAAGAAGGTATCAGCTTAACATTGAATTCGTCGTTTTTCATCAAATTAACATTTTCTGTTTCAGAGGATATACCTGTACAACGACAATATGACTATAGTCTGCTTCCTGCTTATGTCAAAATTTTCTTTAACACATTTGCATACGTTAAATAGTCCAAACTAAAAGGTATACTCATTAAATGTTCAATGTCATAATTTGGAAAATGAATTCTTTTCGGTCACGATTATTGTTACGTGTCTCAGCTTCCTCATGGTTGTAATGGGAAATACATAATAATAAGTATAGATTAAGTGTTTTATACGACATGGCCTATTTCTTAATTACAGAAATATACTTTTATAGAGTAACACATTTATAGTCAATAGTTTGATTTATATGACGTTCGTTCATTCCATAATGATAAAAATCACTGTATCTCGTCATCCATAAAATATTTTCTACTACCCTAATGATATAATGATAATAGCCGATACGTACGTACGATAATTGCGTTATTCCATCGAGACGTAAAACATGACAGATTACCACGAATATTGAATTATCATGGTGTATTACCGTGTCAATTACAGAAGGTAATTTCATGCTGAGATAATTCGAGCAAACGTCTATGATAGTCGTTGTGACAATATCTTATAACAGTAAAAAATATGTCACAAATGATGCAATTAGATACGACATCTTTTTAATATACTTGTTCCAAGCCATTTCAGGCAGTTTATATGTGCGCAAACCCATTTAGTCGTTGATTATCTCATTATAGACCATCGAGGCTTTAGAACATAAACTATGACGTTTTTGGTTTCATAAAGCTCTATCAAACTTACAATACATATTGGCACATTATATATAGTTTTTATGGCACAATTGGTAAGTTCTTTGACATAAAGTCAAAGTTGAAAATACACAACAGGCATTGTGTGTAAGAAGAAATATTTGCATATCGCGTTGTACTGACGCAACTCATAATTACTTACACTAATGGTGTTTTGATATATATAAACACTAGTTGTCCATTATAGAATAAATCATGCCATCTTATGGATAATGTTGGTATATACGACTGTAACCTAAGGCAAAAAAATATATTTCCATGCTCTACATCAATGACTATATCGTAACGGTCTAGAAGAATCGACGCCAATGTTTGGTGTATTCATAATTATATTATATCATCATATACATTTTATGAACATTAGTCATGTGCTAAAAGACAGCAGAATACCAGAAAAGACTTTTCGGTAGAGATAGATCTGGAAAAACATAATGATTACAATTTGATCTTGATCAATTCCGATGTACAGAAATTATAGGCAGTAAATCTCATTTTTGATAAATGGTTAACGATTAATGAATTACTTAAAGATGGCACATTGCAAGTTGCAAATCTAATTCTTAAGCCTATCATTAGGTATCATAATTAGTAAAGATGTTAGAAAATGAAATGATATGAGAAAAAAAACATATTTGCATTAGTTATAGAGAATGATGCTCATGTTCAGTGAAAAAAGAAGCTCACAAAAACGTGTAACTTGTCAGATAATTATATTTTCTTAGAAATATCAATTTCTAGAAATGATATAGAAATTACTATAATTGCGCAAACAAGATGATGAAAACACATTACACGTCGGCAATCCGAGGCAATAGTTATCATTTATTATAAGGGTTTGGAAATTCCTGAAGGAAGAAATAAAATTGCTGTAAGTCATTTTTGGTATGTACTTACCTAATGATAACACTTAACTTAATATTGCAATTATTTTATCTGGAAAACATCGCCGATATCTAGAAACACGATCGCTAATAATGCTATAATTTATTAGACTTTATAATGTGTTGAAAGCTGCTAAATATGACAATTGTTAATACTCTTAATCAACGTTTATACTTAGCTTATATATTTCAAGCTTTTTATTGTCAAACTCAAAGGATTTGAGGTTTTATTTTAACAGTTATCATCTCTTGATTTTAGCCATTATTTCAGTCAATTTGACAACGAAAATTAGAAGCTTCATAAATGATTATGTAAAATCCGTCGTAGAAAATGAACATATTTTCGCAGATATCGTCTGCTATTCAGATTCACACCAATTTAATCTAAAACGCAGCACTTTCTAAGGAAAGTTAATATTATATAAACTTGACACGAAACCAATTTGAGATAAAAAAAAGTTCTGTGAAAGACAATTGCAGACAAAACTATTGTGATTGAAACAAATGAAAAATATACGCGAATGCGGACAATTTTAGTATACTTTAGACAAAGCAAGCTATTATTTTCCTAAAATAAGAAAATGGATTCTTTGTTAAAAAGCAGAGCCATTGTAGTGTTTTGGTGAACTTTTTTTACATTTATTCCATGTTTTTGTGATGATTTACTATTACTTGCCATGAAGTTGCATGTTTAAATATGTTAAATACGTATATGTCGCTAAAGATAGCTTTAGACAAATCTAAACAGTGTTCTGTGTAAACGAAGTCTTATGCTATCCTAAACGAGATATAGTCAAATCATGAAATAAATTATGGAATGCTTCATACACACTAGGTAAGAAAGATATGAAAATTATCCTGATATCATAGGATAAGTATTAAAGACACATTATTCTAATTCATTTGTAAAATACACTTTGTAGACGAAAATGAATTGATTGTAATTGAATAACAATTTCACTCGCCTGACCTAGAAGTGTTATATCAATTCATATTGTGGACATAATTCCTTTTTTAATGTAGACCGACTAATTTATTACATGGCATTATTTATAAAAGGGACGAGTATTAGACCGAGAAATTGCCATTTGTTCAATTTATTACAATTGAATGAAAAAGAGATAATTCGCCATGTGGGTGTAATTACAAAATAAATATTATATCTGATCATCTGTAATTGATTTTACACCTCAGCTGCTCAAGTAGTATATCTTGTAGAATTGGATATAACAGTACCATTTGAGTACGAAATAATATGAACTAGATTGCGTTCTGTGTTTTCTTTCTTACAAGCCAGGCGTCTGGTAAAAGGTGCTTTCAACTCTGAATATTAAGTTATAAACACGAAAGAATTTTAAGCCAAGTTTGTGGTTTGTTTACCATCAGCTAATATTTTTTTATCGTTGGTATTATACAAGACTTAGTTAAACAATCCACTTCTTAAAACTTACCTTGTCACAAAATATAAAGCATTAGATATACGAGTACAAATATACTTTTATTTCATTAAGTAATATGTTCTCTTTCTTAAAGTAAATGAATGTTTATTGCAATAACATTCAAGTCGGCGTGTTTTTCGAAGAAATATTAAAAGGTTTCTTTTGTCTATTTGATTTATAACATGTGTATGTATATAATATCATCACATATTGTTACCATAATGTATAGCTTTATACACTGTACTATGACAGTGTAAATGAATGCTTTTGTCATGTTATCTTCTACTAAGACATAAACTGGTAGTTCCAGAGAATCATGTTTGACTAAAAAATCGTTATACAACATATATGTATTAACAGACAATCAAAGCTGTTTTCAGTCTTATTATCATTTGGCATATCATTTTCCGAGAAAAATTATTATGTTATATTGTAGTTTATTTATAATGACAATAACAACGACAAAAGACACAGATATTTGTGTCTATATACTTTTCACACATAATATCAAACTTAAATGAAAATCGTGTTAGCAGAAAATAACTTACATTTTATTCGAAAAACGCGACAAACTCGTTTTGAAAGAAAAGGCTGTACAAACTAAACAAAAATGTGAAACTGATTAGTTGATACTGCGTACAGGCATCTAACATTAAATGAGATCCTGTTTAATATTTTTCACAAATATTAAAGCGAAAGGCACGAGCAATAAAATGAAAACAATAGTTACTGCAGGAAAGTTTGAAAATGTTGAAAATATGAAGACGTTGTGTTCTGGGTGTTTCTGATGATATCAACTTCAATCCAAATTTCATCTAATTGCTTTATTTGGTACATGGCGTATGATTACATTAAATTGTCTTAGAAATAAAGTAAAATTAGCAGAAAACAGTTCCATTTCAATTTAATATCAGGTTAAAAACGAAATAAAATCATTTTAAAAAATTAAAATAGACACATGTTTTAAAAAAGGGCTCAATTACTGTGTATAATAGTTCTTCAGGGTAAAAAATCTGCTTTAATTTTCTTTTTTCAAAGATTAATGTTTTGATTTAACTACATGTACATAAAACAATGGAAGTTTCCATTTATAGTTCCTGTATATTGACATTTATGAGTGAAATAACTTGATATATTTTTTTTATGATCTAAACAATAACAAGTTATCATGTGTTCGTATTCTCTTTTTAAGTTTTTATTTGAAAAGTGTTCTACCATGTATATTTATTGCGCATAAATTTCATATTGTATATATGTTTTTCGTAAAAATACCATCAAATGTTATTTGGCAATGAACTTAGTTTATGCCAATAAAATATTTTGACTTTGACTTGCCTTGACTTTTATGGAGTCATATAGACCGTGCATTACAACAATATATATTTATAGAAACATTCCATCGAAAACAACATATTTGATTTTTTTATATGTTTGAATTATTTGGAGTATATTATCCAGGATTTATATTATCGTCAACAGTGCATGCGCCTTCTAGCGTTCATGGTTAAAGTTTATACAAAGCATGTAAAGTCAATATCAACAGAAAACCACAAGTAAAAACACATATCTAAAACTTTCTAAATATAGAAAACAGTATCGTTTGATTCTATTTCTAATAAATCAGTACTGGATATTCTGCATGGAAACAGTTCTCCATAATCTTTATATCCCTATTCATAAGCAACAGTTTATTGATATATCTCTATGTTTAGGTGGTGTAGACTATGATTAACTCTATTCAGCAACATTTTCATTTAGATTTCATTTCCATAAGTTGGTATTCTGGAATAAGCTTGAAAGCTGTGCCATTGATATAGTCGAAAAAAATGCATTGTAATATTTTTAGGGGAACAGTTTTCTAGCCGAAATCTGACGCCTAAAGCAATTTATTTACATGAATAATAGTCTATGTAACCAATGATTGCAAACTCGTTTTATTAAGCTGCCACACGGTGAATAACTAACAAATAAAGTTAGAAAATCTCAATCGGCCTGCAATCTGAATAAAAATAAAGATTCGATCTTGCGATGATATTCTAAAAAACGCATTACAAAAAATAGACACAGATTTCAGTCAAAAGGATTTTCTAGACATAGCTTACAGCGATGAAAATGATCGAAACAGAGTAACGCATATTATAGTGTTTCATATCAAATGGATTTCAATAATAAAAAGGCATAATTTACAATTAAATCTTTCAAACAATAGTATGATTTGTTGATTAAAATCGTTCTACTCAAAATGTGTATCGTTGCAATTTTTAAGAAACTGTTGTAAGAGTCGGGTTAATAAGTTCTACGGAGAATATGATAATCAAAGAATTAATTAATTGTAGCATTCTAATATCAACCTAACTTTTATAATTAAAAGTCATTCTGAATTGTCATTAGGGGTTTGTTATAATAATCTACATTGTTTCCTCAGATATAGCACGAATTAATCAAGATTATCAAAAAACTTCGGGTACCAATTTGATATGGTGATAAATTTGATTGTAATATATCAAGTGTGTTAGTTCTATCTCAAGTTGTTAAGACCCAACCATTTTTAGTTACAGATTTAGAAACTTGACCATTAAAGTTGACGTGTGCCATACAATCTGTTATGAGAACAGTTAAGACACTCACCATCGCACTAACATCACAATTACACACAACGATCGATTTAATTTAAACATGTCTGGTTTTAATTACAAGAATTCAAAAGAAATGAAGTAAAAAAAGAAAGAAGTTATCTCAATTCAATTGGATAGCGTGACTACAAAAAAACATCAAGTCGTTCAGAAGAAGTGAAACAGCGCAGACAAGGATTGCTATTTTACGGATTTACATAAATAATAATCGTCGCCCCAATTTAACAATGTTCTATCTCCATTTAAAAAAACGAGATAAACATCCCAAGCGATTGGCATGTCCTTGTTCTATCTTCCAAAAAGGTTTCTTGACTCTATCATGTCAAACAGCCAATCCGCCAAACGTACATTATCCTATCTCCACACATTTTCTCTGCTTACAGCATGAACATTGCTCTATGTCCAAGACATAGATCATTGCTCATGCTGAAAATACTGTTATCCGATCGAAATGAAAGGTTTGTCATTCGTTTAATGTCCTAGTTGACCCTTAAAAAAGTCCATAAAGGCTCGTTCGAACTATGCTCTATCTCGTTTCGTTCAGTCGGAGTACAATATTTATTTATCGTGTTTTTGTTCTCCAGTGACATTGATGCCCTGTGTATACCTGTATATATAAATGCATTCTGCCATGCAGGCAGTGTTACAAATAACAATAATGATAATTTCAGTAAATGCACACAAATACCATTGAATTATCATCTTGGAGATAACGCGATGTTAGAGTGAGATGCATTAACCAAAACAAGCGATTTTTTATCTATCTCCAACACATAATTGCATTTTTTGTATTATTATTCATTATATTTCAACCAAATTCATTATGTACGTGTTGATATACACTGTTAATTTGCTAGCCAACACATCGAAACAACAAAGCAATTACCTTTTGAACTTTTGAAGTCGATTACCCAAAAATAAAAAATTGGTAGTTAGGACATTGTTAGATTGAGGCAACTTAGTGATAATTGGATATTAAATCACACCACATAACCTTTATGATAACTTTACAATTGTATTTTAAAATATGTTAAATATGTTAAATTAGGATCACGTGAAATCTTAACTTTAAATATTCTCGTAATTATAGAAATTTTGCAAACCAAATTTTGCCATTTAAGTACTTTATAGCATAATAGAAGCTTTAAAACGTGCTTTCATATTCTTTGAGTGCAATTTTCGGAGTTAACCAAATAACACAACAATTAAATTTTCCCTTTTTATATTTCTATGAATTTACAAATGAAAAGTCAATGGTTTTATTTGAAAAAAATCGTTAGCATCAGATTCAAGACTTCCATATTATGTCGTTTTAAGTGATAATTAGTTGTCATGTGGTTTAAAAGTAGTAACAAAGAACTATCGCTCTTTGCTTTGATAATACGTGATATATATTTGCCACCAGAGTTTTTTCTCATTACTTATTCAACTCATAAGCGGAAACAAGAACAAAATAGCTTTTCTAAGTATACTAACGATCGGAAATCAATGTATTTTATTCATTGAACGATTTTGAACCGTGATAAAAACATCAATGTAACATACTACAAATTGCATGCTGTTGTTGTAAAGAGTTCTATAATGTCGTGTTATTGGTTGTTTCAAGTGAAGAAAGTCCTCTATAATCTCAACACCACTATATAAAGGCAACAATTCAACAATTCATTGGCGAAGAAATATACTCAAATATTGCTAACGATAATAATATGCATTCTATATTTTCTATTGAAATTAAATCAGGTATCTGGTTCGTAAGAATAAACGTCGTATTGATATATAAAATAATACAGTATGATATTGTTCATAAAAGCATTCAAGCTGAAAATGTCAAATTATCATTTTATTTAAGGTGAGTTATGGTATGTGTAACAATGGAATGTGGCGTCACTTAGCTTAGCCACCAAAAAAACAAACAATAATGAAAACAATTTATTAAAAATTCGTATATAGAAATCTGCATGCTTTCATACTAAAATATACCCTACAAAAATTATACTAAAAGTAGTTTATTTGATGACGAGCCTCGATCCATTTGAAATTTCCAAAACTGCAATAGCTTCTGCACGAATCGTCTAAAATGTGCAGCCATGCTTAACCGTGAGTCAAGGTCCACTAAGAAGAAACATGAACAACAGCACACATGTTTTCATTGCATGATTTTAGACAATCATTATTGTTAACAGTCAACTCATGAGGCAATGCCACTAGCTACCATTTGTAATTCACATGCTCACAGATAACAAAACATAGTGGTGGCGGATATTAAAGTTAACTCTCATCAAACCAGGAAAGTATAAAATTAGCATGCTGAATGATTTATTGCTTTTCTGTGATGTTACAATCAAATGCAACGATTCCTTTTTTTCGAGAGAATGTAGAAATAAGACAGTTAGTAAAAAATGTAATCAACAGAACAAAAATTTAGATTGTTTTCAATCTATTTTTAATCTAAATTTCAGTGATTAAACTATACCTTTGTTGATCGATATCAATTTTGTTTGAAAATGATCAATTAATTTTGTAATGTTACATCAAACAAACGATCAACTATATAATCATCATTACAATTTTAATTCAGAGCATCAATGACTCTTATGGTATCAATGCGATTTATTGCAGGTATAAAAATGCTCGTTTGTTTGCAAACTTTTACTGCATTAACAAAAAATGCAATTGAAAAGTCTCAAATGACAAAGTAGAGTAATACAAGCTGCTCAATTTCCTGCTTCGTTTTTTTCTCATTCTAAATATGCATATTGATGCCTTTTACATTTCATGAAGCGTATTGTTTTTGTCATTAGGTGATGTTCAAATGGCAACAGCTACTAGCAAATTTGCATATTAAAACAGAATTTTCTCACGTACATGCACTTGACATGTCGATTTACAATATCGTAAAACAATGTCAGTTTCTTTTCTAGCCAAGTGATTTAGAATTTTATATTGAAATTCACCATATACGAAACCTGCACTGTTTTTTCGGGGATTATACATTTCTACTTTCAACTGACTGATACCAGAACATATCATATGTTGACTAAGAAAAATGCACAAATAAATTGTTATGAATTGACAACACTTCTCTATTTGGTTATTTCAAAGGTCAATTGTTATAACTGTATGATGTAATTCATACAAGTATATTCAAACATTTATTTTTGAATTGTATGTGGAAACTGGATTTGACTTTATCAAAATATAGTACGTACGATTTTATACAATGCGCCTGTCGGACACTTATAAAGTAATAGAGATAATAAAAACGTCTAAAATACCTCAGAAAATTGATACTATAATAGTTGGGTTTGTCCAACAATCACAAAGTCACATCTTATCGTTATTACTTTGCCTATTACACACTTAAAAGTGTCTAGACATAAAGCAATTAATGAAGCAATATGCTGTTTATCAGCTAAAATTCAAATATCGTGGGTGTTCGTATTGGTATGTCAGTTTCAAGTAATAGATCTGATACTCATAGGCAATAATCTGCAATGAAGAATAAAAACACCCTTCCGTGTCGCAAAAAGGGGATTATTGCATGTACAAGTTCATAGTCGAGACGCCTATTTTCGGTATTGTCTACGATATTGTCACAATTAGTAAGATAGTACAAATTTGGTTAATGACTGGCTCCAAGATAGATATACATAGACAGTTTTCTGATTGTATAACATTTGCTAAAATTTCTTTACGTACAAAAAGCAATAACATAAATTGAAAGCATGACAACAATGGTTTGTATCCGTTTCATTGTTGGTATCGGAACTAGAAAGTGACAAAGAACAAAAAACTAATCTCGATGTATTGTATCATCAACGAAACTGACTGTTATCGAATGTTAGACGGAGATGTAAGTTATGTTTTAAGTTTTGGAACATTGTACGTTTATCACAAAGACCATTATTTTGCTACATCTAGAACGCTACAAAATAAGTCTGAAAATATGTCAGAAACAGCAACAGTAAAAACTACAGATCTTAAACACAACCAAAATGCCAAGAGAAATGCGTTTGTAGATTTGTTAATCTTTGTTGTAAAAAGGATGCCACGAACAAATAATGAACAAAAACTAAGATAATTTATCCTTGGAATAAAGAGTCGACAAAATAAGTGCCAATCGAGATTGAAACTAAGAGGGTGCAAAACCTTACACTTGCCACAACGGGTTTGTGTTAGAACAAGAAATTACAGAATACTGATTTTCTTGATGAAAGGACTTCAACGACAGTTCCAATCTTCAATTTTGTGTGCAAAAAATACACAAACACATTTGACAAAAAACTTAAACAATTTTCAAGATAAATACAAGTTCTTAATAACCTTACATCGTCGTACAGCTAAAGAAACAAGCAAAGTGTTCAAGTGTAGAAGGGTCAATCACCCAGTCCGCAGAACGCTGCATAGAACACTCAACTGATAACATTTTTTGTTTGAACTTACAGATAGGCCTTACAAAAACAAAGAGAGACCAACACTGTTTTTTCTTTATTTTCTTGACTTTATAAATTAAATCATCTGGTTGAAAAATACATTGTTGCAGACCTTTAACTGCAGATAGATCTTTGACATACATCAAAGTAATGGCAAAAACAATCACAACACGTTTGTCTAAGCAGATGGTAGCGATGTTCTTGTTTTGTGGTATACAAATATAACTTTAACTAAAACTTGAACCTTTTTACAAGCTCCTAAAAAGCCAAAAGATCAAATAACATCAACCATCCATAAAAGGAAAATAACACTAATAAAGTCAAAATTATTTTTTTATCGAACATTTTTGAGATAATACTGTCATTTAAAGATTTAAACTTAGAAAACTTGTCTATAATTTGGAAAGTTAGCTTTAAGTTGTTTAGGTATCAACTGTTCTTTAATAACAAAATACATTGCGTTACCGTTATCGTCATTGCGCATTTATTTGATGACCTTGTTGTTGCAATATTCAAACCATTTAGTGAAATAAAGCAGAAAAAGGGTTTCAAAGTTCAAAATGCTGCCATCGCCTTCCCCTAGCAAAAAACAACATTGACTTAGTGTACAGCAGTAAGTAGCCACGTTTAATCGACTCGAATAAAACCAACACAGTAATATTCAAAACAGCCCATTATAAAGACATGGCTTATAAATATGACATAAAATGTGATAGCAAACCATCGGTTGAGTATAATGAATATAACTCTCAAAAGTGGCATTTGATTTAAAGCCAGGAAAACAAGTCAAGTGATGTTCTTGTTCAACACACAGCCCACTTCAATTTCCAATCCGTATGAATTTGAAATAACAAACAAAACCATAAATGCAAAGGAGAAGTTGTTGACAACGATATGTATCCGTTGTATTGTCTGATATAGAAACTCGACAGAGACTAAAGAGATAACTTTCCTATAACGATATATTTTATCAGCTTCTAGGTGCAGCTTTATCAAATAAAAGAGAAAATCTGATATAAGTTTTTCTCAAAACAAACGCTTATTTTCGTTTATCATTTCATTTAACAGGATTGATTTGGGAACATAACACAGATAAGGCGATTGTGAAACAAGATACTTTGACGTTTGACAGTTGTCACACGATGTAATCTATATGATTATAACATATTGGTATCATAGCATTTTGATGTCGTTATATCGTGTAATTGTCATCCTGATGTATGGGTTATAATACGATCCAAGCCATTTCTTGGTATTAATTTGGTGCTATTATTCAGAATGATTTGCATTAGTCACACAAAGTTGAGGTTTAAAGACTGCGATTGAACTGAATTACGGCGGGTTTTAATACTGCGATTAAACTGAATAACGGCGGAGTTTAAAGACTGCGATTGAACTGAATAACGGCGGAGTTTAAAGACTGTGATTGAACTAAATAACGGCGAAGTTTAAAGACTGCGATTGAACTGAATAACGGCGGAGTTTATAGACTGCGATTGAACTGAATAACGGCGGGGTTTAAAGACTGCGATTGAACTGAATAACGGCGGATCGGAACTTTGTTTCACGTTTAAGCACACAAATGTCTTTGTCTTACAGTACTAGATCTTGGTTGTATTTTATGTACTTGTACTAGTTTCGATTGCACTTATTGTTTCAAAGGAACGAAACATATTCCAAATTTCTAGTTTAGTAAGGAGGCTCACAGTATGTTTGTCCCAGCAACTCAGTAGTCAATATTGATTCGATAAAACACACGAATCTAAAAATTTGGAGTAAACATTTATTACAGTATAAACAATAAAACCAACTTACCTTGAGCGTAACGTATTGCAACACAAATAAATGGTCCAAAAATAAAATTCCTTAAAAGAATAGGAACTAATGTAAATGGCATACAAAATACAGCCAGCAGTAAATCACACAACGCAAGGTTCAACAAAAACACATTTGTAACAGTTCTCATACGCTTGTTTTGGATTAATGTCAAAATTACTAAAATATTTCCAACCACAGCAAGCACAAATATAATACTATATATTGTTATTTCAACATTTAATGGTATGCCTCCTAGTTGAATTCCAGAAGTTCTGTTCTTCCTTGTTTCGTTCACATCATTCACGTCTATAAAACTATCGTTAATATCCATTATAATGTCCAGGTATAAGTATATCAAAGTATATATTATAAAAAGTTTAAATAGTCATCTGACTTAATTATTATCAACAGTATTACCCGTATAGGACAATGCTTCAGAGTGATTCCATTGTGTTACAACAAGTAGGAAAGTGACAACAAGCAGACTTCAACAACAAGCGAACGTAGGTAAATTCTGGTGGAAATTTGGTAACATGATATTGATGGAAATCTATGGACTTCGAAGTGTTATTAGGATTTTTCCAATCAAGATCTAATCAGACCTATTATCTTGCTTCCATTTATACAACATGGGGTGTTAGCGTGATGCTCTTGGTGTTAGTAGGATAGATTCTTCTCCTGAAACAGATAATAACATACATGCAATATTACGTATTAGTGTCATGGTATTAGATCATGTGATCCCGGTACACTTCAGACTGTCTATTATGAGTAGTGCCGTATGGGAAATTGTATGCGTGACTACGATCCCAATTATTGCTATTCTAAACCAAATCAACGGAAAGTGAATAATATAAGTTTTATTCACTTATATGGCTAGAATTATTTTCGCATTGGTAAATATTTATGGTTTGTGTCCCGCTTATAAGATTGAACCTTATGAACCTAAAATATGTAAATCGGTAACAACTGATGAAATAATATTATGTAATTTCCAAAAATTTGTACTGTGATGAGGATTTACGCAAATTAGATTTTGGCATCCTTAAATGTTATACTAATATTACTTTCTAAGAAATAAATGTAGGAATGTATTTTAAATATATATAAACCGCATTCATAGGATAAAATATGATGATAAGATATTGCGTTGACACGGTAATGATTCAGAATGAATGTTCGTTGACTAAGGTTTCAGATCGGTTTTTATTTTATCGTGTAAATCATGAGAAAGACGATTGAATTTTTATATTTCACTCATTATTGCAACATACGACAAAGTCAATACTATTAGATTAACAAAGGCATATCTATCATGTACAAATACATGATGAATGTAATGTTCAAGCGCTCTCGCGCAGATGATATTATGTGGATAATAATGTCGCCAAATGATTTATCCAATTGCATTATTAAGAATATACTCATGCTTTTAATAGAGACATGCAAACGGTAAATTTACTTTGCTTTTGTCTAGTGGCGTTTTCATTAATATAAACACATACTCAGCCACAGAATGATAATTAGCATTGCAGCATTGCTTGTATTGAAAACATTGTACGTTCTGTCATTTGAGAACCTAAATATGGTAAATAATCTAATATATACATAACTTATGCAATACAAAACAAAAGAGAAATGTGCTTGGGTATTCGTACAAAGCTATTTCTTAGATATAAAACTAGATTCTTCAGATGACAATATTCTTAATGTAATCATTTCAAGTCTACTAAATGTTCGTATTATGAGGGTAAGTGATACTCTTCACATTAATAAGCAATGGGCTAGATGACCGCATATATATGCAAAAACCCTATTATCTTAAATTAATACAAAGAAAAACAAAGAACGTCTGCAATTTTTGCTTTACGTCTCTCTGTCCTTAAACGTTTGTTATGCTTACGATATTGACTAAAATTTAATGAAATTTACATTGATATGTGGCAAATAGATTTTGCTAAACAATGATACAAAACATACCTACTTTGATTTTAACTTTGTATGTGAAATGTGTCTTTTACAAAGTGTATAGTTTTTCATTCTTTTTTAAATACGATTACTTTGTCACAGATTGTTCAATAAGGATAAATTGCCGAATCAGCAATATAACCAATATGGCTCAGAAAAGTTGTAAATGAAGCATTGCATACATCAATAATAATAATAATAATAATAATAATAATAATAATAATAATAATAATAATAATAATAATAATAATAACAATAACAATATAATAATAATAATAATAACAATAATAAAATAACAATAATAAAATAATAATAATAATAATAATAATAATTTGGCATACTGCACACATAGCAAAATTACTAAGAACACGACATTATGTGGTATTTTGCTACAACAAGCACACCAAAACCAGAGATAACACAAAAAATGCAAGCCCTTATTTCTATTGTGCTCCCTAATCAAATGTAAATTAAACGTTGAAACAATCATTTTAAATTATAATTCCACGCAAAATGTGCTTGAAAAGGACCAAAGCATTTAGGTTTGTACATTATGTATATATATGTTGGAAACTAACTTTTCTTGGCAGATTTCAGATAAAATATATTAGAAACATATATCAGAACGTATTATCCTCAGATTGTTTCTTTAATAGAATTTGTCATCATGTTGTTTGATTACCATGAATTCATCAACACAGTATTAAGACCAGGAGAATCGTCCTGGGAGGAATAATTTAACTATAGAACCAGTAATTACATTTATATTTGGAAAAACGACTCCCATGTGATATGTTGTGTGTCGCGCTGTCCCGTAGTTTCTCTTTTCACACAGACTCAATTCTAATTACATACGAAGGTATAGAACAGTAAATTTACTTTTATTTGTAATATTCGTGTTTATACTCTCCTAAATATGTCAAAAAGATGAAATCATAATTACAACAGCATAGCAGGAAAACGTGGTTGCATATTTATTGCCGTCACATTAATCACTGGAAATTAACATACATGTATTTAAAACGTAATAAATATTATACTTTTATTACCTCCGAGATCGGAGAGCAAAGAACATGTCATAGTCTATTTATGGGGAATTCAATTTTGACACAACATATTATAAAACGGAAATTCAGCTATCTAGTAAGATACCTCGTCGGTTATCCCACAATGCATTTCTCCGCTATGCCACGCATAAAGTGTAACAAAGAAAGTTCTATGGTTGCCTACGATGAGTTAAATAATAAGAAACATTTATTTTCGTAAATTAATTATTGATACGTAACATTTTCTGACATCTATATACTTGTAAGGTCTGTTTTTTATTTCGTTTGTTTAGCGTTTGTCGACATGCAAATCAGCTATTAATAGTTTGCTTTTATCTTTTACCTAAGATGAAAGGTTGTTATCAACATACTTAGTACACGCATGTTCTTACGTACTTGGTGCGATGATACCTTTACTTGATAGAACTAACAGTTTGTTATCATCATTACATGTATTAACAAATCTTAACTTCTAGCTAACATGTTGGTAGGAGTTACTTCTGCAGCAAGTACGTAAGAACATGCGTGTACTAAGACTTTTGATTACAACTTTACATCTCAGGCAAAAGATAAAAGCAAACTAATAATAGCTGAATTGCATGTCGACAAACGCTAAACAAACGAAATAAAAAAAACATGGTTTAGGTTATATAACAGCGGTCAGTCAACCTACTCACCGTTCCTGGAAAAGCTAATTTCTGGATTCAATTGTTTACCACCTCCTGGCCAACTTAAGGAAACTAAAAGCTAATGTTCCTTTCATAAAATTTCTCTGTTATTGCACTTTCTATTATACTTATGTATATTGTAAATTATGTTGTATATTGCACTTTTCATTATTAGTAAATGAATTATGAAAATGATTAAAGAGATTCTTACGACAGTAGTCCATTTAACTCTAATAACAATAATCAATTTAAACATTGCAGAAATATATATTAGGTCACTTTATAACCATCTGAAAAAATTTCTTAACTGTTGTTGATACATTTGTAACAAGTCAATTAAAATACTAAAACTTACTAATTGATTAAATCATAATCTATTCCTGATAATAAAATCCTTCATATAGTATAAAAGTTACACGGAAGACCAATAAGGAGCACTCGAAGTACTACCAACAGTATACTATTGCAAGTAGAACGTATTGCTTTATAAATACAGGAGTCTCCAATAGGTCCTAAATATTTTTCCAATCACAGATTATCACTGCAGCTCTTACAGTCTCTCTTACGAAGTACGTTTACGACAACTGTTTCGTTGTGAATAGTTGGAGCGATGAATGAAAATTTTGCAAACAATGAGGGAGTGAAGTGATTCAGACAATGAATAAGAAAACAGATATATTTAATATTTTTGTTTTGTTAGTGGGATCGTACAATGGAATGTGATGTATAAACATTATGCCTTATTTCATATTATGTTTGGTCATATCGAGGCAGTCGTTCGTTCTTTTGTCTTTTAATCCAGAAAAAATATCCATGTAAAGTTTTCATAGTTGTAATGTTTGTATTCAGTGAAGTATTGTGAATCGGAAATGCTCATTTTTGTTTTGAAATAACTTAAACATTGAGCTCTTGTTTACATTTTTTAGATAAACTATTTATCCCTTCAAAATTAAACGCTGATTTAAATGATTTTCCAATACAATATACTGATTGTAGTCAATCATCCGTAATCTTTGTGTAATACGATAATTTTGCACATGCTCATTATGAATGCATGAGTTTTCGTTAATAATTTCATGATGTATCATGTTTGTTTTGGGCAAGCGATTCAGCGAGATTTCTATTAATTCTACGACGTTTCTAGTTTACATTAACAGGAAACTGTAACCCATCGGAAACAATTGAACCAAACTTAGTCAACAATGACAAATTTGAGACACGAGACTTGCTAACATCAACTCATACATATTAATTGAGTCACATCAGGGTGAACTCATAGAGTGAACCACTATTGTGATTGTGCTCGAATATGTTCTGCCACCTTCATAGCTGTATAATAGTTCAACCACCTCAGTATACAAATTGAATTTAAAAGGACGTAACTGTGCTTAAATGCAATATTTGTAAGTGCTTTACTAGCAATTTTGTATCGCAAATGTGCATTAATTTCTTATTTGTCGTCGGATGAAAGCTGTATGCTCCAAAGCTCTATGGAACATTGATTGCTGGTGTTTATCTGAATGTGTCAGTCACGTTGATTCCTGGCATTCATTTTGAGGTCATACTCATTGCTCGGGTTTTATATATTAATACTACAAATCCTATCAGAAGAATTTGTGACATAGTAGTGTATGTATTATTTTGTATTGTTTTTTGTCACAATGATTGGAATTGACAATCAACCTTGCAAATATTTGTTTGATCCAAACGAGCAATTTCATTTGATTTTCTTTAGAGTCACAATTAATAAAATTGCTTACAAAGGCTATAATTTACTTACAGCTTTAGATAATTATCAGTTTCTGATAACTATTTTCCCGCTAGCAAGCGTTTACTTTTATTAATCCAATAACAGAATATCTTTTGAATGAACCTTTGATATGACCGCATGACAAAACCGAGAAAAATCTCGTAAAAACATGTGACAAGTGATGTTTGTGGCAATTGGCTTACAATCGTTAGTTGAATATAAGAATAAAAATCCTTATCCACCAGGTATTGTTGTTTTAACATTTTGTTTCTCATATTTATAATTAATATATCTGTTTTGTAATATTTGATTTTTTGTTTGTTATATTATATATTTCATGAACGTGTTGCTATTGTCATGGTTATTGTAAATGATCAAAGGTATATGTATATGCCATCATTGCCAAAAAATATATAAAAGTTGTATTGATGCAATTGATTTTTCGTTGTTTTTTTGTGAAGAAATAAGGCCATTCTGTATGCATGCAAAAAGTCCGACCTGCAATTTTATCCAGTGATATGTAAAAGTTCTACTAACGCACATAGTTAAAAAACATCTGGCCAAAAATCTTATAATTTTTCCATTTTCAGCAAGTGCGATGTTTGACAGCCTTGATCGTAAATAAATTGTTAAAATTCAGCATAAAGCACCATGTGTAACTTTATTGTACATAAGCTTAACTTTTACTTCGTCCACTACGCAATAAATCATTTCGTTTTCTGATTTACTCACACGACACGGATAGAAGCTAAGTCAAGTTGATTGACATTAAGTATAATATTTCTAGTCTGAATTAGGACAACTGTAACACTCTTCAGAAACATCTAACACACTTATCTATGCCTGTAGTACCTTAAGACACCATTACATACTATAGAGTTATGTCAAAGTATTTCTCATCGCATACGATAATATGGTTAACTTACATGACGTGGTCACGTTTGTGTCCTAATTTGTTAATGGTAGACTCATTAGTTGGAGATGCTTTTGTAGGAATTGTCTCTTTTTGTCATTTATTAGTTTGATTATCTGTTTCGACGCCTATTGAATATTGTGTTTCATAATGACAAACTTGAGAATGAACTGTCTTATCACTTCTGGTTTTCAATCAGAATTATTGCATAATAGCAGAGAACATGATAGCTTTCAAAGATGTTTGAATTATTTATTTTTTAGGGGGGTGATGTCGTAGCAACACATTGTATGAGGTATATCACGGAGGTCAGTTTACCTACGCACTGTTCCTGGAAAGGCTAAATCTCCGGATTTAGCTGTTTACCAACTATAAGGCGCATACTTCCGCCAGTGACAGACTACTGCTCTACATGATTTACAATCAGTAGTAAAAGGGAGAATGACCGTAAAATTTATTATTTAACCAAGCTCTGCGAAATTATGCCCCGACGGGAAATCGAACCTTGATATTTTTTGCAACCAATGACAAAAATAACTACATGCTAAGAATTATTACCTTATGCAAATTTCATTTATGTAAAACGTTGGTTGGCTAAGTGTGGCATATCCACTAAAATCAAATATATATTTCACTGTTTCTCTTGGCATTACATGGTCATGGCTTGTGTCATGACTATGTTCTATTTGGTATACCTGTCATAAAACATTCATTGTTTTACACCTAAAGAAGTAAACTATATGTTTCAAATAATTGATTAAAGATTACATTTAATTCAGATATCAGATTTAAATCGTTGTTAAAGGTAACTGACATGATATCATAGAAGTAAAACGATATGTTTAGAAGTGTTAATTAGTGTAAGCATTATTTACTGTAAGTATTTTAGTATTCATTAACTATTAAATAATGATTAGAAATCTTGTATTTAAGGGAACATACCACGTAAGACGCCAATCTGATCGCATGTATCATATCCCTAAACAATAACTGTATTACTCAATGTTAAAGTTAAAGGTACTCATTCACAAATTTCAACGTAAATATCAACTTTTACTAAAACTACCAAAAGTGTATGGAAATATTTTTGGAAGCAAGAAAGTAGTGTTCTAAAAAGAAATTTAAGTGCAAATTTACATACAACTTCAAATGATGCTGTTTCATGTAGTAAATATCTACCCCGCATGTCACGGTATAGACGCTTTTAGTGCATTTTTGTGCGTTTTATTGTATATTTCTTGCAACATAGGTCAGTTTGTTTTAAAATAATGAAAAATATTTTTGTTGACACTATTACTGACACTGTATGGTATTTTGAAATTATAGCACAAATAAATCAAATCTGTGAACTGGTACCTTTAAAGCAAGGTTTTTGAAGTCTTCTTTTAGTATAACTATTCAGTCGACTCTTGAAATTAGCTTCCCCGATCATCGAGTCACACACCAACTGTTAACATACGGCACAGATCGCAGCCACAGCATACAGTGCATGACCATAACAGGTACCCATTTACACCTGAGTGGAGTGGAGTGAAGCAATCGCAGTTAAATTTCTTGCTCAAGGAAATTGAGCAGTCCCCTAGTGGGATCCGAACCCAGGACCTCTCGATCCCGAAGCGCGCGTCCTACTATGTTATATGATTGTCAAGTTTTCACCGAGGCTCATGTTACAACACAGTATATCAAGTCACTGACGCAAGCTCTAATTTGATTTGTTTGACATTGAGTATTTAAGGTTAGAAAACAAAGTAGTAAACATTGGTTTAATTATATTTATACGAAGCAATATTTTAGATATAAGCTCTGTTAATTTAGTTATTAAATTCTGGGATGACAAGTTGTAAAGTAATCTGTCGGTAAGGCATACTCGTATATTAAAAGAGCTTCAAATAAAAAATCTTGAATGTATTGGGCGTTTAATTAAACATTAAAGTAAGTACAAATGGGTTATGAAGATAGAAACATTGTTTATTTTGAATTTGTAATAGCACATTTAGATTACTTTATGAAAGGAAAAATGTAAGGACATAGTTCAAGGTACTAGTTCACATATTTGGTTAAGATTTTTATGTGTTTACAAATTATCATTCTGTGTCTGTAATTGTGTAAAAAATGATAATAATATTTTAAGACAAACTGACCAATAGGTTGCAAGAAATATACATTAAAAGTCACAAAAATGCACTAAAGTGTCTATGCTGTGACATACGGGGTAGATTTTTACGACTTGTAACACTGTCATTTGTAGTTCTTTGTCAATTTTTATGAAATTTTCATTTAACGAAGCTCTAATTTCCAGCATCAAAAAATATTTCCATACAATTTTGATAGTTTCAGAAAAAGTTGATATTTAAGTTGAAATCTGGAAATGAGTACCTTTAAAATGTTTTTCTTTTTCTGTTTCAATTATGACGTGTTTGTGCTCTGAGGGAGACACCAACTGTACTTCAATCAAGGGATAGATACATTGTTATTTCATTTACACGGTTTATAAGGAATAATCTGCCTCGTCTATGAAGAGTTCATTGGAATCGATTTCCAATGTATTGGTGTTTATCTAAATCTGTCCACCCAAATTAATTAAAGTCAATCAGTTTAAAGCCATAAACATCGGCCGGGTTTATAGATATTTAATGCTACAAACATTATTAACTTGAGACACTTACATGTGGTATTAAATTGTTTATGTCGGAATAATTAAAGATAATGACCGACCGGGCAATATACTGTTTAATCTGTCATAACAATTTTATATTTCAATTGATTTGATATAAAGTCTGAATTAATGAAATTGCTTACAAAAACTATAATTTGCTAACAGCTTTGCACTATAATCAGTTCCTGATGACTATTTCCCCACGAGGAAACATCTACTTTTATTAATCCAATAAATGAATTATTTCAGAATGAAATGAATGATTTGATCGTTTGACAAAGTCGACAACATCTCGTAAACATATGTGGCGACAATTGATTTTTGTGATAATGGGAATATACATGTTAGCTTAATAATAGCTTTAACCATCGATTTGAAGAAATAAGACCATTCCGCAAACATTCGAAGAACCCGAATTGCGATTATATTTGGTGATCGATGAACGTTTTACCGATGCGTGAAGTGGAAAGCTTTTGTCTGAAGAATATACTTTTTAATTTTCCAAGCTCAATGCATACGACGTTTTATTGCAACAATTGTGATGGGAAACGGATTAAATGCGACATAAAGCATAATACATAATTTTATAATGCTTTTGTTTACTTCCCAGATGCACAATAAATTGTTTATCCTCTGACTTACTGACGTTTTGGAATCTAGGGAACATCCATTGACCTTACGTAATGCGGTTCAAAGTAAGAATAAGGACAACACTGTACGTACTTAGCTTCAGAAACATCTAACATACGTATCTATGACTGAAACACCTTAAGACGCCATTAATGGTACAAAATCACAACTCAGAGTTATGACAAAGACGTTTCCCATTGAAGACGATAATATGGTTAACAACATGACATGCTCACGTTTTTGTCTTAATTTGTTAATGGTGAACTCATTAGTAAGAAAAGTTTCTTTCGTAGATAAATCTTTTGGTCATTGGTTAGTTTGTATATCATTTTGCACGTTTATTTAATATTGTGTCTGATAATGTCAAACTTGAAAACGAAAGGTTGTAATGTAATTGATATTCTAGTTTTTTAGTTTTGAAAGAGAATTATAGCGTAATAGTATAGTATAGTAAAGTATAGAAATAATGTTGACCATTGCCTTAAAACCTAGACATTTTTACAATGGAAGACGATCTAACATAATTTTGGAGTTCATTACACGTTCTGTTACCTCAAGCACTGGGCATTTATATCAAACGTTAGTTAGCTAAGTGTGGCATATCCATTATGATAACTGAAATCCAATACATTGTATATATAATGGCACTTTTTCGTGTTTCAATACATGATAATGCATTGTGCCATGACTTGGTTCTGTTTTGTATACCCGCCATTAGATAATGCATTGTTTTGAACCTAAAGAAGTATCTATTTGTTTAAAATAATTGATGAGAGATTACATTTAATTCGGATATCAGATTTTAATCGTGAGTACTACCAACTGACATGATATCATAGGAGTAGAACGATATGATAAGAAGTGATAATTACATATTTGGAATACTTTACTCTTAGTAGTTATGTATTAATTATTCATTGAGTGCTAAAAGACCTTAGATTGATGTGATCATACAATTGAAACAATCTCTAATGTTCGAAAGACTAAATTTATGACCGATAAATATATCGATTTCATACGGAAATAATGCTGTAGTGAGAACGCACTTCGTGCGACGTCTCAATAAGTATTCTAGTCGTAATCTTTATTAAATAAATTCATTTTGATTACATCTAATGGACAACTCAAAAATATTATACGAAACTCATTAATATTAATCTATTAACTCGTATGAATAGCATGTGACGCCTCAAGTCTTGTGATCGAATCTTGAAAAAAAAACACATTTATTTTCACTTTTCTTACACAATTTAAACCCACTATATGAAGATATATTCATTAACACTAGACTTGAAACTGTTTTACAAGCAAGAAGTTATCAAAATATAACATGTATTAGTGACACAAAAAACTGTTTAAACCATTCTGCTTTCTAAATGTAAATTTGACCAATTGTGTTTTTTAAAGTGGGGTACTTTTATAAGAGCACATTAAATTCATTTATACGCTAATATGCACTATACCTAATTCAGAATAGTTTTAAAGCTTAATTATATAATTTGGAGTAAGTTTTTCTTTTATGATATGGCTTCATTTTAAACATATTGTGATCAAAACTAGTGTTTCAAGTATTGACAACCAAATTCTACTTTTGGTTTCGATCTACTTTCACTTTGATACGCAATAAATGACATAAGCATATTTAAGCAATATTTGCATTTATTAAAAAAAAACTTTTGTTCATTAGAGGTGTTTAAAATAGACAAATGTCTGTTTTTTTTCGCAGTCCAAAATGGTGTTAATATTGAAAATGTGGCTTAAAGTGCCGTTTAAAATTGAAGTTCATTAGACAGGGACACAGCTTACTAAAGGGTCTACTATTTTAACACGAGGAAAATAAGTTTATAATTATAACGGCTATCAAAACATTTACCGATTCTTATAATATTTTTTGATTTGCACAGTTAAATCAGTTGACGTAAGATTTGGCATCAGTATGTTTCTCTCAGTATAAGGATACACAGACTTATGTATTGAACATCAAGCCTATTGGTCATTATTGAAACCATAGGTTTATCCGGTCATTTTTGTTTATCATTTCGAAAAATAAACATTTTTTTCGAATATAGACATAATTTTATTGCAAAAAAGACATTTGTCCATAAGCAATACAAACATATAATATGCATATATTTAAACAATTGTTTCCAATGACGATCAAATATAGTGTAGCTTGTAAACAATGTAATATGCAGTCCAACCCGTATATAGAGACCATAATAATCATTATATTCGTATAATAACGGCATCACATAAAGTGAGACGTCAATCTGATCACTTGTGGTGCTATAATGCTTAGCATTAATTACTGTATTACTCAATGCTGTGTGATTGGCAAGTTATCACTCGGCTCTAATGTATATCAAGTATCTATCGCAAAATCTGATGTAGTTTGTCTGACAGCGATTATTTAGATTGGGAAGCAAAATAATATACATTGTATTGATTTAATTAATATAGAATAATATGTTGGATAAACTCTGTTTAGTTTATAAATCAATAGGACGATAAATTGTAAATTCATCTGATGACAATGTATATAAGAGAAGAAATTCAAATATTATTGGATGTTTAACTGAAATAAATAAATGCTTTTTTTAAATATTATTTTAAAGTATTGCTTCACATGTTTTTCTTCTAACAGAAAGAAGTAATCTAACGGTATAATACATGTAATAGTAACGAGAGCTGTCTATCAATTATTTGAATTGAAATGTATTTTAGACAAGCATCTTAAAGATCTTAATTAAAGAATATTGTGACAGACATGTTGACAATTTATTCGTGTTGATTGCTGTGAATAGGAAATAGTTCTGGAACTGATAATTTTGATCTCTGTCATTGTGTTGATAAAGTGTTTGATAACTCGCATGGGAAACTAGCTTTAAAGCGGTTGCGTGTCTCACGGAACAATTCTATATCTTAAAACTATCAATGAACCTTCATGGACCTATAATGATACAATCTTCTCTAAAAGCTAAAAGTATCATATTTCGTAAGGAGTTTTCATTTACTATTTATCTTGCGTAATGGATGCCACGTAATTTCATACGATATGTTTTGTTCTCTGCATTGGAATTTGTATTGTACTTACCCTCATGCTTTATTTTTTATTGGATTTAACGCCGCGTCAACACAATTTAAGGTCATTTTACGGCGTCCAGCGCACCTAACCCGGCTTTCCTGGACCCATGTCTATAACCAGTACTCAACTACCCTTCCACAAGGCCGGAAACTTCTCCATATTATCTGATCAATGGAAGAAAATCGAAATATTGTCAAATTTTCATGGAAGGGTATAACCTCCCCGGATGGGATTCGAACCCGTACCTCCTTCGGGACACGAGATTCCAAATCCCGGCGCGCTACCAACTGCGCTATCGACCCGGGTTTTACCCTCATGCGTATGTCATGGTTGTTATAGAGTCTATTTTTATGTCCAATGTCATATATTTTCTGGTATGTATAAAATATTCTAAACCAATGATATAACAAGCAGAAAAATGCTATGCTTAGAGTTTATTTTCATTTAAAGCACATGAAATAAATAATCATAGAGATTTCAGAATTCAATTCAAAGAAGTTTTTTAACTCGCAGGACCCACATGACCTCGTCGGATCCCAAATGAATATTCGATATCAAGTTTATCGTGCATGTCGATGGGAATGACAATAATTAATTGTGATACACATCTTTAAATAGAGCTTTAGCTCTTTCTTCAGATTTCAATGATATAAGGTTCCGTTGTTAATCGGCTTGTACGGTCATAGCGGTGTATGTTATTAGTCCTATTTGTTATGCAGGAACAGTGGTCCAGTGGTAGGACGCGTGCATAGGGATCGAGAGGTCCCGGTTTCGATGCTCACTTGGGGCACTGCTAATTTCCTTGAGCAAGAAATTAGCCTACACTTGTTCCACTCCACCCAGGTTTAAGAGGGTACTGTGAGGGATTTTCCTACCTGAAGGTGATTTCAGTGATCAGGAGTTATTGTTACAAGATTGTAAAGTCGACTGTACATGTATATGGAAGCAGATTTTAAACCGCACTTTCACTTTAACTGTAGTATGAAAGTACTGCTGCATAAATTTATTTACGATGCCAATACCTGCTTACGAAAGCCGAATGGTGTCACATAAAAATAAAAAATAGAATTATACTATGTCGTTATAACGAGATAACTAACTCGTAATTACGAGATAATTAACTCGTAATAACGAGATATTATCTCGTAATAACGAGATAACTAACTCGTTATAACGAGATAATTATGTCGTTATTACGAGATAACTAACTCGTAATTACGAGATAATTAACTCGTAATAACGAGTTAGTTATCTCGTAATAACGACATAATTATCTCGTAATAACGAGATAACTTACTCGTTATAACGAGATAATTATCTCGTAATTACGAGATAATTAACTCATTTGCAAAAGCACCAACAGTTCAAAATATCAACATCAACAACAAAAGAAATCGGCAGCAACAACTAAACTCCATCAACAATATAATATCATTAAGAATAAATAAACAACAATATAAAAATCCGAAGAACAACTTCCACAACTTAAAAAACAGCTGCAACAACTCAAAACAATAACACCAACTTATCACAACAACAACAACTACAACACATAAAAACAACATCAACTCAATATAACAACATCAATTCAAGACAATATCATCATTAACCCAAACAGCAACAGCAACAACAACGTAAAACAATTTCGACATACATAACTCAAAACAACAAAATCAAGTATAGAAATCAATTGCAACAACTAAATCAACATTGACAACAACTACTAACAACATCAACAGAATTGTGTTGAGTTGTTAATGTAATTGTTTTAGTTGTTGATGCTATTGGTTTTAGGTTCCGTTATTGTTGTTTTTAGTTGTTCTCAATTAAATTTCAGTTGTTTGTTTAATTGTTTCAAATGCTATTGCTATTGTTTTAAGTTGCTATTGATGTTGTTTTTAGTTGTTGTCAATGTTGATTTAGTTGTTGCAATTGTTTTGTGTACATTATTTTGTTGTTTTGAGTCGTTGTTGTTGTATTGAGTTAATGTTTTGATTATATGTCTGTGTTGTGTTGCGATGTTGTTGCTGTTGTTTTGAGTTATTGTGATAAGTTGGTGTTATTGTTTTGAGTTGTTGCTGCTGTTTTTTAAGTTGTGTATGTAGTTGTTTCAATTTTTATATTGTTATAAGTTGTTGCTGTTATTGTTGTAGTTGTTGTTGTTGTTGTTGCTTAGTGTAAATGTAATTAGCTTTAATGTAAATGGTTTAGTTGTTGCTGCTGTTGTTGTTTAAGATATTGTTGCTGTCGTCTCGAGTTGTTGTTGTTTCCTAATTCTTAATGGTATTAAACTGTTGTTATTTTGAGCTGTTGGGGCTTTTGCAAACAAGTTAATTATCTCGTAATTACGAGATAATTATCTCGTTATAACGAGTTAATTATCTCGTTATTACATGTTAGTTATCTCGTTATTACGAGATAATTATCTCGTAATTACGAGTTAGTTATCTCGTAATAACGACATAATTATCTCGTTATAACGAGTTAGTTATCTCGTAATAACGACATAATTATCTCGTTATAACGAGTTAGTTATCTCGTTATTACGATATAATCATGTCGTTATTACGAGATAATTATCTCGTTATTACGAGTTAGTTATCTCGTAATAACGACATAATTATCTCGTTATAACGAGTTAGTTATCTCGTTATTACGAGATAATATCTCGTTATTACGAGTTAATTATCTCGTAATTACGAATTAGTTATCTCGTTATTACGACATAGTATAATTCTATTTTTTATTTTATGTGACACCATTCGGCTTTCGTACCTGCTTGATAACATCTTCAGAAAATATAAGCGTAGGTTGAAATGTGTGTTGATTATATAACACAAAATCAAAATACTAGAAACATGTCTGTCTGATTTGTTGTACTATTTGTTGGACAAACCAATGTTTATGTTACATAAGCCATACAAAGTACTCTCCTATATGTTTCTAATTCTCAATGACAATAAGAAAGACAGGTCTTATAACGGTGATAAGTCAATCTATTCACCATTCATGGAAAGGCTTAATATCTAAATTTAGTTGTTTACTAGTTAATAAGTATGTTTCTGTCAAAAATGAGAAGGGAGTCTTTGGCTTGTTTTCGAAGCTTTTTAAAATGTACAAAAACAGTACATATATGTAATAAGGCGATCATGTAAGCCTAATTCAGCTAACAACATAAGTCCTTAATGGAAAAGGCATTAGTTACACCACCAACATTTTATAAAGCTTAGTTTATGAATAAACAAAGCAAAACTGAACAGAGCTGGACGTAAATGTACTCACAAAAACATGTTATTTTCTAGTTAAAACAATAAGCAAATGTAATAGATACATCATCATCAAAACATTCACAAAATAGAAAAGCATTACCTTATATGGACATTATTTAGAGGTTAATGATTAGTTGCTACTCGCCATTATGCGATAATCACCCGATGACGTCCATAATAGCCTGAGCCTGAGGGCCTTTGGCCCGAAGGCTATTATGGACTCGAGGGTGATTATCGCATAATGGCGAGTAGCAACTAATCATTAACGTCTTTAATACGTTTGTTCAGAGTCCGGTCTCGAATTTTAAGAAAACTAAGAACTATTATTTTGGGACGAATAGATCACTAGCGAATTTTCCGAGGACGAATCAGTACTTTGATGACGTAATGTAACAATGACGTAGAATATAATGTAAACTTTGTTGTCAAATGGCGGTCGTGTTTTTAAACGTTTGTAACCAGTTTACTTTCATTTATCATGGATTAAAACGATATTATCAGGAGACTGGAACCAGTATATGTGTTTTTCAAACTTTAAATTGAGAATATGGAGATAAGGATTATGTATGGAAACACATACATTCAGCGGGATGAGTCATTCATTGATTTACCGAAAATGGCATGGACGTTCATGATGATTTTAGAAGCCAGTTCCATTATATTTAATTTATGCATGGCTTGACTTTGGTAAAACAATAGTCATCCTACGCATATACTTTAAAATGGCTGGATATTCGTCAAATTAAACACGGGAAGGAATTGAGTGCAAATTTCGGAGTTTGGTATTTTACAGCGTCAACGACAATGGTCGAGTCTGCTGAATTTGAATGGTGAAGTAAGTGATTTATAATGAAATTATTTGTAAAATTACAAATAAGACTTTTTATGCATTATAGTTTTGTTGAATATGTGCGTCAAAATCTAAAATTCTATTTGTCAAAGTCAAAGACTCAAGAATTCTTTCGGCCGCCATGTTTGAAGAAACTGCTGCTTGATGACGTAAACAATGCGCGTGCAAGCATTCGGCGCCTATTATGCATAATGGGCGAGTTGCAGGCGGCCAAAATCGCATAATACGGGAAAAAGTCGCGTAATGTCCGTGTAGACTTGTCACATTTGTTACTATATATAGTAACAAACGTATTAAAGCATACTTACAAGGATACGTGTGGACAAGATTATACAAAGGACAATAACAAAACCAACATTGAACTATACATTTCGCAAAAATTCATTTACTATTCAATACTTACTTATCGTTGTCAGACGCAGAAATATCGGAAAGGAAGTAATAAAAGACAAAGTTGTCAATTATACTGATCACAAAGAAGATACAGCCAATATATCTTAATTTGATTTGACAATGCTGTATAATGATGAATGAAAATTTGTTGTGAGGCACATGTAACAGTGTTCTATCTGTAATAAGATCAACTGATCATATTTCAATAAAAATAAGATAAAAGTGATTGAACAAAGCCATTAGTAACATGTTACTTGTCATATTCGCGTAGAACATTCTTTATCGTTAATTTATTTCACAATGTGGTGTTATTTAATGTAAAACGGAGAAGACATATAGTCTTATATGTTAATAGTTTTCGCTACTGTGACACCAATCAGCAAAATGGTACATTTTACCAAAATGATCGGGCGGACTACTTACAGCAAATTCTTTTAAACTTTTGGCCAAAGTTATAGGAACCTTGACGTGCAATAATGCGGTAAGGAATCACAATCTTAGAAAATCACATATTTATACGTATTTTTGAAAGTTATATATTTGATGTTGCCCGTGATTGTCCAAGTTGGCCGATCATAAAAATATGACAATGGCATATACATCTGTATTTATACTTAAATACATTCCAAATGGAGCATCAAATACAAAGGAAACGAGAAATACATGTGTATCTTTAAAATGATATTCGGCCCTAATAATTTTGTTTGAAATATAAGTAGTCATTTTCGTCGTGCAGTTATACCACCAGAAGCGTACCACGGCGAATGCATTTAATTAGCAAAGTGAGTCACCCATAATTCACAGAGTAATAAGTCAGCACTACTTCCCGTGTTACACAACTGTTTATCACATGTTACCAATGTTAGCATATCTTTTATCTATTTCTCTATACTGGGATTATATTTCATTGGACAAACAGGTATGGTATTTCATTTTTTTAAATTACATTATATCTGTAAATCACTTTTGAACATGCCTATACATGAATAAAAGTGCTATATAAATTTGGGATAATAATAAGAATAAAAATAGAACAAAATGTTTTGGTTAGAATACAGATCAAAAATTGGCTAAAACAGCTGCTCGAAAAATGTTGTAGAAATATATTGTACCTCTATAGTTTTTAGTTATGCATATTATACACACTGTAGATGCCAAAACTCATCTATTTCAACCAATATCCTAGTTTCATTTAAACTAATTGTCTCTAGAGAATATAACTAGACAGATATATCTGCGTTTGTCATGCCACTTAAACATAAACATAAGTTTGATGGGTCTCAAATTTCGATTAAGATATATATGCGTCACCGTCTGGATAAATTATTCCTGTGCAATTGGTCTTTAAATAGTGCGTATATTATGCATAATGTTACCAACAACGGTCGTGAGATCGTTTTGGAATGTAACTAAAGCATTTACATTAATTCGATAGGCGTCGCGTTTAAAACCTGATTAGATGCATAAAATGCATGTTATTGTTCCATTTAAACAAGAACCCATTTTTAAAGTGGACAATGACGTGACATTATACTGTGAGCCACAAGCAGTTGTTGCATGTAAATACTGAAGTCCAACATCCCTTACAACAAGCAATATTTCATTGTCGTTTAATAAATGAGCAACAATACAACTAAAGTTTAAAAATGAACTTTTGCTGTTGATGGTCTTAATGATAGAACCGTCTTCATGTAGGAACATTTTTTCTCAGAATGTGGTACTTAAAAATCACAATTTTGCAAAAACAATGGTGGTTTGTTTTTATGGCGGTAATTTACCTGTACGAGTACTTGACAAAGGAGTTTTGTAACAATTTCATTACAACTTATTAACAACCATTTATCATGTTATTATCTGCTGAAGACTGAATATTATTTTCATTAACTGCCTTCAATACATAACGAATAATGTGAACACACACTATAAATGTCTGGCTGTATGGTCCGTTGCTGTGGTTAGGAGCGAAGGTGTCCAAAATTCCCATTCTCTTAGTCATTCAGTATTGTCTCGGATAACAGTTATATCAAAAACATTAGATCTGTCTACAATTAATTAAACAATTTCGTCGTTAAAGTACAGTTATGTATGTTGGGAATGGCTACTTTCTCACAAACTATTCATCGGTCCAACTTTACGTCCTTTTGAAGCTTTTATTTATTCTAATTAACAAACAGCCTTTAGCTCATGACCTTACTGGTGGCCTACATATTGTGTAACAAAGATGTCCTAGTATAAAGAATTAAACTGATTTGGTCCTTCAATAAAGTTGTACTATACGTGTTTCTATAAATATTTTATTCTCATCAACAGACAAGTGTTTTGTGAGAGTGGCATTGATTGCTGGAAATCAATTAAGTTGTCACTCACATGGCTACTTAGATAATACACATCAAAGAAGGAAACATGCTTATCTTTATTGGATATACGTTTAGTTGAGACGGTTTGACGTATACGAACAATTCTGAATATTGTACTCTTGAATAAAAATAATAATTTTGTCTGCGTTTGTAGCTATCAATTGTTGTTATTATTGCATCATTAATGATACCATAATCAAACAATTGAAGTACAATGTGTAATTTTCTGTCTGTGCCGGAAACGTGTTTGTCCTTGAGGCTTTTAAATAGCCTAATCCGGAAAAGAGCAATTCTCAAATCTATATTCGTATGAACGTAACATCTTCATAGCGCTATGACACTATTATTTTCGCATAGAATATACTTGACGAGTATCTTATGGATAGCGTTAGCTAGCGCTGTGCCCAAACATTAAATATGTTTGCTAAAAATATTAGCTGGAAAAAAACTCATGGGATACAATGATTGCCAAGCTACGTTGCAACCCGGGTCGATAGCGCAGTTGGTAGCCCGCCTGTATTTGGAATCTTGTGTCCCATAGGGGGTACGGGTTCGAATCCCACCGGAAAGGTAATACCTTTTCATGAAAAGTTGACAATAATGACAATTTTCCTCCATTGATTAGACAATGTGGGAAAGTTTCTGGCCTTGTGGAGTACTGGTTATAGACATGGGTCCAGGAAAGCTAGGTTAGGTGTGCTGGACGCCCTAAAATGACCTAAATTGTGTTGACACGGCTTTAAACTGTAAAAAGCTACGTTGCGTTATGTAATTAGGTTTACTTCAATTTTTACACCAAACCATTGAAATCGATATTTTCAAGTTCCACTTTCTAAACGAATTAAGCCTTTTTGAATTTACTGTAGTTCATGTAATTTTCGAAACTAATGTTTGAATGTATGAAGACGCCATTTAGCAAAAATATTCAAAATTCATCTTTTTAAAGGGAAACATGCGCATGAAGATCTGAATACGTACACACTTTCTGAGATATGTACATCTATCTTGATATTTTATTCTATCTGTTATGTGATAGACGTTCTTGTATTTATAATGGTTTAAATAAAACTGGTTCGATTCATAACTTAGCCTTCACAAAATGAATTCAATTGAAATGAATTGTTCCAAACCTAATATATTAATTTTGCAAATTGATGTTAAACAGTGAACTGATATCCTCTCGAGTTCTCGTTGGTGCCTGAATTTCTCTTCTTCGTTGATCAAATAAATTTCTCTGACAAATAATTGGTAACACAAAACTAACATAGACAAATTGGTAATGATTAGTGTTCGTGAATTATGTAATAACGATTGATTGCTAGATGTCCCTGGACCATTTGTTTAATTTACTTTCTTACTATGGCGTGTGGAACGTTGCAAAATTCAAAAAATAAATTTAAATGCGACAATTTCATATTTCTGTTCTATAATTCAACATTCATGCGGTAAAAAATAAAGTTTATTTGGTATAAAATTATTTATATTCGAAAAGTATATTTATGTGCTATAATTTCACATTTATATTCTGTTTTTTGTTTGTTGTTAAAAGATTTATGCGGTATAAAATCATTCATTTCTATAATTTCATTTATATTCAAAACGAATACATTTGTGTGGTAAAAATATATTTATGTTCAATAATCGTATGGCATTATGGGATTCTGACAACATTTGTAACGAACGATTTCATTGGACGACTATACTTTAAACATGGCTGCTTCCACAATCAGGTATACACGTTACTATTGATCCCATAATGCCTTACGATTATTGAACATAAAATATTTTTTATCATACAAATATATTCGTTTTGAATATAAATGAAATTATAAAATATGAATGATTTTATACCACATAAATTCAATTTTTACTACATAAATAAAAAATATATATGTGAAATTATAGAATTATATTCTATATATTTTTTTACCACATAAATATGAAATTATCGCATATAAATTTATTTTTTGAATTTTGCAACGTTTCACACGCCATACCTTACATGTCCTTATATGCACTTGACGTCGTTATCAGTGCTTTTGGGGATGTAACTGTTAAACAGTATATCGGTTAATATTGCAATACGGGTGCCGCTTATTGCATATTATTACAGTATTATTACACCCCTAGTACTTTCAATTTGTTTATTAATTTTTGAAAATATTGTGGCGAAACAACGATCGCAAAGAGCTGTATTATAAACCGAATAAATTATAAAAAGTATATATTTTTTATATCACTAAAAACAAGTCACAGTTGTATTGCAAAACATTTTCTTGCGACTTATTCTTATTATTATAATAGTCTTTTTAAAAAGACATCATATTGAGGCGAATATTTTTCTCAGCAGGCATCTAAATATCAAGACAGAGTTGTGCTTTTTATTCAAACGGCATAGTTTATCTTCGCTATTAAATCACAAAAATCACACAATATCGCCTTGCTTGTGCACATCAATACGATGTTCAAGAATCATTTTGTTTTACATACATGCATCCTTTTATATCAATATTATCTAAAAACACATCATACGAGATAATGCTTTCTCACAATTGTACAAGTCGCATACAAAGCTTAAATGTCAAAGACAAAAACGATATTGTTTAATATAAGTTTATATATGAGCTGTAATTGAGGCATCATGTCTTTTTATTTGACATGTACACGAGAACATTATTAAAGCCAACTTTTATTGTGTTAAGTATATAGATAAAAATCCTTCTCTGCACGCAATTGCAGCAAAATAAAGTACTCCAACGTTTTACAATAAGGTTGTGTAGGCAATTTATAACATGAATCAAAACTATAACGGTATTTTAAACATATTGAGGCAAGTTTAGCATGCTATTTGGCCGCTAAGTTATACCCCCGTTACATCAAACTCGTTCTCACTACGTTCTGGAATCAAAGCACTGGAGTGCTCGAGGAACGATGTCCTGAACTTATTTTTTGATTAAAGAATATATAATAATGTGTATTATCTATAAAATCAAATTAACAGAATTTAACAAAAGGATAGCACTAGACTACTCAAGTGGTTTGCTCATGGCAAGGTTTATCTTACTTTATCAAACAAAATAAACCAGTCAAAGAATTAATTTTCATCAACGCATTTTAGGGTCATGTACAGCAGCCATCTTACCAAACCAAAGATTATTCTGGACTATTTTCTTTAACCACAAGGAGCTGACAACTTCTCATTTTTAGTTATCAATGGGTATTTTTTAACGAGATCGTTAATATTTTCGTTAAAATTTTAAAGATTTGGTGTGGAATATCAAGCTGAATTTTTTTCACAAAAACATCGACTTTCTAACAATTAATTTTAACGTTTTTCCCCAAGTACAAAGCTCCTATGCATCAAGCTACATTCCCATTTTTGTTCACGTATTTTAAGTCAAATTAACGTTTTGCACTTGCAATTTATTCACAATTAAAATTACTCTAAGAATCGTCAATTTCCTATAAATATTTGCTTAAAATTCCGTACAAAATTATGCATATTCATTCCAAGTTATAATCAACCTCTATAACTTAAAATCGCTCAAGTAAACTTTTAATGTGACACTTTGAAGACGACAACGTCATATCGCCGTATATTAAACATCCGGTAAGTGTATTAGTCATATCCACAATGGAGTTACGGTACCGTAACTCTAGCCACTGCCTAATATAATACGATCATTTGATATTGTTTATTACTATCGAATGATGTAATTATGCTACGCATATAACAGGCATTGTCAAAAACATCGTAGGCCCTTTTTACTCCAACAAGTAATCATTGCAGTTGTCACGGGTTGAGTTGTCTACGGGTTGAGTTGTCCCGTCTCCATTGCAAAATTTATATGTCCTGCGAGTAACCTCCCTTTTCCTGAAGAGTTTCAAGGACGACAACACAAGCCAGCGTTGTATTACATTTAAATGAGATGTTAATGAGTTTCACGCTTGAACTACGCCTCTTTGTCTATGTTGAAAATTGTTGAAGCGTGAAAAGAGTAATCTTATACTTTCTTGTTCCGTTTGCACAAAGACTTAACTCGTCTTGATTACGTCCATAATGCGTTGTTATCCCGTCTAAATGTATGAAAACAAATTATAAAGTTCTGAACTAGTTTGCAACACGTTTACACGCAGTTCTTAAAGTTCGCAGTAGGTTTTTGGTACGTTCTACACGTTTTTTATACGTTTATTGCGTTCGTACAACACAATAACGTCTACAGTACGATCTGGCAAGGTTTGGTATAAATACAGACCATTTCTCACCAAGAGATAGGTGTATGTCTTAGTTTTCTTCTTTTTTCTGGCTTCTGACTCTGCCCAAAATCTTCTCCCGAAACCTGTCTGTCTGAGTCATTAGAAGGAGCAGGAGATACAACACCCTCATTTTCATTGACTGGCTCAGGAGGCTCAGAATTCTTAGGCTTAACTAGAGGCTGATCTTCAAAAGCTTCATGTGATTTTTGGAAGCGATTGTCTTAACATGCGCCGCCTGTCAGGCTCTGCTCTTTTTTGGAAGCATGGTGGTCACAGTGATGCTTGACAAATTGTGTCCTCACAGCTTATACCGTGGAACGAGAATGCCAACGGGTAGAAACGTCCTGGATATTCATAGCAATCGGATCAGAACGTGATGTTATTACGTTCAGTACGCTCTTAGAACGAGATAGGAACGTTCTTAGAACGAGTAGTTCTGTCTTAAACGGGATAGTCAGTAGTAAAAGAGCTTAGAAGAACTAATTATGAACGAGTTAAAACGGACTACGAACGGTTCGGACTAGTTGGAGACGGTGTCTCGTGACGAGAACGAGCAATTTTACCCGATCTGATCCCGATACAAACGGACTACAGACGGGATAAAAACGAAATGCACGTATTGGGAACTGGTTCTGAACGAACTATGATCGTAAAGCTGGCATTTTCCGACTGAAACGGCACGTCCTAGCTCGTTCACAACCAGTTTAGCGATATTTTAGGACGGGGTCGAACGTTCTGCGAACTAGTTTGGTGTAACGGGGCCCTTAGCTAGCGATTCAATTGTTTGATCGTAGCAGACCGTTTCGTAGAAAATTGCTAGGTAGCGATACAAAGCGCTCGCCTTGCGGAACGTGCCCATTATATCATGGAAGTACTATTGACTGAACATTGAGTACTATATAGTCTCTGTTTATTTAGTTATTAAATTCTGGGATGACAAGTTGTTGAATATTCTGATGACTAGGCATATAAGAGAAAAGGTTTCAAGTATAAATTTTGAATGTAATAGACGTTCAATGAAACACTAAAGTTAGTACATATACGTTATGAAGATAGAAAATGTAAGGACATTGTTAAAACAGAATATTTATCTGTTTTGTTCTAATCGATGATGTGTATGTGCTCTTGATGAGACGACAACAACTGTACTTCAGTCAAGAAATTGAGACATCGTTGTAAAGTTTCCATGGGTTATAAAGAATAATCTGCCTCATCTGGGAAGAGATGATTTGAATCGAATTCCAACGTATTATAATAATATATATATGTTTATTTCTAGTTTAATGAAACGCCAAGCATAGTTGATACAAATGAATGCACGTATCTTTTGTTAATCAATTTTAGTATAGGTTGACAAGCTACCAAACAGTTGGAACTCTGAATTTGCAAAAAGTGTGGAATTCTCAAGTAAGAAATACTCACTAAACGTTTTCTTGTTTTAACATTAAGGTCTTCCTGGGACATTGATAGATTATTTTCTCATTCAATGTACTTTTTCCAATTTCATTATTTTGCAAAATCGTACAAAACGTTTTGTGCTATGCAATTGAAAAGCTTTTGTGTGTTTAACTAAATTTGTCCAACCACATTGATTATTGTCAATCATTCATGGCCATTATAATTGCTCGGGTTTTATTTATATTTGATACTACAAACACTATGAATTTTAGACATTGTTCTTGTGTATTATAAGAGATCATTAAGCTGTTGTACTGATTGAAGTTAATAATCAACTGTGCAATAATGTGTTTGATCTTTCATATTACTTTTACATTTTATTTGATTTGCTATAAAGTCTGAATTAATGAAATTGCTTACAAAAGCTATAATTTGCTAACATGTGTGCATGATCAGTTCCTGATTACTATTTTCCCATGAGCAAACATCTACTTCATAAATCCTATAACTGAATGACTTCAGAATGAACCTTTGATTTGACCGTTCGATTAAGTCGGCAAGATATTATTTTTTTGCGATAATGGGAATGTATATTGTAAATATTTATGTATTATTTTCGTAGATTAAAGGAAATAAGACAAATCTACAAACATCCGAAGAACCCGAATTGCGGTTCCATTTAGTGATATGTGAACGTTCTAACGATGTGTAAAGTAGAAAGCTTTTTTAAAAAATATTTATAAGAATAGGCTTTCCAAGGTCAATGCGTACGTCATTTGACAGCCTCGAGCGATTGTGATGGGAAATGGTTTAATGCGACATAAAGCACAATACATACGTGTAACATTATAATACTTTACTTTATTTCCCATATACGCATTACGCAATAGAACGTATATCCACTGACTAACTGACAGTTTTGAAAACTAAGGAAAATTTATCGTCATTAAGTATGCTTTTCAAAGTCAGAGTAAGGACAGTTGTACTTACGCATCAGAAACATTTAACGTACTTATCTATGACTAAAGTACTTTAAAACACCACTAACGGTACAAAATAATTACTCAGTGTTATGTCAAAGACGCTTCCCATTGAAGACGGTAAAATGGTTTACGACTTGACGTGGTCACATTTTGTTTTAATTTACTAAGTTACTATTTCACAGATTTGATTTATTTTTTTCTATAATTTCAAAATACCATTCAGTGTCTGTAATTGTGTCAAAACAATTATTTCTTATTATTTTGAGACAAGCTGACCTATATGTTGCAAGAAATATACAATTAAATTCACAAAAATGCACAAAAATTGACTATACCGTGACATACAGGGTAGATTTTCACTACTTGAAACGCCATCATTTGAAGTTGCAAGTCCATTTGCAATAAACTTGTCGTTATCAAAACACTAATTTCCTGCATCAAAAAATGTTTCAATACAATTTGTGTAGTTTAAAAAAAGTTTATATATAAATTGAAATCTGTGAATGCGTACCTTTAATGGTGAACGCATTAGAAAGAAAAGCTATTTTCGTAGATAATTCTTTTGGCTATTGATTAGTTTGTATATCGTTTTGCATGTTTATTTAATATTGTGTCTAATAATGTCTTACTTGAGAATGAAATGTTTTATTAAATAGCTTGTTTTTCGATTCGAAAATTTGAAGTATGGCGTAATAGTTTACTAGTATTGAGAGTATTGAACATTACTTTTGAAGAATCTAGATCTGTTTACAATGAAAATCGATCCAAATAACGATGGAGTAAATTATACGTTCTATTACCTCAGCCGCTGTGCATTTATATAAAACGATAGTTGATTAAGTATGGTATATCCCCTAAAATCACTGAAACTATATACATTGTATATATATATGCACTTTAGCGATTTTCAACACATGATAATGCCTTGTGCCATGACTTGGTTCTATTTGGTATACTTGCCGTAAAATATTTATTGTTTTGAACCTAAATTAGAATCCTTTATGTTTCAAATAATTCAAATAATTGATTAGAGACTATATTTAATTCAGATATTAGATTTAAGTCGTGGTTACAATTAACTGACGTGCTATAATAGAAGTAAAACGAAATGATAAGATTTGATTATTACATATAAGACCTCACTTACTCCTATTACATTAGAATTATTAATCATTGAGTGATAATAGGCCTTAGATGGAATTGATTATACAATGTACCATTTAAGAAAACCCTTATGTTCGAATGACTAAACTCATGTCCAATTAATATAACGAGTTCATACGGAACACGTGGAATGGGGTTTTTATTAATTAATTTGACATCTCAATACATGTAGGTATTGCATTCGTAACCTAAAGATAGATGTAGTATAAATAAACTTATGCTCAACTTAATGAAACTATATGGAACTCGTGGACTATAATTTGTTAACTCGTACGAATATCATGTGACGCCACAGTAAGTCTTGTTAACAAATCATGATAGAACAATCCTTAATTCTCACATTTCTAAATTCATTTACTTGTCAAATCTAAAACTGTTGAGTGAAGTTGACAACAATGTCGGTCAAATATGTGAGACAATCATGAGAATAGGCCCCCGTAATATCAAGCGTCTTAATACCGATAATCTTTGTAATTCCTTCCATATTGTTTTGTTAAATTATCGTAATTGTTTTTATAATTTGCTGCCTAGGTAATTAATACTCTTTTTGAAGTATTGTTTTTAATGTATTTCTTCGAAACGACGAAGCTTATAATCAGACGGTATTATACATGCATTAGCAACAAGAGCTGTCTATCATGTATTTAAATTGAAATGTACTTTAGACAAGCATCTTAAAGATCTTAATTAAAATAAAATTGTGACAGACATGTTGACAGTTTAATCGTCTTGATTACTGTGAATGGGAAATTGCTCTGGAACTGATCATTTTGTACTCTGTCATTCTGTTGATCGAGTGTTTGATAATATACCTCCATGGGCCAATAATGAATAAAATTCTTCTCTAAACGCATAGAATCGTCATTTTTCGTAAAGAGTTTTTGATTACTACTCATCTTGCGTAATGGACGCCAAGTTACTCATTATACGAAATGTTTTGTTCTCTGCATTGTTTTTGTTGTTTGTAATTACCTTCGTGTGTATGTCATGTTTGCTAGGTATTTCGTTTCTATCTTTTCATGGTTAATGCCATTTAACATCTCCGGTTTTCCCACGATACATTACTCCGCTAAGCTGCGTTATGAACCGTAGGCTATTCGGTGAGAAAAAATCTTGTAATCATGAACTGGATCAGATGTATTCCAGTCAGTTTAAGCGCATGAAATAGATAATGATAGAGATTTCAGACTCGCAGTACCCACATGACATAGATGGATTCTCATTTGATATTCGATATCAAGTTCATCGTGCATGTCTATGTAAACGATAAGAGTTAATTATGATACATATCCTCTAATAGAGTTTTATCTTTTTAGGTTGAAATTTAGTTGATTATATAATACAGATAACAAATACTAGAATATCTGAAACACATCTATACGATTTGATGTACTAATCGTGGATCAACCAATGTTTATGTAACATAAGAAATACAAACTAGATCACTCTGATATACATGTATTATATGTACATTCCAAATTCTAAATAACAATTAATAGGACAGGTAATATACGATCGATTAGTTAACATATCCACAAATCATGGAAAGGCTTTATCTCTTATTTAGCTGTTACCAAGTTACTAAGTTTATTTCCGTCAAAAATGAAAAGGAAGTCATTGACTTGTTTTCGAAGCTTTTAGTAATCTACAATAATTGTACATATCCGTAATATCGCGATCATGTAAGACTAATTCAGCTAATTCCATAGGTCCTTAATGGAAAAGGAATTAGTTACACCACCAGCTCTTGAGACAGCTTTGTTTTTGAATTTATAGAGCAGAACAGAATAGAACTGGAGGTTAATGTACTCACTGAACTTTGTTAATTTTTAGTCAAATCAAATCCGATAATTTATTTGTCATCTGCTGCCGGTGTCCCAGAGACTGTGGTAGACAGCAGCCGGCTAGATCGTCTAACGTCTGTCCTCCATGAAACCCTGTCTAGAGGATCGCTGTTGTGCATCTTGTATGTCTTCATGTCTGCTTTTACGCTCTCCGACCAGATCTTTCTTGGCCGCCCACGTTTGTCAGAGGATGGACTAGTGATTTGCAATAAACAAAAGCAATAAATACATCATAATTGATATATTTGCAAACGTGAATGGACAAACAGTGTCATATATGGTCATTATAGAATACTTACGAGGATACGAGTGAACAAGATTAAACAAAGGACAATCATTAAACAGTAACATTATACTATTCTTTTTGCAATCACACATTCACTTCTAATTATTTATTTATCGTTGTTTGAGCCAGAAACATTGGAAAGAAAGTGGTAAAAGAGAATGTGTCAATTATACAAATCTCCATGAAGATAGAGAAAATAAATCTTAATTTGATATGACAATGTTTTAGAATGATATATGAACTGTTGGTGTGAGGTACATGTGACAGTGTTCTATCTGAAATAAGATCAACTGATCATATTTTAATAATAATTAGATAAAAATGAGTGAACGAAGCCACCTTTAACATGCTACGTGTCATATTTCCGTGGATCATTCTATTTCTTTTATTCATTTTACAATGTGGCGGTATTCAATGTACATACGGTGAAATTATGTTATCTTATGATATGTTCTAACATTTTCGTTACTGTGACACTATTAAGCAAATGGTACAATTTACCAAAATGATCGGGGGAACTACTTACAGCTACTAACTCTTTTGAAACTTTAACTAAAGTTTTAGGAATCTTAGCTTGACGTACAAAGATGTTGTAAGAAAGCACTATCTTAGAAAATCTCATGTTTATACGTATTTTTGCAAGCTGTTTTGGATTTCGTCCTTGGCTGTCCAGGATGATCATCCGTAAATATGTAACAATGATATAACATATAAATTTGTAAGTATACTCAAATACCCTAAAAATTCAGACTCAAAAGCAAACGAACAAACTTTGGTATATATATATTGTACTTCCGGTGTTTTAGAAATGCATATTAAACCCAGTGTAGATGTAAAACCTCATCTGTTTCAACCAATATCCGATTTCATTTAAACTAATCGCTTCTAGAGTATATAACTAGCCAGATATATCTGTATTTGTTATTTCACTTAAACAAAAGTTTGATGGGTCTCAAATTTCGATTTACATCAAATGCGTCGCGGCAGGGTTTAATTATTCCAGTGCAATGGGCTTTAGTGCGTAAAATTGCTTAATGTTACCAACAACGGTCGTGAAATCGTTTTGAAATGAAACACCATCATTTACATTAATTCGATAGTTATGGCATTTAAAACCTGATTAGATGCATAGAATGCACAGTATTGTTCCATTTAAATAAGAATCCATTTTAAAGCTGTAAATGACATGTCATATTACTTTTATCCCCAATCAGTTGTTGCGTGCAAAAGCTTAAGTCCAGCATTAAGTTCAATGAGCAATGTTGTGTTCAGATAAAAAATCATTATCGTTTTGTAAATAAACAAACATCAATACAGCTACAGTTTAAAATTAAACCTTCAAAAATAATGGTTTTAATAACTGAAGCGTCTTAATATAAAAACCTTTTTTCTAAATTTCAGAATGTGGGACTTGAGAATCATAAAATGTCACGTAATTTTGCTTTAACAAAGATTGTGCTTATCGCGGTACTTAACATGTACGAGTACATGACAAAGAAGTTTTGTAACAAGTTTATAACAATTTAATTACAACCATTTACCATTTTATTATCTACTGAATACTGAATATTATCTTCATTACCTGCCTTCAATACATAACGTATAATGTGAACACGCACGAAAAATGTTTGGCTGTACGGTCCGTTGCTGTGGTTAGGAGCGAAGGTGTTCAAAATGCTCATTATCTTAGTCATTCAGTATTGTCTCAGATAACCGTTTTATTAGAACATTAGATCTGTTTTCAATTAATTAAAACATTTCGTCGTTTAAGTATGTTGGGAATGGTTACTCTTTCACAAACTATTCATCGGTCACACTTTACGTCCCTTTGAAACGTTAAAATATTCTAATTAACAAAAAGCCTAAAGTTCATGACCTTATTTAATATGACCTACATAAGTGTGTGTAACAAAAATTTGTAAGTATAAAGAATCGATCTGATTTAGTCCCTCAATAAAATTGTACTATACGTTTTTCAATAAATATTTTATTCTCATCAACAGACAAGTGTTATGTGAGAGTGGCATTGATTGCTGGAAATCAATTAAGTTGTCAATCACATGACTATATAGATAATACACATCAAAGAAGGAACATGCTTATCTTAATTGGATATACGTTTTGTTGAGACGGTTTGACGTATACGAACAGTTTTGAATATCGTACTCTTGAATAGAAATAACAATTTTGTCTGCGTTTGTAGCTATCACTTGTTTGTTATTATTGCATTATAAAAGATACCATTATCGAACAATTGAAGTACAATGTGTAATTTTCTGTCTGTGCCGGACACGTGTTTGTCCTTGAGGCTTTTAAATTGCCTAGTCCGGAAAAGAGCAATTCCCAAATCATAATTTGTACGAACGCTTCAATTTCATCAGCGCTCTGACAGTATTATATTCGTATGGAATATACTTGACTAGTATCTTACGCATATTACCAGAACATAAAAAGATGAAGTCGCATTAGATTTGTAGTGTAAATTCGTTGGTTAGTTAGAAGATTAGTTATAAAGAAAACTGACAAAATTATGAAATAAGAGACAATGCTTCGGATCTTACCGCGATAAACATCTTATTATTGGCCGCCGTTTTATTTTGTTGTTTTAAGCCTCTTTTATTTTTACTGTTATTTATATAATTTTCGAAACTTATGTTAAAATGTATGAAGACGCTATTTAGCAAACATATTCAAAAATCTTTATAAAGGAAAATACATGTATGCGCATGAACATCTGAATACGTACACACTTTCTGAGATATGTACATCTATTTTGATATTAAATTCTGTTTGTTATGTGATAGACGTTCTTGTATCCAAAATGGTTTAAATAAAACTGGTGCCAATTCATAACTCAACCTTCACAAATATAATTCAATTAAAATGAGTTATTCCAAACCTAATACATTAATTTTGCAAATTGATGTTAAACAGTGAACTGATATCCTCTCGAGTTCTCGTTTGTGCCTGAATGTCTCTTCTTCGTTGAGCAACAAAATTTCTCTGACAAATAATTGGTAACACAAAACTAACATAGACAAATTGTTATTGATTTGTGTTCGTGAATTATGTAATAACGATTGATAGCTAGAGGTCCCTGGACCATTTGTTTAATTTACATCCTTACTATGGCGTGTGGAACGTTCAAATAATAAATTTATATGCGATAATTTCATATTTATGTTCTATAATTGAACATTCATATGGTAAAAAATAAAATTTATATGATATAAAATTATTAATATTCGAAAAATATATTTATGTGCTATAATTTCACATTTGTATTCTGTTTTTTTTTGGGGGGGGGGTTTGTTGTAAAAAATTAATGTGGTATAAAATCATTCATTTCTATAATTTCAGTTATATTCAAAACGAATACATTTGTGTGGTAAAAAATATATTTATGTTCAATAATCGTATGGCATTATGGGATTCTGATAACATTTGTAACGAACGATTTCATTGGACGACGATACTTTAAACATTGCTGCTTCCACAATCAGGTATACACGTTACTATTCGTCCCATAATGCCTTATGATTATTGAACATAAATATTTTTTTATCATACAAATATATTCGTTTTGAATATAAATGAAATTATAGAATATAAATGATTTAATACCACATAAATTTAATTTTTACAACATGAATAAAAAATATAAATGTGAAATTATAGCACATAAAAATATTTTTCGAATATAAATAATTATATTCTATATATATTTTACCACATGAATATGAAATTAGCGCATATGAATTTATTTTTTGAATTTTGCAACGTTTCACACGCCATACCTTACATGTCCTTATATGCACTTTACGTCGTTATCAGTGCTTTCGGGGATGTAACTGCTAAATAGTATACAGGATAATATTGCAATACGGGTTTCGCTTATTGCATATTATTACAGTATTATTACATCCCTTGTACTTTCAATTTGTTTACTAAAACAATGGTTGGGAAACAACGATGCCGAAGAGCTGTATTAAAAACCGAATAAATTATAAATATATATATTTTTATATCACTACAAACAAGTCTTAGTTGTATTGCAAAACATTTTCTGGCGACTTATTTTTATTATAATAAGAAAAACAACATATTGAGGCGAATACTTTTCTCAGCAGGCATCTAAATATCAAGACAGTGTTGTGCTTTTTATTCAAAAGGCATAGTTTACCATTGCTCTTAAATCACAAAAATCACACAATATTGCCTTACTTGTACACATCCAAACGATGTTCAAGAATCATTTTGTTTTAAATACATGCATCCTTTTATATCAATATTATCTAAAAACAAATCTGTCTCAAAATTGTACAAGTCGCATACAAAGCTTAAATGTCAAAGACAAAAACGATATTGTTTAATATAAATTTATATATGAGGTGTAATTGAGGCATCATGTCTTTTTGACACGTACATGAGAACATCATTAAAGCCTACTTTTATTGTGTGAAGTACATAGATAAAAGTCCTCCTCTGCACGCAATTGCAGCAAAATAAAGCACTCCAACACTCCTCACAATAAGGTTGTGTAGGCAATTTATAACATGAATCAAAACTACAACGTTATTTTACACATATTGAGGCAAGTTTAGCATTCTATTTGGCCGCTAAGCTACGTAGCAGACCGTTTCGTAGAAAATTGCTAGGTAGCGATACAAAGCGCTCGCCTTGCGGAACGTGTCCATTATATCATGGCAGTTCATTTGACAGAAAATTTAGTACAGAATAGGCTCTGTTTATTTAGTTATTAAATTCTGGGATGACAAGTTGTTAAATATTCTGATGACGAGGCATAAAAGAGAAAAGGTTTCATGTATAAATCTTTTTAATGTAATAGACGTTTAATAAATTATTAAAGTAAGTACATATACGTTATGAAGATAAAAAATGTAAGGACATTGTCAAGAAATTGAGACATCATTGTTAAGTTTCCATGGCTTGTATGATAAAATCTTGCGCGTCCGGGAAGAGATCATTGGAATCGAATGTATTATAATAATTTATATAATTACTTCTAGTTTTATGAATCGCTAAGCATAGTTGATACAAATGAATGCACTTATCTTTTGTAAATCAATATGACTATAACCAAACAGTTGGAACTCTTAATTTGCAAAAGTGTGGGATTCTCAATTAAGAAGTACTCACTACCTGTTTTCTTCTTTTAACATTGAGATTTTCCTTAGACATTGATATATCATTTTCTCATTCAAAGTACTTTTGCCACTTACATTATTTCGCAAAATCGTACAAAATGTTTTGTGCTATGCAACGGAAAAGCTTTTTTGTGTTTATCTAAATTTGTTCAACCACATTGATTATTTTCAATTATTCAAGGACATTATCATTGCTCGGGTTTTATAAATATTTAATACTACATGTCAAACACTATGAATTTTAGACATTGAGCTGTGTATATTATATGAGATCATTAAACTGTTGTACTGATTAAAGTTTATTATCAACCTCGCAATTATTTGTTTGATCTCTCATATTAGTTTTACATTTTATTTGATTTGCTATAAAGTCTGAATTAATTAGATTGCTTACAAAAGCTATAATTTGTTAACAACTTTGCACCATGATCAGTTCCTGATTACTATTTTCCCATGAGCAAACATCTACTTCATTAATCCTATAACTAAATGACTTCAGAATGAACCTTTTGATTTGACCGTTCGATTAAGTTGACATGATCTTATAAAATATATGCCGACAATAGATTTTTGTGATAATGGGAATGTATATTGTAAATATTTATGTATTATTTTTGTCAATTGAAGGAAATAAGACCAATTTGCAAGCATTCGAAGAACCCGACTTGCGATTATATGCAGTGATATTTGAACGTTGTAACGATGTGTGAAGTAAAAAGCTTTTGTACAAAAATATATATAAGATAAGCTTTCCAAGGTCAATGCGTACGTCATTTGACAGCCTCGAGCGATTGTGATGGGAAATGGTTTAATGCGACATAAAGCACAATACATACGTGTAACATTATAATACTTTACTTTATTTCCCATATACGCATTACGCAATAGAACGTATATCCACTGACTAACTGACAGTTTTGAAAACTAAGGAAAATTTATCGTCATTAAGTATGCTGTTCAAAGTCAGAGTAAGGACAGTTGTACTTACGCATCAGAAACATTTAACGTACTTATCTATGACTGAAGTACATTAAGACACCACTAACGGTACACAATCATTACTCAGTGTTATGTCAAAGACGTTCCCATTGAAGACGGTAATATGGTTTACGACATGACGTGGTCACATTTTGTTTTAATTTACTAAGTTACTAGTTCACAGATTTGGTTTTTTTTCTATAATTTCAAAATACCATTCAGTGTCTGTAATTGTGTCAAAACAATTAATTCTTATTATTTTGAGACAAGCTGACCTATATGTTGCAAGAAATATACAATAAAAGTCACAAAAAATGCACTAAAATTGACTATACCGTGACATACAGGGTAGATTTTTACTACTCGAAACGCCATCATTTGAAGTTGCAAGTCCATTTGCAATAAACTTGTCGTTATCAAAATTCCTGCATCAAAAAATGTTTCAATACAATTTGTGTAGTTTCAAAAAAAATTGATATTTAAGTTAAAATTTGTGAATGAGAACCTTTAATGGTGAACGCATTAGTAAGAAAAGCTTTTTTCGTAGATAACTCTTTTGGCCATTTTTTTAGTTTGTATATCGTTTTGCATGTTTATTTATTATTGTTTATGATAATGTCTAACTTGAGAATGAAATGTTTCATTAAAATGCTTGTTTTTCGATTCTCAAATTGAAGTATGGCGTAATAAGTTTACTTGTATGGTAAAAGTGTGTAACATTACTTTTGAAGAACCTAGATGTGTTTACCATGAAAATCGATGTAGTTAATTACACGTTCTATTACCTCAGCCGCAGTGCATTTATATAAAACGATAGTTGGTTAAGTATGGTACATCCCCTAAAATCACTGAAACTCAATAGATTGTATATTTGCACTTTAGCGATTTTCAACACATGATAATGCATTGTGCCAAGATTTGGTATACCTGCCGTAAAATATGTATGGTTTTGAACCTAAATTAGTCTCCTTTATGTTTCAAATAATTGATTAGAGACTATATTTAATTCAGATATCAGATTTAACCCGTGGTGACAACACGTGGTTGACATGCTATCATAGTTCTAAGTAAAACGAAATGATAAGATTTGATTATTACATATAAGACCTCATTCACTCCTATTACATTAGAATTATTTTTTATTGAGTGATAATATGTCTTAGATAGAAGTGATTAACCATTTAAACAATCCTTTATGTTCGAATGACCAAACACATGTCCAATCAACATAATGATTTCAACGGTGGGATTGTTTGCATTTTGTATGAATTAATTTGACGTCTCTAATAGGTATTGCATAACCTGACGATAGATGTAGTAAATTAAACTAATTCTCAACTTAATACGTTTGTTACTATATATAGTAACAAAAATGACTAGTCAACAAGGCCATTACGGGACTTTTTCCCGTATTATTCGATTTTGGCCGCCTTCAACTCGCCCATTATGCATAATAGGCGCTGAATGCGTGCACGCGCACTGATTACGTCAACAAGTAGCAATAGCTTCGAAGATGGCACCCGAAAGAATTCTTGGGTCTTTGTCAAATGGAATTTTAGGATAGATTAAACAATTATATAAGGCACAAGATTTATCTGAACTTTTACATATACATAATTTCATTATAAATCACTTACTTCACCATTCAAATTCAACTGACACTCGTGTCACCGTTGACGCTCTCAAATACCAAACTCCGATTTGAATTCCTTTCTGTGTTCAATTTGACGAATATCCAGTCATTATACAGTAAATGCGTAGGTTGACTATTGTTTTACCAAAGCCAAGCCATGCATAAATTAAATATAATGGAACTGGTTTCTAGAAATCATCAGCAACGTCTATGCCATTTTCGGAAAGTCCATGAATGACTCATCCCTTCACTTCAGCGCCTTGTGTATTTCCATACATAATCCTAGCATCCATATCGTCAATTTATAGTTTGAAAAACACATATACACTAGTAAGTTCCAGTTTCCTGATAATATCGTTTTAATCCATGATAAATGAACGTAAATTGGTCACAAACGTTTAAAAACATGACCGCCATTTGACAACAAAGTAAACATTATATTCTACGTCATTGTTTTATTACGTCATCAAAGTACTGATTCGTCCTCGGAAAATTCGTTAGTGATTTATTCGTCCCTAAATAAAATGTTTTTGGTTTACTAAAATCGAGTCCGGATTCTGAACAAACGTATTAAAGACGTTAATGATTAGTTGCTACTCGTCATTATGCGATAATCACCCTCGAGTCCATAATGGCCTTCGGGCCAAAGGCCCTCAGGCTATTATGGACTTCATCGAGTGATTATCGCATAATGGCGAGTAGCAACTAATCATTAACCTCTAAATAATGATACTAAATGGAACTCGAGAACTTTAAATTTGTTAACTCGTACGAATATCATGTAACGCCATAGTAATTCTTTTGAACGAATCATGATAAAAAAACAATCCTAATTCTCACATTTCTAAAAGTATTTACCTGTCAAATCTAAAACTGTTGAGTAAAGTTGACAACAATTGTTTTTATAATTTGCTGCCTAGGTGAAGTATGTTTTTAAATACATTTCTTCCAAACGACGAAGCTTTTAATCAAACGGTATTATACATGTATTAGCAACAAGAGCTGTCTATCATGTATTTAAATTGAAATGTACTTTAGACAAGCACCTTAAAGATCTTAATTAAAATAAAATTGTGACAGACATGTTGACAGTTTAATCGTCTTGATTGCTATGAATAGGAAATTGCTCTGGAACTGATCATTTTGTACTCTGTCATTCTGTTGATTGAGTGGTCGCTTTTGAAACTAGCTTTCAAGCTGTATCATGTCCAATGGAACAATTCTAAACTTTAAATCATATAATATACCTCCATGGGCCATTAATGAATAAAATTCTTCTCTAAACGCATAGAATCGTCATTTTTCGTAAAGAGGTTTTGATTACTACTCATCTTGCGTTATGGACGCCAAGTCACTTATTATACGAGATGTTTTGTTCTTTGCACTGTTTGTTGTTGTTTGTTATTAATTTTTTGCGTATGTCATGTTTGCTAGGTATTTAGTTTCTAATTGTTCATGGCCAATGCCATATACCATCGTCAATCGTCGGTTATCCCAAGATACATCACTCCGCTAAGCTGCATTATGTACCGTGGGCCGTTTGGTGAAAAATCACTTAATCATGAATAATTATTAAGGCAGTTTCATTGGTTCCGCAAAGAAACCACTGCGTAAAATGGCCAATAAAATAACGCAACCTTTTTTGAAATTCAACATGTGCGTTGGTTTCTAAATTAAGTTAGAAAACCCAGTTCGTCATTGTTATTAAAGAGAATTTAATTGTAACACGCGATCTCATTGGAAGAAGATTGGTCTCCCCTGCCTCATGCATATATATTGAAGCGAGATTTTGCCAGTGAAATTGCCCACGATACGTATAGAGTGTAACTTAAGAAAGTACTATGGTTGCCGACGATGGTCATATACTTGCTGATAATTATATGAAGTTTTATAATGTTCTTAACAATACAACCTTATAAAAACTTTTAGGAAGAAATATGCAGTGACTGGATCAGATTTTTCCCAGTCAATTTTAGCGCATGAAATAGATAAAGAAATAGATAGAGATTTCAGACTAACAACAAAAATCGAAGGGTGTATTTTTGAACTCGCAGTACCCACTTGACATAGATGGATTCTCATTTGATATTCGATATCAAGTTCATCGTGCATGTCTATGTAAACGATAAGAGTTAATTATAATACATATCTTCTAATAGAGTTTTATCTTTTTAGGTTGAAATTTAGTTGATTATATAATACAGATAACAAATACTAGAATTTCTGAAACACATCTATACGATTTGATGTACTAATCGTGGATCAACCAATACTTATGTAACATAAGAAATACAAACTAGATCTACTCTGATATACATGTATTATATGTACATTCCAAATTCTAAATAACAATTAATAAGACAGGTAATATATACGATCGATTAGTTAACATATCCACCATTCATGGAAAGGTTTTATTTCTGGATTTGGCTGTTACAAAGTTACTAAGTTTATTTCCGTCAAAAATGAAAAGGAAGTCATTGACTTGTTTTCGAAGCTTTCAGTAATCTACAATAATTGTACATATCCGTAATATCGCGATCATGTAAGACTAATTCAGCTAATTCCATAAGTCCTTAATGGAAAAGGAATTAGTTACACCACCAGCTCTTGAAACAGCTTTGTTTTTGAATTTAAAGAGCAGAACAGAATAGAACTGGAGGTTAATGTACTCACTGAACTTTGTCAATTTTTAGTCAAATCAAATCCGATAGTTTATTTGTCATCTGCTGCCGGTGTCCCAGAGACTGGGGTAGACAGCAGCCGGCTAGATCTGCTAACGTATGTCCTCCATGAAACCCTGTCTAGAGGATCGCTGTTGTGCATTTTGTATGTCTTCATGTCTGCTTTTACGCTCTCCGACCAGAACTTTCTTGACCGCCCACGTTTGCCAGAGGATGGACTAGTGATTTGCAATAAACAAAAGCAATAAATACATCATAATTAATATATTTGCAAACGTGAATGGACAAACATTGTCATATATGGTCATTATAAAATACTTACAAGAATACGAGTGAACAAGATTAAACAAAGGACAATCATTAAACAGTAACATTATAATATTCATTTCGCAAACACATAATCGCTTCCCATTATTTATTTATCGTTGTTTGAGCCAGAAACATTGGAAAGAAAGTAATAAAAGACAATGTGTCAATTATACCAAGCTCCGTGAAGATAGAGAAAACAAATCTTAAATTGATATGACAATGTTTAGAATGATATATGAACCGTTAGTGTGAGGTACATGTAACAGTATTCTATCTGTAATAAGATCAACTGACCATATTTCAATAATAATCAGATAAAAGTGATTGAACGAAGCCATCAGTAACATGTTACTTGTCATATTTGCGAGGAACATTCTATTTCTTTTATTCATTTCACAATGTTGTGATATTTAATGTACATACGGTGAAAATATATTATCTTATAATATGTTCTAACATTTTCGTTACTGTGACACTATTAAGCAAAATAGACAATTTACCAAAATGATCGGGGGAACTACTTACAGCTACTAACTCTTTTGAAACTTTAACTAAAGTTTTAGGAATCTTAGCTTGACGTACAAAGATGCGATAAGAAAAGCACAATAATAGAAAAACACATGTTTATACGTATTTTTGCAAGCTGTTTTGGATGTTGTCCTTGGCTGTCCAGGATGATCATCCGTAAATATGTAACAATGATATAACATATAAATTTGTAAGTATACCCAAATACCCTAAAAATTCAGACTCAAAAGCAAACGAACAAACTTTGGTATATATATATTGTACTTCCGGTGTTTTAGAAATGCATATTAAACCCAGTGTAGATGTAAAACCTCATCTGTTTCAACCAATATCCGATTTCATTTAAACTAATCGCTTCTAAAGTATATAACTAGCCAGATATATCTGTATTTGTTATGTCACTTAAACAAAAGTTTGACGGGTCTCAAATTTCGATTTACATCAAATGCGTCGCGGCAGGGTTTAATTATTCCAGTGCAATGGGCTTTAGTGCGTAAAATTGCTTAATTTTACCAACAACAGTCGTGAAATCGTTTTGAAATGAAACACCATCATTTACATTAATTCGATAGTTATGGCATTTAAAACCTGATTAGATGCATAGAATGCACAGTATTGTTCCATTTAAATAAGAATCCATTTTAAAGCTGTGAATGACATGTCATATTACTTTTATCCCCAATCAGTTGTTGCGTGCAAAAGCTGAAGTCCAGCATTAAGTTCAATGAGCAATGTTGTGTTCAGATAAAAAAAATCATTATCGTTTTGTAAATAAACAAACATCAATACAACTACAGTTTAAAAATAAACCTTCAAAAATAATGGTTTTAATAACTGAAGCGTCTTAATATAAAAACATTTTTTCTAAATTTCAGAATGTGGGACTTGAGAATCATAAAATGTCACATAATTTTGCATTAACAAAGAGCGTGCTTATCGCGGTAATTAACATGTACGAGTACATGACATTGAAGTCTTGTAACAAGTTTATAACAATCTAATTACAACTATTTACCTTTTTATTATCTACTGGATCTTGAATTATATCTTCATTACCTGCCTTCAATACATAACGTATAATGTGAACACGCACAAAAATTTCTGGCTGTACGGTCCGTTGCTGTGGTTAGGAGCGAAGGTGTTCAAAATGCCTATTCTCTTAGTCATTCAATATTGTCTCAATCTGATTAAAATCAGATCTAAAATTTTCCGCTCGCATACGCGCTAATTTAGATCTGGTCTTTTTCAAACGAAGGTCACGTTCAGGCGACCTTTTCTCATCATAATATTCATGACGAAATTGTTATGATACGTAACTTGTTTACATCGTCTACGTCACGCAATTTGAATTGAGCCGTCCAATCGCAGACTGTTAATAATACCGCTGTTAAATTAGCATGCAAAACTGGGTCTAAAAATAGAAATTACGAAATCAAAATGTGATTAATAGTGTTTTCGTCTAGATGAAAGCTACGCATTGATTGGTCGAAACAAAGTTCAACTCGACGTGACCTTCCTTCGCTCTACAGGATGTCTGTTTACGGAGATTGGTATTGTCTCGGATAACCGTTATATCAAAAACGTTAGATCTGTCTTCAATTAATTAAAACATTTCGTCGTTTAAGTATGTTGGAAATGGTTACTCTTTCACAAACTATTCACCGGTCACACTTTACGTCCCTTTGAAGCTTTGATTTATTCTAATTTACAAACAGCCTCTAGCTCATGACCTTACTGGTGAACTACATATTGTGTAACAAAAATGTCCTAGTATAAAAAAATAAACTGATTTGGTCCCTCAATAAAAGTGTACTATACGTGTTTCCATAAATACTTTATTCTTACCAACAGACAAGTGTTATGTGAGAGTGGCATTGATTGCTGAAAAATCAATTAAGTTGTCAATCACATGGCTATATAGATAATACACATCAAAGAAGGAAACATGCTTATCTTGATTGGATATACGTTTAGGTGAGACGGTTTGACGTATGCTAACAGTTCTGAGTATCGTACTCTTGAATAAAAATAACAATTTTGTCTGCGTTTGTTGTTATCAATTGTTGTTGTTATTGCATTATAAACTATACCATTATCGATAAATTGAAATACAATGTGTAATTTTCTGTCTGTGCCGGGTACGGGTTTGTCCCATTCGGAATTTCTAGACCTTTCATGGATGAATAATTTCTGAAGGATTCGTGGGGGTTCTACCCTGGCGACTTGTGTTTTTACTACCTACGCAAGGCGAAGCTCGTAACGGTTATGCAAATTAGTTCTTGTTGTATACTCACAGATATTTGTCAAAACATATTTTATGTTAAACATTTTGTATATTGAACCAAAATATTGATCAGCGGTATAATTGAACTGTGTTATTTCAAATTTAAAGACTAAAAACGAACAATTACTCATCGCCTAAACAATCGTGTATTCGTTAACATCAACACCGGTAGTTCCAAAATGGCCTTCAAATATGTTCGAGGTTATTCGTAGCGAATGGCCGAGGAGTTCCGGAAAAGAGCAATTCCCAAATCATAATTTGTATCAACGCTTCATAAACTTCATAGCGCTCTGACACTATTTTTAGCATTGAATATATAGACGAATATCTTGTCAATAGCGTTATGCCATGCCAAATTGGAATTCTGTTAAGCGTCAACTCAAGTTTGACAAAAACACAAAAACCGAAAACAAATATTTTACATACATGTATTTAATATTTCAATCACTATCGATTCTCAAAAAGCATTCGTGACTCTGGTCGTTTTTCTTACAGAGAAGGGAAATAATGTATGGTTAAAAGAGCTGTTTTTGTTTTGCTGGGGGTTGTGATTACGCTGTGTTTTCCGTTTGTCGTTGTGAGAAGACGTACAACCTGCATGAGTTGTACATAAGGTCTCACGATCATGGCGCATGGTCCTGTCTTTCCTTTCATAGTAGAAACTATTTAGTAAAATTTAACACCACTTTGTCTCTATATTAAAAATTCATTTTGCCTTGTTTAACATTTTGGTTAAAAAGTAACTTTATCTACAAACGTTTTAGTCATAATTATTTCATATCTACATGTATTTTCATTTTTATAAATAAATTTGGACATTATAAGTTTCCTAAAAAGTTTGTAGATAAAGTTACTTTTCTATCAAAATGATTCTTTGAGTGAAACAAGACAAAATGAATATTTGGTATAAAGCCAAAGTTAATTTAAACGTAGTGTTGCCTAAAATCAAGTTGCCTAAAGTGGTGTTGAATTTTACTAAATGATTATACTTTGATATACAGAGGGGAAGACAGGGTAGCGCGACATGATCGTGCGACCTTATGCACGACTCATGCAGGTTGTTCGTCTTCTCACGAAGACAAACGAAAAACAACAGCGTAAGCACAACCTCCAGCAAAACATCGACAGCTCTGGTAACCATGCCTTATTTCCCTTCCCTATATGAGAAAGGATTGGCGTAGTGTTTTGGAACGACCTGAGCCATAAAATGCTTCACCGAAAGATGGCAAACGCTTGGAAGTGTAAAGTACAATTCTTCATTGCGTAGTGTCATGTTTTGTATTACAGATAAAAAACTATTCTACCGTTTACGAACATTTTAGATTACCATGTCTATTAAATTCAATTTGACTTAAATACAAGTAACTTTAAGATGATATGTTCAGTGTTAATAATTTTACAAGTCACACAATTTTTATGTAAATTAAGGACTTAAATAACTAATTAGATCAATATTTCAAAATTAATATACACTTTCAAATTATTTCCCTTTTCTCTCTTATATTTTATGCAGTATATTTAAAAGATGTTATTGTTCATTTTTTCTCAACTGTCAAAGTTTGAATAATTTCACGGTGAATAATTACACACTATCTCAATATCACGAGTGTTAGACAAAGAGCACGAAGTCACCGTGAAATTATTCATGTTTTGACAGTTAAGAAAAAACGAACAATATATTTATGCCCTTAGGGCATTCAATTGAAATATAAACAAAAGAGAACTATAAATACTCGTATAAATATATATGCAAGGGAGACAATCTAGTCTAGGATACAAAACACCACGGTTGTTTCCCGTGGCATTTGAATGAGGTTACAATGTATATAATAAGGCCATTGCGAAATTGAAAACGAAAACACATGTCCATTCTAGCTAGTATTCACACAAATAAGTACTTGGTAGTACATGAATGTTAATGACGTTAGTGTGTGATTTAAGTAATTCTATAAATAAGTATAATAATACAACAGACACATGTACATTTTCATTTTTCAATTGCACAGAAACAAGGAACTAGCAGTATTTCCTGAAAAAAAAATCAGTTATCGAATCCCGGAACAACATAATTATTTAAGAAAAAATCACCAACAATTGTGGGTTTTTTATATTGAACCTAGTAGTGTACATTGTTGGTTGGTTGGAAGATTGGTAATAATTTAAAAGTAAACTGACATAATTATGAAATAAGAGACAATGCATCGGATCTTACCGCGATAAGCATCTTAATATTGGCCGCCGTTTTATATTAGCGTTTTATCGATTAGCGTTGTGTGTTACAGCCTTGAGCCCTCTAAAATAAAACTCATCCAATGTAGAACATCCCAAAAAATATTTAGTATGCTAAAGATGTTAGCTGAAAAAAACTCAGAAAATACTATGATTGCCAAGCTACGTTGCAACCCGGATCGATAGCGCAGTTGGTAGCGCGCCGGGATTTGAAATCTCATGTCCCGAAAGGGGTACGGGTTCGAATCCCACCTGAGGAGGTTATACCCTTCCATGAAAATTTGACAATAATGTCAATTTTTCTCCATAGATTAGATAATATGGAGAAGTTTCCGGCCTTGTGAAAGGGTATGTGAGTACTGGTTATAGACAAGGGTCTAGGAAAGCAAGGTAAGGTGCGCTGGATTCCGTAAAATGACCTAAATTGAGTTGACACGGCTTAAAAACCAGTAAAAAGCTACGGTGCTTTATGAAATTAAGTTTACTTTAATTTTTACACTAAACCATCAACATCGATTGCCTATGTAGCTTAAATATAGGGACCTCTTTCTAAACGAATTAAGCCTTTTTGAATTTACTGTAGTTCATATAATTTTCGAAACTAATGCTTTTATGATTGTTTGAAGACGCTCTTTTGAAAACATATTTTAAAAAATACATCTTTTTAAAGGGAAATATGCGCTTGAACATCTGAATACGTACACACTTTCTGAGATATGTACATCTATTTTGATATTTTATTCTATCTGTTATGTGAGAGACGTTCTTGTATCCAAAATGGTAAAAAATGGAAAAACTGGTGACGAAAAAACGAAGATACGACAGATGTAGGCCGAAAATGTGAAACATTTTATCAGTCGTACTGTCGAATTTATTTTGTCGTATTTTTGTTTCATCGCCGCAAAGATAAGAAAAAGACAAAAATACGAAGATACGACAATCGTTGAATTTTCTTCGATTTTCGTATTTTCTAATCTTTGCGGCAAAGAAACGAAGATAAGACGTAGCGTAAATAAGCAACCACGGCAAATAAAGTACTCAAACTTTTTACAATAAGGCTGTAAAGGCAATTGGATCAGTTCTACAAACTCGACAGTGTATGCTAATAAGGGAGACAATTATGTGTGTCTTCATAAAGATAAGATTTAATTAATTAAGAGTTATCTCCCATATATATCCAATATACGTAGAACGCCAACAAAGACTTTTTCACTTTTTTCCTTTTTATCTTATTAATAATGCCACTTTAGTTTAGTTGCCACCAATGCTAAAAACTCATGCATTTGGTGTCGCTGGCCAATTCTATCTGTCCCATTAGTTATAGAATTCAGTCCATCAACTTAATAATATACTATTGCAGTAGTCCATCAATAGAACAGTTCAAAATTATGTCATCTCATCAAATTTGCAAAACTTTTAACATAAGAAGTGTTTTTGACATGTTCGTGACTGTCGCCGATCACTATATGCAGTGCATTACCACGCGCGTGAAAATTAAATAAAACAATTTAGACCACTTTGTAAGAGTTATTTATCTAAAAGGAACATAATAAACCAGATACTTACCATCTTGTTGCTACAAAATGTTTAAAGCTGAATTGCAAACATCATAATCTATTACTAAATCGACCAACAATTTGCTGATTGAAGCCCGATATGAATTCTCCGTGGTTCATATGATATGTTTAAGAAGATTGGCCAAAAAGCAGAAGGGGGATTTTTTTAGATTTTGAGAGGCGTAGGAGCATTCGGAACAACTCGGGTGATTCCGTAAACTGACGATTAGCTAACACATAGGTGTTCCGGATGACGTGGGCGTAGCCTAATCAAGTATTATCCGGATCTTTACCATCTCATTATTATCACACTACTTAAAATTAATACTGTACATTGTTTTTTGATATCATTAACCAATCAAAATAATGAAAGTGACATACACTTATCATAAGTTATCTTCTTAATCAATTGAATGCGTTATCAATTAGGATCCCGTCTGCTGACGTATTGATACACAAATACACGTCAGTCGATGTTCTGATGACTAAAATGTTGGGATCAGGATAGTTCTGACTTCTAAAATTTCTTAAGCTTTTTTTATCATTGTGCTTTCCATCTTATGTAGCAATAAACGTTCATTAACAGTACAGGCACGGATACCTTAAAACCTTAAGCTATGGTCTGAGGGTCAATATCTCGATTTTTAAAAGTCTTTCGAAAAAAAACATGATGTACATGATATGTTGCGTACATGTATAAATGGCCCAGAAATAAAATCTGTAATTGACCTCTGTGGAACAAATCCTGATCCGCCCCAGTTTGGATGGTGCAATAATAAAATGAAATGTCCTATACTGTTTGCAAAGCAAACATTATCAAATGTTTTTACACGTGATTTTATATTTATCTCAAAACATGATTTGGTATTCCTTTTATCTACCTCACCAAAACTTGTATAAACATTATATAAACACAATGTAATGATAAAGTTAACTTAATCGAAGATGTTTTTCTAACTTGTTCTTTTTTTAAGTTTGGATAATAAATTTACAATAGTGAAAGACTGCTGCCAGTGAATCAATCAATGTGCTGTGTTAACTTTATGTATAATATAGATGTATAAAAGTTTTAAACAGAACTATGGAGAAACGCATAGTAAAGAAATTGATACGGAGTTTAAAACAAAAGAAGCAGGTATAAGTTTTAACTCACTTTGATGATACATTGTATAATATTATAATTATAGTTGTTGATGAATGAGTATTTAAAACAGCGGGGTGTATGTATGCGATACAGACAGTTGAATTAAATTAATCATTTTTTGTATTAGATGAATACACCATTGAAATGAGGTATAAAAAGTGAAAAAGTGTAATTAATATCGAGGGTTGCCCGCAAAACTGTAGTAACTTGCTCTTTAACACAATGCACTTACTACAGTCTTGCAAGCAACCCTCGATATTATTTTTGTTGCTTAAAAGTGTCTATAAATACGCCTAACACTATAACCAATAAGTGATCAATTAAGCTATCCTGAATGTATATTGTTTTTGAGATAACTGAAACATCTTGATTTTAATTGATATCAAAAACTGAAGCCCTTTCTAATTAATAATATAATTTATACAATGTAGTTTATTTCCAATAATTGTTCATATAAATTCATGTGGACATTACACAGTATAATATACGCATAAAGATCATATATAACTTATACAAATCAAATGTTATCAAATAGTAACATGTATACATTATTATTATTATGACTACATATAAATAATGAAGAAAAAAAGGAAAGGTCACAATGACTTACATATAAGGTTAACATTAATGTAAATTCGACATGATTTAGCTGTGAGAATTAATGTGGGAGTAAGGTGTTTAGAACTGTGCTACTTGCATAGGCGGATCCAGGATTTCCAGTCACGGGGGCGGACATTTCAAGTTACGGGGGGGGGAAGGAACAAGCAGACTGGGTGTCTAGAACCAGAGACATATCTAATTCCCTGTCTAGAACCCATAGTGGGCCTTTGAATACGGCCCCTAGACACCCAAGAGGCAGTTTGCTAGCCTAAGGGTAGAAAAAAATGTATTTTCGAAATTGTTCCTTACTATTTAAGTTCTTAAAAATTGATAACTATAGCTTGTTCGAATGTTTAGGTACTGCTGATTAAATTCAAATGCTTTAATCGAAAGACTAAACTATCCCTTTTGTCTATCACGATTAGGTTATGAAAGGGATACACATTCGCCCTTTATTCTGAAGATGCGATACGTATTGCATTTTTATTAATTCAATGAAGGGAAATAACCTGTGCGGGGAGTCTAATACAAATTATTTACGGTTTTTGTATTCATTGTGTTAACAATGAATACTCTGTTACCAATAGATTAATAGTGGTATTCCGATCGGAGTCCTATATTTAATCAACGAGACCTAACAGCATCCATATCCGGATAATTCCGCTACAATAAAATAGTTTATACTGAAACTGGTACTTTATGTATTTCTGCGCGAGAAAATGACCAGACGCTCAATATGACGTTACAGAATATACTTGAAGAGATTAACTTGTAACAGAGATAAGACTGTCCATAATACTCGTGAGAGGTGTGTGGCAGTACTATTAGATAGATGTACACTCGACGGCCTTCGCGGTCTATTTATAGAAAGTCACAGTCTAAACCACTGACGAAGACGCTGTGACTGACACCATAAACAGAGAAGAATTATCAGACCATCACTGATAATGATCGTTTTATATATTGTACATTTATATATTAAATTATCAAACATGATTAGTTTAATTAACGGTTAATAAACATTTTTTAAAGAATTTTAATACCTCACTTATAGAGATCACAGGCGTAAGCAGTACTTTCGTGCTATTAATTGTTTGGGGACATTTGATGCTTTGCCTCAATATTTGCTTGTAAAGAAATATAATCTTCGTTCGATTAGCCGTCGGAATATGGGACAGAACATGTTCTTGAATCGAATAATCTGGATTGGTTATCAATAAATATAATTTCTTGCCAAATGGACAGGTGAATTATAAGTATACCATAAAAATGAGTTTGTATGTGCTCGGTCGGAACATGACGAAATTGTTAAACTCTGACACATATATTGCTTGAATGCTTTACTAGAGGAGATGTCATACATGGCTAATCGACGATTCAAGCATTTTTGGAAATGCTAATACTTGTACTGTATACATTACTATAAGTGCTGATTCCCGCGTATTGGGTTTGTTTTAAAGATAATTATTTCCGGACTGTAACTGTTCGGGTCGTGTGCAATTAAACCCGAGGTGTGTTCAACAATGCGAGCGCTCGAGCGAGCGCCCGCCTCGCGAATTGTTAGGCTATTGAACGACTGCGCTCATTCCATAAATAGGTGAAGATATCGGTCAGTCAGACCGTTTGTGTATAGAATGTCGAGCGCTCGCTATAAAATCCAAGATGACGTCAAACAGCACATCATTGAAAAAGCGGGTGGGGGAAACAATTATTTCTGCTGATACACGAGATCTTTCATATTTTTTACCATATATAAATCATAGAGACAATTTACTGTACCAAATAAAGGGTACATTTAGTATATTTTATGCATTGCGTGGATATTTTATGTGGAACAAGTAACACACAAGTTTGCGTCCCACTTTTCAGAAAAATTCTTTGATATAAAAAAAAAATTCCTGCCACCATCTTTGGTACCCGTTATAATATATATTTCCAATGATATATTAATACAGTACCCACCAAAAAAACTACATACCAGATACTGATTAGTTTGTGATTTTTTATTCTGACCCTTATGCTGTTATCATGACTGGAATTCTCAATAATCTCATCAGACTTTTTTGTAAAAATGTTCAATATTCTGTCGATTGAATAAATTTTGTTACAAATCAATTTTTTGTCAATAGAATGGGGTTTATTATAAAATATCAAATAAAACATTCTTACTGACTAAACTTTTTCCTCTCAGCATATATCTCAATATGTCAATGTTACCTCTTAATACGTAACTATCATGATATCCGAGATTTATCTGCATAGAAGATCGCCGAGGTAAGTCCGGTGGTGAAGTTATAACTTCCTCGATCGACCTCTCTCAAAATGCCAATATTTTTCCGACAACACTATTTTAATGGTTTCATATTGTTTGCATATTTTTAAATATGAGAGGCAATGCATTAAACTGACGTGACCCGGGTGCGTAGAAATTCATTTCATTATTTTTGAATATATTTTTGTTTATCATAATACTGCATTTTGACCCTGGCACTCTTCCTGTCTTCGATTATAGGAGGTTGGATTTAAAACAATATGAATTTTTCGAAGGGGTAGTAAGTACATAAATGTATGAAATGGACATAGCAAATTTACCAATTAATCCATTTTAAAGTGTACATGTATTCATTAATATTTTTTTTCAAATTTCTCTCAAGATGAAAGAAATATTAAATCATTTTCAATATAGTTATTTAATTAAATATAGGGAGGCGAGACAGGATAGAGCGCCATGATCGTGCGACCACATGCACGACTCATGCAGGTTGTTTCGTCATCTCACGATGACGAACGCAGAAAACAAAGCGTTTGACCAAGTCCTAGCAAAACATCAACAGCTCTGGTAACCATGCCATATTTCCCTTCTCTAAGAAAAAGGAATGACTTGGTATTTGGGAACGACCAGAGCCAGTAAAATGCTTCGCCAGAAAAAGGCATTTTTTTTATGTTTTTCATAAAAGTTTATTCAAATAAAATTACAACCATGATGATCAGGCTGGCCAGCAGCCTGTAACCTGCTTCTGTTCAATAAAAACAAATTACCAGGGCCTAAATAGAAGCAAGTTGGTGGTAGAATTTGAAAAGAAACCAAGTAGTATGAATTAAAAAACCAAAGGATAGAAAAGTAATTTGTATAATCAATCTGGAGGAATACCAACGTGCTTCTTTACAAAGAGAAATCAAGACAATCTATAAGCATAAATCAGAGACGAATTTACATGAAAGGAACCAACTGGATGATATAAGATGGATGCATGAAATGGAAAGATGATCCCAAACTGGGTTACATATACATATGAAGAGTGAATGAAATGTAGAATGGATGTTAGTTCAGAACCCGTATATACATGAGCATTGAGTTTCATAGAGAAAAATACACATTCAATACATAATTTCAAATCAATCAATATATAAATGTAATGCATATATAACATAACAATGAATCAATACATAAATGTTATAGTGCAACAGAAGCAGGTTTTACAATAATACATGTTATACATATATAGAAATGGATGGAATGAGGTGAAATGAGGCAATGATCACAAGACTGTGTTACATCAATAATATGAAAATGAGTGACATGAGGGATGAGTGGAGCACAAAGATAAACTGTATTGGGCGGACTTACAAAGTAAGTCAAGTTACCAATTCAGTCATAAAACATTCATCTAAACAAGAGAATCAAACATCAAATATGCATGAAAAAGAGTAAATAAAGCATCGTAAGATAGTGTATTAAGCGGACTTACAAAGTAAGTCAAGGTACTAATACACTTGAGACACTCAAGGAAATCTAGATGAAATGATTAAATGATCACAAGACTGTGTTACATCAACTATGACGGATGAGTGAATAGAGTATCATGATGAAATGAGGAGATGGTCACAAGACTGTGTTACATCAAACTATGACGGATGGGTGACGTGAAAGATGAATCGAGTATCATGGTATACTGTGATGAGCGGACTTATTTGATAAGTCAAGGTATCAACACAGCGTCCAGATACTCGACAATAATGGATATCTGAAAAGATAAATAAAGAAGAAACAAATATAATCATGAATAAAAAGAAAAGACTACAAGGAATGTAATATGAAAGGTGAACACTTGGGAATATAACGAAAATAGACATACACGTGATTACAATACACAAAATGAAAAGAAAGTCCATCGATGAGAGAGAGCAATAAAGTTCATGAAGATAAGTTGATCTAGGTGAGGGAGAGATAGCGTATCACATGAAGAATAGTTCATCACGGAGAGAGAGAGAGGAACACAATAAATGTCACGTTAAAGTTCAGATTCAATGATACACTAAGGCGCACGAATAACTTGAAAAAATCTGCGTATTTCGTACGCATTTCGTACGAATACCGTACGTTCGTATCGTATAAAAAATATCCGATTTGCGCATCGTTCGTATATCGCATCGCATCGCATGGTACGTATAAAAACCGACCCTTCGTATCAATCGTACGAATCGTATGCTTATACTATCGCAGAGTGGAGGGGGCTGTCGGAAATCAAACGCTCGTAGTGACGCCGTTTAAAAAGAAACGGACAGGCAAATGGCAAATACGTGATAAAAATCGACTTAAATTCAGAGTTCTGACCTATTAATTTGTCATAGCAATCCAAACAATTAAACTTTATTTTTCAACTATGAATTACAACTCTCGAGCGAGTCAGTTTGACGAGACGACTTTCTTTAACTGATTCAAGTATGCTTTTTTTTGAAACATTATGGGTTCTAGTTACATTTATGTGAAAATTTGACTGTCGCATCTATTCATTATTCATACATAACGATTTTCGGGTATTTTGTGAACTTTAAAACGCGAAAATCGGGTGTAATCGTTCGACCGATATTGTTTAGAACGCGGTCTTCAAACTAATATACGGGTCTATTAATAACTTACTGAATAAAAGTAACAGTAAAATGACAACTAAATAAGAAGAAATTGATTATAGTACAGCACTATTATATTTGTCTTTGTTACTAACAGAAAACCCAAAGAGTCACATCCAATATAAAAATGCAACTCAATGACAGGCCACTCATTAATGAAGCAAATAATTAAGTTTATATGATTATGATCTAAGTCTGAAATGCTTATACATAATCTTATTTATGGTACCAATATTGCAAAAAAAAAGTTTGGTTGAAAAAAAGTAAGGGAAAAGAACAGTCATGTTAACTTATTATGTGAAATATATATTTTGTACTGCAATGTGATATGATAGGGAGCTGTTTCATGCACATATACACAAGTGGGTATTGAGAGCAAAACCAAGGGTCCTAATCCAAGGAATAGAGACTCGATAGTCATAGCTGCGTGTGTGCATCGCTGCTCAATCTTTATGTTTTATTTATGGGCACATAACAAAGTTGTCTATACATATGAAAGTCACTTACAACTGTAGGCTACAGTTCAGTTTTCAAATTTTGCATCATGGATTACAGTTTGAAATATTCATGGTGTTGGCATAATGTCTCACAGAGTTCTGTCAAAGGGTTACACATAAAAAATGAAACTATTTCATCAAAATGTTTGTAGGAACTAAATTATATCATTGTTGGTGTTTAGTTCTAGCTAGCTGTTACATAGAAATCTGGTATCAAATACTGCCAGACTTGTACTGACATTTTCACACCATGGCAACGATGATGCATTCAAGCAATTCAAAATCAATTATGTTTAATAAAGCCAAGCATGTTATTTCTAAAACACTTTCTTAAACAATACCACCATTAAGAATTGTTTTACAACACTTCTGAGAAAACATCCCAACTACCATTTAGACCCTATCATACCTCAATAAAGAAACTTAAATATGAGGTATGCAGAATCATATGTTTGCAAATCCTGAAAATCATTATTGTAAGCTATATCACATAATTATTGTGTGATTACTAAATGTATATCAGATTGATAATCAAAATTCAAAACCATTCTACACCACTGATGTTTTAATCCTTTTAAGATTTGAATTTCTCTCAGTGAAAAATATTGGACAGATTAAACCATTCTACATATAGCAAATTTTACATTAAAAAGACACAAAGATAAAGCTCAAACTCAAGTTGAAAACCATCAAAATATTGAGAGGTGAACTTCATGATGACTGTAACAAAAAAATGTAAATTTCAAACTTTGGATCACTATCCTCTTTCAATTCATAATTTCATCAGTGTAAAAAACAATTTAGATCAATTATATATTACCGGCTGGATAAAGCTGCTTAATTAAACATATATGCAGCTTACAAATTGAATTACTGGAGTTTTACCTTTCACTAACAAGAAATCTTGAACTAGTGATTTCGTAAAAGGATAGTCAGGTAAACTGTCCGTCATATTACTTAGTTATCCACAGTACACGTTAAAGGGTAACCAAACAAATCTTATGGCTATTTACTTAGTGTTTCAAACATATAACCCTTTTGTTATTGCTCATTTTTTATCAGGTTAGTGGACTTTATATCTATAAATATTGAGGTATAAGTTTAAAAATACTGATATATTTCCTGGCCACAGCTTATATTTCCATTAGTCTATTTTTGAACACACCTAAAAGGGTGTATAATATATATAACATTTAATACTTAATTGATTTACTATTTATCATCTTATTAACTTATTATTAATATTTGGAATTATTTTTTAAATTTTAAATTGGGGTAAAATTATAAAGCATAGATTTTATTTTATGGAATGGTCAAAGTGACAGCAGTATACAGCTGCAAGGTGTGTATGTTGAAAGTTGTGTGGATCAAGGCAAGTGGGTATCATGTTAATAAAATAAAATTTGGATTGTCTAGAGCATAGAAAACAAGTCACAACCTTAATATTTCTTATAAAAATCCCAACTTTCTTTTTAAAATTTATAATAAGTAGTACTTTACAACAGCTATTGGTAGGACATTTAAAATATGTCATCCCTTTTAGTCAAATTGACAGTCAGCACATATAAAAGGTTTCAAATATTCATACTTTCCTACATTAACACAGAAATGGAATGACTAGACCATGATGACTGTCTACAACTGTGGACTCTTTAAAGCAGGCTATTTTGATCATGTAAGGTGAAATGTCTTTGTACATAGTTTTAACTTGAGAATTAGTCACTTGTTTAAACAGGGTATGCTATCTACATTTTACTCCATAAACTAAAGTATAAATGTTTTGAGAGCCTTTTGTTTCCAAATAATGTTTCTATATTTTTGATTAAACATTTTGATTCTTTTAACCCATCGGCCACATAACCCTAATAATTAGCAGTGATCACAATTACTAAAGAAAGAAAGTAACTAAGAATATATAATATATTGGCCAAGTTATTACTTTATTATTGATTAAATTGTCTTGGCTTGTCAAATTTCAACTTACCAAATCCGCAAATGGCGAATTTGATCCGAGATTTTATACAAACGTTAATCTCATTTAAGTATTGATTATCTCGGTCAACATGACATTTTAGTTCATCATCGCAAGATGTCATAGCTTGGAAGATGATGCTTGATCTGAGATCTACAAGAGGTAAAGTTCTATATATGTCCTTGTGAAGATGAGGTTTTGCAGCATATATGGCTTGATTCATAAATCTAGACAGATGTATCAGTAAATCAAACAACACACCATGTCCGATTTAAGAATGATGCCAAGTTCTCTTTTCAAAATGGGCCTGCTTATTTCTAATTCAATCATCAATTCAAGAATCCAAAATCCGCTGTCAATCCAATAATTTCAATTTACACTAGAATAGAGCATAGAGATCGAGTCGGTATCAACTACTCCTACGTTGCTGTATACTTCCCGTCCATGTAAAACGACTAAGGACAGGTAAGAAACGTTTTTTCCGTACTGTAAGCTGTGAAAAACATAAACAAGTAAGTCAAGTTATCGTCATTATTTTGCTTCCGGTTTGTTATGAATTAAGTTTCGTTAGTAGATGAAGGAGTAATAGACTAACTTTGCAACGTGGGTACGCCCACTTGACTGAGAGACCGCCCTATCATAATTAACAAATTGAAAATAACAATGTAAAACCCCATTGAATTAAAATAATATTTTATCAACCGGCACTATCGTACGCTTCGTAATGAAAGTATAACAGATATCGAACGTATCGCATAAAACGCATAACACACATCGTACGCATTTCGTATAAAACGCATAACGTATCGTATAAATCGTATTATAACTTGCGTATATGGTACGTACGTATTGCGTATAAGAATCGTATTCATTTTCAAGTTATTCGTGCGCCTTAGTGTATTCTACTTTCACACTTAAACTTCCTCACATTGTTCATCTTTCTTGGACTGCTTTCAGGAGAGTCTCCCCGTAGTAGCGAAGCCTCAACCTGAAAGCAGAAAAGAAAGAGAACGGCAGTAATTCATAGAATAAAACATGTATAAATGACAAATTATATGATCAAAGAACATGTATAAAATAGAATAACATATAATCAAAAGGTAATGTATAAACAGTTAAATATTCAAAGTTTCAATATAATACTGTAAGTTTGTTAAATCATTAAATATTGGTCCTCTCTCACTATAAGTGCATATGCCATGCTGGCTCCAGCTGTCTAAAAAAGTCACAATGTTAAGTCCGTCATAGTCGAGTAAAAGTCTAAATTTCAATAAGGATAAAAACTTGTTAACAACAGCGTACCTTGATAAATTTTTATTATTGTACTTTTGTTCGGTACGGACGGTCCATATTACATATCTTGATAAAGAAAGGATAATTAAAGCGGGATATCTCATACACTGGGGTAAAGATTTAGGTAGATCAAAAAATATAAAGTTTTTCTCGCCAAAATTTAAACGATTTTCTGAAACTTGTTTCAACAAAAAGGAAACAACTTTATTAAGAGGTTTGAAATATTTGCACTCTAAAAATAGGTGAGACTTCGTTTCAATATTGTTACAGAAGTAGCAAGATTTAAGTTTAGTGATACCTTTTAAGAACAGAAAATAATTAACAAAAACAACATCATGAACTAGTTTAAAACAAATATTTTTATGTAATGGATCAATGATTTTCGAAAACACATTTTTAAAAACGTTATTAAAATCGATATGAGGAAACATACTTTTACACTTCGGGGTATTGTTTTTTGAATCGATTAAAGTGAAATAGAGGTTTTTAACTGTGCATAAACTTTTAAAAGAAAAATCATTATTGATTTGTGTTATATTTTCTAAAGCTTTCAGGCAATTTTTATAAAATAAGGGCATATAATCAGTACATCGAGGAAAATGATTTGATGAAAAAATAGGATTATATTTTCGAAGGTTTAAGGATATCCAATACCTAGCAAAATAGCACCAGTTTGCATTATAATTTGAAACAAGTTTGTAAAGGTGATGAATGAGAACAGCATCGATTTTCTTTTGTATATCTGGAATATTAAGACCTCCATCTCGAAAGGGTAAATACAATGTGTTTCTAGATAACGGTTCATATGATGAATGCCAAATAAATTTGAATATGGCTCGTTGAAACAATGTAATATAATGTTTCGGCATAATTCCAGCAGTGATATAGTAAATAATTTGAGAAAAAGCTAAAGAATTAATGACAGAACTTTTACCCTTGAAGGACATTTGTCTTGACATATTAAGATTTAAAATATTTGAAAACTTTTTATATAATTTTGACCATATATTGTCATGACTAAGGTGATATCCAAAATAGTAACCTAGTAACTTGCAGTTTTTAACCCAAGAAATGCCAAAAGGATGATCTGAACGATTTTTCCACTTGCCAAGATATAAACCATTAGATTTTTTATAATTAATTTTAGATCCAGAGACTTTTTCGAAAAGGTTAACATCATAAAATAATTTAGAAATGGACTGATCATCGGTTAATATTGCTGTGTTGTCATCCGCATAAAGAGACAATTTAACTTCAGTTTTTCCACCAGGGGTTATCAAACCTTTAATATTTTTGTTATCTTGTATTTTCTTTGCAAATGGTTCAATACATAGAACATACAGTAATGGAGATAGAGGACAGCCTTGTCTTACAGATCGGGAAAGAGAAAAAACATCTGAAATATGATTATTAACAATGACACTAGATTTCACATCTTCATACAAAACGTGGATCCATTTAATAAACGTATTATTAAACCCAAATGCTTTTAAAGTGTCAAACATGTACGACCAAGAAACACGGTCAAAGGCTTTTTCTTGATCCAAGTTAATGAAACAGGCTGAAAGTTGTTTTTGTTCAACATAATCAAAAATGTTACGAAGTAAATGGACATTGTCAAATATGGAACGACCACGTATAGAACAAGTCTGTGAAATGCCAACTATATCAGGAAGAATCTTTGATAAACGATTTGTTAATAACTTAGCTAACAGTTTACGGTCACTGTTTAATAACGAAATCGGTCTGTAATTTTTCATATTAGTTGAATTGTTAGGGTCTTTACAGATTAAAGTTATGTAAGAAAGCTTTTGTGAATCGGACATGTGACCTTCAGAAAATGCTAGATCAAATACAGATTTTAAAATGGGTCCAAATAAGTGGAAAAACTTTAAATAAAAGGCAGTTGAAATGCCATCGCTTCCAGGAGCCTTGTTTGACTCAAAAGATTTGAGGCAAGATAAAATTTCTGGAAGTTCAAAAGATTTGGATAAAAAAGAGTTATCATTTTCCGAAATCTGTGGTAAATTATTTAAGAAAATGTTGTTTAAAGATGAATCTACTGGCTCAGCAGTGTAAAGATTTTCATAAAATTCTCGAAATTGGTCTAAAATACCTTCAGAAGATTTGTATGATTTATCATTGTTGACAATACAAGAAATAGTTTTGTTTTTAGAGCGTTTATTTTCTAAATGTAAAGAGAAATGTGAAGGATTTTCCTTACTATCAATAATTTGACATTTTGACCGGATTAGATTACCTTTTAAAAATTCATTTTCTATTTGTGTAATTTGTGATTTGATTATTTCTTTTTCTTGTATGTTTTCAGATTTCCGATATTTACTTTTTAAAAGTTTTAAATCCCCAAATTTTTTACTATTTTTTGATTGAGAATAATCTACACAAAATTCTTGAATTAAAAGTTTCATTTGATCCCACCATTTTAAAGTAATATTATCAGTTCTTGAAATGATTTGCCAATAAAATTCAAAAGTAGAAATAAAATCAGAATCGTCTAATAAACTGTCATTAAATTTCCAGTAGGATTTACCAAATGTTAAAAGTTTATTTAAACTGAGTTCAATAGAAAAGGCGTCATGATCAGAAAATACACAAGGAATAGTATAAGAAGATATCAAATTTTCAGAATAACTTTTATCAATATAAATACGGTCAAGTCTACAACCAATAGATTTCGCAAAACACATCCAAGTAATAACCTTTTCCTTAGGATGTAATATTCTAAAACAATCACAGAGATTGAACGAATTAATGATTTTAGACATTTCTTTTGATCCTATGGATCCGCGGTCGAGGTTACCACCAATTTTGTCTAAAGAAGTATTCATAACACAATTAAAGTCTCCAGCGATTATCAAATGAGCTGAAGTTACAAGATATTTTTGAATGTCATTGAAAAAGGCAACTCTTTTATAATGATCAGTTGGTGCATAAATGTTTACTAATTTAAATTTATAAGTGTCGATGCTAAAATTGGCTGCAATACAACGACCAGAAAAGTCACAATCAAAATTACAAATGTTAAGAGATCTATTAATAAAAAGGGTGGCTACTCCGCCTGAACGACCAATACTATAACTCCAGAGTACTCTTTTGTCAAGATTCAAAAATAACTTTTTTGCTATAGTGAAAGTTATCAATGTGTGTTTCTTGTAGACATAGAATATCAATACGATTTAAAGAAATAAACTGTTTCAAATAGTTTAAACGTTCAACGGATCTCAAACCGTTTACATTTAAAGTCATGATTTTTAAAGAATCCATTTTGTTTGAATAATAAAGGCGAGTAAAAAGACAGTAGTTTGAAAGGTCTGTAGATTACTATGAAAGGGCTTGGGAGAGTAAGAAACTGTAAAAGGAAACCTGAAATACATGAAATATTGACACAATAAAAATAAAAGTACGTACCATACCATCTTGTAAGCTGAAAACATGTAGAAGCATGCTAATAATAATTTAAAAATGTAGGAAGAACTGTGTAATTTAAGATTTAAATTCTCAAATACACAACAACGAAATATAATCTTACAAGGGTTTAAATCTATGCTATTCTCATTACAAAAAGAACGCGGAAAGATGCTAGATACGGTAGTTTTACATGAACTAAAAATCAACACATTAATTAAAGCGTAGTATACAGCGTAGTATATAAGATAAAAGCAAGAGAGTGTTATGTCAATACAGCGGTTTAAATTATTAAACTTATTGTTTACAGTCGTACTACATAGCTGACGATAAATCGATTTAGTATGTAAAATAAAACGGCAGACGATAGCGTTTAGTGAACAATGAGTATAAAGGTTTAAACCATGATATATACATGTATAATAAAAGGAGACAATCAAGTTTAAACGTGTATAAAGGCATTGAATTAAATAAAGAAAATATAGCGATAACCGTGTAAAGAAGAATTTGGCTATAATCTTTGTCCATAGACGGTCCAAGTCGTCAACACCCGTAATATAAAATAAACTGTCCATTGTGCTAAAATCGTAGTCCATAATCAGTCTAAAGTCAAAAAAGAAATTTAACAAGACGGCTGGCATGCCAATAGCGACTCCATTACCGTGTCCAGGGGTTGGGGCATGGGCGACTGGACGTCCATGTCGTCCTCTGCCAGAACACTAAAAGCGTTCGACAGAGGGATGTCCTGGGAAGTACTTTCAGAGTTGGCCACGGTAATGGAGCGTCTAGAGGGCCGCTTGACCCTCTGAGGGGGAAAGTTCTCCCTAAAGGAATCCTCTACCCTCTCAGAGGTCTCCCGGTCCTCACTCTCATCGTCTGACACCTCTCTCTTTTCTCCCCTACTCTCGCTCACACTCACAGCCTGATTCACACTCTCCCTCACCTCTTCCACCGTCTCTCTCTGAATACTCTCCTCTCTCCTTTCCTTGGTCGGTACTTGTTCCAACGTTGGTTGATTTACCACTGTAGAATATGAGCGTTTCACGTAACGCGCTGGACAGTTCGTGCGGACATGTCCCACTTTGGAACATTCCAAACATAGAGGGGGACGGCCAGGAATTGTAAGGAGACAAGACAGGCCATCTGCAAAATTTATGAGATGGGGTATACCCATTCTCTGTACTTCATCAACTTCCAATACAACCTGTCGAATACCATTTTTAACAGGGTATCCGCCCACAACACTGGTAAGGCGTTCCACTGAAACAACCCTACCGTAATCCATCATAAATGACTTAATGGCTGCCTCTGACAGATAGTGAGGCAACCAATGAAGTCTTACATGTACAAGCTGCTTGCCTAGCTGTACAAAGTGTACTGGCTTCCCCTGAAACTGGGGGCAATCACTGGATTCCAGTTTCTTGATGGTCTCAGCAGAAATAAATGAGAGCGTAAATGCATTCTCACCTGGTTTACCACGTGTTATAGCATCGATGTCCTCAGGTTTGATACCACACTGTTTCAAGTACTCTATCAGCTGGGGAAAATTCATCTGTCTGTTGAATAACTTCACAGTACGACCAATCACATCGCGGTCAATACAATCCTGACTAATAGAAGCTCGGTTGTCAACAATCATAATTCACTCTTGACGACTGAAAATCAGCTTATCGTAGAACTTTGCCAAAAAATTCAAACGCTTGACAAAGTGAACAGACGCAGCTTGTCTGTTTGTTACAAGAACGTCCATAGATCTATATTCAAAATATTAATTACAAGGTTTTTAGTTAAATCCTACCGCTGTACATAATTTATTAGTATGTCAAATAAATCGTACATGGGATTATTTTACTTGAAATTTCATAACTATCCTTAATACGTTTAATTACAAATCACAATTTAATTGCTTTTTTAATTTGATAGTGCAGTTTATTTGTATTTGATAACAACTCACAAAATTTAGGATTCATCTTCTAAAATTATCTTCCCCATATTTAATGTCCTTTTACAGTATTTAACTATTGTTACATGCTCTCCCCTTTAGGACCCAAATAGCTCAGTCAGCTAAAGGGAAGGAACGGAAATAATCATATGAAATGAAACGTTCGACCTGGTTCGAAACCTAGCAAAAGCATAAATTTTTATTTTTATATTTTATTTTTTATTATATATCTATATTTTATATTATACATATTTACGTATTAAGAGGTAACATTGGCATATTGAGATATATAATCTTATGAATATTTCAAAATGAATAGTGTTGTGTTTACGTTTTATTATAGTTTCTTTAAGCTGTACATGTATTAGACTTATACAATTACACAATCATGTATCTTTATTTGAATTATTGAAATACAAAATATATATTTCAAAATTTATAATATTAGTCCAGTACCATGATATGTGTGTCTTAGTGTCATCATTACATCAGCAGATGTATTCCAAAACAATGCTTTACCATAATGATTACGCTGTTAGACATTGTAAATTATAACATTTCAAACTGACGTCGACGTAAGAAAAAATCAATTACTTGATTTTCAACTTAAATCTTTGAATCAGAATTTTATGAAACTATTGAACCATACCTAAAAAAATTGATCATAACTTAGCCTCATATGAAACTGTATGATATTAATTATTGAACAGACCCTTCAGGGACTCAAAATATTGATTACTGAAAACACAAGACCCTTAAGGGACCTAGATTATTGATTTTAACTCATTATCCTCATTAGCCTCAATAAATTGAGGCTATCTTGATTATTTTTATCCTACTTCTATTCAATAAAGAATAAAGGCTTATGATGGAATAGTTTCATTTCACCAAAGTGTAATCTGACAAGATCTGGAGAGATTAAGGAAAAATTCCTGAATAAAAAATGTTAATAAAACATACTCATTTAAAAATACAATAACTGCATTTAACTTAACTATATTAATAATATGAATAATAATTATTATACTATCAACTAATGTATTGAATATATTATTTGTACTTGTTGAAGTCATCAACATAATTAATGTTTGGAACATATATCACTTTTTCTTCAAAATAACTAGTTTGTGTGCAATAATGAACTCGGGTATTAAATCTTAGTATAACACTTTGAATCTTAACATTTGTTTATTTTCTTACAAGATATAGATAATTTGTGCATATAAAACACTTTCAACTATTTTCCAAAAAATAATCCCATTCACTTGACTACATTAACCTCTTTGTTAAATCAGGTAATCGAATGAAAAAAAGAAATATAATTTATCAAACAATTAATTCTTAATTATATCTGTAAATTTTAACCTTCGTCATTAAACACCATCAGTGCAGGTAAAATTAATTTCTAAGACATTTATGATAAGCAGAAATGGGGTTTAAATACATTATTTTCTGTTCAGTTACTATATAAATCATAGGATAGCAGCAGGGTGTTAGTCCAACTTTACTCAAAAACTGTGTACTACGTAGCACACATAACAGATAACAATGACATAGTTTTAAATCTCTCCTATATTAGAGATTTTTTTGACACACAGACTAATTAAACAATGTGATAGTCATATTGTAACAGTTATAGCTTTGGCTAATTACAACAGTAGTCATAGTGCACCTAGTAGTTTGTTAACAGCTAAATCCAGAGATAAAGCCTCTTCAGGAACAGTGAGTAGGTGGACTGACCGCTGTGATATAACTTTCATAAGGTGTTTCTACAGCATAAAACCCAACAAAAATTGAATAAATCTAAACACAATGAATACCCCAGTACTTTCAGTGCTTTGATTGACAAGGGGGTTTTATATACTTTATTTGTAGTGTTTATTTTGCACGTGGTATGTCCATCCTGTATCTAAGGAATCTTTTCATAAACAATTTACATTTTACTATATTAATGATATATAATCACTTAACTTTTATGATTTTATCAACAAAGGTTATAAGATCAAATATTTATGATAAGCTGATACGAAGTTTAAGGTAGTAGGCGTAATTAACGCATATTTGATAGGGATGAGACAATAGGCACATCACACGATACGATACGTATCGATACAATAGGAGACAATATGATTATTTACGATACGATAGGGTAGTTATAACCTGAATTAATAGCCACCTGTATTAAGTGGTCACCTGCTGTAAGTGGCCAGTCTGACTCTCTCCCAATAAAAATCGTACGTTTGGAACCTGTACTAAGCAGAACTTTGCCTACTGTCTGTGGCCAGTGGTCACGTATTGCCTAAAATGCACCAATTCACCTGCATTAAGTGGCCATAGTCATTCAACTCTTAGAATAAACAAAGTGTTACCATCATTGTATAATGGTACAGAAATGTGAAAATCCACCACTCGAGTCTTTAAACAGTCAAAAGTAATCAACAAAGTGTCATCACAAAGCATATATAACATGTATACTGAAACCAAGTTCTACAGACGGATCATATAGATACAATTAATTTCTATAATATTAATAATTAAAAAAAAAATTTAATGCGTCTACTGTAATTCCAAGAAATAGTTATGTTATCAATGTATCATATAAGATTCATAATGTTCAACAGATTACTAGGGCCTACCCAACAGCATGGGCCATAGATGTAGCTATTGCCACTGCTGTTCATCAATTGTCCGAATTCTAGGCCTACGTATGGTCTATGTTAATATTATCTAAAAGCACCTACAATCAAATCAAGGACTATATATACATATAGGGTCCTTAATTCAATCGTGACACATTTAAGTTTGAAGTCCGGTAAGGCTTAGTTAACAGATTATTAAGTGGGAGAATATATAAATACAACAAACCAATCTGATGTTACTATTAATAAACTTTGCGTACTTTTTACGGGAATTCCCCTTGAAAAAACTAGTTTACGTGGAGATAACAAATAAATTCAACGTTTGAAGTAAACGGCTGTGTTTTATCATCCTAGTTCACTTATAGATATAGTTGATAATTGATACGATAAAGGTATGCATTTCTCATTGTATTATATAGTTTTAAAACGTCTGCATTTCATTCGTTAAATCGTTGTCTAACATCTAGGTTTGTAATTTAGCTCTGCTCTAATAATTTTTTGTACGCCTTCTGTGTTAGCATAAAGATTTTGGATATGTAAGCATAGAAAATTGCCGGCTGGTAAATGTTAAACGTGGATATTGCTTCGATATGTCAAGTTAACTAGTGATTATATTTCTTTATTTGCCGATAGTTTTTATAAAACTTTTAATAAAGTTAATAAAAAGAATAACAGTACTAAAAGATATAGTAGTAGTTTACCATTTAGTTGGAGTAAATAACTGTTAATAGTGTATAATTATAACAAGGTAAGTTTAAGATTTTCTTATAGTTGGTTGCCGGTCTTAGAATGGAAATCCAAATTACCATATTTTTGTACTGAATTTTAAGTTGTAAAGTAAAAAATTATTGCACTGGCAGTCAAATTATTTCCGTGTGTAATCGTAACAATTCGTTTATAAACATCACTTAAGTGAATGACCAAAATATAACAATTATAGTTCGAACAAAAAAACATAACACTGTTTACAATAACAATTCAATGAACTAACCCACGACGAGGGATGCCCAGGATGACTTTCAAATAAACAATTGTTATATGTTTTACATGTGTCTTCGTTGTTGGTGTAATGGAAAGCGTTCTACCATAACAAGCATGATTAACCAAGGTGTGTTGGTTTATCAACCATGCTAATTTTGTTTAGATTAATTACACAAATTTTATTTTCAATACTGCCTACCCCTGAAATGAATTGTCTCATTTTTGGAAGGAATTGTTTTCAAACAATTCCTTTCTATGTCAGCGCTCTCAGAAATTTGAAAAAGAACGAACAACACATAATTGAACTCTGTTGCGACCCAGAAAATAGAGCAACAGAAAAATGTGTATACTATCAATTGCAGACGAGTTGAAAAAATACAAATTTAAACAAATACTTGAAAATTATGATATTCAATGTTTTTTCACATTAATCAAACTTTATTCTATCTAAGTACGGAGAAAAGTTATTTTGTATTATTGCGCATTTTCTATCTGCCACGCACTTGTATATGTATATAAATTTAGCGTTATTGTCGCGGCAGTGGCGTAGTGGTTAGCTTGACAGACTACGAATCATGAGATTGCGGGTTCGAATCCTAGTTGCGTAATATTATTTTTTTTTTGTTTAGGCTACAAAAATTTGATCGTGTTCGTCAGATTTACGCACTTAAAATTCAGAAAATGAAAAAAAAATTTGCTCTAGTTACTTTTCACTTATAAAATGAATACATCAATTATAAATGCAATGCACGTTTACCATAAACTTTATATTAACACATAATCATCAGTTGAACACTGACGTAAACTTGATGTTTTCATCAACTCTACACAGCTCTGGTTATGTGACGTCATATGTCCCCCCTGCTGTGTAAAAATAATTTAAAATACTATTTACGACAAGCAGATAAGACGGGGTAGAATATTTAACATTATAATTGTTAATGCCCCAAAATACTCAACCGACTTATTTTGATAAAAATTGTATTTTGCATAACGTACCCCAAGACTATATTTATATACCTAAAGGTTTAGTCAATTTTTATTTTAGAAGGGTTCTGATGTAATTGTTTTCTTCCACATAATTTAGGTATATTTACATGTTGCAGTTGTTTCTTGTTTAGTCTATAGCATAGTTGGCATAAATGACAAGCCTGTATTTATTCACTTTAAAGTTTACCAGTTTGGTCCATTTTTATTTTATAGGGATGCTGACTCTAAAATCCTCATACATGATGGCTTAAGTAATCTTAGTAGTTGTTTGTTGTTTAGTCGTTCCCATATTATCCAAATAATATAACTTTATTTATACTCAAAAAGTCAACAAGACTCGTCCATTTATATTTACGGGGGTGCTCAGCTGGTACTCATTCTGGATTACTAAATTATATTGAGCAGTTGTATGTTGTTGAGTCAATCTCTTATTTACCCAATAACATTAAGACTTTACTTAAACTCCAAAAGCAACAGGTTTGATCTATCATGATGTTAGCCGAGCTGATTCTAAATTGTATAGAAATATTGGAAGTATTTAATTAAAGGTTAATATTGAATGAATTCACTTAATGTATTAGCTATGCAGTATAGTAAATGCAAATGGAACAAAATACAGTCATTTATGATGTATGTGCCCTATTAAAAGCATTTACGCATGTTAACAGCAAATAATCTTTCTCACAACAACCTGCAAAATAATCAAAACTATATGCCCTGTACCCCAATATCAAAATAATAAAGTTCAAGTAAGAAAGATTTTGACATATTTTATCTTTAAATGTACACGATTGTATCACATCAATATGCTGAATAAATGACCAACTGGTATAAACACTAAAAAGTTACTTATTATGCTTTTCTGAACTACATGTTATAATGTGGTTTTCTGTATAAAGTTCATATTTAACATGTATTTTTCCATTTGTATAAAAATGCTCATGAAAATATCACACATTTATTCCTCGCCTTTCGCTCGCTTCTCAAAATGGATTTTTTTTCGCTGGCTCGCTCCATTTTTTGAGACAAAATTCATAGAACATATGATCAATTCGTTGTGGCCTTAACGCCATAGCAACACATATTGTATAGGTTATATCACGGAGATCAGTCCATCCACTCACTGTTCCTGAAAAGGCAAAATCTCTGGATCTAGCTGTTAACCAAAAACAAATCGCATCGGTGACTGAGTGGTAGGAGGGAGAATTACCGTAGAAATCATTTCATAACTAAGCTCCACGAAAGTATGCCCCGCCCGTGAATCAAACCTACGACCCCTCGATCAGTAGAATAATGGGCCTGTAAAACGAAATATGAAACACAGTTGACTATGAATTATAAGAAGGTAATGAGTGATATCGAAATAGTATCTTTGAACTCTAAGATGATAAAATCCTTCAAAAATTCCTTCCGACAGTACTTTCAGTACTTTGATTAATGTTTACCAAAACACGTTTTGTTATTTTGTACGCACTATAGATAAGTATACAACTTTCAACAATTTATACAATAAATGTATTATATGATATTGAAACAGACACAGGCTGTCGGCATCAAACAGTCCCCACATAAATATTGTATATACACACACAATATTTTTGTGGGGACTGTTTTATGCCGGCAGCCTGTGGAAACAGATGGGGTTTAACAGTTTCGCTGTATTTTAAAAATCGACACGAGGCCGTCTGATATACTTAAAATCCACAGGTTTATCTTAAATTGTCCACTTTTAGAACATAAAACTTTTAGAAATGTATCCTACATGTAAAGACATATTGTACACGTTACTTTTCATACCAACAATGAAACAAAACAGAAAGATCCTTGACTATTAAGTTAAGCTACAATTATGCCATGACATGCATCTGTGAGGAAAAGAAAGAGCATAATTTGTGGTCATTTTGGGTCCAGTCAGCCACAGGCGACCTGCACGGCCCCGAATCAAAAGCACTTTATATTCATGTATGTATTGTGTTTTTATTAGGGACCGTGCCGGCCGCCCACAGGGAATTGTCATGTTACCTCCCTTTGATTTTTCAAACATACCTTTTTATATAAAAGGTGTTTGAAAAATCAAAGTGAGGTAACATAACAATTCCATGTGCAGTCTCCTGCATGTGCTGTCGGCCATATTGAAATATCTTCTCTCATTTAAAACTTATGAGAAAATGAAGCGTTACATCAATACTCAACATAGTGTTAAATTTGAATATTCTGTTATTACTACCTTTTGAATCAGAGCGATTCCAGCTATTTGTGCTCTAATTTAGATCACCCACCTTTAAACATCATGGTATCGTTTTAGCTTCGTGGAATTCTCTGGGACTTTTTTCAAGTTTTTTCTATAGTTATTTACACTACCTATTTATTCAATATACCAAACAATGGCTTCTGTATCCATTAACTCCAACATTTTCATTTGATGACTGTCTTTCATTATGACACCAGGACAATTAAAGATGAAGGTCTACAATGACAAAGTAGACTCGTTGTTCTCATGTCCCTTACAGAAAGAATTAACATATCAATACGTCAGTGCAAAACTAGTCTAACTACATGTAAATAAAGAAAGGTGTTGATTAGTGTAGTGCTGACCAATCGAAATATTTTACACAATTTCCTTTAATAACGGATGCATATGTTCAAGGAAATAATTGCTAAAAGGATGATTTCCATTAAAAAGTTATTTTCAATGATATCATCTTAGCGTACATGTCATGTATACAGTGAGTGGATTAGATGGTGTGTTTAACTAAAATCACCCTCACTAAACCGTTTATTTTATTTTTCATCCCTAAAGTTAATAGAAACTCTCTCACACACAGGCGGCCAGCACGGTTCCGAATCAAAAGCACTGCATGTGTATACATATAGTATTTTTGATTAGGGACCGTGCCGGCCCCTGTGCTCTCACAGATATTACTTTTATCTTGAATATCTTGGTCATGTTCTTATGTGAATCTAGAAATAATACCTAGGGGGAGAGGAACATTTTCCCGAGGGGTGTTGCTTTGTTCATGGGGGGGAGAGTAGTCCAAATTTTGATAAACCTTTGGACGTTTTTGATACTAGGTTCAACAGAAATTGAAGGCATTTTAGCAAATAAAAAACTTTAATATAACAGATATCATGTATAAAAATCTAGGATCGAACCGCCCTGGTACCACTTTACCACTGGATCCGTCTGTAAGCATTGGTTTCAGTCAACTAGGACTTTAAACTTACAAAATATATAGATTGATTGATTTTGATATACAATAAGACATGGCATATTTCATAAAACAAACATACCAGTTACTACCAGAAACAACATGTATGAAATACTGAAACGCCAAGTCAAATAACATTATACATCAATGATAACACTAAAAAGTAAAAACATAAACTCTTACAGGTCGTCCATGTAAACATGGCGTATATAAACAAAGCCAGTTTCATTACACACAAATAATTAGGCGTGAATTATTTTACGATTTTATAATTTAGTTAGTTTACAATTATTTTATTAACATATCATTGATTCATGACATAAAATTTACAATGTTCATATACACTTTTTAACATGAATGTTAAATATCAAATTGGTATGTTTAAATCAGTAAAATGCAGCCCTGCGTTCAGTTACCGCGAACGTTACAAAACGTTCCGTAACAAGACATTCGGAACTCCTCAGCCATTCTCTGCGAATAATCTCGGACATATTTAGACGCTATTTTGAAACTACCAATGTTGAAGTAAACAAATATATAATCGTTTAGGCATTGAGTGATGTTTCGTTTTAGTCCGTAAATTTTGAAACATCACTCATTGCCTAAACGATCGCATATTTGTGTAATTAGATTAGATTATTCGCAGCGAATGGTCGAGGAGTTCCGAAAGTATCGTTATGTAACGTTCTGTAACGCTTAGAGTAATTGAACACGCTACTGTTCATGCCTCAGCTTATTCACCTATGCAGTGGACAGATCCATTGTTTAAAGTACAAAGACACACATGACCTAGAATACGACCTGTACTTCTATTATGGCCATTGGATAAACAAGAAATGGATGGTTATTTAAAGTGAAATGCTTAAGATGAAATAATATGTGTACTGTATTATGTCTTTTTAGTAGAAATCATTATAAAAATCAAACAACGCGACTGTATAGTACATAGTGATTATAACCTTAATAACAAAGCCTGATCTTCAATTTTCAAGATATTTTTGACAAAAAATCATGTTGATATTTTCCCCGCCCCACTACATGATGACTTGGAAGATTTAATCTCCACGTTTGGAGCAATTTCAACCGGAAGATGAGATCATACATTGTTGCCATTGTAAAACACCGGGGAAATTTATTACAACGGATCAAATAACAGCCGTTTCTTTCATTGTCTTGCCGTCATCGTATACATGTAGGCTATGTGCAACTGTTATATTTTCACATTGTTTGGCTAGACGTAATTTAACACTATATTTAAAATACAATTTTAGACGCCGATGATATCTCAGTTGGTATCGCACAAGTCTATGTACAGATCAAGGGGTCGTAGGTTTGATTCCTGAACATGACGTACTTGCCTTGAACTTGGTCATGGAATAACTAATACGACCATTCTTCCTACTATCACTGATTCTAAATCATGTAGGGCAGATGATCTCAGTGTCGGACTGAAGTATGCTCCCAATACTAGTAACTTTAGTTCACAGTCAAATTCATAGGTTCAGCATTTCTAAGAACGGTGAATAGGTTGTCTGACCAAAGAAATATGACATATAAAATGTGTTGCTACGGGGTTTAACCTAACCAAAATTAAAACTACAATAAAAATTTGAATACAATTTGGAGGTTATTTGACAAGCTACCATGACCTTTAAAGATAATTTAACATAGTTTTAAGTAAGATAACAGAGAGTGTCAGTCGTAAACGAAACATTGTGCAATTTAAAAGATCGTTGGTTAATAGTAATAATAGTATGTTTTTATTATATCTTGTTCCGGATATTTGATAGGTCTACCGTATTTGTAAGTGTCGTTTTCCGTCCCCTGAACTACAGTACCTACCAAAAGTTTGGAGACTAAATGAAATTTTCTACAATTTTTAAATTTTGATGATTATGCTTGTAGAATCATTATTTTTAATATATTTAAGTATGGTTTATGATAAATAAAAAAACATTTCATGAATGCAACACGTTTATGAGATTCGGCATCTGACATCCTATAGCCTCCGAAACTATGCCTATTGTTATTATCTTCCTTAACAAAGCTTTTAAGCTATTTTAGTTGTCTCGGTTTTAAGTATAAAGATAAACAAAAATAAGGCTAAGTTTATGAGCGTTTCTAAATAATAAATTATCAAATTTTAGATAAAAGCTCTTCAGTAGGCCTATAAAGTGAAAATGTTTTAAAACTTTTGGTGGGTACTGTATACAGGGGACTGTTTCATAATACAATGTAGTTTAATATGGCTGCCTTCCCGATACGCATACTGTACTATATAATTGTTAAATGTATAATGAAGTTGAATAGAATTTATAGTGCATAAATCAAACTAGTAACTCTTTCAAGGCCGATGTGTATATTATCTCTTTCTTTCTTTATCATATAGTCATGTAATTTAACATATACATGGATTATTGGTTGATAAAATTTGATTTTTTTTAGTTATATACGTGTATGATTATTATGCGCAAATTATACAATGTAATGTTCACATGCATTTTATATGTTTTAGAAAATAAACTATATCTCTTTATCTCTCTCTATTAACATTGGACTGTAAGCAACAATGTCACATTTGCATTAAGGCTAAGTGGTTAATCTTAGTGGCTTATTGCTGAATAAACTTATTGTATTGTATTGTAAAAAATTAGGACTTATTGGCTAATCTAATGCTAAGCATGAGTAATGAGTACGTGTTGTGAACACATGTTATTGTATTACATGTACATGTAAGTAATCATTTCAAAAACTAAGGACACAAATTTGGATGCATTGTGGAGTCGATTGAAAAAGAGATGGTAAATTTGTTCATGCAATATATAACAAAATTAATATAACACATAGAACCAACACAACAAACTGAAACCATGGTCATGGCATTGTCGACGACGACAGATGAACACTTACTAATATAAAATTAAGGGTGTATCGGGATTTGAAATTGAAAAAAATCTATGAAGTGGGTGTGGTGACTAAACTATTAAAATATCCATTAATTCTAAAATAATTTTGATATATTTTGTAAGTGATGCATTAAATGTATAGATGTGATAGTGAAAATCAACAAATAAGATATTTGGAAAGAAATGAAAACATTTAACCTCATCTTAGAATAGCCATCCGAACGTCAATCCAAACACATATTCAAAGTTCTTTTTTCATAAATCCAAATGTTGACATAGGTTGTCCATGTAACATGTTACAATGTCTTAGGGTAAATTACACAAAAAGTATTTCCCAAATGTAAATTTGATAATTCATCTCAAGACAAACATTACACGTTTTAAATTACAGTTTACACACAAGTTCCCAGTGCAATTTTCTACTCATATTGTATGTTCTATGTGTGTAATAAGAAGGAAAAATTAATCGGGTTCCTGTGTGAAATTGAAAATAAAATCATGTGTGAAGAGTGTTGTGATCAATTATCAAATTTACATTTTGGAAACACTTTTTGTGTGATTCACCCTAGGACATTGTAAAATGTTATATGGACATTCTATTACATCTTTTGGAATTATGAAAAAAGAACTTTAAATATGTGTTTGGACTGACGTTCGTAAGGCCATTTCAAGGTTAGGATAAATGTTTTCGTTTCTTTCTAAATGTCTTATTTGTTGAGTTCTTTATATTTTCACGGTCTCATCTATACACTTAATGCATCACTTACAAAATAAATTAAAACTATTTAGAACTTATGGATATTTTGATATAATTAGTTACCCCACCCACTTGATAGATTTTTTTCAATTTCAACAAATGATAGATCCTTAAACGTCTATAAAATTATATCAATGTGGTCTACTTTCATTTATCTCCTGTGGTTGGTTTTGTATAGCCAAATTAATATAAACAAACCATTCAACAAGCTTGTATAAGAAATGTTTTTGTTGTTAGAGTCAACCACTTTACAGTCCGAACATGCATCTCATACATTTTATTCATCCAAGTACGTTTACATCCTTAATTCACGGACAATATATATAAACTATTAGCCGGCTTAATGCAATAATGCTATATTTTTTTTAAAGATTACGTGAGATCTAAAAACTGAACTATGTCGAATTAAAACAAACCCCCTGTTTCGGGTAGATCACAGTTTCAAACTATCAATTGGTGTATATAATGTTAATATGGTCCATTCTTATTATTTTGGACGCATTTAAGAACAACAAAAATTGAGTTAGAGCAGTCTTGCATTTAACCGACAAATTTGTATACATTCTTTAACATGTAAGCATTATCTTCCTTACGTATAATATAGTAATTGTGTAACTTAGTAATACCATATCCTGATTGGATTACAGCTAAACATAAAATTGCACAGTGTTATGTTAAGTTTTCTACATAAATGTTCACATTTTTGTTGGATCTCATTAAGAAAGATGGTACTGTTTTCAGAGTGTTAACAAACAAACTGCAGATATGATGAGAGGTGGTCAAAGTTCTAGTACATGTACTAGATACAGGTCGTGTTGCCATGGAAACATACTGTCTAAGAATATACAACACGATGTGTATGCTTGTTACCATGAAAAGAATGATGCTGAAGTATTAAATATACTGGATGATTTAAGACGACAAAAACTTGATGTGTACAATCCATATCGTGATGGCATGCCAAGTAAGTATACTTTTAAGTTTTGTTTTTCATTTTAGAATTTAGTTTTTTTTAAATAAATACCAGACACAGTCGACTATGAATGACCCACATTTTTATCAAGACAAAATAAAAATGAATGACTTAATTTATTTGACTGCAATCATGTTTTATGAACTGGGCCGAAGACTTGGAAAAGTACAAAACTGACAAGGAGAGTGGATGTTCCAAATGTTAACATTGTACACTTCAAATCGTTCAACAACTGTGAAAACTAGATCTTATTGTACATTGAAGAATGGTATTAAACAATTGTCAAGAGTTCTCATTGATAAATCTGACACCTTTGTCCAAGGTAGACACAAACTTGTCTGAGGCATATGTTAACGATGGCAAGCTGATATGTCTAGTTTATAACAAGACCATAAATGTGGTATGAGATTATTACCTAAGTGTATTTGTTTTGCTATCTCTGAAATCGAGTTTAGACATCCGCATGACATTATGGGCATGCATGGTAATGTCGCATTTGTTAAAGTAAACTAAAAGCAAGAACAGCGTTCTTAGTTGCAAAATGGACGTCGTGTTCGTACCGTTTTACAGAAATGTATTAAACGCAAAATGTGTGCGGAAAACACACAAACATTGACTTACAACCGATATTAATAAAATGGCATAAGGAAAAACGCTAATCAATTATTAAGAAAACAATTAATTGACATTAAAATTCCTGTTTACCCTGTCTCGTTCAATGGCGTTGTGCTTTATACGTCATACTCTAGTTCACTCGCCATAAATTGGAGAGTACACCAGAGTCAAATTAATACACTCGTGTCACATTTTTGGTAATAGTATAGACCTAGTGTTGTGGCTTGACACTAGTGTGTGCAAAACAAATACAGCCCCACATTACATTATAACGGTCTACAAAGATTCTGCATGAATTTATCATGCGTAAAACTATAAGTTTGTAAACAATTTTATGACAATTGTGATGAATCATGAACGCACTTAAGACATTTGTTTACGTGAAGTCACTATTAATTGTTTGTAAAAATAATAACAATACAATGTTTTCCCAGCTAAACAAAGTTCATTAACTAGAGTCTTAATCATGACATTAAAAACATTACAACATTTGCATCAAGGTAATTTCCAACGTAGTTTTTTCTAAAACAAAAGGTTCAATTAAGGGACCAATAGAAAAAAAGTTACTTTTCGCGGTTTTGTTTTATTTTCTATTGAATGTATTGTGTTTGTAATTGTAACAGATTTATGAAGTCTAAAAGATTGTATTTATGTCTACATTCAATTTGGCGATAGCAAAACAGTTGATGACGCTTCAATTTTAAACTCTTCTGTACCAAGGCAGACGTCTTTTTTCAGAGTTGATTTTTCCTAACAACAAGCAAACCAAACAACGAACGAAACCTCACTGTATGGTTGCCTTGGACAATAAACTTGTTCTTATGACCTAGAATCAGTGGAATAGGAAAGTAAATGCAAAAGTGATCAAGTTGTTAGAATTTGTTTCATATCTGAGCTTTATTTGATTGTCTTAAACTGAAAATTACTCTATATTAACTCTTTTATGTTTATATTTGTAGATGAAACACGTTTCAAAGCTTGGTTAGAACGAGGAATACTAAATTCCAAGTTGTCATTGATTTTTCTCACCAAATCCTTTGTGAAGAGTTATATATGTAAATATCAGAGTGATCAAGCTGCCATGCATAATGTAAAAACTAAAGGTCGACATAGAGTAGTTCTAATTATGTTACAGTCATGTAGAATCCCCAAGAATCTTAAACAGTTTAACTGTGTGTTTGCTTGGAAGTACAGAGAAGATCCTTTCAATCAGATTCAGAAGATAATGAAAGCTATATCAGGTAGAAACTTACACATTTTATACAGTATTTTGAAAGGTCAAAAAACTCCTACATGTAGTAGCATTGCTCACTGTTGTAGAGCTGCTGCCATGTTAAGCTCAATAAAAGATTCGTGTAGATGATTCAGTTCTACCTTTTTGTTGTTTTCTTGAGCAAGAATCTGAGGTAGATGTTTTATATGTTGCAAGGAGAAAACTGAAGAAAATGTATTACAGTGCATGTCCAGTGTTTTTGAAAATCAATTAATTTGGAGTCCTTTCTGATCATTTGAGTTTAAGAGATTTACTTAGAATCAGATAAATGTTCAAAATCCGCATCCCCAAAGCAAATATGAAAAAACACACTACGACTAAAATCATTCAGAGATATGTTGCATACGCTTTACTTAATCCATTATTTTAAAGTATTTCATTGTGCACAGCACTTTTCCTTTTTCTTTTTATAATTTAAGCTCCACAGTCCAGATTCCGACGTGGTAGTGTCATTTGGACAGCTGGAAGATCAATGATTGGTAAACAAAAACTGCTAGAGTTGCCAAACCTTTATCGAGCAAAGGAACTAGGACATTTGCAACTTTTACTGAACTTCCCAAAGATAAAGTTTGCCCTCCAGCACTGTGAACTGAAATGCTGCAACTTTAACTGCAATTTCCGATGTGCTGGTGAAGATTTGTTAAACACTTTTGTACAACATATCAAAGAGTGCAAATATCGACATGTGGATTGTAGTTTCTGTGGACAACATATACAACGCAAGAATGTTCAAAAGCATGAAGAAAGGACATGTCGGTCAAAACCAGTCAAATGCCCCAATGAAGGGTGTGGTAGGAAAATACCTGCTAAACTATTAAAGGGACATTCTGTGACATGTCAATACAGAGAAGAAGGATGCCCAAACAGCAGACATGGGTGTGCTTATGTGTTTGCTATAAAAGACAAAGCAAAACATCTTGAAATTTGTGACTATGAACAAGAGAAATGTACAAAGTGTAACAATCCTTACTTTCGTGTGGATATTGAAACACATCACTGTGGTCCTCAACCGCAAAGTGATGGATTACAAAACACCTCGTATGTTGAACTAGCTCCAGCTGTTTTTCAATGTCAAAATGCACATTGTGGTTTCATGGATACTAAACAGGACATAAAGATACACTCACATACTTGTGTTTACAGAATGGAACAATGTCCTCATTGTGGTATAAGATGTTCTGTTAATGATTTGGTATGGCACAAGAAACAATGTGATGAAATGGATAAATGTTCATTGTGTCAACAAATTGTACCTAGGTATGTATTATAAAATTCAAGATGTTTTTAATCTAGTTAAATTTATTTATTTTAATAATTAGCCCGCATATGATTATTGTATGCCCATTGCGTATACATTTTTTGAGTCAAAAACTTGACTAAAATATTGAACTTTCAAATTGTAATGCCTAGATTTATATGCGCATTATATATCGTAAACCAATACGACTGCTTTTCGACTTAGATGTCCACCATATACTCCTAGTCAGTACGTATTCTCCAGTATTCCAGTTAGAATGTTATCAATTTACCAATTAAATCATAATTACACAGCTGTCTCTTACCACATGGTTCTCTTTGTTGAGAACAGACTAAAAATGGACGCTTGATTTTCTTAATTCATCTTGACATTGCAAACATAGAGCCTTCGATGCCACATTTTGTACAATGTAACATCAAGCAAATTTGGACAATTGGCAATTCAGTTGTCTACGATTATAGTAACATCTTTTTCATGTTTCTGCCTCAACTTGTACATGTATACATTTTCTTTCAGCTCCTCCAAGATGACACACGACCGATGGTTATGTCGTGGACGCAATATTCAATCATTGTGTGAATGTTGTGGAATGGTATTCACACTAGGAACATACCAAACTCATAAACAAGAATGTACTGAGCCTCTTATCAGGGTAAATATATGAAGCATTTATCATGTTTGGTCTTATTTCTCTTTATTCAACTAGAGCTCAAAAAAGGCTCTGTGGTATTTTTAATTATTATTTATGCTTAATACATTTTATTTTACATTCCCAAGAAGGATTAAAGCTTTCTTACCTATTTAGGTAATTAAAACGCATTGCCCACACTGCCGTTTCATAAATGTTCCTCTCCTTGTTCAGACGCTAATGTGTCTTCACGGAATGTACTGTCGTGTCAGTACAAACAATGCGATAATAGATGTTGATATTCCACTATCGGCAGATAAAACTTATTCCAAAGTATTTGTTGATGTTACTAAACTTTTATTATGTTCAAATACCTGAGTCTTATTATGCTGTTAACGTTTGGACTTATGAAAACGTTTTTTTTTATAGTTTATTAGTTTATTTTGATGTGAGATACATATGTAGTTTAAGATGCTGTTGACAAATGTCACAACTATATCATACCTCTCACAGAGATACTTATTTGCATTTACATGTATATAGTAGGTACACTTTTATTGAGGAAATTAGCTACGTTTTGACTGGTTTCAAACTTTTGGCCTCAACTTGACTACAAGCGATTGTTTTGTCATTGAACTATCCACTCCAAACTATATACTAGTAGACATGTAAATGGACTATTGTTAAGATATGTATGAAAATGCATTCATTTCACATTGGTACTATTTCACATTTTCAGGTAGAAACTGGTCATAGTAAGTCAAGTTGCTCACCAAGTTCTGATGTTGAAACTCATAGTAAGTAAACTCTATTGATTTTACTTGAAAAGTGTTTAATGTTCGGTGTTATTATGTTTTTGTCTTAGTATTTAAGTATTTTATTTTAAACATGAAAACTTGTTGGTGACTCATTTATTTATCTCTAAGGTTCATTATTCAGAACATGTACCGCCATACCACAAGATACAATGTTATGTACTTTTATTGTGTCTGAACTTGTATACTTTCAATTACTTTCATGTTTAGCGTAATAATCATTTTTACCGTACAATCATACTTTGTACACGTTGTTTCTAATTACGGAAGTTATTAAGTAACTTTGTAAGTGATTTATGAAGTACATGTCGATGCGTCAGCACAATAGTTGCCTAAACTATATGTAAATGAAAAGGAATTTAGGCTATTGTTGAACTGGCATATCTCTGTACTTGTTAACAAACAAAAATAAAGTCCCAGCTCAGCACTGTACTTCGCTTTAACGTTATGATCATTTAGGTGTAGTTAATTATGTATTCAAAACTATTATTTTGAAATCAAGTGTTTAAGTTTTCCCTTCTACTCGGTAATACTAATGGTAATTTTGACTAGTTTCACTTAAATTGTTTGATTAGTCATATTGCTGCTCATAGCATCTATGATAAGTACACTTTTTAAAAAATAATGTAAACATGTAGTGTGTTCGCTTTACTTATATGCTGATTTTTATAAGTTTATTAATTTAGTCGTGATAAGATTGTTTTATTATCTCCATTAGTAAACATGCATAAATGGTGATTGCTTTTGTTAGAAACATATGCCTTTTAAATTAATTGATTGAACCACAGAAAACTGAAATTGTCATTTATAACATTGATGTCTTTAAAATATTTCTGATAGAGCTAATATGCATTATTATCCACGACTAGTCCTGTCACTTAAATATATCACACAAATTTGAGAGAAGTAACTTATAAATAAACTTATAAACTAAGTTTAATGCAGTATGCAGTATTTATTTGTAATTCATGGTCTATTTTTACTCAGGTTCAAAGTACTACAGTGCAGGTGCAATAGACATACCAACAGCTGGACAAGATAGAAATATCTCTAAGAAATCACCCGAGTGTAAAGTGTTATATGCACGCCCAGAATTAGATAGTAATAGTATCGAAATATCACTGCATCCTAGTCCACAATCACTAAACAGAATGTGGAATGTAAATAAAAGGAAAATGTGGCGGGATCTTATGGGTCAGATAGAACGCAGTGGCCATCATGATCGTAGAGACGATTTATCAAGAAAAAGTGCTTACTCCTCTATGTCATTCTCCCGTGCTTGCCCTGTTAACAGTGGTGTAAGTGGAAGATTTTATTAAAATGGAGTTAATATAATTCATACATGTTACATTATTATGCGGTTTTTATATGTCCTGAAAATACGAGAATATAAAAGTCTGTTGTTCATTTTGCATCTGGCATCCAAGAGTTCTCATTTAAGGGTGTATCAGGATTTGAAATTGAAAAAAATCTATAAAGTGGGTGTTGTGACTAAACATATTAAAATATCCATAAATTCCAAGAACAATTGATATATTTTGTAAGTGATACCTTAACTCAAGTGTATTGCCGTGACAATGGAAATATAAAAAAAACCTCAACAAATAAGACATTTAGAAAGAAATGAAAACATTTATCTTAACCTTGAAATAGCCTTCCGAACGTCAGTCCAAACACATAATTAAAGTTCTTTTTTTCATAAATCCAAATATTGATATAGGTTGTACATGTAACATATTACAATGTCTTAGAGTGAATTTCACAAAAAGTATTTCCAAATGTAAATATCATAATTTATCTCAACACAACCATTACACGTTTTAATTCACAGTTTACACACAGGTGCCCAGTGCATTTCCCCCTCATATTGTATGTTCTATGTATGTGATAAGAAGGAAAAATTTATCAGGCTCCTGTGTAAAATTGAAAATAAAATCATGTGATAAGAGTGTTTTGATGAATTATCAAATTTACATTTTGGAAATACTTTTTGTGTGATTCACACTAAGACATTGTAAAATGTTATATGGACATTCTATAACATCATTTGGAATTGTGAAAATGAACTTTAATTATGTGTTTGGACTGATGTTCGGAATGCCATTTCAAGGTGAGGATAAATGTTTTCATTTCTTTCTAAATGTCTTAGTTGAGTTTTTTTATATATTTTCACTGTCACATCTATACACTTAATGCATCTCTTACAAAATATATCAAAATTATTTGGAATTAATGGATATTTTTATATAATTAGTTACCCCACCCACTTGATAGATTTTTTCAATTTCAACAAATGATAAACCCTTAAGGAGATTATGAAACGTAAAGATTTTGCAGGGAATGGTTAGTATGAAAAATAGTGTCTGAAATCATTTTACAACATGTGAATTATATATTTCCTGAAAAAAGTATATGAAATGATTATACAATAAAATTTGAATTATATTACGTGTGAGTAGATGTTTAAATAAGTATTTTGTACATGTATTGATGACTGTTGAATAATTATAGTTATTACTTAGCCGCCCGGCTAGCTCAGTTGGTAGAACGCAACTCTACTGGTCGAGGGGTCGTGGGTTCGATTCCCGGGCGGGGCATACTTTCGTGGAGCTTGGTCATGAAATTATTTCTTAGGCCATTCTCCCTCCTACCAATGATTTTGTAGGGCAGTTGTCAGTCACTGACGAAAGTATGTGCTTAGTAATTGGTTAACAGCTTAATCCAGAGATTTAGCCTTTCCAGGAACAGTGAGTAGGTTGACAGACCGCCGTTATATGACCTGTACAAGGTGTTGCTACGGCGTAAAACCCAACAAACAACAACAAACATAATTATTACTTTTATCATAAGCAAATTCGTTTTATCATATGGTTACATTGGTAAAACTTTCCAGGTCTGGTCCTTGGGTTCATGATTTTTGGACTTTGGTTCATTTTCTATGTAAAAGCTGCTAAAATCATAAAATTACAAATTTCGTGATTTCAATTTCGAACTTTTACTGATTTAAATACAAACAATTTAATGTTAATCATATAATTGAAATACATTGAAGTACAATGTATTGTGATTAATAGCATATTGTTGTTGATATATTTACAAAAGTTAATATATCATCATGTTTAGTTTATATATTAGTTGATTTGATTCCTAGATTTACAGGTTGTTATTCATGATAAAAATGTGTAATTCTGACACGGAACAACATGATATAACCATCTTATTTCGTAGACAGTGTAATTAATAGTGAAATCATCATAACTTATTGTTTTTTAATGTATATTTTTGAGTGAGAAATGAACAAATTAATTTTCTTTTTATTTTATAACTGTAATGAATAGAAATGTTACAGAACAGAACAGAACAGAACAGAACATTTTATTTGCAGAACACATTGGTGTTCGTCGCCATTACAACAATTTTGGCGGTACACCTATATATATGTATAAATACATATGAATATAAGACGAGTGATAGATAAGCAAACTAGAGAAAAGTGTGAGTAATATTATACATATGGTTAGTATAATGAAACAATATTTGAGTATATAGATATAATACTATATTTACAAATCGAAATACTTCAAAAAATAATATGACTGACCATCTATTTCGTAGACAGTGTAATTAATAGTGAAATCATCATAACTTATTGTTTTTTAATGTATATTTTTGAGTGAGAAATGAACAAATTGATTTTCTTTTTATTTTATAACTGTAATGAATAGAAATGTTATCATTATTATGTTTGATAATGTTTTTGCATTTTTGTACATAATTGTTTGTAGCTGTTTACTTGAAAGTCTGATTGTTTTGAAATAAAGTTATGTCTATGAAACAATACAATTTGTTTCGTTTTCTTTAAGATGTGAGAAAAGGGCTTTTCACAATCAATACTTAAATGTACATGCACAGCAACTTCTGTGCTTAAGTATGCCAAACAAGTAGATAAATGAATGGTACTTGACGTCATGTTTAGCAATTTCTAAATAAAATAATGCCAGTCAGTCATAATATTCGTGTGCTTTGATACAAGACGCATGCTCGAAGTCAATGAAAGTATGTATTAGACCAACTTAAGTCTTCTTCCTCCAAACAAGTTAATCTTGGTACTGAAGTGTTTAAAGTCTAGATAAAGACTGCACACATGCAAAATGTTATACATGTAGTAATATATACAATTTGAACAAGTAAAAATATGTACACACGACATGATCTGGAGTTACCGGTGAGAATTTAAGAACAGATGAACAGACATTTTATTACGGTAACGTATACAATGGTATATTGTTACAAACAAATGAATATAAACAATGGTTCTGTCACGCAACACACAACACAAACATACACTCACACATTCACACTCACACTCACGTGCACTCATTCACACATTTATACACTCACAAGCTTCTAACAACATCTCACACTGACAAAATAATCAAAAACATATGGTCATACATGTATATCAATTAACATAATATTTTAAGTATCGATGATAAATGGACATAAATGTAAATATTTACTGGTTAACAGAATAATATAATCTATAAGGATGAACTACATGACGAATATTTTCAGTACTTATAAAACTAAAATGAATAAATATATGATCCATATAACATGATATTTGAGATTAAGAAACATGTTATATATAATAGTTCAACACGTTAAAAATAGGTTCTACAGGAATTACAAATACAATGTATAGATCATGTAACTGAGATTGTGGTTTGATTACGTAATAAAAATGCATAATATATGTATTCAGCAAGATTTATAATTTCTTTTTTGCTTTCAGATTGCATTAATTGAGTAAATTTTAAAACGCTTGGCCTGATAAAATAATAAGATTTTAAATATTGTCTCCGTAGAATATTGTATTTAGGGCAAACAATTACAAAATGAAAGTCGTCTTCAATGTCTGATGAGTTACAAATATTACACAAACGATTGTTGCGGTCGATTCTCTGGTTACCATACCGACCAGTCTCTATTCTTAATTGATGGGAAGCTAATCTTAAACGGGTAAAAGCAATTCTATATTTTTTAGGAATGATGTCTAAATATGATTCGTATGAATGAATAATCTTGAAATATCTATATATGTATAAACTAGGACTGTTAGATATGCTAGTATGCCATGACTGTATAAAAACATCAACTAGACGTTGTTTAAAGGTATTACAAAATGTTAAAAGATTAACGCTGTCCGGATTTATCCAAACATTACTAAAACCGTATGTATCTAAAAGGGATTTAACTCTACTCGCCCAATTTTAGCGCCTTATAATTTTTGACAATATTTTATGATGCGAGTGTATCTTTGTATATATAACGGGTATCTTCCTAGTTCTCCGTAAATACTCATACTAGACGTAGAATTTTTAACATGTAATAATAATTTGCAAAATTTCAGGTGAACCCTTTTAATTTCCTTATTATTGGAGAACCCCCAAATTTCGCCAGCGTATCCTAATATCGATCCGACAAAGGAATCAAACAATTGTAAAAGAGTACTAAGCTTAAATTTAAATTTACGCGTATTGGCTAGTAAACAATACATAGCCTTTACAGCTTTGCCCACGTACGAGCATTTCTATATTTGTAGTAAAGCTTCCATTATAATGAAAAAGGCATGGCTCAAATTCTGGTCGAAAGTCTTTTGATTAATGGCAAGGTGTTTAAATCACAGAGACATGATTGTTCGTTAATAACCCATGGACTTAAAAACTTAGTGAAAAATTATTGCCCTGTCCAAGAAGAATACTTATGCCCATAAATTTATATAAAAAAAATATAAGACTAAATTCTCAGGTCCAAAAAGCAATCCGAGACTCCTACCGAAAATTACTGACTCAGAACAAAACACTCATCAAAATAGTAAATTTTTAGACCATGAAATGGTAAAAAAATACTGCTATTTTATCATTTAAATGACGTTTATGTCATGTAGATCTACGTCCATTCATTACAATGCATTTTGTCAAAGAAAGATAACTCTGTTTGGTTTTAAGTAAATATCATAATTCGTAATTTTCACGCAGCACCTGTTTAGAATGGAGTGATTTCCCTTTAGTTTATCATGGCAACAAAATACTTTCGGATAAATATGAATTTAGGAGGTATGTTAATTGTTTATTTTATGAAAATTCCAAGCATTGTCATTAAAAACATATACTATTTCCCTTGTTTTAATTGAAAATGAACGTTTTAATGTCAATGACAATACAACTTGAATGATTGTCAAAAATTTACAAATCTCATCAGTCTCATGGAATTCCAATTTTATACAAAATACATGCATGGGCATAGCCTTTAGAATTATCTATGTTAGATTTAATTTTTCACACTAACTTGCCTCTTGGCAATTTAAACCTGACATTAAGTATATTTTGGTTGCCTCAACTTTTATCATCTAATTTTGCCGTTTTTTATTTCTGAATAAACACTTAGATTAGAGTTTACTAAATAAGACAGTAGTGCTAACTTTGATATTTCATTTTATATTTCTATGGAAGAGAATGGCATATCATTACATATTTTAAAAGATAAATTACTTTGAGATTTTTTTGACAGACAAGAGATTAGATTCAAATGCATTACTCCAATCCATTTGCAAATGTTTGGCAATATATTTTTTTTCAAAATCCAACCGACCAATGAAATTACAGAACAGTGATGATAATCTCTTGGAATTCTTGGACTTTGTCCAGTAACAGTTACAGCGAGCAACAAGTTCCACTGGGATAGGAATAGTTTAACGCTTTTAGATTTATAGCAACCTCTATTATTTTATACTTCATTTTCTGCAATTATTTTATATACATGTATATGCCTGTTTTAATTTTAATTAGCCGTAAACATAGTTGTAACATTGTTTGTTTGCCTTCTCAGATCTGTTAAGTTTCAATGCACACAAAAATCTTATTGTGCTTTTGGTACTTTGATTTACTTATCCTGTTATACTTACCAAAATTCTTATTTATTTTTAGCAATAAAACAGGTCACAGCTCAATAATCAAGAGTTTCATGTGTTGGTAGGAACATTGAAAAACTATGTCTCATAAAAATCACGTAGCACCTATAAATGCAAGGGGAGTTAATGATCTTGAAGATGGGTCATTTAAAGTCAAACGAGAACAATCTGCATTCCGAAACGAAAAAAAGACAGAAATGATCATCAAGGAAAAACGACAAAAAGCGGATAAATTTGATTCATTTTATAAGCAGCTTGGATCTAAAGTGATTCCCGAGGAGAAAAGAATAGATTATGTTTTAGTGTATCCTGAAGTTAACTTAAAAGAAATCGATGATGAAGATGACAAAGCTGATGCTCAAAGAATTATAACATTGAGAGAAAAGTTTGAAGACGCAATGAAAAATGAAGGTTTACTACGGCAAAAAGTTATTATTGAAGATGTTGTATATACAAAAATACATTGTCCATTTAGAAGGCTATGTGAAGAGGCTGAGCTAGCATCATTAGAAATGCCTCTAACAGGTGTAAGTAAATTAGATAAAGTTTTTTCCTCTTATATAACAGATGCTGTTTACAAACCCTTTCCCCTTTAAAATTTCATCTAAATCATGCTGTTTTCCCTAGATTTGGAGTATAATTTGGATTATCCCTCTATCAATGAAATTGTCATAATATTTCCCAAATGTTATGTGTTATTAAGTAAGGCCACTGGTCCCTTAAATACTGAAAAAAGACTGATTTAAAACTTGTTTAAAAAGACCTTTTTTAAAATCAGTATGTAGTGTTCTGCAGTAAAGGTGATAAAAAATTCATATCAGACCTAACAAAACTGGCTAATTAATAGCGCATACCTTTTTTAATGAGACAATATCATGTCAGTACAGGGAAAGAAAGAAATCTATTTGTGTTCAATACTCTAAGCTTTTCAATTTATTTGAAATTTATTCAAATTACTCGTAACTCTCTTAATATGCAGGGTTTGTTCATAGTAATACCATAGTCCCCAAACAATTAATATAACAATGATAAAGGGCAACTAAAAATTTGAAATATCTGCATTATCTGAAAATTGCCACTGTAGTATTTGCCATCTCTGTTCATGTGGTCACAAATTAACTGCATAAAGCTTCATTCAGAACACCTCAACCTTTTATGAATGAATAATCTCGGAAGGATTCGTGGGGGGGGTCTTCCCTGGATTTTTGTGATTTTACTACCTAAGCGAGGCGAAGCATGTAGCGGTTACACAGAATAGTTCTTGTTGTATACACACAGATTTTTGTCTAAACATATTTTTTTGTTTTAAATTGAACCAAATATTGTTCATCAGTATCATTGAAATGTGTAATTTCATATTTACAGACTAAAAACGAAACTTGAGTCATTGCCTTAACGATCTTGTATTTGTTTACCTCAACACCGGTTTTTCCAAAATGGCGTCTAAATATGTACGAGGTTATTCATAGCGAATGGCTGAGGAGTTCCGAATGCATGATGCTTGTTACTTAATTAATAAATTTACTTTTTAATTACAGTGTGAAAGTGAACATAAAGAAGAACCAAATAAATTTACAGATTGGGTAACCAAACATCTTAAAACAGATACTGAAGGTATGTTATATTTTCTAATTCCACTTTTTGAGTTCTAATATCCAAATAGATATTTCATTATCTAGCTGTCTTTTGTGAATTCTGTCAATCACTAAACTCAACTTTGTATTGTTGAATAAGTCAATTTAAAGTTCTGTGAAGGTTATTTTCTGACCTGTTTTGATTGCCATGAATTGTAATCTCACTACATGTATTTCTGATTTATTTGAATGTTACTCCACAGTGCTTGTTTTTCCTTTCATAACAGGGGCTGTTTACAGGCTGCTTCTTCTTTTGATTTCTTTTGAAATCATGCAGATCTCCCCAAATTTGGAGTTTATCTGTGATTTTTCCCATATCAAAGCAATTGCGATAAATTTATGACATATGTTCTGTGTTAAGTAAGTCCCCTGATCCTTTTCCAACGTACTGAAAAAGCTCTGCTTTGAATTGTAATTTATTATTATTTTATTTGAAAATTGGAAATATTTAGTGATTTCTGTTAATTCACCCTTAAAGTATAAATGCTGGATTCTGCAACTTGTCTACTGGAGTTATCTCATTCAGAGTTAATTGATTACAATACTTATGTTAGTCTGTTACATGATTATTATAATTTCTACTGATTGAATTCTCAACCATCAATACCAGAAACAAGTTTTCCCTACTTATTCATTAAATAAAGAGGACAAGGACTAAGAAGGATAAATTTGTTTCTAGTGCCTTAATAATGTTTGCAACCTATATAATGAACTTCCATTGCTTATCCTGTTAAAATTTTGAAATAATTAAAGTACTTTGGCTGTGCAGAATAATTGGACTAAATAAATCTAATGTTAATCTTCACAATGACCCTGTCATGTTCTATATACTGACTGTACATGGTCAATTTAAAATCCTTCAAAAATATTGTCTTAAGCAATTTACAGATCAATGATTATGTATAAAGGTTGTGCACTTTGTCTTTGAATATTACAGTATTATAAGTTCATTCTATTTACTAAGGAATTCTGACCTAAGGTCAAAACTTAATGTTATTCTTTGAATTTTTAGATTGAACCATATATTTAGTTTACTATTTAGGTACTGGTATTTATGTATATTACATTATAAACTCCTATATATGCTAATGTATTAAACCAAATCTAAACATTAAATCCAATATATAATTATGTACATATAAAAGTTGAACTTTTCTGAATCTTGGCAACTTATCAGTCTAAATTTTCTCATTTGCTACACTTTATAATCATGTCCTTTAACTTACTATAGCTTCTAATTAATGTACATAACTACATGGAATGCTTAAATGTATATATACCAATGATAAACAGGGCTTTTTCAGGGGGTTTTGGGAAAAAGGCCACTCCTCAAATTGGGAATTTTTAACGTGGTAAATTGTCCTATTTGGGGGAAAAATATGGGCATGTCAACGCAATTTGGATAATTTTTCTGCATATCTTAACATGCTTTGCTTTGGTGTCTCTGAGAGTGTTGCAGTGTTCTTAAAGAGTTTGTTCTGACAGTCCTTCTTCTTCTCTGACAGTCCAGTGAGGCATAATATTCAATGCAAATTCTCATGTATTTTTTAATTTTATATGAAATATCGGCAGTTGTGGTTCTTTTGTAAAGGCAAAAGACATCCTGTTCAAAGGGAATTATTTAACAAGATTGGGAATTATTTTCTTGAAATTGGGAAAAATGGTCCCTATTTGGCATTGGGAACGGGGCCGATATTTGGCCCCATGGGATATGCTGAAAAGGCCCTGATAAAACATTTAAATATTGTTAAGTTTATTCTTCTGTGGTGCATACATTAACCCCACTGATTTAAATTGATTATGAGCTTTGAAGCATAGTAGTGATTATTTAAATCAGTTGGGCTAATGCATAAGCCACTAGCATTTAAGTAAAATTTAACAATAGATCATAGTTAATTAATTGATAATTAAAACAGGCGGCTATAAAAATTACTTATTACAGATCTTTGTAATGTTTTTCTTGCTTATACTGAAAATAAAAATCTTTGTTGTCATACAAAGTATTCATTGTTTATAAATAAACAATATTGGATGCGTGTCGTTATGACACTGCCGTACTTGACACATTGATTTTTTATCCTCACTATACTTTGAGGTGTCAATGTTCAATTGAGCATACCATATTGATTTCTCTATCACTGATGTTCATTAGGAATGAAAATAAATATACTAACTGATCAATAAATACTTATCTGTGAAATGCAATGTTTAATATTGTAAACTTTTGAATTTTTTTATGAAGGTGATATAAACTAATGATATCTATAAAACTATTAGAGATTAATTTTTGTTTATACCCTGGAGAAGTGACACTAATTCATGACAAAGCACAGATGTAAAGCTGTGCAAAAATCACTTCAAGCCAGTCATTGCCTTAGCCAAATTGCCTTAAGCCTGTGAGTTGTGGAAATTGATAAAGGCTAGTGAAGATCACTTATTTTCATATAGTCAGGCTGATTGATAATTTTTCCCTTTACATTATTACATAATAATTCAGACTAGTAATTGAGGAAATATATAGGGTTGACTGTTTAAGCACAATGACTTAAGTTTCAGTGCTCCATCAATAAGTCCACCTGTATAGTCCATTTTTTCTCAATTGTCAAAAATTGAATAATTTCACGTAGGATAATTACACACTAATGACTATCTCAATATCACTAGTGTTAGACAAAGAGCACGAAGTCACCGTGAAATTATTCATGGTTTGACAGTTGTGAAAAAACGAACTATGTAAAATGTTGTTGTTTTTTTCACTTATATAGCTAATGTTACCTGTCAAGGTCCAATATTAGATGTTTAATTTTTAAATCTAACCAATTATGGATTTAAATTATTTCGAAACTTTTCTATTGAAAAGGCAATGTTCAATTTTGTCGATTATTTACTTAATATCTGGCTTCTTGCCAGAATTTTGTGTATAATGTATATATTTGTGTATATAATTATATTTTGATTTAAATATAGCTGCCAATGTGGTATTTAATCAGTTCAATGTAACCCTATAATCTTGATAAAAGTGCCCTCCTACAACACTGACTATTAGCCTTGAAATTCTAAGTCATGGTCATACTAAAGCTGTGACATTCTGGCTTGAATCCAAGTATGTATTATTTTCAATTGAAACTAATCGTATAATCAATGCAATCAAATACAAGTTACAAAATTGATCATAATCATTTGAAGTATAATTTGAAGACTTGTGATTGAATACAGTGCTTTAAAATGTTAAGAGTGGCACCCAGCTGGCTAGCTCAGTTGGTAGTGCACAAGCCAACTAGATAGATAGATTGATAGTTATTCAATAAGTGAAAACAATCTACACATAGCACATGAATGAACAGTAAAAATAATAAATATGAATTCTGTAAATTAATAATACATTCATTTACTGATTGAGGTGTTGTGGTTTGATTCCAGGGCAGGACATTCTTTAGTGGAGTTTCTATGACCATTTCCCTCCTATCACTGATTATTAATCATGTAAAGTGCAGTAGATCAGTTGTCTGTTACTGCTGGAAGTAAGCGCCTTGTAACTGGCGAACAGCTAAATCCAGAGATTTAGCCTTTCCAGGAACAGTGAGTTAAAAGGTTCACTGACTGCTGTGATATGACCTGTCCAATGTGTTGCTATGGCATTCAGCCTAATAAAGAAGTAAATGTCTTTGACTTGTCAGAAATAGAAATTTTAGTATCAATATCTACTGAGACTGATACCAACACTGGCCATTTAGTACAATAAAACCATGGACCTGTTGCCTAAGCATATCGCTACATATATATATTCACCTCCTGGTACCCTTGATTTGATATCACACATATGTCCCTTTTGGTTTAGGAAGGATACCAGAGCTTTTTTGGTTTAGGAAGGGTACCAGGGCACAAAGTGCTACAAAGCAAAATGCTTGCCTCAGGCAACAAACCCCTTGTCACCAGCATATCACGGGTTTTGTGGAAAACTGTCAATAACTCAATAGAAGAAAATTGAGTTGTGATCGTTTTTTGGCTAAACCCCCAATATATTGGTTGTGTATGATGAATATATTATCTTCTAAATACTTAAAGTTTCCTTACAGAATATAATTCAGAATTTTATCACTTCCAAATAGAATCAACATAATGAAAAATATCTGTTTGAGAATACTGGGTATTTTATCCACTGGTTAATTTGAAGGGATATTAAGTAGATATAACAATTTAACTCAATGTTTGGATTAAATCCTTCTTGAAATATTGATTTCAATTTCTAAATCTATAAAAGATTCAAACAAACAATGAATACAAACTAAGTGTTTGACAACTTTCCCCCATTACAGAACTAGGTTATCAGAAAATTGAAAAAAGCTCTCAACTTTGAAATTTAATAACAAACTATACAGTACATGAATACTATCATGTTTAAATAAATGAGGTTTTAATTTTGAACAAATTAAAGTGGCAACAGCATTAATGGATCATTGATAAAACTTCAGCTTGGAACTTTTTCGCTTCATGTCAACTTTGCCATTTAACTTATTTACACATATCTGTATACGACTATGGTGAAATGGGTAATATTTTAATCGATTAATTCAATCATTTATGTCATGTTACTAGTACAAAAAAGCTGTCAATTCTTAAATTTTCTCATTCACTAGTCCAATTTATTATGTAATATAGTATAGGGCAAAGTAATAAACATTTTATTTCCTTTAGACCTACAAATAAGTAAATTCGCTAGCCTTAGGTGATTTTTAGTAATTTTGGGCTTCCTCCTGGTGGGTCAAGGCTATGATTGTGTGTCATAGATGACTGCATGATCATGATTCCTTGAAATCAGACTTCATTTAATAATTTATGATTAAGCATGATTCTATTTGATGTGACAAGTTAGAAAAGCAGCCACAAAACTTCCAACTTCACACTTTTTTTTTTTGCCTGGATTAATTTTATAATCTTATCTGTTAATCTCATCAACAGTTCAGATTTTAAGGCAATCGAGACTGTAAGACTTCAACAAAGTAAAAGTAAGACTGGATAGCTAAAATTGCTTTCGTTTCCATGGTGTAGAGATTTTATTAAATTGTTTAGTATAAGAGACTTAATGATGTAGTCTAGAGGGTTAAAAGTAAAGTTGTAAGAAGCCAAATCGGTTTTACAGTTCATCTGAAACTTAAAATTGTACGCTTATTTTTTAAATCAGTAGTAAAAAAACTTCTCATAAAAAGTACTTTCAGAAAGATATTTATGTTTCCACCCTGCCACAAACTGAAAACAGACATTAAATGGTTGCTATTACTTCCAGACTTTTTGGCTTGAAATTATCTGCTACGAATTGTAAAATCTTGATCACGTTTTTGTGATTTTTTGTCAATTTTTTCTATTTTTAATGCATCATAAAGTTTGGCCCCTATATTTTTAGGCAAAACTCACTGAAAACTACCTCTTTATATGAACAAACTGATGTAATAACAACTGTATGAAGTATTTTGTTCTGTAATATCCTCCAGAATAAAGAGTCTCTAAAATATTCTCCAAAATGAAGAGCTCCCTCAACCTAGCTATACTTATCTAAGATTTTTATTTCAATATTGATGTACTAAACTAGGTCAACATCCTCAATTTTTAATTCTATCTATTTTTGTCTTGATATGTTTATGTGTTACTAAGTAATAAGATGAAATATTGATGACATTGGTGTGATTTGTATCAAGATATTAAGGTAAAAGAAGGCTCAGTACATTGTTGAAATAATTATATCTTGTAGTCATTAACCTCATTTGGTAAATAGACTATGCATACATTATGTCTGTTCAAATGCAATTTTTACTGGATATAACACTAGAGCAGGCTTGCCATGACTTAAGCCCTTGAATAATGGAATTCTTTCAAAATGAAATATCCATTTTTACCAAACAGGCTATTTGCTAAAATTAACTGCACACTATCAAATGGCTTACAGTTTTTGACTGCATTATGATTTAGTGTGCATGCAAATTGTCTGTTCATTAAATCAGTCTCTTTGAAAGAGTAATAATACTTTTGAAAACAAACAGTCTGTCCAAAATGCAGTTTGTTATTTACACAAGAAAGTACATATTGTACACAAATAAACAACAAAAGGAACTTAATGCTAAGCCCTACTTAAATGAAAATAGCTGAACATAAAACTATGAAGAAACTTCTTAAAGTTTCTAAGTTATGCCAATCATCAGGAGTACCTTTATCCATTTTCTTTGAATTTGTTTGAAGTAAATATAGCTGACTGACTTGCCTATACTTGAGTTCCTGGGACTCTAGCTGGCTGCAGATGACAAATAAACTACCCAGAATTAATTAATTAATTGATTGATTAATTAGTTGGTTGGTTGGTTGGTTGGTTGGTGGGTCGGTCGGTCGGTTGGTCAGTCGACCGATCGATATACATAAAATCCCATTACCTAAAAATATAATTTTTCTATGTAACAATACATTTACCCACATAATGATGTTCAGTTTATTATATTTATTTTTACTATATATTTCTAACAGTTGATATGGTTAGTGCACCATTTGTTATGGAAAGAATGCATCTATATCAAGATCATGATGATCCTACAAATTTCTTCCGTCCTTCAATCAGATCATTACTGGTGAGTAGAATTATTCATTTTTTTATTGAGTATTATGCTGTGTCAATACAATTATGCTAATGTTTGGTGACCAGCACACCTAGCCTAGCTTTCATTTACCCTTGCCTGTAACCAGTACTCGGCTACCCTTCCGCATGGCTGGCAAATTCTGCACAATCCTTACCTGTATAAATGGAGGAAAATTGATATTACTGTCAAATTTTCATAGAAGAGTATATTGAGGGTTGCCTGCAAGACTGTAGTTAGTGCATTGTTAAAAGTGTGTAGTTACTACAATCTCTCAGGCAACCCACCATATTACCCCTTCAAACCAATACCCTATTTTGGAAGCTAGAATTTTTAATTTTGGTGCTACCATCTGCCTTATGGACTGGGGTCTATCATTATACATGCTCTTATCTCTACCACTTCTTTTACAGTTTTTCAAGGGTATTGCAGAAGTCAGTTAACCTGCTTACTGTCCCCTTGCAGAAAGACGTAGGTCTTTAACTAGTACAATATGAGCTGATACATTTCCCAATCCATCACAAACCAGAGCTGCTACTCTATTTGGTACAGTCGTAAGAGAAAGAATGGCAGTTGATAGTATTTTTATTGAAATTAACTAATGCTTGCTCCTTTAATTTGTATGAGAATAGTGATTGTATTCACATACAAAATCATTTATAAACAATGTATTTACATATTATATTTCCAGACAGAACATATTTTGATAAATATTGATTTGAGGAAAACTGGTGTCTCAGGAAAAGATTATAAAAGTGTAAAACCAAAAGGTAAATATATATATATTTTTTTACATTATTAGTATCTAAATACATGTTTGTACTGGTATATCCTTTGAAAAGGCTCATTGAAGATGGGTTGTATTGTATGTTCACATACAGTGTATATCTGAATGGCTTGAGAATGGCTTGGTGGGCATGTGTTACTTGGCTTAATCCTAGCTTTAGGATTAAAGTACTTATTTTTTCCAGGTGCTGGTGATAGCAACTAGGAGGACAGATTGTACATCTTACACTTCAAGGGCTGAACAAAACACTATATTGTATCTCCATTTGAAAATAAGAGAGTTACAATAGTGTTTTGCTCAGCCCTCGACTAAATTCTCTCAGGGCAGTTCTATTTGTAGAATCTATGATGTCCAGGTAACTGACATCTAGATCAATACTGAAACACCCTCATATCTGCCCTTAAAGTGAACAAGCTGTCATCTGATCACCAAACCTGGTCAGAATTCACCTTTCAAAGATAACCTAAATGAGCCTAGAAATTATAGTGCCATAATCTAACAGCTGAGGATATCAATATTGTGTCTCCATGTATAGCATGACCTAAGCATGTTTTGTGATATTTGACACATCAATGGTATCTTAGGTTCTGTATATTATATTCCGGCATGCAATATTTTCTTGTATCTATATATAGTAAAACTTCAATGATGATTTCTGTGATGCCTGCATGTAATTGTACCTGTATGTTTTATGGAAAAAGGGCACCTTAAATACCAATGATTTGCAATATTGCCATTTGTGATTCAAAGACTTTAGGCTCTCTATTGATTAATTTGTATATATATATACATTGTAATTTATTTGATAAGAAGAAGATTTTATATTGAAATCAATAGGTCAATAGATCCGTGTGAACATACAATGTATTACATAAAATATACAATCACCTGATTAGTCAGCAGAACTTTTATTGAACTATTGTTCGTTTTTTCTCAACTGTCAAAACATGAATAATTTCATGGTGAATGTGTTTGTTAAAATTATTGCCGTAATACACCCATGAGTTTCCGAAAGTGTGTATCATGATTGAGTAAAGCTTCTTATGCTGTATGATATGTTTTAGTCAAGATATTTTTTATAACAATTAGACCGCCAGTACAAAAACAATGCATTCAGTCACTGTGAAATTATTCAAGCTTTGACAGTTGAGAAAAAACGGACTATAACAATATTATATTTCATTGTGTTGACTGATTATAGATTTTGTTGAGAAGAACCTTTTCCCCCAAAATGGAGGTTTGTAAATCATAACAAAACTTAATATAAAAAGTGTTAACTAGTTACTGCCCTTGTACTTACATACATTGGTGTGTTTATGATAAATTATATGTTTTTTTACAGACATTTTGTGATTATTATAACTGTGATTTTGTCATTTTTGTAACAAAACACTTGATTCGGAACTCAATTATTTGGGCTTTTTCATGAGTTGCAGACACTTGAAGTTTTTTTATACATTATTGTTGAAAATAACACACCACAAATAAATACATATTTTTCTCTTCACACTGTTTATGTTTTCATTGCAATTGTAAATGATTTTACCTTATGGAGAAACCCAAATATTTGAGTTCTAGTCAAGTCTATTACATTTTAGCTCTCATGAGCTAAGTTCATGAAGAGCTTTTGTGATTGCTTTTTGTTTGACATACAAAGTGTGTCCTCATACATCACTCATTATTTTCTACAAAAGTTACTGCACAATGAAGTGTCTTGATTGTCTTTGCATTGGTAAACAAGACATATCTTTCAGAAAGGTATTTAGCTCAATGCAAGGTTCATTTTGTTTGAAGTATAAATGCTGGCCATGTACCAGGTTCATGTATTAGCTGGGTTAAAAGGCATAATAAGAAGTAACCCTTATTAACATAAGGAATTAAAATAAATCCCAGGTCAATAGCGCAGTTGGTAGCGCGCCGGGATTTGGAATCTTGTGCCCGAGGGGGTGCAGGTTCGAAATTGACCCCACCGAAAGGGTTTACAAACATCAAATGTTTTACAAAGACTTAGATCCATTAAGTAAGGGAAATGAGAAATAGTTTTCTATTGTGGGTCTAAGGTGAGCAACCTCATGTCATTATGTTTTTTTGTGATTGTAATGCTGTGATATAATGTTTGGATTGAAGTTCTCTGGCTAATATTTTACTGTTGTTTTGTTGTTTTACTGATAATTTTTAATTGGTCATATATTTTTATAATATTAACTGTTGTTTAAATAAAATACAGGGGGGAATACATTTAACCACCCGAGGTGGGATTCAAAACCACCCTTCAGGGAAGCTAGATTCAAAACCAGTGGTTTGCCACTTATAGCACTTTAGACCCAGGTTTCCTAATTTTTAAGTATTAGCTTAAGCTGTTGTGTTGTAAAATATTTGAGATTTTTACATTTTGCTTTAAGTGCGTGTCTGTATCCTCATGTAAATTACATTGTGGTATTTTGTACATTTTAGAAGAGAGATGTTTATGTTGTGATTATTGTCTGGTACTGGGTAAAAATATGCATGAACAAATTATACATCATTATAATTGAGGGTTGCCTGCAAGACTGTCGTAACTCGCTCTTTTACACAATGCACTTACAACAGTCTTGCCGGCAACCCTCGATATTATACATTGTATGTGGATTTTATACTGTATCGAATAATACTTTAGCTGTAATATTATGCTGTTTATACACAAAGAGGTTTCTCTACTCTGGATTGTTCATTGAATGAGTCAATATTTATCAATACTATTTATCGAAGCTATTAGTGGCATTCTGTGTCTCAGTCGAAAGTTAGTGGTCCATTTTTCCAATCGGCAGCAAATAGTTTCATAACAGTCCGCAATTTACATAATATCTAATCCTGTATCTTTCCTCTTTATAGCTCTCCAAAACAATCATAGTGCAACCAATTTCTAGCAATTATTCAGAGCAACTACTCAATGACGGACAAATCACAGTGTGACTAAATATCTATGCAAGTAGCTTGCATATGAATATTTTTTATTTCTACTCAGAATGGAAATATTCTTTATTGAAAACAGAATTATATTTCTTCTTAGGTTTCATCAGTCAACTGACAAAATCCAGCTAGATGATTGACATATCACTAAAAATTCTACATTAAATTCATTTTGCTGAGTAAAATAAAGTGCAGTATCTCTATTATTCTTTTGCCATAAGAATTATTAATGTATACTTGGTTTATTCATATTATTGTTTAATCTGATTATTTCATCTATTTGAACAGCATGCTTGTTACAATACCATACAAACAGTAACCATCCTAGTACTCTTAATTCCATAATCTATGTTCAGAACATTTGCAACGAAGTTTTCCTTTTCAAAAAACATCTGCTCAAATTGCAAACCGTCTCATAAAGGAACACAGTGCTGGTTTGGAAGCAAGCATATAGACAGAAATACATTAAGTTGTTATTTTGCAGTTTTGACTATTATTGATGTATTATTTTACAGTAACTTATTGTTGTTAATATACATAATAAAGTTATTCATTTTATTTTTTATCTTATGTCTAAATATGAAGTTTATGTTCATGATATTAATAGTTCATAGTCTGAACTCAAATTTATGTTTTTTACAGCTGAACAAGGTTTATTTGTTTGTACGAGATGCATCCAGGCAGAATGAAGATATTTAACATATTATTGCTGAAAAGTGTGCAACACAGATTATATCCTATTGTTCTGTATATATTTCTATTTCAACTTTGTTCTGCATAGGTACATCCTGTACAAAAAAACTCCCAGAAAAAACATCAATTTCAGTTTTGAATCATTTATTATTAGCCGGATTTTTCAATGAAAAAATTCGGCTTATAGTTTAGCGAAACACGGGTGGGCTGTTGGGCAGGAGTCAGGTGTCGTTAACAATTGCGTTAAAGTTTTCAATTTAGCTTATATCTCTGCCATTTATTGTCAGATCTTTATGAAACTTCATACAATGATAACATACCATGCCATAAACAGATTTAGACAGTAACCACAACTCTACCTTGCTTTATTAGGGATTATTTCCCTTTGAAATTTTTGCGTTAAAGTTTTTAAATCCAGCTTTAATGTGGTTTCCACATTACATTTCTTAATACTATAACCTTTAACTCTTTGAGTGATGTTGTCTTTTATCAGAACATGATAGATCAACATATGGAGCAGCAAAAAAGGGTAAATGTCTACTAATGACCAACTGTTATATCAATGTTTAACCTTGTCAATACAATGTAGCACCTTTATAGACAATTTTTTACATGAATTATATACCAACACACAGCTTTTAGATAAAATAGCCTTTTCTTCTGCAATTAGCCCCTTGTTTATATTGCTATTTGGCAAAATATTATCCCTAAGGTTATGGAATCCCCTGTATTACCTTTAAATATATAGAAATGGATCATTGCAAAACAAGTCTACTTAAATGTAAAAAATGAGAGTGTTGACTAGTTTTGCACTAAACCATTGATATACCTTAGACTAACAATTTTGCTTAAATCTAATACAAAGTATATATCTATATTCAATGTTTAGTTGGTAGGAGACGTAAGTAAATCACATAGAGTGGTCTCCATTTTGTTTCTAATTATGTGTTGAAGATAACAGTAGATGGGTATTATGTGTATTGATGGTGACAGTGATTTAGTTTGTGATGCTGAGTGGCTTCAGTATGTCAATTATTAACTGTTACTGTAAGTGTCTTTGAGGGCATAGGCTGCCAGCATTGTTCTGAGTCAAAGACATGTACATACATTGCAAACTTACTCTTTTTTATATATTGAGCTACAACCATTTTGCGCTAAGCCCATAAAATGTAATGGGTATATTACTTAAAAAATGATTGGTTTTTACTCAATTTCAAATTGGGGTCAGTTCCTCCATTATTACTCGTTTTATTTCACAGATTTAAAGATGCATGCATAGCTTTAAGTTATAATGCTTTGCTCTTTGGAATGACTCTAACATTTTTTGGATATGCTGAAAAAGAAACATAATCCAATTTTGAACACCCAAATCAACACAGATATTGTTTAGTCTGCACAAATGTTGAAAAATCAGTAAGTTGTAATGGGAAAATTGGCTGCTGATTGAACTTGGGTAAAAAATCTAAAATTTTAGAGTAACATAACTTGTATGTATCTTGAGTGTTTTTTCTTGGAATAATGCTGGTTGCCTTTGTTAGAAGGTGCTTTCTATAAGAACACTACCTATTAAATTATGGCCTAATCAATGGTGAATGGCAATTCTGTGTTGACAATAAAAACAACTTTGCAACTTAAATGTCTTGGTTTTGAGTTGGTTTGAGAAGATTCTAAAATATGTATGCTTTTTGTGATTTACTCCTAAAGCTTTGCACCATGTAATCATGCTTTGCGTTCAATGTATTTGGTTGTTAAATTGTATGAAAGTCATTTATCAATCTAATGAATATTTTCATTTACAGAAACCGAATCAGAGGGTCAAGACCAGGAAATATTTTACCATCAATGTACAAACAATGTTTGATTAAAAGTCATGCAACTTGATTTAACAAGCAAAATTAATGCTCCTCTCTAAATTATAATGATGGCATTATAAAATACTAGTCAGGGTTTCGAGTTTTTTAGCTTGTATTCCACAGTATTTTGGTTAAAATTTATAAATCTGATGAAAACCCATAATTCTTTGTTCACCTATTTGGTTACAACAGAGGTCTTAAGAATTTTGTTTACTGCAATTTTAGGGGTTTATTAATTAACTTCAATTTGTTATATATACAAGAGTGGTTGAATTGATTGTTTAAAAAGATAGGAATTTTTTCACTTTCTGTCTAATCAAGATTGTATTGCATAGAAACAAAAAAACTTTTCTAGATATTATACATTGTACATATATTGTACTATAGTATGTACCTGTATGTTTATAAATGTAGAGTGAAGTTTCCTTTGCTTTGTTAGATCAAATTGCATAATATTCTTTGAGTGTGGCTTATTTCTTACTTCTCATTTCAATTAATTGGTTTTTACTGATGAAATTATAAATTTTATGCTTTGTAACTTTTAGTATAACCCTGAAAGGATAAAACATTTTTTTTATAAAATATTTAGTCTAAAACATATCAAGAACAGCAATAGTAAAAGAACCCAGACTTTCCACTCATACAAAAAGCAAAGAGGGAGATGTTTTTAGATTTTAAAACTTTTGTTATGAAGAAGATTGCCACATTAAATAATGACAAGAACAATAACCTAAGGGGATTCTGCCTTGGTATGAACTGTGGCAAAACAATTGCGTCTGGGGATCCCCCATTTAAATCAGGTTCTAAGGCTGCAAAGATAGAACAAATTTTAACAAATAATTTGAGGGTTGCCCACAAGACTGTAGTAAGTGAATTGCATTAAAGAGCAAGTTACTATAGTCTTGGCGCAACCCTCGAATTATTGAAATATATTTGTTATTATTAAACTTTCATTAATTTTCTTAATTTATTGAATGAGATTGATTTTTGAAATAAGTCACCATCAGGATGGTGAATTAAATAATATTTAATTGTCTTTTCCAGATACTAACACTATGTGATTGTTCTACATAAAACAGGGGCCCATATTATCAAGCACCTTAAGACCAATTTTAGTTGTAAATCCTTGTGTATTGTAAAATAATTATGAGATGTTTGATAATATGCTGCCCAGGAGCTCATCCCAACCTTTTTTCCCTGCATGTCCACATTTCTGCCTGGACAATTTAATATGCAGAAATTAATTGTTGATACCTACTAAGTGTTTAATAACATTTATGAAAATGAGAATTGTCTCAAACACGAACTTCACAGCATTATATTATAAGTATTCATATAGTAATGAAACTCTGCAAGAGTTTTTGTTCTAATATGGCACAGAAAAATGAATGATGAAATTAAGAATGACAGTTGATGAACATCATAGCTTATGTAACTATGGTACATAATGATGAAATGAATATCTTAAAATTGTACTTGAGATAAATCTCTTTTTGAGAGCTGTTGTAAAACTAGGCCCTGCATGAACCACTGACCATTGTGCCCTATCCCATTGTTCTGCCTCCCTGCACTTTCTTTGCTCTAGAATAGTCAAAACCAGGGTCGATAGCCCAGTTGGTAGTGTGCTGGGATTTGAAATCTTGTGTCCCGAAGGAGGTACGGGTTCAAATCTTACCCGGGAGATTTAAGACCCTTCCATGAAAATTTTACAATAATGTCATTTTTCCTCCATTGGTTAGATGATAATGGAGAAGTTTCAGGCCTTGTGGAAGGGTTGTTGAGTACTGGTTATAGACAAGGGTCCAGGAATTTAGCTAGGTTGGTGAGCTGGACGCCCTAAATGACCTAAATTGTGTTGACACAGCGTTAAACCCAGTAAAAAAACACCAAAAAAAACACTCAGTCAAAAACCTACTGTTTGGGTATACATGTACCATCAGGTTCAGAATTCATAGTTAGGTTTACACATTGGTGATGACTGTTTGAGACATCATCATGGTAAAAATAAAACCAATTTATGCCTTAATATAATCACAGTTTCAACAGAAAATAAATTTGTAAGATTGCTCCAGGGGAATTGATGAAAGATGAGTGAAATAGTCAATTGCATATTGACTTCCATGTACTATGAGAAAAACCTAATTGTTGCACCAGCATACTGCAGTTTGAACTAAACTGCAATAAACTGCCCTCCAAAAGTTCCTTCACTCATTTACAATTTACATTGTTCTCAATGGAGTTTAAAAAAATTCTAAAAGCAAATTATTTTTTAATGAATTTTAATTTTGCATTTGATATCAGTACACTTTTCTTTTTGATGTGAAATTACAAAAATATCTCAAAGTCTTGATATTGGTTCATTGTGGAACATTGATCATAGTTTTGGAGGCTGATATATAACTTCTGCTTCAACTAGAAAATGAGATGTTTCCATAGAGATTTTGTTTCCAATGGCATGAAAAATGAACTAAATAAATAATGATATAATAATTCCGCAATCTTGAACTTGGCATTTATAGCAATTTAAGTATTTGTACTGTGAAGGAACTTTTGGAGAGCAGTGCATGAACTAACCATGACAGCCCTAACTTACAAACTTATTAATATTTAGAAACATTAGAAAAACTAACATTTTTTTACATTATTTTATAAAATAATATATTTGTACTTATTTAACTTGATGTGTCTCATGACATTTTATATTTAATAATCATGTCATAAACTCGGTTGCACATTTTTCTGCTACAAATCTGTTAGCACAGAGAAATAACATCACTATTCTATATCTTTTACATTCTTTTTTTACAGGAAAACTAATTCTATATAATAATTCAAACAAAAGTATATAGACAATTAAGTTTCTTCATACCACAGGAGCTTGATATTCTGTATTATACTCAAAGTAAGAATGTCAAGCTCCTGCGGTTTGACTGAAATAAACTTTTGTCATACTCTGACATAGACAATAATAACTAACTAATTTTTTACTGCTTAAACCGGGAATGTAATAATATTGGTTTAAGTTTTTGATTGGCTAGTTTAAGAGCTATAATTGTAACATATATTGATTGTAATCATTCTTATTTATATTCCATACACTGTTTACCATAAAAACATTGCCTATGAACACTCTTTGCAAGATATCTTGATTCTATTAATTTCTTGGGGAAATACTTTATAGTCATTTTTTGTACTTCTACTAAAGTTAACATGCAAACTGATACTAAAAATTATCCATACTTGGAAACTTTTTCTATTTCTATTATAATTTTAAATAGTATGTCATGTACTTACCTTTAATCTTATTACCACATTATGGTAGCAGACTGTAGTTGATATTTTATTTTAAGTCAATTACCTTTTTTTGTGAATTTTGACTTTTCAATTATAATTAATTTTGAATAATTATTTTAGTATTTCTATACAAAAAGTAAACTCTTTATGTTGTTTTATATTCTTAGAGAAATTATTGATGAGTCCATTGATTATATATTATAGAACTTGTATGTCTGTACAAACCCAGGACAATTTATGTAACTAAATAATGAATACCAGTCTACAAATTAGTGGGTGTTTGTTGCCAAAGACAACCACTGTTTAGTTTGAACATCCCAATCCTCTGTTAGGCTGCCAAATCACAAGCATTAGATGAGTGCTTGCTGCTAATTATGGCCTGTTGGGATATACCAACTGTATTAATTTTGTAGACTGTGAATACTACTTATGATAATTATAATTTTAATAATCTGCCATTTATATTACAGCAAAGAGTGTTGGTAATTGTTGGGGATGTATTAAAGAAGATTCAGAGCTTGGAGATATGCAGAAAGTTGGTAAGTTTACAGTCCCTCTTCTTCTAAGTGAACACAATTAACCAGTATTGCAGTGTTTTAATACCCTGGATAAAATAGCTTGCCAAATTCTCAACTGTCAAAACTTGAATAATTTCACGGTGACTGAATGCATAATATTTATACTCAAGGCCTTGTCGTTATTGAAATATCTTGACTAAAATATTAAGCCTATCATATGACATAAGCAGCTCTTCTTGATCATAATACATATTTTCTGAAAGTCATAAAAATAAGATGACAATAATTTTAACATATGAATTCAATGTGATTACTATTCATGTTTTGACAGTTGAGAAAAAATGAACTACAAAAAGTGTCTACAATCTAAAAATTAATCCTACAATCTGGAGTTACTGGTGAGAAGGTAGGGCTCTAATCCTGGCCCTATATTTAACTTTGGTGAATGGCAATGTGTAATGCGTATGGTCAGGTTGATAGACTATTCCACTTGGTAATTCAAAATGTATTAGTATACATGTAATATATTAGGTTAATGCATGGCTGTAAATACAAACATGATGTCATTTTTTGCCCACTTGGACAGTTTAAGTGCTTGTTAAACTGACCTCTTTGGCGAAAACTCCCAGCAACTATCACAGTACATATTACAGCATGGTCCCAATGTTGGCTGTTATACATAAAAGAGGAATTATTGTCAGCACAAAAGTCTTGGAGCTATAGATGGAGGAAAGGTTAAGTGTCTGGAGGTGATCAAATCAACAACCTCCTGCTTGCAAGTCAGACAGCTCTGCTACACACTCATGTTAATGTTATTTTTTTATATAGAATTAAGTTTTGATTTTTAAAGAGTCAAGATATTTGTTTTTATTTTGCAAAACAATATTTTATAATACAGCTTGTATGTCATCTTGGTAGTATTTTTGTTTTCTTTGTTCATTTTATTCTGTCATTTTGTTCTTGAAATGTTGATTTGATGTTTTATTTCAGAAGAATTTACATGCACTATGGGTTAATATTTTAGTTTGGTATTTTATTACCTTACAAACAGGGTTCTGATTAAAGTTGATCATTTGTTAAGATTATTGAAATGAATATTGAGTCAATTATGAAAATCACTTTTATTTGTTATTTAAATTTGGTAAATAGTTTTAATTATTGTAAAATTTTAATTTGAACATGTTTGTAACATGCGTTGATCTATGTTACATAAAATTTGGATTGAATAGAAGTGTGTATAAAAGTTCATCTTTAAAAAGATTCCATGATAAATCAAGTTTAAGAACATGCTTGTGATGTTCATTACAATATAGCAATATAGATCAACTTGTACATGTTGCCTACATTTGTATTTTAAATTAATATATAATTGAAGATTAAGTTCTCTTATGTGCTTTTACTGGCATTATTTTTGGCAAACTTTTGGAAACAAATATAAGAAGAAATCAACAAATTGTGAACCCTGTTTACATTTGATCTTTTAAAATGTTTTATTGCTAGTATTTGTTTTGTCCAAATGTCTAACTTAAATTGATTGTTTACTATTAATTATTAAATTCATGGAGTTAGTGCAAAACTTACGTCTAGCTAGATGTCAATAAAGGAGGTTGTAGACTTAGCTTTGCACTGACCCGTCAAGATGTACTGTATATATCATAAAATTATTATCAATCAACGAAACAATTACAGAATTAATCATGATGCTGATGATGTATTTGCATGATTTATTATTAAATGATTATATTGATTTTAAAGTATTGAAATGATTAATAATTCATTGTATAATTCATTATTTTAAATTTGTCACTATAATATGTTTGGTTTACAGGATTTATTTATTTTCAAAAAACACAGAATCAACTTGATTACTCAGTCATAGATATTTTATAAATTAAATGTCATTTATCAATATGCCTACTAGAAAGTTTGGATAATAGTTTAAAATAAATTCTTTGTTTAAAAAAAATCTTTTTAAGTGTTCTCAAGCAATATGAAAATAATCCTAAAATTTTAAACAAATTGCTGAATCCAACATTGTCTTCCATATATTTAAAAACTTAGTTGCTAATGAAAACCTGAATTGTAAAGTTTTTATTTTACAATCTACTCATACTCAAAACCTTTAATTCTTATATCATCACATGTTGTAGATAATGTATAGCATTGCTAGGCAATATGTGTTTAGCTAATTTGTTCGTTACGAATATTCTCCCCTACCTCTTGAACCAGGGCTCAACATTAAAGGTTGTCCTGTTGCCACTGGTAACCTATATTTTGGGATTGGACAAAAAGTAATTGCTAGTAACATTTGGTTTGGGCAAGTGAAACATATAGCTGGTTGTCCAGTTGGGCTTTGTGACCTACTGTTAGAAATTAATGTTGAGCCCTGTGAAATAACATAGTGTCATCCCCACAACAAATTATCATATAGTAAGGTGATAAAATGTGACAATGATCATAATTAAGTCTCATACAGGTATTTGGAGGTGTAGCTTAAATAACTCATATTGACCATATCACTCTGTTCTAAGATACAATCATTTAAACATTATATAATTAGAAATGAGAATGTATTATAAGATTTTAATATTTGAATTCCACACATTGGATGAACTTACTGTTGAAGCCACACCTACTAGAACTTTACACTAAGCTACCCTTTAAAGTTAGCACATGATAATAATACAAACCGAATTGGTTGCTGTATATTTTCATATCATTACCACTGCATTTTTTTGTTGCTATCTATAGCATGTTTTTGTGTTTATATTGATACTGATACATCGGGCTTAACATGACTAAATAATTGCACATAGGTTATAAAAAAGATGTGCAGAATTGCCATGTTTGACTCAAAATATTGGCACAAATTTGGTCCAAAGAAACTAAAGAAACAAACAAAACAAGTGACTATGTAGTGGTTACAATAAAAAAATATAAACTGACTGATTTCAACCCATTTTAGCCTTGTACCTTTAACATTCATTGGTTTTTTTACTGTGTACCTATATTAGACAAACGATTGTTGTCACATTTTGATTATTCCTGACTTCTTTGATTGTCATATGTAATACAATTCATTACAGTAAGTGTTAAATGAAAAACATTCTTTATTGACATAAATTGTATTTGACATTTTTTATTTTTTTTATTTCTATATATTTCTGTGACCATTGCTTATTCCAGACCTAAAGATCTTTATTAATATTTTATTGAAAAGACAAAGTTTTGATTTTTAAAGTCTGTGAATGAACATGTTTTTATGCATTGATACATGTATATCAATAAAGTTTGACTAAACCGTTTGACTAAAGCATTATAAAAGGCTAGTTCTTGTTGGCAAATAATGCTCTGTCATACTACATGAAATTTACCCCTGTGAAAGTTTCATGAATAGTTCATGAATTATTTATGCTTTTGAACAGTCATACATGTATAAATTCATGAACTTAAAGTTTTCCAACTTGAAGATGATGAACAATTAAAAGAATTGTTCATGAATGATCATGAACTGTTTATGAATGTTCATTAGTTGACAGGAACATGTTCCTTCAGGGTTTGCAGATCGAGTCTTTTAATGCTTTAGTTTGCTAGTGTAGATACATTTATACATGGATTTAGACCTTTTTATTTCCTTCTTGTGGTGAAGTGAGACATCTTCCTTTTAAGATGGATCCATTGTATATATTTCATGTAGTAAGACTCTTAACCTTTGTTTCTGAATACCATAATTTAAAGTTTTTAGTATAAATACTGATTTTAGTATATTTTGAATATAAGTTTTCTAGGTATTTTAAAAACTTTCAATTTTCCACCCATGAAATACAGAGTGCTGGTCCGATACCGATCAACCTTACTTGTAACAACTGATGTACATGTATAAGATTTTTGTTAGTCTTTTAATAAATAGAATAAAATCATCACTCATTTATCATTTTATTGCTCGAATTTATCATAGGGATATTATATAGGATTTTTATATACTTTTTATTGATTTATTTTGACAATTTTTGAGAAATGGTTAAAGTTTAAACAACTTGGTAACTTTCTTAGGCTTACTAAAAACTACATTTCATGCATTTTACTAACAATATTAGTAAATAAACTTCATTCAGCCTAGTTATCTGATTTTGTAAGAATTTAATTGAATGTTTAATATCTCCATTACAGGCCTTGATTACATGCTGATGGAGAACGTTTATACAGAAAAGTTGATATTGCATGAAGAGTCAGCATATGACCCTGACGAAAAGGAGAAAAATAAAACACTCCCTACAGACCGTGCATCCCTTAAAGCTGACCCCAGATTTGATATGCAGCTTACTTGGGGCAAATTCTTCAAATTTCAACCTTTGTGGAAGATAAGAAATTATTTTGGAGAGAAAATAGGATTTTATTTCGCTTGGTCAGGAACATTAATTGAGACGCTATGGTTACCTATGTTGTTTGGGTTTGCAATATTTATTTATGGTCTTGTTGAAAGGTATGTTCTAGTGAATTCTGATTTGTTGATTCGTTTACATGTGTATATGTATCTGAATTTTGTAATATTTAAAATCAATTTTGGTTTGTCTTTAATTATACACTGCTCTTATGTATGTTGACATTTTATCATTTACATAAAGACTATCACTTGCAATAAATGTTATTCTGCTATAAGTTTGTCTGAGGATTATATAAATAAATCTTAATAATTGTGCAGTATTCTTTGATTCACATAGAGATCATTAGTCAGTTAAGTCATAGGGGCTATCTGATTGAATTGCTTGTTATGAAGTCGAACTGGAAACCACTAAATTGCAAATAATACCAATCCAAATCTTGATGTTTCCTTGAGCAATAACTCTTTTAATTTCAGTGCTAGGGTATGTACCTGGACATTTCCTCTAGAGTGATTTATCTAAGTTGAATTAATTTAATTCACTATTAATAATATAATGTATGTTTTATAAAAGCTATAAAATCTAGCTTGATGGCAAGGGAATACAAGTGCTGTATTATACCTCTGCTGCATTCACCCCACCTAATCCAAAAAATCTTAAATATCTGTTGGACAGTCTGAAGATGTAATTACACAATTTTGGTGCCAAATGTTACCTGATAAAAATTCATGGTCTGGACTGGGATTAGAACCCATGACCTCCTGAGTTGTAAGCAGGCCTTCAAACAACTCGCTATAAAAGAGGAGTACAGGTTTTGCATTATACCTCTGCTACACTAATATTATACAATTTCATTGTATTTCAGTATAAAGTCATCATCAAGTGGTACCACAGAATCTGAAAGCAAGTAAGTATAGTAACTTATACTGTGTTTATCAATTTACTCTGTTCCAAGTTTCTTGGTCTATTCATCGGTACACTGGACAACATATTATCAAATTATACAATAATTTAAATGAACAATGTTGAAGGATTAACCACTAAATTTGGTTGTAAGTCCATTGCTGATATTGATATTGACGACTCCAAACACTGTAACTTTGATATGATACTGGTATGAATTCTTCAGTTGGAGAATGTCTATTTTCATTCATGTAGGGAGATGTTGCCAGCTCTGTGCAGAATATATAGTTAGTATAAATTGGTGAAGAAATATGTCTAGGAAAACTGGTCAAATTGGGTCACTTGATGTACTTAGTTGATATCCTTAAATTTGTAAAACATATGGCCGAACTAATTGTTGTTGGCATGTAATTAAGAATGAATATAGAAGAATCCAAAAAATTCATTTATTTTCATAAAATTGTCTGAAATGTTAATTTTGATTATAATTAAAGTACATTTATTATGTTCATCTCACTAAGATTTTCTTATCAATCTTCAGCTTGCTTCTGTAATTTGGTGAGTTGAATTTAACTTGCAAAGTTAATAATGCTTACAGCATTCTCTCAATTAAAATTCACAGTTTCATAATAATTAACTAAGCATGATTTCTCTTTCATTACAGTTCTACTGTGTCAGATTTATTCAGAAATGTTAAAGAATCATTTGATAATGATGTTACACCATACTTTGCTTTGTTTATCAGTGTATGGGGTAAGTGATCCTTCAATATGAATTATAAAGAAAGTAACTAAAACAGAATGTCTGTAAATTTTACTGTCTATTTGGTGTTGACAACACATTGTTGAAGCCTAAGTATGCAGACAGATTTATCATGTATAGATATCATGGGCTTTATGCCATTTCTTTTTTCTATGTTAAGATGAATGTATGTTGCATTCACTCAACATATATTGGACAATTTTTGTGTTGATTCACTAGACCTCATTTAGGTATAAACAGTGACACACTTTTTGCTTGTTTGTGGCATAATGTTGTCATCTTAGCTCCATTTCACTGGATATGTGTGATGTTGAATGCTAATTGCAATGATTCAAACTTCTGTGAACAAGGTTCATGGTATAGGTTATAAATTGTTATTTTCAGTTTTATAAACAACATGTAGTTACTTTTTAAAAAAACTTTTTCAGGTTTTAATTTTAATTTGACTTTGTGAAATATTGTTGTAAAACATTAACATTTTGTCTGATTCCAGGAACTCTCTTCATAGAAGTATGGAAACGTCGTCAATCAGAGCTGGCATATAAATGGGATGTTGAACAATTTGAGGAATATGAACCTGATAGACCAGAATTTTATGGAACAAAACAAAGAGTGGTATGATTTAATATTTCATTTTATGACTCTGATATTTTGTTTGTCATATAGTATGACCCTTTGTTATATATTATGTCCATGGTTTAGGATTGCTAAGTTTGTGAGAAAATCGGTTTTTGGTCAAAGCCTATGTGTACTAGCAGTGTACTCAGTATTTGTAATTTTTCTAAACTTTCTTCCTAATAATTAGTTTGTTCTTTAACCAAAACATAGAAATTCCATTTTCCAGATAATTATTTTTCTCTTATGCTACATACAAGTACAGTGACCCCAACTTCAATAAGGAATTGCAAGAGTGGAAAAGTTGACTGTGAAAAAAATATGAATGTGAAAGGGAGGCTCATTTTATATTGAAAAGCTTATGCTAGTATGATAAATGCTTTCATTTCTAGCATATGATTATGTATGTTTATGTGACAATTTTATAGAATTTAAATGTTCTACATTTTTCAGGATCCTGTGACAAATGAACAAGATTGGTATTATCCATTTACAAGAAAAGCTTGGAAATTGTTTCTATCTACAATGACTATACTTTTCATGGTGGGTGTTTCTTATTTATTGCTTTTTTATTATGCAGAAAGATTAAAATCAAAAGTAATTTTAATTTACAAAGTCAAAAGAAAGATCAACTTGATCTTCAACCTGTTAATTGATAGTGAAACTGGAACTAAGAAAAGCTGTATAGAAATACATATGATTAACAAAATAAAAAATTCAAATGAAAAAAACACTCAGTTATAAGTACCAATTAGCTTACTTGATGCCATTTCAAATATTTATTGAAATGGCTGTATATAAATAATTATGCTTGACTCACATAAATTTTACATTATTTTCAACTGTACAACTAGTTAGCTACAATAGTAAAACATCTGATTTGAAAGCAGGATTAAGAGTGCAGTTTTGAGCCCCACATTTGTTTCTTATTTTTTGTCTCCTCCCATTTTACATAAAATTTCTGTATAAATATTTCTCTTTATTCCAGGTATGTCTAGTATTGATCAGTGTAGTATCTGTGATTGTATATAGAACTATAGCGAGAGTTGATTATTGTCCTGATTTACCTGATAGTGAATGTTTATTTGTTACAACTATTGTATCATCATTGTTTAATGCTATATCTATACTTATACTTGGTAAAGTATATGATATATTGGCTAGAAAATTGACTGATTGGGGTAAGTACAGCTGTATTTATTAGTGATGTTTTTTTACCCTATTTTTGTCAAAGGGAGTTAATTCACTTTTGGATTCAACCTATATTTCACATTTTAATGCTTAGTTATCTCCCTTTGATATGTTTTCTTGTTCCCTTTGAACTTGTATATACTTGTATATTTGAAGTAGATGTTGTTGCACTGTGGAAAAGGTGCTAATTCAGTTGAATAATCATTGCAAAGTTAATCTCACATTGGTATATAACTTTCTATTTCAAAACGGCCTTGACAGAGCGGTTACAGCATTAGACTGATAAACATTGGTTACTCAGCTTTGTGTTGGTTCTAATTAAATCCAAAACATATCCTATTGTTTATTTGAGTAAGAAACTTTATTGTTCTTGTTCTGTACTAGGAAGCAGTCTTATGGGTGATTATCATAAGATGTAAGAACTCGTTGCATAATCCAGCTAAATAAATTAGTAAAAACAATTACTTCCTAGTTCTGATAATGTATTGTTATTAGTTGTTCCTTCTTATGACTTAGATTTTTATCATGAAAAATATTCATTTAATGTGAGTTTTTGCTTCATACAGAATATTTCACTTGACTTAATTGTATTACCAAATTATATTTCAGAAAATCATAGAACACAAACCATGTACAATGATGCTTTGATTGTTAAATTATTTGCCTTCCAATTTGTCAACAATTATTCCTCCTGTTTTTATATTGCTTTCTTTAGAGGGGTAAGTTGATACAATAATGTGATCTCTCTTTTTTCTTGTAATGTATATAATGTATATACATTTTTAAAATCTGTAAGGCAAGTTTTTCATTAGTTTTTGTCTTTTTATGAGTGTATTTATGAGTGTTTTTCTGTCTATATACTAGGGCTGTCACGATTTACCGGTATTCTGGTATATTGCAATATGCAGCTGCAGCAATATGTACTATGTTACAATTTTAATGTACTGGTATTTAGCGATATTTTTTATTTCATTGGAAAATTCTTCCCTTCGCGAAATAAAAAGTAGCGAAACGTCAGTTTTACCATTGTTCATTCCATCTAACCTGAAGTCGCAAGAATTTAACCAATTAGGGTTAACCAATTACTAAAAGAGACTAGATTCCATCAGTAGCTGCATATAAGATTTGCATTTTTCTGTTAAAAGCAGCGGAGGAACAACGAATCTAAAAGCCCAGAATATATCGTGGTATGTATCGCAATACGTGACATTGTATTGCAATATATTGCGGTACGCTTCTGGCGGATCGTGACAGCCCTACTGTATACCTATATAATGCCACCTGCAAATATATCTACAGATATTTCCTCATTAACATCCCTCAGTAGAAGAGTTAATATATGTAACTGTGTGAAGATCATAGTATATCATACAGTTGTATTTTATAGTCATTCACTCACTAAGTAGCTAGTACCTCTGGTCATTGACCTGCTGGTATCTATCTATCAGTCGACCTGTGAAGTCTCTTACTTGTGAGTAGTAATGCTCATGAGCAGCTGACAACAGAATTGAACTATCCTTGGTGGTAGGTGCAGGTACCCTTTTACACCTGTGTGAGATGAAGCAGTCACAAGAAAATGTCTTGAATAAAAAAAATGGCTGTGCCCCTGATAGGATTCGAACACAGGTTCCAGACACAAATTTTCTTTATTATAGTATACAATGTATATAGAGAAATAAGATTTGTGTCTAGCACCCGTGGATTGGAACACAGTACCTCACAATTCTGAAATGTTCATCTTACCACTGAACTGCTGCTTTTACTTATCAATTAATCATATACAATGTTGTATAAATGTCATATTTCTATATTTTCACAGAGATTTGATGACGATAATGGTATATTTGGTCGAGGTGCTGAATATCAAGATAATTGTGAAGGTACTTGTATGTCACAGTTATCATTTCAAGTCATGATTCTAATGATAACTAAACCATTACCTAAACTTGCTACAGATATACTTTTACCGTAAGTTTGAATTTTTTTTTTAGTTTCTGTGTAACTTTTAGGTGAACTTTACTTACCAATAATAACAAGATGTTACAATGTATCAGGTCGTGAAATAAGCACTCAAATTAGTGCAGTTATTATTGCCATTGGAAGACCTGCCAAATTGATTGATGAAGTGTGGTTGCAGTACTTTGATTTCTAAGGAATCAACATGCTTAAGCTGAAGAACATTATTAATTTTCCTTAAATTATCAAATAATGAAAAACTGAAGTTTAAGCAAACAATAACAAGTCCAGAATCCTTCACAGACAGTTCTACATGCACACCAATTGTTTGTATTAACTAAACTTTAACATATACTCATTACTGCTACCAAGTGATCCATCCATTATTGTTTGATGGTTGCGAAAGAAGGCCTGATAGTAATGGATTGGTATAAAATTTTTGCCTGAGTCATAGTTCTTATATCATGTTATGGTTACTGATAATTATTGTATAAAATAAAAAATAGTACTTAAATTGCCATCATCAATTAATCAATCAAACCAAGTGTAGCAGTCTATTCCCCCCTTCCTCAGGGAAATACTGGCTTGGGCCTTATTTTTCCTATGGAAAAGATTGAGCTAGGCATTTTTTTCCAACAGGGGAAAATGGCCTAGCCTTCCCCAGGCCTGTTTTCTCCTTAATATTTGTTAAACTCTTGTACCTGCTATGATGCAACATTATTTCTCACAGCCATTTGACAAATGCAGCAATTCAGAAAGTACACATGAGTTGTATACTCTCCCCAACACTGTTAAGAATATGTTCTTAGATGTCAAGATAGAATAGTGATACTTTTACTGATTATATTCACATAATGCACAGTTATTCACTAGGTGCATCAACTTGATTACAAACATGAGCATCCCATCCTTCGGTAAACGTGGACGGCCAAGAAAGTCCTGGTTAGAATGTGTAAAAGCAGATTTAAAGACATGTAACCTGCAACATAGTGATTCCCTAGACAGGGTTACATGGAGGTCAGATGTAAGAAGATCTAGCCGCCTGCTGTCTACCCCAGTCCCTGGGACACTGGCAGCAGTTGACAAATAAACTATCCGGATTTGATTGATTGATTGAATGATAATTTTACTGTTTATATTTACAGTTGGGGTATGAAGTTATTCAGGAAATATTGTAAATGTTGTGCATGTATACCGTTTGTTAAACGTTTCTTAAAACTAAATGATAAACCTAAAGAAGAGAAGACATTGTTAGAATTAGAGATAGAGAAGCCACCGCTTGGTAACTTCACATTGGGTGAATATACTGAGAAAGTTATACAATATGGATTAATGATGGTAAGTGTGCAGTGCCATTCAAAATTACCATTACACTTACACTTGTAATCAAAGCATGATTTCATTATACAATTAAGTTCTTTTTCAGATGCATTTATACGTTAAGGTAGGTGTAATAGATAAACCCTTATCATGCTGTATTCCTAACTGCTCGGCTCGCTGCTGAATTAATTTAGCAAAGTGATTACATGCCCCGCTGGTCTAGGTCATGCTAAGCAGTGAGAAACAATAAGATTGGTGCATCCTGTTATTGTTCTTGCATTATAAGAGTCAAACCATTTGGAAAGGGAGTAATGATACTTTGTACAATTCTCATTGTTATACAATGTTCATGTACATAAAAATCTATGTTTAATTTCATAAGTATAGGTTAAGATTTAAAAACATATCAAACGTTTACAAAGATGCAAATGTAATTATTAATTGTCTATAAATTGTCTTTGAGCCAACAGCTTATTTTGCAGTATCACTAAAGGTTAGGAACACCTTTGAAATTATACATAAAGATAATGGTGCATTTTAGTATTATACTTGCATTTTTGAATTCCTCAGATAAAACTGCTGTAACATTAGACTTTAGAATCACTCACCAAATCGTTTAGGATGGGTTCAGCAAATAAAAAACCTGCAAGCTTTCAGACTTATAGCTTCATTTTCTTGTTTTCTTCTTGGCTGTTGTAATTAAACTTGCTGCTTGAACATTCATTTCTAGAGTTCCTAGCTTGACTTCCAATTCAGCCATATGAGTTTGATTTCTGAGGCTAAGCATGGGATACCCTTTAAATGACAACAGACAATCATGTAAACTTTCCATCATTACAGAAATTGTTTTTTTATGTAAAAAGATAAGCAAACACTAGTTGAAGAAAAGTCTCCGAAAGAAACTGTTTGGGTTAAGCAAAACATTGTTCATCAATAAACAATATTTACAATTTTATGTGTTGGTATTGAATATATTTAAACATTGACAGATTATAGTTGTAAAGTATAACTGCAGATCATCATTATGTTTTACTTTTCCAGTTGTTTGCAGCATCATTTCCATTAGCACCATTATTGGTTCTACTTCTAAATATAGTAGATTTAAGAGTTGATGCTTGGCGTATGTTATGGGCTTATCAAAGACCAATGGCAGTCATTGCTGAAGACATAGGTGAGATACTGTGACATGTTACTTTTTATGATTTGTATTTCATATAAGAAGTACATTTACATTTATGTACTTGACATGTTTTCTTACAACACCAGAAAGCAGTGTGATTGCAACCTGCTGCCTTATTTTGAATTTAGAAAATCATTTTATTCTGGTTCCAGTACAATATTAAAGTTGACGGAGTTGACAAGTTGATAACATCAATCAACAGAAGAGATTCTTCCATGGGGATTCATGAAATGTAACATTTACGTAATGGTGCACCATTAGCCCAATAAAACAATCAGACATTTAGAATAATCATTGTATTTTAAAGACTATATTCAAATGCAATTTAATATTGTGCTTGCAATGAAAATTTATTGATGATTTATTTTTTGTCAGAAATTTTGTCTCCATTGTGAAATTTGTGATGAAAGTTTTAAAATAAGGGAATCTTACTATGATTAAATCTAGTTTTGTCAATCCCAACATTGTATAAACAGTACAGCCCCTCTTGAACAACACCCTTTAGAAGGGACTAAAGTGAGTTGCTGTTCATAGGCTGTTGCTCTGTAGAGGTTAAGTACAATTGAATAATGCCTAACAGAAATATCAAAATTTGCTGTTGTGCAGAGAATTTGTTTTGGAGGTCATTCTTGTATAACACTACATGCATTATTTTACAGGTACATGGCAGATTATTATTACATTTATCAATTTTGTTGGTGTTGTATCAAATGCTTTCTTGATTGCATTTACTTCTAACTGGGGTGAACAATATGATACTGCTGGAAAACTATGGGTTGTTATTGGATTTGAGGTATGTATACTATGTACAATGCTATGACTCATTATGATTCTTGAATGTCAATGATTGTTTTTGTACAGCTATTATATTTCTACATATTTAGTATGGTTGATAATTAAATGAAAACCAATTTCATGCATGCATCACATTTTAAGATTCAGCATCTGATAACACAAAGCCTCCAAGACCAAGTTCAATGTAATTTGTTTCTATGGCATAGATTTGAGGCTACTTTGGTAGTCTCGACTACATATTGTACCATAACAAAAACATAGCAAAACTAGAATGCAGTTAAAAAATGGTGCTCAAATATTTGATGAAACTTATGTAGTAGGCTTACAATGTGAAAATGTCTCCGAACCTTTTGTGGGCAGTCTGTATTGATTTCAATAGATTAACTAGAGATGTATGCATTATTTATGTCACCCAGGGTTTCAAATCTTTATGTGATCAGCTGATTTTGGCTTACTATGAACTATGGCAAAATTATTTTACCTCTGATGAAATATGATCATCTTTGCTATGTATTAGTTTGAGCTTTATGAATTGGAAATTTACAACTAACTTAGTTTGTATTTCCTCTTGTTTATGGTGAAAATGTACCCAATTTGTCCACTTTTGGTGGAGTGGTTTTAATGTACACATTTCAGTTAATTTAAAAATTCTTTGATAGTAACCTTAAATACTGAATATTCATGAGCATATGTTGAAAGTACTTTTGTCTTTTTGAAATTTTTATTGGTGATATTTGCATTGTATGTTTAAGATCCACTCAGGATCGAATGGTCTCAGGTTAGTTTGCAAATTTTCTTGCCCAAGGAGATAAGCTGACACTGCTTCACCAAACCAAGTAGTAAATTAATACTGTGATTGAATGAAAAAGAACTTTTATTCAAGTTAGATATGTCAGCTGAACAAGCAAGTATTGAAGCAGACTCTAAACCCTAAACCATACAGTGTTTTTTTAACACTTTATGTACTGATAATATTTATATCATTTATTTCAGCATATTGTGTTCAGTTTAAAGTTTTTGGTTGCATATCTAATACCAGACACCCCAGCATCAGTGGTTGTAGCCTTGAGAAAGGTTTGTTTGGTTTAAATATAATTTAACAGTTTCAGCTAGCATTTTCTTTTAAAACAGTTTAAATTATACCTCTTCTGTGCTTGCTTATCATTAAGTGAATTTTTAAAAAAGCACCTTAGATATCACTTTAGATAAAGCGTTTTTAAGAATAGCTGTCTCTTAAATGGTTACAAATAGTTAATACAATTTTGAGGTTGAAAAAAACTAGAGTAAGTTAATGGCATTTCATTGTCTAGGATTTAATGAAAGCATGGGAATTTACATTTCCTTTTTTGTGGTTGAAAATATGTCCTAGTACAATGAATGTACAATACGTATTTATATTTTATGTTTTTACTGATTTGCACATTCTTGTGCCATGTTTTCGCATTTATTGAAGAAGTTCTACCTATCTATTCTATAACACTCCCATTGACTTCAAAGCTATCAACTGTTATCATATAGAGATACAGGTATCAAATTATGCTTTAGTATTCTTGCAGAGAGTTTATATGGATCATATGAATATTATATGAATATATGGATCAGCAATTATAATATATGATAAAACAAAGAATATAGTTGGCGTAAAATGCTGACTTTATAGTAACAATACAATTACTAACTTGCAAATGATATATATTTGTATTTTGATTTTGTCTACAGAAACGTTATCAATTAGAGAGAGTTTTAGAAGATGATAAAATGAAAGATGTTGGTTATACTAAAGGTACAACAACAACTAAAGTTAGACATGATAAGTAAGTTACATACATGTATATAATATATAGTGAATATAATTGTATAGGAAATATTCAAACAATTTTTGTAGTGAAAGTTATCCTTTTTTGTCTTTGAGTGAATTCAAAAAACTTATTTTCCTTAGTGAAAATTATTGAAACAAAAATTTAACTTTCACCTTATTTTTTGTTTGTTTTCATCACATGTTTGTGATGTCTCTACTATGACACCATTTTCTCTTTAATAGTGTTTCTTCAGTGAAATTTGAATGAAAAATGTAAAAATCTGATTGCAAAAACATTTCTGTCAATTTTAGAGCAACATAATTTTAAAAGATAAATGTATTTACATTTGTATGATTTTACATGAGTATAATGTGTTATCTTGACAAAGGTGAACATGTTGTTCTGTGGAAATATATTAATTTTGTTATTTGTATATGATACATGTACCTCAAACCATGTTTAAGTTACCTTTGCATTATAATTATTTATTAGTTCTGAACTTGGACTAATATGGCTGACTAGGTAAGATTCTACAACACAAGTGATCTTGGGTCACATTTATTGTGCAGTGTTGGTTTGGGTGCACTATTTGTATATTTATGGTACTGCAACATTTTTTCTAGGGAGTTTACAATAAGTATAATTATGGGGTTTTACATTTTTACTGCATTTGTTTGACATCTTTTATTGTTTCTGGTCACTTTTTTGTATTGAAAAAGAGGATTGTCTTTTCCATTTTAAGGTAAAGCCTGAGTTTTGAGGGATTAATTTATGTATACTGCCCTTATTGAATAAGGAGAAGTGTTGATGTTTTTAGTTTTCTAGTTACCTCCCTTTGGTCTTTCTATACATTAACTAGAAAGGAGATAACATTCCCCTTATGTTTAGAACTTATTTTGCACATTTGGAACATTTCTGGTTCCTGTGCTTACCACTCATGCTTTGTTGGACAGAGTGAATAAAACATGCAATTTATAATTTTGGGCAAAATGAACCAGGCATTGGCAAAGGGATTTAATTTTTTAAACAGACATGTATATTCTCTTCAACCAACTAGCTACATCACTGAATCGCATGTCTTTTCCATCAATGGGCCGTGCCTATAATTATCCATTAATTATATTACTAAATAAGTTTGATTTGTTGTTTGTCTGATATTATTACTATTTGTACATGACACTTGGCTATTTATTGACTAAATTACTTATTTTGTGTCCAAATAAATATTTCCTCTGAATTGTGAAGAAAATGTGTTCGGATTTATTCAAATAATGTGTTGTTTTTTTTTTAACTAAAAGTGTTTCTTCCCCTCCTCTTGGTTATACTTAATTTCTTTTAAAGTGTTCACCACCATAAACTGCTTACTTGAACAACAATTTCATCCAAAGTTTTAAATATTCATTGATCATGGCAGCTTATTATCAAAACTCATAAAATAATCTTAAAATTAATCTTGCAATTTTTCTTAGGATCACTTTACAGTAGCTTTAAAGTCAATTCTAATATCAAGTTACAATTGGTCTTAGTGGGCTTTATGTTATAACCATGTTAATGGTATTTTTATGAATTCTTGAAATAAGGATATTTGATAATAATGATAATAATAATAAAGACTTTATTTAACGAGGCTACACATTTGGATAAATCCAATCTTTTATGTGGACCTCTGGTAAAACATGTACCTCCAAAATCAAATGCCATTATGCACCTTCAAAATCTTTAGTCTGAGTCAAAGTTGTTTTACGTAAAAAATGGTTGTACGGCATCTGATAATCAATCTCATGGGTTTATATTGAATTTCAGTGAAGATACAACAAGACATAGAAAACCAAGAAGTAATTTTGTTAATGAAGAAGATACTGAAGTCAGAAGATTAAAGAAGAAAAGTAAAAAAGGTAAATTTGTAATCAAGGTTATCATATCTGTATTGTTAATGAAGTTTAGTTGTGTACTGTAGGGTTATTATACTGGACACAATGGTTATCAAGATTATTTTGCCAAGTTTCTTGTTTCGAAATTGCATTTGTATCTTTTTGTTTGAGTTTGATATAATAGCAATACATTTTGGCAATCAGTAAACATTTAACCTCTACTGAAAAGTCTAAATCTCTGTATTAAGTTTATTAAACCAGTTACTAATGCTTAAACTTCCATCAGTGACTGACAACTACCTGTTGTGCTCTGGTTACCAATTTTTTCTAACTTCTAATGAGATTAAAGTTCAGATATTTGTTTTCAAAAACTTCATCTGTCCTTGTTTAAGATAGCATTAAAAGAGTTAAGGGTGTATGGGGATCTGAAATTGAAAAAAATCTATGAAGTGGGTGTGGTGACTAAACTATTAAAATATCCATTAATTCTAAAATAATTTTTACATATTTTGTAAGTGATGCATTAAATGTATAGATGTGATGCGAAAATATAAAAAATCAACAAATAAGATATTTAGAAGGAAATGAAAACATTTAACCTCACCTTAGAATAGCCCTCCGAACGTCAACCCAAACACATATTCAAAGTTCTTTTTTCATAAATCCAAATGTTGATATAGGTTGTCTATGTAACATGTTACAATGTCTTAGGGTAAATTGCACAAAAAAGTATTTCCCAAATGTAAATTTGATAATTCATCTCAACACAAACATTACCAAACATTACATGTTTTAAATTACAGTTTACACACAAGTTCCCAGTGCAATTTTCTACTCATATTGTATGTTCTATGTGTGTAATAAGAAGGAAAAATTTATCGGGTTCCTGTGTGAAATTGAAAATAAAATCATGTGTGAAGAGTGTTGTGATCAATTATCAAATTTACATTTTGGAAACACTTATTATGTGATTCACCCTAGGACATTGTAAAATGTTATATGGACATTCTATTACATCTTTTGGAATTATGAAAAAAGAACTTTAAATATGTGTTTGGACCGACGTTCGTAAGGCCATTTCCAGGTTAGGATAAATGTTTTCGTTTCTTTCTAAATGTCTTATTCGTTGAGTTCTTTATATTTTCACTGTCTCATCTATACACTTAATGCATCACTTACAAAATAAATTAAAATTATTTAGAATTTATGGATATTTTGATATAATTAGTTACCCCACCCACTTGATAGATTTTTTTCAATTTCAACAAATGATAGATCCTTAATTGTATGTTTTTTATTTATTTAAAATTATGTTTAAAGTTTTGACAAAAGTTATGTACCTTTCAAATTTCAGACGAATCAAATGATCATATTTATAATGAGATAGAACAACCTGACTATACTAAGAGGTAAATAATAATGAAGATTTATAATGTATATATCAAGGGTTGCTCACAAGACTGTAGTGACTTGCTCCTCTTTAATGCCATGCACTTACTATAATCTTACGTGCAATCCTCGATATATACACTATGAGTTTTGTATATTATATAATATAAAAATATATAATAATGCATGTTGGTGTGTTAATATTTAATGTTTATATGGTTGCTTTTATTTTGTAATAGAAAATTAAAAAAATTGTTCTTTTCTCTGTCTTATTGAAGCCACAGGCTGCCATCATAAAGAGTTCCCCCAATACTTTGCTATCATGAGGGCATATGTACATTGTATATTCAGTGCCCTTCAAAAGTTTTTTTGGAAAATCCTCCTCTTAGAATAAGCCACTTTGTGTAGCTATCAGTGCAAATTCCAAAATTTGCATTAATTTGTATGTCAACACTTGATCCACACTATTTTACATGAATAAGCTTTAAAGGTACTAGTTCACATATTTGGTTAACTTTTTTTATATGTATTTTCAAAATATCATTCTGTGTCTGTAATTTTGTCAAAAAATAATTTTTAATATTTAATATTTTAAGGTTGCAGGAAATTTACAATAAAAGTCACAAAAATCGTACTCAAACTGTCTGTACTGTTACATATGGGATGGATTTGTAGTACATGAAACACCATCATTTGTAGTTGTATGTCAGTTTGCACTAAAACTATCATTATCAGAATACTACTTTCCTGATTCCAAAAAGGTTTCCAATGCAATTTTGATGGTTTTAGAAAAAAATGATATTTAAGTAGAAATCTGTGAATGAGTTCCTTTAACTATAATAGTTAAAGTACTTGTGGTATGCATGCTTTTTTATAATTTCATTTGTCCATGAAATTTTAGTGGGCACTGAACAAATATTTTGTCCATAATGAAATGTCTGTAAATGCATGTAATTTTGTTTTCAACTTATTTTAATCTCTCTGGTGTTTTGATTTGAATGTAATTATAATTTGTGCAAAATGGCCTGTGACATGGACTCTTATTTACATATCATTTACATTTGATAAATCAGTCACAGTGTTTGGGCTGAAGCTTTTAATGTATTCATCTATCTCAGGTCATGCAATTTGCATAACCTATATCAGTTGAGGAAACGATTTCTTGTGGAGGTTTCAACTTATTTGTATTATAATGAATCAACTTCGGAGTTTAGTTTTCAACTACTGTTGGCATCCCACAAACTGATGAGGGCAGCAGGTGGCTTGATTGACATTTAATCATAATGAGACCCTGTTTTGAGGATGTATCCATGAGGTTAAATGCTGCAAGGTCAATCCTTTTTTTCAACTGTAGTTTATAGGACGTTGAATAATTTATCAAAACTTCTCTATGGTCAAGCATGTCCAGCAAATGTTTGCTTGCTCATTTGAATTGTATTTTTATTGGATATTTATGTAATTTAGACCGAGATCCGTAATGACTATAAGGTATTTATAAAATAACAAACATAATGCACATAATTATACTATCATTGTAAAGCACACATACGAGGGTATAATAATTGCACAAGCATTAAACTTTGTATGTATATTCATTGGCATTGAGGATTTAATATATTGCTTTTGTTTAACTAGGCAGGTTTTAGCAGCTTCTGTTCTAAAAAACCAACACATTTTTGTATTTTTAAATTCTATTCAACTCCACTGGTGCATCCATAACCCTGCTGATTTAAATACTTGATATTTGTAGGACAATCCAAGTTCATACTATTGATACACCTTTGTATTGATATTAAGTACAGAAGTACTGTTGTGAGTACTTAAATCAGCTGGATAAATGTTTGTACCACTGACAGTTGAGTAAAATTTAACAAAAGTCAAACCACACTTTAGTTAAATTTAATTTATTGATTATATGATATTTATTATTATTATATTATTATTATTATATTTTAACTGTAGGTTAGCAAGTAGATTATATACATTTTACATGGTTAAAAATTTTCAATTTTTTTCATTTTTTTCAAATATTAAGGAATAATCATATTTCTCACTCTTCATTCTAATAGTTCAACAAGTCAATAAACAAGTAAGTTATGATGCTACAAGGTCGAACCAACTATTTTGAATTTTCGTAACCTAGTGGTTTTTAAACGTCACGGTCATCATGTGGTCAGTTTCATAAGCATAGCACTGTTGAGTGCTTTGTGCCCTGGTACCTTTCTTCCACTAAAAGGAATAAGTATGTGATATCAAATCGAGGTTGGCCAAGGGGCGAAGTGATACACATTGATAGGCTTAGACAACAGGCCTTATAATTACCACTGGGTTACAAGAGAGACTATTTTAGGCTAGAATATACATTATAGTATTTAGAGATCTGTATTAAAACCATGCTAAAATTTCTGTACCCCCCATAAGTGATATATTTAATGAATAGTCTAACAATATTCACCTGAGCTTGACCTTTTTGAAAAAAACATATTATTCACTGAATTCACTTTTTACTTAGTTGACATATTGTGAATGATTGGAATCCTGATGACATCTCTATGTTAACTATATTATTTGTATATGTTAAACTAATCTTCTTCACAGTTCCAATTTAGTGAATTGTGGCTGAAAATTTGTAGAATTTTAGTTTAGTGATTCATCTTTCATTGGTTCACATTTAATTTTGTGATACATCTTTTATCAGAGTTTAAATTCAGTTTTGTGATGTATCTTACATGGGTTCAAATTCCACTAATGTTTATGCAAGATCTTTGATGTTAGTGAAGTGTGTAATTATTATAATAAGACAGTTCAAGCTTAGTATAATATTGTTGGACTATACTAGCTGTCTATGAATATTTTAGTGATTCTGTTTCTATCCCAAAGTGATACAGTCAGTTTGGTTGGTAGGTATAATAAAATACATACACTTCAAGCTTAAAACAAATTCACATTGATTACGCATGTATTGTAACCCAATCAAAATTTTCTGTTGTTATCATTCAGTGTATGTAACATACACATATATCACGCTAGCATGTCTTTTGTAGCCTCAATATGATAAATTATTGTACATAAAATCACAAAATAAGCATTCTTCTTGCTTTCTTAGACATGGGATAAGGCATGGTCTTGATCAACCTAAGAAACAGTGTCTTAAGTGGATCTTGACCATTCCATCTTTATATGCTCCTGAAGCCATTGTGAAATAATTAAGCTTGAATAGATTCTAAGTTATCTATTGATAATCAACTATTTAAATCAGCAGGGTTAATGTCAACATTGTAAAGTCAACACTTAATTAAACCCTAGTTTTAGCCATAATGTAATAAGTGAATTCTCCATCATAGACCCTAACTTGTGTGTGTTAATGTCAAAGTCATTATAAGTCATATTTTTTTCATTCTTAAATTTATAATAATTATTGGTTATCAAATTATTTTTATTATTGCTAATTTAAATTAATGTGGTAATGTGTAAGATATTATCATAAATGTATTGTAATAATCACGATACTGGTGTATCATTGGTTGTATCACATTTTTTGTTATTTCATATAAATCATATTTCCATAGTTATATATTATTATATCATAGTATAATACATACCCATAAATGAATTGCCTTCATCATGTGGCATATGTATCATTTATTTATTAATGTGTTCACTTTATAATTCTGGCTATTGTAAATTAAACACAAATCATTGAGATTTTGAAATTAAACTAAACCTGTCTTGCTCCTTGGTTTTATTAGTTTTTGCTGTTTGTAGGCTGGTTTTCATGATGCTTCCGTATAATCCCGCAAATCATGGCTGTGTGTATATTATTATCATTAAGGAATTAAACATTTAAAGGGAAGACTCTAAATAGACACCATTCATCTCCACCATGAGAAAATTACAATCTATAAAGATCCTAAAAGTATTCATTATTGATAGAAAAAGATTAGATTTACTCAACACAATGATAGAACTTGGGCAAAACCTTATTCAAGTACAAGCTATTCATTTAATATTGCTTAGAAATAAAATTACTCAAACTTGACAATACTACCCAGTAGGGGTGTAACGGTTAACCGATATACTGGTTAATATTGCAATACGACTTTTTTTAAGGTTTTTTACGGTTTTTTAACCGGTTCGTTTTTCTCTGCACCGGTTTTTCTAGGCATGTTCCTTACTGATTGTTTTTACCAGAGTCTGAAATTTAAATGTTTGAATTAATGTTAAAATATGTTCGGAAACTTGAAATATTTTTTGTAAAGTAAGAGAATAAATATCTTTGAAAATCCATTCAAAACCTTTTTTCTAACTTATTCAAACATTTGCGTAATGCGTGTAGATCATTTGAAAATACAAATACCTATGTACAATGGTGATAAAATTAAGACAATGCATGTGCATTAATTTATGCTATGCATGTATGCACAAAGAACAATATGTATTGCAATATATTGCAATACGGGTTTCGTGTATTGCAATATATTGCAATACGGTTTTTACCGTATTGTTACACCGCTACTACCCAGCATAAAAGGTTTTTACATATGACATATTTTCATCAAACTTGGTATACAACTATTCTATGATAGGGTAATGCCTGGTAAACTAGACAGAACTGCTCATTCTATGGAGTGGCTTAAACAGTAAGACATTGAAACAGGTGATCAGTACTTATATTAGTTAATGTATATATAAGATGGACTTTCATTGTCACTAACATTTATTTTTTGGTGTTGGTAAATATTTACTATATTAGATATGAATCAATTATAAACTATTAGTATATAACATGGAAGTGAAATGTGCATATATGTCTTGAGTGCAGGTTTGGTCATGCACTAAACAATATCAGTCTCCAGGCCCTAAACTTAGCCCAAAACCAAAGACAAAACATTTGGGTTAGTGAAAATTATACATTTCATGCAGTTTGGCTAGTTGATAATTTTGCTCGTTGCAATACAGTCATAAAAAGTTATAGTACTTGTAATTGTTTGAAGTAAAAACTTCATTGTTTTAGTAAAAGCATGCCCAGTCATATGTCCAGATAATTTGTTATTAGATTTCACGTCATTAAACTGCACCATTTATTCACTGCAAGTATGGTTAAAGTTGAAGCATTGCTAGTATATTTATAGAAGTTTGACTGAAACTTGTTGTTTTCACTTTCAATTTTACAACTGGTGTTGTCAATGCATTCTATTGTTTATGTGCTCTTATTCTTTACCCTTCATTTCTGAGCATGGCAATTGCACCAAATCTTTGTGAAGTGCCTTTGCAAGTTTGACCATTTTGTCTGTTATACACAACATATATCCTTGAGTCCACATTAAAAATTACCGTTTATTCACTTTTGTCAATTTTTTATCTGTCAACGTATACTCATATAATATAATGTATGTAAATAACTTAGATCATAAAACTCAACTATATAATTTATTTAATTAGATATTTTTTTTTAAATCTTTATATTGCTTTGTTATTTTGAAACATAAATTTATTTTTACCAACACTTAATACATGTATATTTATATTTTTGATTCCGAATGTAATCAGCAGTTTATATGTATAGTTTGTTTTTTCTCAACTGTCAAAACATAGATAATTTAGGTGAATTTGTATGTTAAAATTATCGTAGTCTTACATTCACGATTTTCCAAAAGTTTGTATTATGATCCAGCAGAGCTGCTTATGTCATATCATAGGTTTTTAGTGAAGAAATTTCATAAATCACAAGCCTTAAATATAAATATAATGCATTCAGTCACTGCAAAATTATTGAAGCTTTGGCAGTTGAGATAAACTGAACCAAACTATGTACATAGCTTTTTCAGCATACATATAATTATATACATCTTAGTTAAAATTATATTGTATATTAATGAAAGTAGTCTTCATTATTAATATTAGTTTATTGTTAACATATTGTATAAACATTTTATACAATAATCATATACATAGAACATATTGAAAGACTTGAAAGGGTTCTGCCCACAAGTTCTTCCAACTTTCCCCTTTCATTATTAATAATAAATTAAGTACATTCTTTTATAATGCTTGTTGTTATCGTCTTTTTTTTCATTATATCATTCTGCTTGCGTGCATCTCATATTTTTAGCACAGGAAAAGTATAAATGATAAAACTATAATCATGCTCAACTGTTGTTGCTGCATGCTGATCATAGTATATGCTATAACCAAAGCTATAGTCTTTAATATGTCCTGGTGCAAAACAATATTCCTGACTGAAGTCTTCTGGTAACTGGAAAGTTTAAACATAGCTCTTTCCACTACTATCCCCTGCATGACCCCAGGGTGGAGGGGGTTCAAATTACAAATGACTGGAGCCTAAGGTGCTTACAGTTATAGCCAATTATAGGATATACTTACTGCTTCAGCAAACTTTTCTTAATAAAGCCTATTGCAGTTTTTTCAATGTTAAGCAAATCATGTTCTGTATTTATATAGATCATCCTCATCCATCAGTGAAATCAGAGGTGAATATATAACTAACCCTTTACTATATAGATTGATTGGTTTTGTTCTGACTTTTTACTATTACCTACCAAAATGTTGCCAGATACTTATATCTTACCATATAATATTATAATGGTACCCTATATCACTGGTGATTTAATAATTGATTGGCTACTATGGAATCTTCAAACTTATGAAATTGAATTTTCATGTAATATTCAGCAATTCTAAATGTCAATTGCTAAAGTCACTCTTCTTTCAATCAATTGCACTAAATCTTTTTTTTCAAGTTAAGTTGCAAAAATCACTCTTCTTTCAATTCAATGTGCAAAAAAGAACTTTTCTTTCAATTCAAGTTGCAATAATCACTCAAGACTCTTTAATTCAAAGTGCAAAAACCACTCTGTTTTCAATTCAAGTTGCATACTATATAGCAATATACATAAAACCCAGGATGATTTCTTTTCTCAAATATTTTCATTCAGGAATTAAAATGTATGGCCATGGCCATCAGATTATTTTTATTCGTTAAAATTGGATGTATCGTGTTATTGACAGTATATGCATCAGTAATTTGTAACACCCTCATCTCATACCCTGGGCAGAACAAGGAAAAACTGGGAAAAAGAGCTGTTTTTGTTCCATGCAGTTTCCCTCAGCTGATGGGGCAACTGCAAGGGAGCTGTTTTCAAGCCAAAATTATTTGGGACTAAAGCTATGCTAATAGGATGGATACTACACATTTTCTTACAGTGATTGGTATGAGTTTTGGCAGGTATTTTCTGATGCTCAAAAATAGCATAGGGTTATTTGTATGAGACTGGTGTAAATATTGATATGTCTAGTCTGTGAAAATAGCACTGGGACTGACTGGGACATCCCCACAGGTTAGGGGTGTTCAAGTAAAAGTCCTCACTTTCCCTTTGGGATGGGGGTTGCAGGTTATAAATTACTGGTGCATTATGAAATAAGAGTCTTTGATTAGCCAATCAGTAGTTAAATCAATGCTAAAAGGAAAGTAACTCAAACATTATCAAGAACAAGTCTCCATTGTTGGTGAATAGCACTTTTATATCAAACCAAAGTCTATTTAATTCTGACTAATGTGTTCCTTAGACTGTAATACATCTTGTTTGTACATGGAACCCTGCTAGTATTGATAATAACTGTAGAATTGTATTACCCAGAACACTTTCTGTTCTATAAGCCCCCTTTTCCATTTGAAACATACCATTTGAAATTTAATTACAATGACTCATTTTTCTACTCTTCTTTCTGAAGGTGTTGGACTATCAAATGCTTCAACATTCATTTATTAATAATACTAAGTGTTATTTATTATAAATATTTATGTTGGCTATGCGATTTCTGCTGTGTTGCTGTGTAGTTTAACTGAAAAAACTTTGCATGGTGTTATGGAGCAATTTTGTACTTGTAGTTGGCATTAAAATATGCTTGAGGAAAATTATTTGAAGTTCCTGTAACAATTGTATATAGCAACATGGTAACAATAATAAGTGCTGAGTTAATTAGCTTTTCATCCTTTAAGTTCTAAATGTTTTTATTGTTAGTTTGTGGTGTCCTCTTTTATAACAAAAGTTTAAAAATCTAAAACATCTCCCTGTTTGCTTCTCAGCCATGTAGAAGGTCTGTGTTTTGGACTGTACCTGTTTCTGATATGTTGTCACTCTTCATTTTGTAATAATTATACTACCACTACAATAACTCCACCACAGATTGATGGATCTTAAATGACATGGCACAAATATTTACCTTGTGTAGACAGTGTGTCACCTGCAACAAGGAGTTAATACTTCTAAGGGTACGGTCAATTGATAGGATCAAATGCCCTTGCTCTTTGGCATGGTGGCAGATAGCTGTATTAGTTCTGTAATGATTATAACTAAGTTAATTTACCTGAATAGTAATCCTTAAAGTTTGTTTCACCCTCTCCAGATCAATCTTAAATCAACAAAATCCAGCATAACTTTTCAGATATTCCAGGAAATGTAAACATGTTATACTGTCGTTACATGTTAGCAAACTAACATTGAAGTCCAGCTAAATGTTTGTTGCTCTAATTGTTATTGTTCTAAGCACAACTCCATACCATATCATAGTTTTCCTGAATTGTTAACCAAGAAAATCTTCCCATTGTGAATCACTGTGAATTTGAAATACCTTGTTTGTTCTAGAATGTTCTTTTGGTTGTTATTTTCAATTCTGTTTCTTCTGAACCTGGTAATTCACAATTATATAACAATTTCCCTACTTTCAATTTTGATCACAAATTGTGTACTCAAAGCTTGTAATCTATGTTTAATTTATTGATATAAAGCACTTCTGCAGGCTTTGTAATAATGCACACAGATAATGGAATATCTTACCCCAGATTTAGTTTAACGAAGGAAAAAGGTACCGGGTATACAAATTGTTACTTTAATTGAATGCATTTACATGTATTTTGATGAATGTTCTTTGTACAAGTACATTTTAGTAGACATACATAATTTGTGACACTTTATGTTATATAATAAATGTTAAACAAGTACAATTGTGTGTGTACAGGTATTCGTGAAGGTTTAGGTTGATATGGTGTTATTCAGCTATTGTATTGATGTAAAGAGATTTTACTGTTCTTGGAGGTATTTAGATATGCTTCAGACTTAATAGCTTTTAAAACCATGCAGTTCTAAGCACATACTTTAACTTCTTGCTGACAACAGTATTTGTTGTATTATGTTTGGGGCATAGGTATGTCAATCCCATTTTGCTCACAAACCCTCAGTTGATAGTCAGATGTACTACCTACTAAGTTTACTAGGTAGTCTGTACATTGTTGAAGTTTGCCTTTGTTTAATTGCTTATGTTCTGTTTATCATTGAACAGTTATTGGATTTATTTAACTAAAACCATTGTGTAGAGTTATATTCTTGTGGTATCTAATTACTTTAATGACTATTTCATTAACCTACTAAGATCTTCTAATTGATTGCTAATTATCATTAAAATTGTAATTCTTATCAATTACAAATGAATGTGCTCTTATTTATGTAGGAATTTTATTACTTAACTTAACTTCAAATGAAGTATTATTTTATAATGTAATGTACAAGTATTTCAAATTGCAAATATATAATTAATTGTCTATTTTAAATGTAAATTTCGGACTATATGTTTATCATTTTAATTGATGATGTTCATGTATAATGAACATGCATGTTTGATAATTATAAGAAAGACATTAGGTTTTCAGACATGTATTTATAATCTTAAAGTTTGAACTATGTCCAAGATATATTTTGCTTTTCTTATATATTACTGCATAGACTGCAGATTATGTAACAGAAGGATTACACTTTTTTGGTAGCTTGTATTATAAAAACAGATCCCTTAAAGCATTGTATTGCAAAATATTCACTCTATCCTCAAATGCCTTGTCATAATATATATATAGTATAAATGCCATTACTTTTACAGTGTTTAACATACCAGCTAGTTTTGTTTCATGTTAATACAATTTATACATATTCTATTACAGAGCTCCCCAACATTACCAAATAGATGATGATAATAATGATGATGGATACATGAGAAGAGGATATTTACCACATAGATATCAAACTGAATAAATTAACGTAATTTATAGTGAACTTATTATGTATTGTGTTGACATTGAATTTCCAAATGAATTCAACATTCATGACAAACTTTGCAATATAGTTTTTCATTCTACATGTACATTTTTCACTTGCTTCATTGATTTTTTTAAATCTTGTATAGATATCATTTTTTAATATAAAAGGGTACATTTGAACTTATAATGAAATGTTCACAAATAACAACCTGTAGTTGTGTAGCCAAATCAATTGACATAAGGAGAGGTGATTGCTCAAATTTTTAGATTTGTGACATTTTTTATTCTTTGCTACCACTTTGGATATTATTTTACACCAAATGGTTCTACTTAGTTCATTCTAAGTCTTTATTGAGCCTCCATGTCTTATTATGTTTTACAAGATTGTATAAATAAAGAAAAGCCTGTTTGGTATACATTCTGAGATCTGATCTAGCAACTTATATTTGTGAATATTTTAGGGCTCATAATAAAAAATGCTCAGCTAAAATCGTTGTGTCTCCACATCTTAATCAAAACCATTGTTAATTTTGCATTTTATTATATTTTTTATTATACTGTTATTATGTGTACATTTTCTTATACTAGTACTATTGTAGGCTTGAGCAACTATTAATTTTCTTAAAAAATGGTGCAAACCAAACAGGTGTTTTATGGCCAAATTAAGATGTTTAATCTTACTCCCTCCACCAGTCATTGGCTGATCACCAAATTGTTGTTTATGGGACACTGTTGCCAATGTGTGATCCAGATACTAGTACATGAACATTGCTGTTGCTTTTTACCACTTATCAAAATAAATTCAGATACATTGTTTTAATATAATTTGTGATCTGGATAGTCTTTAAAGCCATAATTTATTATAATCAATTTCGTTTTTTGCATTTTGTAATCAAAATAGCCTATAAAATAGTTACTAATGGTTTAAAGTTCAAGTTTCTGTTTAAACAACGATAATGATAAATGAATTAGTTTTCTTTGTACATGTACTTGTAACTGTTGTTGTCCTTTTAACTGCAACAATACAAATTCAATTTTTGCACTGTTTTTGATACACACAATAACTGCAGCTTTCGGCATCTCCCTTTTAAGGTGTTTTACAAAAGTCAACAGTCTTAATTGTGACTGCTGCACTTGGACATATTTGTTTTTGACAAATAGAAAGTTTCTTGCACTAACACCTGGAGATTAATGTGTGCCTGCTCATCATTTGCAGATCTTTTTGAAATGACATGGCAGTGGTGTGCTGGTCAAATGGCTGCCTTGATAAGACCATACAAACTCCTGCAGAGGAATGGCAGCCATTTGGCCACATTTCATTTTAAACATAATTGTTTTATTATCGTAATAAAGGTAATTGTTAGGGATGCACTTATTTCATGTTTATAGATATTTATGCATTTAACATAATAATATATGTTTTGCCATACCTGATTGTTGGTGTGTTTTTTTCTGTGATACCTATTTGTTTTTTTGTTTTTTTCTATAATTGATATTCTTAAACATTTCATTATATTGATAGTAATGATTATAATGATACATAACATAAATGTATATATCATTTCTTTCTCATGAGTTGTTTTGTTTACTATTCATACTATGTGACTTGGCTTTCATGAACTGAAGCAATCATGAATTTAACCAAACCACTCATTTCATTTGCAAAAATATATAGCTCAGACTGGAACCCCTAAATATGCTACAAACTTAGACTTGTATACAATTTTCTACCTATGGCAATCCAGAGCTCAAATGATTGGGTGTTTTCACCCATTTTGAAGTGGTCCAGAAAACCTTTTCAAAAGAGTATTGCTCAAATCTTATTTTTCAAAATTATCCTTTTGTATACGCATACTTTTCATTTTAACAAAATATGTTTGTTTGTATCCCTGATAAAACCTATAAATTTTGATGAAATATATCGGTGGCTTATAACTGGTTCAAGTTTGAACTAATCGTTCATTCGGCAATCTTCTATGCAGACAAACGTCGAATATCGTGAAGTGAAAAGTAGATCTATGAATTTGGTTTCTGTGGTAATATACTAGTCTGAACTACACAGAAATACGACATGTGAGACATTGTACTGATAAAATGATGTGATAAAGCATGTAACAATGTTATTATTGTCTGATTTCCGAGGTATATCTTCGTAGATGATTGCCGAGGTAGTTCTGAATGCTAATCGCTTTTAATTTTCAAGTATCATGTCGCTTTCCTCATTTCTTCAAAGTTTTTGGTCGGAATAATTGCTTTTAATATATGTATGCTTCATATTGACATATGGAGATTCTCAGGGTTTGTAAAATAAATGGCTCATTTTAGACTTTAAATGAAATCTTTACTGTTTTAACCTGCTTAATGTTGTGAATACTACTGACACAAGTTTTTCTAATTTGCATATTTACAAAAGTCACATTTTCACCAATCTGCCTTGCAAGCATTTGCCATAATTTTTACAATTCATTTCACAATACTTTCAAAAATTGTGTTGCCAATATTTCTAATAACACATTCCTTTTTAACATTTTCATTTCGTTATGGTGGTATTTTGTAATTTATCTAGTGCCAGTCTTTGATTCACTTGTTGCTCAAATATTTTTTGTCCAATCATTTCTTACTTTTTATTATGTGACAATACTGTCTTTTTGTATGTATTAAATAAGGCATGTATTACCCCTATGCTGTAAATATTTTAGTGAGAGAATAAAGATCTGTTCTATTTTGTTGAATCGTACATGTTACTGGTGTACAAAACAGTACTATGGATTATGCATTTTGTGGTAAGGGGTTGCTTAATGTTGTATCATGTTATATTTTTACAGTGTATAGCTATTTAAATTTGTTTTCTTCATTGTTTTGTTATAAAAAGTTTAAATCTATGTATTCATGGATCATTTTGTCTCATTTTTATTTCCGTCCAAATTGCATATATACATTTATTTTTGTTGTATTTTGAGTTTGATTTATGAAAACCTAGTAAATCGTTTAATATTAAGAACATAAACATTACTTTGTTGTGATACTGAAATCAATTTTGATGTATTTTACAAGCTACTTTTCACATGCTGTATAATGCCTATCAAATTGATCGCTATCATAAATGTTTTTTGCTTTGTCATAACCATACATTATCATTTCCTCAAGCATGTAATTTTCTGTGATTCAAATTTATAAAATGTTGTTTTTGATATCTTTTAGTTTTAAGGTTTGTAGGTTTTTCTGATGTTTTGTTTTAAAATGTATTTTGTTAAGTGTTTGTCAAACTATTGTATTTTGTACACTGTACGCAATTTTACTGTTACAAACATGGACTTCAGTCCCACTACTGTACAAAGTGAGTTTGCACTGGTTCATGCATACATTTAGCTTGCATTTTGTAATTATAGATTTCATCTCGTTAACATGCACAGTTTATTATACTAGTTAAACTGTAGAATATATTATTATTGTACTTTATATATAAAGTATTTATATATAAGGGAGATAATTGCTATATTCAGTGTTTGGATTGGACATTTTGATTAACCTGTAGCCTGTTCAATTACCCGAAACATTCCAAAACGTTCTGTAACGTTAGGATTGGAACAACTCAACCCGAGACAACTCAATTCCCTACTAACGGGTTGAGTTGTCTCAACTATGGGTTGAGTTATCCATGGGTTGAGTTATCCCCTACCCATAACGTTTGCTAGCAGTTGTTACTAAACATGCTGCTGATAATGTTGTTCTGACACTTGTCAGAAATAAAATCTGTATGACTAGCTATGTCTTAAAGATCTCGAGTCTTCAGTGGATGATGAAAAAAACACTGTTGTGGTAATTAAAGCCACTTGTTAAAGGTACTAGTTCACAGATTTGGTTTATTTTTTTCTAGAATTTCAAAATGCCATTCAGTGTCTGTAATTGTGTCAAAACAATTAATTCTTATTATTTTAAGACAAATGACTTATTTGTTGCAAGAAATATACAATAAAAATCACAAAAATGCACTAAAATTGTCTATACCGTGACATACGGGGTTGATTTTTACTACTTGAAACACCATCATTTGAAGTTGTAAGTCCATTTGCACTAAAATTGTCATTATCGAAACTCTAATTTCCTGCATCAAAAAATTTTTCAATACAATTTGGGTAGTTTCAGAAAAAGTTGATATTTAAGTTGAAATGTGTGAATGAGTACCTTAAAAAGAGTTTAGATCAGGGAAAAGATAACGAATCCTAATTGTAAACCTTTTAAATGAATAATTTAGTGTTAATATGTTGTATTTTGTTATGTTAATATTAATTGGATCTTTACCCACCCAAATAATGTTCTTTAAATGTATATTCTATGTACTAACATAAATTATTTTTGTAATGTCATATTCTATTATAATGTAATATTTCTTTTACTGTTTTATTACTGTTAATTAGTAGATTTATTCTATTTTAATCATTAAAACTTGAACTATTGTACTGTTAGTTATATCTATGTAAAATAAAAATAAATCTTAATTACTGTTATTATTATTTATTGGATTTAAAGTCATTTCACCACAATTATGGTCATTTATAATGACCAGTGCACCTAACTTAACTTTCCTGTTCTATTCGTCTATAACTAGTACTCACCTTCTCTTCCACAACGCTTCTTCCATTATATTTTATTAACAGAGGAGAATTGATGTAATTTTATCCCTTGCCTCTGGGATTTTTAATTAGAGATGCAAATAACATGGTATCTACAGGTATGTCTCTGATTTCAGCAAACAATCTATCACTACATAGTGACTAGACATGTTTTGAATGTTTTTTTTAAATTTGATATTTCTTCACATAAATTTCTCCTTGCTGGTTGTTATAAAATATAAACTTCTTGTTTTTGTTAGATTTATAGTTGTTTAAATTTTATAAGCTGTAACCACAATAGAACAGGTCGTCCACTTAAACATTGCGTATATAAACGTAGCCAGTTTCATTACATACCAATATTTAGGGATGAATTATTTTTACAGTTTTATTAGTTAACGCTTATTTCAAACAAATATATCATATTATGAATTTACAATGTGCTTATACGTAAATTAAATGAATTTTAAATGTCAAAATAGTATGTTTGAATCAGTAAAATGCTGTTCATGCATCAGCTTATTCACCTATTTAGTGGACAAGTCCATTGTTTAATGTACAAAAACACGCATGACCTAGAATACGACCTGTAGGAATAGGGAAGTAAACAAAACAAAAAATATATATTATAAACATTTTTGGGTTATTTCCTCTGATTCGAAACTAATTTTGTGGCTCTATTTATAGCCGATGAAAACATCTCTATACTTAGACTTACAACTCATCGCAATTTGGCTTCTTGCCAAGGAAATGGTTTGACATGTAACCACAAAATGTTTTTTTTTTAATTTGATTACATTATTTTTAGATACATTTATATTGCACATTTATCATACATGTGTACGCTCAAAACTGCTTTACATAAAAGAAAATTATACTATAAAATATAAAAAATACTGGTAAAATGACAAGCAATATAAAACAACTTAAAATATTAAAGTGAGACATATGTACATATGTACTTGAGGTGAAGTTTTATAACTTTCCTTATCTAAAAGTATAAATAAAATGCAGTTCACGAAATATCAACAATCATTTATCACCGGCTGTACTATATTTAAAATTAAGTGAGTTTTTTAAGATTTTGTGCAAGATACAAGCGTGGCAGATGCTCTAATTCAAGCAGGGAGTGAATACCTCAATGTTTGAACAACAGTCATATAAAACTACGATCACCATATTTAATAGAACGACTTCTTTAAGGTGCAAGTATAAGACTATTTGATTTAGATTCAAGTTCACGCTGAGGTTCGTAAACTTACGAGCATAACATTGACCATGATGTGATTTATGCTGGCGTCTTACCATGAAGGGCTTCTTAAGTCCGAGTCAATGTCTTAAAATGTATTCTAAATTGAACTGGTATTCATTTCTAAAGTTAGAGTGTGGTTTGTCATTCTTTATGAACAAATATAAAACACCTTCTTGATGTAATTGCAATTAGGCGAGCTGATGAATTTTGAACAGTTACAAGTTACTTTAAAATATTTCTTGGAAGCATACGTAGTACAGAAATTCATTATTCAAGCCTGGACGTGACTAGGGAATTATCATGCGATTTTGTTGCCGCAGTATTTAAATATGGTCTTATACGACCTATCTGGAGCAGCTGAAACACCACAATCTACAGACAGTATTCACATGTTGTTCCATGTTCATCTGCGAGTCAAAGAAGCACCTAGGTTCCTGACACACATGGGTAGCTTAACCTCAGATGAGTCAGCATTAACTGATAAGTCTGATATCTGCTTAAAACTTTTATTTAGTACAAACAAAATCAGTTCTGTTTTATCAGCATTGAGTTTTAACGTTATTTGAGTGCATCCAGGACATTATATTATAATGACTTAAACACAATTCTACCTGATGATCTGCTTTATTTTGTGATATGTTATCTGTTGGCTTTAAAGACAGATACAGCTGAACAACATCAGCTTAAAAATGATAGTTTAGTCCATGGTTTCTGCAAATAGAACGAATTGGTTTGGTATACGTGATATAGTTTTGGGTCCAAGCACCAACCCTTGCGGTACACCGTACTCCATTAGCGCTGGTTTTGATTAAAACACCGTCGATGTAGATTGTTCGATGGTGGTCGGTTAGGTATGATTTCATCACGACAAGTGGCTTACCCGAGATCGAGAAATCGTCTTCCAACTGATGTAGAGCATTGCTTTGTCCGGAAATGCCCATATTAGCCTGTTCTTTACGTTGAATTATCGGCATGCACATAGACGGATCTAGCGGGGGAGGGGGAGAGGGTCAGGAGGGTCCGGACCCCCTAGAATTTCCAAAATGTACCTTTCCATTAGTGTTTTTCTTTACTGTAAGTCATTTTTAAGTAGCATGAAGCAATTTTTCTCGGAACTTAACATAGGTTTAAAGGTTATGTAGTTTTTATTATTAATTCGTTGCATTATTCTGCATAATGTGTATAATTTGATTGTGGTTCGAAAGTTTGGACACCCCTAGAAAAAGTTTGGACCCCCTAGAAAAAATCCTGGATCCGCCCCTGATACATATTTTTTCAAATGACCTAGATATTTGTAAACAAAACGGCGCGTGCGCATTCGCGCCTCGGGGAAAATCATGGGAATCCCCGCAATGGTTTGTGGGTAAATGTCATCAAGGTCGAACTATTTTTAGAATTTATACCGTCTGTAACGGAGTAGAATTTGGGGTTATAAAACACTTATTTTCAGCTAAACTGACTTTTATATTGATCAAATACATTGTTCAACACGCTTAGAATTATTATGTACATACGTTCGTGAAAAATAGTTTGTTTTGATGACGATTTAACAAAAAAATGCATTTTCGTAAGTGGGTGAACAAGGGGCCTTTAACAACTCTACTCAATTATTACGCACATATATGTAATTTGGAGTTAAAGAACAGGTTTCGAAAGGTTTATTAGGGTTTATTAGGGAGTTTTGGGAAGTAAAAGAATTAGTTATTTTATGCAATATTCGAATTAATTAGATAATATGTCTAGTAAGAGAAATCAGTGAAAAGCAGGTGTGTGTTTACTGAGCCAAAATATATTTTTGCAACAAAAACAGGTCCCAGGTCATATTAACTTGTTTTTGTGATGTATGGAATATAAAACAACTTTTAAGTAGTGAAATGTACCTGTCTGGAAATATTGCACATATAAAATACACATTTAGACGGAAAGAAAATGCTTTAAAAAATCAATTAATCAAGCAAAAGTGACTATTGTCAATGTCTCCCAAGAAAATTTTTGGTGATTTTGGTTAAAGCTACCTGTTGAAACCTTATGCAAAAGTGATGATGTTAATACATATTTTAGTTCATACATATTTACACAGAAAAACACACTTATACACTTAGTAAAATTAGATGTTATCGTATTTTTTCTATCAGTTATGTTGTCCCCATAAACTACTTCCGTGCTGTAACAGAATTGGATAAAAAATAAATACAACGATTCCTCCATTTACAAAAGATACATCATTGTTTTCCTTTTTGAAAAGTATTCATTTATAATAATTTGCCTGCAACCGGAACACTCATTCTTGATGCCAAACACCAAAATTTATATTTTCAAGGCGGAGAGGTGGTTGCGTATATTTCTACCTGATCCTTTATGTAACAATCAGAAAACTGTTTGAAATACAGACTTCCAATATTCTGAGCGATGAATAAAACTACATTTATCACATGTAAGACCATTCTAAATAAAAGTAAAGAAAACTGACATGCTGAGACTAATAAAGTGATGAAATGCATGCTATACATCCTTTATGTAACATTCAGTGTTGTAACACAACAAAATCGTTACACCAAGGAGTGAGTTCGATACAGCATGGAATTTAGCTCGAAGATATTTTTCAATTTTGATTTTAATTGATAAAATCGATGTTCTTTTGAGTTAGCTATATGTGTTGTTTTGTATACTCGCACATAAATAGAAAAGTTGGTATCTTTTGTGTATTTAAGATTAATCAAACAGAACTTGTTACATCAAGGAATAACTCACAATTGTTTCTAGAAGTAATATTGAAATAAACTTTAGTTTTGTTATGAGGATGTAACGTACATCTGATTACAACAGTTGTTTAAAACATAGCTAATTCTATGACAATACCTATACAAAATGTTAATATTACAATGGCATTTACATGGTGATAATTGAAACACGTTTAAGGATTAGTGAAGGACGATGTACAGTGTACATATGCTAACCAATTTTAATCCACTTGTAGGCGTCGGATCCTTACCGATTTTGGTTGTTTTGTGCCGTCTAGAGATACCCACAGACTTTGGTTTATGTGAGAAGGTTTGCAGTCAAAGGAGTTTGGACGATGAGTATGGATAAAAACCGATTTTTGTCGATTTGTGGATTCTGGATGCCAACCTAATTAGCTCGACTCGTGGAGTCTATTTGCCAACTGACTTTAGACGATTTTTAGAGTTCGGATGCCAACCGATTATGGTTTTATCTGTTGGGTCCTAAGACAAACTGATTTGTATTCATTTTAGAGTCTGGATGCCTACCGATTTTTTGTAAATATAAGGAGTCTTGACGCCAATCTATTTTTGTCGATTTAAAGAGCCTATTTGCTTATCAATTTTGGCCCACTTGCAGATTCTGGATCCGATTCCGATCTACGTTCATTTGTGTAATCTAGATGCTTTCCGATTTTGATCGATTTGTAAATCTCAAAATGCACTCGAATTTGGTCCATATAAACCGATTTTCGTCTATTTGTTAAGACTTGATGCCAGCCGATATAAGTTGATGTTTAATCTAGATGCCTACCGATTTTATCAATTTGTAGAGATTAGATGTCAACCTCTTTTGGTCTTTACGTACAGGCTAGATAGCAACCGATTTCGGTCTATACGTTGAGTCTAGAAGCCAAACCAACTTGTCTTTTTGTTGATTTTAGATGCAAAGAGAATTTGTCGATTTGTTGAGGCTAGATGCAGACCAAAGTTGTCTATTTATTGGGTCTAGATGCTAACTGAGTGTGTCTATTTGAAGAGTCCAAATACCAAATGAACTCGTATATTTGTTTAGTCTAGATGCAATCTTCATTTGTCTATTTTTTAGTCTAGATGCCAACCGATTTTATCTATTTGTAGCGTGTAGATGTCAACATCGTTTGGTCTAATTGTACAGGCTAGATACCAACTGATTGCGGTTTATACGTAGAGTCTAGATGCAAACCGAATTCGTCTATCTGTTGAAAGTAGATGACAATCGAATTTCGTCAAATATAAGAGTCCAGATACCAAACAATTTTTCTTTTTGTTGAGTGTAGATGCCAACCTTATTTGTATATTTGTAGAATCTAGATGTCAACTTATTTTTGTCAATCGGATGATGCCAATCAATTTTTGCCAATTTTAAGATTTCAAGTGATAACCGAATTTTGTCTGCAGAAATGTAGAGGCAAGATGCCAACTGGTTTTGTCTGTTTGTTGAGTCAAGATACTTAATTATGTTTGTCAAGTTGTATTGTCTCGATGTCAACCGATTTTTGTTTAATTGTAGAGTGCATATGCCAACTAATAGACCTAATCAGGATTTAAATTGATGTTTTTTTCCGTCCATGCACAGGCGGTACAACTAAGTTTTTTTAGACATTATTGCTAAACAGCACAAACAATGGATTAAATCCTTTTGATCTTTTTACACGTGTTTTTATTGTCACAGTGAAAGTTTGTTTGTACCGGTGGGGAAATCCCAAATATTTGAATTCCAGCTATAGTCTATTTTGTATTTATAGAGTGCAAATGTCAACCGAATATTGTCTATTTGTAGAGTGTAGATGCCAACCGATTTATGAGTATTTATAGAGTCCAGATAGCAACCGACTTTGTCTATTTGTTGAGTCCAGATGCCAACCTATATTGGTTTCTTTGTAGAATCTGTATTTAAAGTTTTGAAGAGTCTTGATTACAACCCATTTTGTCTATTAGTAACGTCTAAAAGTCAAACGTTTGTGTCTACTTGTAAAGAAACCAACCTATTTTGTCTATTTATTGAGTGAATATGCCATCCGATATTTCTACTTGTAGCATCTGGTTGACGATCGAGTTTCGTCTATTTGAAGTGTATACATGCCAACTGATTTTGTCTTTTTGTAGAGTCTGGCATAGAAAATCTCAAGACAAAATGTGGTTAGATGCGAGTGAAATCATTTCACTAGCTTGCTTTAAAAACAAATCCCAGAAAAAGAATAAGTATTTTCTTCATGGTAGTTCATGGGGGATTTATTCTTGAGAATGAACATGGGCGTCTGTTGGCATCTAGACTCTACGTAAAAGACTAGATATCATTGAACTTCAGAAATATTGAACATTTAGTTCATTTATTTTTAAGGCTGAAAATGTTAGCCATTTTCCTTTTGTTATCATTGAGTGTTAGTTTATGGTGTTGGTCACCATATACTGTTCAGTGGCGAAACAATCTATCATAATAGTTTAAGACAAAACATTCAACGTAGAGATTAGATTGGCCTTGGTTGTAAATATCAAAATGCTTCTATGTCTACACATTGATAGTACAGTACTGTGTTACTTAAATTGTTTTCAGTCTGCAATATAAAGTTTTATTATCAACTTTCCTGACTGTAACAGTCATCATTCTTTCATGTAACAAATAAATATTTTAAGCGTTGACCTTACTCATTTACTTTTATCTGAAGAATAAAGCATTCAATATTGAAACCTGTCTGTGTTTATCATACTGATAGTTCAATAATGCGTGGCTGAAGTAGTTTTCAGTCAGCAATATCAAGTTTTATTTTCAATTTTCCTAACTGTAACAAAACATATTCTTTCATGTAACAAAGAAATATATTAAGTTTTTACCTAACTCGAATAACTTTTATCTGAAGTATAAAACACTCACTAGACAACTTTTTAAATGTTAATCTTTCATTTCTTTATTATGTCCTTATTCAGTGTTCATTGGTTCTTAAAATTTTAAACGAATTTCAGTAATTAACTCCTTCCTGTAACAAAAAATGTTCTCTGATGTAACGTATCATTCAGTAGTGTAACGAGTCATGTCGGAACGTTTTATTTTCTTCACAGTTCTGACAGCACTTATGATAAGTGGTGAATTTAAAGGGATAAACCGACTTTATGAAAACAACTACAGAGAAAACCATTCTGATGCTTTTTATTTTTACAGTAAAACAAATAAGACTGGTAAAATGCCGTGTTTACCCCTTCAGTGCGTACACGCAAGTCCACAGCAAACAGTCATCGTATTACAATAAACAATAAAACCTAAAATCAAAACGTATCTTAATTGAAGTTCTGCAACAGAAATTAAGTGAATAGGTGTAATTATAAGCCAGACATGGAAATATAAAAAATCGTTACATGAAGGAAATGATGAAACCAAGGTCAGGGATTATAATATTTTTTCCCCGAAACAGGTCGAAATGTTGGTCATTTTTACATGGGTTGTTAAGAGTATGCTTCAATCTAACAAAAAACATACCCCAAGTCACTCTCAAACATACTTTATATTTTTGGATTTGATATGCCAGTTTTGTTGCAAAAATATATTTTGACTCTACTACATTAATTGTGGTTGTAGATCACATGACTATAGATCCTATCTTCGTACAGTATGAATGAAGATGATGTATAATGTAGGTTACTGCACCAGTTTAATTAATAGACAGCATGTAATACCGTTAGTAACTGTTACCTACAAAACACCTGTGCTGTTCTGTCGTGAAGGCAAAAAAAAAAACGCTAGACATTGGTTTAATATTTAATCAATTGAAAGTTATTCTCATAGATGCATTTTCCAGAGTTGAATGAACTCATACAAGGACAACTTTTACCTACGTAAATGAGTATCCAGGTACTTACGAAAGCATACCACACTTCTACTACAAGTAACTCCACTCGTTTATCTTTACTAAAACGATCAAAAACCTTAAATGTCGACGTACGTCCCAGTGAGGGGTTATCGACATTTATGGAAGACAGACGATAAATATATCTAAATATTTACCAACCAGCCCGACTAGCTAAGTCTGCAGCGAACTAGTGTAATTATCCAGGGGTTGTGGATTCTATTCGCAGGCGGGGCATTCTTTCGTTGAGCTTGGTCATGAAATTTTTTCTAGGGCATTTTTACTAACTACCACTAATTCTTAATCATGCAGGGCAGTTAATAGCCTCAGATGTAAGTATATGTGCATAGCAACTGGCTAACAGCTAAATCAAGAAATTAAGACTTTCCAGGAACGGTAAGTAGGTTGACTGCCAGCCATAATAAAACCAATAAAATCTGTGTTAAACCCAATCCGCTCAAACGGAGTTAAACCCAATTAACACAAAAACAAGTATTTCCGCACGTACACCTGAAAATTTTAACATACAGTCGCGCGTATTAGAATAAGTACGGTAATTAGAAAAACAAGTTTGACCTAGATATACTTTGTTTGTAAACAATACCTCGTGGTTGGTGAGTGTATATATGTAAATGCAGGGGCTGCAGCTGTCAATAGTATAAATTTATAAATAGTATTATATCTTTATGTTATACACAGTCATTATTACCCTGTAGCGTTTGTCGGTGAAAAGTAGTTTTTTCCGGTATTAAGCAGTTAGAATAGAATTTATATTCATAGGTAGCTGGCTAATGTATAGTGGTGAAATAATTCTAAAATTTGTTCTTATATTTGTGTGCCTGGAAATCTCGACGAACTATGACGGAAAGCTTCATTCGAAGAAAGGTAAGTTGGTTTTATTTTTCGTTTAATTAAATTACGCGACTGTGAATTAACATCAATTATAAAATCGTATTGTCTGAATTTCATTACAACTTATCATTGTTCGAATGTTAATATTTATTTAGGGTTGGAAAATCAATATATTCTTTACAGCGCTATATATATTTAGAATGATAGATTCACGTACCTACTGTTGGATATGTTTTGTTATGTACTAATGTCTATATATAATTACATTTATTACTATTAACATGTATAAAAAGTTAGCAGTAACAACAGCTATGTAGAAACAGCAAGAAGATCAATGATTCTACGGTGTCTGCTTGCAGAAGGGATATAGATCCCACAATAATAAGTAGCCCCTAAAGTATGGTTAAAATTTAATGATTATAATTAATATTAAGGGTCCTGATATAGATCCCATAATAAACAGAGACCTTTAAATTATGGTTTTAAATTAAATGATGATAATATTAATGGTTCTGATTAAAACCCCATTGTAAACAGAGACCCCTAAAGTATGGTTTTAAATTTAATGATGATAATATTAAGGGTCCTGATTAAAACCCCATAGTAAACAGAGACCCCTAAAGTATGGTTTTAAATTTAATGATGTTAATACTAAGGGTCCTGATTAAAACCCCATAGTAAACAGAGACCCCTAAAGTATGGTTTTAAATTTAATGATGTTAATATTAAGGGTTCTGATTAAAACCCCATTGTAAACAGAGACCCCTAAAGTATGGTTTTAAATTTAATGATGATAATATTAGGGGCCCTGATTAAAACCCCATAATAAACAGAGACCCCTAAAGTATGGTTTTAAATTTAATGATGTTAATATTAAGGGTCCTGATTAAAACCCCATAATAAACAGAGAACCCTAAAGTATGGTTTTAAATTTAATGGTGTTAATATTATGGGTTCTGATTAAAACCCCATAGTAAACAGAGACCCCTAAAGTATGGTTTTAAATTTAATGATGATAATATTAAGGGTTCTGATATAGATACCAAAATTAACAGAAGCCCCTGAAGTACGGTTATAAAATTAATAATGTCTTGTAAATAGTAACTAGTTCCTATTGGTTCAAATTCTCTTTCTTAAAGATTGTACAATGAATGTACTGTATAAGTCGTATTGGAAATCTATAACATTCAATTGAGATGACCGGCCTGCCTTTGAATTTACCTCTCATCATATTCAACTAATGTTTAAAATACATTTCTTCCCTAAAACAATCTAAATAACTGCGTAGCTTATTTTCCCTATTCCTAGACCAGTTGTTAACTGTCAAACCAAAGTACAAGTGGACAGACAAAATAACGCCTTAAGGAGATAATTTTGAAGGATGTTTGAAGTTGATATGAGTCACCTATACTTAACTGGTGATATCATCAAGAACTATGGGTTTTTTTTTATTTTAAGCATATTCTCATGGTATTATTCAATATTTGGCAAGATGTCCGAAAGTTTAGATGACAAATATATATATTTTTGTTTGCATTTGACTTGAGGTTACACAATATCGACATTAAGTTTGAAATCAATATCGTTGTTAATTATAAGATCAGTTCATTGGTTCTCGATTGATTGATTTTACATGAAGTAATTTACATATTTTAACGAATCCTTTAAGATAGACACATCGAAGCTCGTTGTTGGTCTCATCCTTTGAAAAATCTATCTTAATATTTTTATCGGTTCATTTTATTCAACCGTCAGTGTTGCATGTAATAACTCCGCTGGTTTAAATACTTTATTATTGAGAAAGAAAACGAAAAAAATGTATTGATTAAAAAAAATACCAATTGACCAATATCAATATGTTTATTCACTGAAATCGCATTACACTACCTGTGAGCCGCCCGGCTAGCTCAGTTGGTAGCAGGCAAGTCTACTGATCGGGGATCGTGGGTTCGATTCCCGGGCGGGGCATACTTTTGTGGAGCTTGGTCATGAAATTTTTTCTACGGCCATTCTCCCTCCTTCCAATGATTTTTAATTATTTAGGGCAGTTTTCAGTCACTGGCGAAAGTTTGCGCTTAGTAGTTGGTTAACAGCTAAATCCAGAGATTTAGCCTTTCCCTGAGGAGTGCGTAGGTTGACTGACTGCCGTTATATTACCTATACAATGGGCATTTAAACCAAACACAAACAAACACTACCTGTGATTCTGGTCACGGTATACGTAATATATAACCCTTAATTCGTCCAGCCCGCATTTTTACGTATCTGGACCCCTTAAAAAATAGACGTCATATAGGCTTTGATATTAGTGATTTAACCGGATTAAGTCAAATTACTTGAGGAAAGATTTCCCCCAAAAATGATTTTTGCCCGCCACCCCGTCAAAATATGTCCTTATTTAATAGGGTCTTAGATGGGGATAAACCCCCCTCTGTCGCTGAGGTTTGAAGGGGTGCTGCGTCCCTCATCGAGCGACATGGCTTACTTTATAAAAACTGATTCAATTTTACATTTTGTAATTGTTTCTTTTTCAGATGCAAGAGTTTTGGTTCTGGGAGCCGGCATGTCAGGACTCAGTACAGCAAAGACGTTACTTGATGCTGGGTACCAAAATATCATGATACTTGAAGCAGCCCCATATATTGGAGGACGTATGAAGAGTACAAAAGTTGGAAAATTTACGGTGGAATTAGGGGCCATGTGGATCTATGGGAGAGGTTCTAATCCTATATACAACATGGCGAAGGAGTATAACATCTCTCTCTCAGATAGTTTTGTCGATGATTGGACAGTCAGAGATGAAAACGGTCAAGATGTCACCGTAGATGCTAATGATGCTTATGATAGAATTCAGGCTTCGATATCTGAGATAAATACTTTGATACTGAATACAACACGTGACTTCACGGCGTCTGCTGCTTTGCGTTTCTTAAACTGGACACCAACATCAAAAATTGACGACGTCATCGAGGCGTACGCAATTGACTTCGAGACTGGCATCCACCCTTCGGCACATTCTAGTAGACATCTTTATCTACACGATACCTACAGCGACTTTGGAAATCACGATATGCTAGCTGTTAAACATGAGCATGGGTTCGCCTCGATGCTAACAAACATGTATAGAGACTTCAAACAAGGACATGAACCATTACTAAGGCTGAATAAAACAGTAAAATCAATTTATCACGACGATGATTCAGTTACAGTCCAAACTACCGACGGAGAGACTTTTAGAAGTGATTTTGCAGTCGTCACATTTAGTTTAGGTGTTTTACAAAAACGCTTAGTCAACTTCCAACCGTCACTTCCGGTCCAGAAACAGTTGGCCATTGATATGTTCGGAATGAGTTCATACTCACATATATATTTACAGTTTCCCAATGCATTCTGGGACAAAACCATGTATATTTTATATGCTTCCAAATTCCGCGGAAGATACAGCTTCTGGCAAAACATGAACAGTATTTACCCTGGATCAAATATCCTTCAATTATCATTGTATGATCGCGATGCATTATGGGTAGACCAAAGTTCAGATGAAGATGTTGTCAAGGAACTACTTCGCGTCCTACGCACAATGTATCCCCATGAAGATATTCTTCCGCCAACAGATTACGCCATCTCCAGATGGAATTCTGATCCGTTCTTTAAGGGTGCGTTCAGTTACTGGCCTCCGGGATTTACAATGAAAGATATGATCGAGCTTCAGAAACCTGTTGGACGTGTACATTTTGCAGGAGAACACTTAGATCCCCTTCATTATGGATTTGTTCATGCTGCGTTCATGTCAGGTCAAAGGACTGCAAATAACATAATAAAGTGTACTGAGTCACTATCAACTAGTAATAAGCCGCTAGACTTGATAAATGGAATTTGAACTGAACCCACTCGTCATGAAATAAACTTAAAACGGGTTCAACGTTCTTTTGAAGTAATCCGATAGACTTAACGTTAGGGTCAATGTCCAACGTTCTTGAACATTAGTTAACACTGTAACGTAAATAAGTTAATAAATGCGCTTTACATTGCAAATAAGTTTAACAGGGGAGACAACTTTATTCAAATGTTCATCAGCTCGACTTCTACAGAGTTAACTCCCTTATGTTAATGTACGATGTACCTGCATTTATATGTATTTTTTTAAACTGAATATACATGCATGTATAAAATGCATATTTTATCATACTTGTAATTGTAACATGTTGCTTCATAATATTTTCATAATAAAACATAATAAATTATACACGTAAATCTTTTATAAAATTATTCATTGGTTAACACTATAATAAACAGATAATGAAAAAATAAACGAAATATTTTAATATAAAGGTACTAGTTCACGGATTTGGTTAAGATTTTTCTATATTTTCAAAAATACCATTCGGTATCTGCAATTGTGTCCAAAAATAATTCTATTGTCTATTTAAAGACAAACTGACCTAAAGGTTGAAAGAAATATTCACTTTAAGTCACAAAATGCACTAAAATTGTCTATACCGTGACATACGGAGTAGATTTTTACTACTTGAAACACCATCATTAAACACTATTTTCCTGCTTCCTAAAATATTTCAATACATTTTGATAGATTTGGAAAGTTGATATTAAGATGAAATCTGTGAACGAGTATTGAGTACCTTAACACTCCACATTGTTATTGATATTGGCCTAGCAGTACAGAGCATAGGCGGTCGACTCGGCATGGTCCTAAATCAAAAACAGAACATATGTATACATTTAAGATATATTACTCAAAGAATCGTAGTTTTGTAACCAAGTTCAACTAGAGGCCTGTTTCTCCATTTTAAATAATGTTATTCAACATATTTTTACATGCACGCGTAGGTAAGGCTTCCATCTGTTTTAATCGTGATGTTTGAAATCGGTATACGACCTTATTTCGGCGTATGCAAACGATGTTGGTGTTTTTCGAAAGAACAATGCCTCAGCTACGCGTGCATGTATAAATCTGTGAAATACATTTATTGATAATGGAAAAAATTGCATCTAATTGAAAACACGACCATTTTAGGAGTAATATACCTTATATGTAAAATCATGTATAATGTTTTATTCGGGGCTGTGGTACAGTGTATTTTATATGCAGATATCCATGGTTGATATAAACTTAACGGTAAGTATACACCACGGCTTGGCTACACATAAACATTATGTTGTTTTTGTAGAGTCCACATCTTCTTGACGGCAGATAGATTTTGATTAAGTCAAGTCTTCATTCGTTGCATTTTTTTATTAAAATGAAACAAAACTAGTAAAACATAGTAAATGTATATACATGTGGGTCCAAAAGTTTCTTTACATGTATTTTTCATATTTACTGTTAAATTTATTGCAAAATTATTGCAGACACATTTTGTGTAGAATTTTTTTTTTATACTAAAACTGCATGAAGACATATTGATGGTTCATGTTAAACTGTATATTAGTTGTGAAACATAACTACTTTTAATGTATATCAAAGTATACTTCAAAGCATGAAAATTATGAGTTTAAAGAAACTTTTTGAACCCAGTGTATATAAAGCTCTTTGTCACATTTCGCAATTCAGTCATTACGTGGCAGTCAGTCCTCTTTCTTGCTTTTCCTGCAGAGACCTTCAACTGTTGTCCTAAGCTTTCATCCAATACGTTGCTATTGTGAATAACTGACATCTCTTCATCTTGATACAGATGCATGCGTGAGAATGGCTGTAGAAAAAATTTCATGACTAAATTCATGACGAAAAGTATTTTGATTCAGTCCAGAAATCGAACTCGTGACATCTGGATTTGTATTTTGACACGTTATCTGCTTTAATCTTACAGGGCGGAACGGACAATAGTAACCTAATTAAAACGCAACCGTTAGTTCACATCCCACGTATAGTAATATACCCAGTATATAACATTAAACACGATGAAAACAAACGGGAATGCTATACGAGATATTTTATCAACACGTCTGGCAGGAGATATGTCTAATATTTGTCCACACCAATACATAGGTCGCTGTTTTTCTGTAGAGATTGTTTCCTGAAGTAAAAACAACAATAACAAATTAACGAACAAAGTAATGCAACATTAGAATTTGACCAATGAATAAAGTCTTACTATAAAAGGATCAAATTGCTTATGTTCACCTAATGGCGGTCGATACGGTTCTGAATTTAGAAACTATTTTAGGGTGGGCTTTTAAATCCCGACCCCATCGAGACACTGGATTCGAAAGTCTGTGCATATATTACTGTACCCGGGATTTCCTAACATCATGATATGGTATGTGAAACACCAAATTATGTCTCATGCAATTCTTTAAATGATCCGTGAACTTGCGGCCAAACGATCCAAATATTTTTTATGATGTTAGGTTTAAAAGATATGTACTATTACATCAATAGTTCATGAAAACTTTGACTTCAATAGACAATAATAAAAAATTTACACTTAAATATTTAACATACAGTTTTATCGCGTTGATTTGCAGAGCTTTTGTTGTTTTTTGACAAATGCATAGTTTGAAGCTATGTTATTCGAGCCCTACATCACCAGACATTGGTTTCTCACCAGATTCATAAATGCACGGTGATATACACTGGTATCAGTTTCCTAAAGCAAGATTGGTAGCAGAGATAATGATGCGTTAAGCCGCAGTGACATTTAAGCAAGCTCGTCAATAGTACTAACATTAAGAATTTCCTGAAGCAGGGTAATAAACTTCGTATTTACGTAACTTGGCTCTTCACAAATTAACTTTACTCTTCGGTCCATCGACGGCAACAAAGCTGCTTTCATCAGTTTGGCGCACATATTGTATACGTAGTCTTGCATGATCTCGTATCACTTACTTGATTATTTTGTGGTCTATAAAATTTTCTTCTCATCAATTCTTCTATATCATGTATTCTATCAGAATCATCGGTGCCTCGTCTTCTAATTTCTACTCGTGTTAAAACATTGACATACGCAAACTCTACTAATCCAAGAAATACGAAAGCGAGACAGGTCGCCATGTAAACATCAATTGCCTGAAACAATGCATTTATATGCAAGTAATTATACATATAAGGCAGTCTATGAAATAAGTGGGTGTTTAGTTGCCGGGGAGAACCAATTTTCAGTTCGGGCAACCAACAATTTGTTTTTGGCAACCAAAACTTTGCAAATGACATATATAGTGCTTGCTCTTAAAATGGTCTGTTCAGACAATCACTTTCATATCGGTTCGAAGCATCATATAAGTACATTTACATTACATATTACAAATAGATGGTTTATTTTCTATTCTTAGGCTAATTAGCCAATAAAAAATACCACATATAAATACGAGATATATTCTTACAAAAAACACACACATATTGAACAAGAAAATTGTATATACAGGATATTACAATATCAGAAATGTTCTTACAAAATATTCTTTTTTTTTGCCAAAGCCAAAATTCAATTATTGAAACATTTTGAGCAGTATGTACTGTGAGGAAATAAGCCAAGAACCAAGTCAATTATGTTTTTGATATTGCAAGTTACAATGTATTTATAAAAATATCAAAGACAAGTATTACAAACCAACAATATTAACCTAAGCTCTAACAACCTTATTGTAATCATCTATTATTTTCACGTATAGAGGATAGTTTGATTAAGACTAAAATAAAGTTGATGTTTTACGCAATTTGTTGCGGTGTTTTTCCCTATAATAGATGTCAAACATAAAATTTTGTATCCGCATGCATCGTTATCAACTTGCTGTTGATGGTAAAAACAATGGCAGGCTTGTGAACAATATCTATTTCTATTCATATAGTATGGCTTTTCAGATGACAAAAAATGTTTCAGTGAAAGTAGATTGAAAAGGTTTGAAACACATCTAAACACATCGTTAAAAGCAAAAAAAAGTCTGAAACATAGCGTTCATTACCGTAGAAAGTCTTAATCGAATTCCGTGGAATATCATGTTTAGTCAGTTGCTCATTAATGCATAATTATGAACATTGTCACGAAACGAACAATACCACCGATACTCTACTGTGGTCTGAACAGAACCACAATGTTAGATAGCCTAGGCATAACATCTACAGTGAATAAAGGTTAGCTGGCAGAACCAAAGTATGCTTATTGTAAAGTTCTAAAAGATTACAAGGGTATACTGACCTTGACGTATGAAACTTTTGGTAAGTTGGCCAAAGCTCCTGAACTTTGTGTAGTCATAGTTAGTACAGTAAGAAGTCCAAGTGATATTCTAGCTGGTGTAGCCGTACAATCTAACCAGAAATTAACCCAGGATAGTATGACTATCAGAATACTTGGTACATAGATCTGTATAAGATGATAGGCGTATTTTCTTTCTAATATAAATGTAACACCTATACATGGATACATTACTGAAACGAGGAAAAAGAAGCATGGTCATAAACAGTCTAAGCAAACAATATTAAATTTGTTCAAATACATATATCACGCGAACAAACTAAAAAAACAATAAAAATAATGTAAAACTCTATTGCTCCTGTTAAATTAAAAAAATAATAATACATGTACATGTAACCACTGTTTTATACCATATTTTACATTATATGTTTATTCCTGTAATTTTGCTTTAAACATTAATTAATTGTTTTATGCAATAAATTACATTGTACGAGTAGTGTACTGTATATACTGAAAGACCTTAAAAACCCATCACTAATTTCTACAGATATTTTCCTTTAAGCGTTAAGTATGAAGAAACTACCTTATTAGGTAATATAGGTAATATTTTAACCAACAGTCTGTCATTGCCATAAAATTCCTTGCAGTTAGTTCGCATGGTATCCCGCATGGCATGCAACAACATTTTTAATGTAACAAATCCTCTGAAATAACGCACGTCAAAGTCAACAGTCAGAACATGTAATTTTGAAGTTATCTAATCATAGGTAAATAAACGCAATTATTGATTATACTTATAAATCACTTAATATGTTATTACATGTATATGTATTTAGATGGACAACTTCGGTAACTATAGGAAGTATGCGCCTAGTAACTAGTAAACAGCTACATACAGAGATTGCGCCTATCCAGGAATGATGAGGAGGTTGACTGACCGACGTTATATGATCTATACAATGTGTTGCTACGCCGTTAAACTAAACCAAACAAGAATAATGAAATTTTGACTGCATTTTGTCAGGAGTAGCAAAACGCAAATTGATTTCATTAAACACAAGACAATATGAACTTTATATGAACTCAATTTGATATGATTTTGTGACTCCCAAATGACTTAATACTAACTGACAAGCATTTATAGTATTGAATAATTGAAGCGTGACAATGGTACATTAATGGTACAATCTTAGTGATTCCATTATTGGAATTAATCTAATGATTAACTTGAAAGCGTCTGATAAAAATAAATTAAGATAAATACGCTTGTATCATGGAATAGATCGCTTGGAAATACATCAGCACATTCTTGCTGTAACTATTGAGGCCAATTATAACAAATATATTTTTTCATAATGGTCACAATGGTCTAGTATTTAAGGAATCATATTTAGTACATTAGATATAATTTAATACCACGTATGCATGTAAACGGTGTAAAGCATACAAGCATAGCGAATGTTGGATATAAAGACCATCTATAAAGTTTTGCAATCTCATGCGACCTTCTATGTTTATGTCCCAACTGCAACTCTGTTTAAATGTATAGCATTGGAAACATACGCAAAACAAACAAATAATGTTTAATATTGTAACCGACAAATTAAAATATGGGAACGCAGTAAATTGTACAAATATCTATGTTGGAACTATTTGCACATGAATATGTTTACAGCGCGATGTAACGATGTTTCCTTGGTAACGACAGCAACACAGAGGAAGTTCATTTCGCAGAAAATGCTTTTAAATATGATAAAGCTATCTAAGGATCGCTAGCCTAGAGAAACATCAAGTTTACCATGCAGGAACTTCGCAAATGGTGACTTTGGCATTACATTGGCATGTATTTGTAATTGTTATTTTTGACGTTATGCAAATTGACGCCAGTATTGGACGCAACGTCATAGGTACTGAATTTATTTTCATATAAATAAAACTTGAATCGCGCGATTCCCAATCAAATTGTTAATGTAGATTTGTGTTTAACTTGTGTTTCACAAACTTAGGAAAATATGACATTATACGTAGACACGGTGTATAAACGACTGTACGACATCAGTGATTGCGATTGGTAGTGAATTTATACAGAAGTACAATTTATTAGTTTTTATTGGGATAACAAATCTTCTGGTACATAGACATATTTTCAAAATAAACCTTAGCTCGTGATAAACTATTTGCAGCAGTTTTGCTGATTCCATATCGTTCTTTTATAGTAAAAACGTTAACAATCACTTCCAAATCACGAACTATTTTGCTTTGTTGACATCCATAGCTTGTCTTGTAAACTCGATTTCGAGAAAACAAATCACATTCATGTTATTGTATGAAGACTGTTTTGGTATAAAATAAATAATTTATTGTATTATATCAATAATTTATCAGAATGTTGAATGCAACTATGTGTAAACTTGACGTTTATGTCATGTGCATTCGCCGACATACTGTACGACTTCGACAAATGATTGTGTACGACTACTAACGATTTTATGTAAAGCCCGTGTCACACAGGCAAAAAATTTGACCGCGAGTTTTTGCGAGATTCAACTCGCAGCAACTCGGCTGGTATCGTGTAGATCTCGTACTGATGTCGATGCATCTCTCCACATGTCGCAGCGTCTTGGCTTGTCGCAGTGACAAGTTTAAAATTCTCGCGGTGGGTCGCCGAACTTTTTATCTCGTGTAGATGTCGGGAGGATGTCGTATGTGTGTCGTGAAAACTCGTACTCGTGTCGTAGTAATGTCGTCACATGTCGCCGTGAAATCTACCACCGCGATATGTGCGCGAGTCTTTGCGAGTTTTTGCAACATCTTCAGTTTGCGCGACCTCCTTGCGACAATCACACGACATTATCGCGAGTTAAATATACTTCGGAAGAAATCTGTAAACATTCATTTCGATGAACATCTCTGGATGTAAACGCAGAAAGTTGGTAAACGATTTTTTTGTCATTTTAAGCTCACGCATCAGACGGTCAGTATGTCCAAAGTCAACTCTTCTCATAATCCATGGTCTAACCCAACACTGTCGGCGCGCTCTGCCAATACTATCTCTTGTTAAACGATTTTAAATCAATCTTGATATTTCAAGTTCATCATCGGCATCTTCTTCATCAACATGCGCCATCAATGCCACCAGTCTGATCATCCTGCATGTCTTTCACCTTTTGGTGCTCATGCGCTTTGCTTGGTATTTATACAGCCTTCGCAAGATGTCGTGTCATCTAAAATGTGTGTCGCACTACTCTATCCACGGATCGTAATGAACTCGTTAACATGTCGCGTTTAAATCGGGATAAATGGTCGAAACTCGTAGTAGCTCGTATGAATGATGTTAGATGTCGAGAGAATATCGTGTACATGTCGCTCGTATGTCGATCGCTATAAATCGTCGCTGACCGTCGATGATCGTGGACGTCTCGTGTGAGTGTCGTACAACACTCGAGCAGATGTCCTGCAAGACTCTTAATAAACAAATGTCGTGATAACTCTTTCATTTTGGCCATGAGATTAAACTCCCCCATCGTCGCGGAAACTCGCAGTACCAACTCGCGAATATGTGACACGGGCTTTAAAGTATTGTACGACTTCGTTTGATTTAATTGTGTGATTTAATATGATATTATTGCGTTTTAAGAGTTTAGTCATGTACCACTAGCTTAAGCAATGCATAATTCATAAAACAGGTTATATTTAACTTAATTGTACTTTTGTACCCTTTGTTTGTGTATACAGTGTCTAAAACTAATTTTACAGACAAAATATGACCAAACATCAGTTTTTCTGCATGGGAAGGCCGAAACATTACATTTTAAGAAGGGAGATAACTGTCCATTAAAGGAGTATATCAAATTTAAAAAAATAAAGGGGTAATTTCCTTAAGGTACACAATTTCATAGGTTGGAAGGAATTTTATTTCAGTATTCTGCTATGAGGGGGGGGGGGGTAAAATTTGGTTTACTTTGGTACTCATCAATTGAATGAAATGCCTTGAAATAATGGTATTGGTAGTTCTTCACTTTTGCTGACACTTATTTTCAAGAGGAAAAGTGATAAAGTGACTAACAATTGAACAGAGGGTTGAGTGTGCGGCCAAGTTCCAGCAAAGGGAGCTTGTTGTCAAGTTTGCCGAAGAAAGGGAGTAACAAGGTGAGGTTTTGCTTAGTATTTTCTTTCTTCTATCACTTTCATTGTTGTTTTGACCTAAAAAATCTTCGTAATCAGATGTCTAGTAGGGCGTTGTTGTCCAGGATAAGCGAGTATGCAAGCAGAAATTTTATTGGGTTATTATCAGATTGAACCTGAAACTTAGTGCATTACACTTTTGCCTATTTGACCCGAGTTAAACATTTTTCTCTATTGCAGAATGAGCAGTGAAGAAACCACTCCTGACAGCTGTTCATCATGCAAAACGGATAGAATTTGCCAACAATCATGCAGACTGGACCAGGGTAGACTGAAGTGATGTACATCTGTGTACAGATGAGTCAAGATTCACTCTCTTCCAGAATGATGGTGGGTTTTACTTTCGCAGGAGAATGAATGAATACATAAACAGAAAGAGAATAATGACATCATGGAACTGATATGTTGGCCCCGAAGAGCCCAGACTTAAACCCTATTGAACACTTGTGGTTTAAGTTGAAAACAGCTGTGCGACAGTATCGCTCACGCAACCTTACAGAGCTGGAAGCTAATCTTTAATCGGACTAGTCCAGAACCACTGTGGAGAAGTACTAGAGGCTGGTTAGAGGTATGCCACGCAGGATTGTTGTAGAGGGTTACACCAAATACTAACTGTGTTTAAGTGTTATTTGTATTGCCGTCGTGGACAGGCCTTTACGGACCTCTCCTGTAATTTTGATTGAAATTTGATAATTCAATTATATTGAATTTGTTGTTATTGTATTGAAATATAAATAACATGTTTTTCCACTATGTAAAATAAAATTACAAAAGCAAAAGTGAAGATCATAGAATACTACATAATGAAAAAAAAATTTAATGAACTGTATACTTTCTTTTTGTGGTCAGTGTATGAAACTTTTTGTGTATCCACTGCTCTCAAGCTTAAAATTGTTATTGTACAAAATTAAAGTGAAATATCTCCCTTATCTAAAATTCTACCAGAGGTTATTTTCTTTATGCACATCTTCACAACATGGTCTACTTCTTTACTTCGGTGGCGGAAATGATAAAGCAAGTATATTATCATAAATTAATATCAATAGACATCGTACAGAATGTAACAAATCAACAATTTGCATCAACAGTAGTCGGACAAGCACATCAACAGACGTCGTACACATCATTTTACATCAAATCAACAGACATCGTACAGAATTTAATCTTATTTTACTTCAGTTTTCAGTGTTTAGGTTGGGTATTGAGGAAAATCCTAAAATACCGATCAACAGCGATCGTACAGTTTCGTTTTCGTTTATACACCGTGGTAGAGACAGCTTTTCATAGAAGTATTGTCTTATTTGACTAAAGTACCTAATTCATTTTGATAGAGCCACCTGCGGTTTATCCATTTACAAACAACAATGTAATTAATCATAGCATTACCTTATTGTTGTTTTGTTTTGTGCTTCGCTAAGTCATATCTAGGGCAGTCACAATATACCGGTATATTGCAATACACAGTTGCGACAATACGTACCGCGGTACGAATTTAGCATACCGGTATTTTGCGCTATTTTGAAATTCATTAGAATAAGTCTTCTCTTAATAAAATGAAAGTAGCGAAACGTCAGTGAAACAAGCATGGCGTCCAGAAGCTTGATTGCTAGGATGTTCTGCAACTAAGGGGGTGATTGTTTCCTTCAATTTAAGCATCTTTTTTATATGCAAAACCCATATCACCGTCGCAAATGACCGTAATGACTTATAGAGGCTAGATTCTTTAAGAAGCTACATGTAAGAATTGCAATGTTTCTATAAAATACAATGAATCTTAAAACCCACAAAACATCGTGGTACGTATCGCGATACAGTGGTAGCGTATTGCAATATACCGCGATATGCTTCTGGCGTATCGTGACAGCCCTAGTCATATCAGTCCAGCTTGTTTGTGCCTAAAGATTGATGAACATCCATTGTTCTTATTATTTCAACTTTATGATTTAATAATAAAGTACATGTAGTTTTAATTAGACCTGTCAATGATATCAAATGGAACAAGAGCTCCGCTGGGCGGGGCATTATACGCCCGTGTGCAGTCCATGCTGTGTTCTATCTCATATGAAGTCCCTGTGACCTTGACCAATGACCCTGGGATCTCAGAATAGGTCCCATCCTTAACTGGAGGGCTATCCAAAGCAAAGATTTTGAGAACCTAGGTACAGCCATGGTTGAGTTATCACCGACACAAAGTTTTCCCATACAAACTTCCAGTGATCTTGACCCTGGGGCCTCAGAACCAAAAGTTCTCGCCCTTGACCCAAAGAGTATTGATACATAAAATTTGGTGATCTTAGGTAAAGTTGGTTGTTGGACAAGGTTTTTCCTCATGATGTTTCTTGTGACTTTGACCTTTAACCCAGGGACCTAAAACCAAAGGGGCATATGCTAGACATTAAGGCTCCCCTTAAATAAAATTTGGAAAACCTACAATGTAGGTACAATCATTATTGAGTTACTGTCCCGAAAATGTTTCAATATGAATTAAGTCCCTGTGACCTTGACTTTTGACCCTGGGGTCTCCAAATCAAAAGAGAACATCCAATACCAAAGAGCTATCAACACATTACATATTAAGTTATTGTCTGGACAAGGATTGTCCACATGATGCCCCTGTGACCTCAATCTTTGACCCAGTTTTGACCCAAAACCAATTGGGAACATCCTTGACACATGGGCTACCCTCACATAAAATTTGGTGAACTAAATTCATGTTACTTATTAAATATAGCATTATTTCCATGGTTTGCCATTTTGACTTTGTTAACATATTGATTGAACATTTGAAGTCACTGCTTGGTAATTTGATATCTTCTGGATGATGGTTTAAACTTGACCTAGGGGCCCCAAAACCAATAGGGAACATTCTTGACACATGGGCTACTCTCACATGAAATTTGGTGAACTTAGGTGCAGTCATTGTTGATTTACTACACGGACAATGTTTTTCAATATGATGCCCCTGTGACCTTGACCTTTGACCCAGGGGCCCCAAAACCAATAGGACATAACCATGACACATGGGCTACTCTCACATAAAATTTAGTGAACCTAGGTACATTGGTTGTTCAGTTATTGTCTGGACAAGTGTTTCATTGTTTGCCATTTTGACTTTATTAACATATTGATAGAACATTTGAAGTCACTGCTTGGTAATTTGATATCTTCTGGTTGAAGGTTTAAACTTGACCCTGTTTCCCAAAAACTGATAAGGCACATCCTTGACACATGGGCTACTCTCACATGAAATTTGGTGAACCTAGGTACAGTCATTGTTGAGTAATTACCCGGACAATGTTTTTCAATATGATGCCCCTGTGACCTTGACCTTTGACCCAGGGGCCCCAAAACCAATAGAGCATAACCTTGACACTTCCGCTACTCTCACGTAAAATTTAGTGAACCTAGGTACATTGGTTGTTCAGTTATTGTCTGGACAAGGTTTTTCCATATGATGCCTCTGTGACCTTGACCTTTGGGTCTGGGGCCCCAAAACCTATTGGGAACATCCTTGACACAAGGGCTACATTCACATAAAATTTTGTAAACCTAGGTACAGTCGTTGATGAGTAATTGTCCAAACAAGGTTTTTCAATATGATGCCCCTGTGACCTTGACCTTTGACCCAGGAGCCCCAAAACCACTAGGGCATATCCTTGACACAAGGGCTACCCTGACATAGAATTTGATGAACCTAGGTACATTGGTGGTTCAGTAATTGTCTGGACAAGTGTTTCATTGTTTGCCATTTTGACTTTATTAACATATTGATAGAACATTTGAAGTCACAGCTTGGTAATTTGATATCTTCTGGTTGAAGGTTTAAACTTGACCCTGTTTCCCAAAAACTGATAAGACACATCCTTGACACATGGGCTATTCTCACATGAAATTTGGTGAACTCAGGTGCAGTCATTGTTGATTTACTACACTGACAATGTTTTTCAATATGATGCCCCTGTGACCTTGACCTTTGACCCAGGGGCCCCAAAACCAATAGGGCATAACTTTGACACATGGGCTACTCTCACATAAAATTTAGTTAACCTAGGTACATTGGTGGTTCAGTTATTGTCTGGACAAGGTTTTTCCATATGATGTCTTTGTGACCTTGACCTTTGACCCAGGGGCCCAGAAACCTATTGGAAACATCCTTGACACAAGGGCTACATTCACATAAAATTTTGTGAACTTAGGTACAGTCGTTGATGAGTTATTGTCCAAACAAGGTTTTTCAATATGATGCCCCTGTGACCTTGACCTTTGAACCAGGAGCCCCAAAACCAATAGGGCATAACCTTTACCCAAGGGCTACCCTCACATAAAATTTGGAGAACCTAGGTACATTGGTGGTTCAGTTATTGTCTGGACAAGTGTTTCATTGTTTGCCGTTTTGACTTTATAAACATATTGATAGAACATTTGAAGTCACAGCTTGGTAATTTGATATCTTCTGGTTTAAGATTTAAATTTAACCCTGTTTTCCCAAAACTGATAAGGTACATCCTTGACACATGGGCTACTCTCACATGAAATTTGGTGAACCTAGGTACAGTCATTAGTGAGTTATTACCCGGACAATGTTTTTCAATATGATGCCACTGTGACCTTGACCTTTGACCCAGGGGCCCCAAAATCAATAGTGCATATCCTTGACACATGGGCTACTCTCACATGAAATTTGGTGAACCTAGGTACATTGGTGTTTCATTTATTGTCCGGACAAAGTTTTTCCATATAATGCCCCTGTGACCTTGACCTTTGAACCTGGGGCCCCATAAACCTATCGGGCGCATCTTTGACACATGGGCTACTCTTACATAAAATTTGGTGAACCTAGGTACAGGCGTTGTTGAGTTATGGTCCGGACAAGGTTTTTCAATTTGATGTCCCTGTGACCTTGACCTTTGACCCAGGGGCCCCAAAACCGATTGGGAACATCCTTGACACATGGGCTTCTCTCACATAAAATTTGGTGATCCTAGGTAGATTGGTTGTTAAGTTATTGTCAGGACAAGTTTTTTTCCCATATGATGCCACTGTGACCTTGACCTTTGACGCAGGGGCCCCAAAACCGATAGGGAACATCTTTGACACATGGGCTACTCTTACATTAAATTTGGTGAACTTAGGTACATTGGTGGTTCAGATATTGTCCGGACAAGTTTTACCTATTTTAAGTCCCAGTGACCTTGACCTTTAACCCTGGGGTCTCAAAATCAATAGGGAACCTCCTCCACCCAAGGGCTATCAACACATAAAATTTGAGGAACCTAGGTTCATCCTTTCTTGAGTTATCATCCGGACAAGCAATTGTCCACGGACGGACAGACGGACAGACGGACGGACGGCCAGACGGACAGACGGACAGACGGACAGACGGACAGACGGACAGACGGACAACAGCATAACATAATACGACCGTTTTTTCAAAACGGGCGTATAAAAAGCGCAACAAAATTCAAATTCAAGTTCATATGCTGATATTCACAGCTCCGTATAATTGAATTAATGTGACAAACCTACTAGATTCATTAACATCCATTGGTTTCATTACATCAATTTCAGTTTTATGATTTTAAACAATAATTTGATTTAAATTTGTTATTTCAATGATTGAGGTAACATTAAACGGAAAAGCAGGTACATTTAAGATGTTGATCTTTAATCGATTTTCCTCCATTGATTAGACAAATTGGAGAAGTTTCCAGCCTTGTGGAAGGGTAGGTGAGTACTGGTTATAAACAATGGTCCAGGAAAGCTAGGTAAGGTGCGCTGGACGCCGTAAAATGACCTAAATTGTGTTGACACGGCGTTAACTCCAATAAATAAATAAATAAAATATTGATCTTTACAACTCCATTTATAATTTAATTAATCTGATAAGAATACATATATCAATACCATCACTTCTGAAAACGTTCATTTAACTGCCAACTGTAAAATCGAGCGACGAAATGAAAACATTAAGATGAGATGAGAGATACGACAGACTGTAATGCCTAGAGCAAGAATAAAATCACTAGAGGCTTATAAAGCCCTACAACAAACGAAGAATACATTTCCCTGGAGAGAAAGTTGAAAGTCTTCTCCAGATTTTTAATATATTGTCACAAAACTGTTGAAGTATTTAAATGTTATATATCTAAGCAAAGATCATAGTTAAAATCTAACAATCGAAGTTCTTCAACCAGCACTTTCTATGACGTTTCCAACAGAATAAATGGAATATATCGTATAATATGGGAAGCGTGTCCATTATTTAAATATGTGATGTTACTTATATAGTTAAAGCTATTATACAGACAATATTCTCTATGACCATTAACAAAATGTAAGAATAAATTTGCTTGATGTAAGTGATTACACAACATCGTCGGTTATCCCACGATACATTACTCCGCTATACTGCGTTATTTACCGTGGGCCATTTGGTTAGGAGAATTTCATAATCATGAATAATTAATGAGACAGTTTCATTGGTTCCGCAAGAAAACCACTGCGGAAAACTAGCCAATGAAATTACGCAACCATTTTTTGAAAATAAACATGTGCGTCGGTTGCTTTTTTAAGTCAGAAAATCTCAGTATGACGTCATTGTTATTGAAGAGTATTTAAGTGAAACATGCGATTTCATTGGAAGAAGACTGGCCTCCTCTGCCTCATGCATATTTATGAAAACGAGATTTTGCCAGTCAAATTGCCCACGGTACCTATCGAGTGTAAAGGAAGAAAGTATCCGTAGAATGCCGACGACGTACCACAAGTGCCTGGATCTCTGCTCCCCCTACCAATTCATTATAGAGAAAAGGGTCAGCATTTGTGTGTGATACTTACTTCCATAATAATCTTTATCACAACCATAACTGTTAACATCAGTTAAAGTAAATTGAGCAAATTCGATACCCTCAGCTGTCGTTACTGCTTTCTTACCCCATTTAAACTTTAGATTTTCTGTATTGTGACCATCTGAAAAATACAAATGACGTAACGCTCACTGGCACCAGAGTTCATATCTTACGATCATAAAATAATGCGTACGTTCCTATATATAGTTCTCTGTGCATACATACATGTGCACTACCTAATATATAATATACGTGAATATTATAATGAAAGTATAGTTATAACTCATACACGGTAATGTATATGGGACCGATTTTTAATTGTGTTTGATGACAAAATATTATATATGTGCGCATTTAACGAGTGTGATGACTCCGGTGCCAGTGACTTTAATATATCGCCATATCGATGAGAAAAAACATATTTTACTGAATTTTCTATCGGGCATATTCTACGATTTTTCTATTGGGCGCTGAACACAGATCTTATTTGTAGTCGTACAGAAAATACAATCTACGAAATAAATGTTGTCAGTGAAATCTACCATCTATCTCGGGCAACCAAAATGTGTTTGTGGCAATAAACATCTACAAACAAGTTATAGTTTTTGCTGTTAAAATGACATGTTCGGAAAATCACGTCTATATACTAGTTTCCTAGTCTGCATATACAGTCCAACCTGTGAACAACGGCCGGCCAAGGGAAAAGAGAAAAGTGGCCTTTGTTCACAGGTGGCCTTTGTTCGGAGGGAGGAACCAACGGGCCATGTTTCGTTAGACTTGAGAGACAGAGTTCATAATTAACATGAATTAATCATTAAAATTGTTTTTATTTTCAACCTTAATTCATTATTCACATTATCATTATTGAAGTTGTGACAATAAATGAATAAAACAAAATTTTGAACAAAGAATGACTAAAACAAAGAAATCAGTGATTTTTTATTTGCAGCTACATTTCATGCTATGCCCTCAACATTAACAATTGCACTCTACAAATTCTCACTACTCTGACCTTTTGTATAGTATTTCTATCTTATCCCAGTTGCCAAATTACCTGTATACAGCGGTCACAGTTGAACGAATTTAGCATGAATTGATAATTAAAATTGTTTTTATTTTTAACCTTAATTCATTATTCACATTACCATATTGAAGTTGTGACTATAAATGAATAAAACAAAACTTTGAACAAAGAATGACTAAAACAAAGAAATCAGTGATTTTTTGTTTGCAGCTACATTTCATGCTATGCCCTCAACATTAACAAATGTACTCAACAAATTCTCACTACTCTGACCTTTTGTATAGTATTTCTATCTTATCCCAGTTGTCAAATTACCTGTATACAGCGGTCACAGTTGAACGAATTTAGGAATTAACAGCGTGTCACAAACATTTATCTAACTGCCGGACGTGTGAAAAACAAACCTAGTGGAGTCTCCAAACATTCAAAACTAATTAACAAAGTGTCATCACATGACGTAATTTACTCCCGATTTACAAATAAATTTAACAATAAAAGGATACATTAACATATTTTTATAATAAGGTGACGAGAAAATTGTCTACAGCTTGATAATAACTAATAAAATCGTACTCGAGATGGTCTGTTTACGAAAATCCGGAAAAAAATCGGATTACGGGTTTTTAGCTTAACTTTAACAAAAATGGCGGCCTGCTTTCGAAATCGCCTTGATACGAAATACTGTCTTCAAACAATCGTCTGGCCGTTGTTCACAGTTATAAACTGGCCGCGGGATGGTTTTGACTGGCCGCTGGTCGCAGACGACAGGTGGCCGTTATTCACGGCCTTTTTAAGAGCGTTTTCGGTCGGGGGGAAATCGAAATGGCCGCTGTCGGCAGGTGCCCGCTATTCGGAGGTGGCCGTTAGCACAAGTTGGACTGTAATTCAAGGTCTATTATGAAATATACATGTTTAATATCAAACATAGTTATATAAATAAGTATAAAACATAACTTACAACTCTCAACATCAAACTTACACATCTGTGTATCAAACGGATATTTCTTAAGTTGCATCCTACATGTGAATGTTCCTGTAACCCTGAAAAGAAAATAAGTTTTTTATCGAAATTATAAACATAGTTTGATCGGCTGACTTTCTATTATGTATAGTTCTAAAGCATTCACATGTACAGTTAAGTTCCGCTATTAAGACAACGATGGGTAATGCAACAACATGCGTTTTTGACGAGTTCTAAATTGAAAATGCTAAATTTCAGAACAAGAAGGTTTCTATGTTAAGGTAATTCTGCTACAGAGACAAGTGCTTTATTTGGCCCTAACTTTTTTATATCAGTTGTAACAAGAACATATAATGTTGTTTACAAGTTTGCCATAAGCTGAAATAACATTTTAAGCATGAACCAGTTTTTGTCTGCACAAAATAGATTCAAAAGCCTTAAACCTCAATAGTTTTGTCGTCAGTCTTAAATGTGACTATAAATAGCCATAAATGAATCGTCGATTTGCAGTCATTCCCTAAGGAATCGTAAACGTGATATCCTTTTATAATTGTGTTCTTCCAAAGAACATCACTTAACTATTATCATCTCAATTCAAACGATAATACGTTTCCAGTTATCCAAATGACAATGGAACTCCCATTCCACAAAATGTTTTAACATGTTTATTGTGTCTATAATGGCTTCACGGTTTTAAAGGGATATACAGGCAAATGACTGTGCCAAAAGTATTAAAACATGTGGCCATTGTTGAAAAAGAAAGAAGGATACTGAGAGAATCACCAAGCCATTTATAGATTTGTTATACATGTATGTCGTACTTGCTGAACTTAAACATTTTCATTGGTCGCTTCCTGTCTTTTCAACATTCTTAGGCGGTTAGGATATCTTTTTATAGAATTATACTAATGTTGCACAATAACAAGCTCTAGGTTCTTCTCATCAGTAAATGCATATTTTAACACCCTTCTATTTTTAGCTAACCTTACCAACGTAGGTCTAGTTAGGAAACACCCCAAATGTAAAGAGAAAATATAGAAATATTTTGCCAAGAAAAAATCAGTTTGTCTGTTTCAATCACAATTACAAAAATATAATGCAGAACCAGGAAAATTGGAACTGAAAAATTTGCCTACTAATTACTTTAAGACTGTTATTATGTTTGCTATAAATGGATATATCTGTGCATAGGGACAGCTATAGGGAAATTAATGACAGTTGACAAATATCAAGCTCACCTTGCACTGTATTGTACGGTACCGTCTGGGTATATATGTATAAATTTATTAGCTACCATAACTTCATGATAATGAGATGTTTTTTCATTCAGTATATACATGTCTGGCATCCACACATGACTAAACATTGATGAATCTAATATCAATCTTGATAAGTTTAATGTATCATTATATGCTAAACGTTTATCTAACCAGCGTTCACGTAGAAACACACTCATTGAGTATTCCTGAAATGAAATATACATTAATAGACTTGGGTTATAGCAATCTCCGTAAAAAGATATCCTATAAGGATCTCTTGACATTGCACAGAGGGTCAAGTCGAGATGACCTTTATGTCGACCAATCAATGTGAAGCTTTCATCTAGACAAAACACTACTCATAGCATCATGATTTCAGTATTTCAATCTTTAGTCCGAGTTTTGCATCGTCGGTTATCCAACGATACATTACTCCGCTATTGTATCGTGGGCCATTTGGTTAGGAAAATCTCGTAATCATGAATAATTAATGTGGCAGTTTCATTGGTTCCGAAAGGAAATCTATGCGATAAAATATTACGTTCTATATCAAAGGTTTGGTTTAACATTTAAAATGAGAAAATAAACATGTGCGTGGTTTCTATTTTAAGTAACAAGTTTTCATTGTAACATGCGATTTTATTGGAAGAAGATTTGTCTCTCCTGCCTAATGCATATTCATGAAAACGAGATTTTGCCAGTCAAATTGCCCACAGTACGTATGGAGTGTAACGGAAGAAAGTACTGTGGTTGCCGACGATGGAGTTTTGTGATTGGACAGTTATTTGCAAATTACGTCACACAGACGATATAAACAAGTAACATAACACAATGATGTCGTCATGAATATTAGGTCAGACGAACGTGACCCGTAATATGAAATAGTCAGATCCAAAATAAGCGAGTACGCGAGTGGATAATTTTAGATCGGGTTTTAATAAGATTGCTGTTTAAGTTCACCAATAATAAATAAACGTCACCAACTATTGGGACCGTACTATTTATAGTCCTGTCAACAACTGAAGTAGGCAATATTTTCAAAAGAGTCTGAAATTCTTTATTAAGATACTCTCTCACAAGAATGACGATCCGTATGCCATTGTTGTTAGCCAAACGAGTTACCTCGGAAATATGAGTGTCATAAACCGGAGCACTCGCAGTGAACAACGCGTTTGAAAGATTGAGGCTCAAGTATACCTTGGACTATAACGTTTAGATACGTACGTTTATAAAATATTTATAAAATGAGAGTACATATTAAACCTTACCATGTTGGCTTCGTTTACATCAAACATCGAGTTCACAAACATTTCAACTTCTACCACAACTTGTCTATCAAAACCAGCTGAAACATACAATACCGATACATGTATTGACTTATAGCACTGGATTTAGTGGGGAGTCTTGCTTTGTTTATACTTCTTTGTTAAAAAAATATGATCAAACAGGTTTTCACATTTTCATCAATATTTGCAAGTATCCTTATCCTAAAGGTCACTTCGCCTTAAGCACTTTGTATTATTGACATTTATCTGAACTTGTGCAGGTAGGGTTTAAATAGGTATGCCTAGACAAGTTATGTTTGAGCCCAACATAAAAATTAACCATCTAAGTCATTGATTGGCTCAAGTCAATAAAAGCCAACATCGGTAGGTCATAGTGCGAGTTATCAGGATAATGGCTTCTTTAAATGTGTTCTTTGACATTTTGAACTAGAGAGATAATCGTTGAATTATTACATTGTTGAGATTAAAAGTAAATTTGCGCTATTATGCATGTGTTGTTTCTAGTGCAATGACGATACGAAACATAAAAAGATACATAATTATACATTTAAGCACGTGTTTGTGTTCTACGACCAAAGTGTACCAATTAAAAGCCACAAATTGACATCATTAGTCCTGTGCATTGATTGACTATTGAAAACCATTGCTTGGCATCTTTATGTCTCCGTAGAATATTCTGAATTGATTCATAATTCACAATGACTCCAGCCTCCTGTATATTTATTGCGACTTTACAATTAATGTTGAATAGTACAAGAATGCGACAATGATCTTATGAAATATCAATTCTAAATACTACATCAAGGTATAAATGACAATGGACAATGGAAGAAGTATAGCTATAACAATATTTTGTCTTTTCACATCAGAATAATATAGAATAATGAATACTTCTATTGGGAATGGCTAGATGTTTTCTTATGGGAATAACTAGTAAATAACAATGTATGGGGATTATTTAAAAAAGGTATAGTTTTGTAACTAATACTATTGAATTAATGAGAAAACCATACTGTTTCTGATTATGAAACTACTCACTAGTTTTTATCAGGTCAAACGCCTTGTCAAGACAAATTATGATCATTTTAAGATGCATACATCTTACAAAGCTTTTTCTAAACCCTTGTCTATAGACAGCTTTCGTCCGCCTTTTCACAAAGCCGACACAAATCCACATATATATTATTAATGTAGGAAAATCGACTTTATTGTCGAATTTCATGGAAAGGTATAAACAGCCTGATTGAGACTCAAACCAGAGATCCTTTCGAAACACTAGGTTTGAACTCCTGTGCGTAATGACTACTGTGCCTCGAATCCCGGTTAATAAAAATCAGGAAAATGGATGTAATAATACCCTTTGTATTCAAATTACTGAATTTGTCCCATTTTCAATAAAATTGTAAGTAGGTTTAATCTCAAATAGAATACACAAATAAAAACATGATATTTCAATGTAAACAATGTTTAATAATCTCATATATGACTTAACTATGACACAAGATCATATTCAATGTACATCATGTACAATGTATTATTTTCAATGTGATATAATATTTGGTGTTCTATATGTAAATAAATCTCGTGGAAAGTTGTTATTAAAAGAAATACGAATTTGAGAAGTTTGAGTAACCTAAGCTTTGAGATGGGGACTTGTTATTGATGTTTCTATCTCCATTGTTTCAAGCGCACAAATCTAATGTCGACATCAATCAATATAAAGTCTTATTCTAAGGCCTCTGTTTGTGTCTGTCGATAGCATACATGACATTTAGTCGGTAATTAGTTTGATTCCCAGACATGACATGCTCACATTCGTAGAAATTCGACAAAGTTTTCTTTGGTTCAGAGATCTTTGCTATTCGTGGCAGTGATTAGGACGACTGGCTGTTGTGATATAAGAAATGCGACACCTTACCTTACTTTCGTATTGAATTTGTTAAGGCCATAATAATGACATCGCAGACGATTATAAGGTACATGTATGCGATTCTGTCGATGAAGTATGGAATGGAAGTTTTTAAATATTTTATAAAAGCATTAGTTTTAACTTCTTACTTTCATTCCATTTAGGTGGAAGTTTCTTATCATAATCTTTAAATATATCTTCAAGCAATGTTGACCTGAAATAGAAATAAGAAAAACTTGTCAGAACAAACTTATTATCGGCTATATGTTATTGTTCTGCTGCATTCCATAAGTATTCGGGTTGAAGTGAACATGACAAATGAACATGAAAAAATGAAAATGTGTGCCCTTGTTATTCTTAGAGAATAATTTGGTTTGACAGTGTATTTAAAAGCATTTCTAACCCAATGATTGAGTTTTTTACAAATAGAATCTAGACCACTAGGCATATACTTTTTCTCTATCTTCAACATTACCGTCACCGTCTCTCAAATTGGATTGAGTTCAATAATAATGATATTAAAATTAGAACATGTGAAACATGCAGCAGGTTAACTCGACGCCATACACATAGTGGAAGAGCGGTGGAAATACAAAAAACCATCTCACGACATCCCACGGAGATGCATTTCATTATCTTTTTAATTGTTCATTTTTCAGTTCTGATTGACAAAAGCTTTTATCACCATTAGGTCGACCTAACATAATTACTTATTACAGATTAATGAATACCACAAATCATATCAAGTTAATTAAACTGTGCAAATATTTATCATGTATCTTTAAAACATTCAAACTACTACCTGGCATTTAAGTATGTTCTTTTATTTTCATTTTAATTTTGTAAACAATATACAGTTTAAAATGTTATCGTTTTACTGTAAAATTAAATATATATACATTAATGTATCTATATATGTAAAGATATGCACATTCACTTGTGTGCACATATATAGATATTCATTTCATACACTGTATCTTGTATAACATGTTCAACCAGTAGCCTGGTATCATATCATTTTGTTTAATAATTGCTGTACCTTATATCACATAATTGTGCTAAGAGTAAATAAATAAACTGTAAACTGTGAACGAAGTATATTATCCATTATTTAACGTGCTAATTTCGAAAATATAGAAAATAAATTACTTCAATTAAAGATAATAAGTAAATGTCAATATTGCCATTAAATGACACTGTGAATTCATTGGTAATTTGTATTTGTTCATCTATTAAACGACATGCCATTCCTGAAAATGCCTCGTGGAACAATGATGTCATCCATTTAGAAAATGTCACATTTTCCCGGAAACTCAATGGTTGTGTTTGCCTTGGTACAACAAGCTGATTCCAAAATGACGCCAATGATTGGAGTCAACACGGAAGTGATTTCTATAGAGGCTACAAATATGGACTGTATATATTGATTAACACCTCAATTGTAAGTAAAATAACACGGAAAAGTTAATATTTTATAATATAACGATAATATGATTAGATTACCATTTTCTGATTGATCTACAAGACTTTATTAAGGATACAGCTTAAATGTCGATTAAATTTAACTTTGAAGTTTGCAAGCGAGTTAGATTTTGTGATAATTTTTAGCTACATATTTTGTAACGGAAAAAAACAACTAATAGCTCTTAAATAACTCTGAAAACTTGAACATATTTTATTTAATTAAACGCCGTGTCAACACAAATCATGCTCACGTAATGAGCATTTAACTATAACCAGTGCTCACTACCCTTCCACAATACTGACAACTTCTCCGTATACCTTAAGAATGGAGAGAATTTTAAAATATAATTGGATAAAAAGGGTAAAACGGTTCCGAGTGAAGTTCAAACCGGAACCACTTCGGAACATTAGGTTCAAATGCCGTCGCGTAGCCTACGCACCCATGGAACCGAGTTGAATACATATCATATATTATATCGTTCTTCATACTTTGAGATACATCTAAAATCAGTCTTGTTGTGGAGGCCAGGTCTAACGACATCAAATACTCAAATAAAATCCACAGCAGCCGGCTCGGTCCCGATCAATAACACTATATTTACATACGTATTTATAGTATTTATGTTTCGGGACCGTGCCGTGCGTTTGTGATAAAATCCATGCTAAGGTACGTATACATACTTAACAGCTATTTCATTTGGTAAGAATATGACTGTGTAATTTAATAGTAAGTATCAACGGTATTCATATTACATAATGTAAGATCACAAAATTAATTCTCTGTAGTCATATGATCGAACATTAATTAGACCTGTAATATCTGAACTTCCCAAGTGATTTGAAAATATTGAGTTTTTATGTAAGACATTAAACTGATTACTATCAGCGTTGATATATAAAATAAAGGTTAAATGAAACAAGAAGATTATTCATTACGGAACATGACCTTTTATGAAATGAAACAGTTAACAAGAAACAAGTGTTTTATTTACATAGATTTGTATCATTGATTAAAGCCATTATTTCTCAGTAGAAAATAAAGCCATCTCAATTGTTATACAAATATAACATTGAGTGAACCTTTGGTGTTCAATTTTAAAACAAAGAAGTGTCAATAAGGCACAATTCTAATTAATCTTTATCCGATTGATTTCATTTACAAACTTGCTGTACAATTACTATTCTTAGTACATTTTTGAAACAAACGCCGTAGCAACATCCAACACACTGCATAGGTCATATCACGTCGGTCAATCAACTTACTCACCGTTACTGGAAAGGTTATGTGCATACTTCCCTCAGTGAAAACTGTCCTAAATGATTTAGACTCAGTAGTAGGAAAGAGAACGGTCGTAGAAATTATTTTTTATGGCCATGAAAATATACATCCGGGTATCGAACCAACGACCCCTCGATAATTAGACTTATGTGACATCGACTGAGCGATCCGGGCGACTGTACATGTATTGTTGCACACTTTCAAGTCTTCAAGAGCACCTTATCTTAAAAGTACAAAGCCTTGACACACGGACACTTATACTGTAATGACCACTGCGGAGAGAAATTTGGTAAAACTACGTGATTCAGTACGAATATTATGCCATACAATGAAAAAAAGTACTGAATCAACATAAAAAACTAAATATGAAAATAATTATTTAAGATAACATTCTAATCAGCGGTGTTACCTAAGCGCCACTGAAAGCCACAAACAAGGAACATAAACAAAACCTTCGGGGGGTTTGTCTCGAAACAGAAAAAAATTGTCACGGGGGTTTAATTCAGTTTCAAGAGTGCACCAACCTCAGTCATGTCCAAAATGGTACAAGAAAAACAATAACAAATTGTCTTAGTGAACAGAAAATTCGACCCACCGTTCACTCGACAGGGCTGCGCGCACAAACGCACGAACATACAAACACATGACATACAAAAAAGCTTATAACATTGCCAATGTAAAAGGAAAGTTCTCATTGAACAATAAATCACAATACACAAGTACAATACACTTACATGGTCGTGTTGGTTGGATCAGTGAAACAGTCACCATCTGAAGCAAATATCAGAACATTATAAGTTATCATTAGAATTAATCCTATCATAATCATGTTATCACGTGCCACCTCCTTATCTCTGTGACACAACACTTCTGTCACAGCTACAATAAAACCTTGTAACACCGTAACTCCGTATCACACTATCGCATTAATTGATTGCTTGTCGTTGCTTAATTAATACAGCACTTTTATTGTCTGTGATTCGCTGATGTTGATGTTTAAGATGTTCAATGACAGTAGCACATGTATTTGTAGTAATAAACTTCAGTTGCATTAGCAATGCACGCTTTTATATCTACATCGACATATGAGATCGTCGCAGTCGTCACACTTGACTTTCACACAATAGGTGCTTAATTTCACCTGTTGTTTAATATCGCTCATATGTACATTTCCAGTATTTTTGGACAAATCACCCACACTGACACTAATCAAATGTTGATAGGAACGAATGTTGCGATTTTTTACGATTTCGTTTGCTCATTTGTTTTTAGGGTCTAACGGTACATCAACACAAATAGGCTGTATCTTGTCGAAATCAATTAAAGATGGCAATTAATGAAAGCAAATATCATAAATTTATTAAGTCCTAGATTTTATGATAAATGTTTTACTTTCAAATAGTTAAGTATCGCATATGATGGTACTATTTGGTACGATTTCAATTTTTACAACCCAAACTTTGATATATGAACATTAATTAATCCACTCAACATTCCCTAAGTCTGTTATAAAAATTGATGTATTATGTAAAACATACAAAAATAAAACCTAATATGCAACTGACACACAAATCATCGAAACAATATAAACATTCTAGTACAAGAGCTCTTAATGTAAACTTGACCGATTAAAACTCAGTGGGTCTTACACAGATACAAAAATAAAACCCTAGAATGCGACGCGCTCAAACAACGTCACAAGTAATATATGAGCTTGAAATAAGAACACAAGTCAACGGAATCCAAAGTCAAATGACAATATGTTCCAAAAGTCGATTGACAATACGTAGATTGTAAAGTCATTTGCACACATCATGACAAACAAATCTACCGATTCAACACTAATGGAAACTGGAATAATTTGTCACCGGAATTTATTTAAAGATAATATTATTGATATTGAGAAATTTGAAGCCAATACTTCGTTCAACAATCAATGGTTCATGTAATTGTTCTGTCGACGTTCTGATTTCATCAGGGAGTAAAGATATTTCTTCCATTAAGCGATATGTAATTTACGATAAGCTTTAAACATGACTTTATTTGTTACCTTTGTTGATGTTGCATTGAAGAAATCCTTTTGTTATTAATACATGATGCAATGTAATGGGAAATTATTCAAAGAATATTGGAATGCTTTATTGCACACAGTAAACATAGGAGTGGTATGACATAACAACCGTTTTTATGCCAAGCATATTTTGTCTCATTCAATGTAGTTGGGTCGATAACTGCAACAATCTTTCACTTGGTGATACAAGCATCAAATTTGGCACCGATGACCTGCATGGTCTACCATTTACAAAAAGCACGATTTCCACTTCGAAATTCAAGATGGCCGTCGTTTTTGCGCATGCGCCTAGAAATCAGTATCCCAAAACGACTAAACTTCTTTTTACCGCTTTGAATGTATCATAGGATGATACATTATAGTGTTTTGCATTCTACAAATGTTAACCAAGTTAAGACATTGATTTACATCATGTGATATACTTCCAAGGTCAAGGTCAAGGTCATGGTAAAGGTAACATACATGAGAATGTTGTTTCAAACTTTTTGAATCATTTTAATGATCATGTAGGGTTGGAGATGCAAATAGAAAATAGTCATTATTCAAATTAACTTGATAGAATCTTTGACAAATATTTATAGACTTCAATTGACATTTACCGTGACCTTGACCTTGATCTAAGGAGGATGTTAATACCCCGTAAATACTAATTAAATAATCAAACAATTAGTTTATTTGAGACTATTACTTTAACATTGAAATATTAATACATGTGTTGGATTGCCTTTATCAAGTGTTTACTATGTTTATGCTTAATGTTGTCCACATGTTGTGTATGTCAAAGGTCAATGTCACATTAGAAGGTATATATATAAAGTGATTTTATCAGAAATTTAACACAATTCACGTAAATGAAGCAAGGATTCTCATAATCCTAGTCAAAAACTAAAGTTTCAACAATAATGCGTGGTGCACACATGTCTAGAAGTCAACAATTTAAGGTCAAGATCGTAAAGATAGTTTAAATTTTGTTGCGATAATTATATGAACGCAAACATAGATGGTTTAGTCTGTGATGATTTCATTATTCGCACATGCAAGCGCACAAACGAGTTCATTTAAAACCGACTCGACAGCATTTGAATCGCTCATGACATTCCCTCTTGTCACCACATTTAGTTAACTGATGAAAACTTTTGGCAATCGGTGAAAGGTTGGCCAATAGCTTTTGTCATTCGCTACTGTTTTACCAAAGCCAGCCGACTGGATTCGATCTTGATAGCCATCGATTGACCAAAGATACACGCAGCGTGGAAGACAGAACTTTTGACTTGTTCATAGAAAGACGCCCTTGTATGTGAAATTGCATTATAGAATATTTGCTCTTGGACAGAAAAGTCAAGCCTAGCGTCGCAACATTGTCTATAAGACTGTTCTAATCGCTCATTATGACAAATTTCTAGAGTGTTTAGAAATCTTGATCATGTCTGCTAAATGTTGACTTAGCTTTTTCAAAGACCTACATAAAATGACTACAAGTAAAATCGTGGAAGAACAACATTCTATTAGATTTTTCTGAGCCGTCATTTTGTGTATTGGTAACCTTCTAATTGACTATCCTAGACCAAACTCAATCCAAGGTTTATAAAATCTGCACCTTTTTAGTGTTGAAACACGTTTATTTAACAGCATCAGTCACACATGCTTTATTATAAAAGAAGTTTTGCCTGTTGCTTTATAGTATAAAGTGGATTGAATATGATTCTTCGTGATTACGAGGATTCATTTTATTGTAGAAACAAATGGATACAAACTCACATTTTGTCACAACAACAACATTACAAAAACACATGGTAAGAATTTTGTCGGATCAGGACCCAATTTAGTTCGGTCATGTTGTCACTACCTCGTACAATTTTCTGCCAATTTAGTCGTAAATTTGTTTTGAGTGCTTCTCTATGGCGCTCACGTTTGTCTCTAACTGACCCTCGTAAACATCGAAACTAAGTACATGTGTATGTCCTGTTATATTTCGAGACATATGCATGCACCTATGGAATTAAATCTTTAAAAACATATTATCCAAAGGCCTTTAATGCTTTCTGAGAATCAGAATATACGAGCAAGAATCCATAAATAACAGTTGCATCGGAAATATGCTGATAGTCAGGGATTATTACCGGAGTCTGAAAAGTATTGGCCAGCTGATATGTCTGACCTGTATAGTTTGCTAGTGTCAATTTGTGTGGCTACGAATGACTAATCTGTTAGGCTGCTCGTTTTCTAGCATATTCAAATTTGCAAATAGTAATCATTTGATGAAGGAAGTTTTGTGATACTTTGCACTTATGCATTACAAAGCTTCATTAATACAAGCTTAATCGTCTGATCAAGATGGATTAAACCTAAAAACAATCTGAATTGTCCTATGAAAGGGTGGCATACTTGGAGTTATTTTAGAAAATATTCATTTGAGCTACTAACAATTTGGGGGAGACATAAACTTTGTCAGATAGAGACAGCAGCACTAATCTAAATCGGTTGTTATAGAAATACATGATTGATTTTTGTACACATTTCCTGCTCTAAAGTTAATTTTTTTTTACTGCCACACTGTAAATAACATTGAGATATGGGATACAATGTACAACTGTCTGCATATACTTCTAAAATCTTGGCCACACATTTACAGAAGAAGGACATCGGTTGGATACTGACAAAAAGTTGAGTGTAGCTACTGAGGCATGTAATACTTTATGAATATGTTGTCAAAGCAGTTTTTGGATTCAAACCGTAGTTATGGATGATAACGGATTAATTTCTGATTTGTACTAATTGATACGAACGCCGCTGAATTTAATTCAAAGTTGTCCGGGATCATCATTCCTAAATATGTGTCAATGGAAAGAGTACCCTACATCTTACCCAATGATTCATTCAGTATTATCTAAATTCCGTGTAAGCTGTACACCATTGTGGTAACTTAAACCCTGTTACCATTGGCTCCCTCACGTTGACTAACGATAGTTATATAATATTATGAGGGGTTGATTCGATAACATTTGAGACTTTTTAGTATAATGTACAGACATCTGTTTGTTTCAACAGCACACAAACAGAGAAAAATATCATGTGCCAATACGGCAACAAGCACACTTTAATTGACACTCATATACATGCCGAGTATCAAAGCACAGGCGGTCGTATATGTAATGTTTTCGAACCGGAACCGCGAATGATGCCTAGTTTCATTGTAGTGATGTCACCAGATGCACTGGTTATACTTTGAGATGTAGTCTAATAAATGAGAAATGTTCTGAATCAATTTACTGCAATGAATTTCATCTGAGAAAAAGCGTTAGTATATAAAATTATTTGGCGTCTTGTAATGGCCGCCATTTTGAATTGACAGCCATTAAATGGATTTTGTTTGAAAAAATTTAACAGAATTGTTTATTTGTTATAAAATATTGAAAATATATTGATAATTACGTAAATAAAAATAATTGAAAAGGCTATTTTATATGAACAGGACAAAAAATCCCCATCATCGGCGGCCATTTTGAAAATATGGCGGCCATCTTGAATTTCGAGGTGGAAATCGTGCTTTTTGTAAACTACACAATATGTACAACAACTGTACCAAATTTGGTGCTTGTATCACTAAGTGAAAGATTGTCGTGAAAAATGACACTTATCGACCCCACTAATGTGCTAAACGTTAACATTTGTTATGTAAAAGCATTTGAAGTAGTTGAAGGCCTCAGTTTTGTCCGAGATAAAATAATACGATTGTTGTAGATCTCGTGTCGAAAATGTATGTATATATATGTAAATATGTGCACATTCACCTGTGTATATTGCATAAACTGTATCTTGTATAACATGTTCAACTAGTAGCTCCATTGTATTGATACACAGTCACAGTTCAATCATTGCAGACATTAGAAGAAGAGGACTACATGGTGCAATACATGTAGATCTAGTTCAGATAATACGCAATATCTATTTATAGATAAGTGGTAAGTGGTTATCTAGTTACGTTAACTAGATAATCACTTAATTAACTAGTTAATTAAGAGGTTAACTAGTTACGTAACTAGTTAACCACTTAACATTAAACTGGTAAACTAGTACAATAATGACAGTTGTAGGCACTTACTTGCATTTATTTTCTGCTATGATCTTTTATTTTTAAAAAACTAGTTACGTAACTAGGTAACTACTTAAATAACATGTTAGTTATGTGGTTATCTGGTGGCAGAAATATGCCACCATAGTTTCTGTACCTTATATAATATAATTGTGCTAAGCGTAAATAAACTGTAAACTGAAAAAGCCTGCATGAGAGATAATTTTAAGTCCATCATTGTTTTTACAATCAAGACGATCAAAGCCAAAGTCAGATATACCAAGCCGAAGTAGTTCAATTACTTTCATATTAATTTACTGATGACTCCTGGTAACTTTATTGACATTGTTATCATAACAAAACAATGAATTGATTTTAATTAATTGATAATGAAAAAGTGTACTTAGTCTGCTGGGGGTAAAATAAAGGTGAAAGGAAATCATTGATAATATAAATAACTATAATAATATCGGTTAATATGATTATCTATTAATAATAATTTCAAGGTCTCACACTAAGACAAAAGTGTATGCATTAAAGTGAACATTGTAACTGATTAAATTTTGCTAGTTTGAAAATCGAGTTATGAAAAAACTATCATTAGTAACTCTATATCTAATACATATGTGTTTCCTGATCCCTTATACGTCTACGTGTATAACTTGCCATTAGGAAACACCAAGTTCGCAAGTATCATTTGAGTGATCGCCTATCTTGAACAACTATATAGGCGATTTAGGTCGAACCTCGCATCGTCAACTGTGCTTAATTACGAGTGGTAGCACTACGTTGTGTTGGCAATGTGTTGAACCAACGCCAACCTGGCCATCAATGATTACCAGTCAAATATTTTAACCACTCAGATACGCTCGCAGTTGGTCCTCAATTTAATTCGTTTCTGATCCTATTGTAAGTCCAAACATTTTTTAGATCTGACAATTGTTCCTGATTGTAGCTGATCCTGCTGATAACTGATCGCAGTTGATCATGTAGTTGTCTCTTCGTTCAATGTGATAGCCATTCACATCATACTGTCTTTGTTATATAACTCGGGTCGGTAGGGCAGCTGGTAGCGCACCGGGATTTCGAATATATTTCCCGAGGGGGTACGGGGAGGAAATACCCTTCCATGAAAATTTGATAATTATGTGAATTTTCTTCCGCTAATAAGGTATATGGAGAAAATCACGACCTTGTGGAAGGGTAAGTGAGTACTGGTTATAGACAAGGGTCCAGGGAAGCTAGGAGCTAGGTTTAGCAACAACCAGTGAATTCTTATAATGCAATAAAACATGTTAAACCTTATATTTTCTGGTAGATGTGACCATGCCATTTACAAAAATGTATACTTTTAATAGCTTTTGTTTGTAAACTAATAACTAAACTGTTAACTAAACACTGTAAATCACAGTTCCGAAAATTCACTTTTGTACTTTTTTAAAAAAAGTTGACCTCACTTCATACTGTCACCTTATTAAAGATTTTAGCACACTAGTTACTTTAGATTAGTTCTGTAGACATCAATAGACATCTGTAGACCTGTTCTGTACCTTCAACTTGAACATACAACCACTTATTTCACCACAATGATGTCATTTAATGACAAAATATGAGACGCCAAGCAATAAAATTATATGAAAATTACTAGAAAAATGATATTTAAGGCTTGTCTTCTTCAGTTTGGATGTTAGTATAGGTAGTTTCTGTCAATTTTTGGTAGAAGAACTTACATACCAAAAAGAATAAATATAATAGTTAACTTAAACATAGAAAATATTTACTTAAAATGTTAAATGACCACGCCCACTTACTTAAAATTACATAACACCAAGATAACAATGAAGATTAAGGAACTACTATTTCCATTTCAGAAGTATTTTAAACTATGCAAAAGTGTTTAACTGTAAGGCACATTTTAACAAGTATGTTTTCAACAGATTAATTAAATTACAATCAAACCTGGTTATTAAAACCACCTACTGCTCATGACAATCTGTATACATACATGTGTATGTCGACAAAATGATACCATTAGTTTAACTTAGATTGTTCATTATCAATTTAACTCTCTAATAAGTGTAAAGAAGCACTACATTTTTAACACATACAGGGTCTTTACACACATATTTAATGGTATAATCTTATCTTAATAAAATCAAACTCAACACAATAGAACAAACCAAAACATTGAGCACTTCTGAATATCGAAAAGTAAACAATAAAATTCATATGATAGGATGGTTAATATAGCAAGTATCAATCATAATTGTAAAAGTTAAGATGCTAATGGATAAATAGCATCAATACAAAAACAAACAAAAAATAAAAGCTTATTGTTTCCAGTCAATTGCTTCTCTTGTCATAATTTTTTTTCATCTAGAATACTTAACAGACAAATCATATGAGACATGCAAGTTTTGCTTTACAAAATTTAACTTTTCACAGAGAGCAAGATAATGACCTACACTGTTTGACAATTTTGTCAACTGATCTGTTTAATATTTCAAAAGATGTAAACTCAACAGCATAACAGAAAGTGAACAGATAAAGTAAACTTCTGAACAGGCATGAACTGGTATAGGCCATCATAGGGCTTACATGAAAATATTAAATTTTGTTAATTCACATGATTTCCAAAACCAAATCATAAATACTCAAAATAGCGTTTAAAAATCTAAATATCAATCAACAATCATAATAATGTCAAACCACATCGCTAACCACGGAGTATAGAAAATTGACCCAAGAGTATTTAGCAAATTCATGTTCAGTACGAACAGGCTGGGGTACGAATCGTATAATTTGGTTTTGTTTAAAAGCGTAGTTTACGACGACTGCATATAACAAATCCATGCATGCAATCATTAAAAAAAACAATTTCCAACGTTTGTATAATATTACCATCAACAATATGCCAGTAAATTTTGCAATTTTCTAAAATTATGTCCTACTTTCGTTTTGGAATAATGGCCGACGTACCAAATTATCTCCCTTGGCAGACACACACCAACTGTAATTGAGAACTCATTTTAGGTATATGACGTGTAAATACAAGTGCAAAAATGGTTTTAATTACTATATCAATGACAGATCTTTTAAAAAATCACCAAATAGTTAGCGTATATGGCCGTTTTCAGCAAAAACGCAAAATGTTAAATTTTCTGTTACGATTTTCTTGACCTAAATTACATGGGAACAACCATTCATTGTCATATACGCAAGGTTTGGACTATACTCCGCCTATTTATGCAAATTTTTCATTTGAAATACCCCTGTAGTTTTCGTAGAAACGCGTAAAAAGCAGCATATATTTTCGGGTCAGGTTTTTACTGAAACACCGATTGCGCAATAATTTAGTTCGCACATGCGCGGTGGTTGCTACTAGGTTAGGTGCGCTGTTACATGACCTATACAATGTGTTGCTACGGCGTTAACCCCCCCCCCGCCAAAAAAAACTAAAAAATTATTTTTTTTATAAAATAAATAAGTCTTTGTTATGTGTTATTATTTACTGTGCAGTTAAATCAACCGCCACATCAATATTAAAATGACAACGATATTATCTCCCTTTGATCAATGCAAGTGAGCAAAAAGTGTATGTACCAGACAGACCAAAATTAAACGTTTGTTATCAACAATTTGAACAAATAAAATCCTGTAAATGCTTAAATGGTGTTTAGTTATAAAACAATGAAGGACTTTCAAGTCTTCATGAGATGTATCGATATAATCAACGAGTAAATGTTCGTTTGGGAAGTGAGAAACAAGTCTTTAAATTCTTCTTCTAACACGACTTTTGCGCTTACTAATCGATTTGTTTCGCAATAACATTGTATTCATTTCAATCATATATCATTTAATGATAAGATGAAGCGGAAGATTGTTGGTGCTCAGGTTAATTGTAAATCCAAGCATAAAACCATTCACTGCTAATTTACAGCATACGGATTGCACTTGACATAAAATAGAACATCATACATAGTTATACTTGAATGTAAAATTGGACATTAAAAAGAATAGTGGGTATTTTATATAATCTATATTGAAGATAAGAATTATCTCTTGAACGTCCATCAACTAAATGGTCGCGCAAACGACAGGTTTATGTCGCATTCAATTCTGTATGAATAGTATATGCATTTCGTGTATTGACTTTACTTAAGGTGTACCTTGTAGTCCCTGACGCCACTCGAAGTTAAAAAATTGTAGTGCGAGTTCGATTAAAGCTTACAAAAATTATACTTCGCATTAATTACTGCATGGTAATAGTTTGGCATGGATTAGAGCTAGATGTTTTACATAACTCGTAATTTCAAAAATATTTTACAAAACTTGAAACTTCCCTTGCATATAAAAATGAAATAATCTCTATTGTGTCCATAAAAAGACTATGTAGATATTATTATAATATCTTACTCGGTAAAAGTTTAAAATACTATTTACAAACGAATTAATATATATTCTAAAATTATTCAGCTGCAATAAAACAATGTTTTTAAAACAGCAGCTAAAACTTTTAGTGAGGGAGGTTAAAGCTATGGGCATTTTTTGAAGTGGAGAATAAAGATACAATAACGGATGCTAAGAATCTCAAATCGATTGTTAGCTATGGACAGTATATTGCATGCTTTCAACCATAAAGGGATTGGCATAGGATGTAAGAGTGGTTGCTGTGTGCCTATGGGTGGTTGCTAAGGATATGTCGATAGTTTCTATACGTCTAAGAGTAGTTGTTATGGACCTAAGGGTGGATGCTTAGGAAACGTTGATGGTTGCCATGAGTCTATGAGTTGATGTTTTGAAGTATTATTTGTCCTATGTAATACTTGTGTATTGGCATGGCTCCATTGTAAACAGTCCTATTAGTTGCGACTTTAAGCGTCAAGGTTGTGACGTTTAACGTTAGTCGATTTTTGTGCGACGTTTAGTGTCAACGTTGCGAGGTATAACGTCAAGGAAATCGTGACTTTTAGCGGTAGTCGTGACGTTTAGCGTTAGTATTGCGACTCTTAAGCGTCAGTTGCGAGGTTTAGCGGCGATACAGACGAAGGTAGTAGTCATTAATGCCGACTAAAATGTATATTCATCAAACCAACTTATAAAGCAAACGAGAGTAATATATCTTCCAGGCACGTTTTAATAATATTTCTAGTTTAATAATCTATTCATAATGATACACACACATCCACGTTATCATATTTCGTTCTTTATTACAAAACGGGATATCATGTACAACACATTTTTGTACTGACCCATTTCATAAAAAATATAACAAACCATCATGAATAGTCCCCTTATTTAAACGTGTTTCACTCATATGATTGACTTCTAAAACTTATGAAACAATAATAAAATAGACACATACTCTGATCAGTTTTCACGAGCTTGAACAAAATGGTGTGTCTTAAAGGTCTTAAAAAGAACTGACAGTATTCTTTAATGATGAAGGTGTGCATTAATAATAGCACCAAAACTATACCGATACTTTACTTACGCATAATAATCTAGTCACATTATAAGGGAGACAACTCTTTCAACACTGTAATATTAAGATGAAGAGTTGTGTACCCTAGATTATCGAAATTTCTTAGATCATAATTGGAAAAAGCCCGATCGATTCATTGCATGTTTCAAAATGTACAATTGGATTAACTGATTGAAATAATGACGATAGTATTAAGAGAAACTTCACTGTCAGATCATTGTGAATAGTCATATAGTCCGTGGAATTGAAGTTCTGAATGACATCTTCTGTTACAAATTTTCAAGTCTATTCGATCATCAAGTATTTTGAATAATTTGCAAACTTCTACAGAACAACAAAATAATCAACAGAAATGACGTTGCGTTGAATAATGGCGTCGATTTCAAAAGTTATAAAACACAAAATATTCAACTTCTTTTGCAATATTTTTTCAAAGGTTGTTTATTCTTGTTTGCTTGTTGAAAAAATGAGTCATGTTTGATCATTTTAATCATTTACTACCATTAAATATTGACTAATGTACATGTATTATGCTGTATAATAATAACATAGTTTATATTCCTGTTGTATAATACATGATAGATGAGATTCTGAATGAATAAATACATAGAATATAACGACGTATGCTATTATCTTTTTGAAATAGCAAGTATTAGCTATGCACGCTCGTATCAATATGTTCGTTGAAATTGTGCATAGTGAAAAAATTGCAATTAATTGAACACGTGTAAAATCTGTTGGTGGAGTTATATATCCAGGTCCATACTGTAATAGCCTTGGGTTCGGGACAATGCTAACAGCTTTTTGGTTCAGTTTTTGAGAAGTGGTTGTATGATAATATCGTCATTTAAATGGGTAGGACTGAAATGCAAATTTACATTTTATGTAGTGTAGGGCATCTTGTTCTATTTCATCTGATGACATACGGACCACATTTCGCATGACTTAAGCATGTGTGGACTAAAATATTAGGTGACCGAATACAAGTGCCAACACTTGTTCAAGTTATTTTAAGACGCAATAACACACTGTTCATAAACCACTCGAATATGTGAGGTTTCAGTTTTGAATTTTAAATTAATTTGTTGTCAGATTTACGGAACCATTGTATGCCATCTTAGGCATTTAATACACTGCTTAAAATGCTGCGCAATTAATCGAGGTCGATTCATGATTTGTCAATTCAAAAATAAAACATCCACAAGTACAGAAAAAACATTTAAATACTTTAACCTGCGATATTTGTCAAACGGTATTCTCGAAAGAAACAAGTGACTGTGATATTTAACATAGCCCACTGCTGTGTATCAACGTGCAACTAAATCAAGCTGATGAGTCACTTTCATACTGTTTCTTTTAGAAGACATTTTATATTCAAGAGAAATCCCTTAATACGAATAGCGAAAACGTCAGCAAAGTTCTATCATAAAGACAACCTTGGTTAAATGTAAGTTTAACTTGCCTAGTTTGATAAAAAAATCAACTTTATGTCTAGACCTTTCCGCTGTATAAAGACTTTCGGTTTAAAAAAGGTCCAATTAATGTATGTACATTTGTCAATCTCCGTAAACAGATATCCTGTAGCGAGTGGGCGAGCGGAAAATTTAAGATCGGGTTTTAATCAGATTGGTAAATTTGTATATGACTTAATACGTTTTGCAAATACGGATACAATGTGTTCAGATGGCAATCCCTGACAACCATATAATTTACATGTAGCAGATATTAATATCGTGATTTTGTTTTAACAAAACAGATGCCATATAAACGTGATGATCCGGCAGGAAAGAGACACGATGGAAACATAGTATTGTCTGCAAGTTGTTTGTGATTCCGATTAAAAGCTGTAACTAGTAACATATTTTTTCAGATTTTTATGGTATGGTCAGAAGGCACTTCACTTGTCTCTGAATTAGAATAAAGTGATGGCAACAACATAACAGACATACACATGTATACCTTATGATGAGGGTTTCGTATAAGCAATAAATCTCATAAATGGGACAAAGTTTGAATCTCATAAGAATGTTTCAGTTTTAAACGGATTTCCTGCCGTATAGATATAAACAGCAATGCTCAGCAGCATAGTCAGCCGGTATGGTTCAAATTTAAAAAAAAAACTTAACGTACATACGTACCTGGTATAATTATTATTCTGAAAATGGTATTTTTACGCAAATTAATTTGTAGCTGTTTGTAGTATTCTTATATTAAAATAATGTTTTTAAGAAATAAACAAAGGCTTGCATAGCTGAACCTTTGCTCTTTTGCATGACACCAACCTATTTTGAAAACGCCGAATGAGAAACTCATAGGTCGTGTTCAAACTCCAAATTCAACGTAGATTTTGGGGTTGAGTCGGAACCTTGCCTGTGATCATCAACCACCTATGCTGGCACTGAACGTTGTTATGGATATGCTAATTTAAATATATATTGAGCTGTGCTCTATAAGTTGCATGAATACATGTATTATAAGTTTTGAATAAAACAACCTTGCTAATATTCTTGTCACGTTCGTTTTTGTAAGTTAAATTATCACATTTGTTTATTAGAATTTGAAATGCTAAAACGAATAAATTGCATAGTCAGGAAATTTACAATGGCTGTAAAATGATCATATAGCGATTCTGTGTTCATTTGTGAAACATAAATGTAATATATATCCATGCATCATGGTTTGAACTTTTGCCGATTATCTAATATATTACATATACTCATTTTAGCATTATCGTACGCAAAGGGTATTAATGACTAAAACTGCAGGTAATCGCAAACCTTTCCAAAAGGAGACGGTAACTCCCCATCTTCGGAGAGAAATAGATTAGACAGTTAAATTGAGAGTTTGGTAACCTTATGGTACGAAGAAAGCATCTTGGCAGAGTTGAAGACTTCCAATTTTAGAAAAAAATACTGCAAATGACGTAGTCAAACCTTGTTCACGCCAAGTATTTTTATAGGAACTGTCAGAGGATTCTCCTTGGAATTGACACTTTCCCTTCACTACATACAAGTTGTAATATGTTAACACCACGTATTTGTGATGTTTGTCTTAACAAAAGTATAGAAAACTGTACCGTGTAAATAAGTGAATGAAAAATAACCTCGTCATTTATTGATCTAATTCTGATTTCACGTTCAAGTGTTTTGTGTCAAACAGAAAAATCAAACCGCATGTACCAGTGCAGAATAAAATTGGAATTAAAATGTATGTTCACAGAACAAACAACTCAGCAATGAATAACTTCGTTTTGCACGGATGTATCCGAAACAAACATTTTTTTGCTGCTAAATAAAAACATAAATTAGAGTTTCGAATATGAATTTTGAGGCAACACATATTTATTCGCTAAACGTTCCTGTAACAACAAAAAACTTGTGGTAAGTTCCACTAGAATGAATATTAAGTATGTCAGGTCAAACATTTACATTATATTAACAACTTGCAGCATAAAAATCCAAACATTGAACGACATTGGCCGCACATGCTTACTCTAAATAGGGCAGTCACTTGACATTTCGAATTATGGCAAAGAGTCCACTTTTATCAGATAAAGGTCGTACGTGTGCGGGGTTAACGGACTAATATTCAAATCCGTAAGTAGATCGTGTAGAAATCACGTGACGCTAGTGATACCACATGACACCAATAGACCGCGTGTGAAAAGTAATTTCGTTATACATTGTATTTACAAATTATGAATTAAAACAATTATTTTTTTATCTTTATGTACTTTGAACATCATAATCTACTAAAATAAGACTCAATTTATTGAAAATGTTGAAATGTAAAAGAAAAATGACAAAAATATTCGACTCTCTGATGGACGAATTTACTTGCGGTGGCAGTGGTTATTGATTTGATAAATGGAAATAACCGCTGCGGGGAGTTTGGCAGATAGTTCGTCCTTTTTTATCTAGTATATAGAACCGTATTTTTTAGTTTAACACTGTCCATGGACAGCAAAGAAAATAGTCATTCATCTTGTAGTCTTATTATGAATAACTTTTGAACTAAATGAAACTTTCACTTAAATATTGGCATGCTATTTATTGCATTTTAAAGTGAAAGTAGACTGGATCGAATAAATAATTAAATTGTCAAAAGTTAAAACAATAGATTTTATCATAATCTAATAAAAAAGTATTGTTATAGAAAACGATATATCTCCAAATTATATAATTAAGCTCTAAAACTATTTTGGATCATACGTATAATCCTTACCAAAAATAATGAATATAATGTGCTCTTTAAAAAGTACCTGTTTTTATAAATGGATACTTTGTCAAACCTAAACTTAGAACGTAAAATTGTTTTACATGTTAATTCTGAATGTAATATTAATTCTATAGATATGTAATACATGTTATGCTTTGATTACTTCAAGGTTGCAATACAGTTGTCATGGTTCTTGTTAATGAATATATACCTTCATTTAGTGGCTTTAAAGGGTATTGTGGAGTAGCGGTATGCTACATTTTGTACGTTGCCACATTGTTGTGCATATCATGTCTTTGGTTTTCAATACCAACATTAGTAATTAGGATATAGTTTACAACAACACAAGTTTGTACATGACGTTTAATGATGGTCCGTGAGAATTATTGTTTACAAACATACTTTATAAAGTTCTTAATTTTATTTCATAACTTATAAGTCCAGATTCAAAGCAATGCTCTTAACTTATATGTTCGAGTCGTTAACAACGCTTGAACAACTAAATATTCATTTATTATTAACTACATGTTTCTACTCCCAAAAACTAACTAACTTCATAGTGCAAATATTCATTTAGTAAATTGGTCATAATTATGACGGAAGTGCATGCGGCCAATTTGTCGTATGTGATCTATCATTGCGACACCGTAACTATAGTTACGGTATAGTATCATATCAACGACTTACATATTAAGTAGGTTTGATTTAAAAAAAGTATAAAGCCTTTTTGGCTATGCATCTTAATGACTGACCAGAGTATGCACTAACCAACTTTGTGACATCCCGCGTTCATGTTTGAGATATTTAAACGATGGCTGATCATCGTATCCTTATTAATGTTTGGCTAACAAAAAAATTGAATCTGAATCAAGAATCGCGGTTCTCACAAGCCGAATATTTTAGCATGTTGAGGTGATTAGCACGTTTACTTGTTATCTATTTTTGTCAATCTTCTTGATAATAATTTTCAAAACATAGAAACCTCTTCTGTCATTTTTCGCATTAAATTTTTTATCATATCTATACCTTATTGTTTCATACTTCAATGTCAATAATGGTATCCACAATATCTTGGCGCAAGTTATCATGTTTGACAATAGTTTAATCACATTTTGGTTTTATTATTTTTATGAACACGATTTTTGACGGCGTTAAATGTACAAACGATATCATTTATAACTTTTCCATGTTGAGTGAAAAAGTTCGTGACCTATTACTTTACTTTAACAAATAATATCACCTCCTAAGTCACCTTAAGTTATTTTCATAATACAATGTCATGCGTTTTATTTAATTAGTGAGATATCGTGGTTTTGCTGTTCATTTATAGTGGATTGTTGAAAAAAAAGACATTCAAAGCGTTATATTGCTATACATAGTGCTTTAAATATAATAACAATTGCCCATATGTTGTGAAAATATTATTGTACCGATAATTATATTCGGTAATATTGAAGCTGAAAGAAACTAACCCAGATTTCAATTTAAACAAACAACACAAGTGTGATTGGCCTTCAAAAAGAAGTCACATCTGCCTTACACTAATGTTTATTATTATTAGATATTATAAATAATGATTATAGTTTAGTTTCAATTATCTAACCGCCAACACATCTTAATTACATTGTTCTATAAACAGATATTAAAGGTCACAGAGTAAAAGGCGACGTTTCCATGTATTTGCGATCGTCATCCGCGTGCATCATCCAAGCGCGGTTATTAAGACTGTAATCACATATCCGTCATCCGTCATCTCTCAAATGTATGAATACAAGAAATGTCTTCTCTGGCATGCAGGTGCTATACATATGTATTGATACTAAACCAATTGATGCGTTTAATCTGAGAATCAAACAACTGAACTTGTGGACGCGAACAGAGCGTGAGTTATGACATAGCAAGCGAGTTGTAAATATGGTAATGGTAATTCAAACTTCTGTTAAATGATGATTCCATGTTACCCACCTGAAAAACTGCATATTTAATAAACTGAACAATATGTTCCAACTTCACTGATTTTTTAGATTCGTTCATATTAGTAATGCCTCAGTCCCATAAAATCGTGGCTTGTTGCGGACCCGTACGTGCAGTCAGTCGTAGGCCGTGCCGGAAGCCCCGCGAATTAAGGTGATGGTAGGCACATGTCACAAATTACACACCTTACGGAGCCGTAGCTGGAAGATATGCAACTTTAATCAATACTCGGGCACGATTTATTCACGATTTAGATTTAAAACTGATACGTGTATCCACAGCTCATCTCCTGAACCCTGGTAAAAGCGTAACAGTCCGTACTGGTACGCAAGAGTTCGTACGGGTCCTGCCGGGGCTTGATCGCACGGCGCCCGTACGGTGCCCTCGCGACTATTTTAATGTTTATGGGACGGTAGCATTACTGTATCTGCAGTCTGAAATAAGACCAATAAAATGATATAAGATTACTAGAACACAGGATTGTCCAGTTTTGGGATTTCTTGTATTAAAATTTATATCTTTATTCTGTTACGTGTATGATTCCTTTCTAATGAACTCAAATTACACGTCGACCAGAAGTAACCACATTAAAATAGACATAACGACACTCCCGATCACATTAATAAAACCACAAAACTTTTTTACTTCAATTGATTGACATCTAAATCGTAGGCAATTAAACTATCATTGTGTTTTTCTCCATATCGATGAATTATACTCAAATCTTAAATGAATCACTTCGGCATTTTGAATAATAAAATATCGTAATACTTCACCACGCAATCTCTTATTTTAACCACAACAAAAAGTAACACCGGACAATGCGACTACCGAAACAATACAGGATAAAAGTGTCATTGGAGTTAAAGTCCCAATGAACACAAAGTATAGACCACAACTTTAGGGTAATGACTTCATAAACTTGTTAAGTTTAACCACAAGTATTTCATCATTTGACGTGTAGTTTGAACTATAACCTCTTGCCCGACTGGTAATCCTGCAATGGTGAAAATAGTAAGTTTTAAATATCTGGTTTTGAAATAATTTCAAAGATTGGTTATGGTCTCCATTGGATTAATTGATTAAGGTTTGAAAACTTTCCTGAGGGGATTTTTTTAACAATTTTATTATTTTTTATTGGGTTTAACGCCGTGTCAACATAATTTTATGTCATTTTACGGCATCCAGCGCACCTAACCTAGCTTTCCTGGACCCTTGTCTATAACCAGTACTCACCTACCCGTCCACAAGGCCGGAAACTTCTCCATATATCGTATTAATGAAGGAAAATTGGCATTTTTGTCAAATTTTCATGGAAGGGTATGACCTCCCTGGGTGGGATTCGAACCCTTACCCCCTTCGGGACACGAGATTCAAAATCCCGGCGCGCTACCAACTGCGCCACCGGCCAGGTATATTTTTACTACATTTATGTAAGCAACGCATACATTTACATAGAAAATATACTTGCAAACATTATTGTGAGAAAATGTTTCAATTTCATAAGAGTGAAGCACTTAAAAGATATTGAAATGACAAATAATACGAAGATGTGAAATATACGTGAACACTTGGTTCATGATAGTTTGACAAATGGTTTACATTTTTTACAATTTTAACTTTTCATTTTTAAAAGTCAATACCAGTTCCCGACGAATTTCGTTTTGCAGAACTCCTTTGGTAGAAGCTGAGGATTTCGCGCGCTGTGAAAAAGGGAAAATGGAAAAAACTACACAAAAAGTTTGGTCCAGAAAATATTTTGTTTCATTATATGTTACATTTAGAAAAACTGGACAGTCTTGTCAGTTCCCATCCAGTGCAGTACTCTCAACTTTTTACTATTTATAAGTATGCTATTCGCCTATCATTTGTTTTGACCTAATAATCCTGGAAAATTGTGTACGAATACACAGTAAATGATTTGCAATGTGCTGCTTGATAGTTATGCATTGTTTAAGATTATCACATTCAATCATTAATACAAGCTTTGAAGTATGCTTGCATTGAGACATCATTTATCCAATCAAACATTTGTTTATCCAACTTGACTTATTCAGTGTCGCTCATCACTGTTTTTTGAACCATCATAATGTCATGAGTATGCGTATTTTGAAGAGAAAGTTACTCTTATGTTCTAATGTTCTGTCTTTTTCTTTTATAAATAGAATGATAAAATATTTATAAAATTGTTCATGACTGTTTACAGATTTTTGTTTCAACGACAGAAAACACTCCCTAAAGAATTCATCTGCCATTGTATGTAAATGACATGTAGATTCCGTTTCTGGCTATACAAACTGTTGCATTCCTGTCCAGAAACAAATACAACTCAAACAGAAACAAAATAACAACAGAATTGCCCAACATCATACAGACATGAATGAACGTTTTTTCTTGTTATCCTTTGACATACATCTTGCCTTAAGACATTTTACACTATACAAAATGACATTCGCAGTGTTTATGTATCTGTAGCTTTTGAATTCCATTTCCAAGTGCCAATCCCGAGGCTGTGATAGACTAAAATAGATTTGTTCAAAAGACTATTATATAGTTTTATTTCGAGAACGCTTCAGTGCCTATTTTAATCCTGATTGCATGTCAATTAGGGAAGCCTGGGGTGATTCTTATTTTGTTTTATAATCAAAGAAAGTACATATTTAATGAATAAGTGATCACGATAAGTTCAGTCATACAGTACGAAGAAAGCATATTTATATTGAATATTGCGCAGTATCAAAGTGTTTAAACTGCACGATGGGAAAACACACGTTGTAAGATTTTAGAAGTACAAAAAGGGTACACGCTATTTACGAATGTTCGCACTAACACTTTAAAACTGAATGGACTATAGAGGAAATCAACATAATTTTCGAATATTGTTGAAATATTTGAACCAGTAGCAGGCGAGAATCAAACCCGTTTTGTCAGTTTAAGACTTTCTTTTACAGATGTTCCAAGAAAAAAGAAATAAAATGTAAAATTAACCACGCAACCGAGATAAATGTTTAGGAATTATCTGAAAAATAAAAGTAAAACCTTTGTCAATCCATTTCACATATAATAGGCACGTATGCTGTCGTAATAAGAATATCGAATCAATTGTGATTGTGAAAACATAATAAAGATAAAAATACGTAGTTGAACCTATGACATTTTGTGTTTGGGCTCTTACAATTGAATAATAGTTATTATGTTTGACAGAGAATGCGGCATAAATATTCAAATTGTTTAAAATTCAATAATGTTTGTCTTTCTTTCTTTTAACTTTTAATTGTTTTATATTGAAGTTGTAGTTTGGTCTTTAAATATATTGACTGCATGATGGAATGGCATCTAAGCAAACTAAACTGCCAAGCATACTGTAGCAACATTTAGTTGGCTTAATTTTTACATCAACATATGGAGTCAAGTAAATTGTTAAAACAATTAAAAGAAAGAACAAACTTTAAATTACATGCTGGCCGGCCTGTAAAACTCATGTTTCTCTTTTGATGCCGACTCGGTTTTAAGGTAAAATAATATAAATTTACAAGCTGTCCTTTAAAGCAAATTGACACTGACGTACTCTACAAAATGTTGGTATTGTCAAACATACAATGGTATTAAACTTGTGGAACAAGATGTGAATTAAGATTCATTAAATACGAGTTTGTGACTAGTTTAATGCAAGCTTTAAGCAATTATGCATTATTTATAGACGCAGAATTATAAGTTAACTATTGAATTTTGAACGTCCACTTTACCCATTTAAGATTAATTATTACATCGGAAATGCATGTCTATTTCTAGATATTCAACAAATGAAATTAAAATAGAATCGACCACTCATTTTATTGTAAACGTCCTAAGGTAATCTTGGAAAATTGATAACTCATATTACATAAATCAAAGTCAGATTTGACGTTATTCCAATTTCCCGTTCTGCCAGGGACATTATCTCACTGCAGCAGTAACAGACATTAATTGATGTAATAACAAAACATGGTTTATCTAACAGCTTCTTGGAAGGTCATTCGTTTTGACATAGAGTGGGTTAACTCTCTATTATCAAAATGACATTTTTAAAATAACAAGACAGTACCATGGCACTTTGTTATCCAAATATAGATCTAAATAAAAATTAGATTGAGCCATATTTAGTGAAGTACCAAACCTTTCACTTGCAGTGGAAATGTACGGTATGTGGGCTTAACCATATAACATTTGTGCAATGATACATGTATATTATACGTCGAACAAATTATACCCTGAACAACCTTCCTTTCCGTATCTTTAAAGTTAAAAAGCAGAAGAAATCTGCATCCAAATACGTGTTCTGCTGACTGTACAATGGTTGTTCAATAACCACTTATCATTGAAATCGCATTTAAGCATGTTATTCTATACATTATCCACTTACATCGGGGTGGAGTAGAACAAATGTAGGTAAATTACTTGCTCAAAAACATTTGCGATGATTTAATTGGTGCCCGAACTCGGTATGTTTTGATATCTATGCAAGTCCTTAAACAACCCAAATGCTTATTCAATTATAAAAGTGCTAGTTTCAAAATTGTTCTAAATTTGTGAAAAGATTTGTATTGAGAATCATTTAAATACGTGTAATGACTAATTTAATGCAAGGTTTTAGCAATTATGTATTTTTAAGGTAGCTAAATTTTTAGTTGCCAAATAACATTTTTAAACGTCCACTTTACCCATCAAAATAAATAATTACGTCGGAAATGCATGTCTATTTGTAGAATCGACCACTCATTTTATTGTAAACGTCCTAAGGTAATCTTGGAAAATTGATAACTCATATTACATAAATCAAAGTCAGATTTGACAATATTCCAATTTCCCGTTCTGCCAGGGACAGTATCTCACTGCAGCAGTAACAGACATTAATTGATGTAATAACAAAACATGGTTTATCTAACAGCTCCTTGGAAGGTCATTCGTTTTGACATTGAGTGGGTTAACTCTCTATTATCAAAATGACATTTTATAATAACAAAACAGTACCATGGCACTTTGTTATCCAAATATAGATCTAATTAAATATTAGATTGTGCTATATTTGGTGAAGTACCAAACCTTTAACTTTCAGAGGAAATGTACAGTATGTGGGCTTAACCGTGAAATAATTTGCAATGATATATTATACCCTGAACAAACTTCCTTTACGTATCTTTAAAGTTCAAAAAGTTTAAGTGCAGTTTAAATTTTCTTCTATATACATGATCAGCTGGCATTACAATAATGTACCATAACCCCTTATTATTGGATTTAGCTTTCGACAGGATAGTCCGTTCAGTATCAATTGACTCCTTTACAAACTAAAACAAATTTAGGTAAATTTCTTGCTCATGAAAGTTAGCGATGGCCCTTGTAGTGTCCAATGTCGGTACCTCTCAACTCCTTAGCGCGTTCTATGACTGGACCACTGCTTTGTACAAAATACTCTGTTCTTTGCAAGTATATAACACAGAGGAAAGCGAGGATTACTTTCATTTGTAGTCTTATAGCATTCGTTTCACACAACTGTACTGGTAAAACTTGTCTAGTGAGTGTGTTGTCCTTCCCTTCATTCATTTATCACACAATGAATGCAAACATCTTAACGAAAGTGGTCGTTCCTATTTATCTCGTGAAGAAAAAAAGTTTTACCAACGGACAGGCCAAACTGTGATGTGAATCAGAAGTAAGAGACTTTGTATACGAAGGGGAGAGCATGTCTTGTGAAATTTGTTTAATAGTTTCACGATATTTGTGTAACAAGGAAACTATTTTTGTAGTTTAGAAGTTTAAAACAATGTAACAATGTATGATAGGTCGTGACTCACTCGTGGGTTTGAGTCATTTTGAATAGTTATGAATCATTGACCGACATTTGGTATTTAAAGAGTTACCATTAACACTAAAACATATCTGCCACCCCTTTAGTTTATGGCATTCAAGTTAGAACAACATTAATTGATGAGTGATGTGTATCTCACTTAAAGATCATAAAGTATGGCTTAACTGGAATGAACATTTTCTTCCTTGATTTATTGTAGATATGGACAAATTACATTCTTTGTTTGAGGTCAGTACAAACGTATTAATGTTAGTGCCTAATTAATTTAATTGGTCAATAAAAATGGACTTATTTGTATTTAACATTATTTTGTTGATTGATCGTAGATCAGGACATCTTATTTTTCTTTTTTTTATGTTTTATATGAGGGTTACCATTTGGGCCTCATGAATTTAATCGGCCAATAAAATAATGTACTTATAATATTTAGATCTAAGGCTACTTGACTCTATTTTAATAGTAAGAACAGTTGTAACGTGGTGGGGTGCACGCTAAGGGATGGATATATCCCCGGTTAGATCCCCACTAGTGGCAGTGCCAATTTCATTAAGCAAGAAATGAACCAACAGTTGTTCCACTGCCTGGAGAAGTTTTCAATTTAGTGGTTATCATACAAGATTGTAAAGTTGACTGACATGTATATAGAAACTTTAAATCGCACTTTAACATGCAACATACAATGTAACGTTCTGTTTAGTTCATGTTGTTTATTTTGTTTATTTGGCTTATAGTTTGGCGAAGTCCGGGCTTTCGGGCGGGCGGCTGGGCAGGGGGTTTTCGGACGTCTGGTGTCGTTAACAATTCCGTTAAAGTTTTTTCTTTACCATTAATTTCTACCATTTATTGTCAGATCTTTATGAAATTTCATACAATGATAAATAATATATGTGATGAACAGAATTAGAAAGTAACCACAACCCTACCTGGCTTTATTATAGATAATGTCTCTCAGTTATTTTGCGTTAAATTTTAATATGTTGGATACCTTTGACATTTATGATCAGATCTGAAAATCCGGCTTTAATGTTGTTTCCACATTACATTTCATGTTCAATGTTATTTCAATATAAATGTATACTATAATCACCAAAGAAAGAAACCCGTAATAGAAGCTAAATAATGCTACACCAAGTACTAGTTGCAACTGTTGTGATGCCGATGTTTTGTTGACATATTTGTGTACATGTTAAATGTAGTTGTCATACATGTATTTTATCTCATATACTCGTATTCGTTAAATGGTACACATTTGTATTGAATTTAGTCAATATTAAATAAAACGTAACAAAAACCAATGTTGCAGTGAAGAATAATGAGATAAAAAGTAAATTATCAAACATCCTGTTAAGCGAGGCAGTTGTTGTATACCTTTCAAAGGTGTATCATGCAGTAAGAATATGATAAGTAATCAAAAACATAAAGATCATTTGTACCCTAAAGGAAGGTCTTCCAATATCATCGTGTATCAATACCTACTGTGCTGGCATGTATTAACATCCTACTTGGTACTTAGAAGGCTGATATAAATAGCTTCTATAAGAAGTATCAAGGTTGATTCTATTCTTAACACCAAGGATACACTGGGCCGCGAGGCTTATAGAATAGTAAAAGTAAACAACATTTTTCGTTTTGATTGTGGGGCATCACGTCCGATTAATTATTTTTATAGTTTTCTACCTGGCTATCCTAGTTCTTATATTCACGCTTTCATTTTATGGCTTTATATAGTCACGTTTGCCAATATGTAACATATGGATTTTATTATATTATGATTTATAAAGTAATACAATGCATACCACAAAATAACCCTCACGCACTCTATGTTTGAAATACAGGGTGTTACAAAAGTATTTTACATTTCTGAAAGTTATTAATCTCAATATAGAAGACAAAATAGTTCAAACTGTGCAAAACGGCATTCAAATGCGTGAGTTCATTTTCGGTATGCGCTGATTGTTGCTAAAATAGCGTTATCACTGTTTACTGAATTACTAACCGATTTTTGGTTTATTTAAACTTTCAGTTTAACATAATGTCGTGACTGGCAATACAACAAAGCTTGAAATTAATTTCAATTATATATGTGACATTGAAAGGTGTTTTACTCAAAGCCAGATTTACTGAAAAAATAAAATTAACGCTAACAAACGAAAAGGCGCTATGCAATATAACTATGGCACAATAGCTAACATGTAAAACAGATATCACTTTGAAACATGCCTTTTCAAACTTAATTGAATTTGACGACTCATCGCCCACTATTTTTCTCACTGATATAAAATAATTTTGTGACGGCGCTTCTTTACCGGTCAAGTTAACCAAAGTGACAATTCGAACGCTGTGGAAGAAAATTTCAAACCCTTGCTTTTCATTCTCATGTTTTTACGTGTCTGGATCCCTCTATAAAAGTGCCGCCACAGAACTAAAATAAGTGACCAGAATAAATCGAGGTCAATAATGTAGAATAGCACAAAATGGTGTCAAAATAACATCTCTTCTGTCTCAGAGAAGTTCTAGCATTTTAGACCTGATGCATTTTTTTTTCATTTTGCTCCGCCAGAAAGTTGTTGCCATTTTAACTGCGGTCAAAAGGCTTTTTCTAAAAGAAAATCACGGAAGGAATAATTTGGCTCGGCCAGTTTTTGGTGATAGCCTTGTGCAAGATGAAATCGAATAGCGATTGGAGAAGTAAATTGTACTCTCCTAAATACAAATTCAATAGATCGTTACTCAGGCTAAAATGAGACCTGATTTTAATACATTTATTCTTCGTTCTTACTAAAACATCGAACTTGTAATATAAATTTTGGAAAAACGCTGTAGATTCATTTATACAAATAGTAAGGTTTGATAGAACTATAAATAAAAATGTTGGGTATCACAGGAATGTGGTCGGCATGACCTTCCTGTAGTGTACTATACAGGATTCATTGATCGTTAAGAGAAACTGTTTCTCCACCCCGAATATACTCTCTCAAAGGAAATAAAGCGTTCAGCGACCCTGATTCAATCACATATCTCAGTAATGAAAACATTTTATGTATTCATTTGAGTATTAAGCGTATACTATATATGATATACTAATTAATATACATTTTATATAAAAGAGGATTATTTTTTATCGGAGAGTTCAGTCATAACATGCTGTTTTTTACAAATGTATTGCCAATTGAGAAAAATAATCATATAGTACATTTTTCAATGTGTGGCCACGGCTTTAAACGCAACAAAAATACAAAATAATGCTGGATAACCTAGGACAGTGGTCGGAGTAACAATAACATAGGATATATTGATCGTAAAGCAAAAGTAGTACTTTAGCCAGAAAGTATTCAAGAAATAAAGCGTTCAGCGACCCTGATTCAAAAACATATCAGCAATGAAAATAATCGTTTGAGTTTTAATATTAGCTTCATACGAAGTACTAATTAGCTTATATTCTATATAAATGGTGAACGTTATTTATCTTGGATTTAATGGTCGAAACATACAGCATACAGTCTCTAGAATGTTAACATGCTCTTGTCTTTCGGATTTCTTTTGCAACAAACATTATACAGAAAATATCTAAATAATGCATACCTGTTCTATTATTTGTCTGGAAATGCCTTCATGTACTTCATCCTGAGGGTACGTTTTAACTCGGAATCCTGTGTCAATAGCCTTGTTTACCACTCGACTCAATTGTTGTGTGAGTGATTTCATACTTACGTTCACATCTCAAGGACGTAAATTTAAAACAGCCTCTGACTTGGATATGCCCTTAGTAATGTGTGTAAAACGTAAAACAATGCTATAAGTAAAAGTCAATAGTTTCTTGGCCTGTTCAATGCCAGTGAGCAAAACTGGTCATTTTAATGCAACACCACAACTACTCCTTGACTTAACATTTAAACTTTACCACAGGTAGCGCGCCGGGATTTGGATACTCGTGCCCGAGGGGGTGCGGGTCTGAATTCCACCCGGGGAGGTTATACCCTTCCATGAAAATTTGACAATAATATCGATTTTCCTCCATTGATAAGATAATATGGAGAAGTTTCCGGCCTTGTGGAAGGGTAGGTGAGTACTGGGTTTAGACAATGGTCCAGGAAAGCTAGGTTATGTGCGCTGGACGCCGTGAAATGACCTAAATTTTGTTGATACGGCGTTAACTCCAATAAATAAAATAAAAATAAATAAATAAAATATTTACCACAGGGTTTAATTTGTTTCTCCGATGAAGATTATTTCGATCACGGACCACTATTAAACATCATAAACCGACCCTGTATTAAAAGCTACATTTGATTCAATATACAAATACCTTGTAGTAATTTTATTCTCTATTGATCGTAAAGCAAAACTAGTACTCCAGCCATAAATAATTTTTAAAAAAGAAGTAAAGCGTTCAGCGACCCTGATTCAAAAACATATCAGCAATGAAAATATTCCTTTGAGCTTTAATATTAGTTATATTTGAAGTACTAATTAGCTTACATTCTATATAAATGGTGAATGTTATTTATCTTGGATTTAATGGTCAAAACATACAGCATACAGTCTCTAGATTGTTAACATGCTCTTGTCTTTCGGATTTCTTTTGCAACAAACATTATATAGGAAATATCTTAATAATACATACCTGTTTTATTATTTGTCTGGAAATGCCTTAGATCAAAACTGGCCAAGCCAAGGAGTAGTTGTGGTGTTGCATTAAAATGCAAAATCGCAACTACTTATTCAATTTTGACTTAACATTAAACTTTACCACTAGTTTTAAGTTGTTCCTCTGATGAAGATTATTTCGATCACAGACCATTATCAAACATCATATACCGACCCTGTATTAATAGCTACGTTTGATTCAAGAAACAAATACCTTGAAGTAATTAAATTCTATATTGATATTTTACTCTTTTTACGAAGAATTTATAGATACACCCCTCTATGTAACGCAATGTGCTTCATGTCTTTAAAAATATGTTTGTATCAATATTTATATTGTGTTCAATTGGACTGCTATACATGTATTGTCAGTTTTTGCAATTAGGTCATGTGGTGTAAAAATGACAACTACACGGCTATATTATTGTAAGTATATCATTTTAATAAGCTTTCTTGGAAATGCCATATATAGGAACTAACAATTACTTTTTCTTTTCTAATATATTTGTACCGTTTAGTAAAATGAAATTAAAAATGATATAACGAGAAATATAACTGTATGGTTTTTTTAGAATAACAAAAATAGTCACATGTTCGCTCATGTCTTGAAACTCCCCTTTGTAGAAATTCTTTTTTTTTTAATTTCAACTGAATCAAATTGCATTCGTTTTTTACTGAACAAAAATAAATACAATAACAAAACCTAGTCGATATAGAAAATATCATTTAATAAGTTGTAGCCATACCCCAGTCTATGATATAAATAAAACAAGTTTATGTAAAAAGGTCATTTCAGAACAGCTTTCAAACTTTATTCACGATGTGAGATAATGACTTTCTTTGAAAATATTCTTGATAGTTCAACCTTTTTTACGTCTTTATGAGGTAAATACACTTTTCCACACCCCAGAAATGCAGAAATTGAATGTTTGGCAGATAAAGTGTACAAAGGTATGAACGCTTGCGTATTTAATCTTGAATTTTTTGCTTTAACTACTTTTTGGTCTTTTATCAATACAATACAATTGAAACGGTGAAAAGAAATGAAACTAGCAACAAACTACAATGAACAAAAACAAATTTATTTAACAAAGGAAATTTAGCAAAATTTACAAACGTATATTATTAAAAACACCTTAGAAGATGAATTCCAATTCTTTACTGATCCTGGGTTTCTTTGTCAAAAATCCAACGATGTTAAATATCCAATTTAATTATATTCCCACAATTGAAATCTAAATAAAGATATTATTTCTATTATTCCAACACTGTCTAATAATATTTATGAACCCCCAAAACGACTGTAATGTAATAACTAAACTAAATGACTAAAGAGTATGACTGAATGGTAATGACTGAAGAGCAGATTAGTTGCCTTTATATATACTCATAGAATGTTCAAGAATGTTTTAGAAACATCAAGGTAAAATAACAATAGAGTAGTACATTCAAGATTTTTCCAGAACGTTCTATCAACAAAACTGAAATAAAAATGATGCAATATAATAAAATTAATAATAATGCACTGAATACAAGTGAGACAAGCTTAGGACATTCAAAGAAGTCCATGGAAACATACTACCCACAGTAAGTAAAATGTATGGTAACATGTATATGAGAGATAATAAATGAATTATTGGTCATGATATTGGTGCAAAATGTAGTAAAACAATTATATACAGTCATGTGTAGTATTTATCAACATAACACGACTAATCATATATACATTTACATTTATGAGTATTCTATTAAATATTGCTTGTGGTCAAGGTACAGTCAATGCGAGATAGGAACAATAATTATTGGACTACTTCTATATTACTACTTACTTCTTCAACTTTTATTTCTACCAAGTATTAACAATCATATACTAACAAGGTTAATACAAAAAGTAGACATATGATAATACAGGGTGACACTTCCGGTCAAAAACATAACAAATGCACAAATGCGTTGTGCTATATAGAAAAATAATACAAAATGTGGGAGCTAAAGTAATAGGTGATGAGTAGAATTAATACAAGTAAGATCTATGTAGACTCAGATTTTTGGTGTCTTGCAAAAAGATACAAATGCAATTAAAGTCCTCCGTAGTTCAAATGCAGCAAGTAAATATCTTGAAATATTACATATATCATTATCAGCTTGTCTTGACATTACAGAATAAAACAATTGTTTGCATGGTATCTTATTATTTATAAGAGATCTTAGGTAGTGATGTCTTAAAATATCATATTTAGGACATATAATTAGAAAATGGTATTCGTCTTCTTCACTGTATCTGTTTTGTAGTACACATAAAGGACCAAGTCTATAGTCTTTGTCAATATTTAAATGACGTCCTTTCTCTATCATTAAACAATTCCTAGAACAACTGAAAAATTTGACAATAACTTCATGAAGTTATACCCTAGATTCAAATCTAGGTAACGTTCTGTATTAAGAAGAGTTTTAAAGTACAAATGTATTGATACTGGGATAACTTAGACGAAGTCTTAATTTGTGTGTTCAATTTTTGCAAAGTGCAATCACATAGACGGGATTTTAACATTTTATTTTAAAAACAAGTTTGTCTCCAACATTATTGGCTATCCAGCCGTAGCCAAATCCGTTTTCAAACAGTTAATGCTTAACATGCGTAACAATTCATAAGCAACACAATTTACAACAATGTGTTGGTTTGAGAACAGTAATTCTTTTTCGGAGAAAAAGGAGAAAAACAGGCCAATATTGAAATAAATGTGTTTTCCTATCCCATATTAGGTAGTTAATTATGATATTGATCTATTAGCACATATATGCATCTTGATAAGTGTTAATTAAAATTAGCTATGTCTAAGACGTTGTTTGAGAATTTACCCTTTCATACCTTGGTGAAAGTTGATCGTTGAAAGTTCAGTGACGTTAATGGGTCCGTAGCTAGTTGAGTGAGAAACGTACATACAAGTGTATCTCCGATCTTATGACAAGAGAAGTGATAATTATAACATTTCGTTAACAATACCTCTAGACATTCACAATTAAAATGTTTTCTTTTGTCGAAAGGTTAACTTCTATGCATTTTATTGTTCCATTGACAATGTAATTATACATGTACTTTGGGTAAGAATCAATCATGGAGACCTTAATACGAGGCAATTGTTATAAGAAATGTCCTAAATATTTGTTATTTTCAAAACAATAATTCTGTTTGTTACCATTGTTTATATTTTACTGGGTTTAACGCTGTGTTAACACATTTTGGTCATTTTACGGCATCCAGCGCACCTAACCTAGCTTTCCTGGACCTCGCTACATGTACCAACTGCGCTACCGACCCGGGTTTGTTACCATTTTATTTAAAAATGAAAACTGTCGATCCAACGCTTGGATTTACCGAATAAGTCAGTTACAGTAAAGCATATCCTCCTCTCAAGACAAGATATCATACATTGAACTTTTGGCTGCATTACATCAGGAAACATTCATAAAAACAGAGCCTAGAATATAGTGTTTTACCATATTATATTCATAAAATAATTTCATGTAAACTATTCAAATAGAAAAATCCCATCAGTATTATAAACTTTTACATCGCCTACTTGAATGTATAAATCAAACTCTAGGTTCATCATAATGACGATTTATATCCTTTCTTGAAGTCTTACGTCAGAATATATACATTGTCGAATGTATTGATGATTTACTGGTTGAATGACTTATATTTTAGTAGGGTTCGATTTTTCTCTACTGTTATAATATGAATGAATTGATGGTGACTTCATGTGCTAAAATGTTCGTCGTCTAACAATTTAGATATTCTGGTAGCGTGTATAAAGATCTGTTGAGCAGACGAATATCATAACATTTATGTTACTACTTGCCGAGTCGACGTGGCCTTCGAATTCATTAATCAGGATGTGTTCAGTCACATTGAAAAACCGACTCCTTCACGCTAAAACTAAATACGAACATGGTTTGTGCACTTAAAAGATCATAAACAGCAAAAGTAGATATAACTGCTACATGTAATACAATCATGTAATTCAAGATTAAATGCAAGCGTAAATACCTCTTTACACTTTAAAATATTCGTTCGATCAGCCTGAAAATATTATTTTGCAATGTTAATTATTACAAAAATGGTATTAACCAAAACAGGACGTAAGAAATGATTTGAGCTATCAAGAATATTTCAAGCAAATTCATTAACTAACATCGTGAATAAAGTTTGAATGCCATTCGGAAATGGCCTTTTTACATAGACTATTTTTATTAATACCATATACAGACGTACAACTAATTAGATGGTACTTTCTATAACGTTTTCGTTTAGTTCCAGTTATTGTGTTCATTTTCATTCAGTCACACGGCTGAATTATAATTGCATTGAAGTTTGAAAAGAACTTATCAAAGAGACGTTTCAAGGCATGAATGAACAGGAAACTCTTTGTATTATTTTATAACGAAAATCAAGAAAATTTCTCTTTATATCTTTTATAATAAGAACATTTATGTTTTATCAGAAGGAAAAGTAATTGTTAGTTCCTATTTATGGTATTTCCCAGAATCTTTGTCACAGTGATTTACGTACAATAAAATACTCGCGTTGTTTGATAGTTTTAACATAACATAACTCATTGCATTAAATGACAATACATGCATAGCGATTGAATACAGTATAAATACAAACATTGATAAAACATGAAGACTACATTACGTTAACAGAGAAGCAGTGTTTCGTTAATGTCTTTGTTTAAAAGAGTAAAAGATAACTTTTATAAATTTAAATGGGTATGAGTATAATTACGGCAAGATATTTGTATCTCGAATCACACGCAGCTATCGGTGCAGAGTAATTTGAAATTTCTGTTCGATTTGATTATGTTATAAGAAGACACTAGCTTTCCTGTAACTTAATTTTTAATTTATTTGGCAACATCGCATGCAGGGAGGCATTATGTGAGTGTTTCTTTAGTATTATTTTTTTCTGACAAACGTTCATATTGTAACCATGATATTAGCAAGAAAAATATGCTTCATTTTTGGTCGGATTAAATGCAGCACCAACACAAATTATGTCATTTTACGACATACATAAATAACAAAGCTATATGTATGCTTCATCCGATTGCTATCTGAATGTTGCGATTGTAATACGACGACAGACGATTTAACGCACATAGTCAGGTAGAAATGAATTCATGTGTTGACAAAATAACAAATAATTTAACCACAATGTTATGTCAATGTGATTCTATTTCATGAAAAACAACCAATGTAATAAGTGTGCAAAGCCCAACTTTGCGACAGCACCAGAGATAAATGTACAATATGACTGTCAAGAGCAGAGCTGATTTGGTTTGTATCTGTGATAAAACTAGTCGAGTGAGCTAACTGTAAGTATTTTTATTATATCTCACAATAGCGTGTCTATGTAATAAAAATAACAACAACTATAGCCAGCTTGACCCTGTAGTGTTCTAAATGCCACGTAATTGTCATCAAGTAATCAAAGAAACACATGCAAAACGATGTACATCATTGACTTATAAATAATTTGAACTTTTCAAAACCCATAGTAGATATATGACGCGCTACCCACAAAACTAATAAAATAGGTTACACATGTTTGGAAACGTATTGAAGCACAATTGCTAGTTTTTTCGTGCGTTCTATATACGTTATTTTAAACTTGTGACAGGGAGTTGAGAGTACAATCCATCTATAAATGGAATAACAAAAGTCAAAGTCAACATCATTATCTAAATAAGTTAAAATAATGGCGTTATAAAATGTTTACAATATCTAGTTATAGTTGAATTATAACAATTAAGTTGCAAAATTCTGCAAACACCTACACAATATGTCACAAATCACAACATTTTAAGTCATTATAATACCATTATTTCAAATGATTGACGCTTAAGATAATGATCGTCTACGGTTCTATTTTAAGTCAATGTTACTTTTATAATTGCTTTAGACTTTGTCAAAGTACCTAAACTTAAAGTCAGTAAAACGTTATTGCTCTTGATTACATAACTTCAAGGTTAACCAGTAATTTTTCTATTCATTTTCTAGTCAAATATGGAACAACATTTATGTGTAGTATGTTTTTTTATCTTTTTGGTGATTAAGTACATCTCCACTGTTAATTCTATTTTCGGTCTTAAATGCTGTAATTGAGAAAAAAGTATGTACTTATATTAAGACCATTTTGCTTTTAATGCAAATTTTGTCTAAACGGTGACATACAAAGAAACATACTTATTATGAATCTGTATTTGAGACTTTCAATAATTTAGTTAGTCCTATTATCAAAAGTAACACTGAGTTTGGACTGCAAAGAAATAGACATTATTCTATTTCAAACACAATAGAGGATATTTGTTTATTTCGGTGTAAGATCGATTTTTAGTTCACGAGTGAGCTAAGGATAGAAGATTTTCACGAGTGGCGTAGCGACGAGTGAAAATTTAATATCATTAGGTCATGAGTGAAAAAAATAAATCTTACACCGAAATAAAAAAAATTTCTGTTTATTATTTGCTTCAAACTGGCAGTATTTAATGTTTAAGTTCGATATGTATTCAGAACGGGGCATCTAAAACAGTGAAAATAACAAATTTATTTTCATTGTTTCAAAACAGTGGACTAGCGATTTTTTTTTCACCGATAAATCCCAGTATTCCACTGGAAACCACATAACAAATGCAAATATAACTTAAATATATTTTGCTATTTGTTGCATTTCATTGTAAAAGTAGATCGAAACTGAAACTGAGTACTAAAAACAATATTTTGATCCCAAAATATTTAAATTCAAGTCTTGTTATATAAAGAAACTTACATAATTAAACACTATTTAAAACGATTTTGAATCAGGTATATTGAACATAAGCATATAAATAAATATAGTGTGCTGTTATAAAAGGCCCCAAGTTTTTTTCAAAATTTGAAACTTTGTTTAAATTTAATTCAGACAGCACCATGGTTTAAAATATTTTTGTGTCTTTACTGCTTGTAATGCTTAGATATTTCCATGGTTCATATTGTTCAAGTCTGATGAATATAATAATCTTCATATATGGCCTTAAAGTGTTGTTATAATCAAATGATTTGAATGTTGTGATGAAAATACTTCATGTTATGATCGGTTAATATCAATCGAAAATGTTCAACAAAAGCATGTTGTCCCTATTGATTACTACAGTGATACGATAAAACTAAAATTTTCAAACTTGGATATGTTTAACCGATCCTGCGTAAACTAGTTCTTTGATCATCTTTCTATGATTTACGAAGAAATTGTCACTCCTTTCTAAGAAAAGAGACCGACCATCCTCGGCGAACTAAGAGAAAGGGAGCTTTGATGGGAAAACAAACGTATCACGTTCCATATGTCGTGCCACAGCTTTATTCTAGTGTCGCTGAAGGTTTATGTTTGTTACAGAAATAAAAATATTTTCCTAAATTTAGGGATGTTGACTAATTGTATTGTACATGTACGTATAAGTGTCTCTGATGATCAGATAGCACAATGATCATTGTCGTACAAATAGTCTAAACGAGTACAATAATGATACTTCAGTTGTTGTTATTAAAATTTAAAACATATTTTGTATAAAACAACTACAACATATTACCTAAATAGAAAAGAAAAAATAATTACACATTCGCAGTCTTCATAAAGTATAAGTCAGTTCTTGTTCAATTTACATAAACTCTACTTTTGTTAGTGTTACATTAAGATCCTTAAAGCTCGTATATAATTTAAATGCTATTCGGATATGACATTCTTCCTGAAGATGAAACATGATTATCATGCCTTTCATAATTCTTTAGTCAATGGTACATTTGCTTTAACTATATGATCTTATTAAATACTCATTTGTTCTGTCACACGAAGATAAATTAATCATGGTATCACAGCTAATACTGTTACGTTCCACCAGTGAGTGATCAGCTCCTCGACGTTGTACTGTACGTATATCAGTGTAGGTAATTCAGTGGAGTCTATACGGACTATGGTGATCCCAAATAGGAAATATGAAGCACTTCGTGCTTATATCTCCAGCCTTTAGCTTGGTAAGGCTTTTGTAAAAATTTATAAGAAAACTTAAGAAAAACAAAACTGTGAAGTACGATTTCTAAAATCTATTAAAATAACTTTTCTCAACAATAAATATGTATATTAAGATGATAGCAATGATCAATTCCAGATAGTTTAACAAATGAATAAGCTTAAATAATTTAAAGTCTGAAAATATAGGGGTTCTACTACTTAAAATACAATATGCGAATCCGTACTAAAATAATAAGGTACAATGGTTTTATTAACCTAGAAGACCGAAGCTATCCGATTACGCGGCCGACAAAGGTAACAGTATAATAATGTTAACATGTAATACTAGAAGTACTGTACAAAGTTTACAAGTACGAAAAATTTAAACTTAACAAAATTCGTCTAAGTCCAAATATCAACAATAATTTATTAAATATCTTAAATATCTATAAGTTTACTCAATTTATCTAATAAAAATACTTATTTACTCAAATAATGTAATAAATTCTAAGTTAAGGTCGAAAAATGAGAACTTGGATGAAAAATATTAAAGAAAAGCAAAATACGTCCGTACGCTATGAAATCTAATCCAAGTCTGAACTTGTGACCAAAATCTGGTAACATCGCACGTAATTGTGTTCGAAAAATGGTAACTGTTACCCAGAATTGGTAACAGTGACCAAGAACTGGTCACATGTGACCAAAAATTGGTAACACGTTGTGACCGAGAATTGGTAACAGTGACCGAGATTTGGTAACAGTGACCGAAAACTGGTAACAGTTACCCAATATTGGTAACAGTGACCAAAAGCTGGTCACAGTGACCCAAAATTGGTAACAACGATAAATTCACATTAAAATCACATAAAACTACTTTTAGATCTATAAAATACATCAATGGACACGAAATAACGGGGTTTTACTGTATTATAGACATATTGCGTCATCATTTAAGTACCCAGAAAGCTTTGCAAAGATGGAAGACTGTTTACATTGCAGAGGACGCGGGCTAAACAATTTTACAAAATACAGGAATATTACTCGGAATTAAATAGGATTTATCAAGTTAACAGACATATAAAAGGTTGAGTGTTCTATACAAACTGTATTTAAACTTTGGAATATGGAATTTACCGCAGAAAACTAGGAAACATGAAGACAGTTCTGAAGTCGCGAAAATGGATGAAATTCGGCTATCATTTCTTTTATGCAAAAGATTGGCTGCGATTATGTCTGTCAACCTTTGCATATTACATATGATGGCCGATAATGTCTTCAAATGAACATAATAAGGATAAAAAGGATTGAAAACTACGGATTGAAATTGAAATGAGGATTAACAAGACAGTCCAAGGTAAAATCATAACTGTTCAATGTTATCAAATGAAATTTCATGAATTTTCTGTCACTGATATGTGGAACATATCATTACCCCCGCCTTAGCATGGCATACTCCTGTAGCCATGAGTTCTGCTGCACATGAACAGCACAGTTACTAATGAAATAAAAGAAATTCCAATTGAACACAAAATATGAACACCTTATGTCATGATAACACCTTAATGTCAATAAATCAGAATGTTTCCTTAAAAGTCAACTATGTTGAGTGTCACACTAAGATATAGTCATATCAATTTCTTTACACGGATAAAAATTAACAAATGTTAAATATGTTTCCAATGCTCATCAAACAACTGTCACTAAGAAATGCCTAATTAAAGCACTATACAAAATTTAATCACTTAACACTAAAATACATGTCAATATCACTTAAAATAAATGTCATCTTAAAATGTTAATTTAACTCTTGCTTGTGGAGACTGTACGTTGGATTTGAAATCTTAACTACCAGCATCCCATACCCACCATGTGCCTTACCATCTTTGACTGGCACACGATGGGCTTACCACCGACATCATGGTAAGCGGCTTATCCGCACACCATCTCTACCATAGATGATGAGCTGACCTGCATTATAAATACAGGCGTCATACAAAGACATGTAAGTGGACATGTATGAATTTTGGAGTCCTCTTACTTCACCATCTTTAGCAATAACTGCTAGGTTACAAGATAACATCTTTCCGTAGCTATGTAAGATCACTTTACATAATCAGACCAACCAGCATTAAAGAGATATAAAGTCACTGGACAGATTCAAAACTTAAATGTCAATCTTCATATACATTTATACTATTACAGCTTATCTTCTCATTCCACACTGTAATTTAAAGTACATGTCAGTGATTTACACTCAATCTGACAGGAACATCTTATACAGTTGACCTTGACCATAAATATTAGAGTTCTTAAATTGCAAACTGGAAACAGCTTCTTCACCTTGTCTGATATTTAATGTCCTCCAGGATTAGACATTAACTTAAAATTGTCATGTATGCTGATACTGTTCATGGTAAAAGAATACATTCAGCAAATAGTCATCATCTTGGTATCTTGACAATACATCATTACAAGTCAGACCATTTGGTTTTGATATAAACCAAAATATATTGTTAATCTAGTTTCAATGTCCACATTCTTCTATAAAACTGTGCATAACTCATAATGCATTACATAATAGTCAATAGTCCACTGATCAATCTTTCTTCTAATTCTTCCAGAATTTTCACCATGAAATTGTACTTGCAGAGTGACCAGTTGGTGTCAAAACCCATACTTCTACAATTCCAACTTGATAATTTGTATCCAAAGTTTTCCATCATTAATTAGACTTCGACTTACTGCACAATTCCATGTGTACTGGCTTATATTTTAAACAACACTATTCAATCACAGAATCCAAGACTAACACTAATTTAATACACTGTAAGGGTATGCACTCTATTGGTTACTTATTCTACTTTAAAACTTAAAATAAAAGGGCAGTAAATAACTACTCTTAATAAATTCATCACCACACATAGTAACAAAATCACTTCTTTATAGACAATTAACCTCCACATAAAATATTTTTATCAAATCAACACTCAAGTTAAAGCACCACTATTATTATCAATATTGAATCACACTCTAACAATGCTCTTCACATTAAAATATACTGATACAAAGAAAATATTTAAATAAAGCAATAGAACACTTGCTTATTTTATACATTAGACAATTTACCTATCCAATCATTTAAAAATTAAGAAACAATCATCATTTTCCACATATTTACTGGAGTGAATACAGCTTATTATACTAATGTATTCAGCACTAAATCACTCATTATAATTAATTAGACACTAAAATAATCATTCCTTCTGTAATTTTCCTTAAACTTTCCATCTGTTCCATATGCCCTCAACATCCGGTTCCTTACTTCCTCTTCATACTCACTATACCTGAGTACATAGTCATCCGTAAATGTGTAATGACCATACATTTTGGAAGAAAAATGGTATGGTCCACATACAGGCCCAGCTGTATCTCTAGTAAAATCCTTATCCTCTTCATTTACTTTGATCCTCCTTACTCTGAACAGGTTCCTAGTTGGACCAGGGTCAAATACCCTAACTCTATTGATTACGACTCTATTCTCTCCTGTACATTGTATCTTGGGGCCTGGTTTATGAGTTCCACATGAACCAGTCCTGTCTTCCAGCATATTCTCAGCCACTTCATCTGTGTCATCATCCTGATCTGTACTATCACTAACATCCACTTTTTCTTCCAACTTCATAGGTACTGTAACATTTCCACCCAATGTCACCCTTCTAACACCTCTACATCTTGACTTTGGTAAACAAGGTATTTCCTTACCTCCCATAACCAACACATTCCTACTCAGCATAAGATCTACAGGTTTACCTCTATTACCAAACAAAAAATCACATCCTAACAAAACATCATCATGAATATCAGCAACCACCATCTCTTGTCTCAGCTCCACTGGTCCCACTGTAAGGTTAAACACTCCCTTACCCCACTGCCTGATCCTTCCACCACCTGCTCCCCGCAGTCCAATTGCTTCCTGCAATAATGGTTTCTCAGCATCTGACAGCTTCTCATAGACCCTGTGAGATAAAATGGTCTTTGATGCACCTGTATCTGTTGTATATGTCACAGGAACCTTTCCCACATAACCACTGACATATACTCCAGCTCCCAGATCATCACCACTCCCATCATCCATGGGTGTTGCTGACTTCAACATGGTTTCATTAGAATAATCTTCATTGCCCACTCCTAAATCCGAGTTCTCCTTTACATGGACCTCTCTCTGGGCTCGAGAGCCGGTCCCTTGGTGTTTAAAGGATATTCATGGTTACTACCTTCTTCTTTTGCCTTATACCTGGAGTTACTTTTCCTTTCCTCCGGGCATTCCCTTGAGTAATGACCCTTTTCGTGGCAGTTGTAGCACTCTACATCTTTCTTCCAGTCCTGTCTGTTTCCTGATTCTGGTTTCTTTGGCTCCTCAAGCTTCTCCAACCTGACCAAAATTTCCTTAAGTAGACTTTCTTGATTACTTCCCATAAAACCTTGTGTTGAAAGGTTACTTTTACTCTTGTTTTCCTTTCTATACTGTGATCTACCACCTGAGACTCTATTTACTATTGATGAACCAGAATCTTGTGACCTATCTGGTGATTCATCTTCTTCACTGGACTCATAAATCTGCCTTGTAGCTACCCTATTCCTCCTAGTATCATACTTGCATCCATTCCTGGTCTGTATATAGTTTACCACATGATACACAGCTTCATCAACATCCTTGGGCTCCTTGTGGTATTCCACCTCAAACCTGACTTCTGGGTCCAGTAAACCATCTAAAAACCTCCTGACTATATCTTCATCTTGAATGGTCCTGTCCCTGTACCTGTGAGCCTTGCCGTACAATCTTTTCAATTCTGCAGCATATTCCTCGGCTGTCTCACCCGGTTTCTGGTTTCTGTTGCTAAATTTGGCCGCGAAGGATCTGCTTGTCTCTATCACCCTGTACCTGGTGTTAAGTTCTCCTATTAACTCATGATAACTATCCAGAACATACATTGGTAGCTGTGAAAATACAAATTCACTGGCAGGGCCTTCAATTCTGGTAAGTATATTGTCCAGCTTTTCCTCTTCTGACCACCTGAACCTGCGAGCTATGACTTCAAATTTGGCCAACCAGACAGTCCAATCCTCTTTTCCTGTGAATGGGGGTATTTTGAGACTGACAGGCTTTTGAGAGTAGCTCCTGTATCTCTGGGAATCTTCATGGTAGTGGGGTTGCTGTTTATGAGGGTCTTGATAGGGGGGTTGACTGTACCCATAATGATACTCATTGTACCTTCCAAAATCTCCATGACTCTGGTTAACATTTCTCATACTACTGTCCTGATAGCTTCCGTTACCATCGGTATAGCTATGGTGTATGTCCCTGTTCGGTCTTGTATTTGTTGGGCCATGGACTGGGTATTGAGCATTTTGTCTAAACTGTTGCTGATCTGGGAAAGATTCATTGGATCTAAGTATAGAGCTGGTATTGTCTAGATTATTGTCCTTTCCACACCGATTATACAACTGTTCTATTCCTATTGTCATACTTTTCAAGACATCCAGGATTTTATTGAAAGGCTCAGCAGTTTTATCTTGATCCCCTATGCTTGACTGTTGATCCGATGCAACAGACTCCGTGTCATCTGGTACACTGTTATCCAAATTTTCAAAGGGGTTTTCAGTGCTTTGATTTTGGGGAGCTGTCTTAAAGAAGATTTCTTCACTACTGTCTACTGCCTGGGGCTCCTTATAGCTTGTATTCTGCATACTGCTTTGATTTAAATTAATACTGTTAGGTATAATTATATAATAGGCCTACTAGCGGTGTGCTTTATATATGACTAAGTATAGTTCCTTGTATACTACAGAAGGTGTAGCTGATCCTCTTCAAAAATGGGTTTGTATCACTGGATCTGTCTAATGAATGACAGATCCCACCGCTGCCACCATAAAATGTGTTACGTTCCACCAGTGAGTGATCAGCTCCTCGACGTTGTACTGTACGTATATCAGTGTAGGTAATTCAGTGGAGTCTATACGGACTATGGTGATCCCAAATAGGAAATATGAAGCACTTCGTGCTTATATCTCCAGCCTTTAGCTTGGTAAGGCTTTTGTAAAAATTTATAAGAAAACTTAAGAAAAACAAAACTGTGAAGTACGATTTCTAAAATCTATTAAAATAACTTTTCTCAACAATAAATATGTATATTAAGATGATAGCAATGATCAATTCCAGATAGTTTAACAAATGAATAAGCTTAAATAATTTAAAGTCTGAAAATATAGGGGTTCTACTACTTAAAATACAATATGCGAATCCGTACTAAAATAATAAGGTACAATGGTTTTATTAACCTAGAAGACCGAAGCTATCCGATTACGCGGCCGACAAAGGTAACAGTATAATAATGTTAACATGTAATACTAGAAGTACTGTACAAAGTTTACAAGTACGAAAAATTTAAACTTAACAAAATTCGTCTAAGTCCAAATATCAACAATAATTTATTAAATATCTTAAATATCTATAAGTTTACTCAATTTATCTAATAAAAATACTTATTTACTCAAATAATGTAATAAATTCTAAGTTAAGGTCGAAAAATGAGAACTTGGATGAAAAATATTAAAGAAAAGCAAAATACGTCCGTACGCTATGAAATCTAATCCAAGTCTGAACTTGTGACCAAAATCTGGTAACATCGCACGTAATTGTGTTCGAAAAATGGTAACTGTTACCCAGAATTGGTAACAGTGACCAAGAACTGGTCACATGTGACCAAAAATTGGTAACACGTTGTGACCGAGAATTGGTAACAGTGACCGAGATTTGGTAACAGTGACCGAAAACTGGTAACAGTTACCCAATATTGGTAACAGTGACCAAAAGCTGGTCACAGTGACCCAAAATTGGTAACAACGATAAATTCACATTAAAATCACATAAAACTACTTTTAGATCTATAAAATACATCAATGGACACGAAATAACGGGGTTTTACTGTATTATAGACATATTGCGTCATCATTTAAGTACCCAGAAAGCTTTGCAAAGATGGAAGACTGTTTACATTGCAGAGGACGCGGGCTAAACAATTTTACAAAATACAGGAATATTACTCGGAATTAAATAGGATTTATCAAGTTAACAGACATATAAAAGGTTGAGTGTTCTATACAAACTGTATTTAAACTTTGGAATATGGAATTTACCGCAGAAAACTAGGAAACATGAAGACAGTTCTGAAGTCGCGAAAATGGATGAAATTCGGCTATCATTTCTTTTATGCAAAAGATTGGCTGCGATTATGTCTGTCAACCTTTGCATATTACATATGATGGCCGATAATGTCTTCAAATGAACATAATAAGGATAAAAAGGATTGAAAACTACGGATTGAAATTGAAATGAGGATTAACAAGACAGTCCAAGGTAAAATCATAACTGTTCAATGTTATCAAATGAAATTTCATGAATTTTCTGTCACTGATATGTGGAACATATCAATACATTCCATATATGGATTGGTCGACCCTGACCAGGATTAGCTTCATCTAAGAATTCAATGAATTCTCGTAAAAAAATATTTGTTAAAAATGAAAGCTTTTGATCTTTTCTGAATTTAATATAACTCAAAAGCCTTGACTGAATAACTGACAAAAAAGCTCCTTAGTGTGATCATTACCGAGAGACATTTTCAGATTGAACCAAATATCGCGATTATTGCAGATTGATTTGTATTTTCTGTTTGATATAATTATTTAAATGCATAAGTGGTGCTTGAGTCAAATTAGAAATAATCAGCATTTCCGTAACTCGTTTTTAAACCAATATCTTTGGCAACAATGTGGGTGGAAAATGTGAATTTTTATCAAATCAATTTCATGAGTTTTACCTGCGACACAAGTTAGCATTTACCGTTTGGATGAACAAAAAAATTAAAGAGAACAAAAAAACTATCGACGTTTAATTAATTTGATGATCCTTTTTTGTTCAGTCACATGTTACAGCAATATCGCATTGCCTGACTATTGGTCGTGTACCGATTGTGTTATCTTTTATGAAGTTTGAAATGGTTTGTCAGAATGACAAAATTATATCAGGTAATAAAAGACAAGTCGTCATGTTCGAAGTTATTTTACGAATGAAAGTCATCTCAATTATCAAACTTAAGGCGGTGGTTGTCAGGTAAACAATAAAAGTACGAAGAAGCTGCTAATGAGACGATTGGTTGAATAATTAACTTAAATAATCGCCATGTAAAGTAAAACGAACATTTTAAAATTGCAAAAATTCTTTTAGATCTACCTGAAACAGTTTTATTGAAGTAAAATCAAAGGGAAGCTCTTTTATGTATCAGCTAAAACTTATCAAACATGCCTCATTTGGATAACTCGATTGCTACGTCACCAGAAACAGCTATAGCTCTTCGAAAGTCGCTGAATGATAAATAAAAAGCATGGATATTCGTTTTGATGAATATTTAATCGCAATATTAGTAAAGTGATTTAAATCAATTTATTATGATTTGATAATGAAAATGTTGACACAGAATTCCATCAATTGATAACTACAAAATAATCAAAATTTCAGGAGAGCTGGTCTTATGGTTTACCATTTACTCAAAGGAAATACATAAACCTTTTGGGTTAAGGTTACACTTTGTTCAAAAAGAAACTATGATATCTGAATATGAAGTACGATAATGAAAAGGAGCATACTGGTTACCAAAAACAATCGGCTTTACGTTGACAATGCTGCTTGCCTAGTTTTGTGTTTTATATGTGCACTTGATTGTTGCATGCAGCAACATTGCCGAATTGATGAGTGGTTTGAATATTATAACTAAACAATTTATAATTGTTTGTTCTTACATGAACCTGTTGATACAAATGTCAGATAGGTTAGAGTACCCTTTAACATGAATAAAAATTCTGCTGACAATTATTTGCAGTTGCAGAAATCTCCGTATTTTTTGTTTGTGACACACAATTCAAAATTTAAATAAGTCACCCTATTTGCTTTATTATGTTGATGCTTTTGATATGTATTCAATTATAATTCTAAAAACGTTGCTACTCAGGATAAACAAATTCTCCTTGGTTAATCAGACACTTTAATGTCATCTTTAACACATCATGACGATTGTTAAAATGGACTCCTTTTTATGGTCCTAAATCTAATTGGCATTGTTAAGTCTAAACACCAAAACAGATTTAACAAAAACTGTATTATCTTGAAGAGAATCATAGACGATCATTATCCAAATGTCAATCAATTCAAGCAATACAATTTAATGACTCTCTTTGATGTGCTTTTGTGACATTTTGTGTAGGTAGTTGCAGTATGCTACTTGTTTAAGTTGAAAAATCAGAAATGACGAGACCGAAGAATGGCTTGAAATACTCATAAAATGCCATTTACCAGTTTAACAATTCTTATTTAGAATTATTGCAATCGATTAAAACCAACGACGCCCAACAAAAGTATTTGAAAGAAAATATGCTAGTGTATTTCGACTTAAAACCTGTGTCTATATAAAAAATAAACAACATTTATTCAAGACATGTGTGTTATGTATTTTTTATCCTCAGTCACTGACTTTCCGAACGTGTGTTTTATAATCGGTATTGTTTTAAGTATGTGATTATTTAGAGAAACCCCAAGGTCTGTTGAAAATACATGCTGGATTAATTGAACAAATATTTCACCAACAATATCCTTATTCATCTTTTAAACAACACAATAACTCAAAAGCGAACGCAATTACCTAACAAATAATGTATGGAACATTAATCAGATAATTGACATCTTCAGCGAACTACATGTAAGTCTTTAGTAATTATAAAACAGTATGCAATGTTAATTGACAAATAATTCCTTCTTAAATCTTCTACTAAAATAAAGTCATTAAAATAGTTCAGTGAAATGTAATAATACAAATGCAATTTGATTCCAGTTTCTTTGGAATTAAAATGATAGATGCAAAACAAATGCTCATTTAGTTTAATCGTACGCAGTGGTGAAATTCAGGAATAGAACATTGTCACTAGTTCAAAAAAATTAACAAATGAAGTATAGGATATACGTGAAAAAAATTTGTACTCTAAATGAGAACCAATGTATATCAATTAAGTTCTTCTTATTTAAATAAACATTTAAATTTAAAACAAAAAGAGAAGGTATCAAAACAAGGGTGAATTGTTTCAGCAGTATCATTGCAAATTAATGACATGATGTTAATGCAATCATGAAGTTCCTCGAGATTTGGTTTAACGGCGGTGAGTCTGAATAATACTATTTAACATTATAAACTGACTAAGTGTTGTTATAAACTTTTTCCTTTAAATTAATGTTGGTGCTAGTGATTTAGAATGATATACACTCCATTGTGATTACATGTCAGTGGGAGCCACAATGCATTCACAATATCCTATAATAGTAAATTAAATTTATCAATATACTTAATTCACTGACTGTTCATTCATATTGCTGACAGTATAACGTATCTTATCTTAATAAGGTAGTATCAGGTGCATTTCATATACTAATTAAGCAAATGGCTTTACAAATGTTGAAATAGTAATATGGTCACATGACGTACACCGTATGTTCTCACTTAATGTTTCGAATTGCATACGCAATACATGTGAATTATCATTGAGGGAACATGAATGTAATTGCTATGATACTATCTAATTGTTACTATGACACCCTCTGTATGACTGGCATCTAAAAACGAACCTATAAAAAAATCTTTCGCTTTGCTTTTATTTTTGTTACGTTGCCCGTACAAAATACATTATCATTCTTAATAGCTATTATCAAATGCATTAATTATCATGGATGAAATATTGTTACCAGTAATGAAACTATTCATCACTATGAATAAACTATGAAGAGATATTTATCACCAACATGGTATTTTATATATTGTCAATGAAAGCTTGCAATAATAGCTATAACAATTTTCAATTTAGTAATGAGCACTTGATAATGATTATGGTCTAAACATATTACAATTAAGCTATGAATACGTTCGAGATTTATTGGTGTTTGAACAAGCCATTAATTTACATTACGTACGTACTACTGAGACATAATCTAAATGTCACTATCTAATAAGGTGTTACATTAAACTCAGTGTTGATTTTCCCCAAATGCTTATATTGTGATATTTATTTTCTCTGGAGAATATTTTAAATTACCTGCATGAAAGAATGTGGGCAATTCCTTAAAAGTCATTTAATTCATCTTTCCTAAATGGGATTAATGGATTGTTAACGATTGGTAATAATAACAGTTGTTAGTGTTATAGCAATTGCTACTGATCGACTGTTTACCGTGAATGTATTGATATTATTTCTGAATGTATATCTATAACTTCATGCGGGTAGCAATAGAAAATAACGAGTCACTGTAAATCATGATATAGAAAAGTACAAACAACAATTACGATTCTATGAATGATAACACTTTGTAACAAAGTGTTTATCTTGCAAAACATTAAACTGCTTATACACTGTCTTATTGTAGCATTGGAAGTTGTAACTCTGTTGTGATATTCAATGATATATAGAATCTGTAAGGTCACCGAAAAAGACAAGTATCCGCTTGATTCTTTCGATGTTGTTGTATTAATAATTTATTGTCTCATGATATTTCAACTAACAAAGAAAGTTGGTACTACAAAATTGTTAGCGTGAATATATCTCGACATGTGCTAGGTTGTAATGACAATCAAATGTGTCGTGAAGTAATGTATACACTATTAAAGTTACATAATTATATTTTTTACAGTAGCAGGATGTAAACTACTTAATGGGTACATTATTCAAAACAACATATTACACAGAACATATTTGCAAGATTATATTAGTTTGGTACATGGTTTTCATGTGGATTTTTAAGGGAAAGAAATATCTTCTAAAAATACTTGATAAAAGAGATTAGATGAATAAATAAATATACTCGTACATTATACTGACAGCAGTATAACAATAATTTATACTAAAATAGAATTTTAGAAAATGTTAATGGAAAGTCTTGACAAATATTCACGAAGTGCATAAATCTGAATTACAATATAATTTGAATGAAATACAAGATCACCAGTCTAGTTGAAAAAAACGTTTGGAAGGGAAATACCACCTTTCGCTTTCATTACCACAGGACTGTTTGGCGTATGGTTATTACGATAACTACACATTATGGACCTATCACAATCATTCCTATCCTTCATTTTCTTCTCGAAAATGTGATGTTATATTTTGTTATCTTTATATATAAAGTATAAGAAGTGGGCATTCTTTTGGGTACAATTGTGCATCCTTGTTGCCGTTAAGCTTTCATTTTGCTATGAAATATTTCATACATCCCTCTCTTTAGAGCACCAAGACGAGGTGACTATATTTTCTAACAAAATATCCAGGTTTGATATTGAAAATTTGCTACATCTAGAAACCCCTTTTTCATTGCTGCTTAATGAAATGTTCCCAAATAAACTTCAGCTTAATGTAGTACACTCTTCAGAAAAGCAGTAAAATGGCATTGTTACCGCTAAAAGTTACAAAAAAGATAAGGTTTTGTTTTAAATATGGTAATTATTATTGTAATACCAAATACTTTACTATGTACATATATGGCAAAAAAATTCCACTAACATAATTCTAAAATTCCATGTAAGTATAAGTAATGTGGATTCTGCTGTTAAAACGAGATACAAACGAGTATAATTATGTATTTATCCTATCTTTCTTCATTTCACGTATTTCCAGAACATTTTCCCTACTAACATATACATTTCTATATTTAAATACAAGTTCCTTATATACTAATAGTTCAGTATCATGAATCGTCTTGAATAATGTTCGTATTGCGACGTTCAGTGTGTGATTATGTACATAAAATTTATAACAGTGGCAATGCCATGTGACTATGACATCACAAATGCTAAGGTGTGAAAAAGAAAACAGTGATAACTTCGTCTCGACTCAAAGTTTTAAAGAGCTGTAAGTCTTCCAATTTTTGTCAGGTTTCAATGATACCTACCCAAGACTTAGCACTATACTTTTTGAGGCGCAATCAACTCCGAAGCCAGTTTTATACTTTTTGTCAATACAAATACTATACCCTGGAAAACTATTCCTTTTCAAAGTGCTATATTGACAAGTCGTTGTGCTTTTTAATAGGAAAATCGTTGGTTGGTTTTCAGGGTGTTTGTAAAAAGTGTAATAATGGCATCGGAGATTTGATGCGCAGGAAATTTAAATCACTTCTGCTACGCCTCAAGTAGGTATCGTATAAATCTGACAAAAATCAAATTCTTACAGCTTTTTAAAACTGGAGCCGAGGCGAATTTTTACAGTTTTCTTTTTGAAACCGTAGCGTTTATGATGTCATTGTCACGTGTTGTTGCCATCGTGTTCATAATATATTTGTACTTCTACAACGTAAAGCGAAATAACTACCTGAGGTATTTATTGCGAAATGTTGTCATTCTCTAACATCAGCAAGGTGCCAATATTCTCTGTTATTTCAAATTTCTAAAATCATTTAAATTATTCCCATGAGAACAAGTTCCCTTTTAATGTCTTACTAAAAATTTTAACAATGTAATTCTTAGTTTCATAAGAGGGCTCGTGTGTAATTCAAAGTTTTAAAGACTGATTGTATATGGAAATACTCTCAATGCCATAACGGTAAACAATACATCATCAGCAATTACTACAACAATAACAACAGTAATTATTAGCAATCGTTAATGTGAATCAATCCATTAATCTCATTTAGGAAAGATGACTAAAGAAGATTAAAATGACTATTAAGGAATTGCCTTCATTCTTCCATGCAGGTAATTTTAAATATTAAGGAGAAAATAACGATTATAATATAACCATTTGGGAACAATCAACACAGTAAATGCAACACATTAGGTTTTGACATACACATTATGTCCTCAATTAATGGCATGAGAAATCACCAATAAACCCTAACATTAACTTAGCTTAATTGTAATATGTTTAGACCATAATCATTATTAAGTGCTCATTACTAAATTTGACTTCGTTATAGCTATTTTTTTGTAAGCTATTATTGACGATATATAATCAAAGTACTGAAAGTACTGTTGGAAGGAATTTTTGAACGATTTTAGGAGTCCAAAGTTACTATTTCGATATCCATCATCATATCTCTTTATCATTCATAATCGAATGAGTTCCATATTTCATTTTACATGCATATTATGCTACTGATCGAGAAGTTGTATGTTTTGATTCATGAGCAGGGCATACTTTCGTGGTACTATGCCATGACATAATTTCTACGGTCATTCTCCCTCCAATCTCCGTGAACAGAGATCCTGTAGAGCGTTGTCGTACTGGATCTCTACTTAGTCAATGCGAGGTCACGTCGAGATGAACTTTGTGTCGACCAATCTAGACGAAAACACTATATATCACATTTTGATTTCGTAATTTCTACTTTTAGACCAAGGTTTGCATGCTAATTTAACAGTGGTATTATTCACAGTCTGCGATTGGGTGGCTCATTTCAAAATGCGTGACGTAGTCGATATAAACAAGTTACGTATCATAACAATTTCGTCATGAATATTATGATGAGAAAAGGTCACCTGAACGTGACCTTCGTTTGGAAAAGGCCAGATCTAAATTAGCGAGTAAGCGAGCGGTAAAATTTTAGTTCGGGTTTTAATTAAGATTGTTCTCCTTCCTACCACTGATTCTAAATAATTTTAATACGACAGTGTTCAGTCACTGAATTGCATCTAATAGTAATCCAGAGATTGAGTCTTTTCAGGAACAGGTGGATTGCTGGTCACGATGTAACCTAAACAATGTGTTGCCATTGAGTTAAGGCCACAACAAATTGATCACATGTTCTATGTATTTTGTTCTAAAGAATGGAGCAATGAGCAATTAAATTCTTTTTCCATATTTTGAATTTTGAGAAGCGAGCGAAAGCAAAGAATAAATTTGTGCGGTTTCTAAGACTTGTATTTACCATAAGTTAAAAAGAGCAGAAAAGGTATGGACTTTCTTATATAACATATAACCATATATCTATAGACTATAGTGTAATCACGTAATAAATAGTTCTAGGTAATATAAAGCAAGTTAACAATTACTCCAGATGAAAATTCAATTAAATTTAAAACTAGTTAGAAGTAGGATAGAAGAGGTTTACACCTTCATCAGTTCATACGGAAATATAACTTCATATGTCTTTGGTATTACTTTTGTTAATACTAGATAACTACGAAGCACAGATTACCCCGGTTCACTTTTTGTGTATACAATGTAATTAGATTTTGGTAAATTATGCTTATGTCTAATTATACCACAAGAATTAAATCAAGCCTAATATGTTATTTTGGGACATCAAAATTGTAGGAAATTCAATGTAAATTTTTCTCCCTGTCCTATCTGCCCTCTATGGATCAATCTTCATATTTTACACTACAAAGACACGTATGACGTCATACATCAAGATAAGGTGTGTAGAGTGAGTAAATGTTCAGTTTACGGTCTAAGACAGAGTGCAATTATCATATTTCTGAACAATGGATTGTGTCATTGTAATTTCTAATGCCGTATGTAAGCAAGAATACATTACTGCTTTACCGTAACAGTGAAACTTCCTGATTTATTTTGCTATTTAGAACTCAAATTTCTATTTTTTAGTTCAATTTCTACTTGGTCTAGTGTGAAAACTTCTGATTTTCTGTAATTTATGATGCGTTAATTTCAAGGTGCGGACGCATTTTTTATTTATTTTTTTTTTTTGGATTTTCAGGTGCAAGAATCAGACGAACATAACGATTGATTTGTTGCGGTCTATTAAAAAAACATTTATGAAATTAACCTGACTTTTCGTTGCTTAACTTCGATAAGTGTCCAGCGCTCTACGCTCTCAAAGTAAACCCCTGCTGAGATAAACGCTCGTTAAAACTGTATATATATACAAGCGTGTGGTAGATACTACTGCGAAATAATACAAAAACTTCTTTCCGTGCACAGTTAGAAAGTCGGTTGATTCATGTGTAGAGAAAAACCCTTTGATATCACAATTTAAAGTATTTGTTGAAATTACTTTTTCAACTTATCTACTTTTGATAGTACACATATTTTTCTGCCGCACTATTTCTTGATCGCATTGACTCATTGATTTCTATTGAGTTGAAGGTGTTGTTCGTTCTTTTTCAAATTTCCAAGAGCGCTGACATAGAAAGGAGTTCTTTGAAAAAGAATTCCTTCCAAAAATAGCATAATGGAGATAAATATCTCTTCATATTTTATTCATAATGTTGAACAGTTTTATTAAGAATATTTCACTCATTATGATTAATGCATTTAGGGTGATAACGTATATTATCCGGACAGTGGAACAAAATCAGGTGCACGTCGAAAAGGTGTTTTATATCCGTATAATAATTACACTAGTGATTAAGCGAGTGTCATGATGGCAAAAAGTCAAGTTATAACATCCATCTTTTCTATAAGATTATTCACATGAATTGAAAAGTAAAAATCCGAATTGAGTGAGAGTATGGTTTACGTTACGAAACAATACATAAATATGTCTAAACGTTCTGGTTATTGAATAAAACAAATTTAGATTATACATAATCAAGATTAGAAACACTCAATCTGAATAGAAGTGAAATAACATCCAGTGCATGTACAATAAAACAAATTTGGCATTTTAGGATATTGCAAATGCATTTCGCCATTGACATGCACGTACTTAAGTAATACATATGCATGCAATAGAAGACATTTCAATATCTGGGTTTATTGCTATAGTTATCACATCATGTAATTGACACTAAACAGAGAGATGAAAGGACAAAAACTTGTTAAAACGAAACCATCTTGAAGTAACTTGTTAATACAATAAATGGAAATCATCATCGTCTTAACGATGATAAAGTGCTTTTACGCAAACACAAACTAATAGTTTGTCAATATTTCGCAGTAGTTGTTAATAAATATACACGTATGACATTTACATGTATCTTTTTAAGTTTATATTGTACATGAACATTATGTACCAAACAGTGTTATTTAATAATTGTATCGTCATGTGGTTTTTGTAATTGGATTGTACAATATTTAACACTGAAAGCTACATTGAAAATGTATGTCTATTATGTATATTCACTTATATTCTTATTTAAGTTTGGACCACACAGAAGAAGTGTAATATGATATACATATAACTCAATTACGAACAATTAGAACAATTACGTACTTCTATCGCAAAAACAGAAGAAATATTACATGATATTCAACCTCTGGATGGATAACTATTCTCTTGTTAATTAAAAAGTTATTAAAAAGCGAGTTAACATGTTTATCACCATTAAATCGCGATGAACTGATTGTGTAACCATCATGCCACAATTCGCTAGAACAGTAACTACTATCATAGCAGTTTTTAAGTACATTATGCAATTGGTTACCTGATGTTTTAGTTCAAGTGTTACTCAAATAAGAAGAACTTAAATGATATATATTTGTTAAATACTCAGTAATGTGCCTGAAGTACAAATCATTTCCATGTTATTTTCTGATTTACTTCATTAAGTGAATGATTTTGAGGAAGTGACAATCCACTATTCCTAAATTTCACCACTGCATTCGATTTCTATCATGAACAATGGTTTTGCAGCAATGAAATCAATCATTTCAATTCCATGGAAACTAGAATCAAATTACATTTTTCTTATTAATCCAAAAAAACTGTCTTTATGACTTTTCAGGAAGACTCTTCACAGATTTAGCAGAAAACATAACAATTAACATTGCATACTGTATCAATAATAAATATTTATATCTTACCATTGATCGCTTAAGATGTCAATGAATTTATTAATGTTCAATTTGCTTTGTTCGTAATGTTGATTGCATTCGCTTTTGACTTTTATAGTTGATTTAAAATAAGTTTGAGAGGATTGTTGGTGAAATATTGTTTTAATTCATTCTTTTTGCATTTAGAGAGATTTTCAGTGTTTCCAAATTATCATACACATAACACAATGCTGAATGGATTATTCCACAAATGTTTCATGTCTTGTTGAATAAGAGGGTACAAATCATTGGTCACTTTCTTTCTCATTTCCAATCCCAAAAAACAGAAACCCGACGAATTTTCAAAAGTTATTTCATTCCAAGAACTATGTTTAAACATAAAAGTGTCAAAATACCTGTAAATTTTTTTCATGCGTTTTGAAAGGTTTGCCCCAAAAGGCATCTTAGCTCAAGTTGTAGTTATGTCCAACACCATATCAAAAGCCACAATACATGAATATTAAGTGTTTTTGTTCGAGTAAGTGCCAGCTGCTTTTTGACTAAAACAAATTAGTTGTTATCCGTTCATTTTCATTATGTTTGCAACTAAATCAGACAGTGCTCTTCGGACATATTGGTGAGAACCAAAATAGGTCGGCGCCACTATCAGAACATTGTAAATATGTACAAGTTTTGTACTTACAGGCGCATAGATCTGAATATTGGGGCCGCAGATTGGGTGGGTACCCACGAGGCCTGTCGATATTTTTTTGTGAATGTAAGCCTCTGAAACTCGATTTCCAGCACTTTCAGAACCTCCTGCTTAAGAAAGAATCTATGTATTAGACTTCACGATTTTCAATACGTGTCATGAAAAATTAACTCACCGTCCCATTGCTGCTGCTTGCCAGAATATTGGGGCCGCAGCCGCGGCCCCTTCCGGCACCAGCTCCTACGCACCTGACTTAACAATGTGATAAGCTCACATTAGGTTATTTTTAGACATAACTGCATACATTATTCGGACGATGTTATGACATGACTTGCTTATCTTGGACATCAAAATAGTTTCTAATTATTGGAAATCAGAAATGGGATGAGTGTTAATAAGTCATTTAGTGTCTTTACTAAAACCATATCTTAATATCCGCCTCTCTTATCCCGTAAATGTATGACAAAATGACGACTTTTCGACATATAACCTTATCAGGAGATTATTAAGTTCTTCATGGCATAGAGTTTATTAACTCATGACGTTTAATATATAATAAAACATTATTAATTTCTCATGAATGACTTTATTTTATGATATGTATATTACATATTGTCTAAAATAAGATTATTTAAGAACGCTGAGGGAATGTCGCTATAGGGCATTAAGTTCAAATATAATATTATCTGCAAGAATTAACTTTATTGTACATACATCAAATGTAATTATAAAGGTTATAACATAAATTTGATTCAACGGAGTTTATCGACACTTTTTTCCCATTATGTACGTCAGAAACGGGATATTTAGATATTACGACTAATTTAAACCAAGACGTTGGTGTAACGTAACCAATGCCTCATTACCTTCTCCTAACGCTTATTGTATATAAACTAGCTACCTTGCCTGAGTCAACACAGTGGTAGGTACTATGCGTGGACTGACCAAACACAGTGAGGGAGTTTGTCTTTTATAGTGTTCCGCTAGAGCATACGTCAAATAAAGCGTGCCCTAATCTGTCAATTAGATGTACATAGAATATGGCTCAATTTACAGTGACCTGGTCGCCATTCGCCAGACATGTCACTAGTTATTGAAGAACATATTCAAATGCACCAAATAGTTAGTGACTGTATTTTAGCTGGTTTTAATGTATATTTTGGAAAACATTGATGATCTTTTACGCCGCTTTAATACAATTGGTCAGTCATATTGCTTTTGTCAGTCAAACAACCGACTGTCTCTTGGCTCTTTTGGATATCTGAACCAAAGCTTATACCAGTACTAAAAAATACTTTAAAGCTTGCAGTTGACAGCTGCCGCCTTGATAAAAGAAAATAAGTCATGACTAAACTTCACGCAGATATGTTGGTACCGCCTTGAAATCGAACCAACAACCTATGGAGTCGTAGTTAGTCTTGCTACTAACTGAACTTACGTGTGCATTATAGTATTTGCTGGAGACTTCTTTACTGTAGTTGCATTGTCTCTGACATATGACGCACCTGAATTATACCGCTATCGCATTTACCTACTTACACCTTGTTGCATAAAGCAATCTAAGATACAATTATGTCATCATAATGCCCCTGGAGCGGTTGAATATGATCCCAAGACGCCCTTCAACTGGACCGTTCGTCCTTCACATTGAAATACATTGATATTGGTAAATTTTATTCGACTACCAGTGGCTGATGTAAATACTCGATACTCGATGATAAGTAGTCAACAGACAAAATGTTGCGAGTATAACTTATTATATATAAGTGGGGTTAATGTATGCACCACTGGTAGTTAAATGAAATGTACCAATAATAATGTGGTGTCGTATTGCAAGAATTAAAGTGTAAAATATAGTTTTGCATTTATTACATCAAGCTATGGTAAGAGATATTAGATCTCTTCCTAGTTACTTACCTTCGAGTCATCTCACAGGCTTCAAGTATAATGTCGACGTTGTGAATTGTTTTGCTCAAGAAAACGAAGTAAACAGGATTAGAACCAACATAGTTGGATATCCTTAGACGACCAGTCCAAAGCTTTTCTCATGTTCGACCACGACGGCTTTTACACTAATGCATACGAAAAAATATAACAGTGAACACATTTTTTATAATATAACTTTTATTCAAATGGAATGCATTCTGACTCGCAAATATAAGTCTACAAACATCTTCCTTACAATTTCCAAGGATACAAAAATAGTATTTTTGTTCAGGAGATATATTGCATAAAGATACTAATAGTTATAGACTAAAAATGTAACAGTTAAATTGCTTATATTTGATTTTTCTTACTCTGAATAAAAACATCATTTTAAATATTTAACATGAATATGAGCGAAACAAAGCCCGTTGATTTAAAAAAAAATGATAAAAAACCATCGTAAGTCAAAAAACTGAATATAGCTTTCAATATTTCCGTCATTTTTGAAAAACATATATCATGTATAAAATCATTGTATAAATTCTAATTCTTTGTCAGTAACAGATGTATTAAATCTGAAGTCATTCTTTGGCTAACTAATGACAGGAACTTACGATCATTTCCATCGTAAGATATATAGAAAAAAAACATTAGGTCTGGCAGATTTTTGTATTGAAAACAAATTATGAGCGAGGGCTATGTTGCCAAACAGGAATATTAATTAAAAGGTAACAGCAATTAACAATCAAGGTTTAAATATTTACATGACGTCTTGTTTTTATGTGTATTAAGTAAACCATTAGTGGTATATTTTTTAACATTGTAATAGTATATAAACAAAAATTTTAGAAAATTTCTATGAAATGTAAACTCGTCTTTATCGTTCTAGAAAATCAATACTTATAACATGCTTTTACCAAAGGAATATCAAGATAGTCGAATTCTTGATAATGTCTGGGTTCAAGAACGTGCTTGTCCATTTCAGGCCAGTCATCCCTATTCACAGACTTCACTAGGTATTTATCGAGATGGACAAACCACGTGACAAAATGCTACAAATCCTACCAATAACTAATCATTTTGCTTGTCCGACAGAGGTGTTTGATTTCGAATACTTGAGAAAATAACAAGCTTATAATTTGTAAGAAAAAAGAAGCTATTTGATTAGTCAATATATATGTCACGAAATGGATATAAAAGAGAAAAAATAGCTGTCTCTGCAATTTCAAGGCATGCGATGGGTTTCATCATTGTTCTTGGTATGATAAATCTTGATCACGTGGTATGTCCAGTCTAAAGATCATCAACAGTATTAACAACACATTTAAACATTCAAAAAGTCATACAAATATACAGAAACAGAAAATATAACAACAACGATATCAGCAGTTACCTTCTAGTACCATTTGTATAACTTATTTAATACAAATATCCTTTCATTTTGTTTTAATATTTAGTATTACGAGGTTTGTTCGGAAAGTTAGTAAAATTGCGCTCTTATATTTTCTTCAGAATTAGAGGTAAGGAAAAATAAACCTTGTACTTGTACATATTATTATGTCTAGTATTTTATTAAAGGTAGTAAAATGATCTAAGACAATCTAAAAAAAACAATCTATCCCGTTAGTATCAATGTTATTGAACAGAAATTTACCGACAGTTATTCTATTCGGCCCTGGTGTGAATGGTACAATAAGGGGTTACATACTTGAAAGGGATTTCAATGACCTGGGATTATCGTACAACATAGTAATGTCGACTAACATATACATGGAAGAAGGCTTTAAACAACTTTTGAAGTTTGTATGTTAGTTTAACGGAGTAGTTCCCCTTACACTAAGTTATAACATTTTCAACAAGAATTATAATATGACAATTTATGTGAAACATCCAAGTTTCAGGTTGGACACTTCCCAGTGTTTTCTAAACAACGGACACCACAAATTAACCAGTCTTATGTGCTGTCGATGAAAATGATTTTCTACGTGTACAATAAGCATTGCTTTATTAAGCGTTGGAATTGCAGCCGACTCTTATATAGAAATTGATCTATAATATCATATGCTTTAATATGAAATTTACAACACTCCATTTAATAGGGTGTACCGGTATACCGGTATACTGCAATATGCAGCTGCGGCAATACGTAACGCGATACGAATTTAACGTACCGTTATTTAGCGATATTTTCTGGCGTATCGTGACACCCCTACCATTTAAGTATTTTTTTCCGTACTACATAACTTGACAAGCCATGCGTTGCCTATGGTGGGAAAAATGGTTCCTCATGTACCGATAAAAGGAAAACGCGTTTTTGAAAAAAGAAAAAGAAAAACCATCATAAACAAACGATAATTAAGGGACGTCGGTGCTATTACGTTTTGTTTTGATATTTTATTATAGAATATATTCTGTAAACAAAATAAATTTGAACAAAAATTTCGCTTAACATTTTCTTAGCTGTCATTAAAAGTAAAACATTCATATAATAATAAAACAAAAAACAATATCAACGCCTATTAAAGACGAATCATCGATAAGTAGCATATACACAATCTAGAACAACATTTTCGTGCCCGCGAAAAATTGTCAAACACACGTAAAACATACATGTATTATAATATTTACATATAAGACAATCAATAAATATCATTTCCGTCAAAAAAGTCAGTAAATATATATATATGTACACAATGGAAAAAAAACAACATGGCCTTCACTTTAGTCAAATTGAAACATTGGCCTTCTTTTATGGTCAACTAAAAGAGAAACTTAGATCAAAGAGATAACAGAAAAAGAAGAGATAGTTAAGTATGTCTTTCTGCAACACAATGTTAATATAAATTTGGAGTATGTAAATAAATCTACTTGGCAATTTTTTTCAATAGAGGAAGTTTCTCCATTTAAACTCGTCGTTAAAAACAGACTCGACTCGATTAATTTTTTGTTGATTTCTAAAAGTTATAAATAGATTATATGCCATCGCGCAAGCGCATAGCACTATGTTTTTGAAAAATGTACTGCTTAACACTTCAAAATTTCACTATGCCACACACATGAAAGCCACATGGCCGTGACTTGTTGAGGCAATGGCGCTCTTTTGATTATAAACTATTAGTTAAAGTTATTTTTGAATTAAAAGCGTCATAAATAGATTCAAAAGATAATTTCATAATTTTATCATCGAATTCGTGGACCTTGAAACTCGGTTTGTTGATCTGAAGCGAATGTCGATCTACGATGAAGTACACGCCCTCGTGAAACCCTTCCATTCAATTTAGGAACCATCACATTGGTGGGATTAATTATAGCAGGAGATGAAACACGTTAAAAATAAATCAGCGCATTGTGAGTGGCACGATTTTAGTTCATGACCCTTAAGTTTGCCCCAGTATTTGCACCGCAGATCGCATTTATAAACATCCGTTCCACACTTGTACTGGCATTCATCAACGGGCATTAAGTTGCCTGCTGCAAATCTTGGATAACCATGCACAGTTGATCCTAGTAGAATTAATGAAGTTGTTAACCAAATGGTGAATATCATTGTAACCACGTTCATCATCGTCTGAAATAAAGAAACAGAATATATATTTAATAAACCAGGTAACTGTAAATACCAATAGTTATAGCATTATAGTACAGACACTTCTTAGCTCGTTACAAATGTATAATTTAGTAGTGAGTTTGACTGAGTGCCACCATTTGTGTGTATTCAATGAGAAGGATTTGCGTTGTAATTGCTAGCAATGGGCCACAACTGAGGTAAGGGCTTGTCCTTTTGGACTTTCCCTGGTGACGTTGTGTTTGTCATAGCGAATTGTCATATGCATTAATAAAACATTGTCTTTGTATGATGTAAATTTTCAATGTGTAGTTTGACACTATGTCAAGTAAATAAATTACTATTGAATTATTTTTTCTTACTGCTTTTATAAGTCGAGCCTAGTCAAAATTCGAACTCGTGATCCTAAAGTAAATAACGCCCATGCTACGTTAACTCCATTTTTACTAGATAAACGAAAATATCATGAAATTGAAGCAGTGATTGAAAGATTTAGACCATTTACCATAGTAAAAGCCGCCGCAAAAACATAGTTTTAATATCATAACAAACATAAATGAATAAGTTGTAATTTTCTCTATAAAAACGTATGTACATTTGTATATTACTACCTTATAATTATGAAGATAAAAAAAATAAATTAACCAATAAATAAATAATAAATCATATTTACAACTAATGAATTAAATGAAATCATATCATAGTATAAATAGTATTAAATTGTTTGTGACATTGTACAAAGTATTATGCTTACTTTTTCTGCAGTTAGTTTTTGAATTGTCACACATTGGTACATACAAAAATTGCTATGTATCACATTTGGCTAACCCACGTTTATATAAGGAACAAATGGTCACGCAAGCACCTTCCCTTTTGACCTAGTTCAACATGCAGAGACCTGACCTAGTTTATTCTTCACCTATATACATTTTGACTATTTTAATACAGTTTTAATTTTTTTGTCAAAGACTCGTCACGACATCCACGTTTAAAGGTTTTATATAGCATCTTATCACAGTACGTTTTATTAGTAGAACACATTGGTGTTCGTCGGCATGTCATATTTCACAGCAGTTCAGATAAAATTGTACTGAGGAATCATTTAATCATACTGTTCAAGTATCAACAAGTTAATTACATGAAGCTGATAGTCTAAAGGTCATTCAATTCATGTAATATGCAAGTACCAAACTACCTTCGATCATTAGGAATTCCAATTAACAAATGTTCACTGCACTAGCTGTTATAACTAGACCATCTGACATTTGCGCTTTTGAAGAACTAAAGACATACAGTGAAACCTCTACATCAATGAGTTACAGATAAAAAAATGTGATGCACAGTGCTTTAAATACAATTCACAAAATTCTACGAAAGTATGCCCTGCTCTGGAACCGAATCTACGACTCCCACGGTCATTACACTTAGGCTCTACCCACTGAGCTAATCAAGAGGCTTTTTCAATTCGTGTATATACATGCAAGGTAGCATACGTTATTATACACAATGTATTGTGTGTTTTAGTCAAATATTAATAATCATATCTGTGAAATTAAGAATATTATCATTACGTCCCATCTCAATATTTTTACTGTTATATTGTGGTGATAATTTGTCCCACTCACAGTCAAGTGATAAACCTATATATCTAACACCAAGCTTCAAATCTAGTACTCAGCACATATTCCTCAGCAGTGGCTAACAATGACCTTACTTGCTACAAAGGTAAGTGTGTGAATGGCCATGATGACTTTTCTTGACGAATCGCCACAGAGGTATGTGAGCATGTTTTAGTGGGTGACATTGGCATTAGAGAAATGATTAATATCCTATAGTGAGTGTGGCTGATTTTGAAATATGGAAGTTAGTAGAATGTGGCCAATAAAAGAACTTTCACTGTATTACCAAAACACATTGACATTTTGCTGTAATTTAATCAGGTTTAATCTGTTCAATCAGTGCTCTAAGACTTGAGTGGCATTTTCATGGTTTTATGAACAAGCAATTAAAATTCTAAAAACTATTTCTTGCGTTATGATTTTCTTGGCACCGCTTAAGGACGTTAATGTTAAACATTTAATTGTAACCGTGTTTATTCCACTTAACATCAAATCTTGTACCTCAGTATATAACTACGCACTACTGATTTTAATCAAAGTTGATATTTTCAAAACGAGCCCAAAGAACTGGTCCTAGTTTTGTTTATTTTCGTCGAAATCATATTTCATCGGTTAGTCATTGCTCTTCGTACCCACCTATCCTTTACGAAAAAATAACAAATTAATAGAATAAAAACATTGAATGCAGTCGATCGTAAATTGACAGTACGCCCTCTTAATCCTTACATTTAACTATCGCTATTTCAAATGTAACATATTCAAAGTATGACATGATTTAACCCCGCTCCTTATTTTCGGTTCACGGGTAATTACAATAAATAACATTTTAACGATCGAACATCTATTGTATAGACCGCCCCCGCGTTTGTATTCGATTTCAAAACATCACACACTCCCTTCGCCTTAACTAAATCCATACAGTTTTTAACAAAGACCATCGCCGTTGTAATTAACCTACTAGTGAAGACTAATCGAGTTGCTACACGCTGATTTTTTCCGTCATATAAAACTAATAATGCAGTATGTTAGATTCATATTGGCCACTTGCCTTGTCATTTTGATCAGGATAATCGAAAGACCTTAACAGATGCTGTCGTAAATTACACGCGGGTGTCAAATAAAAGAAGCGACGATTCTATATTCGGCGACGAAATATCTAAGTATTTCCGTTGCTCACAGAGTTCCTGCGCCTCTATGGAATTCCGATGCAAGTCGTTACTTATCAATTCAATGGCTTATTAACTATACATTGTGACGGCAATGCACAAATCACGCTAGAGACACATACTGTGGCATTGTGAAAAGACTGTGAATGGGTTATTAATTGCGCTGAAAAAAAGACCATTGGAAATCCATTCAGAAATATTGCGATTTGTTTATACGTTTAGCGTGAATGGAACCTATTATTTAGTAGTTATTTTTACGTTATATCGTTTATTTTATCAAGCTAAAGTTACATCAGATAACACTGTAACTAAAAATGTGCCATTGAAACGGCATAATGGAAAATAACTATCATTAGTATCCCTATGTTCGATTTGAAACTAACTTCCATTGTAATGTTAAAACGCGACTAAATGCATCATTACATTACTAAACATGTAATGCTATGTTTGTTGCTTTTAGCAGTATTTAACATGGTTGAAGACTGTCTCTCTTGATATAAAGGTAGGTGGACGAATGGTACTAAAACATTGAATGAAAATACGCAGGCAACACCTATAAATCAAACCCATGAACCAAGGATCGGTCTTCAGACGCGCCATCTGTCTTACCTGAGCTTATCAGAGCTTACATGTAAAATTTTCAAATTTAATGATAATGCTATGAATGTCTGTCTAATACCACTTTGTTTTACATTTTGCATGTACATGAATTTACTACTATGTTTGAAAAGTCTGTCGTCCACATGAATGACCAAACCCAAGAAAAAAAGTAAAAATAACGCCATGATCATCAAACTAACCTCACAGTCATGAATATGAGATGTGGTCATAATTAGTTTTTGACTTCGTGTCTTAGGTATATCATTGTGCACGTTCAGCACATGAAAAAACCCATCCTATTTCACTTGCAATAACTCGGACAACGTTTTAGTTTCATTACATTTCATTGATAAACAAATGCAGGCATCAATGTGCCATTTTTAAATCCCCATCTTTGAAATTCCAACCCTCTTACAGCCCATATGACTACAGAAAATGCCTTAGAACATAGAATGCCTTAAATTTAACGGAATATATTGTCGGAAGCAATGAAACGGAAGCAAAAGTTATTAGAAGATATACATAATGCCGCGAGTTTAGCCCAAGTGCAGCACTAATCTTAAACGTGATTGCTATCCTCTAGAAATGTCTAGCTCTTACTTGTATATCATCACGCTCTCCTTAGAATTGCCATTTCGAAATTGCGGTCCGGAATCAGAAAACCACACACGGGCTAGATTGTGGTTTGTTTATTTATCGCGACTATGAGAAAGTTGACTTGTTAAATCATTAACCATAAGGTCTACTTAATACTAATAGTTAATTACTAAATCTCACGCGAGTACTCGGGCGTGTAGTTTTTCCTCCCACATTAGATATTCCTGATGCCAATTAATGATTTATATTAGTACTTGACTATCTTTCTAAGTACATAATATTTCACTGTAAAAAGGAGAAACAAGCGTTCCAATGTTTTCGTTCAGCATTTCATCACTGCGGAGAAATTCGGTCAAAGAGAATTTAATTGCTTCGATCAAAGTATGAGGACCAAGTTCACCTAATCCTTGGAAATGAACCATAAAACATGTGGTACATTGACTTTACACCGCGTCGTGTTTATAAACAACTTGCCGACAGTAAAATAGCATGTCCCTACTAGCAATACCTGTTGAAATCATGGGTTGCGTCGATTTTTTAAAGTTTTTTTTTCTGACAATGTTAAGATCTCACGTTGTGAGTTACTGCATGTTATACGATTCGATTAGAAAATAATATGTTATTGTATGATGATTTATGTAATGAATAGGGCTGCTGCGAGTATCCGAGTACTCGGATATTCGCGATCCCGACCAGAAATTCGAGTACGAATATTCGTCACGTCCGAAATCGTCGGATCGCGATCTATTTTTGGAAATAATGAAAGAACATTTTCAGCTTAATCACCACTAAAAACGAGCCGCACTATTAATGAAAAATTTAATTTAATTCAAAATTTCGATTGATAGACATTTAAACAAAAATGTTATCACTGAAAATGCCCATAAAACGTCCGGTAATAGAAATGTTTGGAGTACATGGTTTTCCATTTAGTAAAAGCTTCTGTTAATCTTCACTTATTTTTGTTATAACATGAAATCCTGTATGCTACTCCATTAACAAGTGACTCATGGTTCGATTCGTGAATTGCTACACATGAATCGTGGTTCGGATCGGATCGCCACTTGCTCAGCGATCCACAGCCCTAGTAATGAACTTCTCTGTAAGTTTATTTGAATAAAAGTTTAAGCATTTTTGTTTTAAATGTGCTACATGTCAAACTATAATATCTATGAGCATGTTTTAGCATTGGTCCGGCGGAAGGGCGCGTATATGCATCAAGGGGCGTCAAATGCAAATCCCATTAGGGTACTGCTATTTCTTTATGCAAAAATTCATTTACCGTTGTTCCTCTGCACTCAAGTGTAAATAGTGTGGGTCCGAGCTTGAGTGAAAGTTTGATAGATTTCGGACATTCGTACAAAAAATGTAAAACCATCTGAACATGTGAAATTTCAAAAGATATGGCATTTGATGGAATGGGTGTGAATTATTACAATCTGTTCAATTGTGATTACTTTATAACATCAATAATATCGCAACAAATTTGCTTCATATACAATTAAGTGTAGCAGATATGTTCGCTATAAACTAATGAGCCAAGAAAATTGTCGAGATCTAAGAAATTAGCTGATCTATATCGCTTTCTCGTACGAAATATTTTGACTAAAACTAGTAACTCTTAAGTGCAGCTTTTAGTTTGAACATAAAACAATTTAGTCCACTCGTTGTGACGGAGACAGGTAAAACTAGTATGCTGGAATATGGAACAACAGAATACTTTATTCAGGTTAACAATATTCTATGAGCACATAATGAATTTATGAGATGACATGTAATGCCTCAGTCCCATAAAATTGTTGCTTGTTGCGGACTCGCACGTGCAGACAGCCGTAGGCCGCGGGAAGCCTTGCGTATTAAGGTGACGGTACGCATATGGCACAAAACAAGACACCCGTACGGCGCCGTAGCTTGAATATATGCATGTTTAATTTAAACTTGGCTACGAGTTTGTTCACGATTTGACTCTGAAACTGATACGTGTATCCATGTCACATCTCACGGACCTTGGTAAAACGTAACAGATCATACGGGTACGCAAGACTTTGTACGGATCCTTGTGGAGCTTGATCGCACGGCGCCCGTACGGTGCCCTCACGGCTATTTTTACGTTTATGGAACTGTAGCTTTATTTAAATATTACGTGTGAAAGTCAAGCATTGGTTTTACCGTAAACGTCGGTAAATGTTTTAGCATGAAACACGCTGTGTTAATCTTGATCACTCATTATCGAGCGGCTCTAAAGTTATTGCATATTTTATGTTATATTTTTAGAATATTGCGAGCATGGTGTTAACGAATGGTTTGAACCAACATCAAACTGCATATTCACCTTGAATTGTATAATCACCTGTTCAATTCAATAACAGCACATGTTTTCAGCACAATTAATAAAGAATTAACATTCATGATCAGACTTATTCAAAAGTCTAACGTCAAATTGCATCGTAAGTCAAATGCAGTGAAAAATCGTAAATTTCCAGTTTATATTTATTAATTTACAAAAAAATGGTTAACTATCGCCATATTGACACACCTGTAAAACATCATTTTATTTAGAATACTTTAGATCAATCATCGGATTTAATATATCACATACAATTATATAGAATAAGCGTACGACGTTTTCTATCGTAACATTTTAATGAACGAACCAAGGATCTCGTTAATTCATGGTAAAACCCATTTAGAACATCATTAAACTACCAATAGCCTCGTAACTTCACAGATCCTCTGCTAATGCCAATCTTTCTGACAGTTAGCTAAGCGACAATTGCTTCATTTACTATTTTCGGTGTCATAAGTCTTATTAACAAATAAATCGTAAGAAAATTACATAATTCTATGACTACTTGAATACAAAAATACAAAAAACGATGATTCCGTTGTTAAAAAAACTAATACTGCAGCGAGTAAAGTTAAACCACGTGCGTGCTAATTTATGAGATACATTTAATTATATTCACATCATAGTTAGTTTTTTATCACACAACAGGTTTGAATAAATAATAATGCAAGAAAAGCGTGCGAATATACATGTATTAATGTAGCATGTTATTAAATAAAAATAATGTTTATTAATTCATGCATTACAATAAATAATAAGTAATAAATTATGTAAAAAACCTGTCAAGTTTTAATATGTATTTTATATAATTGATTTTGAAATAAACTATCTAAACCTATCTATAAAAATTCAATTCAAAATGTATAGATATAAAATATATATAGCTACCTACCAGTTTCATATTTATAGTTGAAAGATAATCAGCACACTATGTAAATGTATAATAATAAAATATCAATGATAAGTTTCTTGAAGCAAGTCGAAAGAAATATTAAAATATCCAGAAATAACTATCAACAGTTATATAATATATAAGTCAAGTTCTATCGGTAGCCAGCTATGTAATAAAGTTCTAATACTTCAATCCTTCAAATCACTGATCAAAACGATTCTTAAGATGTTCACTTTACGATTACTATTACTCCTATGATTATACTATACGCTTCTGAAATGTTTTATACTGGCGATTCTAACCGCATGATGAAATACTCGAGTCTATCGCGGTCTATACACAAATCATTCCATTGGATTCAATAGCTGCAACTGAGAAAAAATCATGAGAGTAGATATTTCTGTATTGGTAATTTTATGATCAAAAAGATCATTTGCACGTTCTCACGTAACTAAATTATGAAATTAATGAGATTACTTGTAATTCAGTGTATGGGAAATAGTTGTTTTTGTTAAAGTTGCTTGCTCACAGATTTAAACAAAAAATATCATTTTGTTTCTAAAATATTGTATAGAAACGTTCTACAGCGTTCTAATAATTGTATTGTCATGCAAATTGATATACAACTGTAATTGATAGTGATTTTATGTATAAAAACCAGCCCCGTTAGTTTTTGTTTTGTTTTGTTTTTTACTAGGTTTAACGCCGTGTTAACACAATTTAGGTCATTTTACGGCGTCCAGCGCACTTAACCTCGCTTTCCTAGACCCTTGTCTATAACCAGTTCGCACCTGCCTTTCTACAAGGCCGGAAACTTTTCCATATATCTTATTAATGAAGGAAAATTGACATAATTGTCAAATTTTCATGGAAGAGATAAACCTCCCCGGGTGGGATTAGAACCCGTACCACCTTCGGGACCTGAGATTCCAAATCCCGGTGCGCTACCAACTGCGCTATCGACCCGGTTGCTGCTCCGTTAGAACAATAGAGATAGTTTCAGTGCGTTGTGTGACTTTTATCTTATATTTCTCACAATTTGTGGGTCGGTTTGTCGTAAAATAACCAGAAATCATTTTCGATACACTAAAAAGACAGTGGCAAGTAATTTTAAAATATCAAAATCATATCACCTAATCTGTGAATAAGTACCTTTACATAGCTGCCACGTGCGTCCTTGTAAACGGCTAACCAATTCATCTCATATTTCATGTATTTTATTCACAGAATATCGTCGGTACCAACGCTTCTGTCTTCAGGTTCTATATATATAATCGTAGGAAATTTATCGTATTAGATGATGTTGCAAGAAGATTTGTCGTTAACTATGTAATGCCACGGTCACACTTTTTAGTGTTTTAACGTTGGGTAATCACATATCAATGTCATTTTACGACAGCAAAACGCGACAAAATTACTAATTTTGACAGTGTCAAAGACCTTTGTCTAAAAAGACACATTGAAGAGTGATGGTACCGTGTAGGTAAGGACGTATAGTGTCGAATGCTAAGCTTTACTTTATTTTATTTCAATATGTTATAAAAAGCAGTATGGATCAAAACCACAATCGCTGATCTACATAAATTAACCACAGCTGTTTATAAATGCTACGAATACCATCGAATTGAACTTCGAGTTTGTCCGGATAAATATCCGGGACAATTCATTATATGCCCGTTCGAATAGCTCAATCGGTAGCGCACATGTGTGTACATTGGTGGAAAGTGGGCTCGACTCCCGGGTGGAGCATACGACGAGTTGGTTATGAAATGATCTCTTCGGACATTCTTCCTCTTTTCAATGATTTAAAAGTATGTAGGAGAGTTGTCAGCCACTGACGAAAGTGTGCCAATACTGGTTTATAACTAAATCAAGGAAATTATCCTTAGTTTCAAGGAACGGTGATTAAGTTGACTAGCCGCCATGATATGACCTATACGATGTGCTGCTACGGCGTTAAACACACCAAAAATAATTAACTATGTAATTAACTATTTTACCATGTACGTTTGTTCTGTTAGCACGATATTTTTTAGTACAAAATGTATTATATAACGTAGAATAATATGATATAGAATCAGGGCTGTTGCGAGTATCCGAGTACTTGCATATTCGCGATCCCGACTAGAAAATCAAGTACGAATATTGGCACTTCAGTAATCGTCGGATGGCGATCCATTTTTACAAAATATAAAAGAAACTTTTCAGCTAAAATTACCACCGGAAATGAGCTGCGCTTCATAGGAAAACAAATTAATGTACTTTGTACACCGCTATTACCATGAAAATCGCGCACTTTTTCGGCACACGCGAAAATCCTCCTCTGAGTCTCTAACAATACTTTCCATATAATAAAAGTTACTGTAGTTCTTTACTTATTTTTGTTATATTTATAAGTATATTCATATATTCATGTGTTGTATATATTGATTCCTGTTTGCCTTTTTATTTTAACTAGTGATTCGAGGTTCGATTCGTGAATCGTTACACATGAATTGTGGTTCAGATCGGACCGCCACTTGCTCAACGATCCACAGCCCTACATAGGATTCACTATGCTCACTATATGGCATATTTTGTTAAACATGATAATAGCAAAATTATCAAGAATTCAATTGAACTTTCAATGAACTGTCGATGTGCTATTTAGTTGGAAAAAAAAGATTGGACAGTAAGAAAGTGCTTTCTTCATTATCAGAAGCATCCCGAGTACATATAACATAGTCTAAGGAGTGTCGTAATTAACAAGTATGAAATGTGATACCTTTTACGTACAAAGGTGTTGCGTTAATTAAAGGCAAGACAAAGCATATGTGAAGATAAAAAACCCAGTCATATCCACAAGTATAGGCCTATAGACTGAATACGACTTGCCAAGACTGCTTAATGTTAGTGTCCCATTGACGTGTTATGCAAAAATTATTTATCTTTACCATGTGTATATTTGTATGTAAAAAACTTATGCCCCTGGGTAATAACCAACGATTTACAATGTGAAATAGGATTTGTACGATAAACCTTCACAAGGGAGATCAATCGAATTGATGTTATTGGCATTTTTGTCTCCCTTTGTGCCAAATTGACGAATGTTTTTTATCAACAAAAAGTTAGAATTCAAACAGAAATTATCCATTGCTAATTTGTTAGGTTGTGTTATTTGTTTTATAATAAACGTAATTTTAATATGTCTTAATGTAAGTCCGTGTATATATACGTTTTAAATATATATAAGTATATTTATAAGGCCTCGCCTGGACACTGAATATTATGTAGATAACAGTTTTTAATTGTACGAGTTGCGACCTGACTGTGACCAAATGTATGGCAAACCATGACATCCTCAATCCCTTGAAAAGGTGTGTGACAAAAACTTATGCACAAATATAACAGACTACTTAATCAAGATCCTCTCAGATGATGTTGGACTAACCGTTGCATTATTTGTCATGAAATTTTAAAATATAAGTTATATTTAACGCAAAATGCATGTCATTCAGCATACCTTTCTATTGTGTATAGAAGTATTTTCATTAAATATGTGTGCTTTTATTTTTAATCTTTTTTTTATTTGTATGTTATGTGCTTTATGTACATATGTACTGTTATGCTAGTGAACTAAACTGTAAATGGTTTATACTCAATTGCAATGTTAATGTATTTTGAAACAAAAATAGCAACGATTACCTTGAATGGAAAGGCTGCTCAAGATTAGAAGCTCTCAACAGTATTTTACGTAAGGTCAATATACACACCAAGAGTACTTGAAAACTTCAGCCGTCTCCATATTAGGGCGTGTATTATTTCCTACAGAATAAGTTCTACTTTACAATTAATCATCTAACACCTTGCTTGTATAAACAGGATAAAAGCCTCCCTACTGTATTGCATCTTATGATATTGCATTTATGACTATTTCAAAGACGGACAAAAATGTCATCAAACAGATCCGTAAAAACCAATTCTAATCATACATGACGCAGAAAAGAAATGATACATCTTACAAACAACATTTCGTAGCAATATAAATCTAGACGGAAATTGAATCAAATGCGGCGGTTAATTTCGCAACAAATCCAATTTTTGTAATCCTGAACAAAACTTCTGGCTTTAGTAACATTAATTTAGTAAGAACGTTGTACTGGGTTCATGGACAAAGTTGATGTATAGATAGATACTGTTGAATATTGTTTGACAGTTAAGCAACAACTTGTGAGGTTATAGTTCATCTCTAGGTAAATGGATTAAGAGACTGATGTATTATCTTATAATGTCTAATTTCATCTGACAGAGATTAATGTTGTAATAAAATATTTGAAATTTAGTTTAACTAATCCACGACCTGGCCATCACCGAGAGTCTTGTTGATTGAATCTTGTTTATGTTTTCTATTCGCTAATAAAGGTTAACTTGTCGTACAATTAAATGTATATCAACACTCACTGCAGGATAACTTTCCGAAAACAGCTACTTCTCAATAGTTGTCATCTTGAAAAAAAGACATCCCATGCATGTTCTCTACATCATGCACTTCTCAGAAATAACCAATTTAGCTTAGCCCCACAAAATGCCTATATGAAAGGAGTTTGACCGTAATGTATATACAAAATTGGAATTTATCATATAATATTTGTTTATTTCTTGAAAAGAAAATCATGGGTATAATAGTTCTGTTTAATTAACCTGTCACAACTTACATAATTACACGGTCACTGAATCTGTTATTTTTAACTTATTTTGAACTTGTAACTTCTCCGATATTCAAAATCGCCTCATATATAGTTAGTTCATCAATAATCAAAATAGATCAGTGGCTCAATGGTAAAAAAAAGTTAAATTATAATACATTCAGTGACCTTGTAAGTATTAAGTTGTTTATATTAAGTTATATTATATAAGTTGTGTCTAGTTAATAAAACAGAACTATATCGGTCTGGTTTGACCCAATCTCTGTAAACAAATATTATTAATTTTAGTATAAGCGAGAGCGAGAGCGGATGGTGTAAGATCTGGACTAATTCAGATTGAGTCTGACCGATTTTTTTTCCACCTACGGTGAGATTTTCCGATGCTTCATATAATTTCAAAGCAAAAAAGGAATATGTTAATAAGAACAATACTTCATTACGACGAACGATGTTCTCCCTGGTTCGATTTCCAGGTCACTGATGGTTTAAAAAATATTAATTTCATGAAAGTGTGTCATTCAATAAGGAAGTTCGGGTTGGATAAAGGATTTTGTCCAGAACAGCTGGTTAGTGAGTCGGCTATGGTAAATAATATATAACCTGTAAATAGGTTGCGCTTTATCAAAGCAATAAATAAAATAATACAAATTCAAGGCCGAGAGTTTACATTTTCTATTCATAATATTGAAAGTATATATTGACCTTCACTGACTAGGTAAAAATATAGGTTGGTCAATGATATGTGTCAAATCTTAGGATTTCTTAATAATATATATAAAAAAACATATTTTTTTTTATCAAGTGGTTTTATTTAGTGAAGAGGTTAATAGTTCAAGTACGATATCTAAATATTGATAAGTTAGAGTTGACTGATGATGCCACCGACGTTGATTTTATCACAGACTGTCGGCATGAATGAGTCTCCCCCACCAAAGAATAAATTATATATTTTCTTAATCAATTATAGTTACGATGGTTGTTTTTTGTTACATGTAAAACCCACATACAAAATATAATTATCCCTCCTACCAATGATTTTTAATTATGCAGGGCAGTTGTAAGTCACTGACGAAAGTATGCGCTAAGTAGTTGGTTAACAGCTAAATTCAGAGATTTAGCCTTTCCAGGAGGAGTGAGTAGGTTGACTGACCACCGTTATATGACCTATACAATGTGTTGCTACGGCGTTAAACCCAACAAAAACAAAAAACAAACAAAATAATAATTATTATATTTACAAGGGGAAAATTTGCATTCGTTCTAATGTGCAGTACTTAGAATATCAAGTAAAAAGAATTCCTGCAAACAATAGTGTAAATGATATTTTGTTATGTCGTAATTTAGATAAATACAAATATATATTTCTTCATGAGAGAAAAAATACTTACATATACACAGAACCGTAGGCGACTTCATGTACGAATTTTGATGCGTAAGAATTCAAACTCATGAGCGTAACAAATACCGTGTATTTTGCATTCTGTATAACTGCAAGAAAAGTATTCGTTATATAATTATGTGTAAATCATAATTCTTTTTTTTTATTTCAGAATCTGAAAAAAAAACATTTCGCATAAGCTTTGTACAACATTTTACCCACAGGTGACAGACTCAATTTTTCCTTATCATAGTATATATAGAGATACTATAATAAGGAAAAATTGAGTCTGTCACCTGTGATTTTACCCTTAAATAATACATTTTGGTTATCGCATTAGACAACATTTTTACGTAGTTCCGTTTCACATCAAAACCAGTCATCGTCGGTCCCGAGGCTGGTTGAAAAAAGGCTAGGGAATCAACATTTCAGAAGATGCAGCAGTAAGAACAGCAGGTCAGTGCAGGGATTTTATATAACAGGGATTTGTAACGATAAGTAAATGTAATAGATTTTCATCAAATTTCACTATCGTCGCTATTATTTCGGCCAATACGGAAAACAAGTATCAGAAGTTTAAATAAAGATATTAACATGACATTTTGTACCAGTACCATTCAAATTGACATAAATGTTAGGAAAAATGTGTTTCTAGATGATTTTGAGGTAAATTACGCTCACAGACTGTTTCACATAATAATGCATTTTCCCGCCGATCTTTTCGGTCATAATTGCAACAATATTTTGTCAAAAACTTCAGAAACATTCACAAATTGCAAGGAAGACATGTACAAAAAACATAAATCAAGTTTTTAAACTCTGGAATAGTTTGTACAGCCTGCTTCAGCCAGTTATAGACAGTGTCGACCTAGAAAATCCAAAAAAGCACTTCGTTACAAATCCCTGTTATATAGAATCCCTGGTCAGTGGAAGAAGTGGTTGTGCTCAACAGAATGTTTCCCATGCTTGGGTCTGCGCTTAGTCTATAAAGAGCGGATGGACGCCGGTGAACAAATTACAACAGACATTACTCTTCATTCTTACAAAACCAGTCAGTATCTGAAATAATGTACCATAACCTATGACCTTTTAGTACTGTACAAATACCAGGTTAATAAGATAAATAACTAAAAGTAGGTATGTATCATACGGTAGAAACTTAATCATACTAGAGAAAGATTAATTGACTTTATCATAGTACACAATGACTGTAGAGAGTTAGACTTACTTATCATTAAATGTCCAGTTGTCACAGTCTATACTCTAAAGGCGCGATAAAATTTAAGATCCGCAATTTGAAGAATGGTCACAATGTTTTTATCATTCAAATAACAAGATTAACATTTTTTATTATGATTAAGATGTTTTTATCGTGAAGATTGCCAATGGATGATGCTTGCATGTCATATTTGTATAATGTTTGTATAATGTTTGTTTGCTTTTTATAAATAATGAAACATTGCTTTTCAGATATATACTAATGCCTGATATATACCACTAAGGATATAGTTTATCATTTTTTAAAATAAATAATGTAATTGTACCCTTTCATTGGTTGAAAATTATGTTTTATCATTTCATTGGCTGCTGCACAGCCAATATATATGAAGAATAGATACAGATGGTTTGAACTTTTTAGTTGTATATATAAGTCTGTTGATATAAATTTTAGAGTTCCAGTATCCTATTTAAGAATTAGTAACCATATGCACACGTGTTGGTAAAAACTGCGGTGTGGTAGCTAATTTTACGTGTCGTTATTTTTGGGTAGTTCATGGTCAATTTTCTACAAAAAGATTTGATGAATTTTACGTCAACTTCGGAAACCATGTTACAACTACTAGATCTCTCACATTATACTCCGATCTCATATTCTACAAAGTAAAGTATTTCGAATAAGCAAATGCTTAAGATTAGGACAAAGGAGTTGGTGAATACAGAACATCCGCTGATAAAGATTGACAAAAATGATGCATTTTGTTTCAACGGAGTCATTTGGAATGTCACGTACAAACAATGATATAATTTATTTTGTTGTCAATGGACAGTGTAATGCCTTAGTCCCATAATATCGTGGCTTGTTGCGGACCCGTACGTGCAGACAGCCGTATGCCATGGGAAGCCTTGCGTGTTAAGGTGACGATACGCACATGGCACAAAACACATACCCTTTCGGAGCCGTAGCTGGAAGATAAGCAAGTTTAATTCATACTCGAACACGATTTTGTTCACGATTTGACTTTGTAACAGATACATGTATCCACGGCTCATCTCACGAACCCTGGTAAAAACGTAACAATCCGTACGGGTACGCACGAGTTCGTACGAGTCCTTGTGCAGCTTGATCGCACGGCGCCCTTACGGTGCCCTCACGGCTATTTTTATGTTTATTGGACTATAGCATTAGTCTATCAGTGGTACATACGTTAACTTCGTTGATCTAAATAAAATTTATCGGTCGTGAGTACAGAAATATAATAATATTTACGTTGCATTTCTGTCTTGGACCAATTTTAGCAAGCTATAACATACATGTGATAATGTAACATGAATAATAATGGAAACGACTCATGATGACGAAAGCTACTGATGATATTAGACAATAGACATGATATGTTTACTGTCTGACACAAAGACTGAGTACAGTTCACAGTTAAGTACAAATTATTAGTCACCAGTTGTTTCACCTAAACTTCAAAGCATTCTCTCGCGAGTTTCAAAACGACTGAATCCTCAACTATTTTGGTCACTCGGCTTTATATAGCCAGGACATGAAGCTTATCTCTACCAAATGAGGCTGTTACCAGATTAACGCATAAACAAGCGATCATCCCAATTTACAAAAGCTTGTGACATTGTTTTAACTACGTAGAAACTTGCTATGATATCTAGATAAACTGTTGAGCACGCCTTTATTGTTAGACGGATTTTGGGGAAAAGTTTTAACTATATACATAAAATTTCACATGTGTACTCTTTGTTTGAAAATTTTCAAAACGTTTTCGCCAGTTTTCGTCTGAAATTTTCGTATCTATATTTGAACCATTTCCAAGAAATCGGGAACAAGTTATTGTGTATATACAGCAAATTTTGACTTAATTGGATTATAAAAATAACCCGCCTTTAAAGGTAATGTAGATTAATTGATTTTAAGGATACGAGCACATTTGTAACTATTTGTTCACTGCGCATATGTAAGATTCATTTATTTTCGCGAACACATATTCTGTTAAGCTCTGCTATAGCAGTATTTATTTTTTTGTACTCATGGGGAAGGAATAGACTAGGCCAGTTCGATTTTCTGAGATCAAATTATTGGTTAATTTTATTCATCTGTCAATGGTGCATAAATTAATCCCGCTGATTTGAATTCTCAATTATCAATATTGAATACAGAAATATTATGGTAAATATTTAAACCAGCGGGGTACTCCAGTAACAGCTGTATACAATTTATAAATGATAATGTAGAAATGTTTAACTTTAGTAGCAATTAATGTGATGTTTTTGTTGTTTCTTTCTTCCTTTATGACAACGCAATATTTTTTGTTTTTGCTTTCTTTTGGATGTATTCACAAAACATACTGCACATGACGCCTGATTATGACTATTTACTTTATTGAAATTGATAGTTATAAACTTGTATATTACTGAAATAAAAAAAACGTCTTCTTGAAAAAATTCGGACCAACATTAAGTACTATTGAAACGTTAAAAATATAGCTTTATACTTTATTTTCTTCAATTTATAATAATCACACTATGTTTATTGACAATAGCTTTAATACACTTTTAACATATACTATATATTCTTATAATGTTGGTGGGACGCGCGGGCACTGATAATGATGGATGTTCGGGTGGGAGCCCTGGATTAGAATCCAACTTTGCACCTTGCAATCATGGATTTTCGTGGCATCCGGCCTGATTCCCCATCGACCATTTGGCTGCCGTACTACCAACAATCCATTATCACTCATTCACTATCTTTTACAGTTAAAAATCCACTTATGTTGTTGTTGTTGTTTTTAAACTACTATGAGCACTTTATTGATCACTAATTCTTAGTTTTATATTAGTCTTCAGTTTATGTTTTATATTTTATCATTTCTTTATCTTTTTCATTTTTCATTTTCGTTTTTATTTAAGCTCGTATGTCTTATTATGCGTATGATTGTGAAGCGCTTTTGAACATATATTCTATATGAAAAGAGCGCTATACAAATCCGGTATATAATAATAATATAATAATAATGCATTCATTGCACGCAGCCTTTAGAATAATGTAGTTCTTTGTACTGTAAGTTAAATATGTATGAATGAAAAACACTACATTAAGCTTGCAATGTATCAGACATATTAAGAACAACAATAGAATAATTCAACAAAATGTTTATTTGCACGAGAATACTGAGAGTGTTCTGTCTCACTAAACAATCACTCAGAATTTATATTGTCTTCTAAAAGTGCAAAACTGGTGAAGTACATATAAAATCGCCGAGTTTGGTTTCTTGAAATAATCATTTTTGATTTCCCGCCTTCTTGTTTCTAACAATTTTCTTTCGTACTTCAATAGTATAATCACAATTTGTTGCATTAGAATCAAACAGAAGACAAAGACATTCACTTTCGATTATAACTTACACATACTGCCAAGTTTTTTTTTTCATAAAAGTATTTCGTTATATTTTGAGAACGTGTCGCTTCTTTTATAGAACGGCAGACCTATAAATCGAACGATGAAATTTCCTACTCTAAAACAATAAATAAAATCTCTAACAAAATTAATTTTTATGTATACCTTTCTCGACAAGAAGTTTTCCAGTTTGATAATAAAAGGTATAGAATCAACAAACAACATGGTTTTGAATGGTCATTTTCATTAAATGACATAAAACAAATATATACATAATACGAGTACACATGTATATATACATATAATCAAAACCATGAATCATGAAAAAAAGTCTAAACATGAAATCTGTTTTTTAATACCAAAAACAAAATTTATTTATTTAGATAACTTACAAAGAGTAAACATAAATTTATATTAACTTTTAAAGTAGTAACCGCGCCAAGCACTTTTCTCCTTATACTTGTACCCCCCCTTTCTTATTTGTTTTATTTGTTTCCTTTTTGTATGTTTGATTGTTTAATTAGTTCAAATTCGATGTTGTTATTAATTGTTTTGGCAAAACTATGTAATGTTTGTGGTAAAATAAATGTTGAATATGAAAAAAACAACTTGAAAAGAAGTACTATGAGCCAACGAGTAGCTATAAATAATTGACAAAATGTCGGGAATCTATTAAACAAAGTGCAATTCTTGAGCAATATAATTTTACATTCTGACATCAACTTTCTAATATACTTGTAATGTTCATTGAATTTAAACAACTAAATAGAAGTAGACATGGTATGGATAATGTATGGACAACTTGATACAAGAATGTTTAATTGACCGCTGGTCAACAACCATCATAATGATAGAGTTGTTGTCAATGACCAGTGATAAGAAAGTAAAACTGAACAAATATATCAATTCAATTATTGAGTTAAATCTAAATGTGTTACTGAAAATTTTAAAGTATCTAATCGTGAAAGGTAAACACTTAGATATACAAAAATTTGTAATTTTGCATAAGTACATCGAAACATATGTACGTGAATCTGAATTTACACTAAGAAACTAATGTAATATATATTACATATATGTTACCGAATTAATAATATGCAATTTTGTGTATTCACATAAATTCGATAATACACAGTATTTAATTGCAAATATTAAAAAAACATTATGTATGTCTATAGCCGGCTAATGAATTCCAACGTGAAGGCCACTGTCATCTCCTGAGGCTCGAACCAGTAACCCTATAGGGCTCTATTATCGAAATCTTTGGCAAAGTCTACGGCGCAACTGATTCGGGTTTAGAGTATCTTAATTAAATATGGCAACACTTTATAAATCCTCATGGTTAAGTAAACACTTAAATGATTGTACTGAGAGTAAAAATGGCAAAGTGTGTTTGAACACGTTTAATATCAACCTTTTTATTCACTAGATTACATTTTTGTCATAATATTATGAAAGTCAATTTAAAGATCGATTTTGCAACCAAATTTAAAACTTCACGAATACTCCAGTTAAAGTCATTATGCATTAGATATGAACTATGTTTTCTTCACAAAACAGTTTTATTCAACAGTTTAAAACTTTACTGCATATTCTTCTCATAATTCCAATTGTACGTTAAATTCCTTATATTACATACACAATGTGAAATACTTCTTTTAATAAATTTTAACAGTTCTTGGGTGAAACTACCAAATATTAGACTAAATAATAATAGTAAATAACATTATTAAAAACTATTGGCATGCTGTGTGTCATTGCTTGATTAACGATATAGTTCCTTGATGGTCAGCTGCCCGGCTAGCTCAGTTGGTAGCACACAAGTCTACTGATCGATTGGTCGTGGGTTCGACTCCCGGGCGGAGCATACTTTGTTGGAGTTTGGAAATGAAACGATTTCTACGGCCATTCTCCCTCCTACCCCTGATTCTTAATCATGTAGGACAGTTGTCAGTCACTGACAGAAGTATGTCCCTAGTATCCGGTTAACACTAACAGCTCCATCCGGAGATTTAGCCTTTCCATGAACGGTGCGTAGGTTCTTTTAGCGACATGATATAACAAAAACAATGTCTTGCTATAGTGTTAAACCCAACAAAAAAGTTGTAACATAATTAATTACTCATAGTTTAAGCACAAAGCAGTATGAGTATCTTTTATATTGTGATGGCTTCGTAGTGATTTTTATGCAAAACCAGTCCTGTTAACGTATAGATAAAGAAAGAACGTTAGCAGTCGTGTCATTCACGTGATTAATACATGTATTTCTGGAAATTGGTTTAATAAATAATCCTAACAAGGAAAAGAATGCTGAAGTTAAAAAATAAAAATTACGAACAACTTCAAAAGGATTAACACAATAAATCATAACTATAGTTATTATAGTTTTGAAAAGTATAAATGTTAAAAATAATACATGTACTTACTAATGATGTTATTTTTTATCATTTAGAATGTTGATCAGTTTTCCATGGATTTAAGTTCTTAACAAAACTTGCGATTCAAAATTATTTGATTGCAACTAGACTGGAGTAATGATTTCTCTTGTATATATATATATGTATTTACATACCTTTAACAACAAATTTGCGTTATCTAAATTATAAAAAAATGTTTGACGGAACGAAAAGTTTAGAAATACAATTCATTGTTATCCTATGAACAGAAATGGAAAGCCAGCATATATTATTATCATTGTAATATACTGTGTGCAAATTGACCTTAGACTGATTATAACAGAATAGAACAGAACGTTCATTCATAAACCATCTAACTATATTGTTAAAAATACAAAAAAAACCCATATTGGTATTAAAACATACAGTACCTACATGTACCAAAAGTTAGGAGACACTATTACTTTGTTAGCCTACTGAATAGCTTTTATCTTGGTTTTTAGTTTTGCTTTATTTTCTTGGTTTTTATTATAATAGTAATTGAGACTGCCAAAATAGCAGAAAACTATGTTCTGAAAAATAATTACAATAAACATGGTTTTGGAGGCTTAAGGATATCAGATGCTGATTCTTTTAAATGTGTTGCATTCCTGAAATTTGCTTTCATTATATCACACACCATAATTAAACATATAAAAAATAATATTTTTTTTTTTAAATAATCATCAAAATTCAAGAATTGTAGTAAATTTTGTTTGTCTCCAAACTTGTGGTGAGTACTGTAGCTTGTTATTGTACTGTTAAAATTGGATTCATCCGTTTATGGGGGAAACACCTGAGTCCGCGATATGGTGTAACAGTTTTAAGGTTTGTATTCTAATAAATTATTATGTACGTGTGGCTCAGAGAATAAAATTGCAGATACTCTCATTTGTTTTTTATAGAAATAATAGAAGAGTATTTCCGAATATTTATCAACCCCTATTTTTGAAGTTAGAATACTCTTTTGTTAAATCGACACACCAAGTTAAAATGCACTTACATGGGTCCACACTAGTTTAACTGATTCAATGTACACAAATTGTATTATATTTCTGTCTCAAGTCAAATGCAACAAGCTATACATCTACTTTGATATAAAGAATGGCAAAAATATTTGCCCTGTAACTACTGTTAGCTAACGTTACTTAACTCGAAGACAACTCAACCCGCGCAATACTGAACTTAAAGTTGGGACAACTCAATCCGTTAGTAGGGATTTGAATTGTCTCGGGTTGAGTTGTCTATGGGTTGAGTTGTTCCGACACTTCCGTTACGGAACGTTTTGGAACGTTCAGGGTAACTGAACACGCTGCTGATATATTCTATTGAGTCATAGAACTTACATAATTTTATATTACAGCTGTAAGAACTCAACATTTCTGAAAATATGAGGAAAAATACACTAAATTAAATTTAGAATGATTAATATCATTCATTCTTGTATACCATTTTTTGTATTCTAATCATCTGTATCCAAAATGCGCTCATTTCTACATTAAAGTTAGCTGTTCTAGATTTTTCATCACATTAATACTTGTCTTCAGATTAAAGTTTCAGCTTTTATACTATAAACGGTGTAAGATCAGAAATAACTTCACATTTTTGTAGAGGCAGAGGCGTCTTTTATATGATTGTATAATGATATTACTGTTTTTCCTTTCCTAACTGAGAAGCGAAATATGTTACAATAATATATATGTATATATATATAATACGTAACAATTAGATACGAAGCAAAAATACAAATAGAATATGATAGTTATATAAATTACAGCAAAACCGAACCGAACAGTCATCTTCTATTAACTATGAGAAATAATGTTTCCAAAGCATTCCTTTACAAAAATTTGATATTGATAAAACATGTATATAGAAAACGTACAAAGACATATATCATAATTCAATAGAAACGAACAGAAAGATACTCTCATTTCTGAACTCATGAATAATAATCACAGTAATACATAATAATTCATATAAAAGAAAGAAAAAATAATGATATAAACAAATAAATACAAAATAATTATAATGATATCTAGCATAATAATATATACAAAAATCTATTCACTGAAATATATCAGTAAACTGAACCGCCAGAGTTTATATATTAATACTGCACTTTTTTTATTCGTGAAAGACATGCCATCCGAAGAATAAAACTATTTCGAGAGATTATTCATTTTCAATAATTAAATGATACGATACTGTTTATGTTTTTCCGCGCTGGTAATACATTGTATGTACATTCCTAAATATTTGAACAAGCTTATTGTACTCAGTTTTGTGTTTAGTTTTAGAAATTTGTGACTATATATATACTTTTATTACCTCCAATTACTGAAGAGCATAAAATCAGGCAAATATTAATTTTGATTCGGATTAAAATTCAAAAACCAAATGCTATCCTTAATACTACTATATTCCTAAATTACAAAAAACAATTACTTCGATTACATAATAACTTTCATGCACCTCAGCAGAATTCAAACATCGTCAACTCAAATTTCTCCGCAAAAAAATGAATCTAACAGTCTTTTAGAGCATATGCAAAATAGTTTGTGCAGAGGATTCAGAGCAAACAATTACAACACACAAGACAATGTTGGTATTTCTCTCAAAAACAACAAGTTTGTTTTCATCTTGTAGATCACGTGACTAAGGACCTTGGTATTGAGAAAAAATACAATTTCAGCTTGAATGTAGAAAGTACACACGGCACCATTAATCTGGTTTCTACCAGAAAGTGCATTGTATCAAGAACTCGGTGAAAGTTGTTTTTGTAGATCTCGTAACAGTTTAATTCTAGACCGGAACTGATTGCGTTCAAGGAAATTGTTGTTTATAAACACAGGAATAAACAGAGATGTAAAAGAACCTCGAACTCTGAAAACTTGATTACTATTAGAAAATTAAGTGGGTTAAAATTACATTAGATGATAGCTTGCATATGTATGTTCTGTCTAAAATTGTTTATTATTATCTTGAGTATATTGTGAGCAGAACAGAACCTAATCGTCATTTAACCAAGGTTGCATACAGGTTTATTTACAAAATATATAACAAAAATAGTACTAAACAAAATTTGGAATGCAAAAATGCCAAAATCATGTCTTTTTTCGAACAACAAGTATAAGTGTTTGTGTGGGGTGAACGGGGATTAGTGTGTGTTATAAACATATTTGAGACGAAATGTTCAAGAAAATATATTAAAATACTTCTGATTCTGTTTTAAATTTGATCGATGAAAGTAAATAAGACTTTTCTATTAAAGTGATCATCGTTACGTGACAGCGTATTTAGTAAATCCATATTCAAAGAGATATATTTAAGACAATTTCATATACACTACACTCCATAGATGAACTACTTGTTTTTGTCAAATTTTGCGCAAATACATTACATTTTTGCAAGACAGTCTATCGGACTGTCGAGCATAGTAACCGAGTTCCGTCCATTTCTCTATTCATCATTAAATAATACTCGCCAACAAAAAGTTTCATTCAACATTCATAACACTATACTCTACTCAATATATCTTTTCTCAAAACAATCAGTCATAATACAACCATTTGATTATTAATTTGTGTTCATTCTGTAAGGGAAATAATTCAGATTAAACACTTATATTTAAAAGTGACTATATTTACATACGGCCGAGAGCTTTTGTACCCATATTACTTTGGTTTTCATATATACTAAGTATTGTATCATAGTCGTGTAACATAAATGCAAAAAGTCACGTACTTTCGTACTTACTTACTAATATATATATATACGAGTCATTGGCCGAGTAATTAGCATAGGTTTATTGTTATTAACATAATTAACTAACTGTGAGACAAGTCGTACCTAACAGAACTTACGATACAATTCAACGTAGGTTCAATTCTCAATTTGACTTTGTAACAATTGTCACTGAAGTTGAAACAAAACATTTATAGTTAGTAAATCAGTAGACTACGCGTGGATTTCCAATCTAATGTCCGGGTGGGGTGGTTGGTTCGAGATTTACCAAAGGTGGCTATACCCTTCCTTAAAAATAAAAAAAAAATATTGTCGGTTTCCTCCATTAATAATGTACATATGAAGAATCTTCTTTAAGGGTAGACAAGCGGGCCTCCGTAAAGTGACCATTATTTGTGATACCAGGGCGTTAAACACAATAATGCAAAGAGACCATATTGAAAATAAACTTATACTTTTATGTCGCAACGTCGTCTTTCATTGCAATACTTAACTGCTATGGTTGCAAGTTACAATATATACGGAAAACGACCACATATAAATATGCAGTTGACCGATAAAATAAAGAATCGCATATTCGGAATATACGGCTTTTATCCATATTTTAGTTAATCACGATGACCGACTCACTGCACCGACCTTCCTAGAATTATTTTTTCAGTCGTACTGACCAACCCTCTAACAAGGATGAGTTAACAACCATTCCCATACATAAAGAATGGAAACTTTTTAAATTAAAATTTCAATGCTAATTACATTTAAGTATGACCTTTCGCGGTATAGGATCGTACTGGTCTGTGACCTATGTGAACTGAAAGTACCTGCCCGTATACTGGGTTATATAAAAAGGTTCGTTAAACTTTTCTTAGGCAGGTATTTAGTATTCAATGTAAACGCTGATTCTCACCTGGAAAACACCTGTTATTAACAAATCAGATTTTTTATCCAATTATTGGGCCAAATGTATAAAAGATATTACAGGTATTTGTTTTGATTCGGTTAAAAATGTAGTACATAAACATACTGGATCATTGACGCATTTGTACTTTTAGAATAAAGTGGATTCTCAGGGTCTGACTTGGTAAACTCAGCAATGTGAATAGACTGGGTTCGAGCTTCAATTCCAAACAGCTTGCAGCATAGTGGTTTGTTACTCTCCAAATAGTTTGACGCCTTCACGAATTTGGTGGAAAATAATACATTAATGTGAATTATTGATTATTCCATATACTATGATCTTAAGAGTTTGAGTATTTTAGCGTACAGACAAAATTCAAACAAATTTAACCAGATTATATTATATGGTAAAAGCGTACATAACTATTCACCCCAATGGTATCTTCTTACAGAAATGGTTGGACTGCCTTCTTAAAATTTCTATCTGTTTAGAAAACTTTGGCCAAAGTCTTTGAAATTTTAGCTTGACGATCGACTGGACAGTGTCAATATAGCTTTCAATCTTCTTTATTTGATAATATTTATTTGATTATATACTTGCATTATCTTTATGAAAACAAGTGAGTAATATCTATAATCTTATTCACTGAGCCACACATACTGAATGATAAGTTTTGTTTTCATTAGAATTAATACATGGACACTTCAACAAAATGGTGTGGACTCATGTGTTTTCCCCCCTAAACGGATGAATCCAAAATTAAAAGAACAATAACATGCCATGTTTTGAAAATTGATTTATAAAATGGAAAATTTGTGATAAGTATTGATCTTACACTCAACGCATGTCCGGAAGTTTACGTATAAATTTAGAATTTTTTAAAATATACTTGCTGAACTACTTGTGGATTCCGTACGCAAAGATTGATAGCGCCTGAATGTCACGATAGTTACCTTCAAATAAATATAAAAAAGTTCACTTGGTGAATCAAGTTAAAATTTTTTGACCATGTTTAAAATCTTGATCATTGTATCTAAACGATGGATATAAACAATCTAGTTACGAAATCAAACGCACAATAACTTATAGTGCTAGTTCAAGATTTATCAACAATATCTAAAATTTCTTCGAATTTAAAGGTACTAGTTCACAGATATGGTTATATTTTTCTATATTTTCAAAATACCATTTAATGTCTGCAATTGTGTCAAAAAATTTAATTCTTGATATTTTTAGACAAACTGACCTATACGTTGCAGGAAATATACAATAAAAGTCACAAAAATGAACTAAGATTGTCTATACCGTTACATACAGGGTAGATTTTTTCTTCATGAAACACCACCATTTGTATTTGTGTGTAAATTTGCACTAAACTTGTTATTATCAGAACACTACTTTCCTGCTTCAAAAAAATGTTTCCATACACATTTTGATTCTTTCAGAAAAAGTTGATATTCATATTGAAATCTGTGAATGAGTACCTTTAACATTATAATGAAAATAGTATATTTTTGATGAGTTTTATCTAAGATTCCATAAACTTTGATAACTTGTTACGATTTTGTACCTCGCAGCTGATAGAGTCTATTATTATAAGTATTTATAGAATAAGATATTAAGTGGCAAATTGCCTAACTGATTTATGAAAGTAGGTGACTAGGCCAGGAATGAATAATATTCAATATTTACTATAGCTTATCTAGAACGGTAATATGTTATAATAATTATAGATAATATATTATCATCTGTGTGATACAATTTCCCGCCATTATAAACACTTAATTTTTGTAGCATTTAGTAGCTGAATTGTGAAGCTATGCCAATGGTTGTTCATTTTTCTTTTCATTTAGTTTATTCATTTCATTAATTTAATGATGATGTCATTATAAATAGTTATCAAATCCTCCATTATGGAGATAATAATATGTTTATAAGGTTATGTATATGTATAATAGATGTACATTATATAATGCAATTATATTAAATAGAATCAATGTAGATGTATGAATAAACACGTATGACAATATACTATAAAAAGCATACTATAACATAATAGATGAAACCTATATATAACAACATTACTTATACACAATTTAGTATCCTATGGTTTATGATAGATAGATAGATCTTTTATTGACGTATACAAATATGTACATAGTCATTTACATGAAAAATATATACAATATATGATAATACAATGACGTGAATAACAATAATAGCATAATGAAAAAAGACAAATAAATAAAAACATAGTGTAGGGGAAAAATAGTAGATAAATAAATATGGAGGATGATTTTGTTTAAGGAATATGATATGTTTACAAAGGTTTTACTGGATTCCATGTTAATAATTATTTATTACCTTTATAATTCAGGTGTTAATTAGAATTAATATCTAAACAACAAAATAGCGAAAATAGTGACAATAGATAAAATAAAGATCAAAATAACCAAATAGAAAAAAAATAGTAGTACTTTGAATTAAGTTTATAATTATATAGTATGTTTATAATTATGTATTACCTTTATAATTTAAGTGTTAATTAGTATTAATATCTAACAAAAAAATAGTGAAAATAGTTACAATAAATAGAATTAAGATCAAAATGACCAAATAGAGAAAAAAAATAGTAGTATTTTGAGCTGAGCATGTTATATAGTAACATATTATTAACATGACATAAAAAGACACACATACACGCAAACACATACATACACACATACATAAATATTTACATATACAAGCCAAATATAGACTGTGTGATTTACTGCGGTTGAAAGTAGTTATTGTAAATCATTTTGTTTATTTTTTCTCTGTTCGAAAGCAAAATGTATAAATTTACTTAAGTTAAGAATATTTTCACTCTCCTCAGAGTTTAAAAGACAAATGAATTTATGGACACTTGGACGTAAATAAAATTTTGGTTTGATGAATTTTTCTCTAAGATTTTTATAAAATGGACAAATAATAATAAAGTGGTTATCATCTTCTATGTCTCTTTGGCATATTTTACATTTTCTTTCTTGTCGTGGAACCCTATTTCTACCATGCCTGCCTGCTTCAATTTCTAAAGGGTGTGACATTAAACGTAATTTTGATAATCCCTTTCGGTATTTTAAACTAATGTTATCAAGATAGTTTTCGAATTTAAAATTTAACTTAAAATGTTTATAATAAAATAAGTAATCACTTTCGCTGATATTTGTATACCAAGATTGTTTAAAAATATCCAATAATCTTTCTTTAAAAATGATATGGAATGTATTAAGATTAACCGAATACGGGTTTATCCAAACGTAAGAAAATCCATTTCTGTCTAATAGATTTTTAACATTATTTGCCCAATTATTTTTTGTGCTTAAATTATTTACTTGATGCATGTAAAATTGATTTATTAATATGTTCTCTGAATTTATAATTTTGCACCAGTACTTGATTATTTGGGTATGTCTATTTATATACAGAGGGAACCTACCAAGTTCACCGTATACAGCTAAATTGCTAGTGGACTGTTTTACTTGTAATAAACGCTTGCAAAATTTTAGGTGGACCCGCTCAATTTCCTTCGATTTGCCAAAACCAGAAATTTCGCCGCCATAATTTAGTATAGCACCTACGAAAGCATCAAATAATTGGCACATGACACTTGGTTTTATGTAAAGATCTTTTGAGTTTTGTAATAAAACATTTAAAGCCTTTAGTCCTTTTCCAGTTAAAAAAGTTTGATGTAAAACAAATGTACCAGTATAATTAAATACCATTCCAAGGTAACAGAAATCGTTTACTACATCTAATAATTTTCCATTATAGTACCATTTTTCGTCTTGTTTTAAGGGACCGCGATTTCGAAAAACAATAACCTTAGTCTTATCAATGTTTACTTCTAACCCCCATGTTAAACAATACGTATGTAATAAATTGAGGCTATTTTGTAAATCGCTAACTGAATTGGCGAATAAAACCATGTCGTCTGCAAATAACATTAGAATAAAAGTTATATCGTTTAATTTCAGTCCATTATGTATTATGTATGACCATACTTCACCACATATTACTCTAATTAACGAGAAATCTAATTTGGAACAAAATATTCAAGTTGTGAAAGCTTTAATGATCACTGACAGTAGCTATTTGTAATATTTCCCAGCACTGTTCATTGCAATTCAGCTGAATATCATATGTAAAATAGCATATCTATCTTATTAAAACCAAGTAGTGCTAACGCATAGTGGCATTATGCATTCTAGAGTATGTATAAATGTTATTCATTTCCCAGTAGGGCGTGCAATAAGCCCGCTGATTTAAATACTCGATATATGTTTGATAGTTCCAGTACTTTGATATAGGTATCCATTACTATCTATAGTGAGTACAGCAGTTGCTTTGTGGAAGGGTAAGCTAGTCTATAGGATAAGAATGAGGATTTTGACTATCAAGACTATAATACCGTGAATGAATAAATAAAAAACGCAAGCTCATATCGCGGGTTTAGCGCAAAACGGTCGTAACTCACTCTTTTCTTATATTGAGTTACGACCGTTTTGCGCTAAATCCGTGATGTATATTGTACATTTTCAATTTGAGAGCATTCCCAAACCACGTTTAACTGAATCATAAGTGTAAACTGTTGTTAATCGCGCATACACTAACACTGCTTATTTATATACCTATCATAGTTCTTCCGTACTCTAGATCGATACAATAGATATCCGTGTTTATGTACGGGAAGTTACTAACAAATGTCGAGTATTTAAATCAGTGGGGTTAATGTTTGCGCCACGAGAGAATAAAATTTAATAATATTAAGAATCAAATCATGGCTACAAGCACGTACATTAATTACTATTTGTACATTTCATAATAATCTATTCTAAAAATAACAAGTTCGAAATCTGTTTTTTGTTCATGCACACATAAACACTTATGCGGTTCAAGCTATAATTTTACAAATAAGCAGAATGACGAAAGCAGACGATAAAATATATTAAATCTTAATGAAATACGTGCTACCAGAAACGTCAAAGAAATTAATAGTGTACTTGTTAATATAGATCTACAACACGCATACAGATCCTCCTCATTTATATTAAATGATGAAAAATGCCAGAACATTTCAACGAATCATAAAACAATTGTACTGAGCATATTTACTCATTGTTGTTCTGACGTTTGTGATCTTTTTATTGCTTAAGTCTTATGATCCAGGGATGGATCATTTAGTTTTAAATGCCATTAGTACGAAATATTCGTTTTTGTGCAAATTATAAAAAAACAGCCATGATGCCTTTAATTCTGTTAAATGTAACCCTCAGTAATAACTAAATTACCTATTTAAAATTGTTTTGCTGTTCAAAATAAAGTTCATCAAATCATAATTTTAATTTTGTTCTTCAAATATTGGAGGGAATAAATGTTCATTCTTATTTTCAAATACACTGCTCTGTTTATATTAGATACACGTGGTTAAACGTAATTGTTTTAAGCTATGCCTTTAAAACTTAAACTTAAACTTATTCATTTGATTAAACGCCTATTTCTATGTTACATATTCAATGGCGTTGTACAAAAATGTTATAAAAAATAATAATACATGTAAGTAAAAACCCTCCACCATAAAAACATATGTATATACAATAACACAAATAAATAAAAAGCCTTTATAATTCATATTTTTGGACATACATCCTTCACAGTTCATGATTCCACCTAAGTTTACATTTTTATCACTAATTTCTTATTTATTTCTATTTATTTTACATTGAAAATTGGTGTCCTGAACAGTATAACATGATGCTACTGTTAACCGGACATGTCCTGAACAGTGTAACATAATGCCACTGTTAACCAGACAAATTCCCCAAAGGTGTCGAAACATCACCTTTAAAGGGCCCTTAATACATCCCCAAAGGTGTCGAAACATCACCTTTAAAGGGACAATTTATTTAGGTTGTCATTGCAGTCATATGAAACAAGGTATTAAATGACTGAGAGCGAGGCAATCCTCATTCCCATGACACAATGCACTCACTCAATCACTTAGTATGTTTACCGTAATTGTAAGGTGAGGCATTAGCAAGCCATGTCAGTTTTAGAATAGATCATAGAAGGTAGAGAAATAATGAGTTTTCAATCGTTTTTTGAATACATCCAAAGTAGGTGATAATTTGATATCATCCGGTAGCTTATTCCATAGCATGGGACCAACTGTACTAAAGCTTCTGTCGCTGAATGTTTTTTTCTTATTTATTGGTATCAAATAATTGAGGTCTTTGGATTTTGCAGATCTAAGACCAGATCTGCTTTGTATAGGCTTTTGAAGAATTTCAGTCAGGTATGCAGGTGCAGATCCAGAAAAACAGTTGTACATGAAAGTACATATTTTAAAGTTGATTCTTGCTTTGACTGGTAACCAGTGCAGTGAGTACAAAGCATCCTTTGAACTGTCTGATTGTTTTAGTTTTAATACTAGTTTGGCACACATGTTTTGAATTCGCTGAAATTTGTTAAGATCACATTTTGAGATTCCATACAAGATTAGATTACAGTAATCTATGTGGGACATGACCAAAGATAGGACTAGTGTTTCTGTTGCTTCTTTGTCCAAATATTTTCTAATACTTTTGATACGTAAATAGTTGAACATAGCAGTTCTACTTTTTGTTTTGATGTGATCTTTAAAGCTTAAGTTTTCATCAAGAAAGGCCCCTAAATAGCGAATTGTCTTCACAGATTTTACAGTTTCACCAGCAATATTGATTGACTGGGTTAAGCATTTTTTCAACTGTGCTCTGCTTCCAAACATGATAAACTCCGTCTTTGAGTTGTTCATTTTTAATTTATTTTCATTCATCCACGAATTTATTGTTAGAGCACAATCTTCAAGATCAGAAATGGCATTTGCTTCTTCATTCTGATTATTAGGACAGAATCTTTTATTAGCAGTGTGGTCATCAGCAAAACCATGCACTGATATATCAGATGGTATGACATCAAATAAGGTTCCTGCATAAGTTAGATATAGCCACGGACCTAAACAACTACCTTGTGGAACACTGCACTCTAATGGACGTACAGATGAAGAACTAGTATTGACGTTGACTCGACATGCCCGTGGGCGAAGATATGAATCAATCCAGCGGAGTGTACTATTCTGTAGTCCATATTGTTTATTAAGTACTTCTAATAAAATGTCATGATCAACAGTGTCAAATGCAGCACTCAAATCAATAGCTATTAATGCAGTTACCTCTAATTTCTCCATACCACACAGTAAATCATTAACCAATCTAAGGAGGGCTGACTCACATGAGTGAAAACGTCTATATGCAGACTGATTCTTTGGAAGAAGATTATTCTTATCAACATGAGTATTTAATCTATTTAAGGCAGCCTTTTCTATTACCTTAGATAAGAAAGACAAATTGCTAACTGGTCTATAATTAGCATATTCCAGATCCAGACCCACCTTCTTAAGAAGAGGCTTAACAATTGCATTTATTTACTAACGTGACTTGAGCATATAAAGTTTATAATGAATAGTCATTTGTATGAAATGCCTGCATATATCCTTCAAATTTATTCTCACAGTTTCCATCTACATTTTCAGAGTGCAAGAAATATCATATAAATATATTTATCAGTTAAAGCCCCGTTATCAAACGTAACACTGTTTATGAACTGAAAGAAAATAGTCATTTATTATTTCAAACACCTCTAATGAACAACAACCTTTATTGCTCTAAACATATACAGCACGTTTATGGCAAACGGAATGCATAACGGCATTGTATAAAGATATTATATACAGTCAGACCTTTTAAATAAGCGCAAATGTTGCTTAAATATGTGTATGTTATTTATTGCATTTCAATCTGAAAGTAGAATTGTGTTGTCAATACAAAACAAATATTTTTGATCACGTTATGTTTAAGATGAAGTCTTATTATCGAAAAATCTTTCTACGGATTCATAATTAGGCTCTAAAACTGCTTTGGATAAGGTATATTGAACATTAGCGTATAAATGAATATAGTGTGCTCTTATAAAATATGACCAAATGCATTGTTTCGTGGTAAAGTCTTTAAATTAAGTGTTATAAAAGTATCCCAATTTTTTAAGAAATGGACACTTGGTCAAACTGAAATTATTAAACAGAATGGTTTTAACTATTTATTCTGTCTCAAATGCATGTTATATTTTGATAACATCATGTTTGTAAGACAGTTTTCAAGTCTACTGTTAATGGATATATCTCCATATAGTGGCTTTAAGATGACTTAAATTTCTGTCGTTTTGTTATACCATTTTATTCAGTGGCATTGTACGTAATGATAGTATATAACCATATTGATAAGATTATTTCATTTAAAATTTGTACTACAATTGTTTATTTGTTTATAAATAAGATGACAAGTGTAAATATTTTATTTTTGTGTTTCAAGGTCAGGATGTTTTTAGAGGCTTCGAAGCAAAACTAGCATTTTTTAAAAAAAAATTTAAAGATTTATTTCACATTTAACATGCAACATAGTGTTGGTTTTTATCTATTACGAAAGATGTTACATCGACCAAACGTTACACCTGTATAAATTATAAACAATTTTGATTTAAAACGTAAGGCTGGAACTAATTAAGTGGCATGTGAATATTGTAATATTTACAGTATATTACCTAATCAAATAAAGATGCTAACGCTATAGGCACGTTCTATGATACACATGTAGTACATGCACAGTTTATTCATTTCTCATAGCGCAACAATTTGATATAAGATATATAACAAACAAATTCAATTTTGGACAATTACGCTCTTCTTTTGTTAGATAGACGCGCCATGTAAAAAATTGCCTATAGTATATTACTCTCAATTTTATTAGTTTAATAACTTAAGCATAATTTATTGACAGAACCGTCACCATTAACAATGTTCACATTTATATACAATATTTTTGATAAATTTTGAAAGTCAAAGGGCTTTATTTAAGTTAATACAATTACGTGCATCAAGTCAATCACATAATGAATAGGTAAGTCCAATATTTGGAATACGCACGCCCTGGTACATTATTTTGAATTTTAATACTTTCACTTAGAACCAGTCATGCTTATATAAATTAGTAGTAATTTTTGTTTTAGTTGGAGTGAAGAAATGGTCGCGGCGTGTCATACTCATTAAAGAGTACATATACATGAGTACTGTTATCATACAATAAATACATGCATGTTGTATAAGATAAAGTTTAACAAATTAGAATAGACGATATTCTATAAGTGTGTAAAATATATTTCTTATTATGCTAAACAATATGTGTATCTTCTTGTTGAAACTAAAGTCTATATTTCTATATCAATAAATTTCATTCAACTGTCTGTGGCGCAATCATCAAGAGTGCTGATTTAAATACTCAATACAGTACTTCCGTACTCACGATCGATAACCTACATAGTTTGTTCTCTTCTCAATTAGTATATACTGTTCTTATATGTTTTATTCAATTCAATTTAATTCTGTTCTATTTAATTCTGTTCTATTTAATTCTGTTCTATTTCGTTATGTTCTATTTAATTCTGTTCTATTTCATTATGTTCTATTTAATTATGTTCTATTTCATTATGTTCTTTTTAATTCTGTTCTATTTCATTCTGTTCTATTTCATTATGTTCTATTTCATTATGTTCTATTTCATTATGTTCTATTTCATTATGTTCTATTTCATTATGTTCTATTTCATTATGTTCTATTTAATTATGTTCTATTACATTATGTTCTATTACATTATGTTCTATTACATTATGTTCTATTTAATTCTGTTCTATTTCATTATGTTCTATTCATTTCTGTTCTATTTCATTATGTACTATTTAATTCTGTTCTATTTTATTATGTTCTAGTTTATTCTGTTCTATTTCATTATGTTCTATTTTATTATGTTCTATCTTGATTCATTCTATTCTATTCACTTTTCTATTATTTTTTCTGTTCAGTTCTATTCTATTGTATTCATTATAATCACAGTTTTATATGAAAACGGTAAGGGAGAAGCCAATATTAAATTCGCTTTTATAAAAAAGTCGACACTTATATTAATTTTCCTCAGTGTTTGGGATAAGCAGTTAACAATTAGCGATAGGAATGGGAGTGATTATTAGCAAGGATGATTCTAAGTTTAATTAGCACGTCAACTAAAAGTAAAAGGTTCAATATTGATGAAGTGCGTTTAAAAACTAACTTCATATACATGTTCAGCACACGCAACAAGTGTTTACAATTACCCCTGATCTTTTAATTAACCTTCAAGCAAGTCGCCCCCACATTATGGGATTTGAAATGGGGACCGCTTGATCTATAAGCGTGAGCAAGCAAGTGGCCCCAAAATTACCCATTTACAACTGAGTGGAGTTATACAGCTGCATTTAAATTTCTTGCTCATAAAACTTAGCAATGTCTTCCTAATGGGATTCGAAATGGGGACAACTCGATCTATAAGCGTGAGTGCTGCCATTAAACCGCTTCTCCTTTTGGCAGTTTATCGTAAATAACAGAAACATACAAGATAAACAAATAAATGGGTATATTTATTAATATACATGAGAATACGACTGTAAGATTATATAATTATTTGGTATAAATTTATATGATTGCATAAGAATTTAATGGAATTGAACTATCTTAAATTAAGTGAACATATTTCTAACTTTAATGTCTATTTTCATCTCATGAAAATCTACATCACATTTTAATGTTGTTAAGATTTTTCACGATGTAGTTAATCACACGAGACACCGTCACTTCTGACAGATACCCAGCATTCCATTGGGAATCTCCGAAACTATGCACCGACGAGCTAAATTACTTATTAAGAAGGTAAAAGTCACAAGGTAGTCGAGAATAAATAAGACACCGGTTGACCTTAGTTGTAAAAGTAACTTTTGATAGCTAAATCAGATTAAAAATTAAGCTTTTACATAGTGCAAAATAAATTGAAAGTTGACATGCGTCACTTTCATACTGAAAACCATGACTGTGTATCATTAATACCAAGTTTTTTCAATGTTTTATTTTCTACCTTCCGATGTGTGATACTTTGTTTAGAAATGTTGACTACATAATGTCTACTTATTTTCCCATTTACACCTAACTACAAGATATCTAAGTCTCAGCACTCTTATAAAACAGTTGATGGTTGACATCTAGTTTGATTTATTTTTTATTTACTTCAAAGTATAACAACGTATATAACAAAGATACAACGTATGCGACAGTCACCCTACTATCCTAAATGTGTGTTTTGTACCCTTGTGGTGTCGGGAGTGTCCGTATTAACCATTTGCTGGACGATGTGTTCGTATTGACTATTTGCTAGACGATGTGTCTGTATTGACCATTTGCTGGACGATTGTGTTTGTATTGACCATTTGCAGGACGATGTGTTCGTATTGACCATTTGCTGGACGATGTAATGTCTTGCGTGTTTCATCACTAATCTTCTACAAAATGTATGACTTTGAGCTTGATACTACCGCTTTGTCAGTATTTGGTAAATTCTAATTTAGGAGTTTTGTTTGCTTACTTTTATTACTAGTGAAATATGTATATCATAAACATTTGGCTATAGAAACATAAACAATAGGATTGGATCAGGGTAAACATAGACGCATTACAACAAAATTTAATATTGACATCATTCTCCTTCGCGAGTTCCTTTATAAATACACTTCTTATTTTTTGAGAAACCATAATGGTAGACAACAGACATTCAAATTCAAATCTTTGACTATCGCTCAAATAATTAAGCCATGAAATACAGACAGAAACTACGAACAACATACATGTACATGAAATATGTAATAAACATGTATATACGGCAATATATATTAATGAATGACATCATGGTATGATTATTTAGAAATGGTCTGTAGCTTACAGCGTAAGAAGAACTCTTTTAACTATTTTCAAAACATTAATGTTAATTAAACAAGATTTTGTTATACATGTACTTATAGACGAATGTAGAATTACAATTATATGTATTTACATTGTACGTTCTTTCATTAGTATGTGTACCATCACGAATATAGCATTTGTATGTGTCAAGAGTACGGACCGTGTCTGACCCCCAAAACACTATAACATTTTATTTTCTTTAAATCATAGCCTATTACAGTAAGTAAAACTGTCTAGCAACAGTTCAGATTTCGATTTCACAAAAACAACGCGTGATTTGCTGAGAAATACGTATGTAAAACCAGCCTGTTGTAGTTGTTAAGGTTTGTCAAACCAGTCATAACCAGTCTCAACTCGAAACCATTCCTTTTATAGAATACCATTGACGTATTCAAATTAAAACCCAATCCTTCGTCCATATACAAAGACGCTCTCAACGATACCATTGGTGTGACCAAGAAATATCGAAGTTCGCGCAAACAGTTGTGTTAATATGGACAATATGAAATAACAAATGTATAATGGTGTCTAAGCATACCTAAAAATAAATAAAACGGTTGGGTTTCTTGTTGTTAAAATGTCATTTTTAATAACAGTTTCGGACATTATAGTATTTCATTAAAGTAGATAGCAGTTTCACTTAATTTTAGCAACCAAATGCGTGGACTTCCTGTGCCCGACTTGTCCGGTTAGTACATTTTTGGCTGCTTTCTAGTAAAATGTTCTATCCCTCTTGTTCGTGAACATTAAATATTTTAAAGATGTACATGAACAGGGATGATAATATTCATACCAGATGATATTCATTTCAGCTGCAACAATATATAGGCTGCACAAAGTGGAGTAAAAGACTCTCTCGGGATGTAAATCTATTTGTTGTCCTGAGGCCCACTGGGAAGAGTGGGCTTACCTAACTGTATCACTCTATTAATAAACGCATTGCTTACATACTTCATAAGAGCATAATTTGGACTTTGATAATAATGAACAGAAGTTATAACAAAAAACATTAGTAATTAATACACAGTTACAAATGCTGACAGGTAGTTTTAAATCATAAAAACAACTCTGGGAGTCAATAGTCTTATTTATTTTACTTTTACTTTTAAATATCATTTAAAAAATTGAAACACTACATTATTTGAATATGGAATGTACCTCTATTGGCAAATATAACTGATTAAATGAACTATTATTGTGAATTTTGATCATTCCCCACTTGGACAAAATTTAAAATCTGAGGCTTCCCATCGGAATGAGCTATCGATGTGGTATTGTATTGCGCAAAAGAGATTGCATAGCGATGTAAATGAATTTCATGTTATATAATATATGTACATTCCAAATTCAACTAATACAATGTTGTGTCCTTTTCTGATTACAAAGATGTATTATGGTGTATTTCTCGTGTTAACAATCAGTCGTGACATTTGACTGTAGACAAGCAGATTTTACTCGTCCGCGGACAAGTGGAATAGAAACTCAAAATTCCCTTCGACAATCAAATTTTAAAATTATCCAAAGCGACGAATGTACTAAATAGTGGGAAAGAGTAGATTTACATCTGGCTTGTTTTAATATATGTAGTAATAGAATATTTGTATGTATTTAATCCTCCCTGCATTTGAAAGTTAGACTCGTCATTTGTTAGATTGTCCCACCAAGTAAAACAAATTACATTCAAATTGTACTTGCAAGCAAGTTATTCCCCGGACCTTAAAACTGGTAGTATTACTACCAACTCTGAAGTACGAGGCATAACTACGTAGAATTCCGAGTTGTTCCGAATGCAACAGTTACTGAAATCGGTTTAGAATACTAGTGTGTTATAATTTTGAATGTATCTATTTCAGGATCAACAATGAAGATCAGAGCGGCGTTGTTGCCATTAGTGATAAATCTACTGCTTATATTACTGCCAAATTTCATCCAATCACAAAGTAAGTTCTTACAAAACTAGCCAATCAAATATAAGCTTAGAAAACAAGATTTTGGTTTTAAGATATGCACAGTTAAACCAGCAATAAGCAGCCGGTGAAGGGACATGACTAGATTGGCTGCTTACAGCGGGTGACCACTTAAACCAGGTATAGATAAAAAGTTTTCGATTAGTCTATTATTAATAGTTAGTTATTAATGCAGCTTTATTAAATGATCTTCAAGGAAAGAGTACAAGTGACAATGTCAGTTGTAAATTGGGAGCCTAACGTAAAGTGATGACTCTTGATTAGTATTGAAGGACTCAAGTGGGTAGATTTGTACACGACTGGACCATTATACATTGATGGTGACACTTATTTAATTCTAAATTTAATTGAATGTGACCACGTAATACAGGTACATTATTGAATTTGTAAGAAAATAGGTGACCACCGGCCACAGACAGCAGGTGGCTGCTTATTGCAGGTTCCGAATATAGTAGTTTTCATAGCAAGAAAGCCAGATTGGCCACCTACAGCCGGTGCTTTCATATAACAGTTGTCTGATTCAGGTTATATGTGTACCAATAAGGCATTCAATATGGTATTATAATGCAAATGGATAACAAACTTGCTAGTATAACATAAATCAAAGCGCTGACGGCACTGAATATGTTTCAGTTTGAAAGTTTTTCTTGTGAATTTCTGTTTTGTAGAGGGTGGCAAATGAATTCTTTTTTACGGCGCTTATATTGCTCCCAACCATAGCTAATAAATAGACGATAATAAGAGCAACAAAATATGGAAAAAGGTTTAAATTCTGTTTATTTTAACCACAATAATTTGTGTTTGTATCTAAACAAGAACTAGTAAAATGAGTTTTTGCAATTAACCCATTAATGTTTCCCGGCGTTTAAAGAAAACATGTGTGCGTAATTTTACAAGTGTTGGTAAGCCCGTGACGTATGATGTCGCCATGAGCTGATTATAAAATGTAATTTAAAATGTTTCCGACAATAGTATGTGTAAAGCTGACGCTATTCTCGTTTATTTCTCACAAAATGTGAGTAAACTTCACATATATCGGTGTGATTAATAAACGCATTTGCTAAAATTCTGTCACATCTTGTAAAACTGTGACACACTCTAAACAATGATATAACAACACATACATGTATATCAAGCACAGTGGCAATACCAAGTGACTATGACATCACATGCTACGGTTTCAAGAAATAAAAACAGGAAAAATCAACATCGACTCAGAGTTTTAAAGAGTTTTTTATATTCAAGTGGTATTGGCACCGTGATCTATGGTCAAGTGGAATTATTGCATCTGAAAATATTCAGCAACTTTTTCGATGATAATGTGGCTGTGACTAAGGCAGACTGATATTCAATAACTGTACTTTTAATTAAACTATCATTAGCTTAAAGCTATTCATATACAGCAATATCCTACAAACCGATTACAAAAATGTATACAATCGAGTCCTTCGGCCTCGACTTTAAGTTTAAAACAACTGTCCAACATGACCCTCGCTCTAGGTACTCTGGTCCAATAATCATCAAATTTTACATTAATGATTTCACCATATATTACATGACATTTCGTTAACTCTACGATATGAGATATATAGTATTTTGATACTTTAAACTCCACCGTCGGTGTCTATAATTGTGTTAAGAAAATGAATCATTAATACGTGTATTTAAGGAAAAATGACCAGTGTATTATGAGCAATATAAAATAAAAGTCACAAAACGCACTTCAATTGCCTACACCAATTCTAACGCGGCAGGGTTGTATAATAGATTTCTTTCTTTTGCAATAGTTTGTAAATTTGCAAAAGAAAATGCAATTAAATCAGAACACTGATTAACCGCTTTCAAAACATTTCTTATCAATTATAAAATCTTTAAAAAGGTTAATATTTAAGTTGAAATCTGCGAATAAGTAACATATTAAATCACTTAAGATTAACCATTTTGTTTTATTATGTTCTTTAACATAGATTGTTTTGAATATGATTGACAATAAACCAAATTATTTACATAAACTGTCGAACAGTTGTGACTTGCAGTTTATATATGAGCTCTTAAAGTTTTGACATAAATAATTTGCATTATAACATAATGTTGATAGTGTTAAACCTGGTATAATGACACAAGTATATGAAATGCATAACAACATGGCACCATGCCATTCGAAAATCGTAGCAAACTTATTTCTACGATTATAGTATACTGTTATCTTTTTCAGTTGATGATAATGGACGTGACAAAGGTCAGTGTGCAGCAACTGAAGATCTTCAACCATGGAATGGAACAATAGCAATCAGAGAAAGATGTTCTTATGATAACAGAACAAGAAATTGGACCATTCCATTTCCAACAAACATAACAAATATAGAAGGGAACGTCAGCATTCTATTAACTTTTGTGAATTTTACCCAGTCTCTTGAAGCACAAAGTGATAATAGTCTATCAAATTGTGATAGCTCGGATCGTATAAAGGTAAGATTTACCAAACTACTTAAGGAGGTGTGAATGTTATACAGGTCTTCATTCTATGATGGCTTACAAAACAAAACGTAATGAACCGATGTCTTACCGTATTTTCGATTGTGACCATTGTCGAACGGATTTTAGATGTAATGAGGGAGTACGTTCGACCTTGCAAAAGGGAGAAGTACAGAAGAAACCCGAAATACTTTATACCAAAAACGTTTGTACACGTAGTAGTTATCATATGGTATCATAGGGTTTTATTGCAATGGAACATTATATTGTTTAACTGACAAAGACGCAGAAGGAAGACCAACATTATAAAATTATACACAATATTTAAACTCTTTTCGTACCTTGAGTATGGTTCAGTGATAACTGATAAGAAAGATCTCAAAAGAACGTTGTGAAGAGGCAATGTAGATGTGAATTTAGGACGCATTAACACAATACAAGCCACACCATTGTTGATATATTGATATTTGATTTGAAAACGGATATATTTCCCATCCGTAAACACAAATACATTCCTTTCAACCATTTTGATATGAAATCGTCTAAATATGTTTTCATATAATTGTAAATAAATGTAACTTATTTGTGTACCAAGTGACTTCTTATCGGTTAATAACTCTAAAAGTTTGCCTTTATTTGTAGATAAATGGTATTCTGGGGGCCCCACCAACAATATGTAGAGGGACGGAAGCTACCATGAAACAAAGTTACTTTATACACAAGAATGCAATCAACAGCTCTCTACATATAGAATATACTCATGAAAATGATTTTAATGAGCAAACATTCACCATCGAGTACAGATGTACGTACAAATATATTCATTTAAATGTTAAATGTTCATGCTGTCTAAAATACATAAAGCCATATTAAGCTATATCTATTGGTATATAACTTGAAAAATTAATTACTCTCTTTATGGCACGTATCATTCCTAAAGGACTACATTAAGACGAACTTACTGTTATTCACAGCGTTTTGTCTAATTTAATTGCACTGTAAAAGGTTTACACAGTAACAAATGCATTAAAATACTTTATCAGAAATGATACTGACATTACAACGGTATGATAGAAACTTTTAAGTGTGAAAGGTTGACATACACACAAAAACTTACGAACAATGCCTTTCAAACTTTAACTGAAATGCATTTTGTAGTGTTTAACTCTTTTTCAGACCCAGATTATCCATGTTTTAAATGCTCAGAGAAACAAAACTGCATACCAGCTGAGTGTATGTCCACTGATAAACATTGCCAGTCACTTAATGAAGCATACACCTGCGAAGATCCTGACCCCTGCTTAGACAACCCCTGTGAAAACAGTGGTACATGTGTCGCTGGGGACCCTTATATATGTCATTGTCCAGGTGGATTTGCTGGACCGACATGTAGATTTAAAATTTGGTGTTATGGTGTTACTTGTGATAATGGTGGGGTCTGTGATGAAAGCAAATTTGGAAAGTGTACTTGTCCTGAAAACGTATGGGGAGAACGATGCCAATATCAAAACGGTAAGACTTTAAAAGTTTCATTTGATAAAATACGCGATAAAAAGTTTGTTTTTCAATGTTACCAGATTCTTTGCCACAATTTTTTGTTTTTTCTTTCATGTGCCACAAATCTTAAAAACAGAATGTACATGTATTTGGCCTTTGTAAGTTATTTTGTCGTTGTTTCTCTAAGAGGATGGGTATATTTCTATGTCTGAAAACTGGATAAGTTTGTGGGTAGCTCAACTGTTAATAGGACTTCAATCCACTCCAAGATAAATATATAATGTTTGATACTTGTTTGCCAACGCTCCTTAAGCAATTTTGTATTTACCTGCGATAATTATTTATAATACTAGGTAATACAATCCCGCCATTGTTTGGTAATATTTAATGATGAACTCGCTAATGGTTCATTTGTTGTATTTACACTCTTTTATAACAGTCTCATTTCTGTTTTAGAGGCGAAGCATTAAACATCAGGCCATAATTCATAAGAAGTTGCAAAGTCATGCTTGTTATCTACATTGTACATTCAACAAAATGTATTATCTGCAAGTGCAGACCTCTTGCCTCTAAACTTATCATTTTCTGCCCGTTCAACTTGACATAATTTAAATTTTGTATTATATTCCTTGCGCGTGAATTTCGTTTTTGGTTAATGAGTCCATTGTTTTAATTAGCAATCAACGAAATCAATATCATCCTTATTGTTTGGTTAATTTGGATGCGTTTGAGAAAGTATTTGTCCAGAAATCATCATTAAATCGGATGTTGTTATAATATCAACAACTAATCTATTTTCAGATGGTACTTTCTGTTCACATGGTATAGATGAATATCCACAAAGTAGAATAGCATGGAATGAAACTAAGATGGGTGACTCCGATACACAACTTTGTCCATATGCAAATGGTAAAACATGTTTGTTACATCGTCTATTGGTAAATTTTGTGCAAATACATATGTTTCATTCCAGATCATTTTGATACAACTACAACTAATTTTAAGAACGCGTATACTTAAAGTTTGTATTGACGTTTGCTAATTTATAAATAAAACCGACAGTAGTTGATTGTCTGCAATCTTAATTCAGGTACAGCAACAAGAAGATGCATTGAAGTAAATGGTAAAGCACAATGGTCACAGCCTGATTTAAGTCTATGTATAAGTCCACAGTTTCAAGCATTCTCAATTGACGCTGATAATCTTTCTGATGCTAAAAAAGTCACACCCAGTGCTCTAGTTAACATAACCTCTGGAATAGGAAAGGCTGTAAACAATAAGAACAGAAAACGACTTTACGCTGGTGATTTATCGAGTGCTAGTAATACAGTGAAGAAACTGGCACCTTTAGTGAAAAAAGTTGATGCTGACATTAATCATCTGGGAAGTATAACTGAGGTAATAACACTTAATATTACTATATTGCATAAGCATTTTATATGATTCAGAATGAGGCCTTCCTGCACAACAATTGCCATATATGCCAAAGTACAAGAGTACTAGCCCAGCTCAATTACATAATTGTCAATATTTTATTATAAAAATATTACATGCGTTGATACTGCGAACACGGGACCTAATACATGTACGTAACAATTCGTCCACGGTTTTGAGTCCTCACCATTTCTATTAAAATGTCTCTGCTATTTCAATATTATTTATGATAGAGTTGGTTCACTCAACAAGCAATCGAATCAGGAGTAAAGTAAAGGTATTCCACGCTCTACATCATGAATATCAACGATTGTTTGTTAAATATATTAATTATACACTAATTTGTCTACTCATTTCGAATGACGCTATCTGTTGTAAATACTTAAGTAGCTATTTTTGTTATAAATCCCAACATATTTTGGAGAACATTAGTTAATAGCAATTCAGTTTTGTTTTATAAAACGTACCATTCCACTTGGTCATACGAGCGAACATACCGCAAGAAATGTCATGCTAAAATGTTAAGCAGGATGTATTCGAATTCACCCTTTAAGCTATCGCTGTGTTATTTTAACAGGAACTTGTGATTTCCTAATTAGAATTCTCACTTTTCTGCAGACACGCTGTACTAATACAGTTAGAGTTATTGCTATGATTAGTTAACAGTAATTAGTCAAAGCGTGGGTGCCAAAAAATACAATTTACTAATTTGAGAACCTAAAACTGGAACAGACATGCTTAATTGTTAAACATCCTAATTCTTTTAAAGAGTCACGTACAAACTTCTATGGAAGTCAAAACTAGTGTATTGGTTTCCGTATCATTGACCCGATAAAGAAAAATAATGCACGCGGTGATATTGCATATAAAAGATAAGTTACATAATGTATATAATGTTCAGAAGACTTGAATACTACTCGAGAATTCCAAAGGTCAAAAGCACATTAAGAATAAGGATGCAAGAGAACTCCCTAATCTGTGGATCTTTTGAAACAAATTTTACGACTTCAATCATGCCAAAGGGATCACTTTAAAAGAAGTGTGATAATATCTAAGAATTAAAATAGGAGTTAATGACAAAGACAAATTGATGCTTTTGAACATCTTTTCACAACAATCGAAAAATACATTATTTGACTAATTAATCGGGCGAATCTACAACGATTTCAGTGGTAAGCTTTTATGTAAAATGACGCACTGGACCATTTTTGGTGTCAATATTAGGTGTTTCTTCTAACTCAGAATAAGTTAACATAATGTCTTTCCTACTAGTACTACTATTCTTAACTTGTACCAGCAAACTCAAACACAAGCCTAAATCGTTGAAATTGTGATGTCAATTATCATATTGATTTATTACTTGCCTCATTATCGGTCAGGATTTTATGAAATGAACTACATGTTTATAAGAACATATCAGTTAGCGGTCACCATTACCATGTTAGTAACCGTTCCTATGGAAAGAACTAAAAATTCCAACAACAAGTTAGCGGACATAAGAACTATTTTTATTGCCAGATTCGTTCACTATAAAATTAGTGTAGGTAGAATTATTATCAACAGAATTGAATTCACTACACCATGTTACATGTTTAAGATGCATATCGATGATTGTAGTAATCTGATGCAGGCACATGTGCTTGCTTAATATAATAACAAACATGTGATCCAATATCCAATACGAAGTAAATTACTATAGATTATTTCATTAGAAGGGAAATGAGTACATCATTTTTATCATGATTGACATTTTCTTTCTATTTCCTGTACTTTGTTATTTGTCCTCATATCAATGAATTGTAATACAAAGCTTGAGTCCTTGCCAAAAATCGTGAATGAATTCTCAACAAAAGTACACCTACACGATTTTCCTAGCGGCATTGAAAACTGACATATTTTTTTTCATCTACAAATCATTACATGGCATTCCCTGATTGAATGGATATGTTATTGGTACAAGAAGTTTGGAGATCTAATCAACGGAATTGAATGAATTCCCTATACAAGTGTAGGAATGTCTACATTTGTTTTCAAAAACACACATGCTTAACTGCATGTCGTTGGCAAATGCTGTTTCAAAACATTTATTCTACGTGATCAGTGTTCTAAATGCACTCGAATTTGAATTTACATTATATGATTATTTTTATGTAATGCAGATGTTAGAAACATCACAGATAAATTTAGTACATGTAACAATGAATTAACTGAATATGTTTATAACCAATATCAGAAACTATTACCCACGAAATCGCAAAAGGATATGAACTAAGTTGGCGTGGATGATAAAATACTACTGAAAAAACTTCTTTGGTAATTTCACACAATAATGTGATTCAATATCCTTACATTTTTTCGATGAAAAATAAGTATATTATTTTATCACATTTTATACATTTGTATTTTCTTTTCATTTCCAGTACTTGATTATTAGTCCTCAATAAATTGTAATACAAAGCTAGTAATCTTGCCAAAAATAGTGAATGAATTTCTAAACAAAATACCACCTTCACGATTACCCTATTGTAATTGTTCATTTGTCTACTAATCATTACATGGCATTCCCTTATTGAGTGAATATGTTATTGGTACAAGATAGTTTAAGATCTAATCAGCAAATTGGAATGAATTCCCAACAGAAATGTAGGAGGGACAGTGATTACTTCCGAAACAAACGTTTTACAAGTCAGAGGCAAAAGTTCAATCTCGACATTTATTCTCAACGTTGTTTTTTTTGTTTAATTTGTAACACCGATGACACCCAATATTTCTGGCTAAGGTTAGACAAAGACATTGTACTTAGTGTAGACTTTGGAAGGGAGTCTCACGCAATCCAGATTCTTCATTTATGCTGATCATTCAATTAGCCAAGTCTAACAATTAGATTTAAATGACTTTTAATCTTGTTATAAATCTATACAATATAATATATACATGTGAAAGCATGATTACAATTTGCCATCGCGAAATGGTTTATAGAAGTAGTCCAACATAGAAGAAAGCCACCCTATAATATTTATGACCTACTTCTTAATCTTCTAATGCTGTGCGTGCGTCATGAAGGGTTTGTTTACATCTTGTTTAAAACTGTATACTGTTAACGTACTGAAAGACTCAAGACATTTCTTACATAAATGTCGGTTTAGATATCAAAATAGATCATCGCTGAAAAGAACGTTCTGACGTAACATCTCAAATTAGACATGTTTAATTGCCATTTCAAAATGCAAGAACCACAATGGAAATGTTTAAAGCATGATATGACATGTATAAAAGGTATTATTGATCTCCTACGATGATTAAAAACCTCATCGAGTGACACAATTTCCTGAAAAGGATAATTATAAGACATTTTTCTTTCTTAATGCGTTGTATGCCTTCTTCAAACATCTAAATGATACATTTTAAACATTTTCCTCGCATTAATTTGACATTACATTCTAATTTTAGTAACACCAATTAAGACAACCTTCGATGTACATGAAAAAACTGAATACATGTATGTATTCACATAAACCAATTCTTTCGTTTCTTTTAAAGTAAAGTAATGAGAGAATTTTATTTATTTTCAAACATTTCCATGTTTACATATCAATTACAAAAAGTCATTTGTTTCGATCAATTGAAGAATTTATGAATGAGCGTTGCCAGTCTAACACTGTTTAAAATAATGAATTGAGATTGCATGTTATTCAAACATAGAATATATGACCACTTTAAACGCAATGAAAATGTTGATTTATCAAATGAAAATGGGTGTTTAGAATACTCTTTTAATCAGCATAGTAGAAAGTATAAAATGAATTACACCGACGCAAGAAATTCACACCCACGACTTTGCAGAAATTTGTGTTACTGTCCAAATCATTAAATTAAATGGAAAGATAAATGTTTTAATTGTGTTTTGTTAGTTATTAGTCTGATTTTGTCATAACGCAAGTAAGTAGTTTATATACATTAACACGCAAACATATTATAAAGGGAATCATTAATTGTAAGTTACATAACAATTTTAATGATGTTAAGCCTGTGTTAGCACAATTGCTTGCTAATTAACTCTCATAATACCATATAAAATCAAAAAACTGTTGGCCTGTCGTATACTTTATTCAAGCAGAAATGGATATACCATACAATCATTTATCATATTTCCTATAATTTCCTGTTCTGTCTTATTCATTCTCATATGAACGTAATGTAAATACAAATCCTGTGTTCTCGCCAAAAATCGTGAATGAATTCTTAACAAAAGTACACCTACACGATTTCCCTAGCGGCATTGAAAACAGTCGTAATTATTCATTCATCAACAAATCATTATTACATGACATTCACTGATTGAGTGGTAATGTTATTGGTACAAGACGTTTTGGGATTTAATGAATTCCCTATACAAGTGTAGGCGTAGTTGTGATCAATTTCCAAAACATACGATGTAACATGATAGAGTCTTAAACGAATGTCAGAAACACCTGTGTATAACCTGTGTTTAATTTGCATAAAACTCAAGACATTAACAATAACGATGTGTTTTAAATACCACAGAATTCCACCGATAAATATTGTGTGACCAATTAATAGCTAATAAGGTAATGACTTGTAGTGTAAACGCTTTGGCACCAATTTTACAATCCATGGTACATGTATATGCACAATTATAATCGCTGATATACATGTATTATCACTGTAAAGTAACTGGTTGAAACAAAGTGAGACATTTGTAATGTCCATTACAGATCTTTACTTCTTATATTAAATAATTAATTAGTTTTACTCCTCACGCTGAAGATGATAATAAAACGTTTTAGTTTTCTTGATTCTAAGTATGACTTCTTATTTCAATAATTTATGAGATAATGTTATTTCCTTTTCTCGTATAACACAATCTGACAAAAACATTCCAATAACACGATCTGACAAAAACATTCCAATTTTAGTAACTACAATTAGAATAACCTTCGATAAACATGGAAATAATGTCATTATACGTGCACAAATGTAATAACACCATCTATTCTATTGAGCAGCAATTTTAAAACTTTTAACTATTTCCGTGTTTTAATCTAAAGCAGATGAAAAATATGCTCCAATCTTTCTTGCTGAGAATTTATGTCGGGAAATTGACAGTATTACATTGTTTAAGATAATGAATTCAGTTGTATGTAATTTAAAACTTATATTTATGATCATTTTTAAAGTAATGAAAATGTTGAGTTCTTCTCTGAGGATGAGAATTACAGAAATTTACCATAAATAAATGGAGAATGTATTTAACTAATGCAAAACAATTCACACCCACAAATTGGTGGAAGTTAATCAAATTCTGTCTTTCATCATTGAATTAAGTGGGACAGAAAAGTTTCTTTGGCGCTTTTAATTAATTGCTTCGTTGTTAATAGTTTAAATTAACCACCACGGAATAATGTTGACTCAAAGTGTGATAATAATGAATATAATAAGACAATAATTTGAACAATCTGATAATCTAATAATGAATAACAGTTCACAAAATATACAAAAAACTGATATTTTACAGTTAAATTAATTACATATATTTCATATTTTAATTGTATATAGAATTTCTCGAACATTTAACTATCTGTATTTCTGATATTTCAGATATACCAGTATCTAGATATGTATTAACCATGATTTCCATCTATCTAAAATGTATGGTTTTGAGGTTCCTTCAGAAATGATAAATCAATTTTGATAGGGTAATTAAGTTTCAATTAGATCTATGTCTGAATGACTTCGCTGATTTGACATTTCAATGATAACTTTGAAACTGATAGTAATAAGTAAGCTAGTTTACATTGCTGTTTACATTGTAATCCAATGAAACAGGAGGAAATAAATACATAAAATTACAATGGACTATATTTCAATAATATAATACTATTACTTAATTAGAATATATACACTTACTTATAGAAATATAGACATATATCTATAATTTCGTTTACATTGATTTCAAGAGATAACTAAAACTGTTCATCTGATGCAGCATTTCAAGTTAGAAGGACAACACCTAATCGCAAAAAATCAAACTATGTTTAAAGACAAGATCAAAGCTGAAGGTATTAGTATTTATATGGGCAAACAAATAAAAACAGTGTTGGATGATTTTCATTTCATTAAGTATACATGTAGTTCACTATAGGAGATTTACGCTTTGGTCATGATGCACCCAGTACGTTGAATCGAAGATGTTGAGATATGCGATGATATACCATCGACGTTTTTCTGTAGTTATGCACATCTTGTGCATCTATAAAACGGATAGATGGTGTCTTTGATGCGTTTCCGTAGATATTTATAGGTATACTAGTACAATACGTGATACCATTCAGGTTATATCGTGATGTTGGATGTTTTCAAATCATGATTATTGCGTCATAATGAACATGCTTAGTCAATGTGTACTGAGTTTTAGAGGTTCTCTGTGGTTTGGGGGAATCTAATTGTGGTTTAATCTTGATAAACATGTTTAAATTGATTAAGTTTTATAGCGAAATGTAGGGCGTTACGTTTGGTACATGTGTTTTCAATGTAATTGTTGAGATCTGCTTGTAGTACATAAGGCTATGTACATTTTTCAATTTAACATTTCACAATAATTTTCATCTCAGTCATCAAAGTACAAATTGTTTATATGTATTGGTACTGTTATCGTCATACAAGTATAAACATTAAAGTTATAGGTGTGAATATCGGTGATTTGGCAAATCGTTTTTCTTTACGATTTTGCCATTTCGTCGGCATTTCGCTGAGTTCTGTTTAAAAAAATTATAATCCGTGGTTCAACCTACCAGTCCATAAATCTGTATCAACCCCAAAGTCATGTTTTTGCTGTTTTTTTTTTTGTAAGCGACAGGGCGTTTCTAAATTTTTGCTAGAAACATTAGTATGTACAATTCGCGTTTAGGTTATTCTGGGTTACCTCCAACAATCTATCATGGCAAATCTGATACATCAAGAAATTATGTTAATAAAAGATAGTTTTGTAACTCGCTGACAACGAGCAAGTTCAAACATATTCAATACTTTGAATTACTTCTGTAATATATATGTTCTAATAAGCACTATTCGTTACAATGAGTTTGTTTTAAATCACTCACTTCTGTGACTTGAGTATAATCATGTATTGTTTGTGAGTTGGCATTAAACATTAAAAGTATGACTGATTCTGTGATATGATGAAAAAGTCAATATTTGAGTATTTTGTCTTCTTTTGTATAAATACAAATTTTATATATATTGCCAGTTTCATACGATGCATGTATTTTTGCTTAAAGAAATTATTCTTGTAAATGATAATCATTTTTATTGAAAAGTTAAGAATTTTAAAACTGTTATCATTATCATTCAATCAAGCTTTGTCTTGACAAATGAGATCTGCTTTATCAGTACTAACTTTCCCTACCACGAGGCCGACAATTCATGTGTAGGGTATGACCTACCGCGACCGGGCTCGAACCCACGATCTTCGGATTCGAAGTCAGACATGCTAACCACTACGTCACGGCCGCTGCAGATGAAAATGTATTACTGCGTCGTTCTGTCGATCGTATGTGTAGTGTTCATTTCAATACAAAAGTACTCAATCTGTTGTGCGGCATTTCTTAAAACCAAGAGTATTGTCTCCGTAGAGTTGAACCATCTAAATGTGTTCGGTCGAAACCAATCTTTTCGCTCATTTACCGTGGAATGATACTGCTTCATCTAAACAATTGCAAATTCATTAAGATGTGTACCGATTCTTGTATTGCTAACAAGTATAATTACCTAACTACGTAAGAACAAAATATTACCATCGTTACATGCACGATTTTTTAAACTTGCAAATCGACATTTAAAAAAAACATAGTGATAATTATTACAACGTTTGAATGTCAACATTCCATGTTCAACTTTTTGCTATTAAAGTATCGATCGCCCAGGCATGTACTCAGTGACTCGTCATTATAAATGTTATTCAACATTCTTAGTAAATAGTTTCACAATTAGTTGTTTGATGACTTTGGACTTAATCTACATTATGTTCCATTACTTGCATAAAAACCAATCTAACACAAATATTAAAATGTTGTATTCTCTTGTTTATGACATTGTGATTATCACCGTTCTAGCATTCTAGTGAAACATTCTTAACCTTAAGTTTAAAACCTAAATTTTCGGGAAAAAACTTATAAACTTTATTTTTTCCACAAGACCTTGAAATTGAATAAAATGGCTATTTAAACTTGAACTCATTTTTATTTTCAAAAATAAATGTCCAATAGATTTTAACCATAATAAATACAGGTTATCATACATTTCACAGTACAATACAGAAATATATTTGGACGAGTTCTTTATTTAAACTTCATGTCAAAGTGTTCCGAATTGTAGAAAAGAATTTAATCCGGAGTCTTTCAGAGTGCTTCACTATTAAACATCCCATATAATTTGCTCCGACGACGAACCGTTTATAATACTGTTTCACAATCCTTGTAAACAAATCTCCTGTACAGCGTTGTCGTACAGGATCTCTAAGATCTCAATGGAGGGTTATGTCGAGATGACATTTATGTCGACCAATCAATGCGTAGCTTTCATCTAGGCATAACACTATTAATAACATTTTGATTTCGTAATTTCTATTTTTGGACCAATGTTTGCGAGCTAATTTTACAGCGGTATTATTCACAGTCTGCGATTGGACGGCTCATTTCAAATTGCGTGACGTAGACGATGTAAACAAGTTACTAATCATAATAATTTCGCCATGAATAAAATGATGAGAAAAGGTCACCTGAACGTGACCCTCGTTTGAAAACGGCAGATCTGAATTAGCGAGTAGGCGAGTGGAAAATTTTAGATCGGGTTTTAATCAGATTGACTGTTTCACAACAACTTTTTCTCGTTTTACGTTTGTAATTCACTCTTAATAACCTTTCCGTCGAGAATATTTTTTGCTAAACCGTTGTTTCTATATAAAACGGTTAAAAAGTCTGACCATTCAGCAATAGTTAAGTTACAGTAACCGGTTAACTCAACGTTTTCCTTTGATTCTAACCAATTACAATTGTATCTGTACAATGACCGGTCAATACCAGTCTGTTGTGCTTCGAAAACTACTAGTTGTTTTGGTTACCTAAGTCACAAAGGACAAACAAACCTTACAGCTGTTTAACGGTATATGTCTTGCCCTTTCACGTTCACCAATGTATGAAATTGTGTGAATTATTTGTGATGGCTGATATCAAGATCCGTTGAGCGTATAGTTCAAAATGCAACACATGATTACTATACAGTGCAATTCGACCATCTTTCACGAGCCTGTAGTTCGTTCCTTTTCTGCGTTTGTGTAACTGTTATAACAATCTTTGGCAATAATACAAATAAAATATCTAACAGGTTGTCAGTAACTGGTTCATTAGTTCTTGCCACTGTTTCATTAACACATGTGTTCATGCACCTTTAATGGCTTTACCATAACAACACACGAATGCATTCCTAGTGCATGTGTCTCGAAATCAGTACAAAACACGTGTCTACTCATTTGAACCTTAAGTCGTGGGCAAGTTTATCTGAAGCAATACTTGTAAGCACAGGTTTCGCAAAATTTCGTTTGAACTGACTTACTCCAACACAAACTTCAAAACTTGATTTTTATGATGTCTCTTTCTCTTCAGGGGTTCGGGAATGCAATAACAAGTCTGATTGACCCAGTGACTTCAGAAGTTTGGAGTTTCACACAACAGGTAGGTCAAAACACAGTAAGGATTGGCTCTGATGTCTATCATCAAAGACGGTGTATATCCTTTAAATAGAATTACAGCCGCTAAGGCGGCTCGTTAAATGTGAATAGTATATCATATATTTTTATACAATGATTTGTATAAAAGATAAAATAGTTTGAATAAGTTCCTTTTAACTACCATTGGCACTAAAACAGCAGCAGAACAATTATCTAGTTATTTATAGTCTGTGGTGTTCATGTTGCTTCTTTCCATTTTTTGAGACTATAAAAGTTTATTTATCCAACCGGCGTTCCAGAAGTAGCCAGCACTATCTGATGTCTGAGACTGCATTCAATACGAACAACAGTTTTATTCGAATTAATTCAGCTGTTAATTATTCATACGATATTTGAGCTTACTTTACTTACTGATCTTCAATGTAAACTTCGCCCAAAATGCTTGTAAAGAAGCATTTGCGGTTTATTGCCAATTCATAGATTTCATAAAAGTCATCCTATGTTATTGGTTGCTGTTTTTTGGAGATTTGTATAGCAATTTGTTGATCAATCGTTGCGACTGAAATAAGCAGATTTCCTGATGCAAATCAATAATGCTTGGTTACTATAGCAGTGGTTCAGTAGTACGACGCGCTTTTAGGGGTCGAAAGGTCCCGGGTTCGTTACCCACTATTGCGCACTGAATATTACATTGAACAAGAAATTATCCTATGGTTGTTTCACTCAAATAAGATGTAAATGGTAACTGTGAGGTGTGAGGGATCGCCTTACTGAAGATGATTTCAATGATGAGGGGTAATGGAAGTAGACTTGAAACCACAGAGCTCAACAATGGACCTCCGGAAGGCCTCCCTAAGCATACAAAAAAGGTCTTCATTAACAATTATGACGCTTATCAGCTTTGATAATTAAATGCTGCATTTGCATTCAATATCGATACTGTATACCATGCAAAGGGTGAAAAACCGAGCGAAAGAGGTGTTGTTAATGACGACATTCTAACTACAAATCGTGAGAAACATTGCAAAAGAAGGTGTTCAAGTAATTAGTCAACTTGCATTTACAAGTATTGTTAAGTGAATGCACCATTGTCTCGAAACTTTATGTAAAATTCATTTTTGATTGATATGGGTTAAGTGTATGACGTAAGCGTCTAAATGATTAAAAAACTGAAATATATTGATACAACACTAAACTGGCTATTAAAATACTTTTGGATACTTGTAAATATTTACAGTTAGTAAGTATATGTAGCCCTATAAAACCGTGGCTGATTGCGGACCCGTACTTGCAGACAGCCGTAGGCCGTGGGAAGCCTTGGGTGTTAAGGTGACGATACGCACATGGCACAAAAACACACCCGTATGGAGCCGTAGCTGGAAGATATGCAAGCTTAATCCATACTCGGTCGTGATTTTGTTCACGATTTGACTTTGAAACTGATACGTGTATCCTGGGCTCATCTCACGGACCCTGGTAAAAACGTAACAGTCCGTACTGGTACGCAAGAGTTCGTAAGGGTCTCTGCGGAGCTTGATCGCACGGCGCCCGTACAGTACCCTCACGGCTATTTCTATGTTTATGGGACTGTAGCATAAACGGCAATGTATCACCTGACCATTGACCATACATCTAGCCGAATGCAAATTTATGTACGCCAGGTTAATGATTTTGTTGATTTTAGATGTGGCTAAAATAATGCTTTGTTCTTTTTTGTAGTGTATCAATGTGAATATGTTTACCTCTAAACAAGATTTTGACCGAGAATTTTGTGGGGGCAATGTATAATATGAATTGCTAAGTTAATGATAATACTTTATATCTTTGTATTCCAGGGTTATTTAGAAAATCAAGTTACTTCAATACTTGCATCATTAGAAGAACTATCTACACATGTAGCTGATAAAACATCTAATATTCAAATCGGTGACTTTGCCAGAAAATCTGCTGAAAATAGTCTTGGACTTCGTACAAAAAATCTAGGTATAGCAATAATACTCTCATTCGGAAGTTCTCGGCCATTCAAAACCAATATCCTCGGATAGATTTAGACGAAATGTTGGAGCCGCAATTGGCGTCTCATGACCAAACAAAAGGCTTTATCCGGTGTTAGAGTAAACAAATGACGGATTATTTAGGAGATGATTAATGTTTTGTTTTATTCCTTTTAAATGAAAACCACGATTCACTGAACAATATTTAGTCAAATAATTATGTAACATACAAAATTGTGTCTACAAAGCCCTGTGTGTATATGTAAAAATATTCACATAAACTGTTGCGGGCTCGGGATTACTTTTTGTGTGCTGTCTTTCGAACGTAGCTAAATCTTTGATGACCCCCACGATTTCTTCCGAAATTAATCATTCAATGAATGTTCGAAATGCAATACCTCCACACGAGTGTCAGCAGTCTTGAGTCATAATGCACGAGTTGGTATCTTAGTACATTTGAGTTAATTTTCAATGTACAATGGTCAGTGTCTTTGTTCGTGTACAACACATTAAAAATATGACATAACTCATACATTAGTAGCGTCATTCATTATAGATTGTTTGTCACAAGGATCTAGGTTCAACCAAGGGCATTAATACCACATAAGCTTCTTAAAGTACAACTCTACAGGGAGTTCTTAAATATGTGGTTCTTTTACTCTTTTACTTATTTGAAAGACAAATAATAAACAAGATTGTAGACCTTTAAATTTGACACTTTCTATGAGAGTTTGATATTTAATTTCTTTGATAAAACCCCGATTTTCGAGGGTTCGACATGACTTATCTTCCCTTCATACGGCGTCCGTTGCTAATGAAGTAAGGGAGATCACTCTTGAAGACTTATTTGTGAGTAAACATGGCGGCGACGTTTGATTTGTTGCCGTCTCGTCTCAGTTTGAATTTTTTAATTGGGACCCTGTAAATGGTTTATTAACAAGTTGAGTTGACTCTGGGTTTTTGGTGCATTTGGCCTGCTCCGTAAACTCATCATTCTTAATATGTAATTAATTTGTCCTTAATGTCGAGTATGGCAATGGGGGACGTTTTGACTTTTAGACTATGAATTATAACTGAACTGGCATATCTACTTTAAAGTCCTTTAATTTCATGTCGAATGAGAGATTTTACAGTCTTAACTTTTCACTCCCATTCAAGAAAAGTAATTGACTTTTAACTGTTGCTCTAACATCACATAGAAAAAACTCTGTCTTGATAATACAATTATGACACAAACCACACATTACATTGGCTCTTTTCTTATAAACTTATGTCACTTATACTAACTTATGTCATACCACAAAAATGACTTGTACGCATATCTAATGTAATTATACTAGATTAAACAGGAGAAGTGGTCCAGTGGTAGGACGCGCTTTAAGGATTAAGAGGTCCCGGAATCGGTCCCAACTAGGGACATTGCTTATTTCCTTTTGCAAGAAATACCTACAGTTGTTCCATTCCAGTAAGGTGTAACTCGGTTATGTGTGTGATCATCTAAATAAAGGTGACTTCAATAATCGGAGGTATATCGTTCTAAATTGTAATCTCAACTGAACATAGAATACACGGAAGCAGAGTTTAAACCGCACTTTAAAATCCAAACGTAATATATCTTCATCAACATACTATCCTTAAGGTTCACAGTATGAGAACACATATACAATTTACTTTAAATTTGAAGTTAGAAATGAGTCATTCTGTACATTTCCTGATTCAAACAATGACAAATAGAACGTACTCAGATTTGTGGTTCAAACACATTATTTTAATCAATTTTAAGTTGTTTATGTTTAGAATTCCTAAAACAAATGTTGCGATGAGTAAATGTCGCAAACTTCAACATTTCTGTATTTATATTGTTATCATTTCGTGGTTTACAACGAACTAGAAAACGTACCATCCCTATAGATAATCTAAAGAATAAGATTACTGAATTGACATGGATGGGACATTTTATCTCTTTCCATAAATAAATCAAAGTGCTGAAAAGCACTGAAGCAAGACTGTGTTGAAGGCTCAAACAACCATCAATAGTTCAAGCTTTAGTTTCGTCTCACGTATAACCAGTCATTAATTTAGGTATAAATCAAATCTGATGATTAAAGGCTTTTTAAGAAAGATTGACATACATTTTCTTATAACTCACTGATCAATGGACTTGTATAATTACTAGTTGATGAAGAGCTGTGAGAAGTCTTATTTCCTCATTCAATAGAAATAATGATTTTCAGTAATGTCAACACAATGATTTCATACATCCTGTCTATAATAACAAAATATTGTACTTCAAGTAAAATATCAAAATCATGTTGAACACGTGAAGAAAAAATTAAAATCATAATTCACAAGCTAGATGATTCAAAAATGGAAAAAAGAAATTTCAAATAATTCTTGTTTTTGTAATCTTACTTTCATAGCTATCATAAACAGAACAGAACTGTTCTGCTAATATGAGTTACTTTAAAGTATGCTGTAGAAATTATCATAAAATTTAATGAAGTTGATAACAATTGTTGGATCAGCCTGCAGTATGTACATTTTTGAAAAAAAGGACAACGCAACAGCATGAGGTAGAGAACAAATTATATCATCAATTGAAATGAAACAATATGAATTGTGAAATACACATTAAAAATACAAACTGTTTTCATTTTGCCTTAAAGCTGGACCCAATGAAATATCTAAATAACTATCGGATGGAATTTACTCAAATTTTGTTTGTGATTTTAACTAGCATAGATTTTAACCTCCGCAAATCCAAAAATTCTGAATTTTTTTAAAATTCATAACATACTTTCCATAGACATGCAATGCAAACTTTGAAGCCAAAAGAGGGTTTTATTTAATGGGTACATGCCACAATTAGGGCAGCCATGGATATAGGTATAAATGGTATCGTTATGAATCACTGTGTCTTCAACGTGTCGGTATTGACAATGACCATGAAAAAGCGGGTGTTCGGGGACAGAAGCCCCCAATAAAAGACAAAATATCATGAACTTAAAATAAGATCACTTATTTACACATTGGAGTCGTCAGAATCTGATGGTAGAAGCAGTTCATGATTTCTTTTACTTGCGTCCGCCTTTTTTATTTACAAATGCTGACAGTGCTAATTAAATTGTAATAATTTTTAATTTTATAATACTGCAATAAAAATTCTGCCATTGATGGACACATTATTTTCATTAATTTATTTCTTAATACATTGCAAAATAGATGCTCTCCTAAATTGAGGTTCATGCTAAAAACCACTTGTACTGATATATTTCACGCACGTCTTTGTGAACAGATTTGCTGCATATTTATAAGCGATAGCAATTTATAAGCGATTATTCCAGCTAGGAATTTTGGATCGGGTTTATCGTAAACGAAACACAAAATGCATGATGTAAAAGTTATAAATTATTTGTACTTGTCTTTAGTAAGTTTTGATACTGTGTCTGCATGCTGAACTTTTAGATATTGTACATGTTTATCTATAACCTGCCATTTAATCATGGAATACTCGCATATTCTGTATTATACCTTAGAATACATAATTGTGTACTCTTTTTGCTTTATCTATCTTTGTTTTCCCTCTTGATGTATGTACTCATAATGTTACCACTACCCGGCGGTATTTAATACTTAGCATTAATATTTTCTTGTCCCTCTAATCCAACAGGGCTATAGGGTAAATGTTATGGTTATTATTATAGCTGCGTCGGCAGCGATAAGTACAATTATCAGATTTGAGGATTTTCGTGTTGACACCGGTTGTTGTAAGCCAATCAGAACAATGCATTTGAGGTCACACGATGAAAAAGTGGACATCGGACAGTCAAAATAGGGATGCACATTTGAACTCTTTAGCACATTTTTGTCGGGTTATCTGCGTGTATTACCAGAAAATAACATTCTAATTGCATGAAGTATAACCAGTGTCAATGAAGTTGCAAAAAAACAGAAAATATGCACAGCTAATAATAGAATGTGTTTTCTTTTTTAAAACTCCTTTTTGTTGAAAAAATGCAAACATATCTTACCTACTAACGGGCAAATGTATTTATACGGGACAAGAATATCTGTATCCAATCAGCCGAGAGGCGTAACCAGTATCCACTGAGACAGGTTTAAGTCATGCCCCTCATAAACATAGCTATTAGCTTAACACCCTTCTTATTTATATAGGAATATTTCGGTTTGCTCAAAGATTGGGCTAGTCCCTATATGTCAAATAGACAGGAACAGTTCTAGAGTCTACCATAATAATGCTGTTTTATGTTTGTAGTCCGAACAAATCCTGGACAACACCTTCGGTGTACTTTCATCAGCCCAGAAAGTTCCATAAAATGAATCAAAAAAGGTCTAAATGTTAGGTATCATTCATGTGTCACGCAAATCTTGATATTCTCTAAATAGACTCGGCACGGCTTAAAACGCTGAGGGATATCACTTCAATTCATTTACTCCAATTGTAAATAACTTTAGGGTGCTAATTCCTGGAATTCTAAAAATAGACTCAATGGTCTTACATATTATCAGGGCATGTTAAGTCTTGTCTTCTATAAATAAACTTTGGACGGTTTGGATACGTTGTGAATACACAGTAAAACATTTTTGAAAATTCTAATACTGGTATTTCTAGTTTGAACAGGTGAATTACTACGTACCGGTAAATGCAATAGCCCCCCCTCCCCAGCTAATATTGAAACGGGCCGGGGTATATTACACATAATAACTACAGTTTAAATCAGAAGTTACCTTGTAATTCATGTTTACATTTTTCTGCGTTCCATGTTTCCTGTTTAGTGAGCATGATGCATGTCTCTAGCCATAAAGCACACAATGACTAGTGTTCTGGGCAACACACAGAACACATTAGCACATATATGTAGGTTATGAACTAGGATTCTGAGCTCAAATCAATGTTTGTTTATCCAGTTAGTTTCGTAACCAGTTTTCGCGACGTTCGCATATTTGGATCCTCTACATTCCAGTAAATTTGTATCCTTCGATGTTAAATCCTAATCCTAGATGTGAATTAGTTAATTCCGTACACTTTTGCTGAATGTTAATGTTTAAATCCAGTTTTAACGCAAGTTTTTATCCATTTTGTTAGGAGCACATTTTGTCTAAATGTCAGCGTTCCTATCATGTTTACATCTAACTCTGGGAATTTATTCCTACGCTGTACAGTCTAAAGGAACTATGTTTTCGTCTAAAATATTGTTTAGGGGCCAATCAAAGTATTATAGTCATGGATATATCTGCATTTTACTGTTAAATAGGAATTCTAAGTTATTTTAGTCATGGGTAGATAGAATACTTTCAACGTAAAATAAAACGTTCGAGTTGAAACTTTACTAACGAGTTGTCTTTGTGTTCACCCTTGTGTACCTGGTACGCTGACAATGTTGACTAGAGCATCGAGTGAACTTCAATCGTTCACGCTACCAATTGAACCACAGGCGTAAGAGAACCACTCGACAGGCCTCTCAACCCCGATACCAACCAGTTCACCTCGGAGAAACCTCCACTGACGTAGATCGACTCCGGCGGTATAGATCTAGACGATACATCGTGCGTAGATCTATACACGCGTCCACAGTCGTCCGGGGTGAGCTCGTTACAATATTACATTTCAATGTTACGAATATTCGAAGTTTCACTGCGAAGAACAGCAATCTCTCATACAGAGTTGTCGATCCTTACAGTGATCTCTATAGAGATCACTGTAAGGATCGACAACTCTGTATGAGAGATTGCGAAGAACAGTAGTAATGAACTTATGAAATATTCGAATTTGCACGGCGAATAGACTACTTCACAACTAGCATATTGTGTCATTTAATATTTGTTTATTTTTTACACAGAAATAAAACATTTACTCCACTGTTTATATTATTGTGAAATTTAACCGTTCTTACAAATTCAAAGTAAAGCGTTTGATCGAGTCTTTTCAGCAGGTTTATTGAATTGTTAATCACGTGACTATAGTGCTTGATACGGGGACGAGTAAAATATTTTCATTCATAAATTTTCATGAATGAAATCGATGTACATGTATACATCCGCGGTAACCAGTAGAGTTATTACTTTTCTAACATAGTTTAATTGTTCACAAAATTGAAGAGATTTGATGTCGCAATGAATTTATGAAATATGTGTGAATGCAAGATAAAGGCAGTTATGTATCGAGTTTTTAATATTGAACTATTTGCTGGCATGCGGAAAAATGGACCACTACTCAATATCGCAGTTCTGAAATGCCGCTTATAGCTTCGCCTGTTTCACAGTCTTGCTAAAAAATATGTTTGCAAACTGCATCTTTCCCAAAGTGGTTTAAATATGGTTGATTTTAACAGGACTATTGAACAAAATGGGAGCCAGGATCTTTGGCTCAGGAGACTACGCACAGAATTGCACATCTATATCCTGTAGGGTTGTTTTGTTCTGCTTCAATTTTCATGTAATGGTTCTGTTCAAAGTTGTAATATCAACGGAGCCTTTAACATTTGTATTGGAAAATGTTATAAACACGGTTATGGAGTATTTGGAATTTCAGATGCTGAATTATAAATGTGATGCATACCATCAATTTGTGTTCTTTTATCAACACCACTACTAACCATACTAAATACATTAACAAAAATGGTTCTACAAAAACCACCATAATTATTTTGGTTTTTTTGTAGAAACATTATTATTAATAAATTAAGTATGGTTATTTGTGTTGTCTCCAAAGTGTTTAAGAGCATTGTTTTCATGTCTGATTGCTTTGTCGTTTATAATATTGACAGGTCAGTAATATTGACAGGTCAATATCCATAAAGTGGCATCCCCGGTATTAGAACGTCAGGTGAATAAACTTTGAACATTTAATAAGCATACCTGTTATTGACAATAACTGTTTGTTTGTTTGTTTTGTTGTGTTTAACGCCGTAACAACACATTGTATAGGTCATATAATGGCGGTCAGTCAAGCTACTCACTGTTCCTGGAAAGGCCAAACTCTCGATTTAGCTGTTAACCAACTACTGAGCACGTACTTTCGTCAGTGACTGACAACTGCCCTACATAATTAAGAATCATTGGTAGGAGGGAGAATGGCCGTAGAAATAATTTCATGACCAAATTCCACGAAAGTATGCCCCGCCCGGGAATCGAACCCACGACCCCTCGATCAGTAGAGTTGCGTGCTACCATCTGAGCTAGCCGGATGGCTTTGACAATAACTATATAGGTACCTAATAAAAGTTATCATCATTGTCATACCATATTAATTTTAAGATGGTGATAGGTTATGAACCCCTTACTCATTATCTAGACGAGAACAACAAACTTATTTCGACACAAAGAAAAAAGATGGCACTTTGCGCTTTTTTGTAAAATGTTTTGAAACCTCATTACCAAGTTAATCAGACAAAGCGTTATCAACATCTACATGGAAATTAAGATACAATAGATGAAAACATGTTTTGATAAACAAATATAGTTCTGAGAATCATACGATTGGCCATGTGGATGTGGTTTTTCACGCAATTAAGTCTCCACTGGACGGACTGACCACCTCTGACTAATACATTATTAGTAGAAAAGATGGTGAAGTTTGTTTTGACTTACTGTGTATAAGAATATAAATAGTATCTGCTGTAAACTTATACCTGTATGAGCAATTGAAATAAGAGCTAACTTTTACTCTAGTTAACCTTGACGTATTATGTAATTTGACATGGCTTTTAGTTTATTCATACATGTTGATTCTGGTTGTAACTTGTATGCTTTATGCTGTATGCCATGTTGTCACATTGTACATCGAAATAATATAAATACGAATAATATAATAGATCTATTTTTTTCTCATAGCCTTAACGTTTTATTAATATTTGCTCAGTACATACGGCGCTTTGATGCTTACTATATAATGAATAAATTAGCCTTATTGACTTTAGTAACCCAACAAATATCAATTCACTAACTTTGAAGATCAAGGAAAACATAAGGAAACTTCGACATTCATATAACTATTATAATTAGTAACACATCTTATTTTTTATTTCAGAATTTACCCTTCACGTACTGGATCGTGCTACTAATTTTTCAACATTTCTTGAATCATTAAATGGTGGTGCTATGTCAATAAGTTTGTCTTTAGAAGTTATAACAACGGCAGTGATGAAAACAAGTGGTATGTAAATATATACAGTATTTTTTAAAAAGATATTTGAATTTACCCCATATAATTTATTTGTTTTGTCATGTTAACCGCCATGGTCGAACTTTTCTTTCTAATATTTGATACTTAGAATGTTATAAGTGAGGTGCACCTGTTTTTATGATGTCAATCAATCAAGTCCAATCTTGTATTTTACACTTTTTTCATCTGACCAGCTAACAGTACAGTCAAGTTCTGCTGACTGACCTTTGCTATATCGTTATGATCATGACGCAACTGGCAACAATTTGCCCTATCAAAGTACATTTATACGTTGATAGTTCATCATAATCATAATAATTATAAACGCCCCACTACATTTCCGCTACAGTGGTATGAATTTATAGTAGCTGATATGAATAAGACTGGAAAATTGGTTCATATCACCAAATAAACTTATTTTTCTTTCAGATCCTTACATTCATTTATACAATGCCAAGTTCACATCTTTATCTCAACTATTAGCTGAGACAAATTCTATAATACAAGAGTTACCAAAGTAAGTTTTCTTTCTAGATACACATGTACATGTGGCTTTGCTTACTGCGTCACTGGTCCAGTGCTTGACCTGATAATTATGCGTATCTTTTTGTTGTTTTATACTATTTGTCCCAAGTTTTTTAATATGAGGTCTAAAATTACTGAAATGGATTCAGACATCACTTAACTAATTAGGGACTTAAGTCAGTTATCTTTCCCTAAAAAAATATGAAGCAATCCAATTGGTAAGTAAGTCCTTACAGTTGGAATCCTCGGATTTTATCATTAAATTCCTATGTACGGATAACAAAATATTTCACCCATTATCTTTCTTGTTAATGAAGATATTTACAGAATGGATGAATTTTAGATAGTTTTTACGTTAAAATACATAGCTTGAATTTCAAACAAACTAAATGATTTACAGAAAAGTTATTATGATAATTTTGGCAAATTGACATTGAAAAGTAAGGAAAAAACCGAGTAATCCAACTAATTGGACCTACCTATTTGAAAAATATATGAGGGGAAAAAAGCTGACTGAGGTCCCTTATTCCATTGAATGAACATTAGTTTATTTTATTGTGTCGACAATACCTAACTATTCAGTATTTTGATAATCTAACTCTAGATTCATGGAGATATTGACTCTTAATAAACTTTGATGTATTTAACATTACCCACTGATTCTTTTACGTATACAATAACTGTTTTAGTAACTTGATATTCAAAATAAACCTCAATAAAATGGTGCCTGGTGCTACGTACCTAAAGTGACAATTTCGTACGTGACGCTGAACATGGAAGTTAGCTTCTTGTTAATGTATGTAAAATGTTAGTGTCTCTTAAAACAGTAAAGTCAGTGTAAAATTGTAATTTATTATGTAATTTACTATGTTATTTTACTGGTATTTTATTTTAGAATGTTTTACTGACATAGAGACCTATATTCCTTCAGAAACTTTCGTGAATAATATCATTGTTTGTTCCTATTTTAAGACATTCTCTGTAAGCCTGCTTGTCAGAATTTTTTACCAAGTTATTTTAGAAATTCTTTGCATTTTGTCTTGTTTGTCTTTTTACTAATTAAAGAAACATTTTCTTAGTTTCGTACACAGATTTTGTTTATTCTTTTTGTACTTTGAAATTAACTGTCAGTGCTTTAGTTGTGTATATGATATAAATGTTTAGATGGCAAATAGAAGATGAAAAATATATTTTGAAAGTTTCAAAAAATGAACTAAAATCAACTACAACGTACTAGCGGCGTATGTTATTTTATGCTTGAGGTCATCAGCTCAAACAAACAATATTTGCTGTAATTTCACACTGTATAAATTCTAATTTCGATGTTTATTGTAAATAATATGTATTATATATTTCAGGGAAAATTTAACTGGTGTTGTTAACTCAGATATTGTGTCAAGCAAAGTTCTGAATGTGAAAGAAAAAGAGTTTTCCCAACTTTCAGAGCCTGTGAAAATAACATTTGAACTAAAAGTAAGTCACTTTATCTTCATCTCCTGGTAAGGATTAGAATCCAGATCTCGAATTCACCACGTCTCGCGTGAGTTTGAGCAAGAAAAGTCACCGCTCAAAATATGTATATACGGGTAAGTGCTCTGGTAATTACAGGTTAAATTATCTCTACCCGTGAGCTGTCTAAGCGAGAGATGGAAGCGGGGATACGATCCTGTGCACCTCTTCATGAAAAATCTAACCACAAAATTATCGTTAGTCTATTTCCTGAAGTTTGCAGTTCATAGTCAGACGGATTATAAACATAAACGCAGTTTTAAAGATCTCTAGCCATTGGATATCCGTGTTGGATTTCGAAAGTTGATTCACACGTATTTATAAGTGTTCTAGAATTTTGTCAAAAACACACCGATATGTATCGATATGCATTGATACTTTGCTAAAACAGTGAGAGTTGTTGCACTATACTTTGCTCTTACATTGCACTTTATTTATCAACATTGTTATCAAAAATCTTTATGAATAAGCTTTAATTATAGAACAATACTGCATGATCATTTTATTTCTCAAACCACACATCTAGTTAAGAATAATGATATGGGACATATTTACTGTCGCTGTGCATACATTTTAAAGCCTTTATCTACCTATGTGTTATTATTTCAGAATACAAAATTCTCTCACCGGCTACAGCAGAAATGTGTATATCTCAACATGTCATCAACGTAAGTTTTTACTTTAATCATATTAGATATTATACTTGTTTGCAAACCTACTTTTGCTCCACCATACAGGTACTGCAATATCCTTATACAAATTATATTGCTCTCTGATAGACAGAGTGTGGTATTTTAATGAATAGTTGCTATAGGAACTGTTTTATATGTAAGTATCTGTTGGTGAAAATAATCCCACTTTTAGTTTAATATGTCCTTTTTAAGTATTTTAATAGTAACTATATAAATTGAAAGAGATTCAGCCTACCAAATAAAACTGAGATGCTTTGGCTTGGCTATTTATATTGAAGGGGAGGGTTCCACAACCTGAAGGTTCTAGGAAAAAACAGGTAGATTAGATATCGATTTTGGAGTGTTGTGTCGATTGCGACAAAATCAGCTTTGATTGGGTTGGTTGTCAAGTTGATATCGACACATGCACTAATCATTATCAAAACTCAACTCAGTACAACGCAACTCTTTCACGTCTATAAAATAAAAACAATGTACACAAGCTGGTACTAACTGTAAGTGACAACCAGTACACTCTGATGATTTAAAAATTCGCATAAGTATTTCTGTACTCACGATCGTTAAAATATTTTCAATTTAGAGTTAATGTATGAGCCACAATTTTCCATAAGATAGGTTTATATTTATTGGAGTTAACGCCGTGTCAACACAATTAAGGTCATTTTACGGCGTCCAGCGCACCTAACCTAGCTTTCCTGGACCATTGTCTATTACCAGTACTCACTTACCCTTCTACAATGTCCATAAGATAGGTGGCGCGCTTAATAAAACAGTTTCAAAATAAACCCGCTAATTGATACTTGACTCGTTAGCCGTACATGTATATAAAATTCCAGCTATACAGCACGTACACCGAGGATAAATGACTTAGTTCATTTGACCATTCCTTGGCTTAGGTGGTAATAACCAGCTAAAAAACGCCAGAAAAGTCTACCACTTTTGTGAAATAAATTTACAAAAAGTATATTTTCTAAACATTACTTATTCACACATATATATACATAAATTAGCAAATCTTTTAAACACTACTTATATTAACGAACTTAAGTGAACTTTAACCGCCGGTCTTTGTTGTGTTTCTTCTAAGTCCTTTACAAAGACTACAAAAACCGTCAGTTGATCCTTCAACATTTGTTTACCTACAAGCGCTGAATTATTTGACTCTTGTAACTTCTTTATGCATAAGTAAATATGGAATCTTACTTTTTGTCTATATAACCGAGATAAGTATTTACCCAGCTGGCTGAAAAAAAGATTGAATAGTTATAACGTAGCATATTTATCAAAACCCCAAATCTCAGCAACATAGGAATCTTAATTCTGTTTAAGCATTATACTTCACACCATGTGAGACAAACTTGTTCTATATCTGTTTTTAAGTTTTCTTTAATCATCCATTTACTACCGGTGACATTCATCACCGTGTTATTGTGTTCGTTTCGACAGTTTGAGGAAAATTTTACAAAATTCAAAAGAACCCAAACGGAAGAAAAACGTTCTAAAACGAACACCAAGGAAATTATTATACCACAATTTGTCCAACATATTTTTGAAACTAATTTATACAATCATCTGTGGCATTAAATGTGTATTTAACGAATCTCTCTTTTCTCATGAGAATTATATCATTAAAATGTGGAATTCAAAAGGGTTATAAAATTTACGTAATAATCATTGGCAATCAAATTCAAAACCTTTCCTCTCTTTTTTACCCTTGTATCTTATCAGCTAAGCCTTATTGAGACTGAATCTCCCTTTAATGTGTATGCGTCTATACATTTTGACTGAGTGATTGACAAAGTTACAATCAATACTTACGTGTATCGTGCTGAGAATAATCATGCAGACTATAGTCGTTGCAATGAATTATAAGAAATAGTATAAATTCTTTGAAGTAGAAATATTCCATTCGTAAGCAACTTAGAAAATGGAAATTGTCGAATGATTACTCAAATATCGTCAAATCCACTTCATAAATAAGCAATAGTTTGGGTGTCCAGCCAATTACAAGAAATGTAAAGTGAACTACTCCACGTACTTTGGATAATTCACGAGCATGTAATTGTACAGATTTACTTGTATTCATTTTGGTACAAGACCAATTTATAACATCGATAAATAAGATCTGATCTACTGCCCAGAATGTGCTCAAAGAAAATTAAAAGTAAATCCGCAAGATTTTCTCATTCGCATATGCATTCTGGACTGTGTTACATGTATTAATGATAATGGAAAATCAACTGGTCTATTTTCTCTTACAGAGATATAACTACTAGATGGTTAAGAGATGGTTGTACATTGTCAGAATCAGAGAGTAACTCAACACATGCTACTTGTTATTGTACCCATCTAACTAATTTCGCTGTTCTGATGGACATATATGACGTGTCGGTAAGTTAATGTCATATAAAACCCCATATATAAACTTCACTATCATCATTTAATGTGTCTAGTGAACGATAATGGTCACTTAATATAATGAATCAACCTTTATTGTTTGTCATCATCAATTATTTAAATGATGTGGACGTTTAACCGCCCACTCCACCTTCGACTTGCATCAACTACTCGTGTATTGTGGTTTTACGATACCCCAGAGCTTGAAGGTTTTCACTTCGACTATACGTTTGTGTTTGTTTTTAAATTTTCATGTCAGGGGCATGTGTGGGGTTGGTGTACTCTTAGATCTGGTTTAACCCCCCTAGGTGTAATTATTTTTCTATTTTCAGTTCCGAGGCGGAAACCCATTAGGTCCATGTTTTCGTTATATTTGTGGTGTCTTTTCCATTTAAAAAAGTAAACAAAATATATTCCACTTTGCTTTCAGCTATGTGAAATAACTATGTTTTTAAAATTGCCTTTTAATACTCTTTTTCTGGTAGACTTTTATATTGAAACAAAAATGTACCTCAGTATACTTTTGTCTCTTTTATGAAACAAATTCTTACCGCTAAGATTAGTCACTATTGAGTCCGTCTCTTGGTCTCTTGTTAATGAACTGGTAAGATAAAGTTTCTTGCTTAAAGAAACAACGAGAGTGGGTTTGCGGATGTTTTTTTTTAAAACAAACTCAGACTTGACTGCCCAATGATTGCCAATCCAACATTACATGCACTTGGCCAACACTCTGCTCCTTCTTTATTAAGATGATATATGTTCTCACGTAGGTATCACTTGTTTCTGAGAAAATGACTAATGTCTGCCATACATAACTGTAACATGATTGGTTTATTATGTTGTGACATTCATATATTTTTCCATACCCCCAACTGTGAATTGAACTTTATGTAACTTCGCGTGCTCTGCTTATGTTAATCATTACATTAACACAAACTTTGAAATCGAATGAGACATATTGGTTTACTTAAAATAGTATGCTACTAATACACTAGGTCAGGTTAAAATTGCATTGATGTACCCCACATATACATGAATGTGTTGTATAATGAGTCAATGAGTAATCCCTTAAAAGTCAGTATGCAACATTAGCTTTTAGCTATGGACAAATATTGGCCACTAGCACATTGACCGCTTGCACTGTTATAGCCATACATTAGCACTTGTCACCGAAATAATAAATGGGTTGAACGGGCATGCTTTTCAGAAACGGGAAGATGGCTGACGTTTAATAACCTATACAACGAATTTTGCTATGACAGTAAACCCAACCAAGATGAGAATAGTTGTGTCAAAGGAGCGCTTAGCAGCTAGTATGAAATGTGCAATATTTTCCCCACAGTATTCTGGATTGCGTAATATTTTTATATACCATTTTGATATTGCTAAATTAAAAATATCCATACTGTATTTCAGGAAACCATTGACGAATTTAATTCTGATATATTGACATATATGTCATACGGTGGTGGAGCATTGTCTGTGCTTGGTTGTTTGATATCCATTGTCGTGTTTGAAGTGTTCAGGTAATTGTATAACCGATCACTAAGTTCATTACAAATTTACGAGTTGCATTTATGCCTATATGATCAATTTTCTGGCATGATGCAAACGTTAGTACGCCAATCTTCGATTACAGCAATCTTTTATCAGCTGTTATGCTGTGGAATAACGATTTCACAATCTTATCTATTGTCGCTGTTCCTTTTGTTATTTTGGCGGGAATAACCAATTGAGCGAGTGTTAATAAACGTAGTCAATCCAAATAAAAATAAAATAATGCAATTTAAATAAAAAATGATGTAAGATAGTGTTTCAGAACGTCTTAAAGAACATATTCTCATACTTTTACAACTTGATAAAATTATTTGTATTATTATCACTATCGTATCCATGATTCAAGTAATTATGTTTCTTACAACGCCATAATGGCAGTTTTTGGAATAGCATTGTCTATGCAATTTGCTAGTTAATTGACTACAGATTACCATAATCTTTGCCGATTGTGAATTTTAATTTCGTAATACAAATCGTTACTCAAATCAAAACCAGGAAACGTTGTTATATTAACTTTAAAGGTAAAACTTAAATTACGTTTAATTTCAGATTAAAGACAGAAAGAGTTCGCATTCATGAACAATTTGCATTATCCATTATTTTTGTGCAATTATTTTTCCTTGTTGGGATTGACAGAACTGAAAATAAGGTAAAGGCGACTAAATTCATTATTTGCAATATTATTGCATCTTCATTTAACCTATTGCACATCTGCTATTATACGGCCAAAGAGTTAAGTCGTGCTGTTGCAAAGGGCACTTTCTTGCATTCAAGCTAGCTTTTGAGGTGATGCAATAGGATGTCCGCTTACAACTTAGGTTTAGTCCTTCTTTGACAAATAATTTTATTAGGTTACAAATAACACTCTTGATAAATGATTCCTTGTCAATTGTGTGATTTCATCCCACAGACATTCTAACTCCAGAATGGGAGGACAATTACTTGTAGAAAGGATGTATGTAGCGAAGACGCACTTGTACTCATGTTCCTGCAAGTAAGATTTCATTACGAGGTGGAAGATTGCTATAGCAACATAAAACTGTGAAGATCGTAGGTTCTATCACAGTTTAAACCAAAGATTTATTCTACCATAGTAATGTATATGAATGCAAACTATTTGAAAATCGGGCACTGTTGAGAACTTGTTCCTTATATTTGATACATGTTAAATAGTACGACACGTTTCATATTGAAATAATGTACAACGTGTTTTCTATATTATCACAAAACATTTGGTTTAAAAATGTTTTTAAATGTCGATCACACTTTATAAAGTGTTCTCTGTGATCAATATGATCACAAATATTTTTGAAGTTATTTGCTTCTAAAGTTCCTAAAACGTTTTTTAAAGAACTTAATATATATTTACGTTTTACGTATTCATTTTCAAGTATTCAATAAATTGTTATCTGATTTATACGCACGATCTTAAATGAAGTTCGTTTCGGATTAGTCAATTTCGGATGATATTCAAATATTTATGCAAATATAAACCATATTTCGTGTCTACATAAACTCTATTATTCATTTCGATATTTCTAGGATCTTTATCGTTTTTTGACCAGCTAATCATATTGCTAATCTTACAATAATTTTGTTTTAATATCATCGATACATTCTCTGCCAATAACGGTTATTTACCTGCATAGAAATGTTACCTATCAGCTATAAGCATTATTGCGATTATATTTGTTTTCGAAATTATAAAATTAATGACACTAACAGTTTGCAAACTGAATTTGCCTTGGGGTAGAATTGATTGATGACTTATATCACTGTTTCATCATTTGATTTTACAAAGCCGCTTATTCTATTTGATTTACATTCCATTCGTGGTTGCACCAATTTTAAAAATGTGCTTTAAGGTCTATCTTCCGAATCTGTCAAATAAATATGTTTTGCATAATTTATGTAGTTGTGGACTTATCTTGTCTATATAACTATTTCAGTATGTATGTATGACAATGGCAATATGTTTACATTATTTCCTGGTAGCCATGTTTAGTTGGATGTTTGTTGAAGGAGCACATCTATACCTAGTGCTTGTGAAAGTATTTAAATCAAAGTCCAACTTCAAAAAATATCTAGCAGTTGGTTGGGGTAAGACGTTGTTTTTAATAGACTTCATTCGGGTTTCAATTTTATGTTTTTTACCTGCGATACAAACGCTTTGACAAGTATCAGTATAAGGACAATAGTAACTGTTGTACCCAATATTTGAGCCCCGGATAGGACCATTATTAGGAGCAGTAGTCCAGTGCTAGAACGCGCGCCTAAGGATCGAGAGGTCCCAGGTTCGAACCCCGACAGGGAGCCAGTAATTTTCTGCGAATGCTGTATTTCACCAAGGTGTAAATTGGTACCTGCGAGCGTGGTATAATTCCGTTACGCGAATCTGTCGACTGTAAAAAGCTGAGTATAACACTACCAAGGGAGATTGATAGATAAACACCAGTAGCCTGATGACCAGGGGTGATAATCTAATAGCTTTAAAGTCGATGAAGTTACATTAGCATGAAACTTAGATTATAAAATGTTATTACTTGAGTGTTGCCTGCAGGGAACATTTCGATTATCGAACTAATTTCTATGTATTTGTCTGCTATATTGACATAGGACATAGTGCTTGCAATATGCATATCCAGTACTCAAAACTTGTTTTGTTCAAGAACTTAAGGGAGGTCACCGTGTAAATATAAATGATAAATTAATCATATTTATTTGGCATAGTGTACACAAAGCATAATTACAAAAACATACATGTATATCACAGCATGTAGTAATTTACTACGACAAGCACACCAACACCAGGGATAGCACAAAAGAGGGCACGCTCTTATTTCCATTGTGGTCCCTTCAATTTATATAATATTATGCTTACTCTTTAAATACATGACATCAATTATGACGCATTGAACAGATCAACAATTCTTGACCACAAACCAAGACCGGTAATTGATTAGCTACATAACAACATTAACATCTTATATACATTTTCAGGAGTACCATTTATAGTAGTAGGAATATCAGCTGCTATATTTCATGATGAATATGGTTCAGAGAATACGTAAGTTAAGTTATCGTTGTTAGGGGTTACCATAAAAATACTTGTTTTAGAACCTATCAAAAGTTTGAACCTATAATTAAAAATTAATTGGATAATCAACCAATTTCAAACCGGGTCTCATACTTAGCTTTGATTTATACCTACTTTTTTGAATATGATAACCATCCATTTAACGAATTCGCATTTTGACATCAAATTTGCATTTTGTATACATGGAAAGTATGCTCTATTGAAAAAATCTTCTGATTTTTGTATTTCGGAAAAAAATGCTTCGTTTGATCACAAAGATTTAGTTAATTCCATTTGGTAGTTATTGAGACAGTTCATGTTTGAGATGTCCGTGTTCATATCAAATTACCTATACATTGCAAGCATTCAATAATGCGGGGGAAGCTTGATGGTAAATTCTAAGTATTCCTCCCGATATTCCGAACACAGCCCCGGATATAAGGGAGCTTGATACAGATGGCAGTGCATATAGGTCACAAAAGCTGTGAATAGGCGACGTTAAACGTCGGCAGTTACCCGATATATCAATTTTATATGATTATATAACATCACATTAGTGTGTCACATAGTGTTCTATATATAGTTAGAATTAGTATACTGATCGTCATGTGATGCCTGTTGTATTGTATCATATGTGAAAAAATAAATCGTCATGTAATACAAGTACACTTATGTAAAATAAGGCGTGAATCAAATAAAAAAAGTATTTCTGTTACTTTTATAACTTAAACATCTTGCGCTCGAAACTTTGACGTATTTTCTCGCCCGAACGTGTTTGCTTTATCTTGTATTTTGCACATAGATGGTATCGTTCCATTTCGATGTCGGCATTGACACTTCGAAACTGAGTCAGTGTCGGAGTTAATACTAATTAATTTTGCAATACAACAAGATGAGTGTCATCTTTAGCATTACCATACTATTTTCTTTATACTGTCACTGTTTTTAAATGTGTCAAACGTACGTTCCCTACGTCATTTAGCGGTTTATAATAAATAATTTGACCCTGTTATATCAAGCTAGAACGAAAGTGCTAGCACTGTAGCGCATGATTGTTTTTTCAATGTTGAAAACCCAACAGCAAAGACGCGTCATGAAAAGGCGATGAGAAACTACGATATCCTTGCTGAGCATTGTGTAACGCCACGATGGCAATACCACGTGACTATAACGTCGATATTTCTACGGTTTATGGAAGAAAACAGTAAAAATTAGCAGCAACTCAAAGTTTTTAACAGCTGGAATTTTTTTTTTAATTCTTGTCATATTTCTATGATTCGAGGCTAAGCAGATAAGTGTATATTATTTGCTGCGCATCACATCTACAACGCCATTTTGTTACTTTTTTATTACACCCTGGAGAACTATTCCTTTTTATCTCGCTACAATGACAAGTCGTTGCCCTTTTTGGAAAAGAAAAAAAATGTTGGTAGGTTTTCTACAGCATTTGTGCTGTCATAGTCACGTGGTATTGCCACCGTGTACATCCAAGCGACGTTAAAACAAAACCTCAGTGTCAAACACGTCATAATGATACCTACCTAGATTTAATTAAAGGTCATTTGAGACTATGCGTTGATAGAAAATTGACGATGTGTACGCCAACTGTAAATGGCGCATACATTAACCCCGCTAATTTAAATACTTGATATTTCTTTGATAATCCCGAACATACCAGCTGAAATGTTTTTTCGATAATTAGTAAAACAAATGTCAGCGACAACAAAATAGCGTGATTACATTTTAAAATTCCCTACACCCATCAAATAGAACATATTGTTATTTTTCAGATGTTGGTTAAGCACAAAAGTTCTCCTCATTGCGTTTGTACCTCCAGTTGGCCTCGTAATATTGGTGAGTATAACAATATTATTCAATAATAATAAGGGACCTTATTCAGTTACTTCCCCTTGTATACACTTCAAAAAGGTAGAACCAATTAGTTAGATTACCCGGATTTTACCATTATTTTTCAATGTCAATTTGCCACAATTAATCTTAAATAACATTTTTGTAAATCATTTAGTTTGTTTACAATTATTGTTTCAATAGCATCCACCAACATTTTTATATTATCCAGTTTTAATAAAATGACCACAAACAATACTTGTTTATTTTTTAAACAATACATTGGTAAGTCCCACAGTTGTTTATTAGAGACAGTTATAGTTTTTTTTGTATCTTTATTTGCGAAATTTACCACAACAGATGCACAAAATTTTCGAGATGTCATGCCATGCAAACATTTAACTTTTCTTATCAAATAATGATCCAAATGGCTGCATAAGAGAGGTCCCACTGTATAATGTAAGAAATTTATGATTTCTCAGAATCGAATAAGAATAGCTGCACCCAGTTATTTCCGAAATGACAATCACCGTGAACACATAATAATTTCGGAAGACAATGTGGTTATGCCACAAAGCAAAACTAGGGAGCGAACCTATCCCTTTACAGATATTGGTTAATCTATTTCTGTTCATTTATCCGGAAATCACACTGTCTTGCATGCCCTTGGGAACTACACGTGTTTCCGGTGACGACCATTTGTCTGCTCTTCCTTCCAATCAAATATTATGATCAAATCATTGCTAAACAAATAAGTGTCTTTGATATTAACCAATCAATTATTTCTAGATAATTACAGCCCCAGGAATCATATTATTGTCATAACAACTAAATAGTTAAGGAGATTTATATCATAAAAACAGCGAACAAACAAGAGTTATTAGATAGTTATTGCATGTTTCTGCCTCTCAGTCAAACCATGTGTTCTATCAATGTCATTTTATATCATGTAATAAAGAAAACGCCTTAGGGTCTGCAAGGGCAGTATCAATTATTGATTGCTGTGAATGATTTAACATTTTCCATTTGTTCATTGTTATGTAGTCATAAGATTGGTTTTGATTATTGTCGATGAATTTCTGTATAAATTGCCAATTTGTTGCAATAATTCTTAATCGAGTAATATAGGGCTTGATTTAAGAAATGCTTCTTCTGCCATGTTCGTCCTTCCAATTATTGAATGCAATTCGTTGTTACTTAATTGACGGGGCAGTTTTATACAATAAAAATGTTCATTTTGCACTTGCTCTTGTATGATTTGCTGTTGACACACACAAACAAATGCACCAAACAAAGACGTTATACCGATTGCCAGTGCTATCGAGAGTAAAATATTTACATAACACTCGAAATACCGGAATCTATACAATGAATATAAATCTAGGCTAAATGGCAAACGATTAAAAAGTTTATTTGGGCATTTTTTAAAGGCTGCTTAATGCTAAACATGATAAGCTATGTCTGTACATAGACATTCTCAATATTGTTTCAATTTCGAATGTTTAAATTGCAATTGCATTTAAGTGACTCTCTGTTAGTTTGTTTGGGTTTTACGGCGCACCAACTCAAAAAGGTCATATCGCGCCGAAGACTCTCTGTTAGTATATAGCCACTGTGTCTTACATATTCTAACATATAATCATGTGTTAATGTACCCAAAATGGTGTTTAAGCCAAGACAGAAAAACTGATTTAATATAAATCATACAATTGCATGCAAACTCAGTTTGAATATTCAATGATCAAAACAATTCTAAGCATAGGATAGGCAAATAAATGGCTTATGTAGAGAGATTTTCCCTGTATAATAAACTTCGGTCATGCTTTTTCGGAATCGTATAATAATAGCTGCAACCGTTAATTTCCAGAATGGCAATCACTGTGAACTAGTCATAATTTCGAGAGACAATGTGGTTATGCCACAGAGCAAAACTCGGGAGCAAACCTATCCCTTTAAATTTATTTGGTATTCTATTTTTGTTTATTTATCCGGATATCACACTGTCTTACATGGCTCTTAACACTACACCACTACACGTGTTTCCGGTGACATCCATTCCTCTGCTCTTCTTTCCAATCAAGTATCATGTTCAAAACATTGTTAAACAAATATTTGTCTATGATATTAACCAATTAATCATTTCTAGAATATTACATACCGAGGAATCATATTATTGTCATATTACAACTAAATAGTTAAGGAGATTAATATCATAAATGAATACAGTAGACAAACAATAGTTATTAGATATAGTTATTGCATTTTCCTGTCTCCCCTCAGTCAAACCATGTGTTTTATCAATGTCGCTTTTATCATTTAATAGACGAAAACGCCTAGGGGTCTGCAAGAGCAATATCAATCATTGATTTCTGTCATCTTTGAATGATTTAATATTCTCCATTTGTTCATTGTTATATAGTCATAAGATTGGTTTTGGTTATTGTCGATAGATATCTATATAAATTGCCAATTTGTTTTAATACATTCTTCTTCGAATAAAAAAGGGTTGGTAAAGGAAATGCTTCCTCCGCTAGTTTCGTTCTTTCAATTACTGAATGCAATCTGTTGTTTCTTTATATCTTACATAGTTGTATACAATGTAATAAATGTTTATGTATCAGAACCGATGTCGTTGCACTTCCACCTTGCTCTTGTATGATTTGTTGTTGACATGCTCAAACAAATGCATCTAACAAAGACGTTATACCGATTGCGAGTACTATCAGGGTTACAAAATTGTCTAAATATTTATTTAATGCAAAGTTAATTCAAAGGCACTGCCCCTTCCTTTATTTGTGTGATGTTATAACATGTTTAGAATCATAAAATAAAGCAGCTTGAAGCAAACTCAATCTAGTGTCTGTTCTTCATGTATTTTCTCAGATAAAGTTTGATGGTGTTCATTATATGATCTGATAACTCTCCCGTAGGTCGTCATATATCAAATTAATCAATACAAAGACCTCCGATATTGTTGCTGATTATCAAAAATGATGAGAAACTATAGGATGGGCTTTTGATATTAGTAAAATTAGGAAAGGATAATTACCCAAGAGGAATGATCGGCGTCAGATTTGTATAGATATATGCTAGGAAATTTAAATTGTAAGCTACAGTGTGGGTGTATTACATGGAGTTATAAATACTGAATAATGTAATAAAGATATCATTATATTCATCATCAGTAATGGCGCTACTAGTATTAAGAAATTGGTGCATGATTGAAAATGCATTTAGCCCTGTAACAAATTAATAAAAATCAAGCATATATCTACTGCAATTACGCAGATGAATGCAGGTATAACATTTTCAATTGTTCTAAAAAGAACATGTTAAGCTGGAAACATTTAAGTATTAAACAGAATGATAAAATATACTTTTTTGATTGTTTATGATTATGATGCAATATCAATAAAATTGATAATGTAGTCATTTTGATCTGCTTGAAATTGTTCAATAAATATCGTTCAATAGATGCGTGTATTACCAATTATACGAACAATTGTAAGGGATTTACAAAAGATTGTGATTATCATTGTTATACATAAACACGTGTTGTACTTTTTAAATTTATTTATTTGAATTATTATAACGTACAATACCCATAGATATTTGATGAATATTAAGAATTTATGCCTGATTAGTATTCTAGTTATTTGTCTGTTAAAATATTCATGCGCAACCGAGGTTATCAAAATATAGTTTTTGTTTTTTCTGCAGATATGGTGTTACTCAATTAGATATAATATATAATATATATATACACAATAGAGTAACACGTGTCCAAAAACGAAACAAACATCCCAGATTTTCGGTTCGTCCAAACCCATATTTTCTATAGATATATATATAGCCTAACTGTCGACGCATTTTATATATTTTATTTGTATTTCATGTAGAATATTCTATAAACACTTCTTAAGATCGTTGTGTGTGAACAACACTAAATCGACGGTTAAAAACTAAAAGACATTGACAATTTACTCATGAAAAAGGAAACCAAGAAACAAGATAAAGGTGTAAAATTCAATCCAAAACAAACTGCAAAATGATAGGGTACATGCATGGAACGAGAATCAAGAAAATACAAGGCCTGAATAAGACGAGCAAAAGGCACAATTATGATTTATTTGGCCACGTGAAACGCCACTTTTATAGATTTCGAGTTCAAATATGGAGTAAAAGTTTTTTAAAAGAATATCACGTAAATATTGCATTCTATGTTTGAAATGAGAACTTAGTCAACATTATCTAAATAGACTGCAATAATCACATCAATATTACGATTTCTAACTTTAGTAGTGCTTCCTGTATCATTTTATTATTAAAACTTTAAGTTCAGTGTTATTATGAAAACACATTTAACCATTTGATAACATCGAAATTACTGATGTGCAAATGATTTTAAAATATCTGATAGATAATATCGTGCAATTAATTCTTGACAGTATCCATTTCCTTATCGCATTTAATGCAAATTCCATCATTATAAAATGATAACATTATAAAATCATCATTATTAAACTCAAACTTGTTATTCCTGTGACAAGTATTAAGGTAAAGCAATTATTTAAGCTAATAAAGATAGTAGCTATAGAGATCCATGATAATTTATCTAAGGTCAAACATTGCGCTACATAATAATTTATCTCTATTGTTATTACAACACATGTCATGTAACTGAATTCTTTTGTAATTTTCTAGTATTAGTTGATTCGCGGGCGTATTATGTTCAATTGTGTCATAAAATACTTGACAATGCACATTCTAAATGGCGTTGAACGCATTAATTGATATTTCCAGAAATGCTTTATCCTCTGATGTTCCAAAGACAATGTATAATGTAAAGGACATTGTACATGGTAAAATCAATGTAAAAGTGATGGCATGAATGTAAGTGTGCAATGTAGTCATTGGCATGATATCTAACAAATACTTATCAAACTATTCCTCAGTAGCTGATATCTGACCTACTAATTACAGAGTCAGTGAAATGTCTGAACAAAATATTTAAACCCGGCCTTCAAGAATGTATGAAGATCTCGCCTCGGAATCGAGTCGACGTTATTTGAAGTTACAGTCAAAAGCACGCACTATCAAATGGTTGTGCGGATACAAGTTGAAGTAGATACTGAATACAGTTTACATGGTGAATCAAGCGAGTAACATTTGTATCGTTTACATTCTATTAAAGTCTTAGTAATAATCACCTAAGTGTATTAGAAGAATCGTCATTTGTTTTTTCCATTTTTACAAATGATTTATCCAACCTTATTTTACAGAAACACGTGATGTCCTGTCCACGTCTAATGTCAGCAATTAAAACAAATAATACAGTTCAGCAACATAAAAGAAAAATGTAAAATATTTGTTATCAGTACACATTTCCTTTCTCTACGATTCAAATCAGTTCGATAGTGTACACCAATTCTCATACTTAACTGAAATGTATTGATATGAAATAAGCTTTGATTACTCTCATAGGTCGACATTTATCAAACAAATCTTGATCTGCCAAGTTGAATATCCAGATATTAAGATAGGATTGGTTTTTTGGTATAGTTAATCTAAAGATTTTTATAAGGATGCTATAAATTACAATCAAGTCTAAACAAACAGACAAGCAAACCATAAATATCCAAGAGTTATGAATGGCGTCATTTGTATTAATAGTAAACAATTCTCAAGAATCTTTACGAGTATCTCTTGCTGCACACACTGCTTCTAGCACGTACCATATAAATGACAACGTCTACCATTTTCGATTTTCAAATCACAGATTGCAAACGTCTCTTTAGAGATAACTGTAATGTCACGATATGAAATAAAGTTAAACATCTAAATACTTCATTAAACATGTAGTATCTTGTTGCTGATTGAATTTGTTCAAAGAGCAATGCGCAGTTTTCCACTATATAGATCCATAGAACAAAACTGAGTATCTAATCTTACATCCAGTTTTGCAAACTTGCGTGCAGCCAAAACATCAACTGTATTGTGTATTAAAACTTCATGAGATCTTAGACGTACTTTGAACACAAGTTAATGCAAAATGAATGAAATCACGGCATTTTGATCGAGAAATGTGAATTTATCATTTACAGAGGTTTCTTTGTTGTGTAACATTTTGTCAGAATTAACCAATCTCGTGCCATTTACTTGCGTCTTTCGGAATTCTCATTAGTTTGTGCAAATTGATATTATCCGATGTTGCCCCATAGGAAAATTTGTATATTGTGTTATTCCTCCTAATTCCAGATGAAACATTAACTTCATCGAAATAAACTACATGCGTTACCAAAACTTAAGTTTGGGTCAATTAAATACCAAGACATATCACGTTTCGTTTTAATTGTCACATATCGTTCACTTGTATGAAGTAGCCTAATAATAATAGTAGTAATAACGATTTTATTTCGGTAACAATGACATGACACATGGCATACAAATGGTGAATATCACAGAGCTTGAAGTGCCATAAATTGTGCACATCAATACCGGGGATGACAGAAAAAAGAGATCACTAATTTATTTTCATTGTGATTCCAATATATTGGTCTAACAAGTGTCAATGTGCATAACATACTGTAACTTCCAAAGCTGCAATGCATCTTCTATTTATATAAAGTAAACTGCAAAATCAGTTAGAGTATTATCATTGATATTTAACCTTTGGTAATGTCTCCCTTAAGTGGTCAGACACTGAATTAATGTGTTAAATTGCAAGCGTTTAACAGAGACGATGTGATTGCGTTAATTAACGATGCATCCATTTGCATTTTCTAATTGCCTTATTGTGTTTTTATTAAATCAGAGACAACAATTACAATATGAAACTCGATTTGAGATTATTTGGGAACCAAATAATGAGATAATGTTATTTCAGCATTCCCCCCACTCTTTGAGTTCTGATGTTGGACTATTATTCATCTTATTACTGACGAAAGTGATCTCAAAGTACAAATGAGTGGAGGCGAAAATTCATTATGAAATCTATTACATCATTTTCTAGCTTCATTAGATATTCTACCAGGACTCTTTTGTAACTTGTTATTAACATTGAATCTGACGTACATTAAATTATTGTAATTGTTGCCTGTCTGTCTTCATGATTTATTAATCGTTACATCATTTCACATAACTCAATTTATCTGAGTAAATGACATTTTGGACTACATATATATTTCAGATTTGTTTGCCAATATCACTCTATTACAAAACTAACTGATAAAAATCTTAATAATCCATGAGATTTTCTGTAAGTTTTATGTTTAGTATTAAAGGCCTTAGAACAAGTCACAATTACAGAAATAAAACCAATAAATAAAGCTTGCAATGCTTGATTCGTACAAATACTAACTTATGAGATTTTTCATATATTGATATCATTGGCGTCTCATTATTGAATGATTTATTATTCTATTATTTCACATATATCTGGTTAATTTAATTTATAAATATCCTGTTAATTTATTATTTAGATTTTCTGTATGTAATGTATAACATTTGAATTTCGTCTATGCAATAAAATATCTCGATGGAAATGGCCAAAAGCTAAACTTAGCCAATAGCTAAAAAACTTATATATATTATTCCAATTTATGTCATAATCTATTATATTTGTGGTGTGAAAACAAATTGAAAACAAGAAAATTACTTCTGTGGTAAGAAATCCGAGATCATCATATTTCTTATATCTTTTTGATGTTGTTTGACTTTTAATAATAATTTAATGAATACATATTCGTCTCCATAATTACCTTTTCTATATTGCTTCTAAATAGAAAATTATATTCACATACGTAATGACACGATTAGCAGTTATAGTAATATGAATTGCTTTATGACCATCGTATGAGACTTTTCAATCTTGTACAATAAATAAAACACAACTTGAAGAAAAACTAAATTATGTTGAGAAATTTAGTACCTGAAAATCTCGGAATGATACGTTTGTGCAGATAATTAGGTATATCATACGTTGCTCTCCGAATTCGGAGGTAATAAAAGTATATACGTGAAATGTAATTCTATCATTTGATAAGGATCTGAATCAAGCTATGTTGATATAAGAAGAACGGTTATACATTTTTTATCTAATACCCAACCTTTTTGTCATTGTATGATAGAACGTGAAAAAATCCCCACAGAAATCCAGAAAATAAAATCCAATTACACAAGAAAAAGTGCACATTACGAATGATAATTTATCAATTATCATTAAAAGTCGTTCCTAAGAAACGATAGTGACTTTAAAAGGATTCTTTATCATCTGATTTATTTTCACACAATAATATAAAATAGTTTGTTCCTATAATCGGACGAAAATGAGAAATATTTTGTGATCAAAATACTTATTATATTAACTAGCAAAAGTTCTTGCAAATTGATTTATATCCTGAGACGTGGTACTTGTTTTCAAACATTTTGTTTATGTAATTGTAGACAGCATTGCAGAGTTGTATCTATAAGGTGGGAGAAACTATTTATATTAAATCATTGTTTATTACCATTCTGAAGGTTACGAGGGCAAAGAATAATTCAAAGGTTTTATTATTAAAACATAAATATGTCATTGTCTTCTATTAATGATCCTTAAGTAAGATTTATTAATATCTACCTAAAAGAATTGTTGACGTACTTTTTTGTTCTGCTATAACAACCTTAGTGGGAATACATGACAAAGATACAAACCAATCGTTGGACTACAAAGCAGGAACACCTGAAATAATAGTTCCTTACTGCACCTAAAATTGTCCGGGGTTTATTTGAGCATTTCATATATATAATCATTTTATTACGCTGCATCTTTTAACAATTAGATAAATATATTTACTATCAAATGTAATGCAATACTGATGATGCAACCATAAACAGAAAATACTCTTTCTCCGGATTATAACTATTATTAACATCTCTTCCGCACATAGAAGTGTTCTGTACATATTGCAGGTCTAAGGTTTAAATAATTGCCTTAACATATATGACCATCCTCGTCGCGTCGTATTCTCGAAACGTTGAAAGTATATATAAATATATCCGTAATCTTTGTCACGACTTGTTAAATCCTATTACAAGCCTTATTTGATAACAGGACAAAGTCATTAATCTGTTGAAATTCACATCATAGCAAAAACAAGATTTCATATATTCTTTTAAAAACCCTTAGCCAAGTTCCATTATTCTAAGATTTTGTTAAGATTAGTTACAAATATTTAATTATCCTAACTTTAATATGGGGTATAGCGAGGACAAATGAAAATTTATTACTTTCGTGATTCAAGGAAATATCAACAAGTTCCGCTTCTTATGAATGGTATAATCCTATTACACCATTCATTCATAAAATTTGATAAGATGTTTATCATTTTAGATAAGAAATCCTTTCTCAAATAATTAAAAAGACTGAAGAAAGTAGCGTTTTCAATCATATTGTGGTAATAATTCATTCTTCTTCTACTCCTTGTTCCTAAATCATTAACTCTAGTTTAAAAGTACATATAATTGACTCGTATTGACAGTTGTCTTACTTGATACACACATAAGTGCGAGAATGGTCGTATAAAATATACCTTAAGCATTCTGAAAGAACGTATATATATGTCGTCCCTACAGAAGCCATAAACCCCGGGATTTGTACCCAGACTCGCTAGTCTGAGCTAACTAGGAAAGTAAATAATTCTTGGTAATGGTGTACATATTGTATTTTAGTTTAAAACAATACATGACGAATGTGCGAATATATGTACGTACTGTGAATTAGTATAAATGTCACAATAAACTTAAAAGAAATCATGTAAGATGCTTCATACTTCAACTTATCCCGGTTATTGTTGGTGAATGATATTTAGTACCAAATATTTGGGACTGTTTTAAATATATCGACTGGATGTGTAGACAGTGTACTTCGTACTTGAAACTTTACGCATAAGTTGAGAAATCATTGCGGCATTTCTTATCACCGTTTATCATTAATATTGGCATTATCATTGCAAAAACTGACGGCATTGGTTTTACCATTTTGTTCAAAATGTAATTCATAAGTAGTAGTCGAAATCCCAGTATTTTGATAAAACAACCGTTGTCTATATTCTATAAAGTTTCACCATACATGACACGAATTTAAATGCTACCCTTACTATTAAGATGTCATAATCCGTGATTACCATGCTCCTTTTTGTACTAACCTACTCTCCAATACATCGGTTCGAAAGATTCACTCGTTCACTTTCTACCTCTGCTAAAATACTACGCTCAAGCTGATATTTCTATTTTTAGACAGAGTAACATAAACATTTAAATCGCATGACTGTCACGTGGTTTTTAAAAATAGATGCAAAATATTCTCACGCCTGTAATTTCAAAATGTCGAAATTCAAAGATGTTTGACAGTTTTGCATTAGTTAGATAATGAAAAATTAACAAAAATGAAAGTAAACATTGATATTTTTAAATGTGTATCTCTGATATTTTAACTGTAAACATAGAGCAACTTATTGAACTTAAATACAAAGTATAGCCACGCTATATATGACGTCATACGAGGTTGCATTCGTCATTAGTATGATCATACCATATAAGGTGTAATTTACTCGTTCAACCAATAAAAATGCGTATGAAGTTTTTCAGCTAAATTGAAATTTGGTAAACTTTTATTGGACGTTCAAAGGTTCATAGTAAAGGTCAATATCATAAATCGACACGTTTTAAGGCAGCGGGTGAATGTATTTGTATTCACTGAGCTGCGAAGGGAGCGTAGTACTAACCATGTAATATGCATCATACCAAACCTATATAAATAATTATCAATAAAACAGTAAGATACTATACGGGCATTTATTGCGTCTAAATAAACAGCATAAAGTCCTTGGGAACAATCAGGGCATTTTTTGCGCGGTAAAAATAGCATTTTTACCTCAACCTTAGGTTACTAATGGATACAACGTAATTGATTGAAGTTCTACCTGAAAAAGTTGTCTATAAGTGGAACATTCGTCAGATGATGTTATTTTAGGCTTACTATTTTGTAAGCAAAATACCATTTATCCCTTTCAGGAGTCAGCTTCATTCATAAAATAAGATTATGGAATACGATACGAACTTGTTTGTAATTTTGTATTTTCTGTTATTTCTGATTATCTGTGTGAAACATCACTTGTTTTCTCCGCCATCCGATATAGTCGATCATGATTCAGCACGTTTGAAATATCTTAAGTTTCTGAGCTTTTTTCTTCTTTTTTGCATTTCTTGTTTTATGCATTTGCTTTCGATCATGTAATTACGTCTTATTTATACATTGTATAACTCTCAAATAGTCTATTACTTTTGAATTCATTTATCATCCATAAACATTTGACACTATAATATGACCATACGTTACTGTCAACAAATCGATTTTATTAATGTGTTTATTTTTACCAGTAATATTTTATCATTCAGTTGTACAAGCTTCTCTTGAGGACAGCAGATTCAATATTTTTGCGTACGGTTTTAAGTACCGCTGTTATGGTTACATATAAAATAAGGGTGGTGGATTTTGTTTCCACATGCAACAATACTCGTAACAAGCAGCTTGGCGATAACATTCTAAATGAATAATGAAATTACTATTACTTTGATATTAGTATTATGCAAACGGACAATATTCAAACATAATTTGTTCCTATGTACGAGTAGATATCAATTATAAAGTTGTTTATGGCATTAAAAAACAATTAATTGAAACTATTTATTTATATCAATCCTATAAATAGTTATATTTATTGGGTTTTTTCTTATTATAATCTTTATTACAATACGTTGGTTATTGACGCTGATGTAGGAGGTAAAAATCTAATTAATTAATTTTTACGTAATATCTCTAATTAATATAGGCGGGAGACTTTATTATCATTTAGTTGCACGAGTTTATCGTGAGGACAGTAGATTCAAAATTCTTGCGCATGGTCTTGCGCATTCTTACGTGGTAATTAAACAGAATCACGCCTTAAACTTTTCTTGTTTACGTTATCAGCGTCATTGATTGGCTTTGGGATTTCATAAGAACTGATATAGAAAGAGATGTTTCTATAAATGGAAAGTCTTTCTAATTAGGCTATTTTTGGTGTGCGTGTTTTTGTTAGTAAATAACTATCATCCCATTCAGAAATCAGATTCATTCATACTAAAGAAAAACCAATATGACGGGATGGTTGTAATTCTTTAAACCAATCAGTTCTCACCATGGTATTTGGTGATATGTTTTGGACATTATGTTTGATTTTTGTTTAGTTATTTGATACAGACTTAAATCACTATATTCTTTTGTATTCATGATCATATATTTTAGATTACTATTGCGTTACACATTGGTTTCAAGTCTCTCATTATTCTAGTTTCCTAAATAAGAATCTCTTAAAGAAAGACTCCTTTTTTATTGTATTGAAATTCGGGTTTTCGTTATGTCTTCAAAAATTATCCTTTAAAAGTAATTTGACCATTACTATTCTGGTAATTGTTTTCAAATAAGAATATAGAATATGTCAAGTTATTGATATGAATACATTTCATTATATGTATTTATCTGTCATCTTCATCATTTTGTCACCTGTGTATGTATTTTGACCACATTGGTCTAAGGCCTTTTGATGCAATTTGTGTATCTCTTTTGTGTTTGTTTATTTGTTCGTTCATTTAGTTTGGTTGTAACAGGACATTAACATATGAGGTTTCATATCGTTGGTTTTGATTAACTTACTGAATCTACATACCTTCGTGGAGTTTGATCATGAAATACTTGCTAGGGCTATTCTCCCGCCTATCTACGTATGTAGTGGGCCAGTTGTCAACCACCAACCGTGGTATATGCATAGTACTGACCTGATAATTTTGGTCGCAAGATCTTGGCCTATTCTGTGACCGTTAGTAGGACGACGACCGCCATAATATGTCCGATTAAAATATTGAAGCGCAAAGAAGAGTTGAATCACATTACAGTGCATGAGTCTGCGTTATTTTTACGCTGAATCCCGTTAGCATTACATTAAAGTACAGTATTTTATAATTTGATTTTTGAGTCATGAAATGAACTTTTATCTTAAAATGTCTTAACATTCATAAATCTACTAGAACAAATATTTATGTACTATGACATACCTTAACTGTGTTTTGAATATCGCACTTGACTGATATAAGTGTTATATTTGTAGTTATATCGTTTAAATAGGACCCAGTCGTTAAAGTTAGATGTAATTGATCTCTCGAAAATACACAGAAGTTGTCATAAAAAAAGATATTGCCATATTAAGTTTGTCTATATTTAGCCGATGTCACATATGAATCCATTAAAAAATACATGTTCGCAGCTTTAAACACTTTAACTTATGTGTTGTCAGATAAGTGTTCTTTGCTTTCTATCACTTCTTCATTTACAAACGATACTCTGATGCGTAAACTACCATTTCATTTGAATATTGAATGTATCATATTTCATATAAAATATATGTTGAAATGATATGGTGTTGTAACACAACTACCTAGTTCGCATCATTATTTACATTGTATATAGTTAGTCTCAAATTTTTAAAGACACCAACAATAGGATCAATGACAACTGCAGTGGTTACCAGCGCTTAGTATGTCCAATATATTATTTGTCGTTTCTCAACCCGCCCGACAAGCTCATTGCTCAGACGTGCCATTAAAAACCAGAGAAGTGATATATATGTACATGCAAATGTCGAGCGTACAACACCTTATACAAGATTAAAATGAAAGTTTTTACTGCACTACAAATTGTTTGGTGTTTATTTAAGATATTTAAATCAATATATTATGATGCATCTTTTAACAATTAGATGAATATATTTACAATTATGTGTCATACATACATGATGATGCTGCCATACGCACTCCAGTTTATCAGGATTTTAACAATTATTAACATCTCTTCGGCACATAGTAGTGTATTTGTACATAGGCCTTATGGCATTTTGAGATTCTTTCTTTTTATGTTATTAAGTTTTGCACCTACTTTTATCGCACTATTAGTATGTCCTTGGTGGGTTAAGTAACTGAGGGGTCTGGTCGCTTACTTTTACTAGCACCTCGCACATTCGTCAGTAATGACTGATAGCGATTGCCATAGAATAAGAAGTAATCAGCTCTGTCGATTTGTCATCAGTCTATCAAACATAATGTGTGATAATTTTCATTTTTTAAACAAAATGCAAGAACCATGTGTTTTGCTTCGAAATGATCCATACAACATATTCCATATTCTTAATCACACACATTTATGTTAGTGTGTCTAGTTTATGAAAGCTTAAGTTAGTATTTTCGTCCATTATAAGTCGAGCCTTAAATACTTGCCTTAAAAGATTTGACCATCCTCGTCGCGTCGAATTCTTAATACGTTGGACATATATAGAGGTACGTCTGTTTTCTTTTTAACAACCTATTAAAATCTTTAAAAATCTATACATGTAATATTAATAACAAGATAAATTTATTGAGCTTTTGCAATTTACACCATGGCATGAACAAGATTAGATTTAATATGTTCTTTTAAAATCCCTTGCCAGAATCCCGAAGTCTAAGAGTTTTTGTTAACATTAATGCCAAATATTAAATTATCCGACCTGCAATACTTAAATATTTAATCTCTTCAGAATAATAACGACGAATGATAAACCAATTACATTCGTGATTTATAGAAATCTTACAAAGTTTCGTTTCTTATTAAGGGTATAATCCTATTAGAATATTCATTGAAAAACTTGATAAACTATATATAATTTTACATAAGAAAGCCTTTCTCTCTTAAATGGAAAGATTGAAGGAAGTAACGTTTTAATCATATTACAGAAATAATTCGTTCTACTTTCTGATCCTTATTCTTCAACTCTTGTTTAAAGTACATACATGCACATAGTATTCGTATTGAATGTTGTACTACTTGATACCAAAGGTGCCAGACACAAATTTTCCTTACTATTATAATATAATAAGTGTCTGGCACCTGTGCTTGATAAACAGGTACATGTGAGACTGACTGTGTAAAACTATTTCTAGGCTATTATGAACAAACGTATGTTTTTTCGCCCCAATAGTTTCCACGACCCCCAAATTTGTACCCAGATGCGCCAGGCTAAACCTACTGGGAAAGTAAAGATGGCTTAATCATTGTATATAAATTTTATGCTAGTTTAAAGAAATACGTGACAAATGCAAATACGTGTATTGTGAATAAGTATTAATGGCACAATAAGCTTAAAGGAAATCATGTAAGATACTTTATACTTCAAAATATCCCAATGATTGTTGGTGAATGATATTTGGTACCACATTTTGAGAATGTTTTAACTATATATCAGCTAGATATGTACACAGTGTATTTTGTACTTGAAACTTTTACTTATGAGTTGAGAAATTGTTGCGGCACTGTTTATCACCGTTTATCATTAATTTTGGAATTTTCATTGCAAAACCTGACGGCATTGGCTTTATCATTTTGTTCAAAATGTAATTCATAAGTAGTAGTCGAAATCACAGAATTTTGATAAAACAACAGTTGTATTCATTCTATAAAGTTTTACCATACATGGCACGCATTTCAATGTTCCCCTTACTATAAAGATGTCATTAAACGTGATTACTACATCTTTTTGTACTAACCATGTCATATGCACCATACCAAAAACTATATAAATAGTTCATAACACACCAATGACGAGTTAACAGTAAAACAGTAAGATACAATAGGGGCATTTATTGCGTCTAAATAAACAGCATAAAGTCCTTGGAGAGCAATTAGGGCATTTTTTGCGAGGTAAAAACAGCATTTTACCTCAACTTTAGGTTATAATGAATACAACGTAATTAATTTTGGTTCTGATTGAAAAAGTTGTCTATAAATGGAACATTCGTCAGTTGATGTTATTTTAAGCTTACTATTTTGTAAGCAAATACCATTTATCCCCTTCAGGAGTCAGCTTCATTCATGAGATAAGATAATGGAATACGATACAAACTTGTTTGTAATTTTGTATTCCACGCAATGTTATTTCTGATTATCTGTGTGGAACATCACTTGCTTTTTCCGCCATCTGATATAGTCGATCATGATTCAACACTTTCGAAATGTCTTAAGTATTGGAGCTGTTTTCTTATTTATATATTTCTTGTTTATGCATTTGCTTTGATATAAGTCGATCGAGCAGTAATGTCTAATTTATACATGTATAGCTTTCGAGTAGTCTATTACTTTTTAATTCCTTTAACATGCATAAACATTTGATATTGTATAATGCCCATACATTATAGTTCGTTTTTTTTTCAACTGTCAAAACATGAATAATTTCACGGTGAATGCGTTTGTTGAAATTATTGTCCTAAAACATTCATGAGTTTTCTAAAGTGTGTATTATGATCGAGTAAAGCTGCTTGTGCCGTATGATATGTTTTAGTCAAAATATGTTTATAACAATTCGGCCACCAGTACAAAAACAATGCATTCAGTCACCGTGAAATTTTTCAAGCTTTGACAGTTGAGAAAAAAACGGACTATTCTGTCAACGAATTCGATTTTATTAATAAGTTTATGTATTTACCTGTAATATCTTAACATTTAGTTGTATGAGCTTATCATGAGGACAGTGGATTCAAAATTCTTGCGCATGGACTTAAGTGCCGCTGTCCTGGTTACATATGAAATAAGTGTGGTGGATTTTGTCTCCATATGCAACAATACTCGTAACAAACAACTTGGCGATAACATTCTAAATGAATAATGAAATAACTATTACTTTATATTAGTATTAAACAAACGGACAATATTAAAACATAATTTGGTCCTATGTACGTGTAGATATCATTTATAAGGTTGTTTATGGCATTAAAAAACAATTAATTGAAACTATTTATTTATATCAATCCTATAAATAGTTATAGTAATTGGGTTTTTTTCTAATTATAATCTTTATTCCAATACGTTGGTTATTGACGCTGATGTGGGAGGTAAAAATCTAATTAATTACTTTTTACGTAATATCTCTAGTTAATATAGCCGGGAGACTTTATTATCATTTTGTTGCACGAGCTTATTGTGAGGACAGTAGATTCAAAATTCTTGCGCGTGGTCTTAAGTACCGTTGTTCTGGTTACTTATGAAATATGTGTGATTGATGTTTTATCCATACGCAACAATACTCGTAACAAACTACTTGCTGGTTACATTCTAAATGAATGATAAAATAACTATTACCTTAATATTAGTATTAAACAAACGGACAATATTAAAACATAATTTGTTCCTATGTAGATATCATTTATAAGGTTGTTTATTGCAATGAATTGGACTTCTTAATTTAGTTATTGACGCTGATGTGGGTGGAAATAATCTAATTTATTACTTTTTACGTAATATCTCTCTAGTTAATATAGGCAAGAGACTTTATTTACTGCATATTTTTTTCTGCTTTATTCGTCTGCACTGCATTGTTAGCTTTTATTCAAAACTTGACTTATATATCTTCTTATGTGCACTTATATTCGGCTTATTTGTTGCCACTGCAATGCAGTTGATTGTTTTTGTTTGTTACTCACAATGACTCTCTCTTATACAAACACGGTACATGTGATTTAACTGTATTTTTAGGTACTGAGTACGCGTGTTCAAGTGTAAGAGTAAATATCATTACACTACCGCTCTAAAAATACAAGTTCAAGTAAAATGCAGAACATCCATTCTCTATATCAGACAAAAGTAGTATAATTATTACAGTCTTTAAAAGTTATCCCTCATCCCAACCACGTTATATTTGTTGTCAAGGTCTGAACTATTAGTATGAGACATTGACTTGCAAAACTAATCTTTAATTCGTATAGTCTCAACTTGTTATTATTATTACCTAATGATATCAGAGAAATTCCAAAGAACAATCTTTGATCTCTGCGAAAAACAAACGTACAATTGGAAAAATAATATTTGTGATTGAAAACATCTAAGCAAAGCCTCGATTGTTACATACTGTATAATCTTATAAGAACATTCATTGATGATATTTGATCAAGTAATTATTATTTTGATTAAGAAAATCTTCTCCAATAATACAAATTATTGAAACTGGCTTAAGTCATTATGTATAGCATTTACATCAGGAAATATAAGAAAACGGTTACATTGCAAGACAGCAACCTTTGTTACGTATTTGTTCAATAATGATTAAATAGAGTTCTTTTCAAAAAAAAGGATGAACCACTGATAGTTGAATGAAATTTACCAATAGACGCAGTCGATAGCTCGTAAGACGTTGGGACTAGAAGTTACAATTTCTATTCTTGGGCAGGACTTACATAATTTAGTGGAGTTTGATCATGTAATCGTTTCTATGATCAATTTACGCTTAGCTTTGTATTAAGTGGGGCAGCTGTCAGCTATTTACGAGGGTATAATTCTTGCTATGAGATTTAAACGAACGGAGTTCAAAAATATAAGCGTGTTCATCATAGGGAAAAAGGCATCTCCCCGTTGTAATATGACTAAATATGTGTTAAATTTGACATGAATGCACATTGTATGCGTTTTGTGTTTATGTATATCAAAACAACATTTATTTATTATTTATCTGGTTAAATAGTAAGCTTTAACCAAAATTATGAAAACGAATGTGGTCATTTAATCGGACTCATAACAATATATACTAATTATACATAAAATTTACTTTTTTAACCACTGCAACTACATGCGTGTTTCCAAATGTATACAATTGGTTTCCCTCAACTGTGATATTTATCATTGAGTTTTAATTAGTAATGTTCTATAGCATCGTTGTTTCAACAGTTTGATACACAGCGTCCTTCAAAAGTCATTTGACAAGAACATGTTTTTTGTTTAAAACCGATTCACTATTAATAATTTAAGACCTTATAAAAATCTAAAAGCAGCTCATTTAGTTTATCAAAATTATAAAAATTATGAATCTTAAAAAGTTTGTTTTTTGCATATGGCCAATAAGCATAAAATTACTATCGGAATGAATGATCAGTGTTTCTCAAAATTCCATTAGTCCAAATATTTTAAGAGGACATGTAATATTTCAGTTATTCCATAAGGATCTCATTATATTGTGCGACACGTTATTCAAGTTCATAAACAATAACATAGTTCTATACAATAACAATGTACAATAACAATATACACTCAGAACATACGTAGTACGTAAAAGAGAAATGTGTCATACAAATTGAACGTGACTTCAAATTGTCCCTTTAGGATTATAAAAGAAATTTATGACGTGAATGATACAACTTATTGATTGGAGTCATGACATTTTCATCTACCTACTTATTATCAATGATACAGGAAACAACAATGGCGATGTATTAATAAAGCTGTATGATACCACGAGGACATTTTATTACGTGTTAATCGACAACATAAAGTCCATTGGGAACAATTTACGTGGTAATTAAGCAGAATCACGCCTTAAACTTTTTCTTGTTTATGTTATCAGCGTCATTGATTGGCTTTGGGATTTCATAAGAACTGATATAGAAAGAGATGTTTCTATAAATGGAAAGTCTTTCTAATTAGGCTATTTTTGGTATGCGTGTTTTTGTTAGTAAATAACGATCATCCCATTTAGAAATCAGATTCATTCATACTAAAGAAAAACCAGTATGATGGGATGGTTGTAATTCTTTAAACCAATTAGTTCTCACCATGTTATTTGGTGATATATATCTTTTTTGTCACCATTTTCTGGAGATTTACATAGTCATGACTAACATATATCAAATGAACAAATACAATATTAGAGAAATGTACATGTAAGTAAGTAGAAATACAGTAAAAGCTATGTACAATAAATAGAAAATGTATCAAAATTAATACAATAGTAAATAGAATAATCAAATGAGCAAATGGATAGCGCGAAACGAAAACAAATCCATTCGCAATAGGATATCAGTTTACATGATAGTTACAGATTTTTTTTAATATCATCATAAAGAACAGATCTGATTAGAACATGACAAAATGACAGGTAACATGGGGACAGATTATTGTCCTGACAATTACAAAAGTTACAGTCTGATTTTCCAAGCATATAAGCCAAGATATCTTCCTTGCTACTTCATTGGGCATTATGTTTGTTCTTTGTTTCGTTATTTGATGCAGACTATTACAATGTCTTAAAATCATCACATTTCTCTGCATTCACTGGAAATACGATCATTTATTTTTAGATTATTGTTGTGTTGGCATTGGTTTAAAGTATTTAAAGTATTTCATTATTTTAGTTGCCTAAATAAGAATCTCTAAAAAAGACTATACTGATTGTTTTGAAGTTCTGGGGTGGGCTATGCCTTCAAAGTATCTTTTAAAAGTAATTTGATCATTACTATTCTGGAAATTGTTTTCAAATTAGAATATAGAATTTTGGTCAAGTTATTGATATGAATACTTTTTATTATATATATTTCACTATCATTTACATCAATTTGTCATATGTATATACATTTTAAAAACATAGGTATATGACCTTTCGGTTTAATTAGAGCATTCCTGTTTTGGTTTAATTGCTTTGGGTGTTACGGAACACTAACACAGAAGTTTATTATTGTGTTCGATTTCCTCAGGAACCTACACATCGACGTTGACCTTGGTCATGTAATTCTTTCCACGGCCATTCTTCCTCGCCTTTGTAGTTTGTAGGTTTTTTTATTAACCACAGGCGAGTTAATGCCCGCCACAATATGTCAGATTAAATGTTGAAGTGCAGAGAAGGGCACAATTTACATTTCAATGCATGATTATACCTTATTATCATGCTGGATCTCGCCTCGCTCGTGTCACCTTTTGACTACATTGTTCTATGTTACGATATTGTAATCATGAAATGTACTATTTTAGTTTCAATTTAGGTTCAATACATTTATAAATTTAATAGATTTTACAATATTTATATAACTTGACATGCATGTTGTGAAGCACACTGAATATCTTTCATGACTGATACATATTCACGGTTTATATAAGTGTTGTATTCGTATTTATATCATTGAAACACGAGTTTTACGCTGAAGTGATGAATTTACATTTATTTTATGAAAATACACAGGAGTTGTCACAAAAATGAGATAGCCAGATTAAGTTGGTCTATATTCAGACGATGTCAGATATGATTCAATTTCAAAAATAACTGTTCGCAGCTTTAAACGCTTTAACTCATGTGTTGCCAGATGAGTGTTCATTGCTTTTCTATCATTTTCAACAACAAACGATACCCTGATGTGTAGACCACCTTTTCGTTTGAATATGGAATGTAGATCTATCATATGACACATATTCCATATCTAAATGATATGGTGTTGTAACACAGCTACCAAGAGCATCGCATCATCATTTATGTTGCAAGTTTTAAGTTTATATAACCGGGCATCAACGGTTGCATCAATGACAACGGCAGTTGTAAGCTACTCTTCATCTGTCTATAGTATGTATTGTCGTTTCTCTGCTCGCCTGGCTAGGTCATAGCTCAGACGTTTCTTTACAAACCAGAGCAGTTATATACATGTCAGTGTTATGCCTACAAGTCATTATCATTATATACCAAATTTGGATAGCGATCTTTTCATATTGCATGTACGTTCAATAGCGCTTCATAACCATATGCATAATTAGGAATAAATGAAAATGAAAATGGTTAAAAGAGATGATCAAATATGAAATGAATACTAATATAAAACTAAATATAAAGGATCAATAAAGGTCACAAAGTAGTTAAGAAACAAAAGTGGTTTTAGCGTAAAAGATAGTAAAATGATTATACAATGGACTGCTGGTAGAAAGGCAGCTTAGATGCCCTGGAAAATCCATACTGCAAGGTGCAAAGTCGGATTATCCCGCCATTAAGAAACATCCATCAGCGTCAGTGCCCACGCATCCCACCAACCATTATTCATTATATAGTGGTCAGATAAGGTATAAAGAGTTAAGCTTTACTTTGAATAAATGGTTTCGCATTGATATTTAGATGGTTAGTTTTCTGTCTACTTAATATTCTGTGTTATATCTTATACCTTAGGTTGTGGTAATCTTCAATGACAAGTGTCATTTATACCTAGCTTAATTTAGTCTACTTGAAGAACATGTGTCACAGTGATATCAATTCTTAATCACTACTAATTTATCCTTAATCTCCTATATTATCGACACCCACTTATTGTAGCTTGATTTGATTCGAAAGACAGGGGATACATTTGTTGTTGAGTTTTATGCCATTTCATCACAAATAATGCTAATTCACGAAGGCTAGCTCGCCTAACCATATTTTCTTGTATCTTTGTCCATGACCAGCACTCATCTACTTTTCCACTCACAAACTGAATATTCTGTTATTTACATTATATCAATATTTTTTGCAATGTACGTATGCACTATTTATCAAAATGTCAAATTTCAAAAAGGACTGCTGAAATCAATAAAAAATGATATACGAATATCACGTTATTCACCTATGAGTTGGCATAAACATTACTTTTGGTTGGATTTAACGTCATTGTATAAGCGATAATGCGGCGGTCAGCCAGCCTACTCGCCGTTACTGGAAAGGCTAAATCTCTGCATTTAAATGTTAACCAGTTACTGGACACATACCTCCGTCAGTGACTGACAACTACCCTAAAAGATGTAAAATCGGTGGTTGATTTGCCGTTGATATTATTTCTATCTATTAGGAATCAGTGCCCTCTTCACGTTCTAGGACAAATTTTTGTGTTAAGATGAACTGGTTTACATTTACCCAAGAAAGAAAACCTGAGCTAATTCAAAAGTCCATTTACATTGTGTACTTGGTTATCAACATATTATTCAAACTATATTTCATAAATAAACTTTTCATCATAAGGCATAAACTGTTGTGTTTTTTTTTCAAAATTTGAATTCTCCAAAACTTTTTGAGGACATCGTACTTTTTTTAAGAAAACTTGTATATGGTCATCATGAAACAAACTAGTAGGAGCAGTGGTCCAGCGATAGTACTCGCGGTTATGTATCGAGAGGTCCCGTGCTAGAACTTTACTAGGGACACCGCTAATTTCTTCATGCAAGAAGTTTGCATGCTGTTATTCCACTCCACCCAAGTTTAGGTTGATACCATGAGGGTCATTTGAAGGTGATTTCATGGCCAATGAATATCCTACACAATTGTAAAGTCGGCTGAACATGTATATGGAATCAGACTGTAAACACTCTTTGTCTTTTAAACTAAGGCATTTCTTATGTACTTCATGTATTCCATTTCATATTTTTAATTGATTTTAACGTCGTGTTCAACACACATTTAGGTTATAAATGCAACGGTTATCTCTTCCTAATATAGGTTTCCTGGACATTTTTCTATCACCAGTACTAACTTACCCTACCCCGAGGCCGACAACTCATGTATAGGGTATGACCTACCGCGACCGGGCTCGAACCCGCGATGTCCGGACTCGAAGTCAGACATGTTAACCACTACGCCACACCCGCGCCTAACCCATTTTTTTATCTTTCAGATCAATACAGTTGTACTGATTGTCGTAATGAGAATCATGTTAAAATCTCTAACCAAAGGATCCAAGACAACTAGTGAAGAGAGATCTTCTATCAAGTGAGTACTGATAGACTTGTTAACAAATTTGGAACGCTTTGGTCCATTTGAGATACAAATTACTTTGCTATAGATTACATCACGTCTGAGAAGAAATCTCTTAGAAAATAAAAGGATTTACCATAGAGATAATTCGTAGAGTACATGTCACAGCATGGCTATATAATGGGTTATCGTTTTATCTCATCTCCCTCTATACCAGTATCTTAAATTAGATCAACATTTTATTTAGATGTTTCAAGATGCACTTATAGATAAATGTGAACTCATTTTCTTAGACATGTGTCTTGTACTGGATTATTATATACTATTCATGGTCAGCCCACTTGGCTAACTCTGTTGATAGCTAACAAGTCTGTTGATCGAGGGGTCGTGGGGTCGATATCCGTATGGGGCGTACTGACGTGGCATTTGGGGATAAATATTTCTACGACCAATCTCCCTCCGTCCACAGATTCTAAATCATGTGGGACAGTTGAAAGTCACTGACAGAAGTATGCACATTGTTACTAGTTAACAGCGAAATCCCAGAACGGCGAGTAAGTTGACGAAAAGCCGCGATACAATTAGTTGCTACGGCGTTGAACCCATAAAATTGTGATTTATCAACTTTTGTCGAGCGATTTTATGAATATATGATTTATTGTTGCCCGAAAGTGTCCTTGTATACAACAGTGGTTGTATCAAAAAAGGGGTTACCTCGCTGCAGTACTATTGTCTATACTTAATCCTTTATGCTCTTTGTCCATTATCTACTACTTCTTTACAATCTTGTTCTTTCTCGGTCCCTGTGTCTTGTTTAACGCAACTATAAACGTAGAGGAGAATTAGGTTAGCATATAGAGTCACAAGTGGTCACTCCTTTTTGGATTCTATCTATAGGATAGGAGCAGTAATACAGGGGTAATACATGCGCTTATGAATTGAAAGGCCCCGGATTCGAACACCAATGCTAAATTTCTTGAGCAAGAATTTTAAACTTCTTCATTGACTAAACGCCTATTTCTATAGAACATTTTCAATGGCGTTGAGCAAAAATATATTTTGCATATAGTTGTTCAATTCCATTCCTTTAGGTATGTACTAGTATCCTATTGAAACAAAATCAGTTTCCGTGACATAAAATCCTCACAGCTGACTTGGCATTCCGGTTTACATATCTGTCGGTGTGACAGTTTTAATATGACGTTTAAAAAGAAAAGTTAAATATTTCAATTTAGTGTTATTGTAGGAGAGAGTTTCAATGTTTCTTTTTTTAGATGAATTTTATAACTAGGTAATAAATCCGTAGCTCTATTACATCAAATTTCTTCTTTTTCTTTTTTTTCATGAATGATTTCAATTTTCTATTTATAAATTGTTTATGACTGTAATAAATTACACCCAATTATTAGACGGATATGCCTGGTCGTCTGTTTTAAGATACAGCTGTTCGGAGGGAGAAAAATAAGTTTTTTTCTAAGATGGTGAAAAACCGACATCGGTGCATCCTTAAATATATTTATAGTTAATCCAGAATGTCGATAGCTGAATAATATTTGAAGAAGGTAAACGACTGACTGCAGTGCACTCTCCATAAGTTTTTAGACGAATAAAATTTAGAGAAAACACTATAATATTATAACGCATACCACAATTATAATCTAAGCTTCGCACTTGAATTATTGTTAATATGTTTTCATGCATTTATTTAAGTATTACGCCTGTTTATTTTCTACAATTGTTATGTGTGTATGTTTGTAATAACCACAAATTTATATACTCACAACACACGAACAAACTGTCCATGTTGGTTGTTTCCTCCAATTTCAAGAATAACGAGCGACCGACGTGACCACAATGATGAGACCGGACCGCAGTACAGAGTATTGCCAATTAGGGACTTTAGTCAGTTATCTTTCCCTGATAAAATCTGAAGCAATCCAATTGGTAAGTAGGTCCTTACAGTTGGAAGCCTCGGATTTTATCATTGAAGTCCTATGTAAGGGTAACAAAATATTTCATCTAATATCTTTCTTGTTAATGAAGTTATTAACAGAAGTGGTGGAATTTAGATAGTTCTTTAACTTAAAAATAATTAGCTCAAATTTCTAACAAATTAAATGATATACAAAACAGTTATCTAAGATTAAATTTGGCAAATTGACATTAAAATCTAAGGGTAAATGCGAGTAAACTAACTAATTAGACCTACCTTTTTGAAGAGTATACAAGGGGAAATAACTGACTAAAGTCCCTATACGTGGAACTGTCTCGATTTCACTCGATTCGACAGAATGTGTCCGGTGGAAATAGAAACCTACATTTCGATATCTGTTGTTTCATTTAACTTGCCCAGCGATTTTCTTATTGCGCTATTGTCGATAATTATAGACATGTAGATAATAGTACAAGGAAGTTATACATAATGCAACTTTCTGTGTGTATACTTCTTATATAGTTGGTACGTGCACACAAAATACAGTGAATCAGACATCAGGTTGACCTGAGGTCTTTCTGACGGAAAGTGAAAAAAATGAAAAGCAATTATGTTGAAAACTGTCTGCTAGATATTTAAGATTGCGCTGTTTTCTTGGACAAAACAATACTGCTTTAAGCAAATAACTGTATAGTAATAAAAAACAACATAACCTAGCTTCAGACTGCAATCATTACAACACAATATCTCACTTGCTCGAACAAGACGGCAGGTGTAGTCCTACATCACGCTACATTGATTGTCAAGCGAGTGAAACAAAGTAACTAACATCGTTTGGTGTCAAGGTCATATATTATATTATCATTCATTAAAACTACAATAGACAATTCTAAGTCTGTATTGTAAAATTTTTATTCAAATTTCATGAGCGCATTCATTAACCCCGCTGATTTAAACAGGGACGACAGAATAACTGCTGTGAGTTTTGAAATCAGTAGGGTAAATGTATGCATTACTGACACTTAAGCTAAATGCAACAATACAATTTTACAATATGTCTTCAACTCTCTACGCTATCACTCTTTCTGTAACCTTAAAGGCTATCAAATGGGCACGTACTGATCAGACTCTCTCTCTGATTGATTTTTTACTTAGAAGAATATCACGACTTGTAATTCTTACATAGAGCTACTAGGATGTATAGGTTATACATTTGGAAGGCTGATCGTGCAATTCAAATATTACCACTTGTAATTCTTTAGAGTGCAATTGAGTTACACGAATGCTCTTGAAAACTTGACTAATTTTAAAAAAAAAAAACATCATGTTTTTATACTTTCAGAACTGGATTGAAGGCTGCTTCTGTTCTTCTACCATTGCTCGGTCTTACATGGACATTTGGATTTATGTCAATAACAAACAAAGAAACTCTTGTATTTACTTACCTCTTCACGTTCCTTAATTCCCTTCAGGTACGTTTAGTAAAAATATGCATTCGCATTATGTACTTGTTTAATATGCTCTTATACCATGAGTGGTGACCTAAATACTGACGAAATGCTTTAATTAACATGAGTATTTTATACGTTCCAGGAAAATGGAACTAAAATTACGATCACGTGGTGGTCGTGAATTCGATTCCCGGGTGGGGCATGTGTAGTTTGGTCATAAAATATCCATATGACCATGGCTTTGCCCTCTTGTGTAGCTGTGAAACCACACTCTTGAGGATATGTGATTAAAAGTTTATTAATTAAAACTTAGGCTCAGAGATATGGATACTAATTAGGAATAGTCAATGTTTGCCTCAAGGTCATAGTACTTGCGTCATTCAAGATTCTACCTGTCTCAGCTACTTTCTGTGTCAAATGCTCAGAGTGTCTATGAGAAAATTAGGTTGACGAACGTTTCATCAATATTCCTGTGATATTTGCTTTACGTCATTTGCCTATAAACGTGATATATCATGCAGTTAGGTAACTAAGGCGAAATATGATTAAAAATGTTAGAAACTTACACTAAGACTTGATACAAAATAATGAATCAACAATGGAGAACTGTCCTGTGACTTCATAGTCATGCTCGTTGACGTATAGGAACAGCATGAACTACGCCTCTTACAGATATCATGTTTTATGTTTCATAGAATTCATTAATTGAATTCACTGTTAATAACCAGTTAAAATAGGCTGTATTAAAGCTTCACGTTCGCAGACTTGGCTAATATTTTGATAGTTTAGAATTGTCAGATATAGTTTTGCATTTGTGTTAAGAAGACGAATTGTCAACGTTTTAGACAATATGACCTATGTCTTGTGAGCAACATAAAATAATAGTAACGAAAATACTCACTAATGTGTCACTAAAGTCATTGCAAAAGGTGTAGGTGTACATGTACAAAATCATCAGTAACCCGATAGAGATATATAGAATTACCAAATTACCAAATAATGATTTTGTCATGTTTCACACAACCGAAGATGCTTGTGCTTGGATCTTGTGCTCACGGATTGAGTTGCCCGGCTAGCTCAGCTGGTAGCACGCAAGTCTACTGATCGAAGGGGCAGGGCATACTTTCGTTGAGCTTGGTCATGAAACTATTTCTACGGCTATTCTCCTCCTACCAATGATGTTAAATTATGTAGGACAGTTGTCAGTCACTGACGAAAGTATGCGCTTAGTAGTTGGTAAACAGCTAAATCAGGAGACTTAGGCTTTCCAGGAGGAGTGAGTAGGTTGACTAACCGCCGTTATATGACCTATATAATGTGTTGCTACGGCGTTAAACCCAACAACAACTGCTCACGGATGATCACCATGAAGCAGTACGAATTCAATATGTCAGAGCTCGTTGCAATCCTGATAAATTTTTGGTCAGTCCCCAACTATCCACATCGTGATTTCTCTTCGTACCGTATTGAAAATTTTAAAACGATTACCGTAAAGTGCCTCATATTAAGCGTTATCAAAACAAACCCGAGCGCTGAATCATAAAAATGTGACCTAAGCATTATGATCATTATGACGTTATATGTTTGTTAAATCACTTAGTACCTTCGACAACACATTGACCCTAAGTAACACTGGAACATTTCGGGACTTCAATAACTCATAAATATGTTTTTAAGAGCTGTAGTTCTATTCAAGAGCGTAGAAAACACGACTTCTCTTATCAGTATTGAATAAACGGCTGCGGTGCATGGTTCATATTTATTATCGCACGCACTCCTAGTATCTTCCCAGCATGGGATTGGTGTTGTTGTAGCCCTATTTGCTGATAATTTATTTATGACCTTGTCATTGTGAGCACACCTAAGCATAGAGCGGTCAATGAGAGCTATAGTGATATGGCTTTGTCCGACCGGCTTTGTTCGACAACATTTTGACTTAAGCAACACCTTCTCCTAAACACTTGACACATTGTTATCACAAGACAATGCTATATTCTCAATCGAAGCTAAATCTCAGAGTTAGACCGATTAGTGTTGTTTGACATTCTTATGTTTATCATATACATGTATATTTACAGGGAGTGTTCTTCTTTGTCTTCCATTGTTTACTGAGTGCCGATGTAAGTATCATTTTGTATAAATTAGAAAAAGTGGCCACTCCACTTTATTCAATAAATATAAAAAATATAGTCAAATGAGAACATTAAATAACTAGTAAATGAAGGTGGCGTTTGCTATTGGCCGATCGTGCCACTTACATGTAGTAATTGTGGCATTGCTAGACAATATACGTCTGTAAAGGAATTTAAAGGGGAATAATATATAATAATATTATACCGATCTAGTCAAAGTAAATGAGATGGCACGCTTGAACTATGTGTCTTTGTCTTCGTTGAAAATTGTTGAATGTTGAAGCGTATTTATTGACCTACTTTCTATATTTCCACATACCATGTTACCCACATCGTGTTTTAATGCATGTAAAACTAACCCAATACCATTGTCATTTTCACCAAAAGTACAATACAAATTGTTTTATCAAATTCATATAATTTATTCAATAAGCATAACTCATGAAGCGCAAACTTGTATGGTGGCTGATTTATGCCATGTCGTATTTTCGTTTCTTCGCCGCAAAGATTAGAAAAAAGAACGCTCGACAAATTCACAGTTTGTCATATCTTCGCATTTTCGTTTTTTTTTTCTAATATTTTCGGCGAAGAAATGAACACACGACAAAATAAATGCAACAATACGAAGATACGACACACTGTGGATTTTGGCGCGCGTCCTTTTTTTCGTTTCTTTGTGGCGAAGGAACAAAAAAAACGAAGATACGACATATGTAAGGCAAAACACGACACATTTTATCCGTCGTATTGTTGCATTTATTTGGGGTGTTTGTTTCTTCGCCACAAAGATCAGAAAAAAACCGAAGATACGAAGATACGACACACTGTGGATTTTTCGTGCCATCGTTTTTCTGATCTTTGCGGTGAAGAAACGAAAACACAACATGGCGAAAATCAGCCACCATAATGTATTGTTTTATTCGAACCACTTCGTATCATATTTGTATTCATATTGATACAAAAAGGGAGGGCGTGTTTAAGTCTGTGTAAGAGTGTTGTTTTTGTATGCGATGTGACTTTTAATGATGTTATTTCTTGTGCAACAGCATTTTAAAAGTGGTCAGCCAGAAATCTAATCGAGAAATGTTTATTTTTGTTCAGGTACAAAATGCTTATGATCGTCGGTTAAGAAGAAAGAGTCAGATGAGATTAACTGAATCCTCCTTCTCGAAGAAGAGTACATTAAAAAGGGATTCAGAATATGGTTCAAATATGCATCTTTCTTCATATAGCAATAGTCGAAACTCTGTAAGTATACTTTACATACTGTATGAATTATGATATATAAGGGTTATACGTCTTGGTGAATGTCTTTTTCTATATCATCCTTTATATAAAATGATAATAAGGAAATCAACGCGCTGAATGCACAGTATGAGCGATTTGTTGAATGTTGGGAACACAGCCGGGGACAACAGACGGCGAATAATGATAAAGGATCAGACTTTTTAAAAACAAACTTTCTTTAATCGCTCTAATAGTAATTTTAAACGCCCCGAAAATTCATTTTATCTTCGTCAATGATAACAGTGGTGTTCCGAATGGCCCTTGGTAATCTATCTTGTATCATTCCAATATATTCTCGGCCTTCAGGTCTGTGGTAAATCAGACTCTATGCTCACTTATCGACAGGTATGATTGAATAAGAAGTATTATATCTGTTTCCATGTTAATTGGAAATCGCAAGTTCCATAGGTGATGAATATAATATTGTTGTCATGACGCTTCAAGCATGCTCTTAACATGGTATCATTTTAATGGATCATGATAACTGAATCAACTTTAGTCGCATGGCAAGAATATTCTATATCAAACACTTTAATAAATTAGGTTTTCACGCCTGGGAAATTATTCATTAAGTTATATTTTATAATTTTTTGACCGGGTTGAACTTAATATTAGACATTAGACACAAATAGAGACGTCAGCTGTGACACAGCTTATGTAACCCATGATATCATACATTTTAATTTTAAAATCTGGAAATGTCAATTCTCAGTTTGTTTTATTATTATTGGATTTATTTTACATGTAAATATAAATAATGATCATTCTAAAGCGGTCAGCTCATCGAACCTATCTTTCGTGGATCTTTGTTTGTACTACTCAGTACGAACTTACCTTTCTCATGATTGACACTTGACAACTTCTCGATACACATGATTAATGAAGTAAAATAGACATCTTGTCTCATTTTCTTGAAGAGGTATAACCAGTTCTGGTAATGCTCGAACCAGCAATCACTTCGGAACGCTTGATTCGAGATCCTCTGCGTAGTCTTCTGTAGCACCAAGTGCACGAATTTCAACTCAGTCATAGTTAATAAGGATATAACGAATGTTTTTACGACATTTTTCAGTTCAAGACGATGTCAACAGATGTTTCCTCGTCCTTAGACCGTAAACGAACAAATCGTAATGACGACTTCAATCAAGCACAAAGACCACAGTCTGTAGCGTTTGATGACGATGTTTTCTATGCACAGAGACCAGCATCACCACACAGGAGTCTATCAAACTCAAGCCTCAGTCAGTATGACAGCGTCAATACAGTACCCACCTATCCAAACCACTTTGATCCAGCGGATGACAGATCAGACGTTAACGGTTACTATCGTGGCCGCGTGCTTAACAACGCCGTCAAGTGGCCTAAACATAATGAATCCGTTTCTTCCGGTGACTATGTGCTTTATTACGGAAAAACAAAGTCAAACAGCGGCTCTGATGTAGGTGCTGTGAATGACATCGACAAAAATGAGTTGTACGCTAAAGTGAGAAAATGATGACTGTGTTCATTAACTTTCAGCTGAAGTAATTCCAAAGACAATCAAAATTCAGCATCTTTGAATATTGGTCAATCAAAGGCCTTTTTTTCTCAACTGGTTTTGTTGTATATACAGTGCCTTCCTAATGTGTTTGGACAAAACTCTGATTATGCATACACCGGTTCACATTTACACATCAAAGAATGAAATTAAAAGTCACCTAAGCACAATTCAAAACTCAAGATTGATTGATTGATTTATCAATATATTATTCAAACTACAGTTTAAATAGTTATTTAGTGAGTTTAGGTTTTGTAAGCATGTTCCATAACACTAATTTAGTTACCCGGGTCGATAGCGCAGTTGGTAAAGCGCCGAGACTTGGAATCTCGTGTCCCGAAGGGGGTACGGGTTCGAATCTCACCCGGTGAGGTTATATCCTTCCATGAGTACAAAAACACGCATATTTTTTGTTCATGCACGATATCAGCCATAAATATAGTATAACTGCTTGTGGTATGCATGACAGTTTTTTTCTCAAAGATTTCAAACTTCCAAGAACTTTTGGGGTGTACAGTAAGTTTATTTTAAGACATAAGTCACTTGAATATTGATACAAATGATTAAGTTTTCCTTCGTTAATTTGTCTGTGTTTGCTGCTGACATTTAGATTAGTTCGTAGTATCATTTTCAAGTTTACTGACCCAGGAAAGTCGCGCGTGTCCTAAGGTGCAAATTAGATTAACACAAATGGGTGTATTTAAATACAACAGCTTTATGTAATTGCATTTTAAAAAAGAGGGCAAAGATGGCCTTTTAACGCTCACCTGATTACAACTGATATATACATGAACATTTATACAAAAGAATTTAAAAAAAACTTTCAAACTAGTTTGAATCTACAGTGTTGACAAGCTTTTTCCAATTTTTTTGGCTGTGTGACCTAGTTTTTGACCCCAGTGACCAATATTCGAACTTGACCAAAAAATCATCAAAACAAACTTTCAAATCAATTTCTAGAAAATTTCGATAAAAAAAGTAGCCTCAACAGTGTTAATAAGTTGTTTTCTGTTATTAACAACTGTGACCTTGTTTTTATTTGTCCATATTTGGGCTGTGTGATACAGCTTTTAGTCCTAGGTGACCTATGTTTGAACTCACGAGTTAAACGAACCTTACCTAAACACACATCCTGACCAAGTTAAATGATAATTGAGTAAAATGTAATCCCTAGAATATTCACAGGGTTTTCTTCATTTTTGGGCTTTGCAAGAAAGTTTTTGACTGCAGGTGATCCATGTTCGAACTTATCATAGCAATTATTTAGACAAGCATCCTGACCAAGTTTGATGAAAATGGAGTAAAAAAATGATACCCCTTAAGTGTTCACATGGTTTTCTATATTTGGGCTGTGTCACCGACGTTTGGCCCCAGGTGAACCGTGTTCGAACTCACCCAGGAATTATTTTGACAAGTTAACATGACAAAGTTTGATGACAATTAAGTAAAAAAGTGACCCTTAACGTGTTCACGAACGAATGTCGGCGGACGGACAGACGAACTACGGTCAAAAGATCTCAAAAATTATCTTTGTCAGTACATGATAGGTGAGCTATAAGGCTTCAATTCGTGCAAACGCATTAACAAGTTGTCCATTACTAAGGCGGTCACTAAACTTAATACAAAACAGTCATATGTGATCGGGGTCATATGTTATAATGTCCTTTACACACATTGCCAATTTATGTAACAATTCTATTACTGAAAATATATGTAAGGCAAGTTACTTTTATATGTTGATGTTTATATAAATGTACTATTCCATCTTACTTTCTTGTGCTTTTTTTCATTGTATAAAGTTCATCGGATTGTGTTTACATTTGTAAATCTGAAACATTAAGAATAAAATCAAGACAAAAGATTTACCAAATCGTATACAATATTCAACTTTAAGTTAAGGAACACATATTTGTAACTGGTTTAAACAATATTTTCTGTAAAAATCTATTTTGTAAACATGACATTTTATTGTACTGATACTTTTGGACTCGTCCGTTATGAGGAAAGCACGTTAATTCGTGCAGTTTTATTGTTGTATTTATTCTCATGAAAACAAAAGTAAATGCTCTGTACATGTGGCTCAGTAGACAAAATTGTTGATATTACTCACTTGTTTAATATATATAATAATTGAAAAAGTCTGAATATATTCATCCAGCTCCGTTTTTGACAATTAGAATCGACCTTTGTTAAACTGACACACCAAGTAAAAAAAATCACATTTTTATACAACATTTACTAGATTTGAAACGGTGCTCTCAAAAAGACATGGACAAAATCCAACTTTTAGAAAAATACGACTTACTTTCACCCATAAAAATGTACAAAGAGTCATCTTCCCGAATTCTTAAATCAACATTAATTAGTTTATCAATGTATGATTCCAATTTTGTTACACGAATAAGCTTTAATTATATTAAATTTTTATTATTAATAAAATTTCTAGCAATATTCTCTTTAAGTTCTTCTAGAAATTTCGTTTGTCCAACAACTTTTAGATGGCACTATAATTATGTTAATATTGGGATTAAGGAGTGGGCTAGTAAGTTTATGTGAAACGTCTCTCCTTGTTCAATATTTAACTTTACCAACATCAAACTGTTGGGTTAATTGCGTCATTTCTTTTATCATTGTTATAGATGTACTGTATTATTTCTCCACAAAAAAGTATTGTAAAAATCTTATTATAAGATCTTTGTATTAGATTATGTAATATTGTAATAAAAATTGTAATTAAACATTTTTCATCTTTATTTAAACATATTTCCGTCTAGATATATGGCATTTGATGCTTCTAGTTACTCACTGCCAAGAACATAGTCAATATTATGAAACGTTAAGGAAAATAATCCTTAATATAATGCCATTAATGGTCCAAATGGTTTCCCGTTGACTGAGGGATGGTTTGATTCATTAAATATACATGACTCACTCATTCACTGAATATAAGTGGTTAAACACGAATGTTTAAAACATTTCACAGCACAACACAACAAAAACATAATACAATACAACACAACACAAACACGCAATACAATACAACACAACACAATACAACACAACAAAAACACACAATACAATATAATACAATACAATATAATGCAGAACAACTGTGTGCAGTATTCATTCTTGATTATAACGCCGTTACAATTCGTACATTTTTGTTCAGAATGTTGTTGACAGATGCTGAATTATAAGATACAATAAGATGATACTCGATGTTGACCAAATGCCGTTATAAATTTGCTTGTGATAATATAAGTTATGGAAAATTCTTTTTCTAATGCAAGTTTAAATAAGCAGTATGAACTCAGACTGCTCAGTTAAAATTATTGATATACATGTATACATGATTGTATATATACATGTGATACTTCAAATTCAGACATACCTGTTTTTCAAAGTTTATCACGCTTAAATTTCAAAACGTCTACATGTATATTCATTTCAAAGAAACATGTTAGAGATTTCTAATGTAGGAACGTTTCTGAGTAACAGCTTGCAATGTCTTTTTTTTTGTTCATAGAGCAACGAAAGTCAATGGTAAATAGAAGTATATTTGGAACGTTCGATGACTTCGTAACAAGTAAATTAAAAGAACTAAGTCTTCCATGGTCGAAAAAACTTAAATGATCGATTTCAACCAGATAGATTGCTTATCATACAAAGGTGAGTAAATAAGCCACGAACGATCCGAATAATCCACTAGCGGCCTAATCTATAAAATTGGTTATATTAACCCTAGGTTAAATTCTAATTCTGGATTACCTTTAACCAGGTTAGCTAACCAATCTGGTAATTCGATTGTACAAAATAAGATAACCAAAGGATTACTACCTATATAGTTAAATTTTAACCACAATAAATCAAACATTTATACAACTGCTAACCAAGCGTTTTATCAAAAATTCACCAGCACATGATTGTAACCCAGTGGTTAAATTTAAGCAGTCAAGGAAACGAGACTTTGGATGAGATTCAAACTATATCTGGTAATGTCTTAATGACATTATAATAGCATTTCATAGTCTTGAGTTTCATGCTCATGCACGTTCACCGACTTAACAGGTATTACCCCCTTTTCGGGCAACTGGAGCTACCTATTAATCTCCCTGAGGAGTCTTTTTACTCCGCTTATTAGTGCAGCCGACTTATCGACGCAACGGAATTATACCACCCTATCTGGTACCCATTTACACCTGGATTGAGTGAAGCAATCGCAGGTAACTTTCTTGCTCAAGGAAATTGATAGTGTCCCCAATGGTATTCGAACCCAGGATCTCTCGATCCCTAAGCACGCGTCCTGCCATTGACTACGTCTTAACCACTCGGCCACGGTAGCTCCTCGTGCAAAAATTACACGACTGTATCAATCACATTTGGACAACGTTCACAGCCTGGATACGTCGTACCTTGCACAAGGTGATTGCACAACGAGTATAGTAAATTCTATGTTATAATTTTGATTTATTCTTTTTTCAAATAGTATGTAGCCTAAATTAGAATATTGTACAACTTCTAAACTAATTTAAGTCCAAATGTTGTAACAAAAAATAATTCCATAAAGTAAATATAAAATTTTTACACAACACTGTCAACACACGTTTCCATCTTTAGTCACAGGGGCCGGATGAAAATTTTCCTTCTTATTGTATTCCCAATATATACAACATGAAAGAAAAGTTCATCAGGCCCCTGTGCGCAAACTAAACATGGAAACATGTGTTGACAATGTTATGTAAAAATTGTATATTTACTTTATGGAATTATTTTTTGTGACTCTCCACAAGACATTGTTAATTGTTACATGGGCATTCTATATCAACATTTGGATTTATTACAAAGTAGTTTGATAATGTGTTTCAAAATGTTTTCATTTCATTCTAAATGCATATTTTTGTTTAGAGTTTTATATTTTCCACAATAATGTCAATACACTTGATGTACCTCTTACCAAATATATAATAAATATAAAAAAATATGGTTATTTTTCATATATTTTGTTACCCCACCCACTTGATAGTTATTGTCAACTTCAACAATTGATGAACCCTTAACATATAAACGCCCTTCTCAATCATCATGTAGATTCTAATCTACGTATGGTTTTATCTTAGCCATACTGCATCTTAGCAGAGAGTTAGGTTTGTTCGCCCTGGAAACTTGTTGATATTCCCTATTGGCAATGATGTTACTACTGATCGTTCAAAGCCATAAGGTACTTGCTTTCGTAATTTGTTTGTAACGCCCCAAAATTCGAAAACAATAGCCTCACATTATGCTTTTAGGCTATGTGGCAAGTCTGTGTATATGACTTTTACTGTTCTTAATATGTTTGCTTGCGCCTTTATATGAAATACACTTTACAATGATAAAATAATCGTAGTTTTTTACCCTCCAAAGAGTTTGACACCGTCACGATTTTGGTTGCAATTGCATACACCCATCTCTTGGTGAGAAATGGTCTGTATTTATACCCGTTTTTCCTAATTATGCATACGATTGTGAAGCGCTTTTGAACATATATTCAATATGAAAAGAGCGCTATACAAATGCGGTATATAATAATAATAATAATATACCAAACCTTGCCAGATCGTACTGTAGACGTTATTGTGTTGTACGAACTGCACACTAACTTAATAAGCTTACTAAAAACGAGTAGAACGTACCAAAAACCTACTGCGAACTTAAAGAACTGTTTTCAAACATTTAGACGAGATAAAACCCCCTATGGTCGTAATCAAGTCGAGTTAAGTCTGTTTGCAAACGGAATGAACCGAGCGAAAAACAGAACAGGTCTGTGTGAGTTTTATGTGGCTAAAAGATGGCAATAGTGTAAACACGTGACAAAATAAGTGAAAATGGACATTATAAACTTATAATTCCATACCGTTGTCTAAGTCGGATAGAATACTCGTAGCAGTTTGATATGGGATTTATCAACTCGCTTCGCTCGTTGATAAATCCCATATCAAGCTGCTACTGATGCTCTATCCTATACTAAACTGTCGAACTTTGAATAATTTCACGGTTATTGATTATACACTATCACAATATCACGAATGTAAGATGAAGCGCACGAAGTCACCGTGAAATGATTCATGTTTTGTCAGTTGAGAAAAAAACGAACTATAGCAGTAAATTAGTTTTATAGTTCGGTAAGGGTTAGGATTATTTATCAACATATCAAGCTATTTTAACAATCTACATATGCACTGTTTAAAATATATGTTGAATGTTAAAGGGTTCTGAGAAAATCTGTAAAATGATGTTTGTGCGTCACCTTGTTTACCTACTCAATGGGCAAGCTCACTACTTAAAATACATAACTAATACATGCATAAACGGCATGAGCCAATTAGTTGTCAACATAGTGTGTAAGGGACAAAACCAATATGAAATTCACTTAATCGTCTCTGATGAGTTGCTTCCCTTTTTTAATAACTCGTGAGGAATAGTCCTTTTTTCTCAACTGTCAAAGCTTGAATATTTTCACGGTGACTAAATGCATTGTTTTTGTACTGGCGGCCTTATTATTATAAAAATATCTTGATTAAAACATATCATACGGCATAAGCAGATTTACTCGATCATAGTACACACTTTCGGAAACTCCTGGATGTAATTACGACAATAATTTTAACAAACGCATTTACCGTGAAATTATTCCTGTTTTGGCAGTCGAGAAAAAACGAACTATACATTGATCGAGCATACATTAACCCTACTGATTTAAATACTCAATTTTCTGATTACGAATACAGAAATACTGTTGTAAGTAGTTAAATCCGATTATCTTATTGAGTGCTTCAGCACGAACATAATATAATGTAGTAATAATAATCTAGTCGTAAAACAATGGGTGTTTTCGTATTCTTCGAAAAATTACTCAATTACGAATGGTTCTATCCTAGGATCATTTGGAACACCTCGACCTTTCATGAATGAATAATCTCGAAAGGATTCGTGGGCGGGGTCTTCCTTGGATTTTGGGGATTTTACTACCTACGCAAGGTGAAGCAAGTAACGGTTACGCAAAATAGTTCTTGTAGTTTACACACAGATCTTTGTCTAAACATATTTCTTTGTTATAAATTGAACTAAATATTGTTTCTTCGATATCATTGACCTGTGTAATTTCAAATTTACGGACTAAAAACGAAACTTCAGTCATCGCCAAAACGATCGTGTATTTGTTTACCTCAACACCGGCTTTTCCAAATGGCGAGGTTATTCGTAGCGAATGGCCGAGGAGTTCCGAATGTCCTAGGATAATAGTCTGCTAAAGATTACACACCACTAAATAAAATCCTTCTTTGTTGTATATTCAATGTCAAATTACAGTATGACCAAGGGATGTTAGATACCCCAAACCATATATAGGCTGAAATATCTATCTATTCCGCACAAAATGATCAGTATTAGAAAAAAGTTACGTTACTTATAAGAACATAAAATTCAATTGAAAGTTCCTACCATGAAAACATCAATGATTTTCTTTCGTCACAAGCCGTACAGAGTTACCTCCCCTTTTAACTACTCTTTGCGAGCAAACAAAGTAGATCCATTGATTTTTTGCATAGTTTCATAGGAAAAGCACTGCCAAAGACATGTACATACTCTTCAATATAAAAATGCACCCTTAATCAGGACACCAGGTATTCTCAAATAATGAATACGCTGCATGTCACACTTTCTTTTTCCGGCATATTACCGCTTCCGGTGAACATTTAGTGGTATGTTACCTTTATAAAAGTTTCATTATTGTACTCATGGTGATGGAGACTGGCAAAGCTAGTATGTTGGATAAGAAAAGACAGACACAGTTAAAGAATTGAAATATGGGCTTTTATTTATAACGCCATATTAACATATAACAAAGTGAAAAATTAAACTGGTCATATTAAAATAAAATGAAATGTTTCAAACCAACATATCAGGGTAGAAAAAGCGCCAAGGTCAAGTATCACTTGACAACGCTAGTTTGCTTTATAAAAGTTTCATTATACAACTTTATAAAACTTTGTTGGCTTATTTAAATAAACTACGAGCAATTTACGTTGCGATTTGAATAAAACTAATAAAATAATGTCTCCGAGTATTAAGGCGAGAAAAACAATATACGCGACATAACAATATTTATATTTGTTGATAGCAAATATACTTTTGCCAAAGTCAAATAATGCTACACAAGCTTTGTTGAAAAGTAAATATAATCTTTGTTTAGTTGATGATCAACGTAATATTTAACTAAAGAACACACGGGACATTTGTCTTCATATGTTAGAACACAAAGTGAACATGGAAACATATTTTTGAAAGATGTATTGTCACGAGTGAAAATATCACTTTCTAGTCTAACCAGTTGAAATTTACTGAAGATATAACGTATTGCAAAAAAAATAATGATTATTTTTACAACTCGAGTGTTGTCCACAAGACTGTAGTTACTCAATCTTTCACGCAATGCATTTACTACAGTATCGCGGCAATTCTCGAACAGTAAATGTTGTTCTCTTTTTCTGGCATCGTCAAACTTGAAGATTAAATTCCATAACACAGACGAGAAATAAACATTTTTTTTACTCCAATATTTTGACCGTATCTCAGCATTCCTCATGGTTGTAATATCACGTGATACCAAATATTAAGTTTTTCTTCTGTGTTATAGAATTTAAAGGTACTCATTCACAGATTTCAACTTCAATATCAACTTCTTCTAAAACTATCAATATTGTACATAAACATTTTGGAAGCAGAAAAGTGGTGTTCTGGTAATGACAATTTTAGAGCAAATTGACATACAACTACAAATGATGGCATTTCATGTAGTAAAAATATATCCCGAATGTCGCGTCATAGACAATTTTGTTACTTTTATTGTATTTTTCTTGCAACCTACAGGTCAGTTTGTCTCAAAATATTAAGAATTATTTTTTTACCCAATTACAGACGCTGAATGGTATTTTGAGAATATAGAAAAAATAACCATTTTGGGGAGCCAGGGGCCTATACTATCAAATGTCTTACGACCGACTTTTATCGTAACCTGGGCATCATATTATCAAAAATCTTACGTTAGTTTAACGATACAATATAGAAGGATTTACGATTAAGATCAGTCCTTAGATGTTTGATTATACGGCCCCTGCACTATATTGTACTGCTAAAATACGATGAAATGCCGTTTTGATTTCATGGAGATTGCATGACATATTATGAGTCATAATATTTTTCCATTACTGCAAAACTGAAATGTGTCTATAGTTAATAAATAATGGTTAGTGTAGTGAAAAAATCAACTTAACATCTACTTAAGTTTATGAGGCGGGGTAAATCTCTGTATGAATAATGAAGTTTTCTGACAGTTTATAATGCAAATAATGTTGTATATCGTAGGGTAATATTTAGACATTTGACGTACTTTTGTAAACAAGTGTATAAATTGTCTAACATCACAGGTCGTACTTTAGGTCATGAATATTTATGAAAGTTAAATATTGGACTGGTCCACTCAATAGGTGAGTAAAGTGATGTACATACACCATATCACTGATTTTAACCGACCACTTTGAAGAAATTTTACATTTGTTATAAATATAGTGTATAATAATTTACTTTATTAATAACATATATGACAATACTACAATAAAATATGTTTAAATTAGGATAACTATCTAATTGCTACCTTTAACATTTGTTTTAAACAGAACCTGTCATGCTTATAACATCATTGTTCCACATGAACGAAATGAATCAATCAGGATGTCCCGCGGTTAAAACACCGAGCACATGATAGATATTGAATAATTTAAGATAATTTAGAAAAAAACAATAATTTTTGTGTGGGGAGTTTACGTTTAAATACAAATGACCATATCATCTTTTAAAGGTAAGTCTTTTATAAGTTTTAATGCATGTTATTGTAATAACAAACGTGTAATTCTTAGAAAAATATTCGTTTATCACTTGTAGGACTTTCATAGTTATAAATGTTGGGAAACAGTACAAGTTTACTAGTTAGTTCTGATTTTGTTGTATAGATTTATCCTTGTTTTAATAATAAATAAATAGTATGGGCTAATAATTTAATCAAAATTAATTGTAAAAATTGAAACAATAAAGTACGTCAGAAATTTAGACATTTTAATTTGCAACAAATGTTGGCAAATCGCTGCAAATATTTTTCTAGTCTGCTACGGTCTATTTTTTAAAGAAATAATCACGAGGTTGCTTATTCTCTCGGAATGCGATCGTAAGGATATTGCTCAAGTAATCTACATGAGATTTTGTTGTATCATTAATCGTACTTGCTCGGTTTTGGTAATAAGAACCGATGCATTTAGCTGAAACTACTGGTAGGGGGTTGTTAATTTGACTTTTTTATGAGACCCTGTTTAAAATATGGTACATGTACTGACATGTAAGGAAAAACATATCTTTTTTATTTCTGACCCCATTAACCCCCCTGTACATACCCTCTGAAGGTTGGCCACGCCCATTTTTCACATGAATTACCAGTTTTCACATTTAATTGCAATAAATTGTATGGTATTGGACTGCAATATGTCAATTTGTAGGTTTATTAAGGTTCTGACTTCAAATATGAAGTCAAAAACAAAATTAATCAAAACAAATGGCTGAAAATTCAAAATGGCAGCCAAAATAATCATAGTACGAGCATATTCAGGAGTTTATTTATCCTGGACATTCAATATGTTGAATTATGCCTGCAATATGTCTAGCTATAGGTTTCTAAGGTGCTGAATTCAAATATGAAGTCAAAAACTTAATTTAAGAAACCACTATGGCGAGAAATTCACAATGGCTGCCAAATTTAACCCAGTTTGTTTGAGCATATTCAGGTAATTATTTATCCTGGGCATTCAATGTATTGAATTATGCTAACATTATGTCAATTTATAAGTTTGTTAAGGTAATTAGTTCAAATATGAAGTCAAAACTAATTTAAACAACCCAATATGGCCAAAAATTCAAAATGGATACCAAAATAACACATTTTCAAAGTATACTTGTAATCAATGGTACATATCTATATGTTGAATCATGGTTTGTTATCACTCTTAATGCAATCGTTTAGATTATTTGAAAATAATAAAGCAAAAATCATATATTGCAGTATAATAATCTGTTTTGCAAGAACATTTATCTTAATATGCTATAAACTCATATAAACTAAATATTTAATGAGGTATGTCAGTTCAACACGAAAGTCAGACCTGACATTGCTCAAAAAAAATTTCAGATTGGTGGCCTACACTTTCAAACGCTTTAGCAAAGATCCAGTTGAAATAAAGATACTAATGGATAGAGGGATTTTTAGTTCAAACCTATGTCCTTGCACAAGAAATATACTTGCAATTGTTCAATTCATAAAGGGATGACTCGCCAACTGGTGTCTTTAATTTACGTATTTTCCATAGTCCAATAGTGTAATATTAAATTATACATCATCAGGCAACTCATATATATATGTTTTCAGCTCATCCTCAGTTATGGAGAAACCATTCTATACATGTTTGTATTTATAAGTTTATAGCTTTATATATAAATTCTCATTAGTAACAAAGTGTATGAAATGTGAAAGTTTTCCTGTCTGTTTTAGCATTCATGATAGATTCAAAGGTTTAATCAATTAACACATTTTGTTTGGTTTGGCTCTGATTGTATCAATCACCCCTCAAAAAGTAATTGCCAATTTCAATTATTGTTTTCTTTACTTTTCTTTTACTCGGTTGTCACTTAAATAATCTCATTTTCTAATCATGGAATGTCTTGCATTTGTTTCAACCGTGCCAATTTGCCAAATAATTGAACATCATGATTCTCAATCATTGGTTTTAAGGGCTAGTTAAAAGAAATACAAGTAAGTGTAAACAAATTAATAGAGATATAACCAAAATTGCAAATAAGAATTCAAGGGAATGACACAATTGCTATTGTGACATTGGAAATTTGGAGAATACAATTCTTAGAATCTCTGAAAGCAATTGTTGGGTCATTTACTTTTTGTGAAGATTTTGATACATACGGGTCATTCCATCTCAAATCAACCAATGCTTCCCAGGTCACCCTCTCAGATCTGCTTGAAACTTTCAACATGTATTTGTACATCCAATTCATGGACAAAATGAAATATTTAGTCAGTATCTTCAGTACTTTGGAAAAAATTGGCTTTTTAAGTAAAGGGGGGGGGGTAATTTTGCAATTTCTGAATTTCGTCCTGAGGCCATGTTTAGACACTTATATCTCTTTAAGTGTTATTTCTATACTTCTGAAAGTGAAATATATTATGAACTTTTACCTGTAGAGTACATAAATGGTGCTTAATCAAGTGTAAAATTGTTACTTTTTGTCTATAAACCTCCAAAAATCGAAAAATCTTAAATTTGTCTAAAAATTTGCCAAATTTGAACATTATTTTTATCAAAACCATTTCATATTTAGAGCTCAAATTTATTTTACATTTATTTACATTTTATAATATTATTTTAAAGCAAATTTGAATATAAAAAATCTCGTTACCAGAATTCACAATCTGCGTTGAAATTAAGCAAGGTCTCAAAATTTTACGAAAATTGCCTATGTTTGAACTCCAAAATGGCCATGTCAAGAGTTCCCAATCTTTTTCAAATGTTGTACATGAATTCTACCACATGTAAAGATGACTTAATCAAAAATTTGTTTTGTTAATGAGCTTCTCCATGGAGTTTGACGTCATTTAAGAGGTATTGAATTTTCAGTTCTCGGGGGCTATTACGGTATATTTTTATGTTGGTTATGTCCCGGGATGAGACTGTATATGCTTGGAATAGACTTAAACGTCCTCATATTATGTATGGAAATAACATTTGAATATTAATTTGCATCATAATATCAATATTTCAACAAAAATTAAATTTTACTTTAACTTTAAAAATTTATTTTGTTTGTTACATCAGTGCTCAAGTCATCATGGGTGACTGTATTAAACTGAATGCCTCAGGGTCCATATTCTTTTAGTAATGTTTAAGTGTTTAAATGCTTATTTTTTTTTATTTACATGGAAGCTTCTTTCTAGAATTAAAACAGTTTTAGTTATTAACTTTAAGCATGTAAGTACTTGTAGTAGAAAATTAATACCTTTTTTTCGCTTCTACTTTAGTCTGCTATTAGAGGTTTCTATTAGCAAATACAATTCATAGTTAACTAATTAATCTTTTTATATTAAATTTGAAAATTTTATTTTAATAATATAACTCTTCACTTTTCACAATATTACAACTGAACATTTGATGTAATTTAAACATAAATCAACAATTAAAAAAATTATATGAATTTCCATAAGTTCTACAATTTTATATGAAGATAATTTGAGTTGATTTTTAGTATGCATGAAAGAAGCATAAAACCAATGTTATAATTTTCTTAAACAATGTACATGCACTCCTAATGTCTTGGTAACAATTTATAGTTATCTCCCTTTGTGTTAGTACAGTGAAAAACATACAAGTTTTATCACTTTTTACTACGTGTTCAGTACAGGGAATCTCACCAAGACATTTTATCATGTAGGCCCACAAATGACATTATCTTAAGAGTCCTGATAGCATCTGAAAAGTCCCTGTAAACAATGTCTCTCAGTAATACCTAGAGTTAATTTGTGTCCCAATTACAGATAACTATATCTTTTCATATGCTCAAAAGTCCAGTGAAGACAACTTTTTTGCACCCCTAGACATAAATTCAGAGTGGACATTTTTAATGTCTTGGTTGTGACATGCCTTGATCTTAGAACAGAACCGTGAAAATTAAAAGTTGAGAGAAGCTATTGTTCCCTTCTATTAAAAGCTAAGTTAAAATTTTGTCAAGAAAACGGTCCACTGTACTTCATTGTAGGCCGGTTTCTCTACATACAGTGTAATGGTGGCATAGGCGGATCTAGAAGGGAGGGGTCTGGGGGTCCGGACCTCCTGGAATTTCCAAAAGTACCAGTCCATTAGTGTATTTTCTGACTGTAAGTCGTTTTTAAGTAGCATGAAGCATTTTTCTCGGTGCTTAACGTATATTTAATGGTTATGTATTTACTATTATTAATATGTTACTTTAATCTGCAAAATATGTATACTATAATGTGGTTGTGGTTCGAAAGTTGGGACCCCCCCTAGAAAAGTCTGGACCTCCACTTACCCACCTGTTTAGAATGGTACGGCTCTGCACTGGAGATTGTGAACACCAAAACTGGTTAAGTAAGACTGGCAAAGTTATTTTTTTCTTCCATGATTGACAGCACTCTTATAGAGATTATACGGTAATGATTGAAAATTTCATTTTAGAAAAATATATTTAATATATTTTTCCCAAGAACCAGATTTATACATTATGAATGTCTAAATTAAAATACAGGCCTGCTATATTTCAGACCTGGACCTGATTTCAGGGTTTTGATTTCATCTGTTGTCTTCATTGTGTATTAGTTAACAGGTTAAAGAGGGACATTTCAGGCTTGGGGAAATGTGGTCAATGACAGGCCTGAAATAGTACTGGTATTTATAAAAAAAAAGGTTCAGTGTGTCTTGATCAAGAAAAAAGTATAATACAGTAAAACCTCAATATCTGAATCACCGGAGGCTTTTTTGAATACAATCAAGTAATTTATGATCTAAAGAAAATACTGAAAAGTATTTAGCTTATTTAAGTATATAATCATGTATTTATTAAGGTTTTAATATGATGTTGATTCTGGCAGTTTTATCATAATGAATTAGGTGACATTAAATATTTTAAGGTGAAGAATATATTTATCTGAAAAAAATGTTTTTGAAAACATCAAATTTACAAAAGATCCATAATCTTTGTATCCCTAATTAACAAATCATTTCTAATTAAATTTGGAATCATTTTAGTCAATGCACTTTGCTTTCAGTGTAAAACATGTTCAAATTATCTACAAGAACTGAAAATTTATATCACGTTAAAGTGCCTTAGAAGTTTGATTACAAAATTTATTTTTACTTAAATAGTTTGGTGCATAATACAATTAAATGATAAAATATTAAATCCATGCATAACATGAGGGCTATTATGATTTAAAGCCCATACTTTAATAACCCCAATGGTTACTCATAGTTCAATACCTCTTTAGCACCCAAGACTCCACGAAGAAACTATTTTTTATTCTAGAAAGAAGCTTTTATATAACTAAAATATCTATGTACATGTAACTCAAAAAGTTTTTGCCTGCGAACATCTTATCATTACTAAAAGAATATGGACCCTAAGACATTCAGTTTAATACAGTCACCAAGATGACTTGAGCACCGATGTAACCAACAAAATAAATTTTTAAAGTTAAAGTAAAATTTAATTTTTGTTGAAATATTGATATTATGATGCAAATTAATATTCAAATGTTATTTCCATACATAATATGAGGACTTTTAAGTCTATTCCAAGCATATACAGTCTCATCCCGGGACATGACCAACTTCAAAATATACCGTAATAGCCCTCGAGAACTGAAAATTCAATACCTCTTAAATTATGTCAAACTCTATGGAGAAGCTTATTAACAAAACAAATTTTTGATTAAGTCATCTTAAAATATGGCAGAATTCATGTACAAAATTTGAAAAAGATTGGGAACTCTTGACATGGCCATTTTGGAGTTCAAACATAGGCAATTTTCGTAAAAGTTTAGACCTTGCTTAATTTAAACGCAGATTGTGAATTCTGGAAATGAGATTTTTTGTTCAAATTTGCTTTAAAATTTTCTTACAACATGTAAATAAATTAGAATAAATTTGAGCTCTAAATATGTAATGGTTTTGAAAAAAATAATGTTCAAATTAGGCAAATTTTTAGACAAATTTTAGATTTTTGGAGGTCTTTAGACAAAAAAGTAACAATTTTACACTTGGTTAAGCACAATTTTTGTACTCTACAGGTAAAAGTTCATAACATATTTCACTTTCAGAAGTATAGAAATAATACTTGAAAAGATATGTGTCTAAACATGGCCTCAGGACGAAATTCAGAAATTGCAAAATTACCCCCTTTTACTTAAAAAGCCATTTTTTCCAAAGTACTGAAAATACTGACTAAATATTTCATTTTTGTCCATGAATTGGATGTACAAATACATGTTGAAAGTTTCAAGCAGATCTGAGAGGGTGACCTAGGAAAATTTCCAAAAAATGGTTGATTTGAAATGGAATGACCCATACATAAACCACACCTAATAAAAATAGAAACAGAGAAAGTAAATGAACTGCATCTAGAAATCTGATAAGCTGTAAAGTCATTCTGTACCAAGAAATCATTGCTTTATTATATTTTCAGAATTTAACAACACAACACAGTCTAGTTAAAAAAAAGTTGCAATCTATATTGTAGCTTAGATGCTTACATGATAGCATACAGACATCACTCATGATGATCATTTATGTACTGATATCTATAAAATTTCCTGGGAATTTTAACTCTACTTTGCAACCAAAGTGCCAAGAATTTTTCTATGCAAATACTCATCAACATCTTAATGAAGTAAAGCAATCAAAGACACATTTTTCAATCAAGACATCATATGTGCCGCTGGTGAGGTTGGAACGAATGACCTCGCAGACCTAAACCTCTCTAATCATACCTCTAGAGCTCTACCTCAGCTATATAATGAATAAAATATATTTAACAATCAAGTGTCATAACTATGGTCTTCTGTTAAGATTTCAATAACTAGAGTTAATTTATAAATTGCGTAACATGTTTAAAGTGTGCCGTTTATAACTGAAATATGATTTATTTTGGCGGCCATTTTGAATTTTCTGCCATATTTGTTTGTTTAATTTAGTTTTGGAGCTAATATTTGAACTCACCACCATAAAACACCTAGATTGATATATTGCAGGCATGATTCAACATACTCAATGCCCAGTAAATATAATACCCAAATATGTCCAAAATTTGGGTCATTTTGGCAGCCATTTTGAAGTTTCCGCCATATTAAGTTGTTTAATTTAGATTTTTACTTCATATTTGAACTCAGCAGCCTAACAAACCTATACGTTGATTGAAAGCCTATAAGAATTGATTTATAACAGCTGGGTATAAAAAATGTGTTTTTTTTTGTAAAATGGGCGTGTCCGACTTTCAAGGGGTAGGTACAGGGGGGTTAATGGGGTCACACAAATTCTTTTGTTGTTGATTCTATTATAATATTGATGGCACCATATTTTAAGCAGGGTCTCACATGGTTATCTTTAAAAAATGAAATTAACAACCCCCCTACTACTGGCTTTTAACATTTGTCCGGGGCCGTCAAAACAGTCAATATTGTCTTTCATGATTTTAAATTACCAAAAAAAAACTATTATAATATACCAGATTGCGATTTTCATGAACTACTCCGGTATTTGTATCGGTACCTGTTATTTGTGTACAAAACTTTTTCCGGATCAATAAAATGTGGTTTCCTCAACTGTCCGATTTTCACAACAGGCGAAATTCTCAGCTTTTGTTGTATGTCTTTTCAGGTTGTTTCGTGCTTTTGTTATTGTCAACATGTTTCTGTATACTCGTATTGCTGATGACCATAATGCCAACATACATACCTTTTTATCAAGAAGATGACAGACACTATATTTGTCAAACATTTAATGGACGTTTAGCCAATCATATTTACCAGTATGCTTCAGTGTATGGAATAGCAAAGACAAAGAACTTTACCATCATTCTAGGCAAGCACGATGACATTGTGCAATATTTTGAACTACCATCCGCGGAAATTAGACATAGTCGAAAAATTTGTGAAACATTTAAAGTGAAATTAGCAAAGCACTGTTGTGTTTTTGATGAAACTTTTATGGATTTGCCTAACGATCAGAGCTATGTCGTAGGAGAATACTTACAATCCTGGAAATATTTTAATCACCTGTTTGGAGAAGTACGGAAGGAATTGAAATTTAAGGATCGTATTAATAATCCAATTAAAAATATATTAAGTGATTACAGAGAGATATATAAACTTAAGTATGGTCAAAATGTGACTATTGTAGGTGTCCATATACGTCGAGGAGATTTGGCAAACTTTGATCTTGGTGGTGTGAGGCCTGCACCAGACTCATACATACATCATGCCATTGACTACACTTGTCAGAAATTCAAAAACGTTGTGTTCATAGTTTGTTCGGATGATATGGAATACGCACATTTAGTGATGAGCTATTCCAAACAGCCTGTGGAATTCGTTCATAATGAACCAATACATGACTTGGCTGTATTGGCCAATTGTGATCACGTGATCACTACAACTGGGTCATATGGTTGGTGGGCGGGGTTTTTATCACGTGGTACTGTCTTATATTATAAATATCCTATGAAGGAAGGAACATTTGAAAGAACTGAATATAATTATGACGATTTCTTTTTACCTGACTGGATAGGATTAGAATGATAAAATATGAAGCGAGAAGACCTTTGAATTTATTTAAGTGAAAGTCTTCGTCGTAATATTAAAACAACGAATAGCAATATCATCGGGGATGAAATTCAATCACGATTTATTTACATATCAAAACATATAATTTTCATTGTGCATATGTAACTTATTTATAATACTAGGTTTATTACAAAATAATGTGCGGCCGAATGATGGATGTTCAGGTGGGATCCTTGGATTAGAATCCAACTTTGCATCTTGCAATTATGGATATTCCAGGGCATCTAGCCAGTTTCCCCCATTGGCTGGGGGTTGCTTTTCCACCGATTATATACTCATTACCTTTAAGATTAATACTTTATCTAACCAATCAGGCGCTGACGCTGATGGATGGTCCAGAAGGATCCTTGGATTAGAATTCCACTTTGCACCTTGCAATCATGGATTTTTCAAGGCATCTGGCTGGATTCCCTATTGGTCGTTGTCTGCCTTTTCTCATAATCTAATCATAACTTTTATCACTTTTACTTTATCACTATATAATGCATGGTAGGGGGGCGCGCGGGCACTGATGCTGATGGATGTTTGGGCGGGAGCCTTGGGTTAGAATCCAACTTTGCACCTTGCAATCATGGATTTTCGGGGCATTTGGCCAGATTCCCCATCGACCATTTGGCTGCTGTCCTATCAACAATCCATTATCTATCATTCACTATTTTTTAGAGTTGAAAATTCACTTGTTTTGTTGTTGTTGTCGTTTTTAAACTACTATGAGCACTTTATTTATCACAAATTCTGAGTTTTATATTACTCTACAGTTTATGTTTTTTATATTATATCATCTCTTACTCATTTTCGTTTTCATTTAAACTCGTTTTTCCTAATTATGCATATGATTGTGAAGCGCTTTTGAACATACATTGTATATTCAATATGAAAAGAGCGCTATACAAATGCGGTATATAATAACAATAATAATAAAAATAATAATAACAGCCGTTATGGTGAATGCCAAAATGATTTGTTTAATTCGGTGTAACACTTTAATCTCCTGGGTGCCGTTTTATCCTTTATATTATTTATAACCTGAATACGTGAACTTGTACTGATAATTCATTGAACAGAAACAATCTACCTAAGTTAACATACATTGCTTATTTAGGAGCAGTAGTTCAATCGCATGTCGCACGCTTTGGGATCGAGAGGCCCTGGGTTCGAATCCTACTAGTGGCACTGCTAATTTCCTTGAGTAAGAAATTAAACTGGGATTGCTTCACTCTAAATAATCCAGGTGTAAATGGATACCTACGAGGGTGGTATAATTTCCTTGCGCTGATTTGTCGGCTGCACTAATAAACGGAGTAAAAACACTCCCCAGTGAGATTGAAAGATAGATACCAGTAGCCCGATGACCAGGGGTAATAGCTGTTAAGTCCGTGAACGTGCATAAGCATAAACTCAGAATATAAAATGCCATTACATTTTATCATTACATTACATTGTAAATAGATACTGAAAGATAAAAGGATAAAAACATGTTTACCTAAGACTGGTGTTCACTATATCATAAATGAAACTGTATAAATTTATAAATACTTAAACTCATTGGTCTGTGTTGCAAATGTATAATTCAGTGCTTGTACATTGTAATCCTGTGCCTTCAGGCTAGCTTTTATTGTGACTTGGCCGAGTGTCAGCTTACTACTCTAGAGATCGTGGGTTTGAATCTCAGCTGGGACCATGTACTTTATCGGGTTATATTTTTAACATTCTGAGATATACTTTGTGATAGAATTATACCTATGTTGCACAGTAATATACCCTTGAATTTTCTTATCAGTAAGTGCTGATTTTGACATATAACACGTTACCAAAATCCTTTCAAATTTGCAAATCATAAATAATAATCAAAGACAAGCACAAGTGTATTAAGTGTATTTTATTACAAATTACAATACATGAATGTGTTAGTTTGACAATGGAGTTGGACAAGTTGTGAAGTATATATACTGATTTTATAAAGTTACATTTTAACAAGGCATTTACAACTTTTATAGAGGATGAAATTAAATTACTGATTTGCAAATAGCATATTATATTCACACATTCGTGAAAATTACATGTTCCGGTCAATTGACTGTTATACTGACCGCTATACGACGCAAATCGGTCCAAAACTAGTGGCGGCTGACCACGTTGAAGAGGGTTATAGATAGATTTATTTGTGATGCTTTTTACAAATTTTTCAAATCATACAAATATTTAACGATAACATAATAACAAGAATATGACATAAGATATCACAGTAATGAATGAAGATATTAGTAAAAATATAAATTGCATCACAGGATAGCCCATAAAGTCCTAGGACTTAATTCCAATGGGGTCCTTTGCCTTAAATCATTAAATATTAAAGTACAAAAAATACACAAATATATCTACCTAGGTTATGGTAATAAAAATAGAATTAAAAACATCAACATAGTACATATATATATATTATCACTGACATAATTAAAAATAAATAAAATCTGATTTATCAACACTGAACATTTGTTCACTGAAGTAATTTTTAACAGCTACTTGAACGATTTACTGAATGATTTAGTATTTTTAATAATCTTAATTTCATATGGTAAAGTCTTTAATAGCATTATAAAAGAATATTTTCTTGGTATAAGAATTGATATGGGGTATAAAATAATTGTATTTATTTCTACTTTGATGGATATGTAGTGTTGATGTTAATACAAAATTTTCTTTCATGTATGATGGACTATTATCATTAAAAATTTTATGAACATGGTTTAGTCTTTGAAACTTTACTCTGTTTTCAACATATAAAAATCCATTATTTGTAAAATCTGTAACTTGTAAAGATGTTCTAAAAGGGTCATCCTATATAAAGGGTCAATTAGAACAAACAGATAGGGAGGACCCTGAACTGACCGTAATGGACAGGGTCATGCTATATAGAGGTGACCCTTAATACAGGTTTCACTGTATAAGCCATAAATCGCTAGGAATGGCTAGTTTTAAGTTGACTTATGTTGTGAGACCCAACTGTAATAAATATTTACTAACGAAACTAAAAAGACAATCATATATTGATGGGTCAGTGCAAACAAGAGTCTGTATTCTTATTTATTTACATGCAGTTGGACCAGTTTTGCTCTTACCCATTGTGAACAAAAATAGTTATTTACATTTCTATACATATTTGAATATCAAACAATAGACATTTATAATGGAAAGTTTAGAAAAAGTATACATGTTAAAAGAAAGTCTGCTTCATGATACATGCACAAAATAGAGTTATTTGAACAATAACCCTGATGATCAAAATCACCTTAAAACAGGTGATCCTTACACCAACCATTCACACCTGGGCGGAGCTAAGCAACAGAAAGTAAATTTCAGTGTCCCTGTTAGGATTCGAACCTGGAATTTCTCATCCCCAGTGGACCACAACCTTAACATGTGAGTATCACAGTAGAGTAAACAAGATTTGAGACAAAGATAAACAAAAGAGAAAGACATAGTAATATACAAAACAAAATTAATATCACATTTCATAAAAATAATTGTAGTAGTCAATTCATTAACATTTAATGTAATAAAATAATACACATTACATATACATACTTTATCTATTATTTACACACTGAGGAGCGGACGAATAGCGGCGAAATACTGTGTTTAAATGCATATATTAAATCAACAGAGGCATCCCCAAGTTATTGTCTTTTATCATACATATATATATAACTATCAGAACATAGTCTGCAAGTAATAAATAAAGTGGCACTCAATGCATATGCATAATTGAAAGTTTACATAAATCCAGATTTATAACTAAAAACAGCTTTATTTGTAAACAAGAAATGTAATGTGGACACCACATTAAAGCTGGATTTAAAAACTTTAAACGCAAAAAAATCAAAGAAAAATAATCCATAAAAGAGCCAGATAGAGTTGCAGTTACTTTCTAATTCTGTTTATCACATAGCATCTTATCATTGTATGAAGTTTCTTAAAGATCTGACAAAAAATGGCAGAAATATATGCTAAATTGAAAACTTTAATGCAATTGTTACAGTCACCGGACGCCTGCCAACCCACTCGCCTGCCCATGTTTAACTAAATTATAAGTCGAATTTTTTCGTTGAAAAATCCGGCTAACAATGTAAATGTTTAAAATCAATAACTCGGTCATTTTATATACAATTCTCTAATATAAGAGATACAAGAACTATTTACAATTTCAAATGGAAATAAATTGAGTGCCAATTCAATTCCAATCAAAAATACATGAACAACTGTAACACACAATACACTAGTAAATGTACACACAAAATAATACAACACTACTCTGAAACGTTCAACTTTGATATGTTCTGAATAAAATATTTTGTATTGAAAGACATGTACTTCTAAATCAAACATTTTTTAAAATGAAAAAGTGGTCTCCCCTTGGCTTCACTAGAGGACCATGCACCGCTCCCCTGAGATCTAGATTCTTAGGGCATCTGCATCTTAACTAAAGAACTATTTTATTTATTTATTTATTTAATTGGGTTTTACATCATTTTCAACACATATTTAGGCCTAAAAAAAAAGATGTTTGTTTCCTGTAACATGCAAAAAAAAAGATGGGTCGGTAGGTAGGAAGGTTTTTTTTTTTTTTTTTTTTTTTTTTTTTTAGTGAATGATTGTATACATATATGCTTTTCCTGATAATAGACCCCTGCATCGATTATCAAATGTCAGTCGTGGTTGCATTTGAAATTCATTCATCAGAATCATTCAAGAAATTTGGTATTTGAAATAGTTGAACCTAGGACTTTTTATCTGGAATAACTTTATCTGGAACAACTGTAGAACCAGTGCTTCACATGTTTCCAATGTCAAACACCCTTGATATATCCTCAGGCATAAAATTAAGCAAAGAAATACAGCAGAAAAACATTTCTGATCATTTATTTTTGTCAAAAAACATGTGGTTAACAGACATAAAGGTGACTAGAATTCAGTTGAATGACTAGAAAAGGCAATCTCTATGACAATAAAACTGACGGTGACAAGAATTATTAGCATGATTTCAGTAAAATGCAATGCATATTTTAATTATTATGAAATAAAATCACACTGAATGTAAGATATTTGGTTACTTTTTAGGGCTCGACAAATTTTATTTTTAGTCACTTTTCTTCCATAAATATCTAAACACAACATCATGAGTTCAGCCTTTCACGATTAGCAAACGCCATTGTGCTTCTACGCTTCAGTCACTTGTCCGGGACTAGACACCTGCCAAAAGTCACTTGTCCCACCCAAATGGGTCACTTGTCCCAATTATATCGGGACTTGTCCCGTCTAAAGCTGGACTTGACATTGTTGTTTCAACTTGTACTAATACCATTACTTGTATGTGTTGTATTCCGTGTTATTTTGTAGCAATTGGTAGATAATCACATATCAATGTTCTCATCCAGAGAGAGGGGGACAAGGATATATACCTTATACAGATCTCATTTGTATTGATACTACCCATCACCTGTTACTTTTGCCCCCACATTAAGTATTATTTCTCTATATAGCACAAATCATACAATCAATTGTTATATATTTGACCGGAAGTGTCACCCTGTGTTATTATTATATGTGTATTTTTGTATTTTCCCCTGTTTGTATATAATTGTAAATACTTGGGAGAAATAAAAGTTGAAGAAGTAGTAGTAGTAGTAGACAAACATTAGAAAACACCGGTGTTTTATGTCAATTGTTTATAACGCCTGCCGTAAATGCTCCACTTTTAACTAGTCTGTGGACACATCAAATAATTAGTATCAATTAGAAACTGTCTTAAATCAGCTACTTTCGTTTTGTCATTAGTCGTTTTGTGATACCCATTTTCATTGGCTAAGCTAACAGACACTGTGACTTTTTAACTGGAATTTACCAGTCTCCAACTGACTGTCGATCATTAAAGTTTAACACGTATTGGGGCGGAGTTTTGTCGGTTTTCGATCAATCACACGCCGGCGTTTACAATTGCTTTAAGAATTCAGGGGTGTGACTCTCCTGCGGATTTCCGCGATTCGGAAAATCCCGACGTCCACTTTTTGAAAATCGCGGAAATTTCGCGGAAAAGCGAAAAAGGGCGAAAATTTTGAGGGCCGAAATACTTACGGTTCCGCCGATATTAATGAACGCAAAATAATAGCGTAAATCTGACAATCGCGCGTCCTATGACTGTAAAGAAGACAATATTGCGTTTACTTCCATAAATATCTATACACAACATCATGCGTTCAGCCTTTCACGATTAGCAAACGCCATTGTGCTTCTACGTTCAACGATAAAATGCGTTAATTCGTTCTATAATAGTTGGTTAGTTTTTTTTTCCACAAAAATATGAACGGACAGAGTAATGTTTTAACTTTATAAAAATAAAGTAAATTAAAACAAAGATTTTTTGTGCGATCGCAGATAGCCTTTCCCTGCATTACCGGCAATTATTTGTTTAACATGTAGTCAACAATTAAAAAACTAGGTCATGCTTGTTTGTAGAAATATTCTGAATAACAATTAAATCAAATTAGACTCCATTATTCAGTATAAAGCATACGCTATCATACATCGACTAAGTGTGAAAACTTGCCGACACATGTTCGTTATCCAACAAAGGATTAATATTGATATCAATTGCTACAAACAATTAAAATATAGACTCTCGCGATATGCATGACATTTTGTTACGTAATAATTCAATACTACTTCTTGAAATTAATATTATGTTTACCGAAATTAGGTGCGTGGGACAACTGGGCGACGGCAGTTGCAGATCAAAGGACTTTCGGCGTACATTGACTTCAAACAAAGCGCACTACGGCGGTACATGAAAAAACATCTAAAGCGCGGCGCAGTAGGTGGTTATGCTAGTCGTCGCGGAATTTAAGTATTGATATTTTAAGATTTTTAACTAAAAAAAGATTATGTGCACACTTTTATATAGACTCTTCATGAATTTTGTCACTTGCTCGACCGATTTTAGGCAGTTGTCCGCGGACGTGATTCTGACTAGCAATCACTTGCCCGACCGTGGGAAGTCACTTGTCCTGGACGTCGGGCTATCGGCCTGTTTTAATTGTCTTTAAAAAACAATCAATTATGTCTGCCTCAAACACGCTTGTAATTTAATACAATTATCAGCTTGACGGCAAGCATCAATCAAGTTTCATCTACTTTAACCTATGTAACATCACAGTTTGTTACGTGTATGTTAATTGCAACGGTTTGATTACGTAAGCAATCTTATCGAGTCGACATGTAGCACTATCGATTTGTTTGCAGACGCTGATTGGTTAAGAAAACATATCAATGCGTACGCTCCGCCTTTTTAGTGAACATACGTTTAGCTTTACACTAAATTGTCAATTATTGATAAACGCTTGGCTGCGTATCGCGGACACGGGACTGGATTTTTTGGCGTCTAAAAGTCAGAAGTATGCGTCAAGATACGCGGAATTAAGCGTTTCCGAGAACCCTGGAACACTAAATGTTAGGAAAACGATAGGTGACGATTTTGGGGGGCAAAAAAAGTTAGGGTCGGCGATAAAATCGATGGGTCGGTCGGGTTACAGGAAACAAACATCTTTTTTTTTAGGCCTTAGGTCATACAATGTATATATGATGGTCTGCTCTTCCTACTATAGGTTTCCTGCTCACTATTCTATCACCAGTACTAACTTACCCTACTACAAGGCCAACAGCTCATGTATAGGGTATGGCCTACCATGACCAGGCTCGAACCAGCGACCTCAGGATTCAAAATCAGACATGCTAACCACTATGACACAGCCGCGGCTAAAACACAGGTACATTGTACAATCTTTACACAAGGAGTACAATTTGAACAAACTTTGAGAGCCTTCAGGTGATGCCACATCCCAAAATGGAAGATTTAAACAAAAAAATGTTTTTTAATTCGCATCTGTATATTTTCTTGATTATATTCTCAATTCAAATTACTTTCACTTCTTGCATAAAAAAAGCAGACATGAATTTTGAGATCTTGTGAACATCTAGATATAAGTTCAAATTTAAGTCTTCATAAAATAAAATTTTATAACTACATACCTCTACAACCATGTAAATCAGGGACGGATCCAGGATTTTTTTCTAGGGGGGTTGGAACTTTTCTAGGGGGGTCCAAACTTTTCTAGGGGTGTCGGAACCTCAAACCACAACCACATTATACACATTTTGCAGAAAAAATGCAACATTTAGATAATAAAAACTACATTACCATTAAATCTAAGTTAAGTACAAAAAAAAATGCTTCATGCTACTCAAGAATGATTTACAGGCAAGAAATACACTAATGGACAGGTACATTTTCCAAATTCTAGGGGGGGGGGTCCGGACCCCCCTGACCCCCCCCCCTGCTGGATCCGCCTATGTATATAAATGTAAATGACTTAAATATTAGAATGAAATGATATTTACAACTTTGTCAGGCACATTTCAATAACACATGTAATAGTGCATTAAATATATATGGAATATACATCATGTACAATGTAAATAAACATGGATAGAAAAATACAAGCTCAACATGATTATATCATATATAGTATCACACTGACTGGTAACAAATCATTATCTATCAAACTTAAGGCAGGCTATCGACAAACAATACAATATTTCTTTATTTGGCTATATCTGTGTAACAGAATATCATCTTAAACCTTTTACTGGTCAATCCCATGTTTTTATTTGTCTGAAACCCCCCATCCAAATGGCCATTACAGGACTTGAAATTAATAATTTTCCTTTTAGGAAAATTCCAAAAAAATGACATTTTATTAGTGCCCCCTCCATGAAAAAGTGTCTCAGGGGGTCCCAGATGCGAGATGTCAATGGTCAATTTTAACCCATGTCCTGACCAGAAAAGGCTTAATCAATGCAAACATTAATAACAGTGTAAAAACATGACAATACATTGACACACTCAAATATAATTTAACACATATAATTTATGTGCAAGCACATACATAAGTGAACATCAAATAATATTAAGAAACTCAACATAGAAGTTAAAAAATGAAAATTAATCATTTGTTTATTAACACTAATCAGTTGGTTCAAAGCATCAGTAAATGATATATTTATTCATTTATACTGAGTTTAACACCTTGTTCACATATTTTGGTTATTTTATTGTGTCCAGCACACCTAACCTAGCTTTACTGGACCCTTGTCTATAACCAGTACTCACCTACCTATCCACAAAGCCAGAACCTTCTCCATATACCTTATAATTGTAGGTAAAAATTGACATTTTCATGGAAAGCTGAACCCCTTGGAGACACTAGATTCCAAAAAACCAGTGTGCTACCATTTGCACAACTGACTCAGATTGAACTGTCAGTGAATTATAAAACATAAATATATGTAGCCCACTAGTCTTAATCTAAGAGGCTTAAGATGTACCAATGTGCTATTACTGTGACCTCATAATCATTGGTGAAAATAATAGGAAATTATTATTTGTAAATAAATATAGCAAACATACATACAAACATCTATATATATACAAACCACAAATTAAAAAAATTGTAACAGATTGCACATCAGTCTATGATTAAAAATATATAACATTTATTTTAATAGGGTTTCAAAAATATCTCCAATTCTAAAATACTATGTATCCTGAGAGATCTGGACCCAAGATAATACAAAAGAACCTATTCTATCATGCTAAATTTTTTATTGAAGTGTATGGTATAACTCAAAGGAAGCCAGAATAATACAAAGTCACAACACTTTATACCCTGTTAGACATAACAGTTTAAGGTATATTACTAAAAAAGACTGATAACTAATTTTTGAAACCATTTTTTTAAATAGAGCACAGTTCTTCAAAAGATGTTGAGCCAAACAAAAGAGATAAAGCCTTGGCTATTCATGCTTTCATAAATCTAAGAAATAGAAAAATTTACAAAAGAGAAGCAGACAAGCGCATTAAAGAATTGCTAACATAAGAAGAAATTGATGACCCATTTTGGTGTGCATAAGGTACATAGTTTCATAAGGACTTGAGTGCATACGCAACAGGGGCAGATCCAGGATTTTTTTCTAGGGGGGGGGGGGGGGCTAACTTTTTCTAGAGGGGTCCAAACTTTCAAACCACAACCACATTTTACACATTTGCAGAATAATGCAACATATCAATAGTAAAAACTACATAACCATTAAATCTATGTTAAGCACAGAAAAATTGCTTTATGCTACTTAAAAATGACTTACTGTCAATTAATACACTAATGGAAAGGTAAATTTTGGAAATTCTAGGGAGGGTTCAGCCCCCCTGACCCCTCCCCCCCCCCCCGCTAGATCCGCCTTTGCACAATATATTTTGTAAGGTGCATACAACACTGCTTGGTTACCAGTAAAACTCAACTATTCTTTTATGTAAGTGTCTCTTATTTGATGTTGTATCATTAAGGCTGAATTTGACCTTCAGATTGTGTCTCAACTCCCTTTAAAATCATTTTTTCCATATTGTATCTATAGCAACTGTTATATTCGCCTCAATTCTATCATTGATATCAGTGGTTGACAGCCAGGTTAATGCTTTAGTTTCTATCATCTGCCATTCTTCTTGTCTTGAGGAACAATGATGTCTCAACCATGATATAGCTAGTACAGTATATATAACATCCATGTCCTGAAAAAGAAATTATTGATTATAATGAATATACATGTATAGTGTATACCCTAAATCATGGTTCAATGTGTTTTGCACCCCCAACTATTTTTTGGTTGGATTAAACACTGTTGAAACAATAATTGTATAGGACATATTATGGAGGTCAGTTGATGAACTCATCTTTCCGGAGAAGACAGCCTCTAGACTTGTAAACAAGAGGGCCATGATGGCTCTTGATCATTCACCTGAGTACAACTGCAGCCCAGAGAAGAAAATTCTATTTTATTAACAGTGACGTTGACCTTGAACTTACAGGCATGAGTATCGTATTTGAATTTGCCACATCATCTAGTCATGATGAACATTTGTGCTTAGTTATTTTGAAATCCCTCCATTCATAATGAAGGTAAAGCCAATACAAGAAAATTCTATTTTTAGTAACAGTTACCTTGACCTTGGACATACAAGCATGGGTGTTGTATGTGACTTAACGTCTGGATATGGTGAATATGCATACCAAGTTATTTTAAAATAAAAAAGAAATAACAAGTTTACAGCCCGGAAAAGAAAAATATATTTTAAGTAACAGTGACCTTGACCTTCAGGCATGGGTATTGTACGTGACACACTGTCTAGTCATGATATACATTTGTGCCAAGTTATTTTGAAATCCAATAAAAAAATAAGGAATTAGCCAAGAAAATAGCCTGGACAAGTTTGTTCTATTTTTGGGCGGGGCTTTAGCCACGTCCAGAGTTAACAAACCGTAATTTCGGCTCCGAGCATTGAATTTAAGCAAAAAACCCGATCCACTCCGCATATCATTACTGCAAAAATTGATTCGGATATTTCGGGTTAGTATGTTATCATGATAATCGCCTGCGACTTATTTCCATAGATTAGATTTTTCATCCGGCAATAGAGCAACGACTAAAACACGCAATGGAGAATTGACAAGTCGACCTAATTCGGTTAATTACAGTTTCGCATAATGGCGAGAACAGGACTTCCGGTTTAAATTCTATGACGCTAAACATAAGAAATCGTCTCGTATTAGAGGTCGTTATCGTGGTTATGTTGGAGATTTTTGTTGCGTGCCTGGTTGCAACAATTCAAGGAGTAAATGTGCTCGTGAAATGAAGAAAATATCATTCACCAGATCCCTAAAGAATGAATACGAAGACAACTTTGGTTGGATCGAATTCGCTGTGCCGTGGAACTGTGAACGAGGTCGATGATGGAAAAGTTTTTGAACTAAAACATCTCTCTAGAATTTACTCAAAACACTTAATTGGAGGTAAGTCACCTTTATTTGATATTTCTATATCATTTCAATCGGATTGATAGCGAATTGACTTATATTTCTCTAACTGGAACTGCAGAAGTCATCCACAGTGCACGAAGCTTAAGGGTTTTAAGCTTGACACTTTGGTAAAGTGGTATATTTGTTGACTACAATAAGTTAGTTCTGGTTTATGTAATGGAGGTATACAACACAACTATATTTTAAGACCACATAAAATAATATCAAAACTCAGATGGTTTTGGGTTTGATCACATTTCGGTCCATACATGTTTATCTGCTATTGACCAAATTGTATGGAAGCATTTGTTTTGATAGCATAGCTGTCATTGATTAAGCTAACGCATATCAACGACATCCATATATATTGTGAAATTAATATCAAGGTTACACCGATATATATTGATACCTTCTCTGCAGTTCTACACAGACCATTTATGTTGACATAAACTAATTATAGTTGTATATTTATTATGAATAATATAGCTTGGGTTGACTAGAGCTATTTTCTCAATGGGGGTGCCGTCAATGTTTTAGACATATCAGTTAATATTAGGACAGCACTCCTGTTTCCGCTTACATTAGAAAATTAGACACATAAATACAGTGATATCGTTGGAATTGATGAAAGCTCCATTTGAATTTGACAGATGTCAACTTGTAAAGAGTACCAGATTTCTTGTTTTCGCGATTTTTTATCTATGTATGTATGATATATGTTGTTGTGTCTTACTTTTAATTAAACTGTAATTTATACCATGTATTATTTCAGAAATCAAGGTTGACTTTGCAAGCCATCCAGTATATGTGCCAACTGTATTCCCAAGAAATTCAACAAAGAAGGGAAAACAAAGACATCAGTTATAGCAGGTGAGAATGAGTTGAATTGAAAAGAATTAAATGTGTTGTTTGTTGTCAAATAAGATCAATACTGGTATGCGAGCAGAAGCCGTGAATGAGTAGTACCTGTGATTTTGATTTTACACGTTTTATATGCTTTCCAGAAGAAAATTAAGAGTTTATATATATATATTACCAGGTATATTCAATAAGACAAAATTAAACTGTGTACAATTAATTACAACAATCTGATAATTATGACGGAAAATATTTACATTTATGACAACAAATTTAAAACATCTTGAGGATGTCGCCATGACAATTATTGCATTTCTAAACAACTTGACTACTTTTCTTTTACTCATGCTAGATAACTGTTCCACAAAGAGTTGATAACTACTCCATAAACTGAGAAAAAAATAAAATTTCTCACTAATTTTTATAGAATAGTAAGACTTGTTGGAGCCACATATAAAACCTATGTCACTTGATTATATGTCTAGTGGGTTAATTTATCACTATTTCATGACTACAGATTGTTGCAAAAATACAAAATATGTATTCAACAATATTTATTAGAATGTGCACCCCAAGTTCATGCCATTTACTTTATGTAAATTTATATGAAGTTATGGGCAATTTTATTGATTTAAAAATACTTGTGCTGAATGGTGATGTTTATGTCTTTACCTTTCCAGAGGAGTTCACTCCATCACTACAAGTGAAGAAACCTCTTAATCATAAATGCCTACTAGAACTTGGCAGACCAAAGAAACTAGATTACTGTTCTGATAACCATAATGCAGTTAGGTGTTCAGATCATGACTATGTCAATCCTCAAACCTACTAACTTGAAGTAACTGTCAAATCTCTTCAGCAAGAGAATTCCAAGATCAAATCCAAGCAGTTAGGGCTAAAGAACGTTACGGACAGCCCAGAACAGTTTAAGTTTTGGACCAATTTACCCAATTATGATGTTTTTGAAGCCCTGTGTTCTTATTTGAAGACAAGAATAAATAATGAGAATTTGTGTTATTGGAAGGGCCAAAGTACTGGTAAGGAATCGGCATTGAACAAGAGAGGACCAGATAGAAAACTCTCATTTGAAGAGAAATTCTTCATTGTACTAGTGAAATTAAGAACAGGAAATTTTAATGAAGACTTGGCCTTATATTTGACATCAGCTTAGTTCATGTATCAAGCATTCTCACTACCCATATCGATTTCTTTTTGAAATGCAGTCATCTGACTTGGACAAAGCTGGGTGTTTTGAAAGTTTATGGATTGTAGTGGACTGTACTGAACTGATGATCAGAACTTCATTTAACTCGGATGCACTGAAAGATACTTTTCGAATTATAAACACTATGATTCCACTAAATTCTTGGTGGGAATATCTCCAAATCTCAGTTATTTTTTTCCACAAACCTGGGTTGGAATTGCTTTGAGGTGCCATATCCAATGATTTACAATCTAGGTATTCTGTGCTGGCTGACTGTGGATTTAGTGTTGCTGTCGATTTTAAAAGAAAGGTGTTAAACTCCTCAACCTATATTTCAAAGGGCCGGATAGAGCTCAGATATCACAAGCGTGTTGATTGGAGAACATATTTAAGGCTCACATTCACGTGGAAAGGATGATTCAGAGAATAAAATCATTTTATTTTCTTGAAAGAACAATTTGCATGATATGCATGATATAATTGAACAAATATTCTCTTTCCATATTTAACCAACTTTTAAATGCCTGTTTTAAGAAAATAATCAATTGATTTAAAAAAGAAATTATCATTTACATTAGACTGAGATGAAATTCTGTTGTAGAAAGCATAGCTAGTATTGTAATAATTAATGGTTATGGTGATATTAATTTTTAAGCTAACAACATTTTATCATATTGTTACATGTGCAATGAAACATATATAACACATTGCGTTGAAGTCATCCTTGATTTGCTGTATATAACTATATATAAAACATGAAATATGTTAAGTAAGCTATTGTTTAATCTGTTGCAAAATAGTGTATCATTGAGGTATTTTACTTCACATATGTTTGGTATTCGTGTAAATAAACATTTAAATGTATTTTGAACTGCATTAATATATGTACATGATGTGTAATAATCAATAGTACACCATGGATTTTTTCTAATATTTTATGAGAAGTTTCCTCATAACCCTGATGAATTGTAAATGGTTAGACATTATAGTAATTGAATTAATTTAGAAACAGCCTTTTCTATTAGTAAAATGTACAGTAAGCATCATTATTAACTTCAGATTCTATCAAACCTTTAAGAATTTAAGGAAGAGCTGGTTATATTTAGGCACTTTATGTTATTTTTTAATGTCGCAGCTGAAATACCTATTCCATGGAAGTGTACAAGTCATCATTTAAAAATAAGTGTGTACTGAGAAGATTTAGTGAATTGTCACCCTACAGTATTAACTTTTTTGTCTATTTACTCATTTTACTGTTATTACCTGGTATTACATTTGTATCTGCTGAAGACTTGAAATTGTTCATTCAAAATGTATGTATATATTGTACATTTCATACTGAAGTGTTGTAATTAATAGTAATAAATAATTACAAACAAATCTGTTCTGTCAATATACTTAAACATGCATTGCTTGTCAAGGTTATGCCTAACCCACCAAGAACCGTGTTAAAGACGAAAAGTTCATGTAACTTGAGATCAGACTTAGTGCTCAAAACTTGCCATTGCATCCGAGTATCATCAAACACTGCTAACAAATGCATCTGGCCTCAAATATGGCCAGCCGATATACAGTACCCACCAAAAGTTTGCAGACATTTTCACTTTGTAGGCCTATTGAATAGCTGATACAAATATTTCAAAACTGCTTTTAAATACTTGTTAGTTTTGCTTATTTTTTTAATTTTAGTTCTACTTAAAAATATGTGATAGAAAATAATTACATTGCTCTTAATTTTTGAGGCTTTGAAATATCAGATGTTAAACCTATTAATTGTGGTGCATTCATGAAATGTGCTTTAATTTCATCATAAATAATCTGTGATGTATTAAAATGATAGTTTCAAAAAATCAATTACTGGAATCAAGATATAATAAATTTCTGTTGTCTCCAAACTTTTGGTAGGCACTGTATATCAACGAAGAACACTGGGTAAAAGAGCATGAAGTTGGTTCCTGAATTCATAAATATCGGTATCTCAAGTGCATACTCCTTGTTTGTTAGTGGTGGAGTGGATGAGTCGGCAGAAATATATGACTGATACAGGGATTGTTTAAAGCTTTGTAGGGACAAAGGTCTATGCAACAAATTAAAAGTTACAAGACTGGTCCTTGTAAAAAGGATAAAGATTAATTCTATGACCATCAAGGAGGGAAGTTTGTAACAGCAATAAAGTCAGACACTATAGACTACTATTCACAGCTCTTTCCTTTTTTGTTTTAAAATTAATCTTTGATTATATAGAATCCAATACTGTATAGAACATCATGACGATAAACAATGATTCAATTTATCTGACACAATCATTATGAGAAAAGTTGAAAATTCATCTGTCCAATCGAAAAAGGGCAACTTTAAGGCTAGTTTCTCATAACGTCATAGTAGTGTCATGATCAGTGTTTAAAATTTTCAAGAGCCCCGCCCCATCAGTACTTTCAGTGCTTTGATTAATAATTGTGACCTAGTTTTTAACCCCAGATGACCTATATTCTTTACATGTCTGAGTAATTACTGTGACAAAGGTCCTGACTTAATTTCTTGACATTCAGAGCAAAAATGTGACCGCTAGAGTGTTAACAAACTAAATGTGGACGGATGACAGACATTCATCGATCCTAATAGCTCACCCTGAGCAAGCTCAGGAGGGCTTAAAAGTATTTTAACAGAATTTAAGTAATAAAATTTTAGATAAAGGTGGCTTAAATTTTACGTTTTCTCACACTATTTCGATCAAAATATACTTACTTACTTAGCAAGGGAGGGTAAGGGGGGTCCAGTGACTTGCAGACCTTACTTGGAAGGATATCAAAGTATCTTAAGACTCAAACACTCATCATTTGGGGCAGTTGCAACAAGGACATAGTCAGTGGAATAACCAAGTACTGATTTTATTATGTGTTAAAAAACAGTAGCAAATCAAGAAAAGGTAAGATAGTGCCTTAACCCCTAGCCTGAAAACCATTTATAGCCTTAATCCATAAGCCTGAAGCCCAGATAGTACCTTAACCTACTTGCCTGAAGCCCAGGTAGTGCCTTAATCCATAAGCCTGAAGCCCAGGTAGTGCCTTAATCCATAAGCCTGAAGCCCATGTAGTGCCTTAACCCACTTGCCTGAAGCCCATGTAGTGCCTTAACCCACTTGCCTGAAGCCCATGTAGTGCCTTAACCCACTTGCCTGAAGCCCATGTAGTGCCTTAACCCACTTGCCTGAAGCCCATGTAGTGCCTTAACCCACTTGCCTGAAGCCCATGTAGTGCCTTAACCCACTTGCCTGAAGCCCATGTAGTGCCTTAATCCACTTGCCTGAAGCTAAGGTAGTGCCTTAACCCACTTGCCTGAAGCCCATGTAGTGCCTTAACCCACTTGCCTGAAGCCCATGTAGTGCCTTAACCCACTTGCCTGAAGCCCATGTAGTGCCTTAATCCACTTGCCTAAAGCCCATGTAGTGCCTTAATCCACTTGCCTGAAGCTTAGGTAGTGCCTTAACCCACTTGCCTAAAGCCCATGTAGTGCCTTAACCCACTTGCCTGAAGCCCATGTAGTGCCTTAATCCACTTGCCTTAAGCCCATGTAGTGCCTTAATCCACTTGCCTGAAGCTTAGGTAGTGCCTTAACCAACTTGCCTGAAGCCTCAAAAAGTTGATTTGGGCTAGTGAAAATTAAATGTTTCAAATACTTGGGCTAGGTGATAATTTTGCCTATCTCAATATAACAAAATAATCACATAGTGCTCAAAAAGAATTTAGGCAATGTCAGACCAACTCAATAAATGGGCAAGTGCTTGAAAAAAGATAGTCCATGACTGAGTAAAGATCAACATAAAATCAAATTAAAAGTAGCGATACATACAGTGGAGAATTTCAGTTTGTCCACATCATCTTTTGTTACATTAAGTAAATCCAACAAAGCCTGTGACTGTTTCCATTGTCCATTTATCTGTTGTAGAGATATTACATTTAACATCTTATTACCTGAAAATTTATACAGATAATATTTGTTTACCATAACAATGTTGTAGGGCTGTCACAATATATTTAGGTAGGTTCATGATTAGGGCTGTCAAGAAATACCGGTGTGTACCGGTATATTGCAATATGCAGCTGCGGCAATACGTACCATGGTACGAATTTAACGTACTGTTTTTTTTTTCGATATTTTTTATTTCATGAGAAAATTGAAAAAACAATGGACAAACTGACATTTCGTTTCTTTCGTTTTCCAGAGAGAAGAATTTTCAAATGAAATAAAAATAACACCAAATACAAGTATCTTTTTTGTACCGCAGCTGCATATAGCAATATACCAGTATACTAGTATTTCTTGACAGCCCTAATCATGAACCTACCTAAATTAATTGTAACAGTTTGTGTGCATAAAATGTGGACAAAGTATGCCTTATTACCAAAGAATGAGCCCATGATGATTGATGAACCCATGGGGTAGAATTTTCCACCCAGGAACTATTCATTAAACATACCTGAACTAAATGCAGTAGATTGTGTGGATGAAAAGTAGGTTAACAATACCTCATTACCCAAGAATGACCCCATGATGAGCCCATTGGTGTATTACACTCCATGCAGCTAGAAGTCATAAACCAATCTGAACTAAATGTAACAGCTGATGTACATAAGATGTGGATAAATTTTAACTTATCACCCGAGGATGAGCTCATTATGGGCTCATAAGTGTATAATGCTTAGTCCATTTACAAGTCATAAGTGTGGTACCTATACTGAATGTAACAGTTTGTGTAAATGAAATGTAAATACCGGTAAAAAAAGCTTTTTACCCCCTGGCAGCCAGCGCGGTCCAGAATAGAAAACCCTGTATATTAGTGTTTTTGATTCAAGACCATGCTGGCTACCTGCATTTTTATCCAAGGATGATCCCATGAAGTAGATTGCTTCACCCAGTAACAAGCCATAATCTTAGTCTTACCTGAACTAAATGTAGCAGTTGGTGTAGTTGAAGAGGATCCAACATCATCTTCATCAGAAAATGTTTCAGAGAGTAATCTACTATCTGACTCATTTGTAGAAGAGAAATCAATTGCTTCATCTGTACTAAGTTTAGCAGTAGGTCCTGAATGTAAAAAGAGCATTGAGATTTAGAGCATTATGTACAGTCATCCAAAGTTACCTCAGCATTTGTAACAAGAGGTCTGCTAGGCTGGGCATTATACACTTATGTGCTGTCCATGCTGTGTGCTGTCCCGTATGAAGTCCAAGTGACCTTGACCTTTGACCCAGGGCCTCAGACACAATAGGGGACACCCCTGACCCATGGGCTATCCTCACATAAAATGTGGTGAACCTGAGTGAAGCTGTTGCTAAGTAATCTCAAAACACCTATTCCCATATGATGTTGCAGTAACCTTGACCTTAAACCTTAGGACCTCTGACCCCAAACAGCACATCCTTTAAACAAGGGTTATACACATGTAAAATTTAGTAAACATAGGTACAGCAGTTGTTGAGTAATCATCCGGACAAAGTTTTCCAATATGAAGTCCCAGTGACCTTGACCTGTGACCCCAGAGTATCAGAAACAATAGGACACATCCTTCACATGAGGGCTATCCACATATTAAATTTAGTGAACTTCAATGAAGTTGTCATAAAGTTATTGTTCAGACAGGGTTTTTCCATATGATGACCAATGGACCTTTACTCTCAAGGATCAAGCCTCAAAACTTCCTTTGACACAAGGGCTACTCTCACTTAGAATTTGGTAAACCTAAGTACAGCCGATGTTGAGATATCATCTGAACAAAGACTCCCATATAAAGTTCCAGTGCCCTTGACCTTTGACCCAGGGGCCTCAGAACCAATGCGGCACACCATTAACCCAAGGGCTATCCACATAAAATTTCTTTAACCTTAGTGAAGCTGTTGTTAAGCAATTGTCCAGACAAGGTTTTTCCATGAGATGCCCTATGACCTTGACCTTTGAAGCTATGGTCTTGAAACCAAGTGCACACCCTTGACACATGGGCTTCTCTCAAATCAAATTAGGTACAGCTGTTATTGAGTATTCATCCAGAAAAAGTTTTCCACATGAAGTCCCATTGACCTTGACATTTGACCCTAGGGCCTCAGACACATTAGGGCATATCCTTGACCAAAGGGCTATCCACACATATAATTTGGTAAACTTAGTGAAGCTCTTGTTGAGTTATTGTCAGACAAAGTTTTGCCATGTGATGTCCCTGTGACTTTGACCATTGACACTAGGGCCAAAAACCTATCCTTGACACCCGGGCTACTCCGAGATTGTATTTGGTGAACTTTGGTATAGCCGTTGTTGAGTTTACATCCAAACAAAGTTTCTCTATAATTATGAAGTCAACAAAATTTAGGTCATTTTATTGCGTTCAGAGCACCTAACCTAGCTTTCCTGGACCCTTGTCTATAACTAGTACTCACCTACCCTTCCACAAGGCCAAAAACTTAATGGAGGAAAATTGACATTATTTTCATGGAAGAGTATAATTTCCCTGGGTGGGATTCGAACCCGAACCCCCTTGGGGACACAAGATTCCAAATCCCGGCTTGCTATTTACTGCCCGAACGACCCGGGTAAAAAATAAGGAAAAAGATGACACTGTAAATACATATGTACATAGTATAAGCTATTTTTAATAACCTTAACCCCTAGAATGACTATGACCTTTGACCTACAGACCTAAGTCTAAGTGTGGGGATGATTTCTGACAAGCAATTTGATAAAACCCTTATAACTAATAAAAATGGTCTGTATATGAATTGCAAAAGAACTGAGCGACAATATAGACCATAAGCCGCCGGGCTAGCTCAGTTGATAGCAAGCAAGTCTATAGATCGAGGGGTCGTTAGTTTGATTCCTGGGCAGGGCATACTTTCGTGGAGCTTGGTCATGAAATTATTTCTACGGCCATTCTCCCTCCTACTAATGATTTTTAATTATGAAGGGCAGTTGTTAGATACTGATGAAAGTATTCGCTTAGTAGTTGGTTAACAGCTAAATCCTGAGATTTAGCCTTTCCAGGAGGAGTAAGTAGGTTGACTGACCACCGTTAAATAACCTATACAATGTGTTCCTACGCCGTTAAACCCAAAAACAACAAACAAATAAAGATCGTAATACAATATATACTTCATTAAGTATAAAACCACAAAACTATAAAGAAATGAAATGAACAGTGCTATTTGTATTTACTGCAGTTATCTGTGCATGAATAAAATTGAATGTTTACATTGAAGAAACTGACAACAAATTGGACTTAGGTAAAATTCAACATTTTCATAGTAATGTACCTTATTTCACGGCGTCTCAACGCCGTGATATTGTGATGGGTATATTTTGATAGCAATGGGCAAAAGTCACGTGACATAAATCCTTTCGATTTCTACTGCCGACATTTTATTGATTTTTTAATGCAGTCATAGTACAACTCATTTCCATTAAAAGTGACATAGGAAAATCATATTTGGGGGAAACCATATAAACAATATTTCTATCAAAAGTGCAACACACGTAAAATCAGCGTTTTATATCAACCATTTCCGCAAATCCTTTCGACTCACATGAAAAGGAGTAGGTATATTTTCCAGACCAGCGGACCAGTATAGTATACGGATGCAGTAAAACAAATATGCACGTCATTATGTGTGCATAGTAGAGATTTGCCAATATTTTATTTGAAACGATAAAATAGATAGAGTTTTGGGAAATTACATTTAATATTTATTCAAATGTAAATATATATAAAAAATCACGATAAAACATTTAATTTTTAAAATAAAGACGTTTCTTTCTTTAAAAATGCCCAGTAACATTCAAACTCATCACAGGGGTTACGTCACGCGTTGCTACTTTAATTGATTTGATAAAGGAGATAACCGCTGCGGGGAGTTTTTCTGCCATTTTTTGTCAGATTTTTACGAAACTTCATGCAATGATAACATACCGTGTGATGAACGGATTAAGACAGTAACCACAACTCTACATGGCTTAATAAAGGATTTTTTCCCATTATTTATTTTTTTGCGTTAAAGTTTTCAAATTGTTGGATATCTCTGCCATTTATCGTTAGAAGTTTATAAATTTGATAAAACAATTAATTACCATCTGTTGCCAAGAATTAAACAGTAACCAAAACTCTACTTGGCTTAAAAATGGATTATTTCCCTTTGTTAATTTTGCGTTAAAGTTTTCAAATTGTTAGATATCTTTGCCATTTCTGGTTAGATGATTATGAAATTTCATACAAAGATTACATGCCATCTGTTGAAAGAACTAGACAGTAAATACAACTCTACCTGGCCTATTAATGGATTATTTTATTTTGTTATTTTTGCGTCAATTTTTTTTAATTGTTGAATATCTCTGCCATTTATGGTTAGATGTTTATGAAATTTCATACAATTATTACATACCATCTATTGAAAAGAATTAGACTGTAACAGTAACTCCCCCGGGCATAATAGTAGATTATTTTCCTTTGTTTTTTTGCGTTATTTTTTTGAATTGTTGGATAACTCTGCCATTTATGGTTAGATGTTTATGAAATTTCATACAATTATTACATACCATCTATTGAAAAGAATTAGACAGTAACTACAACTCTACCTGACCTATTAATGGACTATTTCCCTTTGGTTTTTTTTGCGTTAAAGTTTTCAAATTGTTGGATACCTCTGCCATTTATGGTTAGATGTTTATGAAATTTCATACAATGATTACAAACCATTTGTTGAAAGAATTAGACAGTTATGGTTACTCTGCCTGGCTTAAATATGGATTTTTTCCCTTTGTATTTTTATGGTAAATATCTTACATATCTTTACCAGCCCCGTATTCAGTATATACTGTTAGCCAACGTTACGGATACGGGAGAACTCAACCCGCAGCCAACTCAACCTGTGCAATACTCAACACAAAGTTGGGACAACTCAATCCGTTAGTATGATATTGAGTTGTCTCGGGTTGAGCTGTCAATAGGTTCAGTTGTTCCGATTCTACCGTTACAGAATGTTCAAGGTAACTGAACACGCTGCTGGGCATGTTAATTATTGTATTCTAAAATAAATATACTTGAGACGGTATAAAACGCTAGCGCATATTGCTTGAATGTTTTTACTCTAAGGAGTATACACGGCTAAACGGTGGTTCAAGCATTTTTTGAAATGCTTATACTTGTAATTCAACAAGTTTTAAAGTAGCGAATGAATGTACTGGTTCACTGAGCTGCGAGGGGAGCGTAAGGTATCACCTAGTACAAGGGCTTTACACTAGTATACGATATATATCGAATACTGGTATTGCAGGTTCTATAGATACATGTATATCAGATCGATCATTTCCGTATCTAACAAAATATCGATCAATGACAGTTATGTTTCTGTACAATTCAAAATCATGGTATGCAAATCGGTTGATATCTGTTACTTACTGTCCCTGCCAAAACTATTTGTCAGGATCTTATAACTTTTTCTTTATTAATCATTTTCCGATGTGCACTTAATCCTGCATGTAACACTCAAGAGAGGGGCTGGCAGTATAAAGAGATAAAATATTTTGTACAGCAAATCAACATCCTACTGCTTCTGGACAGTTCGGTATGGGCTTATCTGTAGACGAACTATCTAATATTATGACACACCTTTACGTAAACCTCTTAAACCGGTTACGTCATGTTTTGTTCTTGGGAAGTAGCTGTTGTGGTTAAAAGGCCTCTTTTTATGTACTTTGATTTTCAATTTTCCCTGAGACCAACGATCGCCCCTTATTATACAGATCACTTTTGGGAACCAATAGTCACACGGATTTGGTAAGGACAGATTCGCAATGTAAGGAGCACTTGACTGAACAGAAGCGATAAGTCATGTAAATAGCTTCAGTTCTGAAAGACTATGTTTTCCCTTTTGTCGATCTTTTTAAGCGTCATGAAAATATGAATTACTGGAAATAAATCCAACTGAAACCAAAAATTCTGTCGGCATAAAGATGGTGTCTAGATCCAGACCATTCTCGTACCCCAAGGTTATCAAGATTCTCGATCTAACTAGTAACGAAAATCTTACTAGGCTCTGGTAACGAGAATGTTACATATGAACAGGAAAACATTTTATAACATATTACTCTTTTATTACTGAAAAACCTTAACATGACATTCAATATAAAGCTTTTTGAGTTACCTTTAGATTATACTTAATAATTCTTTTTTGTTTGCCTTGACAATCAATTTGCTGCATTTCGCAGCAATTTTTTACTTGTATGTATACATTGTGTAATTTACTCTGGACTGTGCCAGCCTCTACTAGTATGTGTTGCTTCTTTTTAAATTTAACTAACTACCTCATGCTGTGCATGTTCACCAACTTTACACCTATAACCCAAGGTCATTGGGCTACTGGCTACTATTTGGAAATCTTCCTGAGGCATCCTCTATGCCACATATAAGCAGCCCACAAATTGGCACAACAGGATTATACAAACTTTGCAGGTACCTACTAACACCAGGGCAGAATAAAGAAATTTCAAATGATAGTTCGCTAAAAGAAATTAGAAGAGGCTAGTGGGGTTAGAAACCTGGACCTTTTGATCCCTACGTATGAGTCCTACCTTTGGACTATTGCTCCTACCTATAGATAAAATGTAAACTTACGTGGTCTGCAGTCCTTTGCTGATTTAGACTTTCTTGAGAAAAAAGATAAGAATGATGATTTCTTTTTGGATTTTGCTTTTTCGAGTCCTGAGAAATTCTGAATCTGAAATAAAGTTCATGAATTGATTTTACTATCACAGTGTACAGTAGGTTAATTAATTAATACCATTCAAGAATGTTTTAATAGCTTAACTAATATAATCAAGTATCAAGAGATAATTAATGAAGCTGGACTTAACTAAAGTCACATTCATCTGAAGAAATACAAAAATAGAGTTGACTGACTCAATTCATAGCAACAAGATATTTATATACATGTACTTTTATAATAAACAGGGCTTTTTTCTTACATAACAGGAGCCTTTTGCATTCCCCTACTGAAATGCCTTTGAAATTATGCAGACTCCTTCAAATTTGGAGGTTACCTTTGATTTTTCATTCCTCTATCAATGGAATTCAGGGACAGGGTTCGACACTAACAGTGTCCCAGGATTCCTAGGAGAGGAATCCCAGTGATGCTTAGAAAGGGGTTCCTCCTGAATCTCTAAAAATCTGTGCTCTAACATGAAATTGAGTTCCCATGAATTGTTTACCCCAATTTGTGACTTAAATCTGTATCTTAATATTTTGTCTATTATTGGAGGAATCCTTAATGTTAACATCTTGGAGGAGTGGAACAAATGTAGGTAAATTTCTTGCTAAAAGAAATTAACAGTTCCCCTAGTGGGATTTGATCGCAGGACCTCTCAATCCCTTAGCAGGCCTTCTACAACTGGGTCACTGCTTCTACACTAGTCACTATACTCTCAAACTCTGTAACAACACTAAACATGTCCAAAATGGGACCTGGAAATTTGTCAAATCCCAATAGGTTCTAGGTATGTTCCTTAACTGAACCGAAATGGACTTAAAATGGCTACCATACCAATCATACAATAATACTTATTGAATAATGATCTTCTATGAGAAATTACTAGAAACATTTACAAATGCCCGCGGGGCTAACTCAGTCTGTAGCACAGATAAATCATGTAGTGCAGCTGTCAGTAGTAGAGCTGGGTACTGCCAGGAAATTTTATACCACGGTATACCACGGTTATTTATTAAATACCACTGTATATATACCACAGTATACCACAGTGTAAGCCTTAACTATGTACAGTAGCAGCGCTATTAAATAAAAATACGAGTTCAATTCTAACTTTAGAATACACTAAGTCCTTATTTAATTACTATTGAAACTTTATCATCCGTATTTTTTAAAAGTTTTTTCGAAAACATATAAAAAGATTTGCCACCCCTGCTGAAATATATAATGTGTACCAATTTATATTTGTAAAATATAAAAGGGGCATAACTCCTAAAACATTCATCCATAGTAACGTCCCTTCAAAGTTAAGTAGACATAGTATCAATGAATAAGCATACCTACTATTATTATAATCTTTATAAGGAACTACAATGTATTAATATTTCAATTTAAACAAATTTCAACAGTAAAGTATAGGGGAATAACTCCAAAAAATTATCAAGAGTTATTTACCTTTTTAGTAGTGTAGATGTAATACTGATGAATAAGCAAACTAACTGTCATTTAAATATCTTGATGAGTATTGAAAACATTTCAGTTTTAAGTACTTTAACCTTAATTTAAAAGTTGAAAATGGGAACAACTCCAAAAATAATTCATCAAGAGTTACATCCCTTTGTAGTCGAGTAGATTTGTAGTCGAGTAGATGTAGTTCTGATGAAAAAGCATACTAACTTTCTACACCCACACCGACGCAAAAGTGATAGCAATAGCTCTTATTTTCTTCGAAAAGTCGAGCTAATGATTAAAACTTACACTTATTGGTGAGGCACAAGCATCAACATCAAATCCAGCATCCATTAAACCACAGGACTTCATACTTGACTGAAAATAAATAATCGCAATAATGAATTATAATTATTGAAATTGTATTGTAATTAGGACAGTAAAACATACATGCATGCTTGCAGGAATAAAGTAAATGCCTAATGTTTGGAGGCATTTCAGATCTACTAAAGAGCTTTTTTAAAAATTTGATTAATTATCACTTATTTTGAAATGCTTTTTGGATCATTCCAGCTCAAATCAACCAGTGCTTCCCAGGTCACCCTCTCAGATCTGCCTGCAACTTTTAACATGTATTTCTACATCCAATTCATGGGCAAAAATGAAATATTTAGTTAGTATCTCCAGTACTTTGGAAAAAATTGGCATTTTATGTAAAGAGGGGTAATTTTGCTGTTTCTGAATTTCGTCCTGAGGCCATGTTTAGATACTTATATCTCCTGAAATATTATTTCTATACTTCTGAAAGTGATATATGTCACACACAAAAATGGTGTTCAATCAAGTGTGAAATTGTTACTTTTTTGTCTATAGACCTCTAAAAATCGAAAAATCTTAAATTTGTCTTAAAATCTTCCAAATTGGAACATTGATTTTTTCATAGCCATTTCATATTTAGATCTCAAATTTATTATGCATTTATTTACAACATATAATATTATGTCAAAGCAAATTTGAATCCAAAATCTCACTTATAGAATTTACAATATTTATTTAAATAGAGTATGATCTCAAAATTTTGCTAAAATTGCCTATATTCGAACACCAAAATGGCCATGTCAAGAGTTCACAATCATTTTCAAATTTTGTACATGAATTCTATTACATATAAACATTATTCAATCAAAAATTTGTTTTGTTTACGAGTTTCTTGACGGAGTTATGTGTAACTTTAGAGAGGTCGATTTTTTCAGTTCTCGGGGGCTATTAGAGTATATTTTAAAGTTGGTTTTGTCCCGGGGTGTGACTATATGTGCTTGTAATAGACTAAACAGTTGCTAAAGTATGCATGGAAATAATATTTGAACATTAATTTGCATCATATATCAATATTTTAACAAAAATCTTTTATTTACATAATACTTTTAATATGTATGATGCTGATTGCATTGGTGCTCATATAATTATTGGAGACTGTATTTAACTGAATGTTTCAGAAACCAATTAAATGTCATAAATGGTGTTGGAAGGATAATACTTTTAATAATAGAATGTTTCTTTCTGGAATTAAACATACTCAGTTATTAAATTTAAGAATTTGTAGTTGTAATTTAATATTAATTTTTAATTTTGTTTATTTATTTGAATTAATTTCTTATTATGCATGAAAAAAGCGTAAGACCAATGTTATATTCTTAAACAATGTATATGAAGTCCAAATGTCTTGGTAATAAGTTATGGTTATTGCCCTTTGTGTTATTACAGTGAAACTTTTTTATCCTAGTCAGACAACAACCATATTAGTTTCATCAGTTTTTCGACTAAGTGTTCCAGATAATGACAAGTAATCCCAATAAGACATGTTATTTTGTTTAATTGACATAAGCTTTGACTCCTGACAACTTCTGAAAAAAACCTCTTAAACAAGTCTCTTTTTTATACACCGACTTATTTGTGTCCCACTTACTGCAACTCTGTAGCATTGGAGGTATAATACAACCTCTCTTGAACAACACCCACTGGAAGGGACCAAAAGTGTTGCTTTTCAGAGAGTGTTGCTCTGCAGACTGCAGAGGTTAAATTCAATTAAAATCATTTCTAAGGAAAATACCATGAAGTTGTTGGTGTGCAGAAGATTTGTTTTGAAGAGGGCCACTCTGCAGAGGTTATACTGTATTGTTCATAAATCTTTTCATTCACTCAAAAGACAGATGTAGACATTTTTCCACAGCTCATAAAATTTGTTCTTATATTCAAAGTGGACATTTTTAAAATTGGTTAAAAAAAGGCTGGCACCATTTTGAAATCCAAAAAAGAATTTCTTTCATGATTGAAAGCACTGTTATAGAGATTGCATGACAAAATTTCAAATACATTTACCCAAGAATCACTAAGACATCATGAACGTCTAAATATTAATAGTACTGGAACATGTATGTGTAAAAACCATTCAGTGTATCATAGTCAAGAAAGAAGGTATAATACAGTAAAACCTCAATATTCATATCACTGGAGGCCATCTGAATAAATTCAAGTGATTTTAGTTCTGATTTAAGAAAATAGCACTGGGAAGCAATTATTAGTTTTAAGAATTCATGTATAATTTTGTATTTGTCAAGATATATTACATTTAATTAGTGTGGTTTCTGTCATTAATATCATAGGTAACAGGAAAGAGTGTTAGGCTCTAAATTTTTTCGTTGAAGTTGAAAAATACATTGACCATATCATATTCTGACTTTTTTAAAATAATTATCTTATAAAAGTTTACAAATCTATGTATCACTAGTTAACAAATTCTTACTTAATAATGTTTTTGAAACATTTTGAGCCAGTACAAATTGCTTTCAGTGTATATGTTCACAAAACAAACCAAAGAACTGAAAATTCATTTTTAAAATGTTTATGTGTTTCACAACACCATCGAGGAGTTTGACAACAAAATATATTTTTACTCAAATGGTAAGAATCATAATATGTATGTACAAAATGTACAAGTAAATGATCAAATATTACATCCCTTCATAACATTAGGACTGTATGAATTCATGCTTATATTTCATGTGCATGACAGAACTGAATTTATAAAATACTAGTTTAGTCCCAAAGAATTGATAATTGGATATCTTACTATCACTCAAAACCTACACAATATAATCCTTTAAGACAGAATATGGTTTTGGAAACATTCAGTTAAATACAGTCTCCAATGATGATATGAGCACGTAGGCAATCATCAAAATACGTATATATTCAAAGTATATGGAAAAAAATGTTTTGTTAAAATATTGATATATGATGCAAATTAATGTTCAAATATTATTTCCATGCATACTATAGGGACTGTTAAGTCTATTACAAGCACATACAGTCACACCCCGGGACAAAACCAACTTTAAAATATACTCTAATAGCCCCGAGAACTGAAAAAATCGACCTCTCTAAAGTTAGACATAACTCCGTCAAGAAACTCGTAAACAAAACAAATTTTTGATTGAATAATGTTTATATGTAATAGAATTCATGTACAAAATTTGAAAATGATTGTGAACTCTAGACATGGCTATTTTGGTGTTCGAATATAGGCAATTTTAGCAAAATTTTGAGATCATACTCAATTTAAATAAATATTGTAAATTAAAATACTCTTATATGTTGGAAATAAATGCTCAATAAATTTGAGATCTAAATATGAAATGGTTATGAAATAATCAATGTTCCAATTTGGAAGATTTTATGACAAATTTAAGATTTTTCGATTTTTAGAGGTCTATAGACAAAAAAGTAACACTTTCACACTTGAATAAACACCATTTTTGTACTCTACAGGTAAAAGTGTGTGACATATATCACTTTCAGAAGTATAGAAATAATATTTCAGGAGATATAAGTATCTAAGCATGGCCTCAGGACGAAATTCAGAAACTGCGAAATTACCCCCCTTTACTTAAAATGCCAATTTTTTCCAAAGTACTGGAGATACTGACTAAATATTTCAATTTTGTCCATGAATTGGATGTACAAATGCCTGTTAAAAGTTTCAGGAAAATCTGAGAGGGTGACCTGGGAAAATTTCTAAAAATTAGTTGATTTGAAATGGAATGACCATTTTACAATTTAGCTTTGCTTTATTTTTTGTTATAATTCTTTTCATAGGTAAGACTACAGTACAGTAGCGCTATTAAATAAAAATACGAGTTCAATTCTAACTTTTGAATACACTAAGTCCTTATTTAATTACTATTGCAACTTTATCATCCGTATTTTTTAAAAGTTTTTTTCGAAAATGTATCAAAAATTTTGCTACCCCTGCTGAAATATATAATGTGTACAACCAAAATCACGGGTACTTCTCGTTCACAGGTTCTGCTTGCTTACCAGAAAGCAAGTTAAGTAATTCAATACCCGTATTTCCAAAAATACCATGGCATTGTACCGCGAGATAAAAAACCATGGTTACCAGTTTACTGGTAATACCGTGCACCTCTTATCAGTAGCAGCTGAAAGATATGCCTAGTAACTGATTAACAACTTTATCCAGAGATTTAGCCTATCCAGAAATTGTGAGTACATAGTAGGTAGACTGACCACCATAGTAACGCCCCTTCAGAGTAAAGTAGACATAGTATCAACGAATAGGCATACCTACTTTCATTTAAATATCTATGTGAAGAACTATAAATACATTGTATTTCAATTTGAACAAAATTCAAAATTAAAGTAAGGGGCATAACTTCAAAAAAAAATCATGAGTAATGTCCCTTGTAGTCGCGTAGATGTAGTACTGATGAATAAGCATACTAATTGTCATTTAAATATCTTCATAAGTATTGAAAATATTTCACTTCATAATACTTTCTCCCAAATTAAAAAAGTTGAAAAGAGTCACAACTCCAACAATAATTCATCAATTATTACGTTCCATTGTATTTGACTAGATGTAGTACTGATGAAAAGGTATACTAACTTTCTATCAAACAAAATATATTAAATTTGAGCAAACATAACCCTTAAATATCAAAGTATAAAGGGGAATAACTCAGAAGTAATTCATCTAGAGTTATGTCCCTTTATAGTCGGATAGATGTAGAACTGACCAATAAGCATTCCAACTTTCATTCAAATATATTCATAAGTTCAAAATATATCCCAAACAAATTTTAATCTTAAATGTTAAAGTAGAAAGGGGCATAACTCCAACAACAAGTAAATCTGTGAGCTAATGCTCACTAGTGATACCCCCGCCAAAATCTAAAAATATGCGACAAACAGGAAGTAGATGAGCAAGGAGCATGAAATCGCTTTACACCACATGGGACTATGGGATGAAGCAATATGCAAAGTATTAGGCTGCTGCATGTAATAGTTGCTGAGAAAACTGCGACGGAAATTTTGTAACGGACGGACGCACGGACGGACGCACGGACAAGGGTAAAACAGTATACCCCCCCCCCTCTTCTTCGAAGCGGGGGTATAATAATTCATCCAAAGTAACGTTCCTTTATAGTTGTGTAGATAGAGTACCCATAATTGAGTAAACAAACTTAAAGTCATATATCTTGATTAGTATTAAAGATATTACATAAAGAAATAATTTTAACATTATATTTTGCATTTTTATAAGTATAAAAGGGCAATTACTATAAAAATAATTCATCCACAGTTACATCCCTTCATAGTCGGGTAAATATAGTACTGACAAATAAGTATACAAACTTTAAGTCAAATATCTTGATCAGTATTGAAGATATTCTACATAGGAAAAACTTTAACCTCATACTTTGCAATTTTTTTAAGTATAAAAGGGCAATAACTCATAAAATAATTCATCCAGAGTTATCCCCTTTCACAGAATGGTTAATATAGTCCCACAAAATAAGTATACCAACTTTCAATAAAATAACTTGGATATTGTTGAAGTTATAAGTGTTTCAAGAAACTTTAACCTGAAAACCAACGCCAATGCCAATGCCAAAAGTGATAGCAATAGCTCTCATTTTCTTCGAAAAGTCGAGCTAATAAAAAATAAGACCAGTCCAAGGACAGCACGCTCCACTTTTCGGGTGTTTTGTTCATGACAAGGCTTATCTTTAAACAAAAAATGATTTCAAGACATAGCTTAATTTTTGAAAGAAAATAAATCAGTCAAACAATAATTACCAATTCATATTTGTAAAATATAAAAGGGGAATTACTCCTAAAACATTCATCCATAGTAACGTCCATTCAAAGTTAAGTAGACATAGTATCAATGAATAAGCATACCTACTATTATTATAATCTTTATAAGGAACTACAATGTATTAATATTTCAATTTAAACAAATTTCAACATTAAAGTATAGGGGAATAACTCCAAAAAAATTATCAAGAGATATTTACCTTTTTAGTAGTGTAGATGTAATACTGATGAATAAGCAAACTAACTGTCATTTGAATATCTTGATGAGTATTGAAAACATTTCAGTTTTAAGAACTTTAACCTTAATTTAAAAGTTGAAAAGGGGAACAACTCCAAAAATAATTCATCAAGAGTTACATCCCTTTGTAGTCGAGTAGATTTGTAGTCGAGTAAATGTAGTACTGATGAAAAAGCATACTAACTTTCTACACCCACACCGGCGCAAAAGTGATAGCAATAGCTCTCATTTTCTTCGAAAAGTCGAGCTAATGATTAAAACTTACACCAACTGGTGCGTTTAAAGCGGCTAAAGCATTAGCATCAATTCCAGCATCCATTAAACTACAGCAGATCATACTTGACTAAAAATAAAGAATTGCAATAATAAAATATAATTGTAATTACATGTATATTGTAGATTAGGACAGTAAAACATACATGCATGCTTGCAGGATTTAAGTACCTGCTTAAAGTAAGGAGGCATTTCAGGTCTACTAAATAGCTTTATTAAACTTAATTAATTATCACTTATTTTAAAATGCTTTTTACAATGTAGCTTTGCTTTATTTTTTGTTATGAATCTATTCATAGTTAAGACTACACACATGGAAGTAGCAAAAATCTATGTTATGGAAAAGAAATACATTGTACATTGTTTTTGAAGCTATGTATGTCAGATGCTGAATCTTATAAAATCAATGTAATGCGATCATAAAATTTATTTTCATTTTATCACCAATCAAACCAAACATTTAAAAATAATGGTTCTTTACTTTCTGTAATAGTTGAAGAATTTTAGTAAATTATTTTTTTTTTGTCTCCAAACTCTTAATGGGCACTGTACATTCTTAGAACAGACAAAAAACATGCATTTAATTAATTTGAACAGAATTTCTTTATTGGGTTTCACATCATGTCAACACATAGTTGGTCATTTTATGGAGTCTAGCCCACCTAACCTAGCTTTCCTGGACCCTTGTCTACAATCAGTACTCACCTACCCTTCTACAAGGCCAGAAACTTCTCCATATACCTTATTAATGGAGGAAAATTGACATAATTGTCAAATTTTCATGGAAGGGTATAATCTCCCCAGGTGGGATTCAAACCCGTACCCCCTTCAGGACACAAGATTCCAAATTCCGGCACGCTACCAACTGTGCTTCCGACCCCGATTAAATTTGAATAGAAACCAAGGCAGCTCTATGTGTTTGTAGAGATCCTCATTACATGACAAAAACACTACCAGATCTTGTTTATAATAATGTCAACTCTGGATAATGATTCATTTCAAGCGACCCATTGTGGTTGGGTTTGATGCCATAGCAGCAACACATTTGTATAAACAACCACAAAATTCTCTCCATCTGTTTATTACAGTTTATTCCAACAGCATATCAGTACATAGTACCTATGGCTATATAACATACATACATATAATTTAAGCATGAAAATATATAAACTGTTTTACTGTGAAAAGCACACAGGTAAGGTATTTCAATAAACAAAGTAATATACAAACATTTAAGCAGCACATACAACAGTTCATGTTACAATAATTTAAACATGGAACTTATAGCTTGTTTGTGTGTTTGTACATTTTAATAAATTTGAATACATCCGCAATCATCTGTCAAACTGAAGTCTTTTGATAGTTTTTTCCATAGAGTCACAAGTAAAGATACAAAATGGTGCCAAACCATACAATACAGAAGAGTGCAGAAAAATCTACAGACTACATGACTTCCTATAAATAATCTATACATCATAACCAATTCCTGTAAACAGTTCTCCTATAGCCCATTGTTGTAGAAGATCTCTGGTCTTCGCTCAAGGGGGTCATGTCGAGATGACCTTTGTGTCAACCAATCAATGCAAAGCTTTCATCTAGAGAAAACACTGTTTATAACATCTTGATTTCATAATTTCTTTTTTAGACAGTCAGTGGTTTGCGAGCAAATTTGATGGCGGTGTCATACACAGGATGTGATTGGACAGCTCTTCAAATTGTGTGACATAGATGATGTAAACAAATTACACAACAAAATTATTTCCTCATGAATATTTTAAAAGCAAAGGTCAGCTGATTGTGACCTGTGATATGAAGTAACCAGATCTATATGAAATAAGCTAACGCGTAAGTGAATAAGGCCAAGCCATACCTGAATTTTGTTAAGCGTCTGGGTGCACGTAGGTTTTAGAGTCCTCAATCCAAAAAAAAAAAAATATTGTTGGTGAAATTTTCTGAAATAATTCTGTTGTTCGGGGATTTAATATGTTGTTTATACTTTTTTATAGAATTACTTTAATCTCACATTAATATCATTAACATTCATGTACTACCAAGTAATTATTTGTGTGAATACTAGCTAGAATGGACATGTGTTTTCGTTTTCGATTTGTGTTTTTGTGAATAGGTTGCCAAACTTGAGTTGACGCTTAACAAAATTCCAATTTGGCATGGCCTAAATTTAGATTGAGTTTTAATCAGATTGATATCAAAACCAGTACAAACCCGTTCAATTCCATCAATAAAGTTTTCTGATAATGTAGGAACTGGACAAGGTCTATCAGCTGACTCAGTTTCTACTGTTTTCCCATCCTCATTAACAGCAACAAATGCTGTATATTTTGAAATAACATTGCCATGGAGACTAAGTGAAACAATTTTATCTCTATAGGATTTCGTATCATTAACCATATTTCGACTATAGTATTTAACTGAAAGAGCATAAAAAACAGAATAAGGGACCTTAGTCAGTTATTTCCCCTTGTATACTCTTCAAATACATGTAGGTAGGTCCTATTAGTTGGATAACTCGGATTTTACCCATACTTTTCAATGTCAATTTGCCAAAATTAATCTTAAATAATTTTTTTGTAGATCATTTAATTTCTTTGAAATCCAAGCGAGGTATTTTAAGGGTAAAGAACTATCTAACTTTCATCACTTTTGTTTATATCTTAATTATCAAGAAAGATATTAGATGAAATATTTTGTTATCCTTACAGAGGAATTCAATGATAAAATCCAAGGATTCCAAATGTAAAGACCTACTTTCCAATTGGATTGCTTAAGATTTTATCAGGGAAAGATAACTGACTAAAGTCCCTAATTAAACATGACTACATGTCAATCTCCGTAAACAGATATCCTGTAGAACGTTGTCGTACAGGATCTCTACTTTCTCCGTGGAAGGTCACGTCGTGGTGAACTTTGTTTCGACCAATCAATGCGTAGCTTTCATCTAGACAAAAACACTAATAATCTCATTCTGATTTCGTAATTTCTATTTTTACACCAAGTTTTGCATGCTAATTTAACATTGGTATTATTCACAGTCTGCGATTGGGCTGCTCATTTCGAATTGCGTGACGTAGACGATGTAAACAAGTATCAAAACAATTTCGTCATGAATATAATGATGAGAAAAGGTCGCCTGAACATGACCTACGTTTGGAAAAGGCCAGATGAGATCTAAATTAGCGAGTATGTGAGCAGAAAACTTTAGATCGGGATTTAATCAGATTGGACTACATGTATGACTGGGTTGTCGCCTGACTAGCTCAGTCGGTGGCACACTAGTCTACTGATTGAGAAGTCATAGGTTTGATTTCAAGAGGGGGTAAGTTTCAAGTTTGGTAATCAAGTAACTTCTATGGCTATCCTCACTTTTACCACTAATTCTAAATTATGTGGAGTAGTTGTCAGTCACTGACAGAAGTATATGCCTAGGTCCTTTTTAATATAGAGATTCAGCCTTTCCAGGGACAGTGAGTATATAGACTGACTACTGTGAAATAATTGATACAATGTGTTGCTACTGGGTCGTGAATCCTTTCATACTTCACAGTTAGAATTTTAGTAACAAAATTAATTTTGAATGTTTATGTATGTTTCCCACCATTTTCATGGCACCTTTATTGTTTTCATGTCATGTCCATTATTATTATTATTATTATTATTATTACAGGCGTATAACTGCTACTTTATACAGGGAACCATGCCAATTGTGATTTCCCAAAATAATCTTCTCTTCTTGTTTATATCTGGAAGGTGAAATTCAAATTTTAATCAAAAACGCTTCACGGTGATTGGTATTTGCTAGGTAGGGTCACAATTGGTTCCATTCGGAACACCTCAACCTTTCATGAATGAATAATCTCGGAAGGATTCGTGGGGGGGGTCTTCCCTGGATTTTTACGCAAAATAGTTTTTGTAGTAAACACACAGATCTTTGTCTAAACATATGTATTTGTTTTAAACTGAACAAAATATTGTCCATCGATATCATTGAATTGTGTAATTTTAAATTTACGGACTAAAAACGAAACTTCAGTCATTGCCTAAACGATCGTGTATTTGTTTACTTTGACACCGGTTTTTCCAAAATGGCGTCTGAATATGTCCGAGGTTATTCGTAGCAAATGGCTGAGGAGTTCCTAATGAATTGGTTCTAGCTGAAAATAAACTAGGAGGCTCCCCTGACTTATTTTCATACTGCTGACCTGATCACAGGATTTGTTTAGCCTAACAGAGATAATTAATTATATACATGTACCTGAATATAAAGCCGACTCCCTATCTTGAAGTAACTGTATATGTTTCTTGGTTGCTAAGCGATGTATAGGTGCTGATGTTTGTGGTTGCTCATCTTCTGATAAAGTAAAACTCATAGAAAATTTTAAAGGTCTATCATTCTGTTTCCCAGATATAGTTACAGTACTTGGAGCATATACAGTCTGAAATAGTCAAAATATAAAATTTAAATCTTAAAATCATCAAGATAAAATGTAATTTCATAGGTAAAGTTCATGATTTTCAAAATCTTGAAATTCCTGAATTTTATGTTCTCAGTAATATCAATTAATAATTACACACATAAGAAAAGAGTCATTGAAAAGGTTCCAAAAATGTTTCTGCATTTGTTGTTTCTTTTTTTGGGGGGGAGGGGGGGGGGGGTTAACACCGTACCAACAATTACATATTGTATAGATCATGTAACAGTGATTAGTCAACCTACTCACTGCTCCTGAAAAATCTTAATCTCTGGAATTTAGCTGAATCATTGGTAAGAGAAAGAATGGCCATAGAAATAATTTCATGACCAAGCTCCACAAAAGTATGCCCACACAAGAATCAAACCCGCGACCCCTCAATCAGTAGACTTGCTTGCTACCAATGGAGCTAGCCAGACGGTTCTGTATTTGTTTATTACACATGCAATTCACTAACTTTGAAAAAAAATCAAATATCTTTGAAGTTTTAGAGTTTACCCACTATTTTCTTTCTCTACAAATGAAGTTGTTTAAAAAATCCCAAAATGCTTTTTTTTAAAGTAAGGCCCACAGCCCTTTCTCCAAACACTGAACAAAGCCCTGGAGTACAGTGTCAAGATCTCTTTTTTAACATATTAAATCACCAATTTAACATGGTGGTAAGAACTTTTTTCACAATCCTACAAGAAATGAAATGTGGTTGCCACATTAAGGCCAGATTTAAAAACTTCAACGCAGAAATTACAAATAGAAATAATCCATAACAAAGCCAGTTAGAGTTGTGGTTAATGTCTAATTCTGTTCATCACATGGTATGTTATCATTGTATAAAGTTTCATAAAGATCTGACAATAAATGGCAGAAATATATGCGAAATTGAAAACTTTAACGCAATTGTTAAAGACATCGGACGCCCACCCATGTTTCGCCAAACTATTAGCCAAATTTTTTAGTTGAAAAAATCTGGCTAAAAAAATAGTATAAAGTAAACAAAAACCCCAACATACATAAATATCTACTCCATCTAATACAACAAAGAGTGTTAATCTCTCTCCAGCTGTAATTATACTAGGTGGTTCTGGTATCATGGTAGGAGTGACACCTGGTGGTAGATCCCAATGTATATCTACACCTGTTATAGCTGGCTGCATAGCACACTTTAATAATGATACAACCTAAAAATACAAGCACAGTTTGTATACATGAATAGTTCTGTTTTATTAACCTGTCAAAACTTGAATAATTAAACGGTCACTGAATGTGTTATTATTCAACTTCTTTTTAACCATTGAGTCACTGATCCATAGTAATTATTGATGATCCAACTATTAATGCCGCAATTTTGAATATCAGGAAAATAACAAGTTTGAAATGAGTTAAAAATAACAGATTCAGTGACCGTGTAACTATTTAAGTTGTGACAGGTTGATAAAATAGAACTATAAGTATGTACAGTAAAATTCCTCTACAGAGACCATCTTTGATTTTAGAAAATCAGGCATATTTTGCCAGTTTTTGAAGACCCAATTGCTGAATTGGAGAAAACAAAGGGTACCCGATAACAGGGCTTGTATTCTCACTAATTGTGAGTAAATGTTGAAAATTGGAAGTTACTTTCATTTCAAGTAGCAAATTTTTCACAACTAGAAATCTACACAAGAAGATCAAAGTAAGAAATATGATAAAATATTGAAATCTATAGAAATTACTGAACAAACCTTTATTCCACAAATCATGAAAAGACTAAAAACATTGAAACTTACTGTATTAGCACAGGCAGCCTAAACAGTAATATTCCATTGAGGCAATAAAGTAAATGAAGTTTTTATGATGAGGAAAGAATTTTATAAAACTTGACATATTTTATCTATCTTACAATAATCAAAATAGCCTAGTTTATATAAATGTGAAATTATCATGACAAAAAATAGAGTATTGGGTTAAATTTGTCCAACAACAATAATTTAAAATAGTGATACCTTAGGTTGTATTCTAGCTCCACTAGATATAAACTCAGCTTTACCATTGCCATTGTTAGCTATACCTTTAACTAATGATGTAGAGGCACCTGCTCCAATACCAACAGAAAATACTCTGTAATATACAAGATATACTTCAATCTGATTAAAACCTAATCTAAAAGTCTTTGCTTCCTTACTCACAGTCTATAGGACATCTACTTATGGAGATGAAACAGACATAATAAATGATAATTAAAAATTGAAATTATTCTTATTCCATAAGAATGAATACATTTGATGGTTATTTTTAGACTTTCTGGGATTTCGCCATAAGGCTTAAGTTATACCATAGATCAAATACTATCAACGAAAATGCTTGACCAGTTTAACCTGCTGAGTGATACATTTGTCTCTGATTTTAAATGCAGTCAATTACTAGGCGATAAAAGTAGTTCCATCATCACTGTTTAGTGACAGGTGTTTACTTATATTGATAAGCATGTGGAAGGGGCGGATTCAATATCGTTAATACACTAAGCAGTATACGTCAAATCAAAGGTTTACATTCCACGTTGAAAAGTTTATGAAGTAAGAGCAATAAAATTTAATTGTTTGACAGTATAGTACCATAACTATCACATTTAACTACACTAATTACAATGAACCTACAGAATTTGTATGCAAAGTGTACAAGGGAAAACTGTACTTTAAGATGTTTTATGGCAAGAAGAGGAAAATAAAATCTTTATAATATTTGCCAGTAATACAGGGTAGAATAAACATTTTGCCCACATTTTTGCCCTGCTCAATCCTACGTGAATCTTATGTGTAAGGAGTAATCATTAGTATGGATTTGTTAGGTTTCAATGAGCATAAAAGTCTTTCTGTATTTCAATACTTTGATTTATTATTGTATGGGCTAATGAGTTGAAACAGCAAAAACAGTCTAAGAAAAGCACAAATGCGATATTAATCTGTTAACTATTTAGTATTTAGTAACTATTTAGTAGGAGCAGTGGTCCAGTACAAGGACGCGCGCTTAGGGATCGAGAGGTTCTGGGTTCGATCCCCACTTGGGGCACTGCAAATTTCCTTGAGCAAGAAATTAACCTACAATTGTTCCATGCCACCCAGGTGTAAATGGGTACTGTGAGGGATCGCCTGCCTGAGGGTGATTATAATGATCAGGAGTAATTGTACAAGATTGTAAAGTCGGCTGAACATGTATATGGAAGCACTTTAACTTTATTTCTCTAAAGTAAGGTTTCAAGTACTTTCACCACAGATTTTCATTTAATTCCTTTACATTGCACCATTGAAGTCTTCAATAAATAGAGGTTAATATATAACAGAGGCAGACAGAATGGGAAAATTGTTCAACCACTATATCAGTATCCCAAGAGCTGTAGCTTCATGACGTCATAACCACCCAAAAATTGCTTCACTTTTAATCTAAATTTAGTAGTATTTAAGTATAAATATAATTAAATAAGGGACTCTAGTCAGTTATTTCCCCTTGTACACTCTTCAAATAGGTAGGTCCAATTAGTTAGATTACTCAGATTTTACTATTACTTTTCAATGTCAATTAGCCAAATTAATCTTAAGTAACTTTTTTGTAAATCTTTTAACTTGTTTGAAATTCAAGCTAAGTATTTCTAGGGTAAAGAACTATCTAAATTTTATCACTTCTGTAAATATCTTCATTAACAATAAAGATATTAGATGAATTTTTTGTTATCAATACATATGAAATTAAAGATCCAACAGTAAGGACCTACTTACCAATTGGATTGCTTCAGATTTTATTAGGGAAAGATAACAAACTAAAGTCCCTAATTGTTATTAACTAACCTTGTTCCAGTACTGTCAGCATTTTTCTTTACCAGAGATTTAACTGCTTCTGTATTAGTTACTTGACCATCAGTTAAAACAAATACCTTGAATAATAGAGATGTAACAATTTGGTACTAACCATATTGCAATATATTGCGTTATATATCAGTTCTTCGTGAAGGCATGCAAATCATCATCTTAATAGGATCATTTATTAAACACAAGCATATTTTCAAATGATCTCTTATCCAAATGTTTGAATAAATCATGTAAAATAAATTATGGTAGCATAATGCATATTTTAAAATGAAATTTCAAAGAGAATTAGTTACTCATTTGACGAAATGTTTAAAAATTTTAAGCACAATTAGATTATATCAAATTTTCAACACATTTTATTATTTATTTAAACATTAAACTTTAAGATTCTGATAAAAACAATCAGTACAGCACATAACTACAAAAAACGTTCAGGGAAAAAAAAGATATTTGTACATACAAATTTCGGATGACCTTGTATAAGTTTTTGTTTAAAGACTTGTTTTAAAGGCTCTAAGATCTCTGTACCCCCCATGTCAGCTTTCATTTCCTCACATAGTTCTAAACCTTTACCTAATGTCTTCTCATTGTATGGTTTACTTTCACTGAAATAAACATAATTACATGATTGATCAAGTGAACTTGAATCTATTAACGGTAATCTTTCTAGAACACCTAAAAAGGGCAGGAAGAATGCAATAAAGGGCTGTGTGCTAAAGCATTACTGTTCACAACTGTACGTATACAGAATTTTTTCTGCATCTATAGACTATACATGCTGTAAACAGTTAAAGAACTGCTGAAATTACTGCTTTGTTTCAGAACAGAACAGAACTTTTATTAACATTCACAAGTTATAAAATCTGTGAGCTAATGCTCACTAGTGATACCCCCGCAAAAATCTAAAAATATGCAACAAACAGGAAGTAGATGAGCAAGGAGCATGAAATCGCTTTACACCACATGGGACTATGGGATGAAGCAATATGCAAAGTATTAGGCTGCTGCATGTTATAGTTGCTGAGAAAACTGCGACGGAAATTTTGTAACGGACGGACGCACGCACACACGCACGGACAAGGGTAAAACAGTATACCCCCCTCTTCTTCGAAGCGGGGGTATAATAAATAAAGTTCTATATGTGAGAAGTAAAAGTAAATACAGATGCAGGAAAGAAGGTTAAATGAATGTTGATAAAGCGTTACATTGTTTACCATTGAAGAGAGAGGGAAATGGTTTAGCTTTTATTTAAGAATGATAAGAAACAGAAAATGAGGAGGGGAGATAACATCAAAACTTATTTAAAATTATCCTAATAAAAGAACAAAGTTTTGTTAACTCAATTTTTGAAGATGACAACAAAAAAGACTTCAGGTATTTTCTAGATCAATAGTAAAATTTGGATAGCAGAGGTATTTTGCTCTTTCATTTTTTAGAAATTTGCAATGTAGTAAGTAATGAATTTCACAGCCGACTAGTCTGTCATTACAAATTGTGCAGAGTCTGTCATCGTAATGTGTCCTGTCCTGACGTCTGCCTCAATTGGTTAAAAGGAATAGTGGTTCTAAATCTAAAACAGTGATAATATCATGTGTGTTCAACAGCGTAAGATATTGTTCAAGAGAAATTTGGTCTTCAAACTTTCGATAAGATAACCCTTTATTAGACTGGGATAGTTTTGCATGCCAGTTTTGCTTATATTGATAAATAAGCATCTTACAAATTTGCTTGAGTATGTTTTTATCAGTTCTGAAAAATTGGTTTTCCCATAAGTCAGAGCAACTGACCGTTTCTAGAATTTGTTTAATCATGTAATCACTTAAACTTTGCAAGAGGTGAGTTGCTTGTAACCATGTATCTTGTTTGAATGAGAATAGTACATCAAGTTCTTTAACTTATCACTTTTTGATCCTTGTTTCCCATTTCTTTATGCCACAAACTCCACGAGTACAAGTATTCAGCAGGAATGTATCATTTGGAACTACCTCGGCAATATTCTACCCAGATAAAACTCTGATATCATAAGGTGAAAAAGTAGATCAAACATGGATTCTGTAGAAAACGTGAATTAGATGGAATTTGGTTTCAGCGGAAATATAGTCTGAATTACACAGAAGTACGATGTGTACTGATGAAATGTTTTGATAAAGCGTGTAACAATGTTATCATTAAGCGCTGTACATGAAAATGACAGGTGGATGTGTTTCAATGTATATGTGGATATGTGGATGTATTTGTTAGATAATATTGATTTTACATGTCCATGTATAAACAATAATAGAACTACTTGCCAGTGAGGTAAACGCCGGACCTTATTACCTGGTTGTATTCCAACTACAACTTATTTCCAAGGTAAATCTTTGTAGATGATTGCCAAGGTTGTTCCCAATGGGAAAGTATCTATCAGCCCCAAGCATGTGTTAAGCTTAAAGTGTAGGACATAATGATATAAATAACTTACGATGAGAAGAGAAATTTATGACTTGTACCAAAACTGACAACATTAAAATATGAGTTTGGAGGTAAACTCTTCAGGAACAACAATAGTGCTTCTTTAGCATCATTTATCTTCTCACCCATCATACTAGCTGCAATAACATAACACAATAAAATAAGAACTTAGGGTTCAAGGGTTGCCTGCAAGACTGTAATAAGTACATTGAATTAATGAGCGATTTACTACCATCTTGCAGGCAACCCTCCAGTTGCTCATTCGTTGATTTTTAACATAAATATTTACTTTTTTTAAAAGATTCAGAATTATACAGAAACATTTTGGAAGCAGCAAAGCAGAGTAATAACAATGACAATTTTAGTGTAAATTGACATACATTGTACTATTGTAAAAGATGGTAATTTATGTCTAAAATTCTACCCCGTCAGTAACTGTTTAGACGATTTAGTGTGTTTTGTGACTTATATTTTAGTATTCATTTGCTTAACAAAATAACACACATTGACAAGTAATTTGGAATCACAGAATAAAATATTCACACCTGAAAACAAGTAGCTTTGTCTTTTCGGTGCCATGTATTTTTTCTAAGACTCCAATTGCCACCATCTTTCTCAGTATTGTCAGGCATTCACAGTCAGTGGAGACAATATGACAGCTTGCTATCTTAAAATAACCTAAATTGACTTGACATGGCATTAAAACCATTTTAGAAAAAATATTATGAAATAAACATGTGTTATTTGTCCAGTAAAGTGCCAAATTCACTGCACAATACTGCAAAACCTGTGTAATAAAACTGAAAACAGGGCGGAAATCTGTAATAAGACTAATAACACTTATTGGCCCAGGTCTAATAACAAATTTCTGCAGTCTGATTTGTTGAAAATACAGGACCAATATCATAAACTGGTCTGTAAGTAGTTATTTAATAAAATTGCCTTAGGCCTTAGGCCAATACAACTACCCTTGGAAAAATAACAGGGTGTATATCAATTCACTTATTTAATAACATATAATAATAGCTTACCTGATCTATCTATAACAAATATAAATTCACCAGATGATGCCATGGCAACCTCTTGTAAATCAGGATGAAAACTGATCATTAAAACATCTTGTTTTAATATTCCATCTGTGATTTAAAAATAAATTTACATAAATGATTAGTAAGATGAAAATTATAAACCCAAAGAGGAATTGATAGTTATTATAATGTACAATATGTTCTTCATGGTTACTTTTTCATTGTGTGCAAGAAGTTATTGTTTTTTGTTGGGTTTATCCCCATAGCAAAACATTGTTTAGGTTATATCATGGCAGTCAGTCCACCTACTCACTGTTCCAGGAAAGGCTAAATCTCTAAATTCAGCTGTTAACCAACTGCTAGGCGCATACTTCTGTCAGTGACTCACTACCTCCCTACATGATTAAGAAACAGTAGTAGGAGGGAGAATTGCCATAGTAAAAATTTTCTTAGGAGGGAGAATTGCCATAGACAATTTTTTCATGACCAAGCTCCACGAAAGTATGCCCGCCCGGGAATCATACCTTTGACCCCCCGAAACAGTAGACTTGTGGGCTACTGACTGAGCTAGCCAGGCGGGCTATCTATACATGTACTGCTATACTTCATTGGTCACTTACTTTTTTTGTTGGGGTTTACAACTTAGCAACAAGTTATATAATAGTCAACCCCTCTCAACTTTCCTAGAAAAGGATAAATCTCGGGTTTAACTGTTCATCAGTTACTAATCACTAGGGATGTAACGGTTAACCGATATACCGGTTAATATTGCAATACGACTTCTGACGGTTTTTAACCGGTTCGTTTTTCTCTGAACCGGTTTTTCTAGTTATGTTCCATACCGATTGTTTTTATCAGAGTCTGAAATTTAACTGTTTGAATAATGATAAAATGTATTCAGAAACTTGAAATATTTTTTGTTAAGTGAGAAAAAAATTATCTTTGAAAGTCCATTCAAAACCTTTTTTTTCTAACTTATTCAAACATTTGCATAATACGTGTAGATTATTTGAAAATAAAAATATCTACGTACAATGTTGATCAAATAATGACATTTGCATAATACGTGTAGATCATTTGAAAATAAAAATATCTACGTACAATGTTGATCAAATAATGACGATGCACGTGCATTATTTCTTGCAATGCATATATGCGCAAAGAACAATAATTATGTACTGCAATATATTGCAATATATTGCAATACGGGTTTCGTGTATTGCAATATATTGCAATACGGTTTTTACCGTATTGTTACACCCCTACTAATCACATACTCAGGGCTTCCCAGAAAGAAAGATGTGCTGAGCATTCAAGGGGCGCAGAGTCCCTCATCACCAGAATAAAAAAATCCCCAAATAATCAGGGGCATTGAGTGCAGAAAAGAGCACAAAACAGAGTCAAGATAACATGCTTTCAATGTCTGAAAAGTACTTGCACTTTAGACCTAATTTTAATAAACTTTTAGGTTGAAAAAGAACAAAAAATGCATTTTTGCCCCAATTGCTTTACCCAAGTATTACAATGGTAACTGGGTTCAAGTGGCTTTTTCTGAACTACAATCACCCACGGAATAGTTTGCCTTTGGTATATCTGTCAGTCAATTTGTATTATTGTACCCCGGATTGATATGATTACTATTTAGCCTAATGTGACAGCTAAGGCCTCGGTTGACATTACTCATCACAGGGGAACATTCCGTTCTATCACCCTTTGTAAAATGTGATAATTATAAAACAAGTAAATCTGTGAGCTAATGCTCACTAGTGATACCCCCGCCAAAATCTAAAAATATGCGACAAACAGGAAGTAGATGAGCGAGGAGCATGAAATCGCTTTACACCACATGGGACTATAGGATGAAGCAATATGCAAAGTTTCAGGCTGCTGCATGGTATAGTGGCTGAGAAAACTGTGACGGAAATTTTGTAACGGACGGACGGACGGACGCACACACGCACGCACGCACGGACAAGGGTAAAACAGTATACCCCCCTCTTCTTCGAAGCGGGGGTATAATGAATGAGAGCATCTTGAAATAGCCCTTTTGTGTTAAGCTGAAAAAATGGTCATATACTATGGCCAGTAAAGAGTTATACAGAGATTTAGATAATTACTATGAATAGAATCAGACTCTCTAACCTGCATCAGGATTTCCTGGTTCTAAAACAACTTGTGGTTCAAATGATGTTTCATATTCTATAAGACAACATAAATCATGATCAAACTTGAACTCTTCATCCAGTGATACCTGAAATAAAGTGGAAATACATGAATGTTAAAGTATGAATGAACTCTGATTTATGTACAGTAAAGCCATCATTAAGCAGTCAATGAAGGGGAGTGGATGGATTGGCTGCTAACAACACGTGAGCACTAGAATCAATTTTACACAAAAATTTCCATTCTGAAATATATATCGATTAATTTATTTTTAATGATAGTTTCTTATAAACTCTCATTTAAGGTACCTGAACACTTTCTCCCAAATTCAGTCTTCATACAACAAGCCTTCAAAATTTCATTCAAATTGGCTAACTTTCACTTTTTTGGGGACGAAAGTGGTCAGGTACCTTAAGGAAGGCACAAGTGACAAATCCAATTGTAAAATGAAAGTATTATGTAAATGATGACAATAAATTCTAAATATTGATAAACTATGCATATAACAAAGTCAAATTAGTAAATCTTTAAGGAAATATGCCGCCACTGGCCACATAAACAGGTGGCTGCTAGTACAGATTCAAAAAGTGATTTTTATTTTTCATTTGGAGGAAGCCAGAATGGCCACTTACAGCAGGTGACAGTTGATAGCAGGTGGCTGTTACTGCAGATTATACTTTACAATGAACAAAATGAACAAGTAAATCTGTGAGCTAATGCTCACTAGTGATACCCCCGCAAAAATCTAAAAATATGCAACAAACAGGAAGTAGATGAGCAAGGAGCATGAAATCGCTTTACACCACATGGGACTATGGGATGAAGCAATATGCAAAGTATTAGGCTGCTGCATGTTATAGTTGCTGAGAAAACTGCGACGGAAATTTTGTAACGGACGCACGCACGCACACACGCACGGACAAGGGTAAAACAGTATACCCCCCTCTTCTTCGAAGCGGGGGTATAATGAAGACTCTTGATTGCTCACCAGAGAAATTGAAAAGAGAAGTTTGTTTTATATGATGTACCGTCAGGTCAATGTAAATATGGTGACTTCTGGAACCAGGACATTTTATTAGTTGATGTTTGTAGGAGGACAAAATGAACTGAAATCAGTTGATCCACTGAAGAGAAATCAGTTGATCCACTGAAGATTGGCAGTCATTTCTATAGAATAGCAAAAAAACAAGAGCTGTCAGAGGAGACAGCATGCTCGACTAAGCAAGAATTTGAAATTTTGAAAAAAAATGTATTTAGAGTTATGAACCTTGTCAGATGAGATGTAGTTGATAATAAGGAACATATACTTAAAGTTTGAAGTCAATAGCTAAAGAAATAAAACTGTTGCAGAAAAAACAAATATTTTTTAAAGAAAATTCTAAGTTCAAGGGGGGATAATTCTGAAAAAAATGTTTTTGGAGATATGAACCTTGTCACATGAGATGAGGTTGATAATAAGGAACATATATTCTAAGTTTGAAGTTGATACCTTAAGAAATAAAAAAAGTTATGGTAAAAAATATTTTACTGCACAAAAACTTTAATCAGAAATGTGGATGCGGACGCCGACGCTAGGGCGAGTAGGAAAGCTCTCCATTTACTTCGTAAAGTCGAGCTAAAAAGTGTTTTGCTGTAGTTGATAATAGCATTTAAAAAATATTTAGAGAGGAGAATTATTCAGGCTTTTTTCCTGGGAACAGATAAGGAAGAAGTAGGGATTTAACTTTTAAAACACAAAAATAAAGAAATGTACAATAAATGTAATATTCTATGAATTACCTCAGCAATTTTTTGGTTTTCAAGCAGGTCAACACGTATTTGAATTTTATCTGAAGTTACGCTTCTAACTCTAAAATAACCTTTTACTTTCATATTCAAATCAAAGCTATATTTAACTTTGCTAGGTGGAACATAGGTGGCTCCCTTTGCAGCAATTTCACATCCAAAATCTGTAACATTGAAACAATATAAATATAGAAAAAGTCATAATTTCACCTTCCATGGAGGAAAAACAATATTTGATATGTGAGCAGCTAGAATAGTAAGTTTACAGTAACTTGATTTAGTTTAAACATATACTAATGGACAAAAGTCTTGTCCGGTCTACAAAAACCATGATATCTTTTTTGTTTGTTATTGCAACAAATTGTGACCCCCATTAACCTGAATGGGTTTTCTGGTCTTCCGGCTAGATTCCTTTGCAAACTTGTAGCATCGATTCGTAAAAGGAGCACCGAACTCATTCGTTTTAATGGGGTCACACACATTATTGAAAAAAAATGTTTCATTGAAAACTGACTCAAAGCAATCATTTGTAACTTGCAAATCCCCAATGTCAATTTTCAACACATTACTGTAAGGACAGAACTGGCTCAAACTTCACAATTCTTTTTTTACTCAATGCAAAATAGCATTCTCTTTCTAACGATACCAAATGTATGAGTGTGCAATAACAAACAAAAAAGAGATTATGGTTTTTGTAGACCGGACAAGACTTTTGTCCATTAGTATATTTTATTGACATTTTTACACAAGATACATTATACATATCAAGGGTTTAGTGCAAAATGGTTGTAACTCAGTTTTTTTACTTGAGTTACAAGCGTTTTGCGCTAAAATTGTTAATGAGCCTAACAATAATAAATCAGTATTCAATGGATGAAAATTGGATAAGTTCTCAAAAAAGTGTAATTCTTGGGATTGAAAACACCAAGAGAATCTGAGTTGTATCATTGATTTTCAATAAAATAGCTGAAGTTGACTTTTTTGGCGGCAGATGTTGATTTTAGAGACCAAGCTGTGCATAAGTAGAAATTATTACATGGGCTGAAAAGGGAGGCGTTATTTCATTCACTTATATATATATATAGAATGTCACATTTGTAATTTTGTCTGTAAGTAGACCGTTTATAATTTATGATGTGCAGATTGTAGGCAATGATAATGTTGAGTCTAATATTCATTTACTGTAGTACATCACAATTAAAATCGAAATTTAACACAAAGGACTGGAGTCATATATCAATAATATTATCGAACTGAGTTGCAAACAAGCTAATACCTTTAAAAAGTCTTTACCTAATTACAATAAACAATAATTCAGGCTAGCTCTAATGTTAAATTTTATTCAACCATCAATAATCATAATAATCGATATCCACATTTATGTACTTGGTTTCTTAAACGAATATTGAGTATTTAAATCAGTGGGGTTAACGTAAGTGCCACTGACAGTTGAAAACAAATTACAAATACATGTTATATAATTTAAAAGTCAATACTTACACAATACCAATCTTCAAAACTAGAAACTATAAACATTTAATGTTAAATGAAATAAAAGACAATAAGCTGAAATTCAAATGAACAAGTATAATGTAGCAGAGGTATAATATGGCACTATTACTCCCTTGCCTTCAAGCTAACTCTTTTATGGCAATGTGGTAGAGTGACAGCTCAAGAGATTTTGGATTCAAATCTCAATTTAGACCAATGATTTTTTTGTTGGGTTTAATGCTGTAGCAGCACACTGTATATGTCATATAATGGTTGTCAGCCAACCTACCCACTGTTCCTGGAAAGGCAAAATCTCTGGATTTAGCAGTTAACCATACTTTTGTCAAATACTAACAATTGCCTGCCTACATAATTAAAAATCATTGGTAGGAGGGAGAATGGCCATAAAAATAATTTCATGACTAAGCTCCCCACAACATAATGCCCGCCCAGGAATTGAACCCCGACCCCTCGATAATAAGCTTACCTGGTGAGTATCTAGGATTGAGTACAGTAGGTAGAGTAAATCTTAGTTTACCATCCGATTCCTGGGGTAATTCTATCACATATCTCAATGTTAATGCTGCCTCTGTATTAGTAGGGAGATTACCTAACTTACAACAAAACACATCTCCAGATGAAGAGTCTTCCTTCAACAAAATGGCCGTTTTGCCTTTCTCAACAGCATCTTCATATGTCAACTCCGCCTGTAATACACAAAGTAATTGCAGTTGAAGTTTATAGTCTAAGTTTTATGTTTGTGCATGCTCAACAACTTTACATATAATTATCATCCCTGGTCATTGGGGTACTTATATCTGTCTATCGATCTCCATTTGGAGCATTTTTATCATCCCATTTTCTGTGCAGCAGATACAATTATACCACTGTTGCAGGTATCAATTTACATCTAGATGAATTAAGTGATGCAATTACAGGTAAATTTCTTGTTCAGGGAAATTAGCAGTCCCCTTGGTGGGACTCGAACCTAGGACCACTAGATCCCTAGGCTGGCATCCCACCACTGGACCACTGCTCCCACACAACACAACAAGAAATCAGGAACTTTATGGTATGTTCTTGCATCCAGTATTAAAAACTTCCTAAATATTATTGCTGAAAAGCATCAATAACAAATTTGTTAATGTTGCAAACATAGAAAAATTACTGTTGATTAGCAGTATAAGTAGTAGTAATTATCTCATTTTCATTGATTTAATCAAATATCACTATCAACCACGCATAAAAAAATCAGTTTTTAGTTCAGTAAATGGAAGTAATCAGAATTGACTATTGATAGAATTATTACAAGGAAATTCCACTGGCCATTCATATATTACAAATTTAACATTCTTTATTAAAAAATGTGTGCATGCAAAGATTTTCAAAACTAAATTTCGGTCCAACAAATGAGTTAAAAAGCATTCTTTTCACCTGTTCTTTGGTTTGAATCTTAGCAACAATATGGTGTCCATCTATATTAGCCTCAAAGTTATACACGGCACAGCTATCATCAACTGGGAATGTATATACAGCATTAACTGGTGTTTCTTCATCATTAAAATATGTTAGATTAGCTGTAACATCAGCTATATAACCATTCACTAAAACATCAACTTTAATTGATTTTAATGGAACTGAAAAAGATATGAGATTATTACAAGCATCATTACATAGTAAGGTAATTCCAGGTTCGACATTAACAGTGGCCAAGGAATCCAAGAATCCTAAAAACTTGGCATTCTTTTATTTAAAAAAATTCTGAACTATAATTCCCAACTGAACTACAAAAAAAATGAAAAGTTGGTCTACAAACAGATTATAATGGATTAGAATAATCTTTATTTTGAAATTTTGAAAAATACAATGAATAAAAAAAGCTCTAGTGCCCTTTTAAACTGACTATAAAAAAACATATTGTATAAAATAGATAATTGTAAAATTATGCTGGTAATTTATAGTTGTCATTCAAAGTCATTGGACACCAGCTTGAGCCAGTTGTTAAGAACATTCATCCAAGATATCTTGCTTTTAGAAATTTGGGGACATTCTGCAAAAAGAACCCCAAAAATATGATAAGATAAATGTAGTTATATTTATGTGAGTGGCTAGAGTTACGGTACCAAATTATGTATTTTCAGTCCAAAGTATATTCCAACTCCATAACTTAACACTCAAGTAAACTAAGAATGTGTCACTTTGAAGACCACAACTTCGTATTCCAGTATATTAAACATCCAGTTAGTGTATTATAAATATCCAAAATGGTGTGTGAAAAGACAGTAGGATAGGTCTTGACAGTAAATATTTGTTTCTTTTGAGTAATAATGAATATATATAGTACTGCCAAGGCCAGGGCATACACATCATCACATAGAAGTTTGAAAAACAATATATATATAACAGTATACATTTCATCTTCATCATCATCCTAGTTAGGGACAGGAATCCAATTTGGATTGTAAATAGTCCCGCGGGAGGTTGAACAAGACAGTCACCAATTGCGGTATATATTTACATTTAGAACTAGCATGGTATTTACAGATTAAAACTATTTACACCCGTGAACTGTCTACGCAAGGGATGGAGGCAGGGCTGCGATCCTGGCGTGGAGTGCAGACTTGAAGGCCTCTAATGATTGGACATCTGTGATTGATGTTGGGAGATGATTCCAGTCCTGGATCGGTCAGTCTAATTACCCCAAGACACCCCAAGACTACCCCAAGACCCACCAAGACTACCCCAAGACGGCTTCAATGCCTCTTAAAGTGTTATTTCCGTTTCACTTTCACCTTAAAAACGTCTAACTAACGAATTTTATAGCACACGAACGATTGATTTGGCAAAAAAAATGTTGTCCATAAACTACGGGAGGTCACTCAGTTGGTTCATAATATCGATGCTTATTGAATTATTTCCCTCGAATAGTTTGACATTTGGCGGGAATTCTCGGGAGATAATCTATATTTGTATATTGCAGACTTTGATTAAAAAAAATATATCGCTATACACTGTAATATAATTAAGTAAAAATATGTTACAACACCAAAATCACGGTCAAATCAATGAAGGGAAGAAATTGAATAGTTTTAAGCATATACAATAGGTTATGTTGTCACTCAGATTATTTAAATAAATATTCATAATAACTTCTTTAAACATCGTTGAACGAAATGTTGTGATGTTTTCTAAGATCAGCTTGCTTTACTCAAAATCTCAAATAACACATAAGATCAATTGTTAAGGGGGATAATTCAGTCATACTGATGTAATAGTACAAGCGAAGTTATTCCCCTTTGTTTTACTAGACTTTATCTTACGTCTATGTTCGGTCTTAAACTCGATATTAAATAGCTATTTTTATTAAAAAAAAATATAAATAACAAGTAAAAAAGTATATTTATGACATATTTCACACGTCTAAGAGGTGTTGGGTCCGTCTTGGGGTGTCTTGGGGTAGTCTTTGGGTGTCTTGGGGTAAATAGTCTAACCCGTCCTGGATTGTTCTTGGGAAGAATGATGTCTTATAGAGTGAGTAGTTGGTGTAAGGGACATAAAGTCTCTTGGCTCCTCTGGTCTGGCTGTCGCTTGTGCGGATGATGTAACTGGCTTCCGGTATTTCTACAAGACATTCTGGAAAGTGATTTAATTCCTCTAGACTCTACCGATTAAGCATGCACCCGGTCTGGGGTCAGGGGGTATCACATTTAAACCACTCAAAGAGAAATGGTCGATAAAAGCAATCAAACAAAAAAACATACCAGGATTTCCATTATCACAACACAAACCAAGCGCATTCAAAATGCGTTCTAAATTGTCGGCCATAACGTCTAGAAAATGTGTACAAAAATAAACATTATTCAACTTCCTCTTGGCAATGTTTACAAATCTTTTCAGAGTTACTGTTCTTGTTTCATAGAGCGTATAAAAACCGGCATTCCGATCGATTACGAAATTACGGTTTACCTCTCCGGCCACTGGCACTGTGCCAAAGTCAATTAATTAAAGTCTAAGGTGATCAATATCATCGTGTATGTAGTTGCACATTTGACTTACACAAAGTACTGTCTGTCATCTGGAAAAATCAAGAAATAATATCCCGAATTCATAGACTTATTACAAAACGAAATGTAGAACTCGACCGTTTAATCGGTCCGAAACTGATTAAATAATTATATGGTTACAGAAAATCCGAGCCAATATAATTGCGTATAATTCTAAAATAATTTAAAAAAATATATAGATCTAGAAAAAAATCAACGTTTTCTAGTTTGCATATTCCTTTAAATGTTGAAAAAACTTGTGTGTGTTGTTTGTTTTTTTACTTAAAAATTGCAAAAAAATTCGCGAATTTTCTAGCCAATTTACGCCAATATAAATCAAAGCAAGCATCAGTATCGGTATCAAATCGACATTTAAGGGTCGTTAAAGTCCATAAAAAAACTAGTTACATGAAAAATGGCACCATATTTATTATTTTAGGTCAAGAATTACCGTTGGTTGTTTTTTTTTCATTTAAAATACATGCCGGCGACATTAGCTACTAATGACGTCACAAAGGATGCTCTCTCACCGGTCCGTCATCGTACTATATAAGCTAGGCGATTTTATTAATTCTCATTTTCCTTCCTAAGATGCCTGGAAGCAAGTCAAGATCGCGGTCCCGTTCTCACTCTCGATCAAAATCGAGAAGTAAGTCCCCTGCTACTGCTGCGGCAGCAATGCCGAGAGCAAAGTCCAAAAGCAAGTCCCCAGCTCCAAAGCCAGCTCAAAAGAGAAGCAAGTCCAAGAAAAGGTCTGCTTCTAAGAAACGAAGTGGATCTAAGAAAAGGTCTGCCTCTAAGAAACGAAGTGGATCTAAGAAAAGGTCTGCTTCAAGGAAACGAAGGGGATCAAAGAAAGGAAGCAAGTCCGCGAAACGATCTGCATCCAAGAAGCGCACCAAGTCCAAGAAAAGGTCTGCTTCAAAGAAACGCAGCAAGTCTGCCAAGAGGTCTGCCTCCAAGAAACGCAGGAGGTCCAGGAAAAGGTCTGCATCGAAGAAACGAAGCAAGTCTGCCAAGAGATCTAAGAAAAGGTCTGCATCGAAGAAACGAAGCAGGTCCAAGAAAAGGTCTGCATCCAAGAAACGCAGCAAGTCTGCCAAGAGGTCTGCCTCCAAAAAGCGCAGAAGGTCCAAGAAAAGGTCTGCATCCAAGAAACGCAGCAAGTCTGCCAAGAGGTCTGCTTCAAAAAAGCGCAGGAGGTCCAGGAAAAGGTCTGCATCCAAGAAACGCAGCAAGTCTGCCAAGAGGTCTGCTTCCAAAAAACGCAGGAGGTCCAGGAAAAGGTCTGCATCCAAGAAACGCAGCAAGTCTGCCAAGAGGTCTGCTTCCAAAAAGCGCAGGAGGTCCAGGAAAAGGTCTGCATCCAAGAAGCGCAGCAAGTCTGCCAAGAGATCTAAGAAAAGGTCTGCTTCAAAGAAAAGAAGCAAGTCCAAAAAAAGGTCTGCATCCAAAAAACGCAGCAAGTCTGCCAAGAGGTCTGCCTCCAAAAAGCGCAGGAGGTCCAGGAAAAGGTCTGCATCCAAGAAACGCAGCAAGTCTGCCAAGAGGTCTGCCTCCAAAAAGCGCAGGAGGTCCAGGAAAAGGTCTGCATCCAAGAAACGCAGCAAGTCTGCCAAGAGGTCTGCTTCCAAAAGGCGAAGAAGGTCCAGGAAAAGGTCTGCATCCAAGAAACGCAGCAAGTCTGCCAAGAGGTCTAAGAAAAGGTCTGCTTCAAAGAAAAGGAGTAAGGCTAGAAAAAGTCGTAGCCGAAGGAGAGGAAAGTCAAGTATGTTGGGCATGATTGCTGCAGCAATTGCTGCCAACAGAACAAAGAAAGGAGCATCGGCACAAGCTATCCGTAAGTATGTGGCTGCCCACTGCTCCCTTAAAGGGGGATTATTGAACTTCCAATTGAGGAAGTCTCTTGCTGCTGCACAGAAGGCTCATTTGATTGCTCATCCTAAAGGCTCAACTGGCTGGGTCCTTGTCTCTAAACCAAAGAAGGCTGGTAAGAGAAGACGTAGGGCTGCACCTAAAAAGAAGGCAGCAAAGAAGTCCAGGAAGGCAACCAAGAAGTCAAAGAAGACTAGGAGGAGGAAAGCAAAGGCAACAAAGAAGGCAAGGAAAGCACATAGACGTGCTGCACCAAAGAAACGAGTTGCCAAGAAAACCGCTCGCAGAACAAGCCGTAGACGCAGAGCGATGAAAGCCAAGTAAGCTGCACTTGTGTAGTTTAACAAACCCGGCCCTTTTTAGGGCCACCAAAACTTTCGATAGAAAGTAATTCTCAAACGATTTGTCAAATTGTCTAACCCGATCTTTATACATACTGCAAAATTCTACAATTTAGACCGCCATTAGTTGTCGAAAAACCAAGTGAGTTTGGCGATTACTAAGTCACAACAGGGTCTTAACTTTAGTTGACAGCAAATTTAAGGTCCCTAACTAAATAAAGACCATTCCGTTGTTAAACACTATCAATTTGAACCTACCCTAACGGCATTGGTTATTAAATTTCTCGCTAAATGTTCGTATAAAATTGTACTAAGTATTGTATTTGAATGAGTAAAATGAATAGTTTGGTTGCTAACCATAACGTTACGTCATAATAATGGACGTACGAAACGTTGTCGTGACGCGCCAAATTATATTAGGTCTTTGACCAATATAATAACCGTATAACGTCAACGTTTACTTGAAACGGTTGTAAATCAACTACAAACGGTCTCTATCTATCACCATGGTCTAGTGGATTTGACAATGTCCGTCCGCATTTGATCAAAATATGTAAGACATCGTCCTAGATAAAACAAAATGTACATTGTATTTCTTTAATATTCCGCGTCAAATAAATTTTTATGCAAGATTTTTAACTAACTCTATGACAGTCCGAACGCAATAGTGAAAACATGCACGTAGCATCCCCTTAATGCAGCATCATAGGCGGATCTAGAGGGGGTCAGGGGGTCCGGACCCCCCTGGAAATTTTCAAAATGTAACTGTTCATGAGTGTATTTTTAATGTAAGCCATTTTTAAGCAGTTTAGACAATTTTCTCGGGCTCCCTTCGCTTGCAAAGAAACGAAGCAAAAGAGAAGCAGGTCGATTGGTTAAGTAGGGTTTTTATTTTTAACATGTTGCGTTATTCTGCAATCAGTGTATAATGTGGTTGTGGTTCGAAAGTTTGACCCCCCCCCCCCCCCCGAAAAAGTTTAGACCCCTAAAAAAAATCCTGGATCCGCCCCTGAGAATAAACACGGGTCTAACTCAGTCATTCGATACCTTTCAGGAGGTCTAAGAACAAAGGTTTGTGTTTAAGTAATACCTCTTTTTTCAATTGGAGTATTATGTCAATTTGATCCCCAAAAAAATCAAATTTAACTTTTTTATTTTTTAATGTTTAACATGGAATTACAAGGTTATTAGAATTTGCTGAGTGCTTTTGTTAATGTTGAGGACATTGTTTGTAAAGAAGCTGCAAACAAAAAAATAGTGACTACTTTGTTTTATTAATTCTATATTCAAAGTTTTGTTTTATTCATTAATAGTCACAACATCAATAATAATGTGAATAAATGATAAAAATAAACTCATTTCAATTTTTTTTATTACCTGATTGCTTATATAAGTGTAAAACATGGCCAGTTTGTTCATCCCTCCCAACAAAAGTCATTGTGAACAAAGGCTACGTTTCTATTTTCCTTCAGCCGACCGTTGTTCACATGTTGGACTGTATTTTTTATCAATTCATTATAAGTGGTTTTGAAACAAAATGAGCAGTTTTGCATTTAGCTGACGATATAATACTTGATTATCATAGAACCAATCGTCTGTGTATACTCATAAGGAATGGCCGTAGAAATCATTTCATGTCCAAACTCCACAAAAGTATGCCCGCCTGGGAATCGAACCCATGACCCCTAGTAGACTTGCGTGCAACTAACTTAGCTAGACAGGCAGCTTCATGCCGACAGTTCCTTCTATAGCAATGAGCCAAAGCACTGGTATATGATCCTGCGCCACATTCAAAACGCAAACTCCATAACAACACACAAGAAGGATGTAAATACAAATGTACTTAAATTTTCAACTGTTTTTTTTTAACCGAGGCCCGTCCGTTTTGTAAAGATGTATCATGTGTGCAGACTCCGACTGGAACGAAGTAAACATTAAGTTAAGCATTCTTGTACCAATAGGTTGACAATATCTCGATCTAGATTAACAGATCTAGATTTTTAATAACTTTGAACTAGTACGAGAATGAATGGAAGCTGTCTTGAAAAAATACAGTTGTTGGGTCGATCCTCTACCGTTGCTGGTTTGGTTCACAGCTGTGTTGTCCTCACAATTTTGCAACCGGGCTTGGAACTGGGCTTTGGCTGTTTAAACTACTCCCTCCAAACGTGAACTAAAACTGAAATTTCGTAAAACAACGGAGAAAAAATGAGCAGTTTAGGGCACACACATAGGATAAATCCTGAACAGCGCTTGTGGCACTATGATCGTATAGTGGTTTCAAAGGTTGCGTTGTGTTGTGTTCCAGGTTCGAAGTTTCGGTTGCTGAATATGTGTTAACACTGTGGCGATCTTCGCCACTGACCACTAAAAAATAAGTGTCTTAGATAACTATCAAAGTCAGAAACAAAAAAAAACAACAGACACAGAATTTAAGAGTTAATTAATATACGTATAATTCAAGCACAAAATGAGTGTCCAGCACTTTGATTTAAATATTTCTACTCCCTCACTCAGTTTCGAAAGTTGTTAAGAACAATATCTCATTTTAACTAAAAACTATTAACGTCGAAAGAAAACAGTAAAATGACGAGTGCAGAGTAATAAGTCTATTCTATTTCTATATCGCTAATCGCGATGTATACGAAGTGAGATCACAGTTAGTGTCTGTTGACTATGCCTAGGTTCATTGCTTATAAGGGGGATCTTTTAGCAGTGCGGGCCCACGTGATGGTCACATGGTGCAGTTGTGCGTTTTGGTTGGTCCTGGCTTGTAGACCGTGCAAAAGAGAGACCACATGATCTTCGGCCGGGGCTCGATTTTGATGATGTCACAGGTCCCGGACAATGTGGTCCACCTGTTCCATAAAATAATATTAATGTCATTAATACGACAACTCTAATCAATTAAGTGGACGTTGTTAATACGTTTTTGTCAGCAAGCAATGAACTTTAGACACGGTCATCTTATAGTGTCCAATAACACGTCCAGCCTATCGAATAGCCATAGTGTTATACGCTATTTATAATCTAAAAGATTGTTGAAGTTCTGGAAATGTGCATGAATCCCTTAGAAATTACCAAAATTTAGGAGTTTCCGGGGGCCCTCCACCACCTGTACCCCCAGTCTGCTTGTTCGTTCCCCCAACTAAAAATCCTGGATACGCCTATGTTATCATTGGAGTATCAATCTATCTTTCTTACGAAATAGTCAATCCCCGCAAATGATATAACTCAGTGTAATTCAGACTCACGTTTATTAAAAGCTAACTCATGTAAGTCTGCTAATTTAAAATATCCTTGATTTTCGTGAAAATAGTTAGTCCTTTGGACGTAAAAATTGCAAATTCGAGCCAGTCAAAATATTATATTTCGTTGGATGAATTTTTTCCGGCGGATGAATTAACTTTCTTGCTTAAGGATTTAGTTTAGATTACCAATGACTTCGTTACAAGTCGTGTTAGTGTAATAAATAAATTGACGGTGATTGTTATGTGCATTTCTACCGGTACAGTCGAGCTCTCGACCTCGAGTTGAATGTAGCACCTGAACGCGCGCTCGGATTTAGCTCAGACTTTACAGACAGTAAGGTTCTCTGTTTTCACATGGACTAGGTTGTCTAAAAGTTTTTTTTCAAACTATCAAAATGTTATAAAAGTACCGCGAAAGTGTATGGTTGTAACGTGACGTCATTATATTGCACCGTGACTCCAGACTCAGAAAAATTTCCAATAACTTTCGTGTTTATGAACGAAACATATAAATGGTAATAATTTTCTTGTAGGAATCTTTTCTAGAGAAATCAAGTAAATCCACTGTATAGCAGCATATAATATGCGGCTATAAATTTATTTTCGGCGAATCCAAAAGGTGGTTGTGACACTCGCAAGAGCTAAGTGTTAGCTATGAGTGTATGTATAATTCTGCGAATTATTACAAAATTACTTATAATTGAGAAACTATGCCGCTTATTAAACTAATAGTTGGGTAAAAACCTGCAATTGTTAATACATGTAATAATATACTTTATATGTATACACAAATTTAATAAGTACATTTATAAATGCTTCATCTTAAAAATAATATATTTTGACCAAAGCCCTTGTATGTAATTTAGTATAAAGCGTGCTAAGTCTTATCTAGGTGTGTCTAGTTATTACTATCAACTCCAAAACGATGTCGGATACTTCTTGAAACATCTTAATATAAGTTCATTAATACTCAGATGGGGTTAATCTGCACCTTGCTTAGATTTCATGTTGAAGAACAGTCCCTAATTTTACAGTTTTTATCCCCCTATCATCGATCAATTTCAATGCCGTGAGTCTTCATTATAACTATGTTTAGAGTCCAGTCCACAAATTGCACAACAACATAAAACTGCCCTCATATTTATCTGTGACGGGGCGGATCCAGGATTTTTTCTAGGGGTCCAAACTTTTTCTAGGGGGTCCAAACTTTCAAACAACAACCACATTATGCACTGTTTGCAGAATAACCCAATATATTTATTATAAAGACTACGCATCATTAGATCTATGTTAAACACAAAGGCGAGCTAGAGAAAATTGCTTCTTGCTACTTAAAATGGCTTACATTTAAAAAAACCTCATGGACAGGTACATTTTGAAAATTTCAAGAGGGTCGGACCCAGAGACATAGATAACAGTTATCTATATCTCTGGTCGGACCCCCCTGACCCTGCCACTGGATCCGCTTATGTGTGATACCCTGGTTGAATAAAGCAATCACAAGTACATTTCTTGCTCAATGAAATGTTAAACAATGTCCCCGTTGGAAATACTCATCCCTTTACAGACTGTATGGTAAAATTACTTTAGTGGTAGTAGTATATAACCTACCAATTATGTGATGTTTTTTGTGGGGTATAAAGCTGTAGCAACACAGGGGTCACATCACGGCGGTCAGTGAACTTACTCAATGTTCCTGGGAAGGCTAAATCTCTGAATTAAGCTATTTTTTGACATTAGTCAAGTCAAATTACCCTACCTGCTTTATTCAACAATTATGTCAATTCCTATAGTGGATAACCTCAACATTCCAGTGTGTCTTTATCAAGGCGTTTGTTATTATTAATGAAAATTTCACACAATTTCCTATTATTGAAGCTCTCATCAGCCAACACCTAAGATAGTTAGTGAGACGTGTTCATATATTTGACGAAAATACTCTCAATATAGAAATCACCCAAGCAGCCAAAACCTCTCAGGCAACAAACATCTGTGTACAATGTTTTTTATACATTTTATCTTGAATTCTTTATGAGTTTCCCTGTTGTGCAAACAGACATGAACTGTTACTATGAGAACAAATGATAATGTCTTCAATTCCTTATTTTCAGCAGTAATATGTAAAAACTGTACTTCAAGGGGTAGCAGAAAACCCCAATATTTTGAGTACCAAAGTACATCTATTTAGTTATTACCAGTTGCTGACTGTTGTTGATAGTTTATACAGTAAAATTCAGTGCCATTCAAAATTACACTCACACTTGCATAAACCCTGGTTTTTCGTTAGTACAATAAAATTATATTTCAAAAGTATTTATGCATGAAGCACAGATGCCAGACACAATTTTTTCTTATTTCTGAAATTTGTGTCTGGCACCGGTGGCATGAAGATTGTTATAGATTGCAGGATATGAAATGAAAGCAATAATACTGTCTATTAGTAGAAAAAGGCCAACCCTCATTATTCATGATTTTACAAACTGTAAACAGTTAAAGTTAAAAGTGCAGTTTAAAGTCTGAGGCATATATATGTTCAGCTGACTTTACTATATAAAATGATTGTTGGATAATCCCTGGTCATTAAAATCACTTTTAACTTAAGCAGTGATCCCTGACAGTACCCATTTACACCTGGGTGGATTGGAACAACAGTAGGTTAATTTTATGCTCAAGAAAATTAGCTGGTGGGGATTGAACCCAGAACCTCTTGATCCCTAAATGCGTGTCCTACCACTGGACCACTGCTATAATATTTGTTATACATGTATAATTTCAACTTCTAGAATAAGGCCACAACAAATTGATCATATGTTCTATGGATTCGCTTGCATCTTAATTTTGACAGTTTTTACAAAAAAATATTTTTATTTCCTCGCTTGCTCATAAAAATTTGGTCAAACCGCTATATAAAGCAAGTGAATAAAGACTTTCTTATTTTTTGTCTTCGCTTGCTCGCCCCATTTTCCCCCCAGAAAAATCCATAGAACATATGATCAACTTGTTGTGGCCTAATGGTAAAAATCTAAAAACAAAAATGTACATTTACATAAGTGTTTAGATAATTATGGATGGTGCTGCATTGTTTTTTGTAGAATCATATACCAGTAATTCCAAGACATAACAACAACTTTTAAGAAAATTACACATGTTTTATTACACTATAAAAACAAAACAATCAATCAACTAGGTGTCCTATCTACAGGGGAGAATATTTTAAGTCTATTTTTTAATAATGTGATCTCAACAGGCATGGCTTCAAAATGTTCACCATCTATAGAATACCAGGATTCTGTGTCCTGAAATAAATACAAAATATATAACTAGAAAAGATCATTTTGCAATGCAAATACTGGTTTAAATTTTATACATCAAGTGGCGCATACATTAACACTGGAACTTCAGTACTTATTATCAATAAAAAAATGTTATCAATGTTTATGTGTGGGGAATTTTTTTAAAGTTAAAGTGCGATTTTAAGTCTCCTTTCATGTACATGTTCAGCAAACTTTACGACCTTGTACAATAACTCCTGATTATTGAAATCACCCTCAGGCAGGCAATACCTCACAGTACCCATTTACACCTGGGTGGAGTGAAACAATTGTAGGTTAATTTCTTGCTAAAGGAAATTAGCAGTGTCCCTAGCAGAAATCGAACCCAGGACCTCTCGTTCCCTAAACAGGTGTCCTACCACTGGACCACTGCTCCTACATACTAGCTTATATTCAGTATCTATATCAGCAGTATTAATGTACAGTTGAATAATATATTATTACAACAAACATATTGTGAACTTTTATTAAACTATCAGGGGTGCATACATTAACCCTGCTGATTGAAATACAAACAAGTAAATCTGTGAGCTAATGCTCACTAGTGATACCCCCGCAAAAATCTAAAAATATGCGACAAACAGGAAGTAGATGAGCAAGGAGCATGAAATCGCTTTACACCACATGGGACTATGGGATAAAGCAATATGCAAAGTATTAGGCTGCTGCATGTTATAGTTGCTGAGAAAACTGCGACGGAAATTTTGTAACGGACGGACGGACGCATGGACAAGGGTAAAACAGTATACCCCCCTCTTCTTCGAAGCGGGGGTATAACAACAGTAATTCTGTCATCATTATCTATAAAATATGTATTTATATCTATCTATGGGGAATATTGATCATATATATTTAGTATTTAAATCAGCAGGGTTAATATACAGGTCACTAACAGTTGACTAATATGTCAACAATACAGAGTGTAGGTGTGGCATATCTTGTGAATGGAATGTTTATGTAACATTGATATAACTTAGATACAATATGGACAAACTTTTATAATGTAGGTAGAATAACCCTTGGGACTTGAATGGTCAAGGGTTAAATTCCAGTTTTGGCCAAATATATTAACTGTGTTAAATAAATAGCGACAATCATAACACACTCATAGCTGTACCCTTAGAAATATTAAACAAATTCTAGATTTTTAGTTCATGCTGCCCACTGTGGAATATAATTGTGACATGATCGTGTAAATTATTATGTGAATTAGTTTAAGCAAGGTTAAAAGTCAAAGGTCAGGTGTTCTTAATTCTATTTTTAACCATACAAGACTCAAACATGGGTTGTTTTAACTTTTAAGTCCAAATAAAATACATGATTGTACTGTTACCTCCTTGACTTCTGGGGTAAATTTAATTTTTCTACATAGTATACTTTCATTACAATCATGATTATATTTCCATGTTGGTTGTTTCAATCTGTTCCAGCTGTAATAAAATAAGTTAAGATAACTATACAAATGTGCACCTTTTTCACAATACTCTTACAAAAATAGTTATCGTAAGTCATTTTCATAATTCTGCAGTTCTAAGTCAGAATTATAATAAAAATAATTATGATATGAAATTCCAAAGGTATACAATACCCTACATAATTTAATTATATTTTGAATTGATTGGCCAAAAATGACTGTATTATATATGTATGTTTCTTGCTATTGACATATTGTTTAAAAGCCCACTGATCAATACACTTAGGTCCACTAAGAAGATTGGATTTATGTTAATGAAGAGCCTCATTAACCATCCAGACCATCAGGGTCATAAGACCATCCTCTTATAAAACAAATTTTAAAAGACTGGTCGGTGGTCATAATAGACTATATAAATAGATCAACAAACAAGAGCTCCGCTGGGCGGGGCATTATACGCCCGTGTGCAGTCCATGCTGTGTTCTATCTCATATAAAGTCCCTGTGACCTTGACCAATGACCCCAGGATCTCAGAATAGGTCCCATTCTTAACAGGAGGGCTATCCAAAGCAAAGATTTTGAGAACCTAGGTACAGCCATGGTTGATTTATCACCGACACAAAGTTTTCCCATACAAACTTCCAGTGACTTTGACCCTGGGGCCTCAGAACCAAAAGTTCTCGCCCTTGACCCAAAGAGTATTGATACATAAAATTTGGTGATCTTAGGTAAAGTTGGTTGTTGGACAAGGTTTTTCCTCATGATTTTTCTTTTGACTTTAACCTTTAACACAGGGACCTAAAACCAAAGGGGCATATGCTAGACATTAAGGCTACCCTTAAATAAGATTTGGAAAACCTACAATGTAGGTACAATTATTATTGAGTTACTGTCCGGAAAATGTTTCAATATGAATTAAGTCCCTGTGACCTTGACTTTTGTCCCTGGGGTTTCCAAATCAAAAGAGAACATCAAATACCAAAGAGCTATCAACACATTACATCTTGACAAATGGGCTGATCCACATAAAATTTGGTTAACCTAGGTACAATCATTGTTTAGTTATTGTCCGAACAAGGATTGTCCAAATGATGCCCATGTGACCTAGATCTTTGACCCAGTTTTGACCCAAAACCAATTGGGAACATCCTTAACACATGGGCTACCCTCACATAAAATTTGGTGAACTAAATTCATTTTACTTATTAAATATAGCATTATTTCCATGGTCTGCCATTTTGACTTTGTTAACATATTGATTGAACATTTGAAGTCTCTGCTTGGTAATTTGATATCTTCTGGATGATGGTTTAAACTTGACCCAGGGGCCGCAAAATCAATAGGGAACATCCTTGACACATGGGCTACTCTCACATGAAATTTGGTGAACTTAAGTGCAGTCATTGTTGATTTACTACACATACAATGTTTTTCAATATGATGCCCCTGTGACCTTGACCTTTGACCCAGGGGCCCTAAAACCAATAGGACATAACCATGACACATGGGCTACTCTCCTAAAAAAATTTAGTGAACCTAGGTACATTGGTTGTTCAGTTATTGTCTGGACAAGGTTTTTCCATATGATGCCTCTGTGACCTTGACCTTTGGATCTGGGGCCCCAAAACCTATTGGGAACATCCTTAACACAAGGGCTACATTCACATAAAATTTAATGAACCTAGGTACAGTCCTTGTTGAGTTATTGTCCAAACAAGGTTTTTCAATATGATGCCTCTGTGACCTTGACCTTTGACCCAGGAGCCCCAAAACCAACAGGGCATATCCTTGACACAAGGGCTACCCTCACATAGACTTTAATGAACCTAGGTAAATTGGTGGTTCAGTTATTGCCTGGACAAAAGTTTCATTGTTTGCCATTTTGACTTTATAAACATATTGATAGAACATATGAAGTCACTGCTTGGTAATTTGATATCTTCTGGTTGAAGGTTTATACTTGACCCTGTTTCCCCAAAACTGATAAGGCACATCCTTGACACATGGTCTACTGTCACATGAAATTAGGTGAACTTAGGTACAGTCATTGTTGAGTAATTACCCAGACAATGTTTTTCAATGTGATGCCCCTGTGACCTTGACCTTTGACAAAGGCGCCCCAAAACCAATAGGGCATAACCTTGACACACGGGCTACTTTCATATAAAATTTAGTGAACCTAGGTACATTGGTTGTTCAGTTATTGTCTGGACAAGGTTTTTCCATATGATGCCTCCCTGACCTTGACCTTTGGGTCTGGGGCCCAAAAACCTATTTGGAACATCCTTGACAAAAGGGCTACCTTCACATAAAATTTTGTGAATCTAGGTACAGTAGTTGATGAGTTATTGCCCAAACAAGGATTTTCAATATGATGCCCCTGTGACCTTGACCTTTGACCCAGGAGCCCCAAAACCAATAGGGCATAACCTTTACCCAAGGGCTACCCTCACATAAAATTTGGAGAACCTAGGTACATTGGTGGTTCAGTTATTGTCTGGACAAGTGTTTCATTGTTTGCCGTTTTGACTTTATAAACATATTGATAGAACATTTGAAGTCACAGCTTGGTAATTTGATATCTTCTGGTTTAAGATTTAAACTTAACCCTGTTTTCCCAAAACTGATAAGGTACATCCTTGACACATGGGCTACTCTCACATGAAATTTGGTGAACTTTGGTACAATCATTGTTGAGAAATTATCCAGACAATGTTTTTCAATATGATGCCCCTGTGACCTTGACCTTTGACCAAGGTGCCCCAAAACCAATAGGGCATATCCTTGACACATGGGCTACTTTCACGCCAAATTTAGTGAACCTAGGTACATTGGTTGTTCAGTTATTGTCTGGACAAGGTTTTTCCATATGATCCCTCTGTGACCTTGACCTTTGGGTCTGGGGCCCAAAAACCTATTGGGAACATCCTTGACACAAGGGCTACCTTCACATAAAATTTTGTGAACCTAGGTACAGTAGTTGATGAGTTATTGTCCAAACAAGGATTTTCAATATGATGCCTCTGTGACCTTGACCTTTGACCCAGGAACCCCAAAACCAATAGGGCATAACCTTTACCCGAGGGCTACCCTCACATAAAATTTGAAGAACCTAGGTACATTGGTGGTTCAGTTATTGTCTGGACAAGTGTTTCATTGTTTGCCGTTTTGACTTTATAAACATATTGATAGAACATTTGAAGTCACAGCTTGGTAATTTGATATCTTCTGGTTTAAGATTTAAACTTAACCCTGTTTTCCCAAAACTGATAAGGTACATCCTTGACACATGGGCTACTCTCACATGAAATTTGGTGAACCTAGGTACAGTCATTAGTGAGTTATTACCCGGACAATGTTTTTCAATTTGATGCCACTGTGACCTTGACCTTTGACCCAGGGGCCCCAAAATCAATAGTGCATATCCTTGACACATGGGCTACTCTCACATGAAATTTGGTGAACCTAGGTACATTGGTGTTTCATTTATTGTCCGGACAAAGTTTTTCCATATAATGCCCCTGTGACCTTGACCTTTGAACCTGGGGCCCCATAAACCTATAGGGGGCATCTTTGACACATGGGCTACTCTTACATAAAATTTGGTGAACCTAGGTACAGGCGTTGTTGAGTTATGGTCCGGACAAGGTTTTTCAATTTGATGTCCCTGTGACCTTGACCTTTGACCCAGGGGCCCCAAAACCGATTGGGAACATCCTTGACACATGGGCTTCTCTCACATAAAATTTGGTGATCCTAGGTAGATTGGTTGTTAAGTTATTGTCAGGACAAGTTTTTTACCCATATGATGCCACTGTGACCTTGACCTTTGACGCAGGGGCCCCAAAACCGATAGGGAACATCTTTGACACATGGGCTACTCTTACATTAAATTTGGTGAACTTAGGTACATTGGTGGTTCAGATATTGTCCGGACAAGTTTTACCTATTTTAAGTCCCAGTGACCTTGACCTTTAACCCTGGGGTCTCAAAATCAATAGGGAACCTCCTCCACCCAAGGGCTATCAACACATAAAATTTGAGGAACCTAGGTTCAAACTTTCTTGAGTTATCATCCGGACAAGCAATTGTCCACGGACGGACAGACGGACAGACGGACAGACGGCCAGACGGACAGACGGACAACAGCATAACATAATACGACCGTTTTTTCAAAACGGGCGTATAAAAATTAGAATAATGAACAAAACAATAGATATAATGCCACAAAGATACATTCTCGTACCCAGAGGTTATCAGGATCTCAATCTCTATCAAGAATCTTGATAGCCTCAGAGTACGAGAATGCAAAAATATTAAAGGCATTACGTTAATTAAGAGAAAAAAAAATTACTATTATATGCATGATGTTTAAATGCTCATACAATTATCAAATTTAAAGGGATATACAGGCAAAAGTTCAACTTCATATTTCCTGATTTTGAATTATATTTTTATTACTGTAAATGCAACAGACACATTATTATATTACTTGGCAAAATGTTTCTTTATTTTCTCGTAATATTTGGGGTGTTTCCTAACTAGACCCACATGGGTCAGGTTAGCTAAAAATAGATTAGTGTTAAAATATGCATTCACTGATGAGAAGATACTAGAGCTTGTTATTGTGCAAAACTAGTATAATTCTATTAAAAAAATATCCTAACCGCCTAAGATTGTTGAAAAGACAAGAAGCTACCAATGAAAATGTTTAATTTCAGCAAGTGCTATATGTAACAAATCTATAAAAAGCTTGGTGATTCCCTCAGTATCCTACTTTCATTTTCAACAATGTGTATGCCACATGTTTTAATTCGTTCAGTTGAATGTTATAACTGAAAAATGTAATATTAAGTGATTTCTTATGCTTTCAATACTGTTTTAAAGACTAATCTTGGTTCTATACTTTTGACACAGTCATTTGCCTATATATTCCTTTAAATTGACAAATTTGGAAATTCCACAGTACATTGTCTCTTACCCTTCAGTGATGAAATCAGATCTTGATATACTTTCTGGACCAATACCTAATTGTAAACCTTTTATAGGCTGTAATGATAAAAAAGAACAAAATATATATACAAACAGAGCAGCGAGTTTTGATTTCAATCAATACGGTTTTTAAATGTGCACAATTAATGAAGCATGGAAAGTTTTTATAATTATGAAAGACAAAATATTTCTAAACTCAAAAGTAATGAAATTGGATGTCCAAACTGAATCAAAAGGCAATATCCGTAGCAAATATACTCCCTTCTTACTTTATTTAAAGCAAATAGCTAAATTGTTATCGTAAACAATCAGGCAAAAGTATAAATATAACAACATTCGCTTTCAAACACATAACTCATATGTTTGCAATGATGCTGCCGTCATCTTGGGTATGAATAAACTGTGACCGATTTTATTCACACCAACTATTTCCATGGAGTGAGTAGAACACTACCAGAACACATTTCTGACGCACTCGAATGGAGTTCTTTCAGTTCTAACGGTCAGAATTTCCAATCAAGCATGCCCCTTTTTACCTTCTAAGTGTAACAAATGTAAAATAACTAGATGTGAGGCTTACCATATTAGATTGATCAAAGTTAGATGATATTGTTAATTCTATATTACTGATATCTCTCTTTATAAATTCTTCATTCTCATATTCCTCTTCTTCTTCCTCTTCAACTAGACCTTTAATAATATCAACATACACTAAATAGTAGGGATGTGACAATTATACGGTAAAAATATATTGCAATACATAAAGCCTGTATTGCAATACATTGCAATACGTATTGTTTTTTGCATAGACTAGTGACACATGAATAAATGCACATGCATTGTCTTAATTTTTTTTCAAATGATCTTTTAAACAAAATCTTTGATTTACATATAGTTAGAAAAGTGCAGTTTTCAATGGACTTTCAAAGATAATTATTCTCTCATTTGACGAAATTGTTAACCTATTAAAGCACATGAAGACTATTTTAAGTTTAAAATGCATTTTAACATCTATTCAAACATTTAAATTTCGGATTCTGATAAAAACATCATGAAGAATATAGAGCCAAACAGCTCTAAGAAGTTTAATCAGTTAACAGTTGTTTAATTTAACAGCTTTCATATCATCATAAGCAAATATTGTTTCAGTCTGTTTGGAGTACTTATAGTTAAAATATACAGGCTTAAACTTCACTTCACAAGATAAACAATAATACACTTGCACTTGAAAAAAATAACCAGCTGTCATCCAACAGCTCTACTAGTAGCTCCACCTGAACTGCCCATACAGACATATGCTAGAAAAGCAAAATTATAAAGTACTTACGTGCAGGTGGTATCCTTGGCTTAAATAAGAAGAAAAGTAAACTTTGGGTCCAACTTTTTTGTACTTTGGGTTCTTCTATCTTCTTTTCTTTCTTTTTTAAAACATCAGTTTCTTTGGCTTCCATATATTCTAACTGACCAGTTATAAATGATGGCCATTTAGTCAATGTAGATCTTATGTAAGTATATCTATGTTTTAAGCCTGGCATATACCAATATCTGTAAATATGATAAAGTTATTTTGGTGCAACTCTTTCAGAACACTTTGTTGCCTCGCCCTAACCATGCAGTAACTACTAAATTTTTATTTTTGAGAAATCGACTTTAAAAGTTCATAAGGTCATATCATCATTGTTTCAATCTTTATAGACATGAGACTTGGCAGGCACATTAACAATGTGTAGAGTCAAAAAAAAAAAAAAAAATTCAGAAGATGGAACAATGTCATACTTATAGCTTGGGATGTTTATCTCATTTTTTTCAAAATAGAGATAGGACATAGTTAGATTGAGGCGATGACTTGATAAGAGTAGTGACATTCATTCAGAATGTCATAAAATCAACTAGTCAATTAATAGGTCAGACAAATTGAGTAGATGTTCCACTACCTTCCACTGCAGTTTTAGAAGGTCTGCTAAAACAACATTATGTGACTATGCAACTTTTTTCATGAATAATGTATTTGCTTCTTTTGTAGTTAGGAAAAGTCTTAACATCAATGAAGACATGATAAAATCAGAGTACAGTATCTAAAAATATATATAATTAATATGACCAGAGGTAATAGCAGAGGTAATTTGCAAATCCGCATATGTGTAGAACTATAAATATAGTAGCAACTGTAATAAACTGAGACAACAGCAGCCAACCAAAAACAACATAAAGAAGTAATTGCAGTACATGTAAGTCTGCCATGATTTGCCCACCTCAGTTTAGATCAAACCGTGGCATGGGAGTTACTTTTTGTCTTGTATCACAGTTCACTATGATAATCAAGAAAGACATTACTATATCACAAGCCTTTCAACAAAACACCTAAAATTATCATATTTACTGTCAAAAGTAACTCTTACTATATTAAGGCATGAATGGAATTTAATTTTGACCATGACTATGGTTTCTAACCATCATCCCTGATGTCCTAACCTTGAGCCAAACTGAAAATTCTACACTGTGGTATAAAGTCACATGGTAAAACCTGGAAGCCTTAAGTACATGTATTACAGAGAATGAATTTATTGGATATTAAACAAGAGTGAAGTTTGAGCTCATACTTTGTACATGTAAGACTTACATATACTGGTACATAGTACATAGTAGGAGCTCTAACTGTCCAATCCTGGGCACAAACATAATTATTATTAATTGTTTATTAGTGTATCAGTCAATTTTACTTTCAATATTAAAATAATTAGCATTTCCACTCAGTTTAAAATACAAGTTATGTATATTTCCTTTTCATTTTGAGACATTTAGTTTTTTCCATTTTTTTCCAGTTTTTGCGATCTAATTTTTTCCTCACTTTTTTTTCATTTTTTTTTCAATTTCCACCATGCTGTAAAAGCTGTCAAACCCTGATGTAAGTACAGAACAAATATCATTGATAACAGATAAAACACAACATACTTAGAGGCTTTTTCTTTAGCATCTCTATATGCTCCCATCTCTAATCCACACAAAGCAAATGTTGTCCTTCCATCTTCTCCCTGAAAAAACATGTAAATAAACCTCAGTAAAATGTTCTTACAGGACACAGTGACATACATACAAGTATTATCATCATTATAAGTCAAGCTGACATATGATACATGAATACATATAAATATACTAATTATTACAATTCAGACATAAGTTACAATCAATTTTTCTACTCTTATAACAAGAAACTTCCTTTTTTTGGCTAGGTTTAATGCCATATCAACACATTGTATAGGTCCTATTACAAGGGTAAGTCAAGTTACTGAGAAGTGTATCAAAATGATAATTGGCCCAATTTACCTCTATTTTCATGATATCAATTTTCTCTGTCATTCCTTTAACAATGGCCATAGCAGCATCCAACATTCTTCTACAAAAATAAATAGATATAACAAGTCAGAAAATATGACATGCCAGAAAATATTTCATACATTTCAATTTGCCCAGAAGTCGAGCTTGGGTATAAAATACAATGTATGTAATTCTTAATGCAACATATACTTTGAACATAAACTTTTGTAACAGCTTAGCTATGTTTATTTCATTCATTAAATTTAAAAAAGTAAGTATTTAGTAAAGTTCTTTTAAGGTCCTCTAAGTTCCTCAATACTAGCAATAAGATTAATTGTCTTCGACTTTTCTCAGTTCTTAAGAATCGTGTTATGGGTTTTGATAGTCATATAAATATTATAGACAGGGAGTTATGGGATTTGATAGTAAGGTGGAAGTAGTGAAGATGAATAAGTATTCTAAGTCTGAGTTGAATATCTTTGATAGAATTGAAGTTGGTGAAAACTTTAACCTTGATTTTGGATGTTTTCTAAGTAAAAAAGGGGCAAAACTTCTAAAACAGTGGAGCTAGGGTAATGGGCCTTGATAGTAAGAGGAAGTATTGATGATGTATTCCAAGTTAGAGTTTGAATATCTTTGATAGAAAGTTATTAAAATTTGCAAAAACTTTAACCTTGATTTGCAATACCAACGTCAATGCCAACGCCAGCACTAGGGTCATTTTCTTCCAAAAAGCCAAGCTAAAAATAGCAGATTTTTCTCTTGACTCAACCAGGTTTTTCGGGTATTTATATAATTCCTTTTTTTCTGTTCGTAACTATATGTCCCTATCATATGGCAGTTGATTTTGGATTAAATTTGATACCTTTATTTTATTTCTGGGTTTTATTGTCCATGAGAAATCTTGTAAAGTTTGTTTATTTTTCAGTTGTTGGTTTGTTGTATAGGAAAGCCAAAAATCTACAAAGTTTTTTTTCCGTTTTTTTTTTGGGGGGGGGGTCACATGTTTGGACACCATGATTATAATCAATGAACTAAGTTGACTCATAATATACCTGCAAGATCAGCGAAAACAAGAGCATCAATACTTTTATTAAGTATAAGGGGCTAATCTAAATAAAAGATTATCCTAATCTCATAGATAATTAAGACTCTTTAAAAAAGTTCCAGATATACAAAACATCATAGAGGTTAATGGTTCTATAGAATTTTTGGCAAAGCTGCAACGATTCACTTGAAAGTCAATTCATTGATATTCAATTTGATATTCTTTTATTTCATTCATTTAAAAATATATTTTATTCAATATGTATAGAAATACATTCATTTGAGGTTAAAACTAACTTACATTGATAAAATAGAATTAAATCAAAAGTTTAGGGTTCTAAATCAATATCAATTGGAACCCTTGCAATTGATTTTTGATGAATCTAACGAATCGCTGCAGCCCTATTTCTTGGACACTTACCTTACTTGTTCTTTATCTGAACCAAAGAAGAAAGAAGCGAATTTATTTGTTTTACCAGTGGGTATTATACCAATAGGTATAGTCTGTCTAAATGCCTGAAATAATCAATTAATATCTAGATATACATTGTACACAGGGGTCCATTGGTTGTTTCACACATGTAAGTTTTTCATATTTTCTCTGACAATTTTGCAGGCATGTAATAACTAAGCAACAAGTCTTTTTTTTCATTTAAACTACATTTTGACAAAAAAGGAGACAAAATGAAAAAAAAATAACTGAGGGATAATGCTAAAATGTTTGTAAGTTGTGAAACAAACAACAACATGTGGAGTATATATATGTATAGTCTAAAACATCAAAATTTAACATGAGTAGAAAAACTTTTGAACCCCAGCGCATTTGAAGTTTATACTTTCAACTGTTAGGATCATGAAAATTTGTCAGTCAAATAAGACTTAAAAATCATCAAAAGCCACATGGTTTTGCATTAACCGAGGTGATCTTTGGGGTGGAACTTTACTATATAACTTTTTAAATGATATGTGTAACAAGTTCCAACAGCTCTAGTGGTCATCTTTAGCTATGCCACTTTTGTTTGTTTGTTTGTTTTGTTAGGTTTAACGCCGTAGCAACACTTTGTATAGGTCATATAACGGCGGTCAGTCAACCTACTCACTCCTCCTGGTAAGACTAAATCTCTGGATTTAGCTGTTAACCAACTACTAAGCACATACTTTCGTCAGTGACTGACAACTGCCCTACATAATCAAAAATCATTGGTAGGAGGGAGAATGGCCGTAGAAATAATTTCATGACCAAACTCCATGAAAGTATGCCCTGCCTGGGAATCGAACCCACAACCCCTCATTTAGTAGACTTGCGTGCTACCAACTGAGCTAGCCGGGCGACTGCCACTTTTGTTAATATTGCATCCTTAGCTCATTCATGAAATAAAAATCGACCTAAAACAGAAAAATGTATATTCTCTATAATATACCTGGTCTTCTTTTCTCATCATTCCAGTAATCATCTGAAAACAAACATTACAAACATTATAAAATGACGGATTTTGCATGCAACATTGTCAAGTGAAGGGTAGGTTAGTTCTTTTTACTAAAGCTATAGTCCCATAAACATAAAACTAGCTGCGAGGGCACCGTACGGGCGCCGTGCGATCAAGCACTGCAAGGACCCGTAAGAACTCTTGCGTACCCGTACGGACTGTTACATTTTTACCAGGGTCCGTGAGATAAGCCCAGGATACATGTATCAGTTTCAGAGTCAAATCGTGAACAAAATAGTGGCCAAGTTTGGATTAAACATGCATATCTTCCAGCTACGGCGTCGTACGGGTGTGTTGTTTTGTACCATGTGCGTACCGTCACCTTGATACGCAAGACTTCACACGACCTACGACTGTCTGCACGTACTGGTCCGTAACAAGCCACGATTTTATGGGACTGAGGCGTAAGAGAATCTGTTATTGATTGTTCTTACATGAACCTGTCAGGGCAAATGTGAGGTTCAAACTCCTTTCAATCAATGCTACAAAGCTTGTAACAGGGTCCATACAGAATTTTAGTGACAAAATTCTAGCACTTTTAAGCACTTTTCAAGTTCTTATTTTAAAAAAAATATAATATCAAAAATTAAAATAAAATCTTAATATTGTTCTGTAACTGTAAATCAAGTTAAAACAAAGAAATAGAAGAAGGATGAGACTAAGAACTAGATCCAGTAGACCCCTGAGTGTCTCTTACCTCTACAACAGATCCGTTACCCCCGGCAACAACAACACCATCTGTGTGTTTAGCATCCAGAACTTTAAAGAATTCCTTTATTTGACCTTCATATTCAGTCTAAAAGTAAACACAAATATATTTAACTGACATAAATTATACATTATAAAACAAATATGATAATAATTGTTTCCAGAACTATAAATTCAAAAGTTAACAATAAAGATTTAAAAAGTTGACAATAAATACAAAACAAGACTCAAAATAAAAAGCTCTCCTATAGCCCCTATATACTTATATTTGACTTTGGTCAACTTGTTCCTGCTAATAAACATTTGGTTTGGGCAAGCAAATATATAGCTGATTGTCCAACCAAGCAACCTACTTCAAACATTTATCTTAAACTTATTATCGGGTAATTATCTGTTACATTTGTACATCATCTGACATTACATCAATTAAATGAATCAGTTTTGAAATAAGTAAGACATTTTTATTTTGATATTGCACTTTATATCAACAGTTTTAATTAAGTTAACAAATCTGTGTGACAATGCCCAAGAGGGGAGTTTGCACAATACCATAAAAATAAGGAGTAATTTTTACAGTGACAACCCAGTTAGCTCAGATTGTAGTATGCATGGCCAACTTAAAATTCTGGAGTTGTGGGCTCGTTCCCTAGGCTCGTTCCCTAGGCTCGTTCCCTAGACTCGTTCCCTAGGCAAGACATGTATACTTTTCCTGAGTTTATTCCACAGATATATTTCTGTATCAATTAAGCCAGATTTCAGTCACTGGCAAAGGTATGTGCTAAGTAGGAAAGTTTAAGTTCAAAGATCTGAGCCTCATAATGGACAATGAGCAGGACAACTGACAACAAGTTGTTGAAATGCACGTTAAAGTACTTAACATAATATATATTCCTGCTTTTTTGTTTAATACATTTTTATACCATCATGTTTTTGTAAATTTTGGTGCTTAAATAAATCCTGCTGATCCAAATAAATATGAATATCTATTTCTATCAATATTGAGAACAGAAGAACCTGTGAGTATTTAAATCAACAGGGTTACTGTTCATGGTTGCACCACTGACAGTTGAATTAAATTTACTAGTACTTTAGGTTTACCTTAACTACATTAACTTCAAGCCCAGCAAGATATAATATTGGAGCAGCATTCTTTTCAAATAATTTTTTACCTTCCCTGAAACAAAATATAAAAATATCTACGACTTTGCATAAAAAACATAATTTCAAATAAACACAGAGGTCAATGCAAAACCATTCTAATCACATATAAATAAACAAGGATGTAGACTTGTTGTGCACTAAGTCATCATTATACAATGTATGATAATTACATACAGTGTATTAAGCAAGACAATGATAATATCGATGGTTAATATGTAATCAATCTGATAAAAACCCAATCTAAAATTCTGTGATACTCCACTCACTACAGTGGTCAATAGAATATATTTCTACAGAGATATGAGAGCACTTACCTGTCTGGCAACTTTGTAAGTCGAATATTTGTGGTTGAAAAAGTCGCAAAAAAAATTGCATTTGAAAATTAAAGCAAGAAAGCCCCTGCATTTTTTTCAAGAAATCAACTACTATTAATGTAATATCCTAAATTGATATTGTAAAATGTTCATACTAGTAAAAGTCAGTTTGGTTTAATAAAAATAAGTTTACTTGTACTAAGGTTTTTTTTATAGATTTTACACTGTCTATCAGCATTTAAAAAAGTTTATGTAAGGCAGCTGCATACATTATCAGCTTACTTGGACACTTTTCAACAGTACTTACTTAAGCTTCTACAATGAGCAGATAGATTCTCTCTTTGTGGAGGCAAACCAAAAGGACCTTTGGATTCGAAATCCTGCACTCTACACTCAATACCTGTAGCTGAATCCCTTGTAAATGCCACTCAAATTTCCCAAACATTATATATCATATAATACTTACGTTGTACTTGATACAGGATTCAGAAACACAGTAATCTTTCTATTTTTACCAGTAAACTCTGCTATCTGTTCACCATACACCTGATAATAATAAAATAAGTCTTAGTTATGAGTTCATATTCATAGGTTGCTTGCCTGATTTTACAGTTTTTTAGGATTGGTCATGGTGACTTTGTTTTCCCATATAACAAGACTCTTGTTACAAAATTTTCATAAAGAAAACTTCTGACTACATTTCATAGTGATTGAATAATCACTAGCACAATCACAAGAATTTCTACATTCAAACTCGGTAAAACTATGTTTTTACCAAAGATAAATGTTGTGACAATTTTGCAGAAGGACCTTACAGTCACTATAGCCTAGAGACATATCATTCTAAAATATTTCATGATTTGACCTAGTGACATAATTTTTTAGCCTACATGATCCAGTTCATAAATTGAATTAGATTTTATCAATTGGACGTTACTGATAATGTTTGATGAAAATTGGAGCATCAAAGTGACCTCCAGTGTTTTACCCCTGACTTGTATATAGGTACCAGTATTAAAGGTTCACTCTTACTCTACAATACACTACAGTATTCTGTAGTCTTGCAACAAATTTTTAGATATATCACAGCAGTCAGTTGTCCTAATTAGCATTCCTGGACAGGTCTACATCACTGAACCCAAGCTTTAAAATTAGAACAAAGCACATACTCTCATACAGTGAATGACAACTGCACTTAACAGCACTGAAGTTGGAGACCATATAAAATATTTCATGACTGGACTCCATGTATGTAAGTCCTGTCAGGAAGTTGAACCCATGACCACAGGCTTTGAAGCTAGATGTGCTTACTAATAGACTGGGATTGAAGCCGAAAAAAGGGAGATAAACGTACTAAAAATTAATCATACACTACCTTAGCTTCAGCACAATATTTTCTTCTAAGCATATCATCCCTACAATAAACAAGATAATTTGTGCTGATAAATTATAATACTTGATTCGTGTGTAAATATAATACATATTTATAAATACAATTGTTTCAAATGTAAAAGGTGAAATTAACAAGGGATTAAATGAAGATAGATTATAATCGATAATCAATCGTTACAGAAGAGGTTGGAGACAATCAATTATGAAGTTTAAAAATCTATTATCGCTAATGCTGTTAATTTATTTTTATTGACTATGAGACATTCTTGTTTTAATTAATTAATATTACTGAAGAAAAAAAGTTAATAGGAATCAAACTCTTTTTAATCGAGGACCCTATATAACATACAGGGTCCTTGTTTAAATAAACCAGGATTTGTTATTGTAAATCATTTAGATCTGTGTAGGTATTTTTGGTCGGGGACATGGAATTCTCATTATTTGACAAAATATGGCCCGGTTTTGTACCATATGGCGGGTGTAATAACAATAGGATAAGTCACGTCGGTAAATATTTGTTTATTTCGAGTAATAATGAATATAAACAAGTTTTCTGATGTTTAAAAGATGAAACATACGCATGTTATTTGACTTCCTAAACTCTAGCCAACCCCCACAGGGTTGTCTACAGTTACGGAACTTCCGTAACTCTAGAACCTGGATCTAGAGTTACGGTACTGTAACTCTAGCCACTGCCTTTCTGCTCAGCCTGGCATAGGTATCATGAAAATCTGACTATAATTAATATATTTACATCATCTTACATCTGTTTTTATTTTGCTTTTGCAGTAATCATAGGTACAGTAGATGTCAAAATAGTCATTTCCAACAGTCCTCAACTTCAGCTACGTTGAGCGTTTCATCTACTTACTACAGTGAACTCGACAGTTCCGGGTCATCGACAATTCCGGGTCACTTTTTTATAATAGTACAGATGATTCCTTAATAATGCAATATTTTAATTATATGATAGTTAAGTCATGTACACTAACCACTTAGCTACGGTTACTCAAACTTTCCATGTTGACATTTCTCTTCCGGAAGTCATAGCCATGAAACACTAAACAGCGTCATTTCCAACCAATGCGAAAGTATGTGAACGTTTCGTCCATGCGTTCGAAAAAACAGCAATTTATATCCACAATTTAGATAAAATAAGTCCTTAATGCACATCATTTTGCTGGAAATTTATCGGTGAACACGATTTAACTCATAGATTTGTTTCATCTAATTACTATTTGACAATTATGCAGACAATTTGACCTGGTAAGCACGTGACAATTGCGGGTCAAAACTTAACCCGTATTATATACAATCATTTATTTTAATTCAAAAGTATTTTTTTAACATTTAAAATTGATTTTATACATAATTTTATCCCATATGTAAGATATTTGTCAATTAAATACAATTATTGTTTGATATTTTGAGTTTTTCTTTTTACAAGCAACTAATTGTTTTTATGGTACTTGCTTTTATTTGCAATAGGTAATTGCAAGTAACATGATTAGATCTTTCATTTACGAGCTTTATTTTTGTTTAACTTGGAAGAAAAAATGAGAGAAAGTCTTTATTGACAAAAAATCGGCTGTTTTGTTGATTTTAACCCTGTTGAGACCACTCCGGATTAAAGAGACAAGCATCTGTCACGGTGACCCGGAATTGGCAATTTCGACCCGTAACTATCGAGTTTGCCACATGCAATTTCGAAAATTGTAGAAAATTTCAAGCAAATAAACACTATTAATTTATTATAGCATGGTAAGGTGGAAGTATTTGTTTATCAATTTATGCAGGTTTGATTGCCACAATTTTCGTTTTGAAGAGACACGCATCGTTTGTTTCGTTACTGACCCGGAACTGTCGAGTTCACTGTATATCTGGGGAGACCAGGTTTGATTACCAGTCCCTGTATCCATCTTTTCCTTCTAATTTACAATAATGTTGTCAGAAGTGTTTCATAAACCAGAAACATTAAATTTCATATCGGTTTAACATGTCCATATTCCCCGAATCAGCAAACCAGTGAAATTGTTTATCCGAAAATGGTCTATCCGAATACAGGAACACTACACCTTAAAACAGAAAACGCAAAAACAATTAACTTACTCATATCTGCCATATCCAAACTTTACAGCATATGCACCAACGCAAGTGAAAAATATTGACTTTTTCCAATGATTTCTCAAGGTTTTCGCAGTGTTGATAATAAATTTCATGGCACACCGGCGAAATTTGACATTCGTAAATGGAGCGAAAAGATTCTATTTTAACGAAAAGTTGGGCAGGTTTTAACGGCAGATAACTTAAAGATACGATAAGATAGTTCTTTATTTTGAGTCGGCAAGTATAAATGTAAGCCCTTGCTGAACCTTTGAACCGACTATGATTTTTTGTGTATAATATTTTAGATACATCCATTAATCCATAAAAAAATGAAATTATGAAATTAAATAAACTTAGTTCGTCTAAAAATTGGTTTACTTTATATAGGAAATTATTCGCTAAATCCTACTTGAATTCGGCGGAAAAAGATAGAACTACCTATGAGCATTATTTGTTGATAAAATGTTTCTCTTCTTCTTTCATTAGGAAGATTTTATATCAGACTCGATATGAAATTTAAAAAAATCAATTATATGGATTATTTAATACTAATTGGCAATTTGGCATTTCAAATTACGCTATGATATCAAAGATTTTTCCCACAGAATCCATTTTGGTATCCACGCAGAAGATAAAAATCCCAACAAAAGCATTATTTTGTGTCCAAATGTTATATTTTTTTATTTAATTTAAAAAAGTTTATATCATACTTGAAATTTAAATACTAAAAAAATGAAATAATGCAATCAAATAATACCAGGGAATTTGATTATCCATGTCTCTGATAATACCATAAAGTAGCCTTTAATATACTGTATGAAATTCCATATTTTTTCTCAGTTGATATATCTGAGTGGACATTTTCATATACCTCAGATACCATAAAACTAACTATAAAAAACTTATTATACGTCCATATGTTTTACTTTTTGTTTTATTAAAAACTTATTATAATTAAGTTGAAACACAACAGTACTAAAAAATAGAGTAATAACTGTCGAGTTGATACAAAATGAATTCCAACGTATGCTATAAACCAGCAGAAAATCCTTCAATAAACTATATGTGCGGATAGCTTCAGATTTCCCCAAATCGTTAAAACCGTTTTTAATAGTCTAAATATTATATCTATTTCCATTATTTTAATATAAGTAAATATTTAGATTCAAATTATATTGTAAGTTTTTTGGTAAGCTTTGCCTCTTCCGTTAGCCAATGAATTACATCGTTGTCCTTTGTTCACCACGGGGAGGTGGGAGCAGGTCTTTGAACAAGTTTTTTTATATTTTATTGAAAATTATTTTTGGTTATACATCTATAGTTATTATTCCATGAGTTGTTTATAAAACAAATATATTTTAAATGTATTTGATATTATTTACACTTATGAAGGAAATGAAATTGTTATGCCAAAATCAATGACAGAAACTATTTAAAGTTCGCATCGATTTTAATACTATCTACCACATATACAGGTTCCGTGCGGTTCTTTTTGAAAAGATAATAACCAATGATGACTTCCATTATAATGTATTTGCGCACAAGGCGCAGACTGACGAATAAAATAGTTGTTGACATCACAGTCCTAATTTATCATTACAGTGATCGAGGTGCAAATGAAGTGTCTTGTTAGCCATTAACATTTAAATCATTTTTAAGCATTTTTGAGCAGCGTAGACACATTGTTGTTATGATTGCTTAGATTTATCTCTTTTCGTCAGAATTGTCTTCAATAATTTCCATTAATTTGCACGGGGACACATCACTTTGATTCACTAAGTAGTAAAGTACTTCTTCCGTGGTTGATGTTAAGTTAGAATCAATTTTTTCAAGTTTAAGTTGTTTACATGCGGAAGATAATTTAAATGACATTGATCTTTTCTTGCTAGATAAAGGAGTTTTCATGCCGGTATTTGGTGTAGAAGTCAAACATCAGGACAACTACGTTTAGAATAAGGTGTTCCCAGTCGTACTTAGACTGGCATAAGTACGACAGGCAAAGCAGAATAATTTGCTTCGAATAACCGGCTCGGACAAATTTAGACGCCATTTTGGAAGTACGATTGTTGAAGTAAAAAAAAACCCACACGATTCTTTAGGCGATGAGCGATTTTTCGTTTAAGTCCGTAAATTTGAAATTACAGTTCAATGATATCGCTGAACAAAATTTGTTTCAATGGTCATGTACAACATAAAAATATGTTTTGACAAAGATTTGTGAGTATACTACAAGGACTATTTTGCATAATCTTTACGTGCTTCGCCTCGCGTAGGTAGTAAAAACCGCCAGGGTAGACCCCCCACGAATCATTCCGAGATTATTCATTCATGAAAGGTTGAGGCGTTCCGAATGGTGATAAACACTTTCAGTGTTATGTGACTATATATATGACTCTCAAGTCTTGTAACATAATTGTAGAAATTGATGTGAACGCTCAACTAAAGACTTAATGCATGAGTGTTTTAATTAAAAATGCTCTTCAATTGAAAACTGTAACTTGTTTGATAGCTCAGTGTAATAAATTGCTAAAACAAAATTGAGTACTTTGAGGCTCGGCTTTTACTTGATCCATTCACTGTTTTTACCAAAAAGCACTTTTTTCTCATGAGGTTCAGAAATAGTAAGCAGACTTAGATTTAGTCTATCTGACGGAAGCCTGAAATACCTTAAATAGTGACGAGGCGCATTTTGTCCACAAGGGTATAGTTAGAAAATCTTTGTAGACGACTTTTAGGTGGTGCCACCTGCCAAATACGAAAGCTCTAAGCCTTGCAGTTAATGAATTTTTTTATTACATTTCATCAGTTAAATTCGTTGGCCTCTAGAAGGTGTTCTGGCCACTTTTTGCTCAGATGAGTTAATCAAAGCGCTGAAAGCGCTGAAGTGAAGCTCTTTCAAATTTGGGCTTGGCTGCATTTATCTAATAATGTTAAATTTAAATAGTGCAGAGAATCAATCACTAGCAGGTAATTTGTCTGCTTAGCTAAATGTTGGTATGACCCAACGTGGATATAACAAATAATTATTGTAATGGAAATATATTTGGGTGGCTACACCACAACTGAAATGCAATAAATTCAAGTAAACCACATGAAGCATAGGCAGTTCTCATAGACGAAATGTAAGCTTTGAAGAAAAGCATTTGCAGCGAGATTGAACGTACTAAAAACTAGATTCTTTATAAGCAAAAGCATTTGTCAATTGTTGATTAGTTGTGATGTTTGATTGAGTGTTACCTGTTGGTTTGTTTGTTTGGTTTGAGCAACACATTGTATAGGTCAAATAACTGCGGTCAATCAACCTACTCACTCCTCCTGAAAAGGTTAAATATCTAGATTTAGCTGTTCACCAACGCATACTTATCGTACTGGCTCAATACAAATGGACCCGGGACTGTACAATCTAAGTTCAATGAACTACTTTTACAATCAATCTTAGATAAGTGAGTATAAACTATACTACTGTTTATAGGACAGTGTCATAGCTTTGTCCGTTTTTTTTCAGATAGGTTAGGTTGTTAAATCACTTACTTGATACAATGCCCCAATATAACTAATGACGATGTAATGTCAACCGAATCAGCTTTTTGTAAACTTATGAACCATTTCGGTGTCCAATTAACTTACATGGCCACTTGTGTATGAATACTAAACCCGATTTAAAAATGAGTTTGAAAATAGAAACAGTAAAAAAATTCCCCGACAAATGTAGAAATTTTCCAACATACGAAGTGGAAAATGTTCAACTTTTTTTGTTTTTACTTTTTTAGTTCAGATATCAATGCGTTATCAGATAATAAATTCAATTTCAAGACGTGTTGGACAAGCATTTAGTGTAAGCTTTCTTTCTTAAGATTAAAGGTTTTGTATTTGAGTTAATTTAAAGAAAACTCAATATAATATTATGCTTTAATGAATTCAAGTGTTAAAAAAAATATTATTTAAGTACATATATATGCTATTAATTGAAACGGTTGGATATTTGTTATCTTTTTATCGTTTTCACTTGTGCAATTATAAAGAAGTTGGCTTCTTGCCTTGTGGAATGTAGGCATTTATTAATATTTACATGTAAATTATACGAGTTTATGTCTCTGTGCTTAAACAAGTGAGACGTTATGGTATGCGTTTGATGTCGTTAATGCAAAATATGGATAAAATCATTGAAGGGTATAATATAATATAAAAAATATATTTTTTCTGACTAGTTTATCAAAACGTATAATATGGAGACAGTGAATGCATTCAAACATAAAAAGCCGGATATTGATAGAGGCTGGGCATGGATTGTTATGTTAGCTGTATATATCGGCACAACGGCACAAAGTATCTCTCTCTACATGGGTGGCGTTATACACATTGCATTGATCAGCAGATATAATGAAGGACAAACCAAAACGTCTATAGTTGGTGCACTTAGCAGTGGTCTACTGTGTTTAACATGTAAGTACATTTTTATATTGGCCAATAAATATATTTCCATGATAGGAGCAGTTATTAGTTAATATTGCTTGACTTATTTTGATAAAAAGGTGTGACATAGCGGCCTCATACGTGTACTTTAATTTGTCTTTTATGGTGGCTGATTTACGTTATGTCGTGTTTTCGTTTCTTCGCCGCGAAAATTAAACACTACATGGCGTAAATCAGCCACCATAGTATTTTGATTCATTTGAAAATATTCATTTCATTCAATATAGAAATGTTGGGACAAGTATAACTTTAAAAATTAACCGAATTAAACGTACATATACATTTGACTCTAAAACAAATCAATGACCACCCGATCTCACAGATGCTAGTGGGTTGTTTATAAAGCAGAGAATTTAAATATTGTAATTGTTTGGGCATATACTGACAAACCATGTAATACTAATTAAATACATTATATTAAAACTGACAGTTATGTAAAAATATTTAAGTACGTTTTATCTCAACAGATGGTACAAATAACTTAGCTAAAATTTGGTCTGGTCGAGTATAACTTAGGCACGAGTTTCGTGGGAACTCTCTGGAAGAATGATTTGTCAAAGTTATATTGATTGCTCAAATTAAGACGACATTAAGAATTAAAATTTGATTTCATTGGTTTATTTAGGCAACACCTTACTTATCACATCAATTCCACAACGTCCATAAATCATAGTTCGAGAGAGAAAGAGAGAGAGAGAGAGAGAGAGAGAGAGAGCGAGAGAGAGAGAGGGGGGGGGGAGAGGGAGAGAGCTATTAGTTTTGACCCATTGAATGTTTAAAAATGTTTATTCTTTTGCTTTTGCAAAAAAACAAGTGTTAAAAATGTGCAGTATAATATAAGAAATAGAACACACCTCTGAGAGCCTCCTGGTCTAATAGTGACCTCCCAGAGCCCACTAATATAAAGTGAACCTCAGCATTCGGTTTCGGTCCACTGTATGTTATAGTGCTGACTGGTCGGTCACTATTAGACCAGGAGGTCCTCAATGGTGTGTACTATATCTTAAATAATATCGTAGGCGACCGACACGGTTGCGAGTTAAAACACTATACGTACGACCGCTTATAGTTCGAACAAAAAAACAAAGCACTGTTTATAATAACAATGCAATGAACTAACCCGAGAACTAGGGATGCCCAGGATGACTTAAGAATTAACAATTGTGATATGTTTTACTTGTGTCTTAGTTGTTGGTGTAATGGAAAGTGTTCTACCATAACAAGAATGATTTACCAAGTGGTGGAGGTCTATCAACCGCGCTAATTTTGTTAAAATGAATTACACAAATCTTATTTTCATTACTGCCTACCCCAGAAATGAATTGTCTCATTTTTAATGTTTACAAAAACGTTTTGTTTTTTTGTACGCACTATATGTACTATAATTTTTCCAGCAAGTTTTACTTGTTTTCTTATTCAGGTCCTCTTGGTGGAATTATAAACAACAGTTTTAGCTGTAGGACGGCCATTGTCTCTGGTGCAGTCATATCTACAACCGGATTGGTTCTTAGTGCATTTATGCCAAGTTTGAACTGGTTGATATTCACTGCCGGCATTCTCGTAGGTAAAAATCCATATTTTTGTATCTACAAAGTAAATGATATGTATACTTTGCGAATGTTAAGTAAATGCGTATGTTGAAAATCACGAATGGTTTTATCAAATGTTACGTAAGTACGTATGTTGAAAATCACGAATGGGTTTATCAAGTTAATGGGTAAATAAAATTTGTATCAAATTACATGTATCTCATATATTCTATGCGTTTTATGAAATCAAATCACTTTATCGATACGAAATGTAGATGAAACTGGTTATACATATAAAAGATATAATGTTTTGAATAACTGCTGTGTTACCTGCATCAATATATCTAAAGACCATCTTAAAATATATATATCTTAAACAAGAAATGTCTTTAAAAAAGACAAACGGCGTCGATTTAAAAACAAGAGGGCCCAAAGGGCCCTGGGTGCTCACCTAAGGAAAAGGTCAAAGGTCACAGAAGAGCCATTTACATAGGACCACTAATGTTAAAACCTATTTTTTGACGTGGTGATGGATTGCCAGATTCCGTTAGTATTTGCTCATACAAGTTGTGACCACGCATCATCACTTCATCAACAACATTTGCAGACCAGTTTCGCAGACTTGGCACATGATTGCCTACCGTAAACAATATGACAGCCAATGCAATTGCCGTACACTGATAACCACAGGGAATTGTCAAGTTACCTCCCTTTGATTTTTCCAACATACCTTTAATATACTTATATACAAGGGGTACAACTGCGTTTACTAGACCGATTCATCTAGATTTCTTATTTTGTGGCTCACAAAAAATACTGATACCCTAGTAGCACTTTAACCGCACGATTAAATTGATTAAACATAACTCTTCGAGCTATGAATATTAAATGTTTCATAGGGCAGATCATTAAAACACTCGCCAACAAAAAACAATTCTTTTTGACAAATAATTTTTAGATATTCAAAATATGAATTTCAAGACCTTTCTAGTGATATAAAATGCAAAATTGTTTGATGAAAAATGACTTAGTAATTGCAATTTTAAAATCACTGTGTTTTCATTGTATTTACTCGCTATCATTTCTTGCCAACCAGCGAAAGGTTACCTGTAGTATTTATCAGCTCCTTGTTACTATTTATAGACATCATAACAATAACAATGAACTGGTGTATATGTGGAGCTGTGACTCTCAAAGTGTAAACCCCGGAAACTGGACGTAGTGAGGCTAAATTAATAATTATTGGGTTATATGTCAGACTTTTTACTAGAAACCGGTTCACATCTGGAGACGTAATTCATTTTACCAATAAAATATTGTGTTTGACACGTAACTTTTTATTGTTACAAAATAAAAAAACACTTTGGAAAGCAATAGAAGTCTACCCAAAAAAAAATATCTACGAACGAAGCAAAATTTTGTAAAACACTGCATTACAATAGTGTGGCCTTTATTTTTTCGCGCGTGTCAGGGCCATCCAATCGAAGAGGGGGTTTTCTCTGTTTCCCCCGTACGTCATTCTCAGTGCTTATAAAATCATCCAATAGAACGGCGGATTTCCGAAATCCCCAGACAGACGTCATTATACAGAAATGTAGGTCAAAATCCAGCTTAGACAGCTACGCCGAAAAATATCCATCATATTTACAATGATGGTAATATTTTCATACATTTAATGTCTAGATAATGTTCACGATCAGTTTACTGTTTTCGTAAGATTCATATTTAATTCCCTTAAATGCACACGACTTTACTGCCGCAAATATAAGAATAACATTTTTTTGTCATTCTAAATCATGTAGAACAGTTGTCGATCATTGATTAAAGAAGTTGCTAAGTAACTGGTTTACAGCTAAATCCATATATTTAGCCTTTTTTAGGAACAGTGAGTGGGTTGACTGACCGCCATTATATTATTACCTATACAATGTGTTGTTTTGGCTTTGAACCAATCATCTGATTTTTTCCAGGTTTAGGGAATGGATTTATCGTTGCTGGAATCAATTGTAGTGTTGCTTTATACTTTGAAAAATGGAGAGACGCCGTTTTGTCACTTACTATGTTGACAGTATCCTTTGGAATAGTTTTAGGTGCTCCACTTGGACTGTACTTCATCAACAACTACGGCTTATCTGCGACGTTTATTATATTAGCATGTTTACAAGCACAAATATGTATAGTTGGAGTAATATGTAAACCTTCAGTGATAGAAAACGAAATCCACTCTAAGAAGAAAACACCCAAGGCACAGAAATCATCAGTCACGTGTTTTGATGTAACATTGTTAGGAAATTTACCTTACTTCCTCTTCCTGTGTGGCACAGCGGCATGGAACTTTGCTCTTTGTGCTGTCTTGGTTCATTTTCCATACTGTATAACTGTGTTTGGAGGAACTAATAGTGAAATAGGATACATTATGACTTCACTGTCAGTTGCTAACATAACTGGACGATTTGTTGGCACAGTGACTGTATCGAGATTGCACCGTAAAGCTTTATTCGCTCATGTTGCAGTGATAGGTATCTGCGGTGTATGTACAGTTTTGTTTCTATTTTATTCAAATCTGAAAGGTGGTCTGTATATGTTCGGAATTCAAATAAGATTATTTCTAGGATGGCCTAATTCAATGATGACAGCTTTATCATTAAGTTTTGTTGGAGTTGAAAAATTATCAGAAGCTACTAGTTTAGTTTACGTATTTTGTGGAATAGGTGTTTTCTCGGGGCCTGTGCTTACTGGTAAGTTTGGCTAAATTTCATAGAAGTATGCTGTTGTATTTCAATAGTGTTGCATCATGACATACCTTTTACAAAGTACATGTACGTGTATTTGAATAGCGAACGACCAAGGAAAAAGTTTTCTATGAGGTACTCAAACACTTGATTTGAATAAAATGATAATTAGACACTGTTAAACTGGTACATTTCGCTGCTTGTCGCAGTTTTTTAAAGTATTTATTGTACATTGTATTTATTGTATCTTAAAGACTTACACAATACAAAACATTACGAAAACGCCATGTGGTGTTCCCTATTCATACTATTAGTTATGTACAAGTCAATAAGAAACGTCAATCTTCCATGATCACCAATATCAAGTATGAACCTTATACATTCGAATTAGAAGCATTAGAATTAGAACTCTTTTTTGCTCTGGTAGTAAATTATGTCGGTTGTTATTGTATTTGATGACTTATTTCAGATTAACTTTCTTATTTCAGGTTATTTATATAGTGTCACTGGGTCTTATCAGTACAGTTTTCTAGCATCTGGTAGGTAGTAATATCATTGAAATATTTAAATGTTAATATTTTAATATTTGCGTAATGATATTGTCAATGGCACACTTTAACTTTACTGTATGTTTATAGACATTTCGCCGAGGCTACTACAATCATATCGTTACACAAGGGGCTAATAAATCATGTGTCTATGTTTGTTCAATACTTTTCATTGGTGAATCGATTATTAATATTTAGAATTTGGAAGTCCGGAGTAATGCCAATGTTTTATTGCAGTTGTTTTGTGGTTGATCATTCCAAATATTTGAGAACAAATTAAATAGAAAATCTTAAAAGTTCTCTGCTGGTCTCATTCGTTTTCAAGTCCTCTTTGGACTCTTTGGTGAATCTGGAAAGAAGTTCCATGTTCAGGGGCACCAATTATCACAGGTTTGATCTTTATTAAGTTCAAATTGATTAGATGAAAAATTGTTGATATTTCCTCTTCCAGGTGGGGTTCTGTTAATTGGAAGTACTCTTGGAATCATATCTTTGTGCAATAAACAGAAACCAACGACAAACATATCAAACATAGAAGCTATAGTAGAAGATTGTCCTAGTCAATTAAAAGAACCATCAGAAAACAATAGTTTGTTGTGAACATGGAACATATGCTTGACTGAATTATCTTCATTAGATAAATCGAATTGAATAGCAGCAGCTTATCTCTCACGTCCACTCTCTCTAAAATTTCTTCATTGTCTTACCTCTTCTTCACCCTCTATTCTTTCTCTCCTGTACCTCACCCTCTCTCCCATTCCCTTACACTCACTCGCTCTACCCCCTCTTAAATTAGTCGCGTTACTTCCTAACCACCTATCATAAAGCAAGTGAAATAATACAAGAATGGTAGTTGGTAAGACCATGCGACAATGCCAAACAAAATGCTGCTGAACGTCGCCTAAAAATGTGACAAATATGGTACGACCAGGATTCCTTACTAAAACCATAGCAATAATTGTACAAGTTTACTGTTTATGTTCGTTATATTTCTCTATACAAACCAAGGCAACTAGACTAAAGAGAGCCAATGAAGCAGGATTGAAATATATAACAGCAATTTAATATATAAAAGGGAAAAAAATTATTTCAGTCATCAAAGTGTAACATAATTTTTGATGTAAATGTTTCGTATGAATCTAACACAAAACCACAGGCTAATGTATAAAACGTTCTTACAAAACACATTGAGATACTTACAAGGTAAAAGCTGTATGTATGTCTATGTGTTGAAGACTTTAAAAGCTAAGTTAATGTATGTGCCCCTGACAGTTAAATATGTTTTCACAATATACCCTAAAACATGTCTCTTAAATGAAAACATTTGCTTGCATGTAGTCTATAAACGTATACTAGTATAACAAAGGTATTCGTAGTTTTTTAAATTATTTTACAGAAATAAACCGTAACGCATGTGATTCTCTGTTACAAAAGTTTGTTCGTGCAGAAAGTATGTGTTTCACAATCTCTGGCAAATAGACAAAGTGACTGCTTTTAATCTTTATACAGTCAAGTTTTATTATAAAACATCTATTCTTTTTATTTTTTAACTTCCAAATACTAAATTTAGAAGTAAATTATCCATATATCCAGGCATTTATAATTAGAACATCGGTCTCACACAGAACACAGTTGACGACACGGTTTCTATACGGTTGACTCAGTTATACACGGGTTGATTGGTACAGAGTATTGGACTCCAATCGTGTCTGGGAATCAGTTGGTACGAGTTAGACTCGAATGTAGCACGAGTGTGTACGAATAAAGCAAGGATTCACTCGGTCAAGCAAGGTTTGTCACGATTTGCATACGATTTCATACGATTGTTTAATGTTTCATAGTACGGTCTAGTAGAAGTACGATTAAACACGACATTTGCTCGATTTACTCGATAATCACAGGGTTTACATACGGCCCCGTCGAATTTTGTTTGAGATTTGCTAGAATAATCGCACATTCGTGTATGGTTCGATATAAATTGACTCTTATGTTGGCATGGCCTCATGTATATACGATATTGACACGGCTGAGCTAACTGGTATAGTGGACATTATGTTCTGTTGTACATACGTTCTCATACGTTCTTACACGGTCTCTCGAGGTCTTATACGATCGCTTATACGATCATACACAGGCATGACACTCGTGTCTATTTTTTTTAAGTTTTAAAATCTTACACGGCTTTTATACGTGTTACTGGGATCAGAACACGGTTGGTTCAGTTGTATGTACGGTTTACACGGATGGCCGACCGTATAAGCCGTGTGGTCTGTGTAAACTCGAGTCTAGGCCTAACAGCGAAAAGAAGTTTTTTAAACATTCTTTATTAAAATCTGTTTACCTTTAGGACTGAGTTATTTGGCCAGACACCTACAATGGCTCACAATGAGCAATTTATGTTCAGGTGACCTAAAACCTTCGTCATTTTCAGGAGAAAAAGTTTTATCCTCTTGGGTCAGTACAAATTGACCCGGAAATTTTCTCGAGACTGATATATCTAATCTTCAATGAACTTGTTTCAGCTTAAATTTAAGATTTAAGTTTAAACTATATTCTTTTTTTCAGTTTTATCGGATAGAGTAATATATATTCCACTTTAAATGTAGGTTAAATAGTTGGGTTTCTTACCTAATACAATGACCTCTTATATAATGAATGTCAATTAACTGACAGCCTGATAAGGGTTTTTTTGCATTTTGAACCAGTCCGTTGTCCAATTAACTTTTAAAATATTTACGTGTAAGTGAATACGAAAACCGAATTAAAAATATAAAACCCGTATATGAAGGTAACATTTTCATCTTTTATTTTCATACTTTGGGTACAGATTACAATGTGAGTACGATTTAAATAAATACAATCTTAATCACTATATTACAGAATATTTACAAAAAACTATACTTCCAAAGAAAGAATCATGGAAACGAATTATACATAAAGCATTAATCCCCTATCACAACATAGAGTGGCGAAGAAGAATACAATCTGACAATGAATTTAGACGGTTTATTGAAGTCCATGAGAACGTAAAGCCTTCTATCATTTGGGCCGTTACGAAATCAAGCGCGGAAATAATTCATGCTATAAGCAGTATAAATGTCCTTGTTTTTAGACAGTGTCAAGAAGTAAATACCTGTAAACTGTGTCATGTACATATACGTGATATAAACCTGCATATTATTACTGAATGTTTTGGAACACAGGAACGTATAAATACTTTTTTCAATGATATACGTATTTGATGTGGAATAAATGTATATAATTTTCTAGTCAATAATAAAAACAATTTCTAAACAAACTCTTTATTGAATCCAGTATTCATCATCGCACTCAAACCTACAGGAAACAATGAGTATAACGACTTTTTAAGGCGGACATTAAGTTCATACATGACTGTATCAATGCTTACAACTGTAAATTATATCATAACAATAAAAAACCTTTAGAATCAGTCCCTTTGTTAATATCATTGTACATATCATAGTATGCATTTTATTTCTTCTATTGTTTATGCAGTTTATATGACATTGTTTATATAGATTATATCATCTGTTGTAACCATGAATTTATCACTGAGAAGTGGAAATAAATTAAATATGACCTAACAAATGCACATGCCTGATAATACATAATCTAAGTATATACACGTATTGCATGTGACTCATTGAAACAGTAACATGTTTTATTATCTTCTTTGTCTTTCTTACTTGTGTCATTTTAAAGAAGTTTGCTTTATGTCTTGTCATTTACAAATTTATTTACTTGGTCTGTCTTTGTGCTTGAATAAGTGATACAAATGGTACGCGTTTCGACGTCGATAATGCATAATATGGATAACATTATTGAAGTGTTTTATAATATCATATAAATATTTGTATAACGACGAGATTATCAAATGTACAAGATGGGCACTGTGAATACATTCGACCATAAGAAGCCGGATATTGATAGAGGCTGGGCATGGATAGTAATGATTGCTGTAAATATCGCCGCAGCAATACAAAGTATCGTTTTCTACATGGGCGGGGTTATACATATTGCATTGATCAGCAGATACAACGAAGGACAAATTAAAACATCTATAGTTGGTGCACTAAGCAGTGGTCTACTGTGTTTAACATGTAAGTACATATTTTTTGTTAATTGTTATAGACTTTGCCATATGAGGAGCGGTTATTAGGTTATAGTGTTTGTCATATCTTTTTGTAAAATATGTGTTCCTTACTCTTTATTTTGAAGTGGAGCATACATGAATCGGAATTTCAATTATCTATTTGTCAATGACTTTGTTGAATGTATGACAAAAGATCAATAGAAAGTACCTTAAAAGAAAAAAGCAACAACATAAGATAAAAAAAAATATTTGTGCGTAAAGTTTAACTCCGATTTGACCTTTTAATTTGTATATAATAATTATCTACAATTATCCCGACAATCAGTAACACGCCTATTCTACACTTTGACAAGTAACGTATTCAAAATGAGCAATTCATTTACAGTGATCGTAAATAAAAGTATGTTTTCACAACTTTGGTGTGTTGAAATTATAGTTGGTGGTTTACTTATTATATTGAGTGCTTCATACATTATATTTGGTGGTTTACTAATTATATTAAGTGCTTCATTCATTATATTTGGTGGTTTACTAATTGAGTGCTTCATTCATTATATTTGGTGGTTTAATCATTATATTGAGTGCTTCATTCATTATAGTTGGTGGTTTACTAATTACATTGAGTGCTTCATTCATTATATTTGGTGGTTTACTAACTATATTGAGTGCTTCATTCATTATATTTGGTGGTTTACTAATTATATTGAGTGCTTCATTCATTATATTTGGTGGTTTGATCATTATATTGAATGCTTCATTCATTATATTTGGTGGTTTACTAATTATATTGAGTGCTTCATTAATTATATTTGGTGGTTACATCATTATATTGAGTGCTTCATTCATTATATTTGGTGGTTTGTTCTTTATATAAGG